>CM028131.1:883391250-884642500 GCA_016271365.2 Neoceratodus forsteri | reverse complement strand
CAAAGTCCTTTCTCCCCTCTTCTGTGGGGATCTTCTCCTCGGATTGCAAGGTTCGTTGTGGGTTTCACTTTTCTTAGCGACCCTTCGTCTGTCAGCTTCCAGGTAATGTTCCACAGTTTTCAGTGCTGCAGCTGTAGTGGTCTGTTTTATTGGCTTACCCAATCACGACTCAGTCTAGTAAAATGTTCCAGTATAGTCAAAGCCATAATCTCCTCTGTAGTGTGTACCTCTGGTTTTAACCGCCAAGTAGCCAAGTTTTGCAATTTTTGTGCCAGCAGTCCTGGTAGTGTTTCAACATTGAAACCTAGGGTGCTAAAGTTCTGTCAGTAACTCTTAAGTTCCAACCTGGTCTAAGATAGCCACCTTTACGTGATCATAGTCTCTGGTGACAGCATCAGTTAGGCTTCTGTATGCAGGTTGGGCATCTCCAGTCAGGTACATTACAATGCAAGTAGCCCAACTTTCTTGTGGCCAGGCAGTGGTACTGGCAACTCTCAAAAGTCACAGGGTAAGCCTCAGGGTCATCCATGGGACTTTTTTTTTTTTTATAGCATTGGGTGGGGTCCTGTAGTGACTGGATTTGTGTGACCTGGAGCATGGTTTCTTTCTCTCTTTGCAGTACCTGTTCATAAACTCTGGCTGCTGCTGGTCTCTCTGCACTGCAATTGCGCTTGCTGGGCCATCCAGTCTCTTTGTATCTGGACCTGTTGTGCCTGCTACTCATCTCTCTGAGCCTGCTGTTGCGCCCTCTTCTGGTCTCTCTGAGCTTGATGTTGCACTTGTTGAGTCATCCAGTCCCTTTGCATGTGGGTCTATTGTGCTTGTATCCGGGTATTTTGTGCTTGCAGTTCTGCCAGCCATTTCAGTAGTTTGTCGGAGTCCAACTTAACCCCATTTAGACATGGGGGAGTTCGATCCCACTGTTAAAGCCAACCAAGTGTGACAGGGTAGCAAACTAGGCAGCTTCTTGGGAGCACTCTCAGAGAGAGCAGTCTGGACACCAGTTTAAATCAAGTGAAATCTGCTTTACTTTTCATTAACAGGGAAATAAAACAGACATGTTGTATTCAGTTTAACAGAAGCTTCTTGGAGTTCAGTCTCTTCCTGTCTCTACTTGCATCTCACTGAAACAGAAACCTCTGACTTCTGGCGATGCTCCGGGGTTGATGGCTGCATGATCTTTGCCATCCCCAAACTGTGGGTAATTAAAGTTTCCAAAACTTAAAAAATCACTTTCCCAACCTTTCCGACACAAGGGAATATGGTCAGAAGATTATGGCAACAAATTGCTGTAGAAAGCAGCTTAACCAAGCAGCTAAATTAAAGGCCTTGATGGTGGACGAGGATGGAGCCGCCCCATTGCTCCATAGCAGGCCAGGATCCCCGACTCCCAGTACTGATGAAAGGGACAGTTTGGTTGATGGGTCATAACAGAACTTAGTATTTGCAAAGTTGGATGGTGTCATGTCAGCCATTCATCATTTAGAAACATCCATGGCAGATCTCAAAGCAGATTTAAAGAAGATAGACATACAGATCATGGCCACAGAGTCTGTGGTTGGAGAATTCACCGATAAGACGGGGATGCATGATTGTGCCATTTTGTAGCTCCGAAACAGAGAACGGGAGATCCAAGCCTGTATAGTCGATCAAGAAAACGAGGCATGCCACAATAACTTCCGAATTCACAGCGTGCCCGAAGATATGGGGGGGATAAACTTCTCTTCAGTGGAGGAATTTGTCGAGCATGTATTAAGCTTGGTTTTAAAAATTCCAGACAGTATCCCGTTACCAATCGTACAGGCCCACAGATCACTTTTACAAAAATCAAAATACTGTACAATTGTAGTTCAAATGCTGGACTACCCGAAACAACAATTAATCCTATAGACTGCATGGAAAGCTAAGGAGCTGTACCTTGATGGTCAACGTATATTTTTTGACTAAGATTTCTCTGACTTATGAAATGAAAAATGCAAGGCTGTCTGAGATATAATTAATTAATTAATGACTTTGATAACTGGGTAGGGTGCACTGGTCCAGGGGACCGTTTACAAGCACGACCCGGGCTAAGCAGCAAAGAGCATGATATACATAAAGGTGGTACAAACACAATAAATACAAATAGTGGTCACAAGCATCAGTAAAATGAATTCATACAGCAGGACATATTAAGTACTCCTAGAGATGCAAGAAATAAGTACAACAAGAGTAGGAAACAGTAGATACAAGGCAGCCAGATTGAGTACAGTATTAGCATGGTTAACCCAGCTTATTCACCCCCCAACCAACCAAGGTGCCTAGACTAGTACCGAGATATCAGTGAAGAGGGGAGGAAAAGAATAGGGTAGTCAAGAAGGTAGGGGGATTTCCTGTGAGGAGATTAGGTGGCATAGAGAAGAATGTAGGGGGTGACTGTCTGTGTGGACAGTTACAACAGTTTGGTAAGTAGCCAGGATTTGAGGTTTAGTCTGAAGTCCATATGGGTGTTGGGAGGATCTAAGAGGTGCGGGGAGCCCATTCCAGAAGGCAGGGGCAGCTACCGATAGGGTGTCAAACAGACTAAAAAAAAAAGTCACATTCAAATTCAGTTGAATTGCCCAGATAAGCTGAGAATCGTTATGGACTCTGGCTCCCTGTCTTTTGAATCTCTTTGTGAAGCAGCCTCAACTCTCAGGAAATGGGGCATTAAATGCCCTGACTTAGAGATGGAAACCCTGGAGCACCAGCTTTCATTAACAGCTTGGCAGAGAGCGGGATGGCCAAAGAGGGTGATTCTTACTGTAGGCACCAGAGCTCATCTTCATGCGGACTTGCAAAAACTCGAGGGAGAATTGCATCTCCTGATAATCCTATCACAGCAGACGAGATCAGAAATGCAGGGGCAACTTCCTCAGTTTGAACTACCAAGCTGTATTACTATTTCTTATTATAACCAGAAACCAGGTACTGTGATGTTCTTTTTTTCTTTCTAAATTCACCACCACTACAGACTCCTGAAGGTTTGACTGTCCCATGCATTTCTATTTTTGGAGGGTTCATTACAGATAGGGCTACCCTTCTGATACAGACACTTAAAGAACAAAGAATGGCAACATGAACTCGGAACTAGATAACTGCATGGGAACAGACTAATGCTCTTTTTTCACCTCTGTTTTATGTACCGTTAACCCCCCCAAAAAAAAAAAAATCAAATAAAAGGTAATTTTTGCATTGTGCTGTTTTGGGCATTTGTAGGGTTATGCATATAAACTTCTCACTCTATGGAATGATCAGAAGGCGGGGGCAGTGTTCATTCCTGGGTTCTCCTGACTGGTGGCAGTCTGAACCCTGGGGGGAATTGTTCTCCATCCATCTTCCTTTTGTGAATTACTTTCTGATATTGGGAATTTTAAAAATAATTTAGATGGCAAGATAAGGGTATACACTGTGATGGGCACTGAAGCAACTGGTCCCTTGTGTATCCCTCACCAAGGGACCACACCCTCCTGCCCCACAGGGCAAACAACCATAAGTCCATCAAATATATAAGGCACCCCTCTTTTATTTATACTCAAGTTCAGCAGTTGGGAGTCCGCCAGTCTCTGCTGCATGACACAGAGCCTCTTATTCTGACAGAATACCCTATCCACCCACAAGTATAGCCACTTCATTTTTCAGTGTGGCTTTTTTCTTTGAGTAGGGAAGGGGGGCTGCTGCACCAGCAGGGAAACCTGATCGTGGTTGGCTTCGTGGATCCACAGCCTCACTCCCAGTAAAGCACAACGCAAGAGCTCTTGGTGAGATAGTTGCATGATACTGTTTGGATGGGGATATCTATAGCAGCAATACTGGTGTTTGGGTGTATTCCCCCAAAGGATCGTATTGGAATCATGGGGTTGAGCCTTGAAATATGGTGTTTGGCTGGGGTCAGCATGGATGAGATGAGCTGATATCCTGATGGTTGGAGGGACATGAGGGTGGGCTCCCATGACTCTGGGAAACAGGCGGGGGTTTGCTATTCTCCTTCATAAATGCACCCCATTAGACATTTTACATGTAGAATGGTTGGAAAATTGTAAGGTGGTCATAATATCTGGAGAGATCTTTGGCAGTAAACTGCACCTCATAAACTTGTGTGCACCAAATGCAGATACACTGGCCTTCATTAGATGATTTTTCCAGATGGTCACATCTTTAGGGGAAGGTACAGTAGTAATAGGAGTTGACTACAGCTGTGTTTTACAACCACAGGTAGATTGCATCTTAGGACGCATGACTATGAATAAATTAATGAACAAAACAGAGCAAGGATGGAGGAACTAGTGTTGATGGGAGCTGAACCCAAATCAGCAGGACTGCACCTTTCATTCTGATGTGCATAATTCCTATTCCCGCTTAAATTTCTTCCTAAATAGTAAGATCTCCATAAATTTAAAAGTTGCGCCATCCACCCCAGGGTCCACTCGGATCACGCACCAGTTTCACTGGTGTTACAGCTGGGGGACTGGACCAGAGCAACTTCTTGGCGAATGAACACCTCTCTCTTCAGTATAGAAGAGAATAAACAGTTAATGGGAAATACTATCGTAGGTTACCTCCTAGACCATCAGGACATGGGGGTTAAAGAGAAATGGTTGTGGGATGCCCTGAAGGCCATTTTAAGGGGGGGGGGGGTAATTTCTTATGCATCTCGGTTAAAAAAAACAGCACTTAGATGAGCAACAAAACTTGGAAGCCATTCTCAAGGAACTAGAAGAGCGGCACAAAAAGAAGGGATCTTCAGGAGTCCTAGAACAACTAAACAATACAAAGAAGGAACTACAGTCATCATTGGATGCAAAGTAGAGGGGAGACTAAGGTGTACTAATCAACATGGAATTATGGCGGGCCGACAGGCAGACCTCTATGTTTAAAAAAAAAAAAAAAAAAAACTTCATCACGCCACCCACAGCCATGTTGCTTTTACACCAAAAGATATAGCCTCATACTGTAAACACTATTATCAAACTTTATATACTGCAGCAGGATACAATCCCGCAAAGAGGGGAACTCATGTAAGAGTTCGTGAACTACATATTTACCGTGTCTTGCCGAATAAGAAAAATGTAATGCTCAAATGCTCCAATTCGCCACAAGAGGTTGAAACGGTCATATTGTATATGAAGGCAGGCAAGTCTCCAGGCCCAGATGGCTTCAATGCAGAATTTTTTTTTAAACATTCAAACACCTTCTGATCCGTCTTTCAACCAAAGTGTTCAATGCAGTTGATGCTCCAGAGGATTTGTTCAACTCCTGGCAATCAGCCTTTATAATAGCAATTCCCAAACTTGGTAAACAAATGAAGAGATGCGACTCTTATTATCCTATTTCTCTACATAATGTAGATTCAAAAATAATTACGAAAGTAGTGGTGAACAGAATAAACAACTTATTACCTAGACTGGGGAGCACCCTGCCCAATCAGGCTTCATTCCCCCAGAGACATCTTACGGACAACGTTTGGAGATGCTTAAATATTATTCAAGCCACCCAGCAAGCTCCAGCGCAACAAATTGTGATGACAGTTGATGCTGTAAAAGCCTTGGATAGGCTTAACTGGGATTTCTTGTTTGCCACCCTAAGTTTGGTTTTGGAGACACTTTTCTTTATTGGCTTCATGGGATCTACCATCATCCGATGGCAAGAATTAAAGTTAATAACATGGTTTCAGAACCTCTTATTATTAATAGAGGGACCTGACAGGGTTGACCCCCCCCTCACTTGTTCTGTTCGCCCTGAATATTGACCTTTTGGCAGCATTGATAAGGAGGCATCAGTATTTAGAAGGGTGTGGTGGTAGGTGGGGTAGAAAAATCATATTTTCCCTTATGTGGACGAATACGATGCTGCACTTGAGAAATCCGACTTGCGCCTTTCCAGTGTTGAGGCAAATTCTGAGGGAATATGGAGCAGCTTCCGGTTTTAAAATAAACAAAAACAAAACAGAAGTAATCTTCCTCAGTAGAACGTAAACCCCGGAGCTTGGAAATATGATTCCCTTCAAATGGGTCACCACAGAGATCCAATATTTAGGTATTCACATCCCTGTAGGACTAAAAGGGCTGTATCAAGCAAATTGCAGTAAATTAATCGTAGGAGTTTACACCGATTTGAAAAGGTGGGAATTGCTCCCATTATCTCTATTCGGGAATATAGAGACAATCCGAATGAAAGTATTGCAACAATTTTTATTCTTATTTCAGACCTTGCCCCTCAAGGTCCTCAGTGCAGACTGGGACAAAACATCTGAAATGGACCGACAGAGACCAAAGTAAGTGGGAGGAGCAGGTCTCTGACATGTAAAATTATATTACTAGATGGTACATGTTGGACTATAAGAAAGACACAGCTGATGGAGTTTGGACCATCATGGAACTAGGAGGCAAAATCGGGATTCCCCCTGCTAGAAATCTTTGATGCCTTCTTAAACAAACTTACAGATATTGCTACTTCAAACCCATGACTTAAACAACTTTATGGTAACTGGGGACCGGTCCATCGGAAACTTAGTCTCACCTACCCCACCACTTGTTAAAGCCAGATAGATAAATGCATAGAGTTTCTCCCTCCCAGAACGGGTGCCACATTTAGGTGCTGGAAAAGGTTTGGTCTAATCCGATTCTAAAAATTCCTACAGAACGGGAATCTTAAAACATTCACTCAAACGCAGGGGGAATTAAATTTAAAACACTCGGACTTCCTCTGTTATCTGCAAGTTATTTCTTCCCTCTGGGAAGGGACCAGAATACAGGTGCTTCAAAAAGATCCACAACCACTAAGAGAGATAATTGAAATGGCAGGTGAACATACACTCCAGAATAAATATATTTCAAATATGGTACAGGGCTGCTTACGGGGTGAGGGGGCAGTTTCCCCAACCCACTTTAAATAGCATGGGGGACAGAAGTGGGTAGCAGACTTATGCCCCAAAGACTGGAATATGGTTTGGGATGGAGTGTTTCGTACATTAGCCTCTAACAGCTGGTGAGAATTCTGCTGGAAAGCGGTATCCAGATATTTCTTCACTCCTTCCCGTATGAAATACTATGCAACAGATCAGAATGACAGATGCTGGAGGGGTTGTGGTGGAGAGGGCACGCCATTCCATGTCTTCTGAGATTGTCCCATTCTTCAACATTTCTGGCGAGAACTTGGTCCGAAACTGAGAGAGATAGTGGGCACTACTGAGCCTTTAGGTTTTAAAACATTGATTTTGGGATTGTGACCACCGTCGATGTGCTCTAATCATCAAAAAGCTATTTTTTATGCATTTTATTTGCAGCTGTAAATACGTTACAGAATAATGGCTCTCCCAGTTGTGCCCAGGCTAGGATGCACAACTGGGTAGCGCTGCTTAAAAATATCTTTCATATGGAAAAACACAGTGGCCTCTTTATAGCTTCAATCGGAGAGGTTTCTGGGAGTCTGGTTACTCTTTATGCACCTGATTGAAGAACTGGAAGGAAGGAAGGTCAGTTCCGTAACAAAAGGCAGAAAGTTACTGACTAATCCTAGTGTAAATTCATGATGAAATTAGATCTTAATTGAGGGTATCCCTTGCAGCAGGTCACACCTATAGAACTACAGCCGCCAGGCACTAGAACCACATAGAAACTTTTCTAGCTAGCATTCTACTGGGGTGCCCACATTGATGTCACACACTGATGACGTCCTTCCCATAAAAGTGTGTGTGGCCCCGCACCCTTCTCAGTTCTTTTCCGCCGTTGACTGTCGTTGACTGAAGATACCGTCAGCTTCAGTCAACCGCTTTTTCTGTTGTACTGTTTTTCTCTTCCTAGAACTTGCAATCACTTTGTTTCCAAAGTGATTTTTTTCTCCCATTTATGCCAAACTCTGTCACCGAGAAACTCTTTTAAATCTGTGCCTGCGGGGAGAAGATCCTAGAGAAGGACAGCCACAATGCCTGCGTCCACTGCCTAGGCTAGGACCACGACGTGCAGACCTGTGAACTCTGTTGCTGCTTCAATGAGGCTACCCGAAGGCACCACCAGAAGACCATAGAGACCTTCCTGCTCCAACAGAAGGTTTGCACTCCCAGCTGGCACTTGTACTTTGCTCTGTAACAGTCACGACTAAATTTCTTTGATCTGAATAAACTTTATTCTTAGTCGCTATTGTTTTTGCTGGGAGCGCTGATGTTTTGGATGGGTGTTTGAAGTTTTGGCTGGCCACCCTGTCAGCACCTACCTTCCTTATTAGTTGGTTGCCATGTGCTGTCCTTTGGATCTTGTCCAACAGAAGGTTGCCTACATGCAGAAGGAGCTTTAAGCCAGGAGTTCCTCTGCATCCCTGGCCTTGTCCTCTGGTTCACAGCCGTCCAAGGCACGAGACAAGTCAGCTGGGAAGCACAAGGACTGGGGTAAGGAACGTTTTTTTTCTTGGATCGTTCCCTGTCGCCATGTCGAGCATCAACCGTGGTGGGGCCATCTTCCACTTTGGGAATAGTCCCCTCACCTGCCACCAGCGTCCTCTTTTCTACAGGGCTTGCTGTGGCAGCCCCCCGCCAGTCTTACTGTGGTGGGTGCGGGCTTGTTGGCATCGGGTACTTCCTTGGCCCTGCCGACCTTTCAGCCCCTGCTGTTAAGGCCCTTATTTTCTGTAGGACATCAGCTGGTTATGCCAGTTCCCCCTTGGCTGGTGCTGGCTTGACTCTCTCTCTGGGATTATGCCTACTCCCTCAACGCCGTTGTTGGCTGTTTCAGCAGCCCAGGTTTTGGCCTTGGGGGGTCTCAGTCTCTACCGGTCACCCCAAGTGTTTATCCATCGTCCTCCCCTCCTTGGAACACAATGATGACACAGGCCGTAGGGCCAATGCCAGTGCCTCAGCCTACTCCGTCACCCTTCCCGGCTGGCCCCTCTGCTTCCGCAGCCGGTGCTGTTCGGCCTCCCAGTGCTGATTTTGGTGGCCTTCCTGTCTGTGCTCTACTCCCTGTGGGACTTTATGTAAATTCTCCTTGTTCCATTGAAGGGGCCTTCTGTGCCTACTCTGGCGCCTTCTCGCCCCTTGGAGCAGCACCCTGTCCCTCATACCCTGACACCCACTCTATCTCATCCTGGGCGATGGTGAGTACCACTCGGACCTTCTTTCTCCTGATGACTATGAGGACGGTGTTGACAGGGATGATGGTGCCAGCCCTCACATTCTACTTCCACAGTGTCTTCCAGGGGTGACGAGACCCCATGGTATATCCCTCAGTCTTCTCCCAGTGACCCTTCTTTTGTTTTGGTCATGCAGCAGTAGCAGGCCGCTATGGGGGTTTGATGCAGAGGAACTCTGCCTGATGCCGTCTGTCACACTTCCTGGAGTTGCCAGACTCTTCTCCTCTCATCATCCCCCCTCCCCCCGATGGAGCATTTAGAGGATGCCACAATGGCTGCCTGTTATAGACCCAGACTGGTTCCTGCCATGCCTGGGAAGGCGGAAACGTCGTATCAGGCGCCTATGGGGAAACCATTTTTTGCTGAGTAATGTCAGGCCGACTCTGTGATCATTAATGCTGCCCATGATCTTACTAAGAAGCCGGAGCATCTCGGCTCTTTCCCTCCAGACATGGATTCCAGAAAGCTGGATCTGATTGGCAAAAGGACCTTTGCCTCAGCTACTCTGGCCATTAGGGTCTTAAACTATATCGCCCAATGGTCAAGTTTCAAAACCAGCTCTGGAGACAAGCCAAAGAGGTGGCCAAGGCTCTTCAGAGGACTCTCAGATGCAGGAGTTTCTTCAGGTCCTTCTGTCAGGGCTGATGTTGGTAAAGCACCTGCTGCGATCAGCTTACGATGCTGCAGATGCCTCCGCTCATGCAGCCGGCATTTGCCTCAGGAGACATTCTTGGCTTAGAGTCTCAGGTTTTGCCTTGGATGTGCAGCAGTCCATTCTTAATGCCCAATTTAGATGCTTCTAACTGTTTGGGGCAGATGTGCAGGGCATACTTTTGGACTTGCAGGTTTCCGGTCAGACTTTGCAGTCAATCCAGAGTATTAATTAATTCAAAAAAATTGATTAGCAGTTTCACACGTGAAAGTGCTAATCAGCTGTAAAAATGCATAGCACTTGGCACAGAATGGTTAGCAACATTTAAAAATATATATCATTTTATTAATTTTGTCTACTGTGCCATAGACTCACTGGGAAAAAAAATGGTTAGCAGTCTACTATTACGCATTTTTGAAAATGGTTAGCATTACCTCCTGTTTTGGGTAGCATTTTGCTATGCTACACTAGCTATTTAAAACCCTGTAGTTCACTCTTTGTATCACACCCAGCCGAAAAGTGGCAGAGGGTGCCCTTTCACCATGCCCCCCACTGACCAAAGCCTGGTCCTAAGCCTCAGGGCAAGCATAGGGAAGCCTCTGCCCTGCCACCCTCTTCCTCTACCTCAGGCAAGGCCCCCAGAGGAGGAGGAGGGGCGACTCCTGCCGCAGGGGCTACTTCAGCCTGACTCCTTCGCTGGCTTCCCCCTCCACTACTGCAGGAGGCGGCAGTAGAGGTTTGTTTCTCCCTACACTTCGACAGGTGGCGGGAGCTTGCTACAGATGCTTGGGTTCTGCAGCTCATAGAGCAAGGCCACACTGTGGAACTCCTGGAGTGGCCTCTGGAGCAACCCCCAGTTCAGTTACCCCCTCCCCCAAGTCCTAGTGCCCTTGGAGGGGACACATACATTACTGCGAAAGAGAGCCATAGAACCCATCCCTAAGGATCAGAGAGACAGGGAGTTCTAATCCCATTTCTTCCTGGTTCTCAGATGCACAGGGGGTCTCTGGCCCATCCTCGACCTCTGCAGTCTGAATATCAACATCCAGTACAAGAAGTTCCAGATGGTGACCCACCAAGAGCTACTGCATCTTATGCATCAGGGAGACTGGATATGCTCCCTCGACATACAGAATGCATACCTGTGTATCAAGGTGTGTGCCTTCCACCGGCAGTACCTCAGGCTTCAGCTCCAGGGAGAGCACAGCCATTTCCATGCCTTGCTTTTTCGCTTGTCCTTGGATCCTCTGGTCTTTACCAAATACTTGGCAGTAGTGGCAGCAGCTCTCGGGAGGGAGGGGCTTTATGTCTTCCTCTGCCTGGATGACTGGCTCCTCAAAGCGCAGTCCAGGGAGCAACTACTCCAGACCTTGGTGCATACAACACAACTGTTCAATGACCTGGAGATCACTGTCAGTCTACTCAAATCAGTTTTGACCCCATGTCAGTGTCTACAGTACACAGGAGTGAACCTGGGTATGGCTTTCCTTCTTCAGGACAGGGCTCTGTTGCAGCAGGCCATGTTGTCCCGCTCTTCATTCCCCTTCGTCTGGGGGAGACACTGTGTTTTTCTCTCTCTCTCTTTTTCTCCTTGTTACTGACCTTTTGTTTTACTTCTGTTGGAAGGAACCTCTGCTTCTAATCTGTTCGCCAGCTGGA
The DNA here is from genome assembly GCA_016271365.2 of Neoceratodus forsteri. NCBI lineage: Eukaryota > Metazoa > Chordata > Ceratodontiformes > Ceratodontidae > Neoceratodus > Neoceratodus forsteri. Next base: position 884,631,048 of record CM028131.1, on the reverse strand, counting down.
GATTTTCTGCTTATAGTCTCTGGTGGGAGAACTGAGGAGGGCACAGGGCTGCCCACACTTACATGGGAAGGACTTCATCAGTGTGTGAGACGTTAGCATGGGCAGCTCTCCTGAAAGACTGCTAACTAGAAAAGTTTCTGTGTGGTCCTAGTGCCTGGTGGCTGTAGTTCTATAGGTGTAGCCTGATGTAAGAGATCCTCACGAAGATCTACCGATCTCACTTCGAGGAGGAGCTCTTGCAGCAGGTAATACCGTTAGGACTAAGGCCGCCAGGTGTTAGGGCCCCATGGAAAAATCTTCTATCTAGCAGTCTGTGACGTGGACTGCCCCTGACGTTGGCTCCGCCTGACGTCAGACATGATATAAAGGGGCGGTCCCTCAGTGCCTGTCCCTCAGTGCCTCCTCAGTTCTTTTCCTGCCTTCGATCCGTGAACATCGGATCCACGGATGCCATAGTTGCAGTGGACTGCTGTTTTCTCGTGCACTGCACAATTTTTTCTCTACAAAGAATTTTTCATCGACAGTTTTTTACATCAGTTTAATGTCTTCATTGACACAGTGGCGAAAATCAAAGTGTGCATGCGGGAAGCAGATCCCGGCGAAGGACACCCACTTTGCCTGCCTGATCTGCCTAGGTCCAGACCACTAGCAGGATGCTTGCCCGCACTGCCTGAAGTTCAGCAATAAAACCAAGATTCACTGCACCAACACCTTGAAGGCCTGTCTACTTGAGGAGCAAGTAGCTGCCATGCAGAAGGTCCAATCGGGACATAGTTCGTCTTCTTCAGCCAGGGAGTCTCCCCCCAAGGAGAAGAGATTGGTAGGGAAACACCACCAGTGGGAGAAGGAGAGGGCCAGATCGGAGTCCCGCCTAAAGTCCCCTCACAGGGCGTCTACCACTTCCACCTACGGCGAGGGGTCAGAATCCATCCCCCCCCCCCCCAGGTACCAAAACAGCTTCCAGGGACACCCACAAGAAGTCGACCGTCTCTACTCATACAAAAGATAGGGAGTCTTCTTCCCAGGGACAGCCGTCCACCCAGGTCCCCTTGGCCCGCCGACCCCACAAACATGGGTTGACCCGTGAGGGATAGGCATTGGCTTCGGGCAAATCCACAGAGTCCGGTACCCACAAGCATTCTGTGTTGTCCAATAAACATAGGAAGCTGGATGAACCCACCAAACGCCAGGAGGTCATCAAGTACCGGATGCTTCTCCCACCTGAGCAATGGGTGTCCTCTGCCTCCCAGACAACTGGACACTCCGACTCTGCGTTGGGAAAGGAGCATGCGCCACCGGCTAGAGATAGGCTGTTGGCCCCAAGGACTGGCTGTCAGCCCCGAAGAATCGGCCGTTGGCTCCAGTGACCGATTCCCCTGACACGGGGGTACCAGACGCCCCATAGCCTCCTTCAGAAGAACTGGATGCCAGACCACCAGACGCTGAGGATCTGACGCTTGACATACCCATTGAGGAAGTGCCAGAGGACCAGATGCCCCTACCTTTGGATCAGATGCCCGGACCCTCCTGCGGTTCTTACCAGACGCCCCCACTGCCAGTTGTTCCACTAGCTGAGGTCGGAGCACACCTTAATGCATGGTGGAACACCATCAAAGGGGATCTTCTTCCCAGACCTAGGGATCCATCCCCAGTACGTCCTCCACCCAGAGACCTCACTCCTGAGGAAGCTACTGCTGCCAGACAAAGAAGATAGGCGGACGCCGGGCTCGGTTGGCCGTAAGAGGCACCAGTCATCCATCCAGTTCTCCAGCGGACCCCCGCCATCATATTCAGGGGTCATTGCAGGGGACTGATCCTCTGACCATTCCTCAGAGGATGAACTACCCATCCCGTCTCTAAATTCAAGGGACTTGCTAAGGTCAGCCCAGGATGAACCGTCCTTTCTGGACATTATGCGCCATATTCAAGCAGTATACCAATGGGACCCAGAGGAATTGGACCTGGAAAGGCGCAGACTAGCCAAGTTTTGAGGGGGCCACAGACCCTAAGCCATTGGTTATCCCCCCCCCTTTGGTGGAACCAAATAGAGACTTGACCAGGTCCACATGGTGGCATCCACCCACTACGACCGCAGTACCTCGCAAGGCCGATAAACTTTACAAAACACCAAAAAGGGAGCCTTTTCTGGGCGAACACCCGAAGGCGACCCTATACTCCTGACAGCTGCCCATGGCAGGGCACAACAACCACGACACACGAGTGCTCAGCCACTGGATCCCAAATCCAAAAAGTTAGACCAGATGGGTCACAAGGTGTACTCCTCGGCAACTTGCACCATTAGGTTTTTGAACTTCCTGGCCCACATGGTAACGTACCAGAAGTCCTTGTGGGCGAAGGTGATGGACCTGGCCAAGGCACAGCCAGATTCAGAAGGTAAGACAGAACTCCTTGATGTCATTCAGTCTGGTATGGATGTGGATAAGCACGTCCTCAGGAGTTCTTATGACTCCACGGATACAGCAGCAAGAGCAGCGGCCACCAGCATTTGCATGCGGAGGCATGCCTGGCTAAGGGTTTCTGGCTGCCAACAGGATTGTCAGGATGCTATCCTGGATCCTCCTTTTCAGGGACCAGTCCTGTTCGGTCAGGACACTGAAAAACTGATTACTGGACTTCAGGATTCAGGCAAAGCAGTATCTGAAGTCCACAGGATGTACATGTCAGAGCCTCAAGCCATGCATCGCCATCCCTTTTGGAAAAATCAGGGTCAGCAGGGAAGACGACAGACACAGCACAAGTGAGGCTTTAAAAGAAAAGGCCACCCTGTCCCTGCAGGCACCCAGGGCCCCAAAAATCCCAAGGCGCCCAGACCTCCCCTGCCTACACCCTCCAAAACAGCATGACTCCTTGCCGACCCCCCCCCCACCACCACAACCAGTGCAGGAGGAGGCGGTAGGAGGGAGCTTTTCCCTCTACTTATTCGGATGGTCCAGTATAACATCAGACCAATGGGTCTTCCAGATGTTAGAAAGGGATTACTCCCTAGAGTTCATCCAGTTTCCACCGGACAACCCACCAGTTCCTTCCCACTGCTCTCCCTCCCATGTGCTCCTCCTGAGGGACAGAGATACAGGCTTTACTGGACAAAAGAGCCATACAAGAGATTCTGTTTGCTCAACGGGGCAAAGGATTCTACTCCCATTTTATTTTTGTTCCGTAAAAGACAGGAGACCTCCGTCCCATTCTGGATTTGAGTCATCTGAGCAATTTTATTGAATACAAATAGTTCAGAATGGTGACCTTGGTGAGGCTGTTACTGATGCTACACCAAGGAGACTGGCTTTGCTCTCTAGACATGCAGAATGCCTACAGGCACATCAAAATCCTGCCATCTTACAGGAAGTACCTCCGCTTCACCTTTCATGGAGGACCCTACCAGTTCAGAGCACTGCCATTTGGCCTATCCGTGGCACCAAGGGTTTTTACCAAGTGCCTAGCAGTGGTAGCGGTGGCCCTCGGGAGAAGGGGTCACTTTGGTATACCCTTACCTGGACGATTGGCTTCTTACCACTCCCAACAGAAGACCAATTAAGCAGAACTTTGGAGGAGGCATTCAGTCTGTTCCGGACTCTGTGCATTACGCTAAACCTGCCCAAGTCACAACCATGGCCAGCTCAAAGGCTACAGTACATAGGAGCAGTCCTGGACACAGTCCAAGGGAAAGCCTTTCTTCCTGTGGACAGGGCAGCAAGACTAAGAGAAGTCTCTCACAGAGTGCAGGACTCGGTCCTGGTTCCAGTGAGAGTGGTTTTACAACTGCTGGGTCACATGGCCGCAGCCATAGTCACGGTTTCACTCTCGTGTCTTATTGTTTATTTATTGTTTATTCAGATCTAGGATTACAAAATACCTTTGAGCCACGGCTCTTTTACAAAGGTTCCACGTCAAGAAATACAGAGACAAATGAAATAGTAACATTGCTTGGAGACTAGACATTTCACAGAGTAATACATTTTGCAACGGTTATTAGAACCATAAGCTTTAACAAAAAGAGGGAGAGACAATGAAGCAGCCAGTGGCATTTGTCAGGCTAGAATAAGCCAGTAAGTGCTATACCTTTAGGGAGGGGTGAGAGCGGAGGAGTGAAGGAGGAGAGAGTAGACGATGTAAAAAGGTATTAAAGAAGGAGGAAAGAGAGGATCGGAGGCAAGGGGAGGAGGTGGGAAAAAATGCATGTAGGGTATATGAATGCTGGGTGAGGTAGAATCAAATGGTGTGGATCAAATTGGGAACACCCCTTGGAAGGCTTGAACGGCGTACAGTACAGCTCATCTCCAAAATGTTTGTGGAGAGCTTGTTCCGCTGAGTTCCAGGAACCCCTCCTTTTTGTACGCCCTTCTGCGTCTGAACATGAGAATCCTGCACTGGCACCTCAGGGTTCAGTAGGATCAAGACACGGATGAGCTAGAGGAACCCATTCAGATCTCCAATGCAGTCCGACAGTCCATGACCTGGTGGCTCACCCTGGCCCACTTGAGCATGGGGGTTCCCTTCCAACAGCCCAACCCTCAGCAGACCCTTACTACCAACACCTCAGGACTGGGGTGGGGAGCACATCTTGCTTCCCATCAAACGAGGGGTTCCTGGAACTCAACGGAACAAGCTGTCCACATAAACATTTTGGAGATGAGCTGTACTGTACACCGTTCAAGCCTTCCAAGGGGTGTTTCTTGCCGGACCTCTGTTGGTCCAGTCGGACAACACCCCAGTAGTCTTCCATCTCGATAAGCAAAGGGGCACACATTCATATCCCCTATGCAGAGAGGCGATAAGAGTATGGTCTTGGGCAGTGAATCACAGCCTAGACATTACAGCAATCCATGTACCAGGGATTCACAATGTCCTCGCAGACAGCCTAAGTTGCTGTCAAAACCATGAGTGAGAATTACAGCAAGAAGTCATAGATGACCTCTTTGAAAGGTGGGGTCAGCCAGAACTGGACCTCTTTGCGTCCCCACAAAACGCCAAACTGACCAATTTCTGCTCGCTAGATCCAGGGCCTGGTGTTTTTTGATGAGATGCATTGTCCCTCTCTTGGACAGGGAGGTTTCTGTATGCTTTCCCTCTTCTTCAGAGGGTCCTGCTCAAGCTGCAGGCGGAAGAAGCCAGAATGATACTGGTAGCACCCTTCTGGCCTTGGCAGATTTGGTTCCCACTGTTGCAATAGCTGGCATTAGAACTGCCAGTTCAGTTGCCCCTCTCCACTCAGTTGCTGTCCCAGGAGCAAGGGACATTGGTCCATCTGGCCCTCCGGTTCCTGCATCTGCATGCTTGGCTCTTGCAGACTTATTTAGGGATAGATCTGGAGTATTCCTCCGGATGGCAGAGGTACTCATGGCAGCAAAAAAAAAAATCTACCAGGGCTACTCATGCCATGAAATGGAAGCCCTTCTGCTTGTGGGCAATTCCATGTTCTCTGGACCCCCCTTAGTTGTCTGGTGGAATCTCTGCTGGAGTATCTTCTCAGTATTTATTGTCCTCCACCCTTTCGATCTGGGTCTCTTCTTGGGCATTGCCTGAGACTCCCGTCCTAATATCACCCGCTGCAAGAGCTCCCCCTTGAAGTGAGACAGTGTAGTTACGTAAGAACTTATTGTAACAGTAGATCTTCGAGAGGAGCTCTTGCAGCAGGTGGATTTTCCACCCACGTGCCCCCGGGAACAAATATTACATCTTCTCTTTGGGAATGTGAGATCCTCCTCAGTTCTCAATCTGCTCTTTCAGCCGGGTTTCCAGTGGGAGAACTGAGATTGCACTGGGGAACCGCCCCTTTATACCACGTCTGATGTCGGGCGCAGCTGATGTTGGGGGCGGTCCCCCACCACAGACTGCTAACTAGAAGATTTTTCTGTGGGGTCCTAACGCCTGGTGGCCTTAGTCCTAATGGTATTACCTGTTACAAGAACTCCTCTTATACTGTTACGGTAAGTTCTTATGTAACTTTACTCTATGGTCAGTTCTTACGTAACTGCACTTTTCTTTTTTTTGTCAGAATGGTCCAGCTGCTAATATTGCTAGTTGAAATGTCACCCCAACTTTATTTTTTATTTCCTTCTTTCTTTCTTTCGTTTTATAAGTTAACCTGTTTTATATTGTTACTAGATTTACTGAAAGGCCCCGTTTTGGTTCTTATTGACCCCCATGGGTTGAAGATTGGATATATGCTCTTTGGGTAGAGTTTCAGGCTTCAACCCATATTAGATAGGGCTCAGGTCTATGGAATCCATGATTCTGTCTGTGGGGAAATAGTTTTATACCATTTTTATTTTTCAGTAATGTTCATTGCTGTTATTGGAAATATGTAGTAAAGGAGTATTAAAAAAACAAAACAAACAAACAAAAAAAAAACGAAACCTCCTTCTGCCTGTTCACCCTTCTTCCTTTATTGGGCTCAGGTGTTGCTTGTTAACCCCCCGGTGAGATAGCCAGCAAGTTGAACTTCCAGTGCACTGAGGCCTTAAAGGGACAACTTTAAAACAAAAGGGGCTTGGTGAAAATCCTGCAACAGCCCCTGTAAAAAAAAAACAAAAAAAAAACTGTGTTGTCTTTGTTGCAGGGTCATGAAGCAGTTTATTGGTGAAAGGAGCATGATATGATATACTCCATCACAGGCCAGTATAGCACTGTACTGCAGCCACACTCCCTCCTTTTATGAAATTGCTGTAGTTAACTCAGAGTTGTGAGGTCTGAGTTGGTAAAATAACTGTCTTTGAAGGATGTTGCTTGTTTGGGGTGGTCCAGTTGTGCACTGGCAGGGATGCCACTAACCATGCCATACCAGTGACTTTGGTTTGCACCAGGTCTGGGTTTGGTACGTGGCTTCAGCTTTACCATTTTGGAGCCTGATCATGTCCGATCTCTAAGCAGGCACAGGCCAAGTCAGTAGTAGGATGGGAAACTTCAAAAGAACACCAAGTGCTGTTGGAAGTGGTCTTGGCAGCTCAGCAGGGGACATAGAAAAATAGGATCTGACGGCAGATAAGTGCTGCTTGGCCCACCCAGTCTGCCCCTTTTTTCCTACCTACATCTTATTTACCCCTGTGAGGTTTAAAGTTCTCTGTCTTATCCCCCTGCTCCCTCCTGTCTTCCAGGATGTACATGTTGAGGTACTTAAAAAGTCACTGACACCTCTTGGAAAAGTTTGGAAAACCTTATATTTAGACACAATTCAGCTTATATTTCATATATTTTATTTAGATTTGTCCTCCCCCATTTTTACTTCTGAGAAACTTTGCACAAAAGCAGGATCTTCATCCCTCAGAGTTCATTTGCCCCCACAACTTATTCCCAAGGTAAAATCATAATACTCTTCTGTGACATCACAGTCTGTTGCCATGGTAATGCATAGATACATAGATACATAGACAGTGTCGGCAGATAAGGGCCTATGGCCCACCCAGTCTGCCCATTTGAGCTTGTAAGTTCAGTTTGTTTTCCTAGAAGTCTGTTGCCCCTTACCCCTGACCTCCAGAATTCCTTTATGTCTATCCCATGCATTCTTAAATCCCGTGATTGTTTCAGCCCCCCACCACTTCCTCTGGCAGGGTGTTCCACTTGTCCACCACCCGTTCTGTGAAGAAATTCTTTCTCATGTTTCCTCTGAATCGTCCTCTCTCCAACTGCATCCCATGCCCTCTTGTCCTGGAACATCTTTTTCGCTTAAAAATAGTGTTTTCCTGCACCCTGTTCCTCCCTGTAAGATACTTGTATGTCTCTATCATATCCCCTCTCTCCCTCCTCTCCTCCAGGGAGTACATGTTCAGTTCCTTCAACCTGTCTTCATAGGACTTGTGATGCAATCCATGCACCATCTTTGTTGCCCTCCTCTGAACCTTCTCTATCCTGTCTATGTCCCTACGTAGGTGTGGTCTCCAGAACTGTACACTGTACTCCAGGTGGGGCCTCACTAGTGTCTTGTATAGCGGATTATGACCTCCTTTTCCTGCTGGTGATGCCCCTGCCTATACATCCCAGCATCCTATTTGCTTTACCTGCTGCCTTGTCACACTGTTTCCTTACCTTGAGGTCATCAGAGATGACAACCCCAAGATCCCTTTCCTGCTTGGTGCATGCTATATCCTCACCCCCCAACTGATATATTGTGCCAGGGTTTTTGTGCCCCATATGCATTATCTTGCACTTCTTTGCATTGAATTTCAACTGCCAAACCCCTGACCATTCTTCACGTTTCTGCAGGTCGCTTCTCATTCTGTCTACACCCTCTGGTGTGTCTACTCTGTTACAGAGCTTTGTGTCATCAGCAAACAGTGCAATTCTGCCTTCTAGGCCCTGCGCCATGTCACTGATGAAGATGTTGAATAGGACCGGTCCCAGCACTGATCCCTGTGGTACCCCACTGGTCACTCTTCCCTCTGTGGAGTGACAGCCATTTACCACCACTCTGTGTCCTGCCACCCAGCCAGTTACCTACCACCACACTACTGTCCTGCCCACACCCATTATTCCCCAGTTTGTGTAATAGTCTTCTGTGGCACAGTGTCAAAGGCCTTGCTGAAGTCCAGATAGGCCATGTCCACTGCCCTCCCTGATCCACCTCCCAGTCACCCAGTCAAAAATTCAACGAGGTTGGTCTGACATGACTCCCCCTGGTGAAACCATGCTGCCTTGGGTCCTGTAATCCATTGGACAACCAGATGTTCCACCAATCTCTCCTTCAGTAGTGCTTCCGTGATCTTCCCCACTACCGAGGTGAGGCTGACTGTTCTGTAGTTCCCTGCTTCCTCTTTGTTCCCACTTTTGTATAAGGGACTACATCTGCTGTCCTCCAGTGTTTGGGTACCTCCCTGTTTCCAGTGATCGGCTAAACAGGATAGCCAGAGGTTCAGCCACCACCTCTCTTAGTTCTTTAAGGACCCTGGGTGCACCCATCTGGCCCCATTGCTTTATCAACTCTTATTACTTCCAGTTCCTTCAGGACCCTTTTCGTGTAAAGGGACTTGTGTCCATTTCTGCACCATTCTCACCCTTGTACTCCCTTCAGACCCATTACCCTCCTCTTCCTCAGTAAAGACTGAGCAGAAATACCTGTTCAATATGTCAGCTTTACTGTTGTCATCCTCCACGCCCTTATCCTCCCCTTTGGTCTCACTATCCCTCCTTTGTCTTTCTTTTTCACTTATGTACCTGTAAAGGTTTTGTCCCCTCTACCCACTGATTTTGCAGTGTGTTCTTCTGTCTGAGCTTTGGCTTCCTTACTGACCTCCCTGCCTCCCTTTGCTTCTCCTGGTACTTCTCCCTATCCCTTCTGCTTGTGTCTTTTGTATTGCCTGAATGCAATCTTTTGGCTTTCACTTTCTTTGCTACCTCTTTGGAAAACCATAATGGTCTTCTCTTCCTTTTCCTCTTGCTAACCTGCTTAATGCATAATTCTGTTGTTCTTGTAATCCCCATTTTAAATACTGCCCACTGTTCCTCAACCCCTGATTCCTGTCCCATTCCCCTTAATGCCTCTTTCAAGTATCTCCCCATTTTCCCCAAAGTCTGCCCCCCTAAAATCCAGGATACGTGTTTTTGTGTGGTTTGGTTCTGCTCTTTCTGTGATTTCAAACCACAATGACTGGTGGTCACTGTTTCCCAGGTGCTCCCCCACTGTTACCCCCATCACACTGTCCCTGTTTGTGAGCACAAGGTCCAGTATTGCCTTCTGCCGAGTTGGTTCCATGACCAGTTGCTTGAGGAAGGCACCCTGAAGGGAGTCCAGGATAAATCTGCTCCTAGTTGATGCTGCTGCTGCTGGGATGCTCCAGTCCACGTCCTGGAATATTGAAGTCTCCAACCAGTACTACCTCACCCTTGTCTGCCATCCTTTGGATGGCTAGCATCAACTCCTATCTGTTTCTTCCTCCTGGGCTGGTGGTCTATAGACCACACCTGTGCGGATGGCTGTCCCCATTTCCTTTCCAGCTTAACCCACAGTATTTCTCTCCATTTTGTTCCTCCTGGATCTCTATGGCCCTTATGTCATTTTCACATACAGTGCCACTCCTCCTCCCTTCCTGCCTGCTCTGTCTCTTCTGAATATGTTGTAGCCAGGTATGGCCATCTCCCAGTCGTGGTTATCATTACACCAGGTTTCAGTGATGGCCACAATGTCCAGGTCTGACTGTACCATGACAGCCTCCAGATCTTCCATCTTGTTGCTAAGGCTCCTGGCATTTGCACACATGGCTTTCCATGATTTGACCTCCCTAGACTGTTTCACTGTTCTACTCCTGCCCCTTCCTTGGTTGTCATTTATCCCTGGTTCTTCTTGCTGTCTGCTGTAATACTTGAGATGGCACAAGAATATTATTATGACATCAGATAAGGAACAAGCAACAGGAGCTGATGAACTCTGAATAAACAAAGATCCTGTTTTCATGCATATATCCTCAGTATTAAATAATGGGGAGGAGAAATACAGAGCTAATGTGAAGTATAAGCTGAACGGTGTCCAAATATTCTGTTTTTCAAAGTTCTAATAGAGGTATTGGTGGCTCTTTAATTCTGTGCTCATAGGGCTTTTGATGGAGACCAGCACCATTTTAGTTGCTGTCCATTGTTCTGCATCCACTCTGTCCTTTCTGACATGTGGTCTTCAGAATCTGGACACAGTTCTCTCTGTGAGGGGGAATCAAGCGATCTGTACAGGGGCAACACCACCTCCCTCTTTCTGCTGGTGATGCCCCTTCAATTCCCTGCCCCCCCTCCAGCATTCCACTAGCCCTCTCGACTGTATTGTCGCACTGCCTTACCCCAGGTCCCATTCCTGCTTGGTTGTCGTCAGTACCACTCCACTCATTTTGTACTCTGCCCCTGGATTTCTGTGCTCCAAGTGCATAATTTAGCACTTTATTGCATTGAAACCCAGCTGCTATACCATTGACCACTCCTCACATTTTCCCAAGTCTCTGCTCATCTTTTCCACCCCCCTAGTGCCCACCCTGTTGCAGAGGCAAACCTTCTCTTCCAGCTCCCCTGCATTGTCACTTATAAAGACATTAAAGAGGACTGGTCCCAGCACTGATTTCTGATGTGCCCTACTGGTCACCCTCCCTTCCTTTGAGCAAACTCCGTTTACCATGACCCTCTTTCATCTATCCCCTAACTAGTTTTTTACCCAGTTAATGACCTTTTTACCCACCCCTAAACTACCCAGCTTGCTCATTAGTCTCCTGTGTGGAACAGTATTGAAAGCCTTACTGAAATCCAGATAGGCCATGTCCACTGCTTCTCCTTGGTCTAATTCCTTGGTCACCAAGTCAAATAAATCTATTATATTTGTCCAACATGACCCCCTTTGAATCCATATTGCCTTGGGTCCTGTAACCTGTTGGATTCAAGATATTCCACAAACCTCTCCTTCAGCAGTGTTTCCATTAACTTCCCCACCACCTATGTCAGGCTGACTGGTCTATAATTTTCAGCCTCTTCTCTTCTTCTGCTTTTGTGAAGTGCTACTACATTTGCCCCACTCCGGTTCTCTGAAACAGTTCTGGTATCCAGTAATCTGTGTAACAGGACTATCAGAGATGCAGCCAATACCTCCCTGAGCCCCCTCAACATCCTTGAATGCACCCCATCTGGCCTGATTGCTTTATCCACTTTGTTTAGTGATTGCCTTCAGGGCGATCACCTCTAAAAATGGACTAGTGTGTACTCCCTTACCCCCCAACCCCCAAACACACTTCAAGGCTCCTGTTACTTTTTTGTGGTCTCTCTCCTTCCTCCGTGAACATAGAGCAGAGGTATTATATTTATTAGAATCTCAGAATTACAAATCTTTTGAGTCAGAGACTCCTTTACAAAGACTCTGCATCAGTAGTACAGAGAGACAACAATACAAATAAAATGAAGAACAAAAGTCAAGCAAATACATAACATGTGAGATAAAACATGGTACTTCAGATTGGTAGAGAGCAGGTGTAATAAGGTTACAGCATCAAGTGGCATATACACATCTTAGGAGGGGAATAAGCATGACAACGCTGAAGTAACAGTAGTATAAGTGGACAGGACTGGAAATAAAGTGCCTGAGTGATGAAAAGTACACATTACAATACAAATGGGTCAAACTATATGCGATTGGGCAAACACTGCCCAGATAATAGTGAAACCCTAGTCAGGCCGGAAGGCCAAGGAGGTATGGAAGAGGACGGGTGAAGAGGGGGGAAGGTAAGAGGATGAGAGAATAGGGAAAGGAGGCTAGGGGAAAGAGGGATGAGGCTGTCTAAAATGACACTGTCAGACCAAGAAGTCATAGGGGTAAGCAGGCACAGCAGGATGGCAGGAAGAGGGAGTGGCTAAGGGAAGTCACAGCTGTTAAATGTTAGGAGATGCTGCCTAAGTTTAAAAGGGCCAATCTTTAATTCAGAGAAGACCACAGAAGGCAGGTAGTTTGTCCAGATGGGGGCCTTATACATGAAAATGTTTAAGATATTTAGTATGTCTGCCTTTCTCTGGTCCCTCTCTGTACAGTTCCCCCTTTTCCTTTTAACCTTACAATCCGTTGGTCTTTCTCTTTTTTTTTTTTAAATGTTGATGGGTCTATCACCCATGACCCCATGTTAATTGCCAACACATTTAATTCATCCTTCACAGACCTTAGCCAAACTCTGCCCCCAAATTTCTTTGAATCACCCAGCACAGCTCCTATGTCCATCAGATCAGAAGAGGCCTCTACCCACCCATGTTTCTACTTCAAAGCTATCTCGGAAAGCGAGACCAAGACCTACCTATGTAAAGTTCTAAGAGGAACCAGGACATGCAGTGATTCCCTCGACCTAAAACTTCTTACCCTAACTCTAGATGAAGTCCTGTCCCCCCTCACCAGGCTTCTCAGTCGCTCCCTCATACTTTCACAATTCCTCCAGATCTGGAAATCTGCTCTGGCTACACCAGTTTTTAAGAGTGGGGACAGATTACTATCTGGGAATTATAGGCCAATATCTATTCTTCCCCTGCTGTCCAAAACACTTGAAAGGATTGTTGCTGACCAGTTCGTGGAGTACCTGGAAAAATACAACCTACAATGTGTCCAACAACATGGTTTTCGGAAAGGGCACAAGCACATCTGCAGCCCTACTGGAATTTACAGGTTTCATTCACCATACTCTTGATCAAGGTCAACTTGTTGGTGAAACCTTTATTGACCTGTCTAAAGTATTTGACATGGTCAATCACCATTTGCTGATGCATCAACTTGCTGGGCTTGGTATATCTTCAGAAGCCCTAAAGTGGTTCACCAGCTATCTAGAAAACCGCACACAGCAGGTGAGAATAGGGTCTGCCCTTTCTGCTAAACTGCCTGTCTGCTCTGGGGTTCCTCAAGGATCGATACTGGGACCCCTTCTATTTATCACCTTCCTCAATAATCTTCTGGCATCCTGTTCCGAACCAGTACTCCTCTATGTGGATGATGTGGTCATTTTTTCAAAAACTGCTGACCCTACCCTCCTTCAGAAAAGTTTTACTGAAGCTGAGTCCTGGTTCATCTCTCATAAGTTGGTGCTTAACTGAAAAAAAAAACTAAGGTCATGCTTTTCCATGGTACCCACAGCAAGCACAAAGCTAAACAATTGGTGATTAAAACAGTGCGGGTGTTATCTTTGATCAGACTCAATCTTTTTAAATACCTAGGAGTTACTCTGGATAGTACGCTCTCCTACTCCAACCATGTTGAGAATGTTGCCAAGGTAGTTAACATTCGCCTAGGCCTTCTACACAGGCATAAACACTGTTTTGCTACCAAAGCTCTCAGATTGGCTATCCAAAGTTCTGTTGTGTCTATTATTGACTAGGGTTTGGTCATTTGTGGTTCTGCCAAAGACACAACTCTGCATCGGCTCACCACAGCTCTGAATAAGGCATGCGTCTACTAACTGGTGCAGTGTATCGTACTCACACTTGTGACCGTTACAAACAAGCAAACTGGCTTCAACTGAAGGCTTGCATTGAATATCAAGCTTGCTTTCTGGCTAAGAAGGCAGATCTTGGTCTCCTACCACCAGGATCCCTTCAGCTTTTCACTCCCTTCTGGGGCCCTCGGAGCACACGAAGTTCTGTGAGCCAAACTTTTACTGTCCCTCGCTGTCGAACCTCGCTCCGACAGTGATCCATTGCAGTTAGAGCTGCTAATTTATTTAATTCCCTTCCTCCAGAGATTGCAACGACTGCAACCTTGGGGCCATTTAAGCGGAAGCTGCTTCAATTCCTAGTTTCCAGAGTATCTTGTGACTGCTATACCTAATCTCTGCTGACAGCCAAATGCACTGGGACCTCCGTCTTTTACCATTTACCCCTATATAGCCCTATGCTGTTGCTGCGCTATTCCACTCACAGCACTTCCTCCCTTATCCCTTTCGCATTCCTGCCCTCTTTTCATTCTACCTAAATCCCCCTTTTCTTTACCCCTCCACTCCCACTCCCCCCCCCCCCGTGTTTCCTCACCTTGTTCTCCTCTGCTCCCGCCCGTGGGTCTTTCCTGCTCAAGCTTCATTGTGGAATCTCCTCTTTGCTCTTATTTTGCTCCTTCCACCCCCCAGTTCACCCCCTGTACTTTCTGTCTTGTAAGCCCTTTCACCCCTCTTCAGACAAGGCCACTGGCTGCACTTCACACAATATTTATCTTGCCATATTGTTCTTTTGTTTATGTAATTACTTTCCTCATGTTGTACTACTTACTGAAACCATTGTAATTTGCTATTCTTGTGACTTGACGTGGAACCTCTGTAAAAGAGCCCTTGGCTCAAAGGTCTTTCCGATTTGTTAAATAAAATAAAAAAACAAAAATCTTCTGAATGCAACCCTTTTGGCCTTTACTTTTTCCACCCCCTCCTTTGTGAACCACAGTGGTCTCTTCTTTCCTTCTTGTTTTATTCACTTGCTTGACAGAGAGATTTGTTGCTTTCGCTATGCCCCCTTTTAGCTTAATCCACAGTTCATCCACCCCCAGGTCGTCCCCCTGCACGGTCATCCCAGAGGCATTCACCTGTTTATAAAAATCTGCTCTTTTGAAGTTTCGATCCTTTGCTCGTGTAGCTCGATTCTGCCACCATCCTTGTATTGAACCACGCTGTACAATGATCCCCAGATGGCCTCCCACCTTGATGTCTTCAACACTGTCCCTGTTAGTGAGTACTAGGTCCAGTATTGCCCCATCACGAGTGGACTCACTGACTAGTTGCTTGAGGAATGGCCCTGCTTCTAGCTGAACCTGCAGCTGGGAGGCTCCCAGCTACATCCAGGAAATTGAAGTTCCCCACCAGCAGCATCTCCCCCTTTACTGCCATTTTCCCGGTGGCTTCCAGCAGTACCTTATCTAACTCCTGCCCTGTGCTAGAGGTCTGTAGATCATACTGGTGTGAGGAGTGACTCCAAGGTGACTCACAGTACCTTTGCCCCATCATGAATTCTCTCTCTCCGTCGCTTTTATGCTGTCCTTCACATAAAGCACCACATTCCCTCCTTTCCTTCCCACCCTGTCACAAAACATAGAAGTTGATGGCAGAAAAAGACCAGTGCTCCATCCAGTCTGCCCATGGGTCTGTATAGAACCCTGTGACCTGGCATCAATTGGGGATTGTACCCCTTCGCAACAGTTATCCTACTCCTTCCCCATCCTTGTCACTGCCAGTGATGACTATCCCCTTCGTTCTACCCCATGCTTGCTTGAAACCACTCCGTTTTTGCTGCCACCACCTTAGCCAGCAGGCTGTTCCATGGTTCCTCCACCCCTTCTGTAAAGTATTAACTTTCTCACATACCTCCTGAATCTTCCCCCTGTCAGTTTCTGGCCAAGCCCTTGTGTTGTTTAGTTGGTGTTCCTGTTAAACAGTTCCCTGGTGTCCACCTTGTTTATTCCTTTCAGGAACGTGAATGTCTTTATCATATCCCCCCTTCTAGCCTCCAGCGATTACATATACAGCGCCCTAAGTCATTCCTCATAGGACTTTCCTTGCTGGCCCTGGATCATCTTCGTTACCTGCTGTACCGCCTCCAGCCTATCCTTTTCTTTTCTAAGGTGAGGGCTCCAAAACTGGACACAATACTCCAGATGTTGTCTCACCAGGGGTCTATAGAGGGGGAGTATTATCTCCTTCCGTCTGTTAACAATACTGTCCTTCATGAAAGGAGTATAGCCTGGTATGGTTATGTCCCAGTTATGGTATGCAGTGCACCATGACTTGGTAATTGCCATTATATGCAGGTCAGTCTCTGCCATGAAGGCGTCTAGATTTGGAATATTATTTCCTAGACTTCTAACATTCGCACACGTGGCCGTTCCAGATTCTGTTTCTGTTCCCCTCTCTTTCTGTTACTATCACCCTGCTTCTTTTATTGCTTTGCATTCCAGGGGGTTCCTCTTCCCTCAGGATCTCCCTACCGTTTACTTCATCCGGGGGGGGGGGCAATTTCTTCCTCCCTGATTCCTTCCATCACCACCCTCAGCTAGTTTAAATGTTCATTAAAGTAACGTTGAAATCCTCCATGGTGAACTGCAGTTCCCCTCCTGGTTGGATGCAGGCCATCTGAATAGGGTGTCATACTGCTGGGTGGCCTCCAGTTCCCAGTGTAGCCAAACCTCTCCTCTCTGCGCCATGAGTTGAAGGTCATGGTGTGGAGAACCTCTTCCCCCGCCCGGTCATAGACAGGCAGCACCTCAGTGAAAACTGCTGAAAATGTTACCTGTTTAAGACCACTCCCCAGTTCCCTGAACTCACCCTACACTATCCCAGCTCCGTCCCAAGTCTAGTCATTTGTCCCCAGGTGGACAATGACATCCAGCTCCCCCTTCCTGCCTGCTACCCTAGTGTTCCCTAGGATGCCTTCCTCTTCCCTCTGGACCATGGTACCGCAAAGGTACCTGACCTCCTTCTCCATCCCCTACCTGTTTCCTTATCTATCTCCCTGATAGTTGAATCTACTATCAGCAGTTGCTTTAACGATGTCCCAGCATGGTGTTTGGGGGACACTGTGATGTCGGAGGTGCCATCATTCAGATGAGATGTTAAATTGAGGACCTTTCTTCCTCTAGTAGTGGTTGCTCAGGTGGATGTTAAATATCACATGGCACTTCTTGAAGAGTACAGGAATTTCTCAGGTGTTCTTCCTAAATTGCCCCATTCACTAAAAAACATCAACAGCTGAACTTAATATCAGCCAGTTTGCATCTGTATCCCCCAGCCTCCCCAGGGACGAGGCTGAAAACTGGAAGTATTTCCTAGCTCTCCTTTCCCAGTGAAAAAACACTAAACCAGACTGTGAGCTGCAGGGGGTCACTTCTGTCATTGTTTTGGTCCACCTCTTTACCAAAAATTAGTTTGTTCTGTGCCATGGCAAAGTCTCTAGGATAGCAGGTGCTGGATAGTGTGTTTTTTGGGAAGTACAAGCAGTGGTTTCTTTTTCCAGTAAACAGCACCAAATCCCCAGCATTTAAAATAAATGTTTTCTGCTGCCACTGGGGAGAACCAGTGCAGTCTCTAAGCTGGCAGGAGGTTGGACTAATATTCCAAAGGAAAGCTGTGCTTCAGGGAGGGTGGCAGATGGATCAGCTGTCTGGCTGCTAGCTTATGACCCGGGGAAGCATAGTACGATTGTGGCAGATACTTACAGGGGAAGGGCTGACTTGCTATCACATCACATTATAACGTTGCTGCAATGCATAGCAGCACCCTACCAGTGGGTAGGGACAAAACTGGAAAATAGGTATAGAGAATCCCCACCCAGTTGAATTGTTCCAGGTTTGGTCCTGGGTTTCTGTCTCCTCATAATGGATCCCATAAGCCTGTTGGCCCCAGCAGAGAGAGAGTCGGCTAAGGAAGGTGCTCTGAGGCATAAGTAGGGGCCTTAGGTCGGGAGTGGGCCCTAACAATGGGGTAAGAGGCTAGTGGTCTGGCAGAAGGGCCTGCTTTGTAAGGTATGGGCATACAATAAATAGAATAACAACAAAAAATGCTTTTGGAAATCAGTCGTGTATGATGAGTATTGGTCCCTTGTTTCAATTGAATCCATGCAGAGCTGGCTGTTGGGATTGACTGTGCTGTCTTACAAATAATCTAGTAACAGCATTTTTAGGGATGTGGATATGGTGTACTATCCACACTTCTGGCAGAATCCTTTCCCTTTAATCTTCTCACTGGAAGGTCTTTAAACCTGCTTCTCCCACCTACTTGGTTGGTATCCTCGGCACTGCCCCATGACACCAGATCTTCCTTTCCACTGGAAGCATCAGGTTCCCTCCGTCGCAGCTCCGCGCTAGGTGTAGGCCTTATCTTTGCCACAAAACTTTAGTCTTGGAGCTTCATGCTTTTCGACTGTTCTTCATTCTGTTATGGAATCAGAGGACCCGGAAACTGGTCCCAGCTTCAAACGGTGCGCGACACGTGGGCAGAAGATGTCACGTACCGACCCGCACTCCATGTGGGTGTACTGCTGTAACAGCGACACCAACCCGTTGACACAGTGTCGACCGAGTTGCCGGAGTGATGACCGAGTCATCAACTCCTGAGCTTGGCTGCTGTCCCCCGACCCCCCCTCCCCTGCAGTTGGAATCGTTCAGTCCGGGGGGTGCGGACGGGGCACAGCCCCCCCGCATGAACACCGAACTGGTATTGGTGCAACTCTCTGGTCAGGGTCTGGAGTCTGCAGTGTTGTGGATGTCTGTGATCATGTGTCGCTGTAGGGGAGGTCGCTGACATTCCTGTCACCGCGGCATAGTGGGACCCTCCATGTGCATATGCTGTCTGGGGGTTCAGCACTACCCTTAGGCTTGCAGCCTCTGCCACACCCTTTGGCCCTCCACCTTTGAGGACTGTTATGCCTGCCTTATCTTGGGTCACCTAGCCTGACAGGACCCTCCTCCCGTTCATCGGAGGATTCCCGCAAGATGGTCTCCAGTGGCCCGTTCTGCAGCCCAGCTTGCCATCTTCGAAGAAGTTGTGGCTCAGGACGCTTCAGGGACTTTGTCTGCCCTAGTTCCAGTGGGCTTGGGCACCTTGTTAACTGGGGTATTCTGGGACTTATGCCAGTACCTGCTCACCGTCAGGGAGGGCCCCTCCCAGGGGACCAAACTTCTTGGGACAAATCCAGAAAGTCCCACCGCAGGTTGTGGGATCAGCAGAGGGCCTGCTCCTCCCATTCCTGCTGGCTTGACAGCTGTCATGCCGTCAGCTTTGGCGGACACTTCTATTCAGATGCAGGTCGCTTGCCCCACGGAATCCCCGTCGGACTTCTTTGCAGAGATGCGAGTTGACCAACAAGTTGAGATTTATCTTGATCCTGTTGACCAGGTGTTGCTACATGAATGGGGAGGATTCTCTTTCTCGGACTCCGGTCCTTACGGCCCTCTCCCAGGAGGGGCCAGATCAACATGCAGAGCTGGCTGCCTTCCCTAGGGAGCCTGAGCCGTCGGGGGGCTTTCAGGTGTCCTTTGCCTTCCACCGCTTCTCCCCGCTGACGGTGCGTCATTGGTCAAGGTCCCTGTAGAGATCCTGCAGCTCTCGATCACGATCCAGGGACTCCCGACTCTCCCATCAGTCCTGCTCCCAATCCTCGACAAAACAGTGCCATCAGTACTCCTTATCCTCTTTGTCCTCTGGTGAGGACTGACTATGCTGTCAAATGTTGTGCCAGTATGAGGATTTCCTTTGGCAGCAGTGACTTCTTGGCATGGGTCGATGCCTCAGCCTTCTGTGGCACTCCGTGGCATGAGGAGCCATGACCTGAGCCATCCCCCACCCCCAGTCAGGCCAGCGCCTGCCTCCCCACCCATTTGGGTGGAACCTCTACCTCCACAGCCAAAGGACGGAGCTCCTCCAAAGACTGCATGCTCTGCTGCCGGGCTTTCTGGTCGAGACTTGGTGAAAGGTACACAAGCCGATTAACTTCACACTATGAACAGGAACACGGGTGCCCAGCTGGTGTTCGAGGAGTCTGACTCTGAGGACTCCTCCATGCACTCCCACTGGACCCTGGGCTTTGACTGAGAGTCTGGTGAAGATCTCTCCATGGAACAAGGGCATACCTCCTTTGGGACCCTGCTCCGTGTAATTTCAGAATCAGTGGTGATCCTATTGAAACCTGTCCAGAAGCAGGCTAAGTACCCTGTGACGGAGATCCTTGACAGGGATGATTCCCCTGGAGTTGCCTTCCCTGTAGCAGAGGCCATCTTTGGCCCTGTTCTGAAGCTGTGGCATCAACCTGGCTCCTGCCCGACGCCATCATCCTGTATGGTCCGCAAGTACGTGGTTTCTCCGGGGTCTCTGTTGGGGTTCACTGACCACCCTTAAGCCAGAAGGCTGGTTGCTGACTCAGTGTTTCGGCACACAGGTAACATTGGGGACTTCGATAAATCTCCCGACAAGGAGTCTAAGAAATTGGACCATGTGGCCAAAAAGGTCTACACTACTTCATCCCTAGGTCTTCGGCAGGCCAGTTCGGCCATTATGATAGCCAACTTTGCCCATGCTCTATTGGGCATGTTGGACCACATTATCCTCCAGCTCCTGGCTAACCTGCAGCTGCTGATCAAGTTGGTCCACAACCAGGATGGATTACAGCTAAACAGCAGCTCCAAATGGCCCTGGACATTGGTGACTCTTGTGCCGGGTCCGTGGCCTCGCTGGTGGCTATGCGCCACAGGGCGTGGCTGAGAATATCGACCTTTACAGAGGACACTTGGCACAAGTTGGCAGATGTCCCCTTTTTGGGCATCAGCTTGTTCGGGCCCGGCGTTGGTGGCCATGTTACTTGCATAGAGAAGTCCAGTGCCACCCTGGACTCCATCACGTCCTCTCACAAGGATTTTAAGGGTCAGAAACAGTGGAAGAAGCCCTTTGTTTTGCCCCTTCTCCGCGCTTCCTGCCAGACCACCACAGCCCCAAATGGGGCAACAGCAGGCCTGGTGGCCCAAACTGAAGCCGGCCTCCTCTAGTGCTAAGAATCCAGGGTGGTGGGGCGTGAGAGTCTGCTGTTCTCTCAGCCAGCCCCACTGCTTCCAAGCCTGCCCAGTGATGGCTCGACGGGGGTCACCCTCCCACCCATTCTGTCCACGTTGCTACCTCCCGTTGAGGGCTGGCTCTACCAGTTTGCTTTTGTCTGGTCCGACATTACTTTCGAACAAGTGGGTGCTCAAACTGGTGGGTCGTAGACTGTCTCTGGAGTTTGAGGCTCTCCTGTCCAGCCGAGCCCATGCACTGTGGAAGGACGTGGTGTCCGTGGACATGTTGTCTGCCCTTCTGGAGGACATCAGCCAGCTACTCCAGAAGGAGGCAGTGGTCTGTGTCCAGGACACCTCGGCCGGTCCGGGGTTCATCTGGGCTAGCAGTATAGCCTAGAGGTTAGAGGAACGAGGTGTGAACGATCTTGGTATATCCAGCAGTCCAGACCTGAGTTTGATTCTCACAACCTCCACTTGCACACTATGTGACTCTGAGCAAGTCACTTAACTGCCCAGAGCTCCCAGGTTGCCCCTGAAAACAGGCACTTGTACCTAGTGGGCCTTACCCGGTTACCAAAGACTAAATCTCCAGATACTTTCTGGTACCGAAAAAAGGAGGGGGGGGGGTGTGTTGGTGCCCCATGCTGGATCTGCACAACATCAACAAATACCTAAGGCAGCACAAATTCTGGATGGTCACTCTGACTCAGATCATTCTGTTCCTTGCACAGGACATGTAGTTTTGCTTTCTGGACCTGCAGGATGCCTCCTTCTACATCCCCATCAATCTGTCCCACTGGCAGTTCCTGTGGTTCCACTCAGAAGGGATCCTGTACGAGTTGCAAGCCATGCCGTTTGACCTCTCCTCAGCTTCTAGGGCACTTCACCAAGTGCATAGCAGTGGTGGCAGCCTTCCTGTGGCCCCGGGGTGTCCGGGTGGATTCCTATCTGGATGACTGGCTGATCACCAGTTCCTCCAGAGTGGAGGTGAAGCAGTCCAGAGATCTGGCCCTTCAGACCTGCTCAGCCTTGGGCCTCCTGGTCAATGAGGCCAAGTCGGAACTCCCTCCCTCCCAGGTCATCAGCTTCATCTGGGCATAGCTTGACTCCCTTCGGGCCAAGGCCCGACTCCTGGTGGACAGGGCGGAGGATCTTTGCCCGATCATTTCAGGTTGGGCAATTGCCTGTGCCTGCTGGGGTATATGGCGGCTTGCACTAGCATGATCTGGTGGGCCCTCTGGAGGATGCACCCCCTGCAGTGGGGCCTGTCCCAGCAGTGGTCTCTGCGCCTCGGCCACCTCGACCAGCCGGTCATGGTGACATAGCTGATGTGGGACGCCATCCAGTGGTGGTTAGTCCCGGAGCATCTACAGGAAGGAGTCCCATTTGTCCACCCAGTGCCGACAGTCACTCTCACGACCAATGCCTCTCTGATCAGCTGGTGAGCTCCACAGGCTCTGGTCCCCCAAGGAGTCCCCATGTCACATCAACCTGTTGGAGCTCCGTGCAGTGTATTTAACTCTGATGGCATTTGCTCTGCATGTTCGAGGCCAGGTCGTCTAGGTCCAGACGGACAACATGACGACCATGTATTACCTCAACAACAGGATGGGACACATTCCCTTTCGTCGTGCCGGCAAGCTCTTCATGTCTGGACCCTTGTTTGCAGTTTGGGCGCCAACCGTCTGGCGAATCATGTGGCAGGCACACCCACCAGCTGCTGGATGCTCTCAGCAGGGTGGACAGAATGTCTCACGAGTGGTCCCCTCATCAGGAGGTGGCCCATTGTTTGTTCTCTCAGTGGGGTACTCCCAGATCAACCTGTTCACGTGAAGCTGAAGCTGTTTTGTTCCCACCACTCAATGCAGGACACTACTGGTCCCCTTGCCTCATGTATGCCTCCCCTCCATTTCCCCGATTCACAAGGTGCTGCTCGAGGTTAGTAGGGATAAGGCATGGATGATCCTGGTGACTTCAGATAGACCACGACAGTTCTGGTATCCCAGTCTTCTGAGCCCCAGCAGCAGGATTCTGTGGTGTTTTCCTGTACACCTGGATCTGTTCTCTTGGTCTCAGGGGAAGGTCCTCCACCCAGACCTTCAGTTCCTGCACCTGACAGTCTGGTTCCTGACCGGCTAGAGTTCCAGGCTTTGGGCCTCTCCAGTAAGGTCCTCCATGTCGTCGAAGCCTTTCGGAAGGACTCAACTTACCCGTGCTACATCTTAAAATGGAAGAGATTTTCCATTTGGTGTCCAGGCAAGGAGCTAAAATCCTTGTCCTGCCCAGTGGTGAGCACCCTGGACTACCTGTGGTCCCTCTCCCAGTCAGGCCTATGATCAGCCACCCTCAAGGTGCACCTGGCAGTTTTACCTGCATACCGGGCGTAGGCTGGTACGCTGACGGCTCAGGAGAAGGTGGTCAGATGCTTCTTCAAAGGCCTTGACCACTTGGCCCTGCTGGTGTATGAGCCACCACTACCTTGGAATTTGCTGTTGGTGTTGGCGATGCTCATGGGTAAGCCATTTGAACCAGTGCACCTGTCGTGGAAGACCACCTTCTTGGTGGCTATCACCTCTGCCAGAAGGATCAGTGAGCTCCAGGCACTCTCAGTGGAGCCCCCTTACTTGGTCTTCCACAAGGACAAGGTTGTACTCCACCCCAATCTGAAGTTCCTCCTGAAGGTTGTTTTGGAGTTTCAACTTAATTAGCTGATTAATCTCCCGGTGTACTTCACCAACCCAACCTCGTAGGCCTAGCACAGGTGCCATTCATTGGACCTGAGGAGTGTATTGCTGGAGTTTGGGGATTGGTTCGCCAGTTCTTTGTCACCTACGCTGAAGCTGCACCTGGCAGATTGGCAGGTAAACGGACGATTGGCAGGTGGATAATCTCCTGTATCAACTTATGCTACAGATTGGCTGGTAGGGAGCCTGCAGCTGGGTTTAGGGCTCATTCCACCAGACACATCACTAACTTGGTGGCTGCTTCCAGAGATATCCCTATCCAGGAGATCTGCAGGGCTGCAGCCTGGAAGTCAGCACACACCTTCATCTCCATTACCACACTGACCTTAAGTCATGCCGGGATGCTGGTTCTGGGGCCTTGGTTCACCAATATCTCTTTCCTAAATAGGGTGTGTGTGCCTTGCCCTCTCCTCCCAGAGAACTGCTAGAAGTCTGCCACAAGTGTGAATAGTACACCATAGCCACATCCCTAGAAATGAGGGTTACTTACCTGTAACTGTAGTTCTAGGAGTGGTATATGATGTACATCCACACAACCTCGCCTGGCAAGTGGCACACTGAATCTTGCATCCAGCATGTAAGATCTGATGTCATGGGGTGGTGCCGAGGAGGATACCACCCAGGTTGGTGGGAGGAGCCAGCTTGAAGACCATCTGGTCAGGGAATTAAAGGGGAAGGATTCTGCCAGAATTGTGGGATATACACCATATACCACTCTTAGAACTATGGCTACAAGTGGTAACTCTCATTGTCAAGTCTACTAGCATATTTTTTCAGACACCAGCCCTGGGCCAGTTACCCAAAAAGTAGCAGTTAGAAAATAATGCCTTTCCACTGAGCTGTTTCCTGCGTGAGCTACTGGAGATGTTTAGACCAATGTCACCAGACATAAACAGTAAACAACTCCATAAGACGTGTTTTTCCAAAACAGAAGAACCCACTGAGTACAGTAAGAGCAACTGGCTGTGAATAAGCTTGGTACATCCAGTAGACCTTGGTTGGATTTCCACAACCTGTACTTTATACTGTGACTCTGAGCAAGTCACTTAACCTCCCTAGTGCTCCTGTGTCACCCCTGTAAACTGGCCTTGTGCCCAGTGGGCCTTACCTGGTTACCAAAGAATAAAAAATAATATATATATATATATATATATATATATATCTATATTTATATATATTAGGTCTGTTATAATATGTGAGTGTCCTTTGTACAGTTTGGTGACACAACAGTAAAAGGAAGCTGAGTAGTTGCAGCAGCTGTAATGTGAGCCACAACTGGACGTTTTATTTTTCTGTAGTGACATGTGCAGCAGGGTAGGGAAAAAAAATACCAATTTCATTTCATTTTATTTTATCATCGGGTAAGTACTCTAGAATATGTTCCTTTTTCAGGCACTATTGAGGTCAAAACGATGTTTTTACAATACATGATACAGATTTAGAAATACAGTATTTCACGTTACGTTTAGTACAAATGATATATCGCATTAATAACATGTACAGACATCTATATTTTTAAAGTGGGAGAATATTGCAGCTGGGAAAGTGCTGAAAGAAGGTAAATGTTGCTGGCTTAACAACAGAGACTCTATTCACACAGCATTATGTAACTGAAAGGTTTGAGTTCACCTTATATAACATATAATTGTCCTTTTTATGTGGTACTGTAGGCAATTAAAGTATTCCTTTTTACATGTCTAAAATATTTCTTCTGGGAGGTACTTTGTGTAGCTTGTAAGTACAGGCCACAAGGTGGCACCATGAGATCATTTACTGAAAGTAACAGTACGAAGCACTTTAAAGTGCAGTACATCAACTTTCTCTTTAGCACATTGTAAACAGTTCTCAAAAATCTTTGCCTGGTTATTGATAACTCCTTACTTTTATACTCCGAATCTGTTCAGTATTCTAGCACCGACATTTTTCTTGTTCTACAGAATGATATGACGACAGCACGGCTACAGTGGGGAGAAATGCTTATGCCTTTGCTGAAAAAATATAAGTTTAACATAACATGGGGAGATCAGGACCTGTTAAATATTGTGTTCTACCACAATCCAGGTATGGCTTTATATTTTTTTTTGTTTGTTTAATTAACAGTGCATAATTGTTTTTCCTTTGATGGCAATCAAGATGGTTTTCTTATACCTAATCAGAAAGGATTCATTTAGTACAGTGTTTCTCAGACTGTGAAGCCCTCCTCCCAGGGGAGGCCCCGTCCTGTTTTAGGGAGACTCAAGCAAGCTTGACAATGTACCAGTTAGTCAGTTTACCAGTTGCTGTCAGTTTTGCTTTTTTGCGTAGAGATGAGACAAGCTTTGCGCAGTTATGTTGCACACAGTGCTTGATGCATTGTTCAGTGGGAAGGTCCGCCCTGACCTATCTCATGGGGCAGTTTGTATCTTTTTCTCTAGCCATCAGATGTAATTAACATAAATAATGCCATGCATATAAACTCAAGTTATGCAGAGTCATTTCAAGTTCATTCCTAGTACACTGAAAATTGAGGTGTAGCACTCTTATACAGGCAGATTTATTTTGGTGACTGGCTAAGTGCACTCACACCGAAGCGCCTTTTAAAAGCACAGCCCAGGTGCAGAAGAGTACACAACAAGACAGTGGAACAGCTTTATTTTATTTTTATTTAAAAGTTGCATAGAATACAGGATAAGTTCTGTGAGAAGCAAGTCTCATTTAGACAGTGTCCCAATTTGATTAAAATAACTTTATACAATGGTAAGAAAGAATCTTGGGCTCTGATTGGTCGCTGTGGGACTGTCCCTGTGGTGTTATCCTGGCATAACACCATGGATCTAGTCCCATCACACAGATGACTGCGTTATTAATATAAAAAAAAATCACTCAGCCTACAGCGCGGTGAGCTTCACTGACCACTCACCAGTCCGCGTCACTGTGCCCCACTCCTCACTTCAACCAAGCAAACCGCCATATAAGTAAAACAAAAAAAAGTCCCCTAAAGCCACAAAACAATCTGTAAATATTTTTCTCTCCTTTCCCTTTTTTGTTTGCCTGCGGTATGAAAAACGGAAAGCGAGTGATTTAAGAAAACCAGCGCGCCGCGTTGCTCTTTTCATAATGCTCGCTCACTGCATCTTGAAGCTTCATTTTCTATCCCATTTAAAAAACAGTCAAAAAAAAATTCTTCTTACTGCCTCCATAGGTTCTTTCCTCTTCCTTTAGGGATTTGACAGCAGTGGTAGCGGGCATGCGGCAGCAGCGAATATGGGGTGGGAGCGCCAGACTGTGACAACAATGGTAGCGGGCGTGTGGCAGCAGCGAGGATGGGGCAGGCGTTCCAAACCATGAGTGTTTTCAGGAAATGTCCCATTTTTAAAAGGTCGCCCGTACGATATTTTAACATTGCAGAAAAACACACGGGGGGGGGGGGCACAGAAAATTAAAGAAGAAAAAAACATATGCCACACTGCCAAGCACATACAAAACAGAAATAATCCAGTTCTGGCCACACAGCTCCACCTAGAGGACAAACAGGACAAAGGATCTTCTTTTTAAATAAGTATACTTCCACACACAAAATCAAGTGAAAAACTGTTCTAAAACCTATTTATTTAATTTGTTTTGCTTTTATTAAAATATTAGCCATTATATAATAGGAATAATGCACTCCAGGGTGTGTGTCATGCTAGGATAACGACATGCCTGGGTTATTCACACTCGGCCTGTGGCCTTGTGCCCAACCACCCCAGGCGTGGCATTACACCAGCATGACACACACCCTATTGTGCATCATTCCTTTAATAACTACATAAACTGACATATAGAAAAACAATTAAGACCAGTACATGTAGATTGTTTCTGTAACAATAATTTTGTTAGGCCGTGTTTGAAAATACTAAAGGAAGGTGCAATTCTGAGCTGAGACGAGAGGTTGTTCTTGAGAATGGAGCAGCATAAGAAAAACAATCTTTGCCAAAGTGTGCTATATATATAGGCAAGAAAAAGCCTCGAAAGACATCTCTGAGGCTGTATTTGTGGATGGGAACAATGAGCCTTTCAGATAGGTAAGTGGGGGTCTGGTTATTCACAGTTCTGTAAATAAGGGCTAAGACAGTAGAAAGTGAATCTAGAGGAGGGTGCAGCTCATTTAATTGGTGCAGTAGGGTACAAAGGTGATAATGCCATTTAGATTTTAAAATATACCATAGTAACTGATAATAAACAGTATTCAAGGGAAGAATATTTTAAGCAGCGGTGTGGTGGTAAATAGTGTCACCATAATCTAGGATGGGGAGAATGGCTTGCGCAGTAAATATGTTTATTATCCGAGCTTGACAGACAATACCTGCCATTTTTAAGGCGATCCAGGCACTGGCGAACTTTTTAAAATAGTTTTGGCAATATGAGTGGCGGAATCGAGCACATCAGTATCCTAATACAAAATGAAGTGACATGGTGCAGAAGTAAGGCATTCAGACAGCACATTATTAAGTCTCCAGTGTTTTGTGAGTCATGCAAATCGGGTATAGACAGTAGACTTCTGGAGATGTACTTTCAGCTTGGCAGCAAGCATTTTAGGGGAAGGGACAGCCCTGATAACAAAAAGGAGAGAGCTGAATTTTGCAGACATGGCAGATGTTGTTTTAGGATACAGTTTGGCTCAAGTCATTTAGACTTGTTTCTTGTTTCATAGAAAGACCAGTGGCGGTAACAGTTGTTTGAACCTCTTCATAGAATAAGGTGCTCTTTTTCAGTCTAAAACAATGGATTTAATGGTAACAGCCTGATACACCATCTGTTTAGGGCTCTTTGTCAGTGAAATAAGTTAGCAGCTGCTTAATTATTTCAGTTAAAACCAGTTGCCAGCTGAAATAAATAATATAAAAAAAGAAATTAGGATGCCTTCCATGTTTGATTTTTTCAGGGTGTCCTGTACTGTGGAATATAGACTTACTGTCCTCCATGAGGAGCAAGCTGGTAACTTCACATCAAGCTAGTGTGGTGACAGTATGGGCACAAGAGTGAAGTTTGAGTGCCATTATGCTAATCACCACACTAACGAAGTATTAAGTTATCAGTGAGTTCTTCTCGGGGGCGTAATTTATCGTATATTATACAATGGCGAGGAAAATTCCTCTATTTTGATTGGTCAGTGTGTGCCTGGCACAGTGATGGTATTACACAATAACATCACTGTATTAAGACCAGGCGCACACAACCACATTGCATGGCATAACATCATGCCTCCTGTACGCAGACAACCGCCAGTCTCGTCAGCCGATGTAAAGCACTGCAGTCCCCCAATGTCACAATCTCAAAACACCAATTCCTTAGACAACTTAGTAAAGCAAAAGACCAAAGTAACCTAATGTTTATGCCCATTTCTTTTCTTCCGTTTACGGTTTTGCAAAGCAAGCGGATTCACTGAACCCACGGAGACCGTAATTTCCGGTTGCGCGGTTCACTGAAGCCGCTCTGTTCAAATGGCTGTAGCCTCTCATCTGTTTACTTTCACTAATAGTGCGAAAATGTCACCAAAACATGACATTCAGTTTCTTGCTGCCAAAAGAGAGGAGCGAGAACAACGATGCTACCATTCACTCTTTATTGCTCCATCGGCGTGTGTGCTTGCTCCTCAGTGCTTCCTCGTTCCTCCACACATTGCCATTCAAAACCCCATAACACAAACCAAGAAAACTGTCTTACTTGAACTACATGCTTACAAACAATCCTGTTCCTATATGTCTGTCTCTCGGGGACGGGGGGGGGGAGTGACAGATACACAGAACCACAGAATGACATGGGGCACTGGACCATGAACCACCAGCACCACCTACTGGACTACTTTTTGTTATATTTATAACATATGTCTCCTACACAAAAATAAGATAAAAATGTCACATTGTTTTTTTTTACTTATTATTTTTAAACAAGCCGTTGTATAATAGCAATAAGGCACTCCAGGGTGTGTGTTATTGTGTAATAACATCACTCCTGGGGTGGTGGAAGCACTCGGCGAACCCTGTCATGCCTTATTGCTTAAGTATTTACTGGTTGGATCCAATTATCAACTGCTGGCACAACCTAAAAACTCCGTTATTCACACGTGTGAATAATGGAGTTCCATAAACCACCTTTTCCAAAAATAGCCTTCTGTGCACCGGAACACCTACAGCAGAGACTGTCCTTGCACTGGCTCACTTCAGAAAACTGCCAGCGTGAATTACAGTCGTCTCGGAGATTCAAAAAAATGAAAGCCGGGCACAATACAGTAGTAAAACTGACAGGAAAACACCAAAAAATGGCAAGTTGTTCACAGTTCATGCCACCAAATGAAACGGCATGACATCTGAATTTTACTTGTGAAACTGTTTTATTTACAGCTCCATTAACTAGAATTAGTTGCCATTTGCAGAAGGAACGGGTCGGGAGGTGGGGCTAGCATTACTGAAAATGCTGGACATTTTATTAAATATTATAAATATAAAAAAGTTCAATTAAAACAGTTGGTTGCGTTAAGTTATTCTGTTCAGTTGTTGCATGCAGTTCATGTTTAATAAACATTATAGTTGCCCATTTCAGCATCACTCATTTTGATTCTTTTATGCCTTTATTCAACTAGTAAATATAAAAATAAAACATGGGGAAGTGTGGCTAATGAGGATTTTATGCACACCCTTGGTGTGTGATGCCTAGATAATCCCCTCAGGCTTCACCCTCGAGGTTTATGGGCACTGTACACCTTGGGTGTGCATAAAATCCTCATTACCCACACTTCCCCATGCACTATTCTATATTAAATGCAGCAGTGTGAGGGTAATGTTCGTTTTTAAGTACTTTCTCATGACACAAGGCTCTGTGTGTGTGTTTTTTAAAGAGGTGCCATTGTGACTGAGTGCTTGTGAAGTGAACTGAGCTTCAGCTGCCTTAATCAGCTTGTGCACCAAGCTGTCTGCCTGGTTGGCTGGAGCGTGGCACTGATTAGGGAGAAATGATTCACATTCTAAACCATGCATTATTTCTCCAAACGTAAAGTTAGGATTATCAGTTTTAGATAATGTGGTTGAAACTGAAGTTTGTGAGCTGAGTTTGTTAAATGTTGTTTAAAAATTATCCAACTTTATAGAATGGAACTGTCCCCCCCCCAAAAAAAAAAAAATTAAACCACTAAAGGAACAGTTGTATCGAACCACAGACCAAAAGGTATTCTGTTGCTACAGGTAAGTTGCCATCTACATTTACTTGGTATTACTACTCATTAGTTAAAGCAGAAGGTGGCTCTAGGCCCGTCTTGACTGCCTCCCACACCATGTGGTGGAGGTATTATCCTTCTTTTTCAGAGAAATTTGTCTAATTCAGTGTTATATTTATCAAAGTCTGTATTGTTGACCAAGGTCTAGGGGAGATTGTTCCACAACTTACAAATACGCAAGTAAAACAGTTTACTCTTTTATTAGTGAATGCATGCTGAATAGCGGTTCTAGGGACGTGGATATGGTGTATCCACATGTTCTGGCAGTGCCTTTCCCTTTAAGACTTTGCAGGAATGTCTTCAAACTGGCTCTTCTTACACACCGGGGTGGTAACTCCCTCTGCTCTGCCCCGTAATGCCTGATCTTCCTTTCTGCTTGAAGAAGCAGGCTCCCTCCTTACCGCTGTCGCACGGAGTAGGCCCTTTGCAATTAAATCTTCGGGTTTACTTCCAAAACTTTTCAAAAAGTTGTGTCTTCAGGCTTGATCATCGATCGCAACCACGATGGACAAAGACAAGTCCTCTCCGGGGTTCCGTAGGTGCCTTTGTAGGGGCATGAGCATGACCTCAGGCCTGCGACATTTGTTGGTCTTTCCATCCTTTTGTTCTCGAGGATCGCCAAGCCCGGCTCTTCTTAGGCTGCCCAAGTGAACAGTACTCTCCGGTCAAATCAAAAGATGCCCATTTGGTGGTCTCTGTGGCTGCAGGGTCTACGAACAGCTTGCTGTGTTTGTGGAGGCAGCTGCCCAGGCTGCAGCTCGCATCTCCTTGGCTTTGGCCTTCATGTTGCTTTCACTGGGTGCATTGCTTTCAGGTTCGTTTAAAGAATTGTGCTAGTTTTTACCAACTCTCGGTCAAGGCCTGACTTTGGGGCACAAATCTAAATTGAAGAAAGAGACCAAAATGCAGACTCACTGTTGATCGTGGGATCCGGAACGCTCTGTCGAGGGCTTTGGATTCCCACACTTCTCCTGATCTGACTTCAGTCAAATCTTCGGCCCAGGCCACTGGCTGCATGGTAACCCCATCGGGCCAATTGGCCGAGATGCTGGTTGTCTTCCGGTCAAGATTTTTCTTGAGCTGGTTGACCATTTGTTGACTGAAGAGCAGACACTTCACTTTCCGGGACTCCGGTCCTGACTCAGACCATTGGAGGGACTGATCAGTCCACTGACCCACCGCCTCTGGTCACCAGCCAAGATCTGGAGGTGCCTCTGCCTTTGCTGGCTCCGTCTGAGACCCACCATCGGTCCCTGCGGCGATCACAGTCGAAGTCTCGGTCTTACTCCTGGGGGTCAACTGGTTCCCGCCGACATCGGTGCTCCCACTCTCAACACCCTGGGAAGCAGTGGCGCCGCTATTCTTCATCCTCATCCTCTTCTTGGGGAGAGGCTTTGGCGTAAGTTGCGTTGACGCTATGAGGATCTCATGGCAACAGCTGGTGTTCTTTGGTATGAAGCCGGTTCTGGCTTCTACACCGGCCCTCATTTGGCTTTTGCCTCAATGGCTGACACCTTCTCCGCCTCAGGAGCCGACCAAGACGATCCCGGCTTGGCCGACCCCGGCGTCGCCACAGATTTCGTGTGGAGCCGCCACCTAAACAGCCGAAGACTGGCGCTCTGACCAAGGAGTCTTGGCCGGCCTCAGGGCTTCCCCATCGGCTGTCGGTCATCGTCACTCTGGACCGTACTTGGAGGGTCAGTGGAGACTCTAGTGGTTGCCCCCGTTTCCACGACTCCTCGGAGTCAGAGGGTTCCTCCTTCCACTCCCATCTGGTCGACTTGGAGTTGGTGGGGGTCTCGACAGACGAAGGTCCGATTTTCTTTATGGGACTTCTCTGTCTGATCTTGGAATCTACAGGTCTGAAAATGGAGCCCCTCCAGAAATGGGCTCGATACCCCTTGTCTGAGATCCTGGACCCATGGAGAGACCTTCCTGGTGGCAGAGGCCATCCTTGGCCCTGCCTTGGAGCTGTGGCAGCGCCCCGCTTCCTGCCCAGCGCCATCTGCCTGGATGGCCCGCAGGTGCACTGTCCCTACCGATTCTCTGTCAGGATTCACAGAACAACCCTCAGCTGAGGGCTTGGTGGACGATTCTGTGTTCAGGCACTCTGGCAACACCGGGGATGTCGACAAGCCACCTGATAAAGAGTCCAAGAAGCTGGACCATGCAGCTAAAAAGGTCTGCGCTGCCTCTTCACTTGGCCTTCGCCAGGTAAGCTTGGCTGTTCTCATGTCCCACTTCTCCCATGCACTGCTGGGCACCCTGGATAAAGTGCTTTCTCTTTTGCCAGCGGATTCTAGACCATGGTCAAACAGAGCTGGGCCACAGCAAAGCAGCAGCTTCAGGCAGTCATGGACACTGGGGACTCCTGTGCCCGCTTCGTGGTGGCCTCAGTGGCCATGCGCTGCAGGGCTTGGCTGTGGATCTGTACCTTCATGGTAGATACCCAGCACAAGCTGGCAGATGTCCCTTTCCTAGGCACCGACTTTTTGGGGTCAGGGGCCACCTCACTTGCATTGAGAAGTCCATTGCCACCTTGGACTCTGTGACATCCGCTCAGAAAGACCCCAAGGGCTCTAAGCAGCAGACAAAGAAGCCGTTCTGGACATAGTAGCCATTAGCGAGACATGGTTTACCAGTAACCACACTTGGGAGACTTCAGTACCTGGCTGTGTACTGTTCAGAAGAGACCGAGGTGCAAAGGGGGGAGAGTGGCCCTTTATGTCAGTGAAAATATCAAACTACAGAAATTCAGAATACACATGAGGAGCCAGAAGAACTGTGGGTCACCCTGGAAACAGGAAATGGGACAGCCATACAAACTGGGGTTGTGTACAGGCCTCCAGACCAGGGGGAGGACATAGACATGTTACTGTTAGAAGATATATAGACCATGACCGTTAAAGATGAAGTTCTGATAATGGGAGACTTCAACATGCCAGATACGGATTTGTCAATACCAGCAGGGACATCTGCCAGAACTAGACACATGGTGGATTCCCTGCAGGGGGAGGGCCTCAAACAACTGGCACAACAACCCACAAGAGACAGGGCTATCCTAGATCTAGTACTGACTAACAGGGAAAGGATCACAGATCTCCAGGTAGAAGGTCAAATGAGTGCCAGTGACCATCACGTGGTATGGTTCAATTTGGCCACTAGAATAAAATCATCCCATTCCAAGGCAAAAATATGGGACTTCAGAGGAGCTGACTTTGATAAGATGGCCAACAGAGTTAAGGTAGCCCTGGCAAAAAGAAATACAGGTGAGGGGGTACAGGCAAAGTGGGCAAGCATTAAAGATGCAATACTTGAAGCAACATCCCACTGTGTTAGCGAGAAAAGAAAGTGCAAAAGAAGAAGGAAACCACTTTGGTTCTCAAACACAGTAGCAGAAAAGGTCAGAGCCAAAAGGCTGGCCTTCAGGAAACATAAGAGAACGCAGCGGGATGATGATTGGGAGGCATACCAAAGTTCCCTAAGGGAAGCAGGGAAGGCAGTAAGGCAGGCAAAGCCCCAAACCGAGGAAACACTAGCACGAACAGTAAAAGGTGACAAGACTTTCTATAGATACATTAGTGAAAGGAGAAAGTCCAGAGAGGGTATTGCTAAGATCAAAGGGGATAAGGGGGCATGTGAGGAGGAGGACCATGTAAAAGCATCTATCCTAAATAGATGCTTCTGCTCAGTATTTACTGAAGAGAAGGTAGGGCAGGGCCCACAGCTCAGCACCATGGACATGGGTGAGGGAGGTGTGCATTAGTCCCTTCACAAAAGAAAGGGTCCTACAAGAGCTCAATAAGCTCAAGGTGGACAAGGCAATGGGACCTGATGGCATACATCCCAGGGTACTGAAGGAGCCAAGGGTGGAACTAGAAGAGCCATTATCAGAACTGTTTAGTGAGTCGCTGAGCACAGTAGAGGTCCCAGAAGACTGGAGAAGGGCTAATGTGATCCCATTCCACAAGAGTGGTAGCAGGGAGGAGGCAGGGAACTACTGACCAGTCAGTCTTACCTCTGTAGTTGGCAAGATTATGGAGGCACTAATTAAGGAAAGGATAGTGCAACACCTGGAATCCATAGGAGCACAGGATCCAAGACAGCATGGGTTTACAAAAGGAAGGTCCTGTCAAACTAATCTCATAGATTTCTTTGACTGGGTAACCAGAGTGGTGGACCAAGGGGGAGCAGTTGATGTTGCCTACCTTGACTTCAGCAAAGCTTTCGGTACTGTTCCACATAGAAGATTGATTAATAAGCTGTGTAGGCTTGGGGTGGGTCAGACGTTTGTCAACTGGGTGGCAAACTGGTTGACGGGCAGAAAACAGAGAGTGGTGGTAAACGGTATACAGTCAAAAGAGATGCAAGTCACAAATGGGGTACCTCAGGGATCAGTCCTTGGGCCAGTCCTCTTCAGTATCTTCATCAGTGACATTGCAGGTGGACTGGAGGGTAAGGTTTGTCTGTTTGCAGATGACACCAAGATCTGCAACAGAGTAGATGATGCAGATGGGGTGGGCAGAATGAGAAGAGATCTGGATAAACTAGCAAAATAGTCAGAAGGGTGGCAACTGGGGCTTAACGCAAAGAAGTGCAAGATCATGCACATAGGGAAGAGAAACCCTGAAGCCACCTATAGGCTGGGAGGGGAGTTGCTAGCAGTCACAAGGGAAGAAAGAGACATGGGCGTCATCATCACCGATGACCTAAAATCATCCATGCAGACCACTAAAGCAGTAGGTAAGGCTAGAAGGATGTTAGGGTGTATTAGTAGGCGTATCACAAGTCGGAAGAGGGAAGGAGGTAATAATCCCTCTTTACAAGACACTGGTTAGGCCCCATCTGGAGTACTACGTGCAGTACTGGAGGCCACACCTTTACAAGGACATTAACCAAATTGAGGCAGTCCAGAGAAGGGCAATCAAAATGGTGCAGGGACTGCATCAGAAAACATATGAGGACAGATTAACTGAGCTCAATATGTATACCCTACAGCAAAAGAGGGAGAGAGGTGATATGATTGAAACATTCAAACTCCTTAAGAGCATTAACAAGGTGAAAGAGTCTATCATGTTTTAATATAAGAAAAATAGGACAAGAGGACACACAGCATGAGATTAGAGGGAGGCCAATTAAGGGGTAATGTGAGGAAGTTCCTTTTCTCAGAAAGAGTGGTGGATGCATGGAACGGCCTACCTCAGGAAGTGGTGGATATGAATACAGTGCAGGGCTTCAAACAGGCATGGTATAGGCATAAGGGAGCAATACAGAGGAGTATGAATAGATAGGTCATCGACAGAGCAAAGGCTGATGGCACATTCATAAGGTAGAAAAAGAAATGGGCAGACTGGATGGGCCTTGTGGTCCTTATCTGCCGTCAGCTTCTATGTTTCTATGATCTAGGGATATGAATATGATGATCTATCCACACTTTCTGGCATTGTCCTTTCCCCTTTAAATCTTACCGGAAGTCCTCAAGCTGGCTCCTCCCACCCACCCAGGTGGTGTAACCCTCGGATGTGCCCCATGACACCAGATCTTCCTTTCCACTGGAAGAAGCAGGTTCCCTCCTTACCGCCCCTGCGTTGAGTAGGCCCTGGCACTCAAATCTTCAGATTTACTTGCAAAACATAAACTCTAATTAGAGTTTCATCTTCAGCTCGATCTTCGATCGCGACCGCAATGCAGGACTAGTCCTCACCCGGATTTCGCCGGTGCTCATGTGGGAAGAAGATGTTGCTTACTGACCCACATGCCATGTGTGGTTACTGCTTGAGGCACGTGCATGATCCCCAGGCTTGCAAGATTGGCCGTTCGTTTCAAGCATCGGTTGTCAAGTTGGGTCACCCAGAAAAGTGACATCCGCCAGTCAAATCCAAGGATGTCTGTTGGGTGGTCTCCGTGGCTGTGGGGTCCACCGAACAGCTGAAGCAACTTAAGGCCTTCAAGGAGGAGTTGGCTCAGGCTGCTGGGCAGTCCTCCTTGGCTTTGGCCTTTGTTCTGCTCAAATTGGGCTCTGCTTATTCGGGCTCCTTCAAAGAGCTGTACCATTCTCTCCCGACTAAGAGAGAAGGCCCTTCAGGTTTGCGCAGCTCTCAAGCACACAAGAAGGAGTCCAGGAAAGAAAAGAAGACTCACCATTGACGTTCTTGGGACTGAGAATGTTCTCGGTCTTAGGACTCTCATGTTTTGACTGTGGTCAAAACCGTGGCCTTGGCCACTGGCTTCATGGTGCCCCCATCAGGCCAGCCAGCTGAGACGCTGGCAGACAATGCGGCCGAGATTTTTCTCGACCCTGTCGACAGGTTGTTGTCTGAAGAGGCCGACAATTCCTTGTTCAGGACTCTGGTCCTGCTGGTGACCACTGAAGAGTCTGCTCAGCCCACTGAGCCGGACCCTTCAGTCACCGACTTAGACCAAGAGGAGCTGCTGCAGTGCCCGGCTTCCTCCGAGATCCTCCATCGGCACCCCTTGCGGCCGAGGTCTAGGTCATCCTCATGCTTTTAGTTGAGCAGGTCCCGCCGGCGTCGGTGGTCTCGCTCTTGGCACCTTGGGAAGTGGTGCCGCTGCTACTAGTCTTCATCCTCCTCAGGTGAGGAGAGGCTTCAGCGCAAACTGCGTCTACATTACAAAGACCTGATGTTGCAACAATTGGTGTTGTCCTGTCCGAAGCCGATCCAGGCTCCCACACTGGCCATCACTTGACTGTCGCATGACAGGCTGACACAGATGCCCCTAGGGGGGCTGGTTGACACCGCCTCTCCACCTACGGAGCTTTTGTAGACCACCTCGATTTGGCTGAAGTTTGCCACCACCCCAACAGCCACTGACCGTTGCTCCGCCCAAGGAGTCTCAGCTGGCTCAGGGACTTCCCTGTTGGCCATCAGTCACTCTTACACCTGACCGCCCCTGGTGGGTCCGGAGTGACTCTGGTGGTAGGCTACTCTATGCGGAGTCCGAGGATTCCTCACTGCACTCCTGTCCAATTGACATGGAGTTGGTGGGGTACCTTTCGGCGGAGGAGGGACCCACATTCTTCATGGGCATCCTCCGTCTCATCTCAGAGTCCACGGGGATGAAATTGGAGCCCGCCCAGAAGTGGGCTTGCTATCCCCACACAGAGATTCACAATAAAGGAGACCCAGCTGAGGATTTCCCCAGTGGCCGAGGCCGTAGTTGGCCCTGCCTCTTGCCCTGCACCCTTGGCCCAGATTGCCCGCAAATATGCGGTGCCCACTGGTACCCTCTCAGGGTTCGCGGTGCACCCTTTGGCCGAAGGGTTGGTGGTCGACTCCATGTTTTGGTGCACGGGCAATTCAGGGGATGTCGATAGACCGCTGGATAAGTAGTCCAAGAAATTGGACCACTTAGCTAAAAATGTCTATGCTGCCTCCTCGCTTGGCATCTGCCGGGTGAGCTCAGCTGTCGTGATAGCACGCTTCTCCCGTGCCCTTCTGGGCTCTCTGGACGAGGTGATTCCTCATCTTCCTGCAGACCTCCAGATTATGGTCAGGGACCAGGGTCGTGCTGTGGCCAAACAGCAACTTCAGATGGCTCTGGATATTGGGGATTCCTGTGCCTGCTCGGTGGTGGCTGCAGTTGACATGCGCCGTAGGGTTTGGCTGAGGATTTCGACCATTACAGCAGACACTCGGCACAAGCTGGTGGACGTCCTATTTTTGGGCACTGACTTGTTTGGGCCCAGTGTGGAGGGTCTCCTCCAGCATATCGAGAAGTCCAGTGCCACCTTGGACTCCGTGACATCCACCCAGAAGGATCCCAAGGGCTCTAGGCAGCAGAAGCTTAAGCCCTTTTGGCCCTCCACTACTGTGGCAGCATCAGTCTGGCCAGCAGGATCAGTCCTGGTGACCAAGGCCCAAATCAGTGGCCTCAGTAGTCCGAAAGCCTGGAGAGAAAGGACTCTGTGGCTCCTCAGCCAGATCCTCCTTCTCCAAGCCTGCTCAGTGACGGGATTGGGATTGTCACCCTCATGCCCATCTCACCTCCCCTGGGTCCTCCTAAGGTGGTCCGTCTCTGCCACTTTCTTTCAGCCCGGTCCGCTATCGCCATGGACAGGTGGGTTCTGGAAGTGGTGGATCAGGGTCTGCCTCTAGAGTTTGAGCAGTACCTTCCCAGCCAAACCCGCACCCCACGGGAGGACTTGGCATCCGCAGACACTCGGTCAGCTCTTTGAGACGACATAGCCCAACTTCTCCGTAAAGAGGTCATGGTCAGAGTTGCAGATCCTCTGGAACACCCAGGGTTCCAGGTACTTCCTGGTGCCAAAGCAGGCGGGGGGCTTGTGCCCCATTCTAGATCTGCACAGCTTGAACAAATTCCTCAGGTCCTGCACCTTCAGGATGGTAACTCTGTCCCAGATCATACCATCTCTGGCACAAGACATGTGGTTTTGCTCTCTGGATTTCCAGGATGTGTTCTTTCTCGTCCCGATCCATCCGTCACACCGAAGGTCCCTCCACTTCCAAGCCGAGGGAACCCTCTACGAGTTTCAGGCCATGCCTTTCAGCCTCTCCTCGGCCCCCAGCGTCTTCACCAAATGCATAGCAGTGGTGGCAGCTTACCTGAGGCGCTGAGGTGTCCGGATGTACCCCTACCCGGACGACTGGCTGATGGCCGGTCCCTGGAAGCAGGAGGTGGAGCGGTCTGGGGACCTCACCCTCCAGACTTGCATCAACCTTGGCCTCCTTGTCAGGCGATGCAAAGTCGGAATTTGTGCCCTTGCCGGTGATCAGCTTCATCGAGGCAGAGCTTGACTGTTGCCTAGCCAGAGCCCAGCTCCCAGCGAACAGAGTGGAGGTTCTCTCCTCCTTTGCCCGATCATTTCTGGTTGGGCACTTTCACGCTGCCCAGGACTTCCTGTGCCTTCTGGGTTACATGGCGGCCTGCACCAGCATGGTCTAATGGGCCTGTTGGCATATGTGTTCCCTGCAGTAGGAGCTGGCCAGCCAGTGGTCTCAGCGCAAAGGTCACTTGGACCAGCTGGTCACTGTGACCCTGAGGATGCGGGATGCTCTACAGTGGTGGCTTATCCCAGAGCATCTGCAGTTTGTCTGCCCCAAGCCGATGGTCATCCTGATGACCGAGGCCTGTCTCACGGACTGGGGTGCGCATCTGGGGGAACACAGTCCACGGGCTCTGGACCCCCGAGGAGTCCTGATGTCACATCAACTTGCTGGAGTTCCGAGTAGTTCGACTAGTGCTGACAGCCTTTGCTCCATTTGTTCAGGGTCAGGTGGTCCAAGTGCAGACTGCCAATACCATGACCATGCACTAGCTCAACAAACAAGGCGGAATGCACTACCTGTCCCTGTGCAAGGAAGCCCTCTGCATTTGGACTCTCGTGTGCAGTTTGGAGGTGGATCTCCTAGCCATCCATGAAGCAGAAGCCTCCAATCAGCTGGTGGACATCCTCAACCGGGTAGCTGAGACGTCTCATGAGTGGTCCCTCCATCCGGAGGTAGTTCACAGTCTGTTCTCCCAGTGGGGCACCCCTCAGATGGACCTGTTTGCCTCCAAGGAGAACACAGAGCTGAAGCCATGTTGTACCCGCCCCACTCAGCAGGGCTCGCTGCAGGGGGATGCCTTCTCGAGGCTTTGGACCCATGGCCTCTTCTATGCCTTTCCTCCACTTGATCCACAAGGTGCTGCTCAAGGTCAAGAGGGACAAGGCACAGGTGATTCTGGAGGCTCTGGACTGTCCCTGCCATTTTTGGTACCCCGTTCTCCTCAGCCTGAGCAACAGGCTCCCGAGGCATCTTCTTGTATGCCTGGACCCACTCTCAGTCCATCAGGGGAAGATACTCCACCTGAACCTTCAATCCCTGCACCTGACAGCCTGGTTCCTGAGCTGCTACAGACCTTCCCATTGTCATTCTTCACCATTCATTACTGCTCGGTGTAAGCCGGAGGCACGCACCTGCTCAGGAGCTTTTTGTTTTGTGTGGGAGGAGTCCGTGCTGACTATGGTGCCCAGTCGAGCAGCATTATGTGCGCTGGGTGGGCTGACGTCAGGTGCTGCTGACTCCTCCTCCACCCTGGTTCTGTTCTCTCGCTACAAGGTAGGACCTGCTTGCGCTAGTAGAAAAAAGTTGTCAGCGCCTAAGTTATCTCGATGCTGCCTCCAGCCAACCCGCTTGACGGTTCTTTCCAGCTTGATTCTGAAGTTGCTCACCTGACGCCATTTTCACCCAGTAAGCTCATTTCATTTATATTTCTAAATCCTTACTGACAGCGCCGGGTCTGTTTTCTGTAGTTTTTGTAGGTTTATTTCAGCGTCATGTCAGGTTTGGGGGCTAGAAGGAAATCTAAAGCGGGCCACGCCCCAATGCGTTGGTGCCCCTGTGGCCGGCATTTTTCTGTTTCGGACCAGCATGACGTCTGTCTTCGTTGCCTGGGTCCCAACCGCAGCATGGACAACTGCGACTCCTGCTTCTCCATGGCCCGCTGTATATTAGAAATCTGACTTTTGGAGTGCGGCGTTGTTCTTGGGATGCCATGGCTAGAACTCTTGACCCTTCCTCCGGGTTCCCTCCTCGGTCTATATGGCCTGGTGAGGAGGAAACCTCCTCTTCTGATTTGAGCCTTGCCATTGAGGAGGTTTCTTCCACGATGCCGGAGGAACGGCTTAGTTCCCTGTGGAGCTGGGTTGAGAGCACTGCTCTGACAGTCACCTTCTCGAAGGTGCAAGCTCCCCCGGTGTTGCGGCCCATGGCTGCTGGGCCCGGCACTGGTGGATGGCATCTCAGATCCTGGTGCCATTCTCTGTGCTGGTGATCGGGGTGGTGTCGTGGGTTGTGTCATGCCCCGCGGTGTCGCTTCTCTCTGGCGCCGTTGGCAGTCAAGGGCTCCTAAGTTAGCCTGTTTATCGATGTCAATGGTCTCTTCTTCTTTGGAGTGGGATGACTCGCTGGCCAACCCGGCTTGGCAACTCGGTTCCTCTGAGTTGGAGAGGACCCCTGGACGTGACAGCAGGCGCTCTGATGCTCGTCCCCCAGTGGCCCAGGAGGTTGCAGTCTCCACAGGCCTTCACACTAACACAGCGGATAGTGGTTTTGGGGTCACTGGGTTGATGGTCCTGGCCTCAGGAGCCAGGGCAGCTGCCGTTCCTGGTGCTGCCCTGGCTAGCGGGGTTAGGACAGGGGCCAACTTTTCTGTGGCCTCTCTCGGGGGCAGAGGGATCGGAAGTCCCCTTAGTATTGGGTACGAGGAAGTGGGCAGCCTCAGAGTCCGAGGGGTTGAGGGGTGAGGGAGAAGCACGGGGGGCCCTCCTGTACTACCCTGTGGAGGGTGGGGAGGAGCCGCAGTGCCGATTCTCACTTTTCCTCCTCTGAGGTTTCAAAGATGCCCTTAGTGGAAGGTGCTGGGACTTGCCCTTCTGGAACCCTGCAGCTCCAGTTGCACCACAGGAGAGAATCCGCCTCAGGGCTCAGTCAGGATTTGTTCTCCAATTTGCAGTGTTTGTTGACTGGGTTGACCACCGGATCCCCCCATATGGGAGGATCACCTGGGAGACCTCAGAACCCTGGCAGAAGCTGGGCACTTTGTCAGCTGCCCTTCCCCAGTCCCTCTGCAACCACCACCTCCTCCTCTCCCAGGCCATGTGGGTCCTACGGGACCCTTGACCTGGGAGACTTTCAGAGCTACTGCTGTGGCCTTCCCCAGGTATGTCAGAGCTATGGATGAACAGGTCTTCCACCTGTCCCCATTGCTGCAGGAGGACATTGAACAGCCAAGCTCCTCAGCTTCCTCCCCTGAGGAAGAGGAACAATTCATCCACCTGTCATCTGATGCTAATTGCACAGAATATCAGCAATTCCTTTCGAGGTTAGTTCAGGAGCTCCATATCTCGCATGTGGTCAGGCGCAATACTGAGCAGGAGACGCGCTCTTTCCTAAGCGAGTTCAGTGCAAACCACCTTGTGGTTCCTTCCTGGCCTATTCCTTTCCAGGAAGCGTCAATCCGCACCTGGCAGCTACCAGCCACCTCACCACCACCGGACTGCAGGAGGAGGTATTGCGTAACCCAGGAGTCTCTGGGTTCTCTGCCTCACCCACCTTCAGGACTGATGGCCCTAGACACTCCTTCCAGGCTACAGCACCCGGTGCATGACCGACCACCGGATCCAGACTCCATGGAGTTCTGCTCAGGGTCTGGGACTTGCAAAGCACCAGGCAAGGGCATCGTATGACACCAGTGAGGTGGCTTCCAGACTAGTAGGGACAGTGATCTGCATTAAGCGGACGGCATGGCTTCGCCTATCATGATTATCACCCATGGCCTGGTGCAGGGTGATTTAATTCTCTGCCTTCCGGGGGACCTGTCTTTTTTCCCGCAAAGCGAGAGGAATTTTCTGGGGCATCTTAGAGTGAGGAGGAAATTGCAGGG
The DNA here is from genome assembly GCA_016271365.2 of Neoceratodus forsteri. Lineage (NCBI taxonomy): Eukaryota > Metazoa > Chordata > Ceratodontiformes > Ceratodontidae > Neoceratodus > Neoceratodus forsteri. The sequence goes on along the minus strand of CM028131.1, from coordinate 884,587,706 downwards.
ACTTCTTCCATCCCCCCCCCCCCCGGTCACGGGGGACATCGCCTTTTCCTGAACAACTTTAGGCCATGTATGGCCTAGAATGGCTAGAAGGGTCTCCCCCACAGGAGGTTGAGGGAGACTGTTCCCTCAGGGCAGTGCCAGGTTCCCTCCAGGCGGCTTGATACTCACCCAGCCATAATGAATGGTGAAGATTGACAATGGGAAGATTTGAAAATTACCTACCTACTGTAATTCTTGATCTTCCCTTGTATCTTCACCATTCATTACTGATTCCCGCCCACCTTGCCCTTTTGGGCCTCAACTTGTGGGCGCCGCTTCCACCCTACTTGCCCTCCCCCTCTATGAGGCCAATTGGGGGCAGAGTCCCCCTGGTACTTCAGGGACCTTTGTTTCCTTTTCTAAGTCACAGAGCACCCAACCTGAGGGGGACGGCGAGTAGGGTCTTTGCTCTGTCCTTGGAATTCCCTGGGGTTCTCAGTTGGGTGCACTGTGGGGTCCTTTCTGAGACTGGCATGGACCTGTTTGGTCTGTTGCCGACTGGGGTGAGGACTCCTCAGATCATCCTGCAGGAGAGGCCTCCCCTCACTTTCCTCAGTCCCCTCTGTATATAGGGGTTGTTTTAGGACAGAGTCCTCTCTTAATTAGAGGTTCCCCCCTTTGCTAAGCCCTCAGGTGGCAGGCTTGAGAGGGCCGTGCTCTGGGACTTTCATCCCAAGTGTGAAGTAGGGGCAGGAGGCAGCAGACACCGCCATGCCTTATATTCTCCAAGACCATCTCAAACACTCCTATTTTGGACCAATGTCCAGTGGATTCTGGAGCCTGACGGGAACCTTGCACCTGTGTCTTCGTATCTTCCCAGGCCTTGAGAATAAGGGTAAGCCAGCAGTCTCGTAGTGAAATCCTACTTCCCCTCTTTTCTGGCTGGCTTAATCCTTTTTCAGTTTACATCCTTTACTTTTCCTATCCCTCGGCTCCCTTGCCTCATCTTAATTTTCTCTATCCCTCTTTTTTTTCCTCTCTCCAGCAAAACAGAACTGGGGTGGAGGAGGAATCAGCGGTGCCTAACGGCCAGCCTGTGAGCACCGCATAATGTGTCGCCTTGAAGGTGGCGCCGTTGGTGCAGACTCCTCCCACAAAAAACAAGCTCCCGAGCAGGTGCTCGCCTCCGGCTTACACTCAGCAGTAATGAATGGTGGAGACAAGGGAAGATCAAGAATTACGGTAGGTACATAATTTTCATTTCCAGGCTTTGGGTCTCTCCGAAGATTTTCTCACTGTTGTGGAGGCATCTAGAATAGAATCTACCAGAAAATGCTGTGCTTTCAAATGGAAGAGATTCTCCATTTGGTATGAGGGCAAGGGGTTGGATCCTTCGACCTGTCCAGTGGCTAACATTTTGGACTACTTGTGGTCTCTCGCCCAAGGGGGACTTCGGTAGACTACACTTGAGGTGCACCTGGCAGCCATCTCTGCTTGCCGGGCGCAGGCCGTTCAGCAGTCATTGGCACAGGAGAAGGTGGTCTGGTGCTTTTTCAAAGGCCTAGATCACATTTCCCCTCAGGTGTGTGAACCACGACCACTGTGGGGCTTGTTGCTGGTTTTGGCAGAGCTCATGGGCAAGCCATTTGAACTGATGCACCGGTGTGAGATGTCTCAACTGTTGTGGAAGACCACCTTCCTGGTGGTTATCACTTCAGCCAGAAGGATCAGTGAGCTTCAGGTGCTCTCAGTGGAGTCTCCTTACCTGGTCTTCTACAGGGACAAGGTTGACCTGTGCCCCAACCTGAAGTTTCTCCCAAAGGTTGTGTCAGAGTTTCACCTGAACCAGGTGATGACTCTTCCGGTGTTCTTCCCGAATCACACATTGGAGGCCGAACACAGGGTCCATACTCTGGACCTGAGGTGAGCACTCGCTTACTACAAAGAGCGCACGGCTGGAGTTCAGGGAGAGGTTCGCCAGCTGTTTGTCACCTACACTGAAGCCGCACCTGGCAGACCTGCAACTAAGCGAACGATTGGCAGGTGCATCACTTTCTGCAATGATCTCTGTTATAGGTTAGTGGGTAGGGAACCTCCCGGAGGGCTAAGGGCTCAGGGCTCATTCCACCCGCCATACCGCTGTGTCGGTGGCTGCTTCTAGGGACGTCCCTGTCCAGGAAATCTGCAGGGCTGCTGTCTGGAAGTCTGCACACATCTTCATTTTCCATTACTACATTGACTTAAAGTTCTGATGGTTTCAGCAGGCGAACCCCAGTTGGAGACACCAGATCCAGGCTGGAGAAACAATCGGGCAGAGTCGGAGGTCACAAAATACCCTTTCACTTCCCCTGGGGTTATCAGTGGGAGAGGGAGGTGAAGTTATCTTTAGGAAGCTCCGTATGTCCCGAGGTGAGTGCTGTGAGCTGGGCTGGCTTGTGAGGAGGGAGGGGTTCCAGGCTACTTAAGAGAAAGACAAACCATAGGAGACATCAGTATGCAGTGGGAGAGGGGGGCAGGGAATGTCAGCCTCACACACGCCTGTAAGGGAAGGTGGAACTGCTGCAAGTAGAACATGTACAGCAGTTTTTTAAAAATAACTCCAATGTTTTTACTTTTCATACTTTTCGGAAAAATTGCAGGCTTTAAGCAGACAAATGGGGGTGGGTGAATTGGGGTGGGGAGTGCCCTGGTTCTTTAATTGTATTTCTGTTTGGTCACACACCAGAAGCCACCACACTAATGTTACTAAGTTGTATTGTAAATACAGGGGTTGAGCTTGCAAACCTTTTGTACCGTTTTGAATGTAGGAGAATTGCGACCTTCTTCTAATTGCAAGCTCCCTATTAAGCACCTGTGAGCCTTTCATTGGTCAGAGCACACTATAAGTAATGAAGCCAGGAGAGTGGTCTCTTCATTAAAAATAGAGGAAGCAAGGAGACCTCATGTTTGATATGGCAAGTTAAAATGTGATGCTTTTTACCTGACCGATGGAGGTGGTCACTTTGCCTAAGTGGTCAGGTTTAATCATGGTTCAGCTAGATAATGAGAACTAAGAGCCCCTCCAAAAAGTATGAAAAGTAAAAACATTGGAGTTATTTTTAAAAAATTGCAGGCTTTAAATGCAGCAAAAGGGGGGATACCCTGGTACTTTAACTGTGTATTTTACCATTCACACCTTGGAGGCCGAGCACAGGTTCCATACTCTTGGACCTGAGGCGACTGCTCGCTTATTACAAGGAGCACATTGCTGGAGTTCGGGGAGTGGTTCACCAGCTGTTTGTCACCTATGCTGAACCCCCACCTGGCAGACCGGCAGCCAAGCGGACGATTAGCAGGTGGATTGTATCCTGCATTGATCTCTGCTATAGGTTGATGGCTAGGGAGCCTCCCGTAGGGCTTAGGGCTCATTCCACCCACCATATCGCTGCCTCGGTGGCTGCTTCTAGGGATGCCCCTATCCAGGAAATCTGCAGAGCTGTTACCTGGCGGTCAGCACACACCTTCATTTCTCTTTCCTCATCGACCTTGAGTCACGCTGAGGTGCTGGTTTTGGAGCCTCAGTTGTCCAGTCCTTATTTCCTAAGTAGGGTGTGTGTGTCTCGACTCTCTTCTCCCAGAGAACTGCTGAGAATTTGCCAGAAAGTGGAGACAGAACATCATATCCACATCCCTAGGAAAACAGGTTACTCACCTGCAACAGTAGTTCTAGGAGTGGTATATGATGTTCATCCACACAGACCCACCTGACCTCCCCTGGCTTTGGCGCACTCAACTGCTTCCAGTGGGTAAGATCTGACGTCATGAGGCGGAGTCGAGGGAGTTACCACCCAGGTGAGTGGGAGGAGCCAGCTTAAAGACTTTCCGGCGAAGTCTTAAAGGGAAATGCACTGCCAGAAAGTGTGGATGAATATCATATACCATTCCTAGAACTACGGTTACAGGTGAATAACCTGTTTTTGTTTGTTTATTATGGGACTACAAGCATGTTGACCTAGGTGTATAGATGATGTTACATTGTTTGGCCAATTCTTCATTTTGTAAGATTCTTTTTTGTATCCTTCTTTGTTATGAATACAGCATGCTAGATATTCAGTACAGAAAAACATGTCCTGCATTGCCTCATATAAAAGTACACTAAGTCAAATAAGTGCAAAAATTCACATGTGTTGGTATGGGCAAGAAAGTAATGGCCTGGCATGTCTTACATTACTATACTTAGATATTCATTATTAATCAACATTAACATGAAACAGAAAAATCTTTTCTAACAATTACAACAGCCGTCATCTTCCATAAGGTAACTATGTACATCAATACTAAAATTAGTAGAAGTTCTACCATTTAGATTCGTAAAAGCAGACATCTTTTAATGGGTACCTAGATAAGGGAAAGGGGAAAAATCCATGTTTAATACCCTCCAAATCGAGGTCAAACCGTTTAACAGACAGTAGTCGAGGTTATGTTATGTGAGGCCTCAGGTGAAACATAAACATAGACTTTGACGGCAGATAAGGACCGCATGGCCCACCTAGTCTGCTCATTTCCCTACCTACAGGATAAGCTGCAGATCCTAGTTAACCAACAGCCTATTTCTTTCTACCCCCCCCACAAGAATTGCCTTATGCCTGTCCCATGCACTCTTGAATTCTCCCATAGTTTTAGATCCAATAATCTCCTCAGGAAGGCTGTTCCATGTGTCCACCACCCTCTCTGTGGAAAAAATACTTCCTCACATTGCCCCTCGGCCGTCCCCCCTCTATCTTCAAATTGTGTCCCCTTGTTCTTGTACATCTTTTTCTGAAAGATGCTACCCTCTTGGACTTTGTGGATGCCACTGAGGTACTTAAAAGTTTCTATCATGTCCCCCCTCTCCCTCCTTTCATCAAGGGTATACATATTAAGCTCCTTTAGTCTCTCCTCGTATGGCTTCTCTTGCAGACCCTGCACCATTTTAGTTGCCCTCCTCTGGACTGCCTCCATCCTGTCTATGTCCTTCGGAGATGGGGTCTCCAGAACTGGAAGCAGTACTCAGATGGGGTCTCACCAACTGTCTGTACAGAGGGATAACAACTTCCTATTTCTACTGGTGATGCCTCTCCTACATCCCAGTATCCACCAGCCTCCCTACTGCCTTCTCCTATTGCTTGTTATTAACCTTAGGGTCATCTGATATGATAACCCCAGGTCCCTTCTCCATTTTGTTGTTGTTACTTATCTCCCCCATTTTGTAATCTTCCCTGGGTTTTGTTTCCCAGGTGCATTATTTTGCACTTCTTGCATTGAATCCAAGCTGCTATACTTCTGACCATTCCTCCAACCGAAAATATAGTAATACAAAATCCACTATTTAAGAAATAAAATAGTGATGACGAGGAAAAAATAAATCAAGGGAAAGTTTGAGTGAAAGAGCTCCTACCTAGTTCATCTACTTTATCTATATATATATAGCGCTTGACGCTGCTGTAATGGAAAAAAAGAGCTTCTCCATCATCTGTATGTGGTGTATCTGGCCAATCCAGTCCTCCACCACTGGTGGATTTGGCTGAAGTCAACGCTTAGTTATGGTTTGAGGGCCGCTACTACAAGAATAGCCCAAAGATACTTAAAGTCTTTACCTTTCACTGAAGGTGGCACAATGCCCAGTACTACATGCTCTGAGCCGAGAGGGTCTTGGAGTGACAAAAGCCACCTTAAGTGTCCAAGCATCCCAAAATGGGTAAACTATCGGACACTGCCAGAAGACATGGGCTTGTGTGGTGAGCAGTTTCCCACATCGCCTCCAGCAATGGGGTGTGAGGGTCCTTCTTATCTTGTAACATGGAGACTAGGAAATACTGAATCCTAAGTTTCCAGGCAAACTCATGCTAGATTGGGGATGACGTTGTATGCCACGTCATGCGCCAGATCCTTTCCCAGTCTTTTTTGTCTAAAGTTATAGCCAATGCTACTTCCCATTTAGTTATAATTGTATCTGTCGTATCCCCTAAATCTTTAAGATCATTTCCGTATAGTAAAGTGATGGCACCTTTACCACTGTGGGGTGCCCAGATTTGTTCAAAGGGAGGAAGCGGGGCAGTTAGGTCCTGAATAGAGGCAGGTTTATTGAGATGTGACTGAACATAACTTTGTATCTGGAGATACTTAAATATGTCTCTGGGGCTAAGATTAAATTTTTGGGCTGTCGTTTCAAATGACTGAATAATACCAGAGTGTAAGATTTGCCAGGGGGAATGAAACCCACGAAGGGCCTGTCGTTGAAACCATGGGTCCAGACTACTAGGAGTAAATTGAGGGTCCCAAGCCCACCAGCGGTACTGCCACAAGGAACAGGCTGTAACCCTTCTGGATAGTCTTCTTTTCCAGCCTTCTAGAGCCTCCCTTACACCAGTTTAAAGTATATATGTACATATATATATATACACACACATATATATATACACACACACACACACACACACACACACACACACACACACACACACACGACTTAGATGTCCGAATTGAAAGAAAGGGTATAGTTAGTAATGGGGGATCGGTGGTATCTGTCAATTCTATATGCTAATGAGAGGAGTATTGTGAGGAGTACCATGACAATATAAATCTCATTTGGGAAGCAACCCAGTAACCAGTAAATAAGGTAACCTTGTTGTTTTGGGAGATTAAGAACCTGATGCCTCACCCGTGTCTTCAAATGACCCCAAACAAACAACAAAAGCTGCCTCTGTCAGTTTTATTAAGTCGTGTTGTGAAACCATGCAGTGAACACTTCCAAATAGATATAAAAGCGTGGTAAGATATTCATCTTAGCAGTTTGAATGCTGGAATGAAGCGGGAGGGGGAAAAGGGCCCAGCGTCTGTAGTCAGTTCTCAAGTTAACGAGAAAGGTAGGGTAATTGTCTTGATAAAGGGAGGCCGGAGATGGACTAAGATATATACCCAGGTACTTCATTTTAGATAGGTCCCAGTGCATGAGGTACTGATCTTGTAATGCACTAGACACTGAGAAGGAAAAGGTCAAAACTTCCGTTTTAGAAGTATTTAAGGTATATGTAGAACATAGAAACATAGACTTTGATGGCAGATAAGGACTGCTTGGCCCACCTAGTCTGCCCATAAAGTATCTTTCCAAGTATGACCTAGGAGCACAAGGAAGTTAAGTGACTTGATCAGGGACACACAGTATGCTAGTGGGGGCTGTGGGATTCAAACCAAGGTCTCCAGGTTTGGAGCTCAGTGCCTTAAACCACAGCGCTATACTGCCTCCTTCTCCATATAGCCTGAGAGGAACGCAGATTTCTGAATCTGAGAAAAAGTTTCCAGGAGGGACTGTGCTGGGTTACCTAGAAAAAACAAAATATCAGCATACAGCTCTAGCTTATGCTCAATACCTCCCAGGTATATACCTTGGATATTAGGATTTACTGTTATACTTTGGGCCAGGTGTTCTATATATAAAGCGAACGGGGGGGGGGGTGACGGAGAACCCTGTCATGTCCCCCGCTTTAGGTGAAAAGGAGTAGAGATATGCCCATTGATCCATAGGAAGCCCATGGAAGATATGTATATTCTATCAAGTGAAATTTAGAAATGAGTCGGTGAACCTGAAGCCGGCCAAGGTCCCTTTTAAATAACTACAGGATACTTTATCAGATACCTTCTTGGCATCAAGACTCATCAACAAGGCTGGGAGTTTAGTTTTAGAGAGATGGTCTATAATATGCACAGCTCTGCAGATGTTGTCCTGTGCCTGTCACCCAAGAAGAAAACCTGTGTGGTCCATATGTATCAATTTATGTATAGTCTGCTCCAGTTTCTTAGTGAATATTATTGTCAGAATTTTATAGTTTGTATTTAATATCGAAATCAGATGATAGGAGGCGCAATGTGTCAGATCCTTGGCCCGGCTTAGGGAGCACTGTCACTATAGCTTAGGTCCAAGAGGGTGCCAGAGAGCCACCCTTGTCCAGGGCTGTGGTATAAGCTCTGTGGAGTACGGACAGAACCAGGGCCCTGAAACATTTATAGAATTCTCCAGGAAATCCATCTGTGAGATTTTCTGGATTTTAATTGTGTAATTTCCCCTGTAATTTCATAGTGGGAGATAGGGGCAGATAGCTTTTGATTATCAATTTCAGATACTTTGGGAAGGTCTAATTGAGAGAGAAGAAAAACCGATAGATGTTCCTGATTTGGGACTGGGTCTGCTTTGTACAGGATACAATAATAATCTTTAAAAGCGGTGGCTATCTCTGGGGTTAGAAAGTGAGCACGTTTGGTCTTGGGGTGGAGGATTTTGATAACTGTTGTCCTGGCTTTATTATGTCTTAATCTGTGGGCCAGTAACCTTAAGGTATGCGGAACCCCTCATAATACCGTTGCCTTAAATATAACGAGTTCTGTTCCATGTGGCAGTTCAGAAGAGTATTGAATTTTTTTAAGTTTAGCCAGATCAGCCTCAGCCAGTGGGTTAAATTGGGTTTTTTGTAATGATTCCAGGGCTGCTATCTTATTACCCAGGAGCATTTTCCGTGCCTTCTTTTGTTTCTTTTTTTTTGAGCCGAAATCCCTATTAGTTTACCCGTAATAATAGTTTTTGCCGTATCCCAAGGTATGGAGGAAGTGATATCTGGTGTATAATTTTGTTCTACAGTTATTCGATTATCTTCTGCTATGGACTTTTGGATTTCGTTATCTTGAAGTAGAGACAAATTAAGTCTCCAGAACGCGTATTCTTCCTGGGTTTCCCTAACGTGATACTGACGGGGGCATGACCAGACAATATCATATCTCCTATATCCACTTGTTTCATTTGATTAACCACCTCCTTAGGAAGAAAAAAATAATCCAACCTGGAATGTTTTATGAACTGTCGAACAGAAAGTGTAATTTTTAGTAGGACCTTTATGATGTCTCCATGTATCAATATACCCTAAATCTGTTAGAAGTCTGCCTACTCTTTGTGCAGCCCTAAAGCCCTGGGGAGTCAGGGGAGAGAGTCTAAGTGTGGGTTAAGCGCTAAATTGAGATCACCACCTATGATCAAAGTGCCCTCTGTCCATTCTACAATTTTTGAAAAAATGGTGCGGTAGAAGGTAAAGTCCGAATTCGGAGGGACATACACAAGGCTAATTTTAATGAGGTGCCACAGTAGGTTCCTTTTAACAGGGCATAATATCCATCCGGGTCCGTTATGGTATCTTTCATCTCAAATGGTACCCTGGTCAGAATAAGAATCACCATTCCATGGGGACTCCCCTGTTTATAACTCGAGGCCGCCATCTTATCAAAACCAAACTTCGAAAGCTTATCATATTCAGTTTTTGAGAGGTGCGTCTCTTGCAGGAAACAAAAATCTGCTCGATTTTTTTTTTTTTTTTTCTCCCCAAAAAGGACAATACTTTTCTCCGCTTAACTGGATTAGTGAGGCCGTGTACATTATATGATAAGAGTAGTCGTAGTGTTGGCCATTCTCAATCAATAAAGAGAGTTCCATGATATCCCCAAAAATTCCGACTAATCTCAAGCACCCGCAGGGTTGTGTTAGGCAGATCTGCTAACTTCTGGAGGACGACAGCAACAATTTGTAGGTTAAAAACAGTGCACATGTGAAAAAACAAAACCAGAACTATATTACATAAAATATTAGTGCTTCCATGGTAGAACTATCCCAACCCTCAAATGACAGAATGTAAGAATATCAGTAATGGGGTGAGGGAAACAAAGAGGTACCTGCACGCCCAAAAAGAGCACCCTCTTTCCGAGCCCTTGATGTAAAATTTGGAGACTCCAATAAAAAATTTTCAGGAAACAATAATGGAATGGATTCATTAGTATAGTAAAATAGATGACGCTCAGACAGGATTTATGCCCAGACATTCGACTGTTGATCAGTGTTATGTGCTTGCACACATGGTTCATAAATATATTATTAAAAAACAAAATTATATTGTATATTCATTGATTTGAGGGTCGCTTTCAACAGAGCGAAAAGAGACAAACTCTGGAAAGTACTGAAGGATTATGGATTGGAACACTTCTTAATAAACATAATAATAACCTTACACACTGACAGTAAAACCTGTGTACGGTATAATAAAGAAGGTGACAACACGTTGAAATTTGGCACCAATATGAGTTTAAGACGGATGCGTTCCATCACCAATACTGTTTAATCTGTACTTAAACAAGGTATTAAAAGAGCTCTATGATCCAGAGTTACACATGCCAAAAGTGGGTGACAGGCACTGCCCCTACCTGGTAAACACAGACTACGTGGTTTTAGTCTCTGCCAGTTACCTTGGTATAAAAAGAAGCTTACAAAAGTTTTATTAGGGATGTTCAGATGCCGTTCTGGAAATAAATTATGGCAAAACCAAGTATATGATTTGCAACAAATTTGACAGGAGGAGTGAGAAAGATGGATGAGGATACAGCACTTGCTGGAAGGAGGAGGAGCATGTTGATGTCATCACGGACATGCTAACAGTTGCTCTGCGTGGCTCCATAGTGCAACATGCACACGTTGCATCAAGCAAGGATGATGTCAGGCTTACCTGCAAAATGCTAATTACAGTTTATTGATGGCGTTGTGTCGACCAAATTCCTGATACAAAAATCCCTCATACGGAACTGCTGCTTTAGTGGTCAAAGTTTGGCCAGTGATTTAAATGACTTTATGATGCCGCGAAAAAAATATCTGAGGAAAGCAGCTGGTAAAATGTCCATATTTAAACAAGGGAAGGTGATTGTAAACATGAATTGCTCTTCCTCCGTATCTCCCGTAACGATGCAGGAAGAACTAGCGGGTCCACAGACAGTTTTGCCACCAAGTTTGGACACTCAAAATGCAGGAGGTATGTCTCGGGGAACTACCATGGTAATTGGTGCTAAGCAAAACGCTCAAATGATGCAGATTGCCACAATCTTTCTAAAAAAACGGTACAGCATTTAACTCTAAGAAGGTGAATTCGCTGAATGGGTCTTTGGTGTTAATGAGTAAAAACCTAACAGAGGGCAAACAAGTGTTTCGGATAGAAACACGGGAAAAACCAAGGGTTTAATATCCCTCAAAGTGTTTCAGAGCCCGAATATTGATCCTGCAGCGAGCGTAAGAGAGAAGCCTCCGCAGTCAAATGAGGGTGATGCTGTGAGTGTCAGTGGAATGCCAGCACTGCAAACAAACAAGGTAAAAGACTCTCCTGTAATTATTAAGAATAAAAATTAAGATAAGATCTGCATTAACAAAGAAAAAGTGGATAATTCAACACAAGCCTTGAATTTGAACTGTAGGGCAAATAGAAAACAAGCTGATGTTGAAGGATAAGTTTTTTAGAGTACAAAGTAATAACATTCAAAGTGACATTCAAGTGGAGCCTGTTAATATTAATAACAGAGATGCACAAGATGAGGGAAGTCCTGTTGTTATTACACAATGGAGAACTTGTAAATATAAATAGTAACTCTGATTCTGAAATTTTGATAAATGATCATAATGAAGAAAACATGTAGGAAGAAACCCCTCCAATTTGGGCTCAAAATATTATTGCTCAAATCTCTAAGTTAGCGGAGAACATGGTGTCCGCTAATAAACTAATGACTGAGCAAATTAACACCTTTCAGACAACGATGGCCTCATTAATTAAAGATAATACAAATTTAAGAGAAGAATTAAAAGAAGCTCAAAAAAGATCGGATTTAGAAGATTCTAATCTTCCAATTAATAGGCAGATGAGGAAATTAGAAGAAACAAAGAAAGAAATCAAAAATAAACTGATAGATTTTGAAGCTAGATCCCGAAGGAAAAATATCAGAATATTGGGAGTGCCTGAAATATGGGAGAAGGACAAACCAGTTAAAACACTGGTTAAAGAAATAATAGCTGAATATTTAAATATGCCTGTGGAACAAATTATTACTGATTTTGACAGAGTGCATAGAACCTTTCGACCTCATAGTGGCTTTCAAGGCCCCCCCAAGACCGATATTGGCCAGATTTCTTAATTCCTAAGATAAAGAACAGCTGATGTTTGCCATTTATAGAATTAAATAATTAGCTTATAAAGGGGCCAGTATATCCATATTCAATGACTTGCCAGCTGAATTAATTAATGAAAGAAAGAAATTTGACCAAATTAGGAAACTGTTATGGAACAAATCGATCAAGACTTCTGTGATATACCCTGGATTGTTTATGAAGGTATAAGGTATACCTTTGAGTCCCCAGGAGAGGCAATTAAATTAAGAAAATCATGAATGTGGACTTAGGATAATATGGCAGTGGTGTACTGTGAAAGCCAGAATTAAGGGCTAATGGCCAATGGTTAAATTGATGGGATAATTAGTTATATTTTAGCAGCTATAACCCAGTGGCACTGAGGGCTAAGGCGCTGGACACCTTACCTCATGCCACGCCGACGACCTGCGTTCGCGAATGAGCACGGGCCGCTGGGGGTCAGCAGGGAGGAGAAGGATCGACCGTCTAATGGACTGCTCTTCTTCTCAGGGGAGGGGGGACTCCAGCACTCTGTGCACTGCTGGCTCCTAGTGGAGGCTGGGGGCTGGTGCACTGAGGCTGTAGCAAGGGAAGGCAAGGCAGATGTTCGGAGAAACTTGTACGGGAGCGTGCGCGTTCGCTCCTTGGGTGTCATTGCATATCCTCACCTTGAGTTAAAAACTGGAGGAAAAAAGAGGTCCTGGTGCACTGCATGGCGGTCGGTCCCCGCAGGTGCTGCCCCCGTGACTGGCAGCAACATACCTCCAGCACTGAATCCTTTTGTGAGGCGGGTCGAGGGATCCCCGCCGCCCCACCACGGGGGGCAAGCCCGTGGGGATGGGGTAGCTGGAGGTTGAGCTATGATTGGGGGACAGGGCTGGGGGATCCGACGAGTACTGCTGCCAGTGACTGGGAGGAATAAATAAACTAAAAAAAAAAAAAAAAAATATGTATTTTAGCAGCTGCTCTATAATGAGGGTTAAGAGTTAGTATAAAGGGAATGGAAAACAAGAAAGATAAGTAATGAATAATTAATGTATCATAAGGTCTGACAATTGAAACAATGTTATTTTTTTGTTTGATTTTTTTTTTTTTAAGGCTATTATAACAGTATATAGGGAAGAAAGAATGTAACCTTGCAGTAGGGAGCCACACAAAGCAAGGAATAAAGGGAATCACAAATGAGCTTCCCTTATTAGGGGGCCTAAGGATGTTTGATTGTGTGTTTTTTTTTTTTTTTTTCTGGAAGGGGTATCCAGGAGTAAAGGGGCACATATGGTTATTTAGTATAAATACTAGCTGGAGGTTATTATTGAATAAAGTGCATCACAGGTTATTAATTAGAAGAACGTATAGACATGTCAATTAGGAATATTAAATTAGCCACCTGGGATGTCAATGGAATAAATACCCCCTTTAAAAGAGGAAGAATAATGACCCATATTTAAAGAAAGTGGTTCGATATTCTTTTACCGGAGACTCATTTAATAGAAGCAGAGATAAGTAAACTTAAAAGGAAATGGTTGCCTTACATTTGTTACTCAGCGGGTTCAAATAAATCCAATGGTGTTGCTATATTAATAAATAAAGTTAAGTTTCAATTTATGGACCTCTATAAAGACAAACATGGTCGTATATTATTAATTAAAATTAAGCTTAATGAGGAGATTATAATCATTGGTTCATTATATGCTCCATTTATATCCTATTCAGCCTTCTTAGCGGAAATTAAAGAAGCAATGGTTAATTTAGGGCCGGCAAAATTTATTCTAGTGGGCGACATGAATGCATTATTATGGCCAATGATTGACAAAACAGGATCGAGTACCAGAGCAAATAAAACTGTATAGAAAATTCTTAGATCCTTTTTAGATAATCATGACCTGGTAGATATTTGGCGAACTTTAAATCCAAAAAACAGGCAATATACTCATAATGATAAAAAACACTTACAATTTACTCGAATTGATTATAATTTTGATTTCAGATCATGCAGTTTTATCAATTAGTATGGGGTTGTTTAATAAAAAATGTTTATATATAAGAAATTGGTCTTTCAATAATGAACTTCTAAAAGATTTTCAATTCATAAAATTAATCAAACAGGAAATAAATAATTATTATGTCACAAATAGAATAAATAATGAGGATGGAATATATTAATGCTGGACAGCACAGCACCAACCAGACATTCTGGCTTTACCAGAAACCTGGCTGTCAGCCAAGACTCCAGACTTATTTGTCTCTATTCCTGGCTACTTTTTCATTAGGCTTGATCGTAATGGCAAGAGAGGCACGGTGGCTGCGCCTTCTATGTAAATGACTCACTGCATTACCAAGCCCTGCCTGTGCCCTCCCTGGACCATGGCGCTCAAGCCCTCTAAATAAAACTCTCCCCTGACCCAAACCATGCTCCTCTTACTCTCACCGTCGCCTGCATCCCACCCCGCAGCCAATTCCCTGCCTGTAAAGCACTCTCTGACTACCTAGACAGCCATCCCCACAAAATGAAACAAATCCTAGTTGGGGATCTTAACATAAACTGGCTGTTAAGCTCATCAACACACGACAAAGATACCTTTGCTTCGTTAGATATGACCCAGCTGGTATCCCAGCCTACCAGGGCCAACCCTACTAATGGAACCCACACCCTACTAGATATCCTGCTCACTGATCATCCCCACCATGTTATCGATCTGGGTGTCCTACCCAACGCCTTAAGTGACCACTCCCCAGTCATCTTCAGCTGGTCCTGTCAGCTACCTAAACCACCACCAAATATCACCTTTCGTCGTTGACTATGCCCAGGAGGCATAGCCAAACTCGAACAGTATCTAATTAACTGGGACTAGTCCCCTATTTCCCAAGCCCAGCACGTAGATGATGCATTGCACTACTTTACCACCACCTTTGATACCGCCTGTGATGCTTTTGCACTGACCATCAAAGTAACCACTAAGAGACGTAGTGCCCCCTGGATCACCCCAGAACCCCTACAACAGTTCAAAATGCGTGACAACCTCTGGCATCATGCCACTGCCTCCGGTTTGCTAAGCAATAGGCAGGTCTATAATGCTGCCCACAGTAAATGTACCTGGGCAATCCACAAGGCCAAGGCAGAGCACTACAGAACCGGACTAGCCACCTCCTAGGGTAGCACAAGAAAGTTCTGCAATAACATCAAGGAGCTTATTGGTAAATCCTGCTCTCCCCACAACTTAGTGTTAACGGTATTACCACCACAAACACACTTCACATAGCTAACTGCCTCAACTCCACCTTCTCAGACCTCAGCTCAGTCCTCCCTAGCAAATTTTTCGATCCAATTTAGCCTACCCCACCACCTGAGCTCCTCCACCCCCGTCAAACTCTAGAGTCATTACCCCTATAGAAGCGAAAGCTGACCTGTCCAAAGCCCTCCAGAGCTTCAGTTACTGCTAAGACTCCTTCGATATGCGTATCCTATACCTTGCGCTAGACTCGCATCTCCCCACCCACGGACCTTCTAAATCTGTCTCTGCACCTGAGCCAGTTCCCAACCTTGTGGAAAATGGCAGTGATAACACCAATATTGAAATGTGGCAACAGCTCCCTCTCAAACAACTACTGGACCATCTCGATTCTCTTCCCACTCTCTAATGCCCTTGAAAAGATCATGGCCAATCAGCTCACTGACTACCTCCTCGCACACAACCTCTTATGTAGGGAGCAGCATGGTTTCAGAGCTGGTCATAGCACTACGACCACCCTCACAGAATTCACTAACTCCCCGCACTCCATGCTTGATTAGGGGCCGTGTTTTTAGATCTCTCAGAGGCCTTCGACATGGTTTCTCACCCCCTCCTTCTTAATACATTATAATAAATTGAGGTCTCTCATTGTCCACGCTCATGGTTCTCCAGCTGTCTTTCTTCTAGAACCCAATGTGTTAAAATTAATTCCATATCTACTATGCTGCCTGTGCACTCAGGAGTTCCCCAGGGATCTATCCTGGGTCTCCTGCTATTAAGCATCTACCGCAATGCCCTGCCTAAATCCTACCCCGGCAACCTTCTCCTCTACGTGGACAACGCTGTTCTTTACGCCACACATCCTGATCCCTCCTCTCTGTCTCTCTCCAATGTACTTTACAAAACTCCTTCTCTCAGATTGAACACTGGTTTGCTGAACATAGATTGGTGGTCAACATTAAAAAAAACTTAAGATGATGCTTTACACCCACTGCCAAAACAGATCAAAGGATTTCCCCCTGGAAATACTGTCCACCTCTCTCACCCTGCTGGAACAGATCCAAAAGTATAAGTATCTAGGTATTACATTTGACTCTTCCCTCTCGATCCACGAACATATAAAAATCCTCACCTCCACCACCAACACCCACATTGGTCTCCTGTACAGACATAAAGACTGCCTGCCACCTGAAGCACATCACCTAGCCATTACCTCCTCAGTCTTATTGCTGGTGGACTATGGCCTCACAATTTATGCTGCCGCTGACCCTACGGCGCTTCATCTAATACAAGTAGTCATCAGTAAGGCGTGCCGGCTCCTCTCTGGTGCTGACACAAATACACATACCTGCACCCTGTATGCGCTTACCAATGTCCTCTCCCTTGAGGAAAGACTATTATACAAGACCTTGCTCTTCACCGAAAAAATCCACCTGGATTTAACCCCAATAGGTGTTGTGGCTTCTCTTCAGCAGCCACCATCTCAGCATCCACAGGGGCCACCCCAAAAGCTATCTGGAATGTGCCTAGGGTCAGGACCACCCTGGCCCAGCGATCCTTTCCTCTTAGAGCTCCATCCTGGTACAATGCCCTCCCACCAGCTGTCGCATCAGTCACCAATCTGGGTCCTTTTAAAGCTGCCTTAAGGGCCCATATCCTCTCCTCGCATCAGTGCCAGTGTAACCGGTGACCTGTGGATCCTGCACCACTCCACTAGGCCACGCACCTGCCCTTGGCTTGGCAGTGGAGAGCCCTCACTGTTTGTAGCCGACAGGCTCGTCACCTCCCTCGGTTACCATATAGTTGCACTGGACTATAAATGCATTGTGTTATGTATAAGACAAGGCCTCCCTAAGGCAGCTTACTACCAACTCATATCATGCATTGCTTTAGCTACGAGTTATTTAGGTCTTAACCACTCATTGGGTAAATATGTCAATAGCTCTGCCCTGTTTTAGCTTCCAAATGTGTAGGCATTAACCAGTGCTCATTGTACTTATACGCTATATGTCATTATTCTGATGTGGAGCCTTTGGAAACGAGTCTATGACTCAAAGGGTTGTAATTCCAATTTCTTAAATAATAAATATTTATGGGATCCTTTTTAAGAGGTTATATTATCTCATATCAAAGTATGATAAATAAAAAAGATAGGCAAGCTATTTTTGATCTTGATTCCCAAATTAAAAATATGGAGTTCTTAATGATTGATTATCATAATTACTTTCTTAAATGGGAAGAATTGAGATTAAAAAGGCAAGAGATAATAAATAAACAGCACAAAATCTAAAAAAGGTAAAAACAATAAAATATTTAGAAGGTGATAAATCTAGCAAATAATTAGCTAATCAAATTGAAAAACGGAGGGAAAAGAATATAATAATGGCTATGGAAACAAAAGATGCCAAAAGAGTTACCAGTGATCAAGAAATTGCACAAGTTTTTTGTGAATGCTTTAAAGATATATTTCAACAAAACTTACAATTAAACATAAAAGAGATGAAAAACTTTATAGGAGATTTAAATAAAAATATATATGGGATCATGCAAACTTAACAATAAATGATATAGAGGAAACAATCGAGCAATTACCCAATAAGAAAACTCCTGGGTTAGACAGTTTTACTAATGAATTTTATAAAGCATTTGAATCTGATTTAGCTCCTAAAATTTATGAAATGCTGCAATTGGTGATGCGTCAAGAACTGGATCTGCCAAAGACTATGCAAGAAGCAGAAGTCATATTAATTCATAAAGAGGGCAAACCACAAAGGAATCCAGAGAGTTATCAGCCAGTTGCCCTTTTAAACACCGATTATAAAATTATAGCTAAATGTGTAGCTAATAGATTAAAAGTGGCTTTACCCTGTATAATTAAAAATGATCAGTATGGGTTTGTAACAGGCCAAAATATAGCAGACGCAAATAAACAGATCCAGTTCTTAATGTCCTATATACAGAAAAGTAAAGAAAAAGAACACACCCCATAATGCTATTGCATTAGACGCGAGTAAAGCGTTTGATGTATTGAATAGAGCATATATGTTTGAAGTATTCAAACAATGGGGGATTCCGGAATATATTTTAATTATAATACAGGCTTTATATAAGCACTCCATGGTAAAATTTCAAATAAAGAATTTTACTTTCAGAGCAGTTTTCTATGTTAAATGGTATAAGGCAGGGGTGCCCTCTGTCACCGATCCTTTTTATAACGGGCTTAGAATCCTTTATAAATCGGATAAGAGAGGAGAATAAGATCGAGGGCATTCGAATAGATGGAATAGTTAAAAAAGTTAATGTCTTTGCTGATGACATTTTATTAATATTAAAGAATATTCTTCCATTGTATTTTTCTTGGAGTTGGTGGACAAATTTGCTCAATTCTCTGGATATAAATTAAACAAATCCAAATATATTATTATGAGAGTAACAAAAAAAGAAGAGGTATTGGTGCCTTTAATAAGATTTTGTGGTTGATACTTAAATTAAATATTTGAGTATCATAGTGACTAATGATCAAAGTAAAAACATATCCACACATTTTAATAAAATCTTAAATGAAGCAAAAGATTTTCTGTAGAATTGGCAAAATTTGGCACTTTCTCTATGGGGTCATATAGACTTAATTAAGATGATGGTAATTCCACATTTTATGTATTCCCTTCAGCATATATTTGGTCTCCCTAAAGAAGGGTGGTTTATCAAATTTAAAAGAATTATAAAAAAAAATATTAGAGAGAGGAGGGAAACCTCGAATTGTTTGGGAGAAAATTGTCACCCCCCCGGAATAAAGGGGGTTTAGGATACCCTGACCCAGAAATATATGCTATAAGTCAGTATGCTACATTGATGTGGAAATCTTTTTTTTTTTTTTTCCAAAACAGGAACATCAGATTATAAATAATATAATTCAACAATATCTACCATCGAATGTCAGTATTGAAACATTGATTTTGCAAGTTTCCAGGAATTTGCTCACCATTCCCTTATTTAAGAGCTGTTATAAGTTTTTACAAAAAGCTAATAAAAGTATGATGTTAGAGAAGGTCCCATGGTTATATTTACCCATAGGAAATAAATTCGATAAAGGTTCAAAAGAGGATGATCAACAAATTTATCTTGATAAAACAGCTTGTTCTTATAGGTGGAAAGATTTGATTGTTAGAGGTACATTTCCTGAATACGAGGATTTATCATATTTAAAATATAAAGGGCGGAGAATTAATTATTTTTAATACTTAAGTGTGAAATCTACATTTTCATCAATATCTAGAATATTTCAAACGGGACCGATTGTGGATTATGTAAGGCTGGTAGATGAACACTCTAAAATAATTCACAACGGAGAAAAAACCTGTTGAATTTGTTTTATATTCAAATTGCTAACAAATGTTATACACAGAAATATAATTCACACAATAAGTGGAATATTGAATTTGATTCCATGTTGATGGATCAACAATGGTTAAATGTAAGAATTCAAGCTAATAAAAAGTATTCCAGCATATAATAAATCTGTTCAAATAAATATTAATGAAAGAACATATCTAACCCCTTTGAATATGATCAAAATAAATAATTCTTTAACTGCAAAATGTTGGCATAAATGTGATATATAGCAGACTTGAAACATTGTCTATGGAGCTGCCCCAGAATTATTCCATGGTGGCAGAGAACTAAAATGTTAGTGGAGCAAATATTAAAAACTAAATGACATCTGGATCCAGTAATTTTTATTTTCGATTATGTGCTGTAAATTAACAAAGCTCAAAGATTTTATCCTTAACAACTATGGCGACATAAAGGTTGACATTAGAGAGGTGGAATGTGGCGCAAATTCCCAGTTTTAAAGAACAGAGATGGTGGAACTATGTTAAACATTAATATATGAAAAACTGTGGTGGGACATCCTCGAAGAGGAAAATGACATACTAGGTGTTGGATGGAAAACAATTGAAGACAACTTACCGGATATTCTTAAATTGAATGTATAAATGTGATGCTAGATGAAATTAGTTTTTTTTTCTCTTTTCCCAGTGATGTGCACTAGGGTGAAGGAAAATTTACATATTGAATTTATATATTTATATATATTATGGTAGCACGGTAGTGCTACCATAGTTAGGGTTGAGGAGCCAGTTCTATGTTAAACCCCAAACTTTGCACCTTAATAACTTTGCAACCGTTTGATGGATTTGCCTGAAATTTGGAATTTATGATCAAGAACCATAGGCCTTGGGATCTGCCAAGTTTCGTACTGGTCGGATATACGGCTGCGGAGTTAAGTGTGATCTGTGCATGCGTTTACGCTTTTCTGGAATTCTGTGGTCGCGCCTACAGGTCGTGCGGTTTGCGTGACCGGCCGAAATCTTCAGGGAACATGCAGCCGTGGTCCCGATGTGCCTTCAAGATTTCGTGAAAAATATTAAACGGTTCAAAAGTTATTCAAAAACAGTTTCCATTATAAGTCAATGGAAAAGTTAACAAAAGTTCAACACTTTCAAAATGCATTTTACGTTTGCAAATGGGCCTGTTACTTTGCAAATCGGCCATTTTGTTTTCAGTTGGTGATCAGAAAAATGGTTGGCATTTAAATTTAGGACCCTCTAGCAACTAATTTTTTGGTATTCACCTAGTCGGGCCCTGAGGATGCTTGCCATGTCTTTATTTTGTGGTAAAACACCCAGAAATATGTTTCAAATTTCGGAAAAGAGTACTTCGTGCTCTGAAAGTGTCATGAAGGCCACAAGCTTTATAAATTAGGCAGTAATTTTCTAGTCTGTGGGAAAATGACAGCAATTCTTTGGCACTGCACTGCAAAATAACCGCTGGGAGTTTTGGGCTGAAATTTGGAGGGAACGCAGCTGACATCGCACAGATCTGCCTTTCAGTGTTGTATTGAAAAAATATTACATGGCGGCAAAGTTATGGCACTCCAAAGTTGACAGTTTTTCCCATAGGATAACATTACGGCGCCCGAAGCATTACAGGAATCCTTTGGCACCCTGCTGCAAAATAACGGTTTGGTCTTTTTTCCTGAAATTTGGAGGGAAGACAGCCAACAGTACACAGATGTGCCTTTCAGTAGTTTGGTGAAAAAATATCACATGGCGGCAAAGTTACGGCACTCCAAAATTGACGGTTTTTCCCATAGGATAACATTACGGCGCCCGACACTTAACAGAAATCATTTGGAGCCCTGCTGCGAAATAACGGTTTGGTCTTTTTTCCTGAAATTTGGAAGGAAGACAGCCAACAGCCCACAGATGTGCCTTTCAGTAGATTGGTGAAAAAACATTACAGGGAGGCAAAGTTATGGCGCTCCAAACTTTTCTTTTTTTCCCATAGGATAGCATTACGGCATTCGCCGCGCCTTTCAGGGCCCGTATCTCGGAAACAGTGCGAGATACGGACTTTTCGTCGGAAAATTTCTTAGCCCCCTAATGGGGCTAAGATACAAATTAGCCAGGACAGTTGTAAATAATATGACTTTTAAATTTTATTTCTACGTCGTACGGTTCCTGAGATATAATGTATTTAGTATTCCAAGATCTCATTTTCTGCGCCGATACTCATTATTTTGCATACATTATTTGTACTCACTGTCTTTCTCAATGCAGGTTTTGGGGGGAACCAGCCTGTGTGCTTACATTACTGTTACTGTTGCCCTTTCTGCTTGCGGATCCGTACCCATTTCACTTACCATTGACGTCTGCGCCACCATGTGCGCTATCCTTTGCGTTTTCATTTGCGCTTGCGTTTCTGTTATTTTTTTGCCATTTCTGTCTACAGTACTGTTTATCTTACTGTTTCACTTTACATCACCATGCCCAGTGACATTTCTGTTTGCAGGCACCATGTTACTATGTGACAAGACATCACGTGGCAGACCATTCCCGTCTACGCCATGTGCGTTACCCTTTCTGTTCTCATTCGTGCTTGTGTTACCATGTGCGCCACTGTTAGCATTTCTGTTTGCGTTGCTGTCCCTGTTAGTATGCCACAACACATCATGTGGCGGGCCCCAGCTCCCGCCGCTGCATTACATTCACTATTTCTCGTTATCATTCTCAAAAAGAAGGGAAATTAGAGGCAAAAACTCCATTTAATGCATTAGTTAGGTTGTTCCACAGCGACAAAAGTGAGAAATTCGCTGTTAGGTTGAAACCCCCTGAACTCCTCGCCCACCCCCAACCGGCATTGGGGTGCGATTGGATCGTGGGTCCTAACTCACCCCATTCTCCTATACTTCTGCTGCTTTACACACAGTCATGGGGTGAGAGTTAGGGGCTGAGATCCCCAATGCACACCTATGCCGGTTGTGAGGGGGTCCAAGGGGTTTTCAACCAAACTAACACCATTCTGCCAGATTAACCTACGATGTAATTTTGCCTCTAATATATATATATATATTTTTTTTATTTATAATTGTATTTGCATGCTGTTTTTGTAAGGTGTATATGGAAAAATAAAAAGTTTGTTAAAAAAAAAGGTGGGAAATACCAAATTTTAAGATGTAATGAACAATTTATAGAAAGAGTCCAGAAATTTTGTTACTGAGGGATGGTATAATGGAAGGAGCATAAAAATACAATAACTCAAAGTTTAAAGGTTTGCTCTTATAGTGGAAAGATTTGCTTATAAATTTGGTGGTCAAATAATAAAGGGCTGTGTTACGGCTCTAAATGCTAAAATAAAAACACAGATCTTATATGGGGCGGAACTCTGGGGTATGGGCAATTTAGATTCACTCGAGATTGTAATTGTATACATTTTATAGGATATTATTGGGCCTACGGGGGTGTCATATTTTAGAAAGGTCGGAACTGGAACAGTTACCAATTCAATGCTATGCTGAACAAGGACTGCATATATTTGGTGAAAGTGTACAACATGAAGGAATCAAGATCACCACACTCATGTTTAGAGGAAACAATTGTGTATAGGCAGAATAGATTGACCTTCCCCAGTCTGCTAACAGTAGAAAAAATTATTAAACCATATGGTCTGTTGACTTGTCTGTCAGAATGTTATATTGAACTTCAGACAAAAAATAAAATTAGAGATGTCCACATACAGAAGGAACTGGATTTAAGTAAAAATAAATAAGCAAATGGTTGGCTAGTAATAGAAAGAGAATATTTGTCTAAATTAAAAGAACCAGGTAAAAAAAAAATCTTTACTAAATTTAGATTTTAAAATAACAATTCCCAGAGATTAAAAGAATTATTTGGGGGAGGAGGGGAAGGTGGCCCTACAGGGGGACCTGGAGGCTCTGGAAAGATGGTCTAGAAAGTGGAAGCTGATGTTGAATGCAGAGAAATGCAAGGTACTGCACCTGGGGGCCAGAAACCCGGGCCAAGTGTACACCCTGGGGGGGGGGAATGCTACAAGTCTCGATGGCTGAGAGGGACCTGGGGGTGGTGGTGGATGTCAAGATGAACAGCTCAGAGACTTGTAGGAGGGCAGCAGCCAAGGCCAACAGGATGCTGGGATGCATCGCTAGGGGGATCACCTCCAGAAGGAGGGAAGTGATACTCCCTCTGTATAACTGCTTGGTGAGGCCGCACCTCGAGTACTGCGTGCAGTTTTGGAGGCCACACTTAAAGACGGACATTAAACTCCCTACAGGGGGACCTGGAGGCTCTGGAAAGATGGTCTAGAAAGTGGAAGCTGATGTTCAATGCAGAGAAATGCAAGGTACTGCACCTGGGGGCCAGAAACCCGGGCCAAGTGTACACCCTGGGGGGGGGGATGCTACAAGTCTCGATGGCTGAGAGGGACCTGGGGGTGGTGGTGGATGTCAAGATGAACAGCTCAGAGACTTGTAGGAGGGCAGCAGCCAAGGCCAACAGGATGCTGGGATGCATCGCTAGGGGGATCACCTCCAGAAGGAGGGAAGTGATACTCCCTCTGTATAACTGCTTGGTGAGGCCGCACCTCGAGTACTGCGTGCAGTTTTGGAGGCCACACTTAAAGAGGGACATTAAACTCCTGGAGAAGGTTCAGAGGAGTGCAACCAAAATGATTTGGGGCTTGGGGGACAGGACCTATGAGGAGAGGCTCGAAGAGCTAAATATGTACACATTGGAAGAGAGAAGGGACCGGGGGGAAGGAGGACATGATAGAGGTCTTCAGGTACATGAAGGGGTTAACAGGAGGAACAGTCAGGGTGCCTCAAGGAAGGAGGAGGGGCCACTAGAGGGCATGGGTGGAAGCTGGAGGGAAGATTCAGGGGAGAAAGGAGGAGGTGCTACTTCACTGAGAGGGTGGTGGAGCCATGGAATGCGCTGCCTAGGGGGCTGGTGGAGGCAGAGACGGTGGAGGGGTTCAAGAGGGGGTGGGACAGCTACAGGGGAAGGGTTCTGGAAGCAAAATCCAATGTAGCGAGAATATCCGGAACTGGGAAGGGAGAAGCCAGAGAAGGTGAGGGGGGGCAGCAAGATCAACTCCCAGGGTGGGTGCTGACCAAACAAGCAGACGCGAAAGACCATTAGGCCTATTCTGCTGGCATTTTAGTATGTTAGTATTTGGGAAACAGATGCGACAACATGTAACTGTAGACTGGGTGAGGACAATCTTCTTCATTTGCTAATCCTATGTCCCTTATATAATTTCGAATGAATGCTGTATTTGGGGAAATTTTGGCTGACTTGGATATGGAACCTATGTACCAACTTAATTATTTGTTAAAATCAAGTGAAGAAGAAATTCTGGACAAAACCGCTAAGTTATGTAAAGCTATTGAACAGAAAAAATACATGTATTCTGTAGTGATAAAGACAATAGATGAGATACATGTAACTACAATAGGAAGGGACTATGGCCTTTTATGAGAACAAAGATAACAGTCGAGGTATACTTGATCACAAAAGAAAATATGCCAGGGAATGTGCAATATCTGTAATATCAATGATACCCCATAGCCATTAGTGTGCAATGAATGTATGAGATTGATGTTGTGCCACTATTTTCATATATATTTATTGTATATTTTTATGTAATAACTGTATTTATATTTTGTAAATGACAATGTTGCTTGACATACAATAAAATTGAACTAAACTGACTCTCCAATAGTTATTGAAAAAGTGTCACTGATAACCCACACTCTGAGTCTTTATCATTAAAAAACAATGATAATACATGTATCCGCTCTCCCACCTTGAGGAGCTGATACAGTAGAGTAATAAAGCAACCAGTAAGCTTGTATGTAACAGGTTAGAAATAACATGCAAAAGATTCAGGATATACACATTTTAAACGCTAGCGGACTCCCACCGGACTAATGATTAGAACTGGTTTGTATACAGAATATCTTTTTATGGAGAGGAGGTATGGGGGTAGCATCACCCTTATCCCTCACTAAGTGCAGAGCCACAGCCTAGAGTCAGACATAACTCAAGGCAGGGATTTCCAATGGGATAGTTTGCTAACCAGCCAGTCAAAGCAGTACCCACCCACAGACCTGTCCTGATACCTAGTGCTGGAGTCAAATATGTTGTTAAAAAGCCCAGGGGTAAACTAAAGAGAAAATTCCTGACAGGGAAATGTCAAGTCCATGGTTTGTAAGCCCATATTAATTACCTATAAAGTTGCAGGCAAGGGCCGGGAGTCAGGGGGTGCATCTTCTGCCCCAAATAGACCAAACAGAGTCCCCCAGAATGGCTGAGAATTTGGAGACTAGTAGAATGCAGCAGATGATATATACACAAAGAGCACAATCCATCATCCTCACAGTGTGTTATGATCATACATAACAACTCTAAACTCAAAAGTTCAGGGGAACACAGGAGCAGTAATATAGTTAAAGCCAGCCAAAGTGCAAGTACTGTGTAAGTTTAGCACTGGTTGCCAGTAAAAAATGTCTTATCCTCTAGCGCCATCTATCAAGTGACAAAATATAAGTACCAACTCTGCTGCCAGTTCAAGACACAAACAAAAAAAATGGAGGAATAGAAACAAGAAAAGTAGTCACCAGTCCTGAGGACAATGCCAGGTCACATCACGGAGCAATCTCCCCTATTAACTGAAGAACAGGTATAGATTTTCTGTCTCCTCCATCTCTCTCGGTCAGCCTTCTGAGATATGTGGCTCCATGTTGAGTGTACCTGGGAGGCGTTTCAGCAGATCTTTGATATTTTGTAGAGTCGAGGAAAAGGCAGTTGGGCTGTAGGACAAACTTTCTGAGCTCCTACCAGCTGTTGTCTGAATCCTTTCTGTGCATTCCATCTTGGAGCTGTTGGGAGCTCAGTTCCCTGCTCGGTAAATGCTTTTCTGGCCACCATCAGGGTTTCATAAACAACTGTACCTTCACTCCAGAATACCCTTGACTTGTTTGAAATGAAGTGCTTTGATATTGTCACTGTATGCCATACTCTGGTGCTGGATTTCAGGGGGATAATCATGATCAAACAGGAGTCGGGAGTTTAAGTATCGAATCTCCTTCTTTTGCCATGCCCTCCATAACATATCTTCTTTGACTGGAAAACTGTTGAACTTAAGAACAATAGAACATGGGCGAGCTTTCGGATCCGAGGATTTTGGTAGCAAGGCTCGGTGCACACGTTCAATATTCAGGGCATAATCTAGTGGCAACTCCAACACATCCTTCAGCAAATTCGTAACAAAGTCCATCATATTCCTGATCTCTGCCCCCTCCGCCAAGCCATAAATTCTCAAATTTTCTCTCTCAGAGCAACATTCTAGGTTGAGGCATTTATTTTCAAGGGTTACTGTGTGGTTATACATGGCCTGGATCGCTTGGCCCAGTTGCAGTGTAGCGTCTTCAGTTGATGAGATACAATCCTCCTTCTCCTGCACGTGCCTTTCAACCTGTGTGAGTTTCTTGTTTAATTTGTTGAAATTCTTTTTTATTTTCCACCCGCATCTCTTGGTTTTACTTTAAAGGCAGTTCAAATCTGGTTCGGGATAAATGCTCTGACTCCTTCGTAGGTAAGGCCCCTTTCTGGCATCCGAGACAGACTTTGGCTTTGGTCTGAAGGCATCTTCAAGGAGCCTTTATTATTAGATTGCTGGTGAGTAGGTTGATTTCTTGTCTTGGATCTGGTGCTGTGTTCATTCATTTAACATTCTGTTGCTGATACACTCACAAGAATATGCAAAAAACGCTTTTAAAAGAATATATTTTTTTTATCAAGGTGGGAGCAGAGCTCTCGACTCAGCCTCCTACTGGGTCCATGACGACACCGGAAGTTCGTTTTGTAAGATGTTGAACAACAGCAAGAGATTCACCCCTATTTCCATGAGCTTGAAGGTCATTTACCTTTAACTCAATCTGTCTGGGTATGACATCCCTCTCAGTCTAGGAACTGACCGTGTTACCTCTCTCTGTATTTTGTCAATTACTTTCATATCTTTGATTAGGTGCAGTGACCAAAATGATGCTGCATAATCAAGGTATGTCCTTACATGTGTTTTATACAGGGTATAATGCAGGTTTCACTCCTAGATATGCAGTCTTTAAGAATGGATCTGATAAGTCTATTAGCCGTCAATGTGCTCTTTCTGCACTGGTCACTTCGTGAGAATTCATTATTAATAATTACTCCCAGATCACTTTTGCTATTAACAGGTTTGATGGCTGTTCCATTTGGGACATAGTTTATACAAGGGTTCTTTTTACCCAGATGGAGAATAGAGCATTTTTTAACATTAAATTTCATTTTATACTTTGCCCATGTCTCAATGTT
Source organism: Neoceratodus forsteri (assembly GCA_016271365.2). NCBI lineage: Eukaryota > Metazoa > Chordata > Ceratodontiformes > Ceratodontidae > Neoceratodus > Neoceratodus forsteri. The sequence continues at coordinate 884,559,789 of CM028131.1, read as the reverse complement.
CTTTGAATCTTGTACACATGTTTGATATTTGGCTTCATTGTCCACCTCTGAATTAATTTTGGTGTCGTCTGCAAATTTAATAGTATTATTCTGGACATTGTGCTGTAAATGTCTAATAAAAATTCCAAGTAGAGCTGGTCACAGTACAGAGCTCTGGGAGACTCCACTGGTGACCCCTACCTCTCTTGAAAGAGTGTTAGATACTCTATAAGGCCCTGTCCACACCACACTAATCCAGCCCAGTAACAGATGCAATCCGTTACGGCTGGGGAGTGGTGCAGTGCGTACCGGACACCGCCGGTCCACACTTCGGGAGATGGGTGACCAGTGCGGTGGTGCCTGGTCCCACAATGCAGCTCGGCGCTGCGCCGGGCCCTGCATGGGACTGTGCAGCCGTCCACACTACTGCGTGTAGCGGTACCAAGGCGGGACCGGTTTCGTAATCGTTGCTGAAACCACCTCGTATGTGGTTTCAACAGTGGTTACAAAAACGCCATCTGTAATGTTACAGGTGTAAACGCAAACTGTTGCGGTAACTGTTTGGGCACTCTGTAACGTTACAGAGGCGTAGTGTGGACAGGGCCTAACTCGCCGGGTCCTATTTGTCAACCATTCTCTATCCAGTGTATGAGATGTTTGTTAAAGCCTAAGTTACCCTTTTTTTTTTTTTTACTAGATCATAGTGAGGGACTGTGTCAAAAGTTTTTTCTGAAGTCAAGATAAATAACATCAACCGGTGACCCTTTGTCAAGACTTGAGCTAACTTTATCATAGAATAATATAAGATTAGTGGTGCAGGATCTTCCAGCAGTAAAACCGTGCTGGGTAATATCCTTGAGTCCCATCTCCCTGGCTTTGCATTCCAGCCTGAATTTTAACAGTCTATCCATTATTTTACATACGACAGATGCAAGGCTGATAGGCCTGAAATTTCCAGCTATGGCTGTACTGTCCTTTTTATGAATGGGAACAATCGTGGCATTTTTCCAGTCACTAGGCATAGTTCCCAGTCTATAGGATTTATTAAATAATGTGGTGAAGGGTGTCATCAGTGGATCAACCAGTTCTTTAAGGAATTTAGGATTAGTGCCATCATCTGGCCTGGGAGATTTTAAGGATTTGATTGCCTGATTAACCTCATGGGGTGAAAAATAATCGCAGTCCAATTGTACATTGGCAGTTATGTAACAGGGAGATCCTGCCACACTTGAGGCCTGACCTTTTCTTAAATCTGTTGCCACAGTTCTTCTGTTTCTTAGCCTAATCTATCGTTTACAATTTCTAGTCCATAAGGTTGGCCACCTATGGGCACCCCCTCCCCTTTCTTGACTATACTGTAGTGTCCTCTTTAATTTTCCTTTTCCTTCTTAGGTCCTCGTACAGGGAGGTTATTGTGGTAACCTCCGAGCTGATGTGAAACAGGCTGTGTTCCTCATTGTTGAATTTAGTATACAGTAGCACTATGTCATAACATACCTTGATGTATATGCCTTATGTGTACGAAACCTGTAAATGTTGAAAATACCAGAGCACTAGGTGTTTTTGATAAAGGCAAAAAGTTATTAGGGGACTGTATTGTAAAAATTAAGTTAATGGAGTAGAGATATCAGAAACCCCCTGTTGTGTTATTTAAAATGCATGTAAATTACAGATTATTTGAGAGGCCCTTTGGCACCATGCATTCCTGCTTTAAGCCGAACCAGCCTAAAACGTAATGGTGATTTGAATATACATCCCATGATGCTTTGCATTATGGGGGTATGTGTGATGTTGTGTTTCTTTGAAACCTGGCTTTATTGCCAGTGCTCTTTGGAGTAACCCTTGCTTCAGTGCTTTTGCACTGAGGTTCTTTGTCTTTAGTTTGTTTATGGGTTTTTCATTTTGAGCTCCCCATCACCCAAACACACAAGGCCAACATGGGGCTAGTTCATCTCAACAGGAAAAATCAGATAAGTAAATCAGTGGGTCAGTAGGTGCTAGGTGCAGAGGAAGAAAAATGCATAGTCTGTTGCTGCAAACTGATGTATTGAAACATAGAAACATAGAATCTGACCGCAGATAAGGACCGCTTGGCCCACCCAGTCTGCCTGTTTCCCTACCTAATGGATAAGCTGCAGATCCTAGTTAACCAGCAGCCTACTTCTTTCTACCCTCACCCCCTAGAATTGCCTTATGACTGTCCCATTCATGCTTGAATTCAACCACTGTTTTTGACTCATAACCTCCTCGAGGCCGTTCCATGCATCCACAACCCTCTCTGTGAAAAATACTTCCCTACATTACCTCTGAGCCCTCACTTCAAATTGTGCCCCCTTGTTCTTGCACACTTCTTTTTTTTTGAAATTGGACTATGTTGATTCCCTTGAGGTACTTGAAAGTTTCTATCACTTCCCCCCTCTCCCTCCTTTCCTCGAGGCTATACATATTAAGCTCCTTTAGCCTCTCTTCATATGTCTTCCGGTGCAGACTCTGCACCATTTTAGTTGCCCTCCTCTGAACAGATTCCATCTTGCCTATGTCCTTGCGGAGATTGGGTCTCCAGAACTGCACGCAATACTCCAGATGGGGTCTCACCAGCTGTCTGTAAAGAGGGATAACAGCTTCCTGTTTTCTACTGGTGATGCCTCTCCCTATGCATCCCAATATCCCCCCAGCCCTCCTTACTGCCCTCTCACATTGCTTGCCCACCTTTAAGTCATCTGATATGACTACCCCCAGGTCCTTTTCCATTTTGTTGTTGTTAGTATCTCACCCCCCCCTGTACTCTTCCCTGGGTTTTTGTTTCAGGTCCATTACCTGCACTTCTTAGCATTGAATCTAAGCTGCCCGTACATTTGACCATTCCTCTGACCTTGCCAAGTCCCTTCTCATCCTTTCCACCCCACCTTGTGCATCAACTCTGTTGCAGATCTTTGTGTCATCTGCAAAGAGACATACTTTTCCTTCCAGTCCCTCTGCAGTGTCGCTTATAAAGACTTTTGAAGAGGACCGGTCCTAATACTGAACCCTGCGGTACCCCACTAGTAACCCCCCTTTCTTCACTGTGGACTCCATTTACTATTACCCTCTGTGTCCTATTCTCCAGCCAGTTCTTTACCCAGGCTATCATCTTGGGACCCACTCCCAGGCTGGCTAACTTGTATATTAATCTTTGGTGTGGGACTGTGTCAAATGCCTTGCTAAAGTCTAGGTAGGCTATGTCCACAGCCCCTCCCTGATCTACTACTTTGGTCACCCAGTCAAAGAAATCTATTATATCCGTCTGGCATGACCTTCCCGCTGTGAATCCATGCTGCCTTGGATCCTGTGCCCCTCTGGCTTCTAGGTACTCGAAAAAGGAATACGCCATTTCTTAAGATTATCTCCTGTGTTTTAAATAAACATCATACGGAGATTGTGTGTTGAACTTAAAGTTCTGTGTCTGGTCCATCTGTTATCTCACAACCCCTCCACAAGTTGCCACTTTTTTATAATCCTTCAGGGTACAAACAGAGCAGAAATACTTATTAAAAGTCCCTGTCCCACTCCAGCATAAACATTGTTACTCCCCTCTCTTCAAACTCTGCATCTCTCATTGCCTATACCACTGGCACTGCTGCCTCCCTACTGCTCTCGCCTCTCTCTCTAGCTCCACCTCTTTCTATTTCTGCCACATTGGGATCACTCCTTAGCACTTTATACCAATTTTAAATCTGTTGTCAGTATGTTTTAATTTGCCTGATTAGTTGCGTTATGTAACCTAAATACTGTATTTTGCTGTTCGTTGGTTTTTGCTACCTAAAATTCCTTGTCAAAATTACCATTGTTCTACTCTAATATCTACATGTAACTGGGTTTTGTATTCATGATTGTTTCTCTTTGAAGTTTGTCTCTGTACTCTCCCCGGTCGTGCCTGAAAATAGCTTTCTGGCTAGTGTACTTACCCAGTTAACAAAAACTAAATAAAATAAGTGTCTGCAATCTCCTTTGGTTCCATATGTTCCTCCCCATTCTCTACTAGGGGGCCTAATGTGTGATCCTTGGGTCTGTTACTGTTAATGTAGGCAAAGAAACCTTTTTGATTATCTTTCGTGTAAAGGCTAATTTAAATTACAGTTGTTTTCTTTTTTTTTTGTATTTTTCAATTCAGCCTTATAGCTTGCCTTTGCTTTGTTGTTGTTAGATCTCTTTAAATTTTCTGAAGGCCTTTTCCTTTTTTTTTTTTATCTGCCATTTTATTTTAGGTGTTAGCCATAGTGGGATTTTACCTTCAGTATTATGTACCAGTTTTAGTGGAATATATTTACTTTCAAGTTCCTTGATACTTTTTGGTAATTCCCAACACTCTCTTAAGCTTAAATCTGACATGATCATCTGCCAGTCATGGATAATGCATTGTTAATTTTAGGATAACCTCCCCTCGAGTAGTTATGCTGGAAAGTAGAATAACAAGGCTGAACCTTTGTAGTTACAAGGCTGAATGTTATAGTGTAATGATCGCTATTTCCAGTAGGTGCCTTAATTGTAAGGCGAGTAATGTTTGTTACTAGATTGGTAAGCACATGGTTGAGGATATTATTACCCCTAGTGGGTTCAGAGACCAATTGTTCGAGCTTCACCATCAAAACCGTATCTGTAAATTCTGATTCTGTTTGTGTGCTGCTAGTCAGTTGGTCTCATTGGATCCCTGGCATATTAAAATCCCCTACTGTTACCACATCTGAGGATTTTGCGACAAGGGTGAGTTCATTGAACAAGCAATTATTGTATTCATGATTTGAATAGGGTGGTCTGTAATAGTTCCCAAAGAGCAATATTTTACCATTTTCTGCCTAACTTGGACCCATAAACTTTCCAGTTGTATTTCTGTAGTGTTATTTGGTACAAATTCCGCTGAGTCACTGTATTGTTTGGAAAGACCTTCTTTGAGTACAGCTCTTTCATTAGGCCACACCTTTGGAACTACAGCCATCAGGCATTAGGACCACACAGAAACTTTTGCTAGCCAGGGGCTGCCTACGACCATGTCATGCATAAGTGTCTAAATAAACATGGCCAGCTCCATCACTACTCTGTTCTTTTCTCATTGATTATTCTTGTCGGACCTACAGAGGAAATGTGAACTAGCTGTTGCTGTTTAGTCTTCTCTTCTTTATTTTCCCACAGTGTTTTTTGTCATCTGTGCATGCCACTGAAATAGTCAGCCATGTTATTTCGGTATTGTAACTGTGGACACAACATTTATAAAGAAGACACACACACACGTTTTGAATGTGCTGTTTTGTCCTGTCTCATATGTGAGGTGAGACCTGCCTGGGCTTCATCCAAGCAACAAGGCGATGCCATAAGAAAACTTTAGAAGAAATCACTGTTGCCATCTATGTTGGCTGAGATGTGGCTGTCAAAGTCAAAAGACCGGCACAGGGAACAGTCGTCGTCACAGCCCTCATCATCGTTGGGCCATAAGCAAAGAGAAAAGAGAAGTCTTCTTTCCCTGGAGAGATCCCAGTCACCTTTGAGACAAGGTAACCCATCAGCATCCTTACCCACTACATTGGCATTGATGACAGCCTCCCCCAACCATTATTGAGACACCAAGGTCAGGGTCTCACTTAGGCGTTGCCATACGCACTATGGATGGTACGGAGGCCCATTGTCAGTACTGGTAGTCACAACCACTGGCCAGTATGTCTTCGGCTCTCAGGCTGTGCTGGTGTAATTTTCAGAGATGATGCAATGCATTCTGCCTGGATAACTTATGCAGGCTGTTATTACATTGACGGTGCCAACAGGTACTCGGCTCCTGTTGATGACTTCTTTCGGCACACAGCAAATTTCTCCTAAACCACTGCTGTTATCGCTGGTGACTTCAGCAGCTCCTGTCATTGACTGGGAGGTTAAAGACGAGGTGGGATATAATACTGACCTCATGATATTAGAGGAGGATTTACAGGAGAATTATGAGGGAGAACAATACATGGCACCTCGTTCTAGTTCTGCCCTCTCATCCTGCAGTGAGGACTCGGTGGTGTAGACCCCAAGATCCCTTCCTGAGGATACTACTTTTTAAACTATGATGCAGCAAATGCAAACTGCGATGGGCTTTGCTGTGAAAGAAGATTCCACTAAAAAGAATTTAATGGAATTATTGAAGGTTCCTTGCTCACATTCCATTACAATTCGTCCCATTTATCCTGCATTAGAGATTGCTGCCTTTGCTTTAAGTTGTAGACAAAACTCTGTATGCAGTGCCCAGAAAGGCTGACAAGCAGTATCCTGCTCCATCTGCTAAGCCATATTATTCTAACCAGCCAGAAACCGACTCAGTGGTTATCATGGCTGCTCATGATAGGTCCAAGGCACCTAAGCACCCGAGTACTTTCCTCTTAACAAGAAATCTAGGAGGCTTGATGTGATGGGCAAGCGTACATATGCCTCTGCCTCACTGGGTCTTAGACTTGTCAGTTATCTGGCCCATTTAAATAAATACCAGAATAACCTGTGGAAAGCTGCTAAAGATGCAGCCCAGGCTTCCCCTGAGGGGTCTGTCAAGAATGAGTTAATTAAAACTATAACTGTTGTAACCCCCCCACTGGCCACTTGTTTAACTAGAAGGCACACCTCTCCAAGTCTAGGGGAAGAGAGAGGGGCGGAAGTACGTTGTTTTGACACCATAGACAAGGTGGACTTAGTCTGCTATACAAAACAGACAACCAAGTGTGGCAACTGCCTGGCACACACCTGGTAGGGACCAGTTGCCATGGCCAACAACCTGGGTCCCTGGGAGAAAACGTTTGCTCAGGGCTGTGCTAGGTTTACACTTCTGGACAGGGGCACCCAAGTAACTCCAGACACAAGGAAGCAATAACATCACTGTTCAAACCAGGTTGGGATTCTAGAGTGTGGCTTTTATTCACGTAACAGAGTAGGAATAATCACAAAGCGAAGATGGACCCCCATGTGGCTACACACACACTTGTAATGCAGATTACTGAGGTACAGACCTTCCTGAATTTCTGTTTAGCGTAAGATGAAGAAAACACAGTGGTGAACACACTGGTTCCTACTGGAAATGGGCACATCCAGCCAGGTACTGGTACATTTCCCATCGACTAGGCACACACGGCCAGTACTAGGACACTTTTCCATATTTCATGATGAATGAAGGTGGTACACACGACCACAAAGGAGCACATACAGGCTCAGAACTTTCAGAACCCACTATACAGGGGTAAACTGAACGAAAAAAACCCACATCTGGGGCAAACACTCTTCTCAGGCATTGGCCAGATGCACTGAAGAAAAAGTAAAAGGTGCCCTTCAGAACCCATAGAGGTAAACTGGTTACTCCAGATGGGGGGTTTCCCACCTTTTGTTTCCAAGCTTCTACTCCGCCATTCATCTGGTTAATTATATCACACAAACTGTAGATGTTGTCTTAAATGTATAGCACACTTAACATACTACAGTACACACACACCTCAGGGGTGCCAGAATTAAAAATTCTGTACATGGATGGCCACTTTCTGGACCCCACTGTAGGCAGACACTTTTAACAAGAAAGTCTCAGGTGACAGGGTCCCTTTTTCAGATAGAGACTGCGGCCTCCTACACTGAACTCCAACTACAGACTCTAACATTCTAAAGCTAGCTCTAGCAGCTGCTAGCTAGTGTGTCTTATGCAGCTGCGGCAGTTCTAAATTACATTATCCCTCCAGAGCTCAGCAGAGACTGAGAACAGAGTGAGACAGAGTGAAACCCATTTAACTGGCATTTCACTAGCTGCCTTTCCTGCCTGCCACTGATTCTTACCGGGATTCTAGTAACCCCTGGGAACAAGGGGGTTACACTGGGGCTGAGGTTGGCAAATATTTGCTAAGGTCTGCCTATGATGTCTCTGATGCTTCTGCTTCAGGCATCTGTGTGAGACACTATTCTTGGCTTAGAGTTGCCAGTTTTGATAATGATGTGCAGCAGGCAATTCTGAGTGCCCCATTTAGGGGAACAAAACGGTTTGGTTGTGATGTTGCAGATACACTTAGGAGTCTTCAGATATCCAAAATGACCCTCAGAACTATTAAGTCCCTTTATTCCATTCCTTCTATGGGATGTGGTACAGGATCCTTTAGTCAGCCTGCTGCATGAGGTGGTCATGCCCACTGTCAACAAGGTAGAGGTAGGGGAGGTGGCTCTTTGCCAGGACCCCTTCACCAGGTGCTCATTCAGAAGCACCCAAAGCAGTTGGTGCCTGTAGCTCTGCCCCCACCTTTTCTGCCTATAACCCCACCTCTACTGTTGCCTCCTGGGATGGTTGTTGGGGGAGCATCTCCCTGCACCTAAAGCATTGGTGGGAGATTACAACAGAGGAATGGGTACTGGAGAGAATTGCAAGGGGGCACGCTCTGGATCTGTTAACAACCCCTCCAGATCATCCTCCACCTCCTTCCAGTTATTCTCCGGGGCATTTGTCCTTTCTGAAGGAAGAAGTGTAGTCATTATTCCAAAAACAGGCTATAGAACTGGGTCTTCTAACCTAGAAAAAGAAAGGATTCTAGTCCAGATATTTCCTAGTCCCTAAATGGACAGGGGATCTGCATCCTGTACTAGATCTCAGGGATTTTAACTTCTTCATAAAATACAAGAAGTTTCATACGGTATCTGTGCAAGCTCTGATTCCCCTTGATTTGCCTTGTGCAAAAAGGGTACTGGCTGTGCTTCCTAGACATGAAGGATGTGCATCTTCATATCAAGATCCAAAAAAGGCCCCAGGCAGTATCTACATTTCATACTTGAAGGGGCGCACTGTCAGTTTAGAGTATTGCCCTTTGGCCTGTCCTGTGCACCATGGGTCTTTTCCAAATGCTTGGCAGTAGTGGCAGCAGCTGGACAATGGCTTCTGAAGTCCTTCTCCAGGGAGGCTTTACTACATACCGTGTTGAGAACTAGGCAGTTTTTCGACTCCGGGGTCACAGTGCATGTACCCAAGTCAGTCCTGACTTCCTCCCAAAGACTGCAGTACATAGGGGCAGTCTTGGATACAGAGAAGAGTTGTGCTTTCCTGCCACAGGACAAGGCGGAAAGTCTGATTGTTCAAGCACAGCTGATATGCAGAAGTCACTGTGTTCTGCACAGGCCTTGTTAATGTCTTCTTAGCCTCGTGGCTGCGGCCGTTGTGACAGTGCCACTGGCACAGTTGCATATGAGCATACCCCAGTGGACATTAGGGGTCCAGTGGGATCAGCTAATAGACGTACTGGACCAAAGGGACCTTGTCACATCCCTGTTGTGCAGGGCACTACTATGATGGATGGATCATACCAATCTCTCACAGGGTGTTCCATTCCTTGTCCCAGCTCCTGCTCAGATCCTCACCAGGGATGCATTGGTTCCAGATGGGGTGCGCATTTGGGTTCCTACCAGATACAAAGGTTGTTGATGTTTGTATATGAACTTTGACACTGGAATTGCACTATACAAATAAAAATATTATTATTATTATGGTCCCATGTGGAGGCCAAGTTACACATCACTGTCCTGGAAATGAGAGCTGTCCTGTACAGCCTCCAGGCATTTCAGGAGCATTTAACTCCAGGTCCTTTGTTAAACCAGATGGTCAGCGTCAGTGTGATGCATTACATCAGTAAACAAGGGTGCACCTGATCTTATCCCCTATGCAGGGAAGCAGAGTGTATGGTACTGGGCTCTGTCCCATGGCTTCCAGCTGTCAGCCGTACATCTCCCAGGTACCCAAAATGTGTTAGGAGACGAGCTAAGCAGGTCACGATCCCAGATACACAAATGGGAACTGCTGACCTGCATGATATAGATGATCTCTTTGCGAGATGGGATCATCAGAAGTTGGACCTTTCTGCATCTCCATACAATGCAAAACTGCTGCATTTCTACTCGCTCGCTCCAGGACCTGGAGTTTTCTGGAGAGATGCATTGTCCCCCTCTTGGAAAGGGAAACTTCCTGTACGCATTTCCCCCGAATCCTCTAATACAGATTCCTTCTCAGACTGTGGGTGGAAGGCGCTACGGTTATCCTCATAGCCCCACTATGGCTTTGCCAGATATGGTTTCCATTCCTACACCAACTGATGATAGAGCCTCCAGTAAGTCAACCATTATGTTGAGGTCTGTTGTCACAGGACAATGGGTCCGTGGCCCATCTGGACTTAAAGTCCCTACCGTTACATACATGGCTCCTAAAAACATAGCCACGGCACGTTTTGGAGTATCCCCTAAATTTGCTGATGTTCTGGTTGTAGCTCGAAAGCCTTCTACCAGACATAATTATTTCTTGAAGTGGAAGCGGTTCACTTTGTGGGCTGCTTCCAAGAATTTGGACCCATTCACATGTCCTGTAAACACAGTGCTGGAATACTTGCTGTTTCTGTCAGATTCTGACCTACAGTATTCCTCGCTTAAGGTGCATTTGGTTGCAGTATCATCTTTCCATGCCCTTACTGATGGACGAATGGTTGCACAACTGAAGGTGCCCTATACTTTTTTGAGAGATATTCTCTATATATAAAGCTTCTTATTTGTAATTCAGTCCCTTCCTGGGACTTTAATTTTGTGCTTCAGAAATTGATGTTAATTCTGTTTGAACTGGTCGCAAGTTGAGGTCTACGTTTTCTATCATGGAAAACTTTATTGTTAGTTGCAATCACTTCTGCTTGAAGGTTTTCAGAGCTGCAGGCTCTATTGTGTGAGACTCCTTGTATGATTTTTTTTTCACAAAGATAGTTTCTAGTTTCTTTGCATACAAATCCTAAGTTTCTACTGAAGATGGTCTCTGATTTTACACAGAATCAAACAATACATGGTTCTATTTACTTTACTGAGCACGCCAGTCAATGGGAGGCATTGCTTCTTACTTTAGATGTGCATAGAATACTATGTGACTCACACCAATGACTGCAGAAAGTCCTCTCAGCTGTTTAGTTTGCCCCTGGGAAAGAGGGTACTCCTATGTCTAAACAATGCCTGTCCAAATGACTGGCCCATTTTATTACATTCTGTTGTAGAAACTACAGTAAGGAACCAGGGTTCCCCATAGCCTGCAAAGATAGGGCAGTGGTCGTGGCGATTTGTGCTGAAGGTGTATTATTCCTTGGACTACCTATATACACTATACACGTACATAAGTGGTTTTCAGTAAGGTTTAGAGCACTGGTATCAAAACAAGGGTAGTAGTGCAATAAAGGATGGTGGTAATTTTGGAGGAATTTATTTATTTTTTTAAAAAAGGCGATGCTTATAAGGTGGTGGCAAAAAATATAGGGTCATGGTAAAAAAAAAAAAATATAGGTTGGTGGCTCACCATGGTAAAATAATGAATGGGGGAACATTGGGAAACTTCCTGGTGTGGTTCATGGTTATTTCACAAGGGGGGTGGCCACTTCTATTGCTTGTTTCAGAAATGTCCCCACTGCTAACATTTGTGCTGCAGCCATATGGAGCACTGTCCACACCTTCACTAGACATTACATTCTGGACATCATCTCTCGTAGACGTGCTGGCTTTGGGCTTGTTGTACTGCAGGGGCTTCTTTCTTGAATGTATTAGATTGTACTGATCTCTCAGTGCCTTTTGGGACTGCTTCTGACTTGTTCCAAAGGTGCGACCCAATGGAAGAGATATCGTTGAAGAAGATAGAACAGTTATGTACATACTGTAACACTAGAACTTAGAGAGAATCTCTTCCATTAGGCCATGCTGCCCCTCCCTCTGTCCCCTTTCTGTGTCACTGACGATAGCATCAGCTATTACCTGCTCCAAATCCATGGCTGTTGTATCCAGCACCATCTGTCGTCTTATGTGCTTGGTGCTGGTCTGCTCTCTTTTTTTCCCCGTGGGTGGCGGTCCTCCGAGTCTAATCTCTGGCGGGGAACTGAGGAGTGATGGGGCCACCCACATTTATGTAGATACTAATGCATGACATCGTCGTTGATGGCCCCTGGCCAGCAGAAGTTTCCATGTGGTCCTCATGCCTGACAGCTGTAGTTCCAAAGGTGTGGCCTAATGGAAGAGAGTCCCTCAAAGATCTACTGTTACAGTAAGTATTTAGCTGTTTTCCCCTCCTCACAGCCTACAACCACCTCATCAATCAATCAATCAAAAATCTTTATTTTACCAGGTGAAACACCTTTGAGTGAACTCATTTACAAGATGGACCTGGACAGGTACATGATCAAACACAGAATAATATTACAAAAATTAAAATAAAGACGTTCCATACAAAAGAATAAGATACATTTGTAAATATGTACACTAAGAGAACATTTACAGATAGCAGTCGCATAACAATATATGCATTGAACATGTCAGCATAACAAAGGCGGTGTGGACAACCATGCAGGGAAGGACAGTGGTTACATGGAACAACTAAGGTGGAGAAGGGAGGGGAGGAGGATAAGCATGAGTAAAATTCACATGGGGGGTCAGTGGAGGTCAAACAGTGGGTACAGTATCTGAGGTCAGTATACCTTTAGCCAAAAATCAAGGAAAGCAATTGCAGGACTCCTTAACGGAACGTGCATATAGTGATTTGAATGCTGCCAGATTAATATGGCAGGCTATTCTCATGTTTTTTTGGAGGTTGTTCCAGAGTTGAGGAAGAGTGTAACTTATTGAGGCCCTGCCAAACCGTGACTTGACTTTGGGGATAGTTAGGGAAATGTAAGAGGAGCTTCTCCAAGCATAACTACCTAACATACAACAGGGTAAGCAATCTGAAATGTACTGTGGGAGCTTCTTAGTGATTGCCCGGAAGGTCCAGAGGGCACAATTTCTTTGCCTTCTGAATTTAAGGGAAGTCCAACATACTGAGGAGTAAAGGGAACAATGGTGTGTGGAATACGGTGCTCCAGAGAGTAATCTTAGGGCTGTGTGGTAAAGAGTGTCAAGTTTGGTTAACGCTGTGTTAGGCGCTTGGCCATGGAGGAAATCGGCATAGTCCAAGACAGAAAGAAAAGTAGTTTGGACCAGCCTTTTTCTAGCATCCTGTGTAAGGAGGTGTTTGATCCTGAATAAGAGACCGAGTCTCTGCTTAAGCTTTTTGGACATCTCCTCAGTATGGTCCAGGAAAGAGTCTGCAATCAGTCCACACCCCCAGGTATTTTAATTTAGTTAAGAAGTCCAGAGTTTCATCTAAAAGAGTCGTAATTTGAGGTACCTCACCTACTGAGGCAGGATTTATTGCATTGATGCAAGGTGAGAAAAGCATTGCCTTTGTATTTTTAGCATACAAGAGTAAGTTTTGACTCAGAAGGTTTGATTGCAGATGATTAAACTCTAGTTGGAGGTCCGTGCAGGCAGATATTGGGGTTGGTCTGTTATTCCCGGACACAAGAACTATTACATTAAATCTGATTTCTGTCATTGACACACCTTGTCACTGTCGTTAAGAGCAACTATTGTGATCCCTTCCACTTCCTTGTAGCTCTGCAGAGTCACTCCTTCGGATCTACCCCGCACTATTACGTTTTGTGACATCAGTTTATGAAGAAGCGTAGAGTGCGCATCTATGAACATGAATAGAGGCTATTATTTAAAATAAAATTTCGGTACTTTAGATGGTCATTCAGAATAAATCATGGCCACCACTTAACTAACAAGGTCCTTGTTAGTTAAGTGGTGGCCATGATTTATTCTGACTGGCCATCGAAAGTACTAAAATTTAACTTTAAATGGCAGCCCCCATTCATATCGATAGGCGCATGCCCCTGCGCTCTTCATATGTTGATCTCACAAAACGTGATAGCGTGGGGGTGGAGTGCACTGTGCAGAGCTACAAGGAAGTGGAAGGGATCGGTGCTGCGGGGCTCCTCGGGGCAAAAATATGATCCCTTCCCTTCACAAGTCGTAAGAGGGAGGTAATAATCCCTCTTTACAAGACACCGGTTAGGCCCCTTCTGGAGTACTGCGTGCAGTATTGGAGGCCACACCTTCACAAGGACATTAACCAAATTGAGGCAGTCCAGAGAAGGGCAACCAAAATGGTGCAGGGACTGCATCAGAAGACACATGAGGACAGATTAACAGAGCTCAATATATATACCCTTGAGCAAAGGAGGGAGAGAGGTGATATGATCAAGGCATTCAAACACCTTAAGGGCATTAACAAGGTGAAAGAGTCTAACATGTTTAAATATAAGAAAAATAGCAGGACCAGAGGACACAGCATGAGATTAGAGGGGGGCCGATTAAGGGGGAATGTGAGGAAATTCTTTTTCACAGAAAGGGTGGTGGATGCATGGAATGGCTTACCACAAGAAGTGGTGGCTATGAATACAGTGCAGGGCTTCAAACAGGCATGGGATAGGCATAAGGGAGCAATACAAATGACTATGAATAGATAGGCCACTGACAGAGCAAAGGCCGATGGCACATTTATAAGGTAGAAAAAGAAATGGGCAGACTGGATGGGCCTTGCGGTCCTTCTCTGCCATCAACTTTTATGTTTCTATCTTTCTATACTGGGGCACCTAAAAAAGAAATTATACTTCATGTTTTGGATTTGGGGGCAGGTAAGGGTTTGTTGTACTTCGAAACAACTTGAAGTCTTGCTGTATTTTGACAAGTGCAGTTAGCCCCAGCCTTTAAACTGCCCCGGAGAACAAAGGGTTAAACCTTTCTATGCAGAGCATAGAATGCTGAGCTCAAGCTCAGTTGATGTCTCTGTCTGTTTCCCTTTGAAAGCTAACTGTCAGATTCTTTACTCTGCCTCACTGAACAGTCGCTCCGGAGATTTCTCCTGCAGCTCGGTTCGAAAGTCGGTTGAAGTGTCGTTTTTTCGTCGGTTTCTAACCGAAAAGTTTCCTGCATAGTCGGTTCAGTCTCTGTCTGTGGTACCGTGAGTACTAGATAGGTTTTGTACTGTGTTTTCTGTGTGGAACTTGTAAAAGTGTGGATCGATTGGCTGAACCGATCATTTGCTTAATTCTTGTGTAACTTTAGTGTGTGGTTACGGTCCTTATCGGTTCTAAAAAAAAAAAAAAAGTGTTTTAAATGTTTTTTCCAAGACTCGTGACACACGGTTAGGCAATCGATAAGGGAGTCTTGCCTGGCAGTTGCCAAAAAAAGGGTAAGTTTGGTTAGATTGGCCATGTCTAAGAAACTCAAGAAAAAAAACGGGCCCACTGGGTTTCAGCACTGCAGTGAGTGTGGGGAGGTCTTTGCTGAGGCCGATCCCCACACCACCTGTGTTTATTGTCAGGGGTTTGAACACCTCGATTCAGACTGCCAAATTTGCAAACATTTTCCGAAAGCTACCCTTGAAAAGAGATTAGGTAGACTGAGGGAAAAGGAGGTCGAGAAGTCCGCTGACCTGGATGGCCAGCCCGGTTCAGTTCCGACCGAACCAGAAGGAGTGCCCTCTGACCAGGGTGATACTTCATCGGGCAAAAGGAGAGCCGATCCTGAGGGGTCGGTTCCGACTAAAAGAAAGCGCAAAGAAAAATTGTACGGTTCGGATCCAGAAGTCAATGTTGTGACTGCCGAAGAAATAGCCAGAGCGATTCAGATTGTGGAATCGCTTCGCCCAGTTCCAACCGATCCGGTACCTTTTGGCAGGGGCTCAGTTCGGTCGGTTCCCCTGGTTCACGATTATACTTTGGAAGAATTTTATGAACCGGAGTTTGAGGAGAAAGAGGTGTTTGAAGATGATGATGGTGATGGTGATGGTGAAAGTCTAGATGTGCCTGTGGAACCGGACATCTCCCCAGACAGACCTTCAGGTGTATCCCCTCCTAGGCTTTCTGAGCCCCCTTCCCACTTCATGTTCTACAGAAAGGTGGCTGAGACCCTCCAGCTTCCTATGGAAGAGGCAATGGAGGATCAGGAGGAACCTGATTTTGTAGAAATGATGGGCATTCCAGAGTCCAGGAGACTGTCTATTCCCCTCCACAAATCTTTTGGGAAACAGACACAAAATATTCTGAAGTCTCCCAATTCTATAACTCCTGTGGACAGAAGAATGGACAAGAGGTATACACTCTCAGGCTCAGAAACTGAGTTTTTATATCAGCAATACAGCCATGTTGGGGTTGTGCAGGCTGCTGCCTGTGATAAGGCAAGCATTCCCTTGGCTTCACACACCCCCAGACAAAGACTCTAGGAAGATTGATGCCATGGCAAAAAAGCTGTACAGGGCATCTTCCTTGGGACTCAGACAGGCGAATTATATGGCCTATACAGCTAGGTACCAGAAGTCCAGGTGGGACACTGTACTAGCACTGGCTAAACAGGCCTCCCCCCAACTAGCTGGTGGCGGTGGCTGCAGATGGGATTGAGGCATCTAAAGTTCAGTTTCATGCGCTTTGGACTCTAATGATGTGTCATCAAGAGTCATAGCTACATCTGTGGCTCTTCGGAGAATGGCTTGGCTCAGATGTACTATCCTCTCGAAGGATACCCAGGCTAAGGCCATGGATTTTCCTGTAGTGGGTAATTCTCTGTTTGGGGAGCAGACAGAGAATTACATGAAGAAAATGGATGAGTACAGGACCACCTACAGGAGTGCTCAGGCCAAGGAGAGGTAGGCAACTTCTCAAAGGCAGCAGTCTAGGGGCAGGGGTAGGCCTTTTCATAGGCCTTTTTACCAGGCACAGGCCTCCTCTTCCTTTTCACAGAGGGGGTTCTTCAGAGGGAGAGGCTTAAGGGGATGAGCAGGGCTGCATCCACTCCTCAGCCTAAGGCCCCTGCCAAGCAGACACCCTGATGGGCCTGCCTGGGTCGACTCTCCTATTCCAGTAGGGGGCAGGCTGGCTTACTTTGTCCAGGACTGGATGTCTATTACATCAGACAAGTGGGTCCTGGAAGTAGTAAGCCAGGGACTGGTTCTCAGCTTCAGAAAATTTCCAAAGATGAGAGCCAGATCTTTTCCACCTTTAAATCTCTCAGAAACCCTTGCCCTAGAGGCAGAGGTTTCATCTCTTCTGGCCTTAAGAGCTATAGAGAGAGTACCTACCCTACACTGTGCCAAAGGGCTGTACTCCAGGTACTTCCTGACCCCAAAAAAGACAGGGGAGTGGTGACCCATCCTAGACCTAAGATACCTAAACAAACATCTTTTAAAACCAAAGTTCAAGATGGTAACTGTGGGAATAATCCTTCCCTCTCTAAGGCCAGGGGACTGGCTAGTCTCCCTGGACCTCAAAGATGCCTACTTTCACATTCCCATCAGGTGCTCCCGTAGAAAGTACCTCAAGTTTGAGTTGCCCTCAGGCCACTATCAGTTCAGAGCAATGCCCTTTGGCCTAACCTTAGCCCCAAGGGTTTTCACAAAGTGCCTGGCAGTAGTAGTTGCCTTTCTAAGAAGGCAAAAGATTTCCATTTTTCCATATCTGGACGATTGGCTAATAGTGGGCCACTCTCCAGACCAAGTCAAGTCTCACCTGCAAATGACCCAGCAAGTGCTCACTTCTCTAGGATTTCTTCTCAGCCTTCCCAAGTCTGTTCTCGAACCAGTCCAGCTTCTTACCTTTATAGGGGCAGAACTGGACTCAGAGCAAGAGCCTTTCTTCCCCTGGAAAGGGCAAGGGTTCTTATAGAACTAGCCTCTTCCTTCAGCCTTCGGGTATCTTGACCAGCAAGGTATTTCCTCCAGCTCTTGAGCCACTTGGCGGCTTCAACAACAGTGGTCCAAGGGGCAAGATTCCAGATGAGGGATGTTCAGTTCCATCTGAGAGCTTTTTGGTCTCAGAGGAAGGATTCCCTTACCAAACTGATCCCAGTGACTCTGACCTTGATCCAAGCCCTCCAGTGGTGGCAGGATCAGGACAGTTTAAGACAAGGGGTTCCTTTTGCCACTCAGCCTTGTTCAGTGGTCTTTACCATGGACGCTTCTCTTCTGGGCTGGGGAGCCCATTTGGGGGCCCTCACTGCCCAAGGACTGTGGTCCCCCCAAGAATTCCTTCTCCATATCAATCTCCTAGAACTCAGGGCAGTTTTTCTGGCCCTGAAAACTTTCTCTCAGTCAGTGCAGAACAAGGTGCTTCAGGTCAGAACGGACAGCACCACCACCATGTGATACATCAACAAGCAGGGAGGCACTCGGTCCACAGCCTTGTGCACGGAAGCCATGAAATTGTGGTCCCTGTCTTATTCCCTGCAGATCTCTCTGGTAGCAGTCCACCTTCCAGGGAAGGACAATATGCTAGCAGATGCATTGAGCAGGATTTCTCAGGGCCATCACGAATGGTCCCTGGACCCTTAGGTGTTGAAAGTGATTTTTTCAAGGTGGGGCACTCCAGAGATAGATCTCTTTGCAGCCCCAAACAATCACCAACTTTCTCTTTTTTGTTGCAGACCCCCAGTCTTGGGCTCAGTCCCCCTGGATGCCCTGGTTCTGAATTGGGAAGGGAAATTTCTGTATGCCTTCCCTTCCTTCCCACTCCTGTTCAAAGTTTTAGTCAAGATACGGTCTCAACCTTGCAAAGTAATTCTTATTGCTCCAGATTGGGCCAGACAGCCCTGGTACCCCCGTTGTTGTCCCTAGCAGTCCATCTTTCCAGGAATTACAACCTGTTAACATCCTCTCAGGGGAGGATTTGGTACCCCAATCTTCAGTCTCTCAATCTCAAGGCATGGCTCTTGAAGAGTTAGAGTTTGCAGATCTGCATCTTTCTCAAGGGGTTCTGGATATTCTCAAAGCTTCTCGAAAGCCCTCCACCAGAAAGGCTTATAACTCCAAATGGAAGAGATTCAGCATTTGGTGTTCTAAAGAGCATATTTCCCCAGATACTGCTGAATTGCCTACAATTCTGGATTATATGGTCCATCTTAATGGCCTAGGCCTCAGACCAGTTACTCTCAAGGTACACTTGTCGGCTGTTTTTGCGTTTCTGTCTGTGAGGAAGTCTTCCTGTGTTCTGTAAATTTTTTTAAAGGATTGCTTCACACCCATCCTCCTTTTAGAGACCCTGCCCCTGCCTGGGATTTGAATGTTTGCATTGCTCAACTTAATGCAACCTCCTTTTGAGCCTATGTCCTCAGCAGAGCTTAAGTACTTGACTTGGAAAACTGTGTTCGTGGTAGCCATTGCCTCTGCCAGGCGTATCAGTGAACTGCAAGCCCTATCAGTGGAACCTGATTTTATCTCCTTTCTCAGGGATAAAGTGGTCCTTAGAACCAATAGAAGTTTTTTGCCCAAAGTGGTTTCAGACTTTCATTTAAATCAGTCTATGTCTCTTCCGGTTTTCTTCACTGATCATTCTTCCTCAGGAGAGAGGAGGCTACACAGTTTAGATGTTAAAAGAGCCCTTAGTTACTACATAGAGCGTACCAAGGGTCACAGGTTTGACTTCCTCCAGTTGTTCCTCACTTATGGAGAAGTGGGAAAGGGCAAACCTGCAACCAGGAGATCTGTTGCCAGATGGATTGTGTCTTGCATACAGTTCTGCTATGAAAAACTGGGAAAAATTCCACCCTCAGGCCTGAGGGCTCATTCCACAAGCGGTACAGCTGCTTCCCTGGCTGCTGCCAGGGATATCCCTTTCTTAGAAATTTGTCAAGCAGCCACCTGGAAAACAGTCCATACCTTTACCAAGCATTACTCTCTGAATATCCAGGGCTAGGAGTGATGCTCGGTTTGACACAGCAGTACTTCAGAGCCTATTCCCAAAGTAGG
Organism: Neoceratodus forsteri; assembly: GCA_016271365.2. Classification (NCBI taxonomy): domain Eukaryota; kingdom Metazoa; phylum Chordata; order Ceratodontiformes; family Ceratodontidae; genus Neoceratodus; species Neoceratodus forsteri. The sequence goes on along the minus strand of CM028131.1, from coordinate 884,540,171 downwards.
TTTTGTCCCTCCTCCATGGAGGTACTGCTTGGTAGTCTACACTTGTCAGAATACAGCAAGACTTCCAAGTTGTTTGAAGAAAAAAATTACTCACCTTAGTAATTATGTTTCTTCTATTGGAGTCTTGCTGTATTCTGACCTCCCTCCCTATCTCCCCTCTCAGAACCTGGTTTTGGGAAGTGGGTGGGCAGGTGCAGTGTTGCACCTCAGGGGTGCTCTTTTTTACACCCTCTTCTTTTGTGTGGGTGTTTATTTTATGTTGTTCCTGTTTGGTTTGGGTTTTTGAGTTTTTGGGTTTCCTGACTTGAGTCTTCTTTTGGTAATCCAAAACTTTTTGTTACCAGTTAACTATTACATTTTTTTTTTTTTTTTTACAATTTCCACATAGAATACTATTAGAGTGTTGCTCATAAGAATCTGACGGTTAGCTTTCAAAGGGAAACAGAGACATCAACTGAGCTCAGCATTCTGTGCTCTGCATAGAAAGGTTAACACTTTGTTCTCTGGGGCAGTTTAAAGGCTGGGGCTAACTGCACTTGTCAGAATACAGCAAGACTCCAATAGAAGAAACATAATTACTAAGGTGAGTAATTTTTTCTTTTCGGGGGGGAGGGGGGCGGGCCCACGTAGCAGTTGCTCTTTAACAACAGTGGGGATATTCTGCAATGCTCCAGTATGGTTTTTACGACTGTGAAGTGACTCTAAAGCACATTAATGTTTAGACAGATTACCCTTTGTCGCATTTAAATCAACATAAAACTTGTATATCTGGCATGACATTCAGTTTGGATTCTGTTGACCAGTTGAAGGGATTGTAAGTTGAAAGGTGGTCTGAAAAACAATTTTGTTAGTCCAGTAAAAGCTATGCATCTTCAGTGTATTTGTTGCCCCTTCCCCACGGCTTCAATTGGACACACATGGCTACCACATTACTTTGGCAAGCAATAATATTTATTTATTTATTTATTTAGTTAAACATCAGTTTAGAAACCTTTAAGCCAGAGGCTCATTTACAAAGGTACCTCGTCACAAAGAGGACATCAGAACAGTAGTACAAGGGACACAGTACTTACAAACAAAAAAGTTACAGTTCAATTACAATTTTGTTACAATAGAGTACAATCTCCAACGAGCAAAAGATAACAAAAGGTGAAACTTATGGTCGGGGAGAGCTGGTGTGGGAAGGGAGGGAGATAGGGGAGGAGGAATAAGTAGGGAAAGGAAGGGGGGAGCCGCAGTGAGCATTGTCAAACAGAGTATATATATATATATATTTTTTTTACCACTAGGCTAGCGGCAGTTGCATTTATGGAGCTAAGCAGGAAGTTTCTGAGCCTGGGCTTAAAGCAAGCTAAGGTTAGAGAGTTTGAGACACTGGCAGGGAGGAGTTATACCAGTGGGGCGCACGGTAGGGGAATGCCTCTGACCTTGTGAGGTCCTGGCTCTCGGAGTAACTAGGGTAGCTCTTGGCAGGCTCTGCGTGATCAGGGTCAGTGCAGTGCAGGCGAGTGGAGTTGGATAGGCCTATGGGGATAGGCCATGCAGGGCTTTAAAGGTGAGCTGGCATGTCTGATACACGAGTCGCTCTTCCAGGTTGAGTAGGGTAGCCAGGGTGTACAGCTCACATGTGTGAGTGAGTCTGGGAGCACCAGTGATAAGTCTGCAGGCCTTATTTACTGTGAGACGAACCTTGTTGAGGGCAGTCTGATCTGCTGAGCCATAGACCGGAAGGCCATAGTCAGTGAGAGACATGACAGAGGAGGTGACAGCCAAGCGGAGGGCATCAGGAGGGAGGCATTTCTTGTGCCGGTAAAGAATGCCTAGCCTAGGTAAGTATTGTAAGTAAAAGCATTTCTACAATAATCAGATGTCATACAGTAAAAGCAAGGTGGAAGAGTACAGTGAGTAGGCCAGAGTTAGCAGCCGTAAACTTGTAATAACATATATCTCAGTAGTTTTTTTTTGTTCCAGCTCCCCCCCAGCAGGGGATTCTGGTCCCCCGCTCTGCTCACCGCCCCCATTCCCAGGCTTATCCCTTTGGGCGGAGCCACCGGGTGGGCACTCCCTCTCAAGAAGTATGGATCTGTAGCCCTGGCTTGCTCTCCAGGGCGGGGTCAGGAGCCCGCCCCTGTATACCAACCATTGTCTGAGCGGGAGTGGCAGCGAAGCGGGGCTGTCATTTTTTGCTGCCATTTTCCCCTGGGGGGCGGACATGCAATGACGCCAGCTGCCTGCCACGCCTCCTGACTTGGCGGTGTCAGTATGTCTGTACTCCCAGCCTCCACCAGAGGTCCTCAATGCACTGGACAGTCTCCCCTCCCTCGGAGAAGGAGAGCAGTTCCTGGAGTGTAATGGTCCCCGCCCAGGCAGCCTCCGACTCAGTCGGTCCTGAACCCTAGATATCGATGCCACAGAGGGCGCCTTTGCCGCACACTGCGCCAGCGGGCTGGCCCTCTAGGGTTTCACTTTAAGGCCTTTGACTCCCTGAAAAAACCGGGGGCCTGCAAAAAAAGTTTGAATCCCAAGTGCGGTGAAAAGTGCTGAAAACAAATTACACCAATTCAGCATTTCTCGCTACTCTTACAGTAAAAAATGTTCACGAAAGCAGATGATTACAACAAGTGTGCAGAAATTAACACAAGTGTGGAAAAACCCATGGGGAATAAAGTGTGTCCATGGGACACAATTTGGGAAAGCAGCAGTGTCCTTTACTGCTGACTGTGCGTAAAGGAGGGTAGGTACCTGTGTCCCCAAGAGCCCTGTATAAATACTGAACAGTAAATCCAACAACAGAATACCATAGATTAAAAGTACGAAGAGAGCTGGCATTAATAGTGAGGTACCAACTGGTAGATGCAGTTCATTAAGCAGGGAGTGGGAAAGGGATCAAGGGTTAATTGAGCAGTTGTACCAGGAGCAGGAGTGAGGAGAGACGTACTGGAACAAGGACTTGAAGGAAGAGGGGAATTGGGAAAAGAGCAGAGACAAAGAAGGTGGCTATTCTGGTGGGGGTTGGGGTGGAGAGAAGGCAGCTTGAGCAGCTGAATTGTTTGCAGCAGATGATTAGGAATGAATGGTAGTAAGATGAGTGAAGAGCAGGAGAAATGAGGGATGGAGTGATAGGACAAGAAAGAGAGAAATCAATATTTGGAGAGAGATGAGTTCCTATCTTTGAGGGAGGTTGGGGCAGGTTGGCATCAGAGAGAGAGAAAGAGAGAGAGAGAGCACAGTGGTGAGTGTGGGGAGGTCAGTTTAGAGTGAAACAACAGGAGTGGAAGAGGGGATCCATCCTGCCTGGCAAGCTTGTGTTTGGAGACATCATGGTAGATCACAGCCACATAATCGAACAATGGAAGGATCATCTTAAAGACAGTCTTACTGTGGACCAGGTTGGGAAGGCAGGATTTGCTGTATTACAGTGCTTTGAGTTTGGGGGAGAGCTTTTTATGGATGGCATCAATGTTGCCAGAGAAATCAAGATTTTGAGCCAACCACACATGGCGGTATTTGAAGGAGGGGACTTTATCAAGGGGGTGGCATCTAGAGTCTTGAAGACTGTGGTAGAGTGGAGACCAGCAGCGCTCTTCTGCCAGAGGTCATGGCAGCTGTTTTTTTTTTTGTTTTTTTTTAAAGCATTTAGAGAACAATGTAGACACAGGTAGGAGCATTAGAAAATGGAATATCTTAAGAGACCCCCACCAGGTGTGAGCAGAGAGGAAGTTGGTTGAGAAAGGAGAGGGTAGGAGGGACTGGCAAGGCAGGAATCAGCCAGGGAAAAGAGGGAGGAGAAAGCAGGACTGGGGGATGATGGGGGGGGAGGCAGAGGTGAGGTGGTGAGTGGAGGAACCAGATAAGAGGGAGCAGGGCAGTAGTAGGAGAGGGGAGCACAGGGGTGGGGTGGGGAGAGAAACATGGGGAAATGTGTAGGAGAGGCCATGGAGACAGGTATGGAGGAGCTGGGAGGGGCAGTGACCATCTGAAAAATGTTCTGACTCTCTCGTAGGGGTAGGGGAAATAAGGGAGGAAACTGGGGTGGACAGTGCAGGCCAGGGGATACAAATGGGGGTACAGAGTGAGGGAGTATGGGTTTACTAGGCAAGGGATCAGAGCCACATGCTAGGGTGGGGGAGGAGGGGAAGCTCATGGTCTTCGGGGACTCGATTATCAAGGGGATACACTGGCTTAGGAAGGGAGTTGACTATAAGAAGAGGTCAGACTTTTGTGAACTGGGGTTGGAGGTGGGGTGGGTGATGGAGAAAATCGGGGAAGGGGCAAGGGTGGTAGAGGGAAAACCACACCTGGTCTTTCATTTGGGAACCAATGATCTGGCAAGCAATGAGGTGGAGGAGGTCCAGAGAAGGTTCAGGGTACTGACGAATGGCTGCAAGAGAGAGATGCGAGATCCTTGGCGTTTTCAGAAGTATTGACAGTCCCCTGTGCCAACACTGTAAGAAAAAGAATCGGGGAATTCAATGACTGGCTCAGGGAATGGTGCGGGAAGGAAGGGTTTGCCTGTATAGGTGGGACACATGGGAGGATGAGGATGTATATTGGAAGGACAGGCTAGATCTCAGCAAGAAGGGGGCAAGGGTTCTGAGTGGGGCCTACAAAGTTACATTGATAAGATCTTGAGTGGGGGTTTAAACTAGCAGTGGGGGAGTACGAGGCTAGAAAGAGGGAGGGGGTTACAGGAAAAAGGGGCTAGCCTAGCTAGCACTTCCCCATATGAGGGGGCAGGTAGGGTAGCAAGCATTGGTAAGGTGGAGGAGAGGATTTGGTGGAAGTGGCTGTGTGCAAATGGCAGGAGTTTAGGGAACAAAATGATAGACTTAGTGGCCATAATGGTGGATGAAGGCCTGGACATCGTGGCCATAACGGAGACCTGGTGGTTGGAGCACCAGACATGGGAGGTGGGTGTCCCAGGTTATAGACTTTTTAAGAAGGACAGATCTGGAAGAAGGGGGGGGTGGCATTGTATGTCAGTGACGAAACAACAGGGTGGCAGAAGTGCAGGAGGAATAGGTGGAGGTCCTGTGGGTCACACTCAGGGGTGTAGCCAGAAGTTTGTTTTTGTACACAGTCTCCAACAGTTGCACACCCCCAATTAAAAAAATGTACCCATCCTCTCCCAGTGGTACCCCCTTCCAAACAAGTCAGATTGTTGTCAGATGATTCTTCTAATCTCTAAAGAGGTTATACATGTATCTGTCTCCTAAACAACAGAAGTTTGAACAGAAACACTCCTCAGTGGCCTAAACTAATCCAAATACTACAGATTAGAATGAAAATGTTAACAGAAAGGCACATGGTTTGTGACAGACACGCAACAAAACTGTACTCAAATGTGTACAGTGAGTATGCCTGCCTGCACCCTTGGGGATAAGCAGTCTGGGGCATCCTTGAGGCTCGGTCTGGTCTACAGACCTCTGACGCAGGGTGAGGAGGTGGACAGACAGCTGATGGCAGGCAGTACAGAGGATGACATGCAAGGGAGAACCTCTGCTGGTGGGGGACCTTAATCTCCCCTAGATTGATTGGGAAATCCAGTCGGCAAATTCAGCCAGGAGCAGGGAGATCCTTGAGTCCCTCCAGGGAGCTTTCCTGCAACAGCTGGTAAGGGAGCCCACTAGGGGCAAGAACATACTAGACATGGTCCTCACTAATGGGGAACGTGTGGAAGAGATGGTAGTGGGGGACTGCCTAGGAGTAAGTAATCACAATACAGTAAGGTTCAGGGTAAGGACGGGGGAGGAAGCGTGCTGGTCTGACATGAAGGTTCTGGACTTCAGGTGGGTGGATTTTGCCAGAATGGGGGAGATATTCAAGAGGGAAAAGAGCAAATTGAGGGTGTGGAAGAGTTATGGAAATCAGTTAAGGCAAGGTTACTGAAAGCCATGGAAATCTCGTCAAGAAGGTTAGAAAAGCAAAAAACGAAAAGAGACCGCTGTGGTTCACTAGGGAGGTGGTGAGGACAATTGGGGGCATTCAAAACATACAAGAGGACCCAGATGGTAGAAGATATGAGATTACAGGAAGAAACTGAGGGAGGCAGGGCAGAAGATTAGGAGGGCAAGAGCGGATACTGAGGAGAGGATTGCTAGAAAAGCCAAAAGGGGAGATGAAACATTTTTAGGTATGTTGGGGAGAGGAAGAAGGCCAAGCATGGGATTGAAAGACTAAAGGGGGAATTCTGGGTGGAAGAGGATCTCGAGAAGGCAGAAGTGCTGATTAAGCATTTCTGCTCATCCTTCAGGATAGAGGGGAAGGAAGAGGACTGGCGTTGAAGAGGGGAAGCGGAAGACATGGGGGTAGATCCTAGCCCATTCAGTGATGACAGGGTAAGTGAGAAACTAGGAAGGCTGAGGGTGGATAAGACTACAGGTCTGGATGCCCTCCATCCCAGAGTACTCTGGAAATTAAGGGAGGAGCTGGCAGCACCTTTGGCAACAGTGTTTAACCTGTCTCTGGATACACAGTGGGTGTCTAGGGATTGGAAGAGGTCAGATGTGGTGTTGCTCCACAACAGTGGCAGCAGAGGGACTTCCAGTTCCGCTCCATGGAGAATGGCAGCCTAGACGAGTGGCTTGAATCTGCCCAATTAAAAACATTCTTGATACAGCGCTAATTATTGTTTTAGTGCAGTAATATTCAATTTTACCAGTGGCAGAGAGAGTTTGCAGCAAAAAGAAGGTGCGATTTACTATTTACCAGCTAGGATGGATGAAATTGCAGACCAGTCTGACTCGGAGGCCTCTGATTGCTCAGAACAGAGAGCAGTGTCATCCCGAGATGCTCGCTGCACCATCTCCAAAAATAAACCGAAGCAGGGTAAAATGAAAGCCAAAAAAACCTAAATTAGACTTAATCTATCAGGAACTGCTAACCTTCTGTGCTGAAACAAAAGAAATGTATGTAGAGCTCCGCCGAGATGTCATGTAGCTGGAGCAATGCATGGACGAGCAGGAGAGGCAAGGGATGGCCACAGAAATAGGGTGGATGATCTTGAGTCGAAGGTTAAACAATTACAAGATCAGCAAGATCAGTTGGAGACACGACAGGAGGACTCTGAAAATCATGCAAGATGCAAGAATATCAGGATATGTAACGTTCCAGAAGGCTTGGAAGGGTCCAGTATAAAAGATTTTGTGGAGGCCTTACTGCACACTGCCCTAGAGCTACCACAGGGCTTTGAACTGCAATTGGAGCAAGTAAACAGGGCCTTGGCCCCGAAACCTACAGGCCAGAATGCCCCAGCTCGTTTGATCATCCTGCAGTTCAATAGCTATGCCACAAAAGAGCAGGTGCTCCTTACTGCCTGGAGGAAGCAAAAGACATTCTGTGGTCAAACACGCATATATTCTGATCATGATTATGCATCAAAAACGATGCGTCTGAGACGAGCATATTTACCGCTACTGCCGGTAATTAAGGCCACCGGATACAAGTTCACTACGCCATACCCTGCTCGCCTAGAGGTACAGCTACCAACAGGAAAGAAGGCATTCACGATAGCCCAGGATGCCCGCATGGAACTGTCCAAACTTGGACTTCGCTTTCTAGAAAGGCCCCTCAGCCCAGGCAATTCTCAGCTGCAACCAGCAAGGTGGCAAACGGTTTCCCCTAAACCAAATGAAAAGCAGCAGGGAATTGCTGCAGTCCGGAATGTACTTACTGCCTACCGGAGAGATGCTGGCCCTAGTGCCACTTGAAGAGGCCTGAAGCCTTACTAATTTCAGCAGGTTAGTGAATCTGAGTAGGGGAATATTCCCTTACTGGGGGCATTGGCTCTCCTCAGCCCTGGCTTGACTCTAGGCCTCATGCAGATCCTCTGTTCTGGGCTAGTTCGGTATCCCTTGTCGGCTAGGCATGGGGAGGAACATCTCCTCTCCCCCCCTCCCAACCTATCTAGGGGTATATTTAGATCCTTGCCTTGTACCTGCCGGGACATACTTAAATATGGATCAGACTGTTAAGTATTATCTACTGCTATTTTATAGCCTACATCATTTAAAGATATCACTCAAGTTCTGAGTCCTAAAATCTGCTTTATAATTTGTATTATCATACTGACAAAGATTAGCTGCTAACTTTAAGAAGGACTCTGGAGCGGAGGAGTCTTCCCCCCCTTTGTCTTTTTTCCCCTTTCTTTCTTTGGGTCTAAAAGCCACTGTTGTGAGCCTTAGGTAGCTAATAGTAAAGCAGACAGCAACTTGCAGCCTATTTAATTTGCTGATTTCTGAGATAGTCGGGGCGGAGGAAGGGATTAGACAGCTGCTGCTCTCCAATGCGGAGTTTCCCTTTATGTGGGTTCCTTTTTTTACTTCAGTTTTCCTATGTGTTAAGGGAACAATTTCCTGGTTACCTGGAGGCCTTGAACCTTCGGGTATTGGTACTGCCTCCACAATTAGGGAGAACACAATGCTGCAAAGTTCTCCTTATGAGTGCAGGGAGGAGTCATCACCCCTCCCCACAGTTGGAAGTCCAAACAGCAAAATGGTTGATTTTCTGTCTTAAAGTTCTTGTACAGTTGTGTATATTTCTTGTTCATGCAACCTTTAAGGTTAATAGTTCTTTTTTTTTTTTATGTTATTTACGATTTCATATGCAGTGAGACAGATAATGATACCTGGAGAGCTACAGGGGAGGGTTTGGGTAGATCACAGAGAGGTAATAGAAGCACCTATATGCAGAGGATGCTCTTTCTAGAATATTGCTGGAGCTTAGTATATGTTGGTATCCACAGAATAATTTATGAGAAGGGGTTGAGGGACATGTATTTGAATGCGCCGCAGTGTCTGGAGAGGAGGGGCTTGGCCACACCCACTTGGGAGATCAAAGATATTTTAGGGTTACAAGGTACTATAATACCTTCTTATGGCTGAAAAGATGGTTAGCTTGCTTTCTTTTAATATAAATGGTATTAATAGCCCCATTGAAAGGTCCCAGCTCCAGCAGTTTCTCGCCAACGGGGAGCTCATTTAATCTACCTACAGGAGGCCCATTTGTCTCCCTTGGAGCATGCTAAACTAGCTGCAGGGGGCAGATATGTGGTCTTCTCCTCGAGCAGAACTGGGAAGCTTAGAGGAGTGACTATACTGATCCCTCGGGCCACTCCATTTGTGAAAGAACAAGAATATGTAGACACAGATGGGTACTTTGTTATAGTCCAGGGCCGCCTAGCTGAGCAAGAAGTCACATTAGCAAATGTGTATTTGCCCCCGGAGGCCTCTCCAACTCTCCTTCGAAGGTTTCTAAACAAATTAATGGATATACGAAAGGGGGTTACATTAGTTGGAGGAGACTTTAACATCACCCTGTCACCCCAGAATGATTCTTCCCGCCCCCAGGCATATAGAAATTCTTCAATACAAAGACTTCTCTGGGCACAGCTCCCCCAAGTGGGACTATCAGATGTCTGGCAACATTTTTTTTCTACATTGGAAGGTTATACTTTTTATTCAGCCCGCCATCACAGTTTTTCTAGATTAAATAATATCTTCGCCTCTACTGAATTTTTAGACAGAATACAGAATATTACAATAGGGGCACAGGTCCTGTCAGACCATGCTCCCCTTTTGTTGAAAATATGCCTGGGGACACTCAGGAAGTCTACTTTATGGAGGTTCAACATTTCACTCCTGCAAGACTCAGAGTTTATACATAGGATGCAAGAAAAATTACTCACCTTAGTAATGTTGTTTCTTCTAACGGAGTCTTGCTGTATTCTGACTATTGCAGTTAGGTCCTGCCTTTCAACTACCTCGGAGAACAAAGAGTTAACTTTCCATGGCCAGCATGGAGCGTTCAGCGCGAGCTCGGTTGAAGCCCCTTTCTGCTGTTGTTTAAACTCCAACCATTAGATCTTTACGAGCAATACTCACTAGAAGTTCTGTGTGGAAACTGTAAAACTCACACTAGCCAACTGGCAACTGAATTTATTAAAAAGGGTTTTTTGGTTTCAAAGCAAAGACTCAAGTCAGGAAACGCAAAAAACAAAACACAACACACACCCATAGTAAAGGAGGGTGAAAAAGGGGGCACCCCTAGGGTGCCAACACTGCTCCTGCCCACCCACATCCCAAAAACCAGGTTCTGAGAGGGGAGGCAGGGGAGGAGGTCAGAATACGGCAAGTCTGCATTAGAAGAAACAACATTACTAAGGTGAGTAATTTTTTCTTCAAACAACATGAAGTCTTGCTGTATTCTGACTATAGCAGACTACCAAGCAGTACCTCCATGGAGGAGGGACTGCTGTGCCAAACCGAGCATCACTCCTAGCCTGGATATCTAGAGAGTAATGCCTGGTGAATGTATGGACTGTTTTTCAGGTGGCTGCTTGACAAATTTCTAAGATAGGAATATCCCTGTGTTACACGAGGTCCCTGCACCCTAATTGATACCCTCAGGGGTACACCGTAGACAGCTAATGTTTGGGCATAGGTTATACTAATACATAGGGCTAAGGGCATCTACCGTATAAGAGTAGATGTCAGGATAAATGCATATTGTTGTAACCCACTTTGCTTGCTAATGCACACATATTATACTATGTATTTTCTGTCTATTTCTTACTTGTCAGATGCCAAGACACCTGTCCTTGAAGTAACTATAATATGTAAGGCAACATTGCCATCCTTTGGTGATGTGTACCACTACACCTTGTTATATAAGACTCTATATAACAACTTCTTTGTTCTAAAACTGATGACTTTACAGAATTATATAATGTTACCTTGGACCGTGGAGCCACCTCTAATTTAGCCAGTAGGGCTCATCTCTGTAACTAGAAATGTTTCTATCTTTTAGTAACCATAGTAATTATCATAGGTATATAATGTAATGCACAGGCTTTACACCTCGGAGACCCGAGAGATCCCAAGAGACTACAGAGAAACCTCGAGTTGTAGGGAACGCTTAGCACTCTGCTCCCGGTTCGTATTGGTAAGAACTGCTTAGGGCAACTGTGATTTATCCCTTTTGTAGTAATAAACTTGTTTATTACTTGAATGCAACCTGTTTGTGATTATTTGCATTCCCAATATTGCCAAGAACCTGAAAGTGAGGTTTAGACCTCTTACACCTGGCAGCAGCCAGGGAAGCAGCTGTACCTCTAGTAGAGTAAGCCCTCAGGCCTGAGGGAGGGGTTCTACCCAGTTTTTCATAGCAGAATTGTATACAAGAGACAATCCACCTGGCAATAGATCTCTTAGTGGCAGGTTTGCCCTTACCGACCTCTCCATATGTGAGAAACAACTGGAGGGACTCAAACCTGTGACCCTTGGTGCGCTCTATGTAGTAACTGAGGGCCCTTTTAACATCCAAGCTGTGCAGCTTCCTCTTTCCAGAGGAGGAATGGTCAGTGAAGAAAACAGGGAGAGACATAGACTGATTAAGGTGGAAATCTGAAACCACCTTAGGCAAAAACTTCCTGTTAGTTCTTAGGACCACTTTATCTCTATGGAAAGAGATGAAATCAGGCTCCACTGACAGGGTGTGCAATTCACTGATATGCCTGGCAGAGGTAATGGCTACCAAAAACACTGTTTTCCAAGTCAAGTACTTAAGCTCTGCAGAGGACAAAGGCTCAAAGGGTGGTTGCATAAGTTGAGCAATGCAAACATTAAGGTCCCAAGCAGGAGCAGGGTCCCTAAAGGGGGATTGGTGTGCAGGAATCCCTTGAAGAACTTACAAAACACAGGATGGGCTGATAGAGGAGAGGGCTTGCCTACTGACAAGAAGGTAGAAACAGCTGCCAAATGCACTTTAAGTGTAGCTGGCCTAAGTCCTAAGCCATTAAGATGGACCATATAGTCCAGAACTGTAGGCAACCCAGCAGATTCTGGAGAAATATGTTTATTAGAGCACCAAATAGTGAACCTTTTCCATTTGGAGTTGTAAGTCTTTCTGGTGGAAGGCCTTTGAGAAGCCTTAAGGATATCCAGAACCCCTTGAGAAAGGTGCAGATCAGCAAACTTTAACTCTTCAAGAGCCATGCCTTGAGATTGAGAGACTTGAGGTTCAGATACCAAATCCTCCCCTGAGAGGATGTCAACAGGTTGTAATTCCTGGGAAGAGACAGGGGAAGGTGGACTGCTAAGGACAACAACAGGGGGTACCAGGGCTGTCTGGCCCAGTCTGGAGCAATCAGAATCACTTTGCATGGTTGCGACCTGATCTTGACTAACACTTTGAACAGGAGAGGGAAGGGGGGAAAGCATACAGAAATTTCCCTTCCAAATTCAGAATCTGAGCATCCAGGGGGACTGAGCCCAAGACTGGGGGTCTGCAACAAAAGAGAGGAAGTTGGTGATTGTCTGGGGCTGCAAAAAGATCTATCTGTGGAGTGCCCCATCTCGAGAAAATCACTTTCAAAACTAGGGGATCTAGGGTCCATTCGTGATGGCCCTGGGATATCCTGCTGAGAGCATCTGCTAGGACATTGTCCTTCCCTGGGAGGTGAACTGCTATCAGAGAGGTTTGCAGGGAATAGGCCAGAGACCACAACTTCATTGCTTCTGTGCACAGGGCCGTAGACCCAGTACCTCCTTGCTTGTTGATGTACCACATTGTGGTGGTGTTGTCTGTTCTGATCTGGACCACCTTGTTATGTACAGATTTGGAAAAGGCTTGCAGTGCCAGAAACACTGCTCTGAGTTCCAAGAGAGTGATGTGAAGCAGAGATTCTTGAGGTGACCACAGCCCTTGGGTGGTAAGATCCCCCAGGTGGGCTCCCCAGCCCAGCAGGGAGGCATCTGTGGTGAGTATCACTGAATGAGACTGAGTGACAAAAGGAACTCCTTGTCTCAAATTGTCCTGATCCTGCCACCATTGCAAAGCCTGGATCAGGGTTCGAGTCACTGGGACTAGTTTGGTAAGGGAATCCTTTCTTTGGGACCAGAAGGCTCTTAAGTGGAACTGAATGTCCCAGATCTGAAATCTTGCTCCCTGGACCACTGCTGTAGAGGCTGCCATGTGGCCCAGAAGCTGCAGGAAATGCCTTGCTGGTCGAGACACCTGAAGGGTGAATGAAGAGGCCAGTTGCATAAGGGTCCTTACCCTGTCCAGGGGAAGGAAGGCTCTTGCCCTTTTTGTTTCCAGCTCCGCCCCTGTGAAGGTGAGGAGCTGAACTGGCTCGAGAACCGACATTGGAAGGTTGAGGAGGAATCCTAAGGAAGTGAGCACTTGCTGAGTTATGTGCAGATGTGACTTGACTTGGTCTGGAGACTGACCCACTATGAGCCAGTCATCCAAGTATGGAAAGATGGAGATCTTTTTTCTCCTTAGGAAAGCAACTACTACTGCCAGGCACTTTGTGAACACCCTTGGGGCTGATGTTAGGCCAAAGGACATTGCTCTGAACTGATAGTGGCCTGAGGGCAACTCGAACCTGAGGTACTTTCTGTGGGAGCGCCTGATGGGAATGTGAAAATAGGCATCTTTGAGGTCCAGGGAGGCTAGCCACTCCCCTGGCCTTAGAGAGGGCATAATTATTCCCAGAGTCACCATTTTGAACTTTGGTTTTAAAAGGTTCTTGTTCAGATATCTTAGATCCAGGATGGGCCGCCATTCTCCTGTTTTTTGGGAGGTTAGGAAGTACCTGGAGTACAATCCTTTGCGCTTGTGTAGGGTAGGAACCCTCTCTATGGCTCTGAGAGCCAGGACGGAAGAAACCTCTGCCTCTAGGGCAAGGGTCTCTGATGGATTTGCAGGTGGAAAGGATCTGGTTCTCATCTTGGGAAATTTTTTGAAGCTGAGAACCAGTCCCTGACAGTATTATAATTTTTTTACCAGCCAAGGTGCAATTTTAAGCCTTGCAGTAGTTTCTGTGTCTTTCTGTTTATACAGGTTGCTTATTTTCCTTAAGCAGTATAATTTGTATTTTAAACTCATAGTAATGCCCTCCTCAGTGTACTGTTTTAGGAAATACAATTCAAACCCCTGTAGAAATGTGTTCAGTTTCACCAGCCATTTGAACTGTGTACATCTCAGTTGCAACCATTTATTTTTTTTCCACCAGACATTGCTGAGGCATCTTAGAGGAATCCATCCTGGATAATTTAATCCAGTAATTTATAAATCTGGAAACCAAGAATGATTCCAGACCTGTTCTGCCCAATTCTTCTCTGACCAGGGCAGTGGGGGTTGATCTACTGACTCCTAAAGCTGAACGATAGTCTGTTTAGTGGAACTTCTAGAGCTCTTATATTTACTGTGCCCCAGATTTCACATTGATGTAGAGCCTGTGCAATGTGGAATGTGGATTCACTGCGGGAAGGTCATGCCAGACGAATCTGATAGATTTCTTTGACTGGGTGACCAAAGTAGTAGATCAGGGAGGGGCTGTGGACATGGCCTACCTAGACTTTAGCAAGGCATTTGACACAGTCCCACACAAAAGATTAATATATAAGTTAGCCAGCCTGGGAGTGGGTCCCAAGATGACAGCCTGGGTAAAGAATTGGCTGGAGAATAGGACACAGAGAGTAATAGTAAATGGAGTCCACTCAGAAGAAAGGAGGGTTACTAGCGGGCAACCGCAGGGTTCAGTAATAGGGACCAGTCCTCTTCAATGTCTTTATGTTACATTGCAGAAGGACTGGAAGGAAAAGTATGTCTCTTTGCAGATGACACTAAGATCTGCAACAGAGTTGATGCACAGGGTGGGGTGGAAAGGATGAGAAGGGACTTGGCAAGGTTAGAGGAATGGTCAAATGTATGGCAGCTTAGATTCAATGCTAAGAAGTGCAAGGTAATGCACCTGGGAAACAAAACCAGGGAAGAGTACACAATGGGGGTGAGATACTAACAACAACAAAAATGGAAAGGGACCTGGGGTAGTCATATCAGATGACCTAAAGGTGGGCAAGCAATGTGAGAAGGCAGCAAGGAGGGCTGGGGGATACTGGGATGCATAGGAGAGGCATCACCAGTAGAAAACAGGAAGTTATTATCCTCTGTACAGACAGCTGGTGAGACCCCATCTGAGTACTGTTGCAGTTCTGAGACCCAATCTCCTTAAAGACATGAACAGGATGGAAGCTGTCCAGAGGAGGGCAACTAAAATGGTGCAGGGTCTGCACGGAGGACATATGAAGAGAGACTTAAGGAGCTTAATATGTATAGCCTCGAGGAAAGGAGGAGAGGGGACATGATAGAAACTTTCAAGTACCTCAAAGGGAATCAACAAAGTCCAGAGGGTAGCATCTTTCAAAAAGAGTGTGCAAGAACAAGAGGGCACAATTTGAAGATGGCGGGGGCAGCTCAGAGGTAATTTAAGGAAGTATTTTTCAGAGAGGGTTGTGGATGCATGGAATGGCCTTCGGAGGAGGTTGTGGAGTCAAAATCAGTGGTGGAATTCAAGCATGCATGGGATAGTCGTAAGGCAATTCTGGGGGGTTGGGGTAGAAAGAAGTAGGCTGCTGGTTAACTAGGATCTGCAGCTTATCCAGTAGGTAGGGAAATTGGCAGACTGGGTGGGCCAAGCGGTCCTCATCTGCCGTCAAATTCTATGTTTCTATGTTTAATGCATTTTGATTTTATTGCTTTAAACATTGGAACAACTGTATCTTCCCCAAATTTGTAATTAAACTTGTATAAAGCTCCTGCAGTCTGTTTGAGTTTTGATATCTGGGTTTTTATGTGTTTACTCCATGCTCCATTGTTGGCAAAAAATAGACCTAGGTACTGTACATAAGAATTTACAGTTATGATTTTGTTATCTCCTATGTACCATGTTGTTTCAGTACCTTTTGCCCCAAAGATTACGACCTGGCTCTTGACTTCATTGATTTTTAAGTTGGATTCCTGGGAAAATCTGTTTGATATTTAATTTTTGCTGAAGACCTGACTGATAGAGCAATGATCGCCAAGTCATCAGCATAGGCCAAAGCAGGGCACAGGCAGCCATTTACATGTGGTGAGTCTGATGCAAGGCTGTGAGTTGTGTTAAAAGAGAGTCAGTGTATATACAAAAAAGTGTAGGGGCAAGGACACATCTTTGCCTGACTCCTTTATTCGTGTGTATTTTGCTGGACAGGAGTCCTAATGTCCCTAATCTGATTTGGGACCAGGTTTCTGTATATAGATTCTTAATTATATTAATTAATGAATACTGAATACCCATATCGTACTTGGTTTACCATAATTTGGCTCTCAGTATATTATCGAATAGTGTGCTAAAACCTGTGAACGCAACGTACAGTTTTTGCTTCCTGATGGTAACATATTTTTCAAGTAAGTGTGCTAGTTTATAATAGTTATCGGTTGTGCTATAACCTGCCCTGAAGCCTGCCTGTAGTTCCGACAAACCTCATACCTGTTCTAGTTGGTCTAATAATCTATTCAGTAAGATCTTTGAGAAAATGTTACACACTGAATGTCTAGTAAAGAAATGGGACGATACATATTTGGATCGGCTTTGTCTCCCTTCTTAAAAATAGAGATAATAGTGGTACCTTTCCATGAGATTGGAAAGTCATTATTAAGAATACATTGATTAAAGTAAACTGTTAAGAATTTGACCACACCGAAGGGGCTACCAGATAGACCTCCGATGGTATGAAGAAGGGACCCGGGGCCTTCTTTTTATTTAAATTTACTATGGCAAAATATATTTCATCACAAGTAAAAGTTATAATCAAGGAGCACCTAGTATCTTTTCCACAACTAATCATACTTTAACCAATGTCTTTATCCCAAAATAAACTAGAGTAGTGTGAGGTCCTCTGTTCAAGTGGAATAAACGTATCCAGCTGATATTTACTGTTCGTGCCCCTAGCCACAAGAAGCCAAAATGACTGCTGGTCATTACTGCGTATTCTCAAGCGTTGGGTTCCACTGCAAAGGCTGCAGGGAAGGCCAGCGGCATGCTGGGGTGCACAGGCAGAGGTATCACGAGCAGAAGGAGGGGAGGTAGTGATGCCATTGTATAAAACACTGGTGAGGCCGCACTTAGAGTACTGTGTACAGTTCTGGAGGCTGCATCTTCATAAGGACATCAACTGGGTGGAGGCGGTCCAGAGAAGAGCGACAAAGATGGTACATGGCTTACACCTGAAAACATATGAAGAGAGACTAAGGGACCTCAGTATGTACTTGCTGCAAGACAGGAGGGATCAAGGTGACATGATAGCAACATTCAAGTACCTGAAAGGCATAAACAAGGTGCAGGGAGGCGACATCCTACACTATAGGAGAAGTACAAGAACTAGGGGGCATGATATGAAATTGGAGGTGGGCAGATTAAGGGGGAATGTGTGGATGTTTTTATTCACAGAGAGGGTGATGGACATATGGAATAATCTGCCACAGGAAGTGGTAGGAGCAGCACAGTGGAGGGATTTAAACATGCATGGGACAGATGTAGGTGAACCCTAGGAGTGGGAAGGAGGGGTGAAAACCATTTACCTAGTTGGGTCAGAGGCTACAAGCAAGGGGAAGGCTTAGGGGCAGACTAGATGGGCCTGACGGTCCTTATCTGCTGACAGTTTCTGTATTTCTATGTAATGTCCGTGAAGGACAAGAGTACTGCCTGCAGGCAGAGACTGTGGAGGGGTTCAAGAAGGGGTGGGACAGGTACAGGGGAAGGGTTCTGGAAGCAAAGTCCAATGCAGCGAGAATACCCTGGACTGGGAAGGAGAAGCCTGAGAGGAGGCCGGGGGGGCAGCAAGGTCAGCTTCCAGGGTGGGGGCTGACCAAATGAGCAGACACGAAAGACCGCTAGGCCTATTCTGCTGGCACTTTAGTATGTCGGCACCTGTGTAGTTGATGGGAACACTGGTAGGTGTCAATGGGAGAAGTACTGCCCCTGACGGCAACTCATCAGCCGTAATAGGCCTAGTGGCACTCTCAGCCTGCCCGGACCGGTTTTGGGTGTCAGAGACCAGGGCAGCTGGTGGCTGCGCCACTGAGGTGATCATGCTAGAGTGGATGTGCAACCGTGAACAAACCAGGGAGGCCTTATCTTTGCTGCACCCTCTCCCGGTGTTTAGGCTTATGTTGTCCCAATGTTTTTTCCCCCTGAGACACCGGTGACATGGTGGAGGTCTTCTCCCTGAGCCCTTTCTCCATCCTGCCACCTGCTGCTTCAAGAGGTTTGTCTCCAAGGCCTTCTCTCAGCATCACTGGGTAGCGTTGTTGAATTTTCTGCAAATCTAGCAGGCATTCACATTATGGGCCAAGGCAGTATTCGCAGGCATTGTGCAAATGGTCTGAGTATATCTTTTAGCTGCACTCGCAGTACTCCAGTTGTTTCAACAGCTCTTTAGTCAGTATATACTACGTTGAAAATCACTTTGTAAAAAGTGATCACTAATTAAGGTGAGAAAAATATATGGAAAAGTCTATAGCAACGGCACCATTTCTGTGGAGGGTCTGACGAGTATGGGCGACAGTGGGAAAAGAAATGAGGGAATAGGCCATCCACATTTATATGGGAAGTGCCGACATAGGATATCATCATGGGCAGTCCCTAGTAGACTGCTTGCCAAAAGTTGCCATGTGGTCCTAGCATCTGTCGGCTACAGTTCCATAGTTGTGGCCTGATGAAAGAGATATCCTCGAAGAGACCCTAGATCTTCTTGGTGCTAGCTTTTTACTGCAGGTTACCATTAGGACTGAAGCCGACCGTCAGGACTCCCGGAAAATTTTCTAGCTAGCAGTCTTCAGTGGGGATCACCTCGGCGTCGGTCCTGCCCCGGCGTCAGTCGTAGGTGCATAAGGAGGCCGGTCCCTCCAGAATCCCCAGTTCTTTCCCGCCGTCGACTTGCATGTCTCGACCTCTTCAGTTAGTACTAGCGCACGACGTCCAGGAAATCCTTTCCGATTTGGAATTTTTGGAAGAAATTCTTCTTCAAGACTACCTTTCTTTGTCTGATGTCCTCCCCAGCTTCAGTGGAGGGCCATCCTTCTAAGTGTGCTTGTGGGAAGCAGATCCCGTTCAAAGACCCCCACTCTGCCTGTGTTCGGTGCCTGGGCCCGGACCACGACACCCAGGCTTGCTTCTTCTGCCAGGGCTTTAATAGCCGGACCAGAATCCGCCAACAGAAGGCTCTCCAGGCTTTCCTCCTAGAAGAAAAGCTAAAGGCCATGGAACCTTCCTCCAAGGGGGAACCTTCGGGTAAGTCCCACAGGCACCATGAAAAACATTGGGAGAAGGTGGGGCCTGGAGTCCCTCAGGGCCTCGGTTTCCAGTAGCTCGGCTCCAGGTCAGACCGCTCGCCATCGAGGGCTCACTCTCAGCCTCGCCCAGTAGTGGTCAAATCTACCAGCGGCTTTTCGACTCTGCGGCCTGCCAAGACCTCCAGGCCTTCTTCTTCTTTGGCTAAGGCCTCTTCCAGGTCTGGGGAGCATCACAAGTCTTCATCCCAGCACTCTGCCTCCGATGTCCGGTCTGTCCTCCTTGCCTCTGCCTCCCCAACATAAGACCAAGGAGCTGACCTCCCTTAAGCGGACATCGGACCCGACGTCGGCCCACCCGATGTTGGCCAAGGTCCATAAGCACTCCTGTGAGCCGGCGGCAGTTCGTCACCCGTCGCCGGTCAGGCATTCTCCCCCCAGGACGCCAGCCAGGGGACTGGCGCCTGCTGCCGCGAACAGAAGAGCCATACCGCCACCTACCCGATGCTGGTCAGGAAGCTGCTATCCGGAGGAGGAGTCCACTCAGCCTGAGACCAGGCAGGCGACTCTGGACCCGTCGAGCTCCCACGGGAACCCTCCTCAGAACCGGAGACACCCGGGTAGCCGACACCCGGCCCCGACGACAGACCACCGGTGCCCGGCCCGTTGTCGGGACTCAACTTAGCAGAGGTGAAGGAGCTCTTCACTTTCTGGTGGGACACCATCAAAAAGGATGTCGTCACCACGCACCCTCCTCCAGCACCTGTGGCACCACTGACACCTGCACCCCCTCCTTCGCCCAAGGGGGCAGCAGGCTGAGCACCTTCCCCCCAGGAGCCGGTGACACCTCCTAGGGGCAGATTACAGAGAAGAGAGGCCTCCGTCCAGATCTTCTTCAGGGTCACCCAGCCCAAGAGACCCAGAAGATGCGGTATGCGCACGTCGGAGGACTCGGATCTGTCATCTCTGAATGCTCCAGGTCTCCTTCACCGATTAGCATCCTTCTCTGGACCCATGTGACCTCCCCAGATCTCCTCCGGATGACCCTCGTTCTCTGAGATAATGAGACACATCCAAGAGAACATGGGATGGGATTTGGAAGAACTGGACCCGAAGACTACGCCTCGCCTGTTACCTTGACAAAAGGATCCTAAGCCTGTGGTAGTACCACCCTTGGTCGACACCTTTGTGGACGTCACCAAGGCGTGGGCGTCCACATTCCCTCGGCTATGCGAAGAAGGCTGACCGGCTTGTACAATGCCCTAGGGAGGACCAGTACCTGGCTAATCATCCTCTGGCCGACTCCCTGGTCATCACAGCCTCTCATGACCGGTCTCAAAAACCGCAACATCTGAGCATGCAGCCACTGGATCCAGAGTCCAAGCAACTGGACATGCTGGGTAGGCGCACTTAGGCGGCTGCGACTTGCGCCATCAGATCCTTGAATTACCTGACCCACATGGTTCAGTTTCAGAATGTGCTGTGGGAACAGGGGCAGGATCTGGTAGAGAAATTGCCAGACGGTGGCCCAAAGGAGGAACTTATTCAGCTCCTCCACATGGGTTCGGACGTGGGGACCCAGGTGCTCCGAGCCGCATACGACTCCAGGACCTCGCCGGCCAGAGCGGCAGCCTCAGAGCGTGTTCTCGAGGAGACACTCATGGCTCCGTGTCTCGAGTTACCTGGACGTCCAGAAGAACATCATGGACGCCCCTTATCATGGCAAAGTTCTGTTTGGTGAAGCCTTGGAGAAGGTCATCACCAAATTACAGGAAGCCGGGAAGGCCGTTAGATCTGTCCAGGCCATATACAGATCTAGACTCAGTTCCTTTCGTAGGAACCAGAGTCGTTTTCGCAGCCGGGCTCAGAGGCAACAACCCTGTTCTGGCCTGCATCAGAGGGGCTCCTTTTCCTGGAAAGCCCAGGTCAAAACATCCTCAGGTAGGGGCCAACGTGCTTCCAAGTCGGCCCAACCCGCAGGACCCTCTGCTGCCACAGCATGACTCCTTCCTGGCCCCTGCCCCTCCTCTGGATCAGCGGGAAACAAAGGTCGGGGGTTGCATCGCAGACCATCTGCCAGGGTAGCGCTTGATCACCACCGACAGGTGGGTGCTACAGCTGGTCGAAAAAGGACACTTTATCGAATTCTTAGACAAGCCCCCCACAAGACCTCCTCTGCTCTCCCGTTACTTGGGTCAGCATGCCCTGCTCATCAAGCAGGAAGTGCTCGCGCTTCTGCAGAAAGAAGTGGTGGAGCACGTTCCAGGGAACCAGATAGGAGCAGGCTACTATTCTCACTTCTTTCTGGTTCCAAAGAAGACAGGGGACCTCCGTCCAATTTTGGATCTCAGCTTCCTCAACATAATCGGTCGCCTACAAACGCTTCCGCATGGTGACCCTACTGGGACTAATTCCCATGCTGAAGAAGGACGCTTTCTTGGCGTCCCTGGATATGCAGGACACCTACCTGCACATCCCCATCACTGAGGCGCACAGGAGGTTCCTGCGCTTCGAGTTTCTCGGTCGCCACTACCAGTTCCAAGCACTTCCTTCGGGCTGTCATCAGCACCAAGGGTGTTCACCAAGTGCATGGCAGTCGTGTAGCGTCTCTGAAGACAGGGTCTTCGTGTTCCCGTACCTGGACGACTGGCTTCTCATGGCCTCCTCCAAGGAGGCATTGATGCTGGCCATTCAGCACACCCAGGCTCTTTTCCAGTCTCTGGGCATCTTAATCAACTACGAGAAGTCTCTCCTGGTGCCGTCCCAGAAACTGCAGTTCATAGGTGCAGTTCTGGACACAGTCAAAGGGAAAGCCTTCCTTCCCGAGGACAGAGCGGAACGCATACGCTCCCTCATAAGGGACATGTCAGCGAAGAAAACCGTCCCGGCCAGGCTGGTCCTTCGCTTGCTCGGACACATGGCTGCGGCCATTCCAACGGTCCCGATGGCAAGACTCCACATGCTGGTAACCCAGTGGATGTTAAGGGTGCAGTGGGACCAAAGGCAAGACCGTCTGCAGCAGCCAGTCAGAATCACGCAGACGTGATTGAGACTGGCAGTGGTGGCTAGATCAGGAACCCTCTCAGTGGGGTTTCCTTCACCAGCCGTCCCGGTGTTGACACACTCTCGGATGCCTCAAGGCTGGGGTGGGAGCGCACCTGAGCAGGTGAGGTCTCAGGGAACATGGACTACCCAGGAATCTCATCTCCATATCAACATATTGGAGATGAGGGCGATCCTTATGCCCTGCAAACCTTCCAGTCGAGATTCCTCCCAGTACTCTCCTGTTACAGACAGACAATACTGCGGTGATGTATTACCTCAACAAACAAGGAGGCACACACTCCTACCCCTTTGCAGGGAGGCAGATGAGGTGTGGGAATAGTGTCAACCGACAGGCGCAAACCTCATTGCAGTTCACGTTCCGGGTGGACAACACGGTCGTGAGCGGTCTGAGTCATTCCCAGGCCAGGAGTCCATGAGTGGGAACTCCTACAGGAAGTGGCAGAGGATCTGTTCCACAGATGGGGTACTCCAGAACTGGATCTCTTCGCCTCCCCATCCAACGCAAAACTGCCCAATTTCTGCTCTCTAGATCCAGGGCCTGGTGTTTTCTGGCGAGACGCGTTGTCCCTCTCCTTGGCGGGCAGATTCCTCTACGCCTTCCCTCCTTTTCCGTTGATCCAGAGAGTCCTTCTCAAACTTTGCAGGGAGCACGCGACGCTTATTTTGATAGCGCCCTTTTGGCCCAGACAAATTTGGTTCCCGCTGCTGAATCAGTTGTCCTGGGAACCTCTGCTGGCTTTACCAATCAGCTCCCACCTGTTGTCTCAGGAGGAGGGTTCACTAGTCCACCTGGACTTATGTTCACTGAACCTGCATGCTTGGCTCCTAGAGACATAGCCATGTTGCGACACGGGAGGTGGCGGATGTGCTTTCTGCCACCAGAAAACCGGCGACACACGCAACATACGCCATGAAATGGCGCAGATTTTGCCTGTGGTCTCACACTCGCAGTTTCTCGCCCTTAGTCTGCCCCGAGAAGCTGGTTCTGGAGTACCTGCTTTCTCTTTTTCAATCTGGGTTAGCTTACTCCTCGATTAAAGTGCACCTTTGTGCAATCTCAGCTTATGCCCCTATAGGCCAACGCATGGTGGCCGAGTTGGACACTACCCGTGCCTTTTTAAGAGGGGTCCTCCACCTTAGGCTGCCCATCAAGGATCCCGTCCCTCCTTGGGATTTACCCTTTGTTTTGGAGCAGCATACGCGGCCTTCCTTTGAGCCTGCCGCAGATTGCGAGCTACGTTTCCTGTCATGGAAAACGTTGTTTTTGGTTGCAGTTACTTCGGCGAGAAGAATCTCCGAATTACATGCTCTTATGTGTAAGGAGCATTATTTAATTTTTCATATGGACAGGGTGTCCCTGAGGATGAATCCTAAGTTCCTGCCTAAGGTGGTCTCAGCCCTTACTCTCAACAAGGACATCGACTTACCAGTATACTTCCCTAAATACGCCAATCGAGGAGAAGCACTGCTTCACACCCTGGATGTGCACAGGTGTCTCAGATACTATTTGACCAGAACCAAGCAGCACCTGAAAGTGGAGCAGCTGTTCATTTCATTCGCTGAGAGGATGAAAAGGGCCCCGGTTTCAAAACAGACCCTTTCACGCTGGCTCTTCCAGTGCATTTCCTTTTGCTATGACAAGCGTCAGAAACCCTTGCCTGGAGTGGTCAAGGGCCATTCAACAAAAGGAGTGGCTACCTCCTTTGCAGCACTGAAGAATGTTTCTACGTCGGCCATATGTGCTGCAGCCACCTGGAGTTCGGTGCACACTTTTATCAGGCATTATAGCCTGGATATCACCTCGAGGCGAAGAACAGGTTTCGGCCTTGCTGTTCTTCAGGGCCTCCTTTCCTAGGCTCAGGAAGGGGTCGGTTCTCCGTATTGCCTCCTCCCGATGGCTTTTCTAGGCGCCATTGCTTGGGAATCAGTCCTAATGGTGTAACCTGCTGCAAGAGCTGTACCTCGAAGAAGATAGTACAGTTACGTAAGAACTTACCATAACAGTAGATCTCCGAGAACAGCTCTTGCAGCAGGTACTTTCCCGCCCACCATTCCCCCTTGGAGGGAGTAGTTTCCAGCCTAACAATATCCTTAGGATCGGAAAGGTCTGTTCTGAATCTTGGCCATCTGATGGCGGGTCCTCGGTCTCCGCTTCTGATGTCATCCAGAGTCCGGAAGTCTCCGGCGGGAGAACTGGGGATTCTGGGCGGACCGCCTCCTATGTACTATACGCCTGGCGCGGGGGACCGACGTCAGAGGCGGTCCCCGCTGAAGACTGCTAGCTAGAAAATTTTCCATGGGGTCCTGACACCGGCCGGCTTCAGTCCTAATGGTGTAACCTGCTGCAAGAGCTGTTCTCGAAGATCTACTGTTACAGTAAGTTCTTGCGTCCTGTACTTTTTTGCTGATGATAATGCTAATAGAATACAGGAGGGAGCTTGGTACTTGCATTGCCAGCAGCGTTACCAGTTGCAGTATCCCCTATCCATGGTCAGTTCCAGTTGAAATCCAGTGTAGTTGATTCAGTTGCCAAATAAGCCACAAGGGGTTCTGTGATTGCTTATAATCAGAATGACAATGGTGCGGCACTGGACCATCCAGATTAAAGTATTTTGCAGCCAAAGTAAAGCAATAAAAATTTTTCTTTTTTGGCAGATTTGTAGTTTGAGGACCAGCCAGTCCCACTACATTGCTCTGGGGCAGATTATCATTCCCTTTTCAAAGCACATCAGAAGAAAGGATGTCATTATGGAGAGGACACATGTATTTTAATGTATATGTACTTTAAATGGCGTTGTCACTAATGTTAATAAACCAGTAATAGTTATCAGAGCACTGTTTAAACAGTGCTTTAGTCTGCATCACTGATCTTACAGGCTGTCTTTCATACTGTCTGAAATAATGCCTCTGAACCTTAGCTCCTGTCTTATTAAAACAGACTTCATTATAAAAGAGCTGACTTCTGAAAAAATAATCTTATTTTGAGAGTAGAGGGTATTGTAAAAGGCGAGTTTATCATCAATTGGATGCAAAAAAGATTCACCTTAGTAGTCATTAGTCTCATGAAAAAACGTTGTTCATTCTACACAGTGCTCTTAAGTAGTTTTTTGACAGATTGACAGCTTGGTTATAATGCACTTTGTGTTCATTATTAGTGCACCCTTCAGAATTGTACCACATACAAAGTAGATTAATGTTTTATTCTCTCTTGACAGAAAGCCTTTTTGTTTTTCCATGCCAATGGAATTATCGACCTGATCACTGCATATATGGAAGTAACTGCAAGGAAGTTGAAGAAGAGGGCATCTTTGTTCTCCACGGAAATAGAGGAGTTTACCATGATGAAAAACAACCAGCTTTCAGAGCAGTGTATGAGGCAATACGTAATGTAAGTTCTTTTTCTGATAGTGGTGCTTTTATTTATATTCCATAATATAATTAATTTTATAAAAACATTTGCAATCAAGTCTAGGAATCATCAGCATTCAAAGCCCCATTTTCCCTGTATCAGCTATGGTGTTGCACCTCAAACTGCACCTCGTTCACCAGCTGAGTCCATTCAACCAAGGAAAATTTAAAAACTCATAAGTTTTTCAAGTTTACACACTATGTTGTCTATAAAATGAAGCACATCAACCTTACAGAAAATAAGGATATTATACTGCCTTGAGGTATTGAAAACAAACACATCCAAGTTTCAGTTGCATGGTGTATAAATGTCCTTTGAAGTTCTCAGTAGCATTCTGTAAGTGTTATAACATAGCAGGACTTGGGCTTGTGTGCTGATTGATTGTGAGGCATGAGTCAATCTCATGTGTCTCTAACTACCAGGGGTGGGAGTTATTTAAGCATCAAGGCACTACAGGGTATGGGTTATTGGGGGATACCTGTGGCGTGTTATAAGGCACAGACGAGTGACATAACACACAGTCAGTGAGTAATCCCGCCCCCCACACACACACATATTACGGACATCCTGGAGTGCCTAACTGCGATTATAAAATGGTTTTATAAATGCCCTTCCTCAGCCATGGAATCTTGCATGATTACCCACGAGTAAAGAATTTAGCTGACCACTCAGGTTTTAGGAATGTTTATGTCCATTGTATAATACAGCCCAATCCACTCACCCTAGACTGCTATTGTACTTATAAAATTGCTATGCACAGAACATTTGTAAAAAAACATTGTCCTAATAACAAAAACATTTTGGCCCCCATAACTGCTTCTATGAGTGCGAAACAGCCTGATGTGATTATCGTGCAAGTGACTTGTATCATGGAACAAGAAAAGGTGTGGCCACTGTCTGTGCAGTGCCTCACAAGGCTATGTCTATGATCAGTAATGGGGGATGGAGTCATGAATATGAGCCTAAATTATATACTGTATTACATACCAAACCTTTCTAAAGTTGACACCTTGGAGTAAAAATTGGCACCATCCCACTAACCAAATGTTGGCAGGTTTGTATCAGGCTAGTGAAGTTTTTATTCAACTAGCACTGTTGGTTTGTATTGGATAAAGTAACAGTTCAGTAAGTACACTGGTTGGGCCATTGAAAAATACATGTAGCACGAATAGATTTTCCCCAGTTGCTATGTGTGTAGCCTAGTAGCTGCAAAATCTGTTTGTGTCCCCTGTAGGCACCACACACCCAATTTGAAAAAGATTATATTTTTAAGTCGGCAGGTGTTTTTTGAATTACAAATTCAGCACTTCTTCAGGGTGAACAGGAACTACATTTAAACCCAAATTTTTCACCTGTAAGTTTATAAATAGAATCATAGGGTACTGTATATTAAGAGGCTGTAATACCATCGAGAGATTCTGGAAATGTGAACCTTGAGAGCGAAGCTCAAGAGGTTCATGTCACCAGAACCTCGAGGTGGGATTATAGCCAAGTCATGCATTGTCCCCATTTTTATTTTTTGTAATATGAATCCAAGGAGCCATTATGTCCATGTTTTTAGTCAGCAGCGAGTCAGCTGAGCCGACCGTGAGGATTTGTGCTGCTTTTGCTTGGGATGGAGTTTTCTGTCAAGTAGGAAGTGCTGAGAAAACGGTAACTGCCCTAGCTTGGAGTGCGGTTCACAGTGCACCAGAAAGTTTTTATGGAGTGGCCATTAGAATGAAAACAATTGGCAGTAAGCAGAAGAGAATTCAGTGTAAAGAACCTCCTGTGTCGGCTGATACAACAAAAGCTGTCTCACGTGCAGCTTTGCTGAGTATGCGCGGTGCGAAGAAAGTCTCTGATCTCATAGCACTATCATAGAAAAATCCGTCTATAGTATTATAGTAGAGCATTATAGTGTATGGTGGAATGCTGTTGTGCATAGAATTCTATTACTGGAATATGCTTGTTCTGCAGTAGTGACATCATTATGTTGTTCTGCTGCGGTAGTGATGCCACTATTGCAGCAGAACAACTTGGAATGCTGCCAAACAATTGCTTTCCTCTATCCAGTTAAGCTGAAAGTTGTTTTTTCTTAAACTTGAACTTGCAGAAACATCTGCAGCACACTGTGTCAGTAAAAAAAAAAATAACATTTCTATTCTCTGTTGTCTTCACTGCTGGTTTTGTGCGATTTTCTATGCTGTGACTGCCCATACACTATAAAAGACTGTGTATGAGCAGTTATACACAAACAAGGATGTTCTTGTGTCTCGGGGTTCCCTTGGTAACAGAGCACCTCTCGATCTCTGCTCTAGAGGTCGTCTGTTACCAAGCAAACCTCTTGATACAAGAATATCCTTGTTGTGTATGACTGCCCATACACAATCCTCTATGTTCTGCATAGTATTTCATCCCTTTCAAAATGCTGTTTACCACTGTTCAAATGTTATGGAATGTGATTGTATCCTTCTGTGGTACAACAGCATTCTGAAACCTCTAGAGACCGCACAAGTCAGTTTTGTGTTGAAAGTGAAAGAACTGCTGCGTGCACATTTCTCATAGTACTATACACTATAAAAAATACAGGATGAGCAACTTCATGCACAACCAGTGTGTTCTGCCACCTCCGGGTTCTGATTCCCATGAACGTCTCGAGCTTCGCTCTTGAGGTCAAAGGGACTCAGAACCCCTCTCTATGGCAGAACACACAGGTTGTGCATAGTTGCCCATCCAGTATTCTCTATATGAGATCTCATAATACTCTCGTTGAACATCCAACAATAGAATTACGAGATCTCGTAATACCAATATCAGTGGATTTCTATGATCGTATTACCAGATCTGATACTATCAATGGGTTTCTGCAATAGTATTACAAGGTTTTCTTGCAAGACTTTCAATGGTATTACTAGAGATATCCATATGTTACATTTCACTTCAAGTATTTTTAATTATGTTTACATCAGGACAGATCTCACCCCAGTCTAAAATTTAATTGAGCTCCCATGACAATATTTATATTTGTACATGAGTAAGTTTTCTTTTCCCCACAGTAAGTTTATTCAGCTGCCTCTTATGTGTTTTATTAGTATTATAAATGCATTACCCATTAAAATAATAACTGTTATATTCCCCTGGTTTCTGTGTTTTTTTTATGAATTTCTGAACACCAGTTCCCTAACAGGTCTGTTACACTGTTTACCTATTATGAGAATCACAGGTACTTTTAAGTGCTACGCAAGATTGTAATAGGAGTACCAGCTCCATTCCATAGCAGTGTGTGCTGCTATTTTTTTTATTAGAAAACAAAACTATTATACCGTTGCTGTATGTAGTCCTTTGAAGTACAGTCTATTATGCCAGTTTGAGAAATTCTTCATCTCAGTGCTCAGTAGGCTCTTCCTGTTTTAGCACTCTGTAGTGTGAGGGCCTTCTTTAAGAAGATAACCTGTTACTTAGTTGGATAGAGTGAGAGGGCGATGTGGTTCAGATGATGTCATCAGACTGTGAGAACTCCTCCAGACCACCAATGCCACTGTGGATGGGGCAGCCATGGTGCCACCACCGGTTCGTTTGGGGCTGGTGGGGTTGTCGACACCGCTAGCAGTGCTGCATCCAGTGCCAGAGTTGGGCTTTTGGGGTTTACTCTGGTGCCAGCACCAGCGATGGCTGATGCTGCCACATGGATCTTGGGTGTCGGGATTGTTCCTTTTTGGGGATGATCACAGGGCCGTCTTCGGTACCACTATTCCTGAGGCACCATCCAGGGCCAGTATCGCCTGTGTTGCTGAGGCTGCAGTCTGCACTGTCATCCTTTTGACCTCTTTACTACCCTCTGAGTGTGGAGGGTGTAGAAGGGGATGAGTCAGATCCTGACTTCATCATCTCTGATGGTGAGGACAATGACTCGCACTGTGGTCCAGAGAGGCCAAAACCAGTTCCCTATCACCATATCTCAGGGGATTTCTGCTTTCAGGCTATGCTCCGAAATATACACTCTGTACTGAATTTAAGTCGGCAGCCATAGACCATGCTAGGTGCCTCCAACTAGAGTTTCTAAACATGCCTATTATCCCGGTCTCTGTAGTTGCTCTCACCCATCCAGCCCTGGATACCATCTCTGAGGCAACTTGGATAAGGCCTGCTAGTGTGGCAGCTATCCCCAAGAAATATGTAGTTTCTAAACATAAGTCCATGTATTTCACTTGGCCAATAGTGGATGCCATTGTTATTCTGTTTACAAATGAGAGCCATAGTGCTCAATGTGGTTACCGTGCACACCACTAACAAGGAGTCACGCAAGGTGGACACCATGAGCAAGTGGGCCTGTGCCTCTGCTACCGCTGCTACCGTTGCATGAAGATAGCTACTGGGGCCATTTCTCAAAGTATGAGTACACCCTGTGGTGCAAGTATAAGTCCCTGGCAGAGGCCCTGCCAGACATGGAGGCAGAACAGGTGATGCTGCTAGCTGTTAAACAAGGTATTAAATCTTAAAGCCTCTGTGGATACCTTTGATCCAGCAGTTTGCTCCGTGGCTGCAAGTATTTGCATCAGGTGGTACTCTAGGCTATAGTGCCAGCCCTTAAAGAGTCTAACGAAACAAGAACTCTTTTCCAGGCTGACTCCTCATAACTCACAAAGGCATAGAGAGCATGGCTCTTTGCACAACAAGAAATCCTTTCGTGGTAGGAGTAGGGGAGCCCAGAACAATAAATCCCAGCCTCTTTAGGCCCAGAAGAAAGTGCAGCCAAAGGCACAGGTGCCAGAAGCGCTCGGTGCCACCATCTAAAGTTCCAGCCCCAGGTCTGCTTCAGCTGCCTGAGGTGGACCACTCCTCTACAGTAGGGGAACGCCTAACCCAGTTTTACCATCAGTTGGAACAGAGACAGTGCTGGGGGGTTTAAAACATGGGTCAAACTGGACCCACTGGTGTAAAAAATGCGGGTCTAAAGAGGAACCCTGTGGGTCAAAACATGATCAATGTCAGATTTTGAGCCATTCATGATCCCTTTCTTTATGTATTGTTATAGAGTTTGGACCCACTGGCAAAGGAAAGCGGGATCATTTCTAGGCCGGATGCAGCTTTTGTCATTTTGGGGCATGTTACACTGTCCCTGAATTGGAATATATCTCTATGGACAAGTACCTTGTAAGGATCATCTGAGAAGGGTACTCTCTGAAATTGCCCCCACCCCACCCCACGGACAGCCTACCTTGTGAACTAAGATGTCAGAGCTTCTGGCATAGGGGATTCAGACCTTCTGAGGAACAGGGCAGTGGAAATAGTGCCAGAATCAGAGCGGAAACTCTCACTAATTCCTGGTACTAAAGAAATGGGGGGTGAATTAGCCCCATTCGCGACCTCAGAAGTCTGAACAAATACGTGGATTAAGAAAAATTGAAAATGATTTCTTTGGGATCCTTGCTATCTCACCTGAAACATTAGGACTGGTTAGCATCACCAGACATGCAGGATGCCTGGGGTGTAGCCAGGGATTTCAGACCTGCACACCAAGTGGACTCAGTTAGGGTGAGCTACCCCCCCCCCCCCGGGTGTAGCCAGACAGTATACAAATGTACACCAGGACTGTATTTGTTGCCTCATTTGGCACAATAAATACAACTTTTGTATCTCATGACAATGGTTGTCGCCATGCATGGGTAACGAATGCCATGCATTGTTCCCTAAGACACCCACATACCAGCCCAGAACCTGTAAAATTGTATTGTCCTTGGGATGGAAAGAGAGTATTAGTGACCAGTCCTTCTAGTTTCAACTCATATGAATACAATTACAGAAAGGTCAGTATTTTCTTAGTTTTCATGGAAAAAGGAAGCAGTTCAGAGCCTATCTGCTTACGCCCTTAAATAAAATTGCACACCATGGAGTGCTTGGAGTATGCCTGCTTACACCCATATCACACCAGCACATATTGGTACAGCCCAACCACCATAAGTACTTTCAGTTCTGCATGGAAGAGCAACACTACCAATTAAAAGCCTTTCCCTTTGGGCTTTTCTCAGCGCTGTGAGTCTTTACAAAGTGTTTTGCAGTACTCGTAGCACACCTCAGAAAGCTAGGACTCCCAAGTCTTCCCATATCTTGACAACTGGTTAATTTCAAGCCTCACCAGACAGGAGACAGAGTGTTGTCCAACTTGGAGGCCGGGGGGGGGAGGTGGCAAGATGATCCTAGTAGCACTCTGCTATGGTTTCCTCTGCTGAAGCAAACCGAAGGTTCTGTCACCCTGGACAGACTTACTGATCAAGGGTCAGCTAGTCCATCCCTAACTGCGCTCCCTTCATCTTCAGGCCTTGCTCCTGAAAAGGTAAAAGAGAACAAGTTCAAGCTATCTCAGTGGGTCTCTGTAATACGTTTGGCTGTGCATAAACCTTCCACCAGGAAGACATACACAGTCAAGTGGAAAAGATTTTCTATCTGGTGCTCCAGACCCCCTGTTGGAGTACTTAGTGGACCTTTCTAATGCTGGCCTCTGGTATTCCACAGTTAAGGTCCACTTAGGTGCTATATCTTCATGCCATGAACCTGTAGGTACCCTATCTTTGGCACAACTGCCACTATTTAAGAGGTTCCTCTGGGATAGTCTCCACACAAGGCCTCAACCAGGAAGCCAGTGGCTTCCTGGGATATCAGCCTTGGCAGGGCAATTTTATTTATACAACGCCCAATCCCTGGGGCTCTGGGTGCCTTACATTAAAAATAGGTAAGGTCAATACAACACACACACACACACACACACACTCTATATAAAAGCATATGCAAAACGGCAAGAATATAAACAATAAATAATTCTCAGCATAATTAAAATAGACTCATGTATATGTCAGTCGCCTTCGGGAAAGGCCAGGTGAAACAAATGAGCCTTTAGCCCCTTTTTAAACAATTCGACTGTTGGGGCCTCCCTGACAGCAGCTGGAAAGGTATTCCATAGGGTTGGCCCAGCAACACTAAAAGACACGTTTGCCAGATGTTTTGAGCTGGACCCTGGGAACATCAAGGAGGCACCTAGTCGAGGAACAGAGGGAATGGACTGAAGTAGCAGAGGTGTAAGGAGATCAGCCAGATAGCCCAGGCCCAACCCGTATAGGGCCTTGTAGGTGAGCAAGCCCACCTTGAAGAGGATCCTCCACCTGACAGGAAGCCAGTGCAGAGCCCACGACTGGAATGGCTCATAGATGTCAAAGGACGTGAGGTGACTTTAGAGCTGTTGCACGACTATTTTCTTAACAACCTTGCCCAAAAATGACAAGGTGGAGATTGGACGGTAATTCGACAGGGCATTGGGGTTGAGAGATGGCTTCTTCAGGAGAGGTCTCACCAGAGCCTCTTTCAAGACATCCAGAAAGACTCTCTCTGACATCGAACATCGGAGAGTTCCAGCGAACACCGTGCCAATGGTCCTGACACATGTCTTCAAGAGACGAGTCGGGGCTGGGTCTAGTTCTCAATAAATGTGCTTGAGCCTCAAGATCACCTCAGTGACCTCAGCCACCTCCACTGGTTTAAACTCATCCCAGACAAATGGAGCACCTCTGCTCAACCCAGGCTGATTACTGTGAGGCAAAACTTGCTTCACTGACAGGATCCCTGATTGGATGGAGGACACCCTGTCAGAGAAAAACAGAGCAAACTCCTCACACAGAGTAATTGAAAAGGCCTTTTTTTGGCTGTAGACAGACTGGATGCAACAGTCTGTCCACAGTCCGAAATAGCTGAGATGCTCTGTTTTTCCCTGTGATAATCTCCCTGGACAGGAACTCTGCCTTCTTATGGTTGATTGCCCCTTGGTACTCATGATAATGAGCACACAAGGGCAATTTGTCCTCCAACTGGGTCCTCCGCCAGCAACGCTCCAGCTTCCAAACCCTGATCTTCATCACCTTGAGATCCCCATCGAACCAGGGGGATCTCAAGTAAGAGGATCTGGGTCTTATACGGACTGATGTAATGGCATAGAGCTCTTCAGAGACCACCTTATTATAGGCGGCCACCGCCTCGCCCATGCCAACCGCACATGCAGCATTACTCTAGATAGGTCAGCTACCGCCAACAGTCCCTCTGGGAACAATCCCCTCAAAGGCAATAGCTAACCATCTCAACAGGAGAGGTGCTTTGAAGCTGACCAAACAAGAACTTCTGCCTACAATGATCAGACCAAAGCGGACTTATCATTCTTGAGGTTTGTGACCTCCAACCCCAGTGACAACACCAGGTCGAGCCAGTGGCCATGGTGATGGGTCGAGGAAGTAACTACTTGTGTCAGGCCCAGTGATGACATCAACTGGAGGAGGCCATAACCAAATCGCGAGGATTCGTTGTCGACCCAGGCATTGAAGTCCCCCAGAATTAAACATCTGGGGCACTCCAACACCTCGTTGACGATGAAGTCCATGACCTCCTGCAGGAAATCCCCTCCTGACCCTGGAAGGGTGGTAGATGAGGAGAATCCTGCAACATGCACCTGGACCCCCATGCACTGCCACACACTCAAAAGACCTGGTCAGTCCCACTGGGTGCTCGGTGAAGCCCAAGTTGGATCTAAAGTAGATGGCCACACCCCCACCCTGCGTTCCCTGCTTGGGCAGTGCACTGTGGAACACCCAGAGGAGACAGCTGCCTCCAATACTGGCCCAGCGACGTCACCCTACCAGGTCTCCATAATGCAAGCCAGGTCGACTGAGGAAATCAAGTCTGCCATAATTGCAGTCTTGTTCCTCATCAACCTGGCATTGTACAGCACTGCCTGAGGGGGACTGGTAGCCGCTGCCAGCCCCCCTGGCTACCTGCCCAGTTAGTCTGGTGTGAACCCTGGGGTTGGAGACCTTGTGTTGGATATGCTAATTTGCGAGTTCTTTAGACATGTTCCAACTTGCGACTTGAAGTTTCTAACTAGGAAAGCAGCACTTCTGGTACCTGTCACTTTTGTACACAGAGTATCTGAAATCCTTGCTTTGGTCACAGGTCCTCCGTGTACTTTTTTCCATAAAGAAAATGTAGTTCATCTTCGAGGATATCGCCCTCCCTTGAGCCATATCATGGAACTTTAAGTCGTTGGCGTCAGGACCTCCCAGAAAATGTTTCTAGCTGGGGCCGCCCACGTGGATTTACATTAATGATGCCTGAATAATGTTGGCAACCCCTTCATGCCTCGGTTGTTTCTCCTACCATCAACCACTTATCGGTCCACTGCTGCTGAAGAGCACTGTCAAACTTTGCAACTATTGCTAATGCTGTTACTTCTTTGTTATTTTAAAACTACTTAATCATTTATGTTCTCGTCAAAAGAAAAAGAACCATTCTGTCATTGTTGCTATAATAAAGTAATGATCTACAAAGATGACGGCCACTCTGTGCATTCACTGCTTCGCTGTTTGGGTCTTGCTCACAGTGTGAAGGCCTGCAGTGTTTGCCAGGGCTTTAACCAGGCCACTCAAAGATGTTGCAAGAAGGCCTTGGAACTGCACTTAAAGAGATTCATCAAGATACAATAATTAGCCCCTGCACCATATCTATCGGTCCCTTACCTCCAGAGGATCCAGATAATGTTAAGCTTTCCATTAAGCTTGCATTTATTCAAAAGCTGCAACACTCGTAAATTTCTATTCACCAGGTCCCAAGGACTTACCGTTTTTTGCAGCCGCCCTCGACCACGCTGCTCCCCACGCTCACTAGCGTGATGACGAGATACCAGTGAGAGTACAGGGGCACGCTCCATTATAAGCAATGTGTGGCAGCTTTTCCATCTATTTTTAATAATATAATGGCCACTTAGCAATGAAACGTGGGCACTGGTCGACTGACAAGGCCCTGCCTGCAATACCAAGGACAATATCCAGCATTTTCTGGTAAGGCATGTTAGTCCAGTCAACCAGAAATGGATTCAGTGATTATTATGGCTGCCCTTGACAGGTCCAAGGCTTCAAAACATTTGAGCTCTCTTCCTCCTGATAAGGAATCCAGGAAGCTTGATGTCATAGAAAGGACGACATATGCTTCAGCATCCCGTGGACTCTGAATTGCTAATTACCAGGATTATATGATTAAACATCAGAATTGCCTAAGGAAATCTAGGGCTGATATATTGCCAGATGGCCCTGACAGACTCATGATCCAACAGACTTTTGCAAGTGGCCTGGGGCTGGTAAGCATCTACTGAGATCTGCGTATGATGCCTCGGATGCAGCTGCTCGTGCGGCTGCATCTGGTATTTGCCTGCAGCGCCACTCCTGGTGGCATGTTGCTGGCTTTGTCCCTCATGCCCAACAGTCGGTTGTTAATGCTCTCTTAGGAAGAAAGCAGCTTTTCAGCACCGGTGTTGAGTCTGTCCTGTGGGACCTTCAGACATCAAAAATGACCCTGTGGTCTCTGCACACACAGAGTCCTAAACCCTGCGGTAGGGGACTGGGTTCATTTGAAGGCCCTATGCCCACCCCGATAGGGATACTGTAAGGGGGCCCAGCCTTGGCTCCCAGCATCCACAGGCCTCGCCTCAGACCAGCTTGCCTCCCCGATGCCCATGCCTGGATCACAAAAAGTGCAGATGTCAACGACAAATCAGCAGCAAGCCTGCAGACCCTGGGACCTTCTGACCCCCCTCATTCCTCCAGCCCCTGTTATTCAGGGAGTCCTGGTGGGGGGCAGACTTTCCCTCTTCCTACCAAAATGAAGGGAGATCATTACTGATGCTTGGGTGCTGGAGACGGTTTAGCGAGGACGCAACCTAGAACTCCTCTGTGTCCCTCTGGTGCACCCTCCTTTACCCAGTCGTTACCCTCTGGGACATCTTGCCCTCTGCTACAGGAGGTTCAAACCCTCCTTAGCAGAAGGGTAATAGAGGCTGTCCTGCTTTCCAGAATGAACCTGGGCTATTATTCCTGGTGCTTCCTGGTACCAAAATGGCCAGGGATTTATGGACTGTCCTAGATCTTCGAGGCCGCAACCTATTTATTGAATACAAACGGTTTTGAATGGTCTCTCTACAGTTCCTTCTCCTCTCCCCCCAACCCACTTCTGCAAGGGAATTGAATGGTTACTCTGAATATGAAAGCCGCTTCAGCAAGTCCCACAGACAGTACTTGTGGTTTATGCTCCAGGACTTGCACTGTCAGTTTTGTGTCTTGCCCTTTTGTTTATCATCTGCACCAAATGTCTTCATGAAATGCATTGCAAGTGGTTGCAGATGCCCTCAGACGGGAGGGCTTATATGTCTTCCCATGCATCAATGGCCCATTGTAGGCCCCATCAAGGGAAGCTATCATTTATAGGCTGCTTTTAGCCAGACAAGTAATAGAACAGTTGGAAATTCTGGTGAATGAGCCAAAGTCAGCAACCACTCCATTTCAACATCTCCAGTACATAGGAGCTGTTCTGGACATGGGGCAGGGTTTGGCTCTGTATGTAGTTGCTGTTCTGGACACAGGGCAGGGTTTGGCACAGTACGTAGGAGCTGTTCTGGACATGGGGCAGGGTTTGACTCTCTTTCCCATGGACTATGCTATGGCGCTGGTTGCCCAGGCTCCACTGGTCTCTTCCAGTGTCTGTGTCTTGGTCAGATGCCTCTTGCGTCTAATATGCCTCATGACTGCTGTCATTCTGACTGTTCCACTAATGTGCCTGCATATGAAGATCTCGCAGGGGTTCCTTCATGCCCAGTGGGCTTAGCATTACGATGACCTGGAGTGTCTAATAGAAGTGACCACTCCACTCCATCACTCCCTGCTGTTGTGGTTGGACGGCTCCAACTTCAAGACACAATCCTCCTTTCTCCATCCATCCCCTCTTCTGATGATAATGGATGCCTCATGTTCTGGGTCCCTTCTGGACTCCGGGCTAATGGTCCCCCTTGGATACTGTGCTGCACAGCAATACTCTGGAGATGAGGGCTGTTCTACTTGACCAACAGGCCTTCACCATCCTCCTTCCTGGTCATCAGCTGTTGAGCCATGTAGACAACTGAAATGTTGTCTACATACTGCATCAAACATCACAACAGAGTCCACTTGTATTCTCTCTGCACAGAGGCAGTGAGAGTGTGGCACTGGGCCGTGGAATATAACTAGTTCTGTTAGCCAGTCCCTGGTGCTCTGCTACAAATGGGAGCTCTTGAACGCAGTCCCGGACGAACTCTGCCTAAAATGGGGTCACCTGGACATTGACCTTTTTGTGTCTCCAAACAGTGCAAAACTGCCATATTTCTGCTTGCTGCAGGGCCTGGAGTTTTTTTGCATGACATGTTGTCTTTCTGTGGGAAAGAGGTTCATGTATGCTTTTCTCCCATTCCTTCTCATACAGAGGGTTCTGGTCAAGTTGAGGGTTGAGCCTGCCATCCTAATTCTGGTGGCTCCGTACTGAAACAGGCAGATTTGGTTCCTTCTGCTTCAGCAAATGGCACTGGAGCCTCCTGTTTCACTCCCTTTACAAACAGGACTTCTGTCACAGGAACAGGATGCTTTGGTGCATCCAGATCTTTGATCTCTGCTCCTCCACGCCTGTCTTCTGAGGACATGGAATTCTCTTACCTTGGGGTATCCCCGGCAGTTGCTGCAGTTCTACTGGTGGCTCGAAGCTGTCTCCTAGGTACACCTACTTGCAGAAATGGAAATGTTTTTCGGTATGGTGGGCTGCCAATACACTAGACCCCTTCATGTGTCTGGTCTGCATTGTGATGCTACCTTCTGTCCCTTATGGATTCTGGTCTCAGGTATTCCTCCGTGAAGGTCCACTTGGCTGCAGTGCTGGCTTTTCATGCCCTCACTGACAGAAAAACAGTGGCCCAGCTGCAGGTTTGTGACAGATTCCTCAGAAGTATTCTGTTCTTACACATCCCAGTCCACAGTCTGGTTCCAGTGTGGATCTTTAGTTTGGTTCCTAGAGTCCCTTACTGCACCTCCCTTCGAGCCTGCTGCTACCTGTGAGCCATGCTTCCTTTCATGGAAGTCACTGTTCCTAGCGGCAATGACATCCGCCAGATGCATTTCTGAACTGCATATTGTGGGTGCAGATCCTCCTTTTCTTTCCCCCACAAGAATCGGGTTACCCAGCATACCAGTCCTCGTTTTCTACCGAAGGTAGTTTCCTAGCAAACACTAAATCAGACTATTGTTTTTACAGTTTAGTTCTTGACTCTCACGGATAGTGGGAAATGTTGTTTCTACATGCATGACATCCATCAGACGATGCATTGGTACCTGGATCGTGCAACTGTAGAAAAAAAATTTCAGCTGTTTGTGGCTTTTGTCCCCAGAATGGTGCACTCCCTAGGTTGAAGCAGGGGCTTTCCAAATGGTTGCCCTGCTGCATTTCTTTCTGTTACCAGAAAGCAGCTTTCTGATCCTGTCCATGTTCACTCCACAATAGGGGTGGCTACTTGTGGCTTGTTTTCACAATGTATCCACCGCTGATACTTGGAGCACTGTGCACACTTTCAATAAGCACTACAGTCTGGACATCGTTTATCATAGATATACCAGATTTGGCTTTACTGTCCTGCAAGGTCTTCCTTCTTTCTTCTTGGTGCTTTGTTACTGCTTGGAAATCATTTCACGATTTGACTCAACGGAGCGAGATTGCCTTGAAGACGATAGAATAGTTACCATAACAGTAGATCTTACTTTGCGGGTATCTCTTGCAGCAGGCCACGCTGTTAGCACTTAGCCACCAGGCACTAGGACATACTAACATACTAAAATGCCAGCAGAATAAGCCTAATGGTCTTAAA
Organism: Neoceratodus forsteri; assembly: GCA_016271365.2. Lineage (NCBI taxonomy): Eukaryota > Metazoa > Chordata > Ceratodontiformes > Ceratodontidae > Neoceratodus > Neoceratodus forsteri. The sequence goes on along the minus strand of CM028131.1, from coordinate 884,500,854 downwards.
TGTCTGCTCGTTTGGTTAGTCCCCACCCTGGGAGCTGACCTTGCTGCTGCCCCCCCCCCCGGCTTCTGCCTTCCCAGTCCCGGATATTCTCACTGCACTGGGTTTTGCTTCCAGAACCCTGCCCTGTACCTGTCCCACACCTCTTGAACCCCTCCACCAGCCCCCTGGGCAGCACATTCCATGGCTCCACCACCCTCTCAGTGAAGTAGCACCTCCTCCTTTCTCCCCTGAATCTCCCCCCCCCCACCTCCAGCTTCCACCCCTGCCCTCTAGTTGCCACCCCTCTTTCCTTTGGAGCACCCTGATTGCTCCTTCCCTATTTAACCCCTTCATGTACCTGAAGACCTCTATCATATCCTGTTGATTGTCTCTGAAGCTGTACTTCTTTATTGCCTTTTACTGAAAACTGTTCTCTGTATTGTTACTGCTTCCCTGTATTATGTAAATGAACTCTGTATTGTTGCTGTACCTCCCGGGTCGTGCCTGAAAATAGTCACCTGTTTGGCTAGCACACCTACCCGGTAAACAAAAACTAAAGAAATAAATATCCCCCCGGTCCCTTCTGTCTTCCAACGTGTACATATTTAGCTCTTCGAGCCTCTCCCCATAGGTCCTATCCCCCAAGCCCTAAATCATTTTGGTTGCTCTCCTCTGGACCCTCTCCAGGAGTTCAATGTTCCTCTTTAAATGTGGTCTCTAAAACTGCACGCAATACTCGAGGTGCGGCCTCACCAAGCAGTTATACAGTGGGAGTATCGCTTTCCACCTTCTGGAGGTGAGACCCCTAGCGATGCATCCAAGCATCCTATTGGCCTTTGCCGCTGCCCTCCTACAAGTCTCCGAGTTGTTCATCTTGACATCCACCACCACCCCCAGGTCCCTCTCAGCCATCGAGACTTGTAGCATTCCTACACTTGGCCCAGGTTTCTGGCTCCCAGGTGCAGTACCTTGCATTTTCCTGCATTGAACCTCAGCTTCTGCTTTCTAGACCACCTTTCCAGATCCTCCAGGTCCCCCTGTAGGGCCACCCTCCCCTCCTCCCCATCCAGCACCGCTCCCAGTTTTGAGTCATCCGCAAAGAGACTCATCTCGCTCCTGATACCCTTCCTTATGTCAGAGACGTAGGCGTTGAACAGGAGGGGCCCAAGGACCGATCCCTGAGGGACTCCACTAATGACCCTCCTTGGGGATGAGACTATCCCTCCAACCACGACCCTCTGGGTCTGGTTCTGGAGCCAATGTCCTATCCATCTGATCATCTGGTTCCCCACCCCCATTTCTCCCAGATTATCCAACAGGCCCCCGTGCGGAACAGAGTCAAACGCCTTGCTGAAGTCAAGAAAGAGGACGTCCACTGGTCTACCCCGGTCCAAGGCACTTGACACCTAGTCATAGAACTCCACAAGGTTTGTCTGACACGATTTCCCCAGGACGAATCCATGCTGTCTATCGTCCAGGCACCCCAACTTTTCCAGGTCCCCCTCAGTCTCTCCTTGACAATGCCCTCCATCACCTTGCCCACCACCGATGTCACGCTGATGGGCCTGTAGTTCCCTGCCACCTCCTTTGTGGATAGGCACTATATGCACCACCTTCCAGTCCTGGGGCACCCACCCCGTCCTCAGAGAGATGCTGAAGAGCTCTGCCAAGACATCAGCCAGTTCCTTCAGCACTCTGGGATGTAATTTATCCGGCCCTGGTGCTTTCTCCGTCTTAAGGGACCTGAGGGCTTCCTTCACTCTCTGCTGTGATTTCCACCTCTGCTACCTCGTCCCCCTGCTTTGCCTTCCCCCCCCACCTGCCAGTGATGTCACCCCCCCTCAGTTTCACTATCTCCTCCCATGTATGATGCAGCCCCCCCATTTTCCTTGGTGAAAACTGAGGCGAAGTACTCATTTAGTACCTTAGTCTGCTCCCCTTGGTCTTGTGCCCATCCCTCCCCTGTTTTAATCCTGCTAATCTGCCCCTTCACCCTTCATTTTTCCCCCAATGTATCTAAAGAACCCCTTGTTCCCTCTCCTAATTTCCCTGGCCAGGTTCTGCGCCTTCCTTGCCTTTGCCACCCTCACCACCCTAGTGGCCCTTCTGGCCATCAGCTTGTACTCCCCTTGGTTCCTTTCACTCCTTGAGCACTTGAATTGCTTATAGGCCGCCTTCTTTCCCCTCACTACCTCCTGAACCTCCCTGGTCCATCAGCAAGGTTTTTGGGCCCTACCGCATTTTCGTCTTACTCTTGCACAGGTGCTGGTAGCATCCTGCACCCGCCTCCTGATGATTTCCCACCTACTGTCAGCGTCCATGTCTGGCCCAATCCCATCCAAGTGCTCCTTAAGATCCTTCCCATTTCTTGAAATCTGCCCCCTGAAGTCAGTTACCTCCATCTTTGTGCAGCCTTCTACCCCTCCTAGGTTCAGGCAGAACCAGACCGTGGCATGGTTGCTCCCCGCTAGTGGGTCCCTTACCTCCAGGCCCCCAATCTGGTCACTGTCTGCCAGGACCACATCCAGTATTCGCTCGGACCACACGGAAACTTTCTAGCTATCAGTCTGCCAGAGGCGACTGCCCACCACCGTCACCCTCTGACGTCTGCCTATCCTATAAGAGTGGGCAGCCCCCATAGCCTCCTCCGTTCTTTTCCTGCCGTCGACCAACAACTTCTGGAAACTGCTGCAGTTGGACGTCGGACCGCTGGAAACCGCTGCAGCTTCAGTTGGACACCATTTTCACATGCTTTTCACATTTTATTTCTAATTTCTCACCGCAGTTCTTTTTCTTCATTTTTCCAACAAGGAATCACATCGGTTGAATCTCCTCGGTAAGCAGGCATTTGCCTCAGCCACCCTGGCGATCTTTAACCTCAACTACTTGGCGCACATGCTCCAATACCAAAATGCCCTGTGGGACCAGGCCAGGGATGCCATCCAAACCCTGCCAGACGACCCTGCCAAGCAGCACTGGGTACTCTTAAATCGGCCTCCAACATCAGTACCCACTTGCTCCGGGAAGCTTGCAGTGCTGTAGATGGGTTAGCCAGGGCAGCAGTGGCTGGCATATGTATGCGATGGCACTCTTGGCTTCGGGTGTCTGGGTTCGCCCAAGATGTCCAATTGTTCATTATGAATGCCCTTTTTAGAGGATACAGATTGTTTGGAGGGGATGTGGAGGACAGCCTCTCCCAGCTTCAGGCATCTGGATGCACCCTGAGGTCTGCCCATTCCATGTATCACACACAGCCCAAATCTGGGCAATGGGCGCCTTTTCATTGGGCTACCCATAAACCAGCTCAAGCATCAGTTAAGCCCCAAGGCAAGTGGCATCATCTGTCCTGCCCACTCCCGCCCCCTCTGCCAGAAAAAGTTCCCGGGGAGATCCTGCAGCCCCAGGCGCAGCTGCCCCCTCGACTCCTTGCCGGACCCTCTCCCTCCAGGCATTCAGGTGGAACTCATAGGGATTCGCTTCTCCCTTCACCTGGACAAGTGGCAGGAGATAACATCAGACAGTTGGGTGCTCCCTAGAACTCCTGGAGTGGCCCTAGGACAATCCTCCAGTTCTGTTCTCATATTCCCCCCGGTCACATCCCTCTGATTTGGGAAGAGATCCATGCCCTGCTTTGAAACAGGACCGTAGAACCTGCTCCGCAGTCCCAGCAAGGAAGAGGGTTTTACTCCCATTTCTTTCTGGTTCCCAAGCGCACAGGGGATCTTTGGCCCATTCTGGACCTCCGTAAACTGAACCTGTCCATCCAATACAGAAGATTCAGGATGGTCACCCTACAGGTTCTGCTGCCCCTGTTACACTAAAGGGATTGGATTAGCTCTCTAGACATGCGTGATACCTATCTGCATATCTCTAGATGTCTCCCCCAGGCACTTCCTCAGGTTTCATTTTCAGGGAGCCCATTTCCAGTTCAGGGCTCTGCTGTTTGGCTTATCTTCAGACCCTTGGGTGATCACCAAGTGTCTGGCAATAGTGGCAGCTGCCCTCAGATGGCAGGGGTTCTATGTCTTTTTTTTTTTTAACCAGGAGAGAGAGAGACACTAAGTTGAAGCTTGTTTACAGGTGTGACCTGGTAGCACAAGGAAGTTAAGTGACTTGCTCAGGGTCACACAGTATGCAAGTGGGGGCTGTGAGATTCAAACCCAGGTCTCCAGGTTTGCAGCTCAGAACCTTAAACCACTGCACTGTACTGCCTCCTTACCTGGGCGATTGGTTTCTGGCAGTGCTGTCCAGGAAATGTCTGCTTCAAACCCTGGATCATATCTGCTGCCTGTTCCAAGTTTGGGGTTCACGATCAACCTACCCAAGTCATTGCTGATCCCTGCCAATGACTTCAGTACATTGGGAGGTACTGGAAGCGGCTCAAGGGATGGCCTTTCTTCCCCAAGACGGGGCGGAGCGCCTGATGGATCAAGCCAGTCAGCTCTACTCCAGCTGCCACATCCAAGTACAGGTGTTGTGCGCCTCCTGGGACTCGGCTGCAACCATTGTCATGGTCCCCCTAGCCAGGCTGCATATGAGGGTTCTTCAGTGGACGCGCCAGGTCCAGTGGAACCAGTGGACAGACGACCTGGAGCAGCTATTCCTGGTCTCAGACCCAGCCAAGAGGGTGTTGTTATGGTGGCTAGAATTCAATAACCTCATGAGAGGAGTGCCATTCTTCATTCCACCCTGGCAGCAAATCCACATTACAGATGCCTCGAGTCTAGGCTGGGGTTCTCATCTGGGTGCCCACCAGACTCGTGGGACGTAGTCCGCGATAGAGGCAGAACTCCACATCAGTATCTTGGAGATGTGATCAGTTCTGTATGCCCTGCAGGCATTCCAGTCCCAGCTCTCCCCAGGGCCCACTGCTGATTCAAACGAACAACACCAATGTGGTTCATTACATCAACAAACAGGAAGGGACTCATTCTTACCCTCTGTGTTGGGAGTTGATATGGGTCTGGTTTATTACGCAATAGATCATGGCCTGGAACTCTCGGCTGCCCATGTTCCTGGCGTCCAAAACATCTTGGCGGACAGCCTAAACTGGTCTCACTTACTAGCTCACAAGTGGGAACTCCTGATCTCCATGGTAGAAGATCTGTTTGGCTGTTGGGGTCGTCTAGAGTTGGACCTTTTTGCGTCTCCACTCAACGCAAGACTGCTGCTTTTCTGCTTACTTGTTCCAGGGCCTGGCTTCTTGGCAAGATGCATTGTCCCTTCTCTGAAAGGGAGGTTTCTGCACACCTTCCTCCCTTCCTGCTCTTTCTGAGGGTACTGATCAAACTTCAAATGGAAGGGGCATTAATTATCCTAATCGCCCCCTTCTGGCCTCGTCATATCTGGTTCCCTTTGCTTCAGCAGCTCGCAGTGGAACCTCCAGTGGCCCTGCCTCTTTGCACAGGCTTGCTTTCTCAGGAGCAGGGCACCCTGGTCCATCCGTAACTCAGATCTCTCCACCTCCATGCCCGGCTCTTGAGGACATAGCTATTGTGAGGTTTGGGGGTGTCCTCTAAGATGGCGGATGTTTTGGTGGCAGCTAGGAAACCTTCCACCAGGACCACCTATTCCATGAAGTGGAAGCACTTTGCTATATGGGCTGCATCGCACCACTTAGACCCATTACCTGTCCGGTGAATCAGATTTTGGAGTATTTACTACCCCTCTCATACTCTGGCCTTAAGTATTCCTCTATCAAGGTACATCTTTCAGCCATTTCTGCCTACAGTGTACCTGTAGATGGCTGTACCATGGCTCAACATGAGTCTCGCACATTTTTGTGGGACATCTTGCACTTAAAGCCTCCAATCCGCAATCCTGTCCCAGCTTGGGACTTAAATTTTGTGTAAGGGAAACTCACCCTGCCTCCATTTGAATCAGTTGCGAGCTATGCTATCTGTCATGGAAAAGGTTATTTTTAGTTGCTGTTACTTCTGCTTGAAGGATGCTCATATGTCAGCAGCTCTAATTGATTTTCCACACAAAGACAGGGTGTTTTTGTGTACCAATCCTAAAGCCTAAATTTCTTCCTAAGGTGGTGTCTGAGTTTACTTTGAATCAATCCATCTACCCATCTGCCTGTTTATTTTCCAGAGCATGCCCATCCAGGGGAAGCATTGCTCCATACTTTAGATTTGCATAGAATTTTGTGATAATATATACACCAGACAAAGGACTGTAAAAAGACTTCCAAATTATTTTTCTCTTTCGCCCCCGGGAAAGAGGATATCCTGGTGTCCAAGTGTTTATCCAAATGGTTAACCAATTGTATTATTTTTTGTTACAGGAAGTACGGTAAGGAACTTCCTGGTGTGGTTCATGGCCATTCCGCCAGAGGCATGGCCACTTCTGTTGCCTGCTTCAGAAAAGTTTCAGCTGCAGAGATCTGTGCAGCTGCCACTTGGGGCACAGTCCATACCTTTACCAAACACTATAGTCTGGACATCGCTTCTAGGCACAGTGCCAATTTTGGCCAGGCTGTTCTTCCAAGTTCTTTTTCCTTAGGCCAGAACAGCCAGCCACCCATTCTGTCTGCCAGTTGTTGCCAGAACTGCTTGGGACTCATCATACCAGTGTGGCTTGCTGCAAGAGATACCCTTGAAGTAGGATAATACAGTTACGCAAAAACTTACCGTAACAGTAGATCTTTGAGAAGATTTCTTGCAGCAGGCTACGCTTTCCCTCCCGCCTTCCTTCCCTCTTCTGCAGCCTTCGGACCTTCTGTCTGGCTCTCCCTGTCCATGGAGAGGAGCCTTCTGCTTCCTTTTTTTTTACCTCTTTTAAGGATACCTCGGATACCTACAAACATACGAAATGCTAGCAGAAACAGGCCATATGGTCTATCGAGTCTGCTCGATTCTGCAGCTAGCCCCTCAGCTTGCAGCTGCCCCACCTTTCCCTCCCCTCTTCACAGTCATTCCCATCCCCTGTTGAAGCAGCCCACCGTTCTACAGGAAACCACCTCCTCAGGTAGAGTGTTCCACTTGTCTACCACCCTCTCTGTGAAATAATGTCTCCTGATTTCCCTCCTGAATCCAACCCCCCCCCCCCAACCTCAGTTGATGCCCCCTGGTATCCCTCCCTCTTCTGATTTGGAATATCTCTCCTGTCTTACCCTTTTTTATCCCCTTCAGGTACTTAAAGGTCTTGATCATATCTTCCCTCTCCTCCAGGGAATACATGTTGAGCATGTTCAGCCTTTCCTCATAGGATTTCCCCTCCAAACCCTGGATCATCTTAGCCACTCTGCGCTGCACCCCCTCCAACAGTCTGATGTCCTCCTCCAGGAATGGGCACCAGTACTGCACGCAGTATTCCAGGTGTGGTCTGACCAATGACCTGTACAAGGGAAGGATCACCTCGCTACTTCTAGAGGAGATCCCCCTTGCAGTACAGCCCAGCATCTTGTTGGCTTTTGCTGCTGCCTTCCTGCACTGAGCTGAGTCGTTCATATTACTTGTTATAATCAACCCCAGGTCCTTTTCCTCCTGTATGCTCCCCAACTGTACCCCTCCCAGTTGATAGCTCCTCCTCTGGTTCTTAGCTCTGAAAGTGCAGTACTTTGTACTTCTTGGGATTGAACCCCAACTGCCATGTTTCTGACCACTCCTGTAGTTTAGTCAGGTCTCCCTGCAGTCCCCTCCACTCCTCGATGTCATCCACCACAGCTCCCATCTTGGTATCGTCTGTGAACAGACTGATCTTACTCTGGGACGCGTCTGAGATATCTGCTATGAATATCACAAACAACACTGGTCCCAATACCGATCCCTGCGGCATCCCACTTGTTACCTCCCTTGGCGATGAGCATCTCCCCTCCACCACCACTCTTTGCTGCCTGCCCTTCAGTCAGTTAATGATCATTTGACCATCTGAGTACCCACCTCTACATATTCCAGCGTCCCCCCTAGCCTCCCATATGGCACGGAATCGAAGGCCTTGCAGAAGTCCAAATACAGGACATCTACTGCATGACCCTTGTCCAGTTCCCTGGTCACCCAGTCGTAGTACTCAATCAGGTCTGTCTGGCAGGACCTGCCTGAGACAAACCCATGTTGCCTGCCCTGGAGACCGTTGTCCTCCAAAAATGTCACCAGCCTCTCTTTAAGGATTGTCTCCATGAGCTTACCCACAATTGATGTGAGGCTCACTGGTCTGTAGTTACTTGGATCATCCTTTGGGCCACCTTTGTGAATGGGTACCACATGGGCCAACCCCCAGTCCTGTGGTACGCATCCTGTGTGCAGAGAGGTGTTGGAACAGGTCAGCCAGTGGTCCTGCCAGTTCCTTGAGTACCCTAGGGTGAATGCCATCAGGTCCAGTTGCCTTGTCCACCCACAGCGCCCTCAGCCCTTCCAGTACTCTACCCTCTGTAATTTCTCCATCTGTCACCCCCTCCCCTTCCCTGCCCACTCTACCACCTCCATGAGGTATCTATGCCCCCTCTCTACCATGAATACAGAGCAGAAGTACTCATCTAGTGCCTCTGCCTTGCTCCTCCCCCTTTTCTGCCCAGCCCCCCGTCCTTCTTAATTCTCACTATCTGGTCCCAGTTCTTCATTCTCTCACCAGTGTATCTAAAGAAGTCCTTCAGTCCATCTTTAATATCCTGTGCCAGCATCAGCTGTCTGGATGCCATGGCGACTTTGATTAGCCTTGTAACCTCCCTGGACTTCCTTGTATACTACCCTCTGCCCCAAATCTCTTGAATCTCTGAAAAGCTCTCCTCTTGGCTGTCACTCCCTTCTTTACCTCCTTGGTTATCCAGCTGGGCTTCTTTGCTCTTCCTTCTTACTGTGTGCCCTAGTACATGTCCCGTAGCCTCTGCCAGCCGTGCCTTATTAATACCTCATTTTTGATTGGCATCCATGGTTGGTTGGATTCCCTTCAGATGATTGATCAGGATTTTCCACATCTTGTTGAAGTCTGTCCCCCTAAAGTCAATCACTCTGGTATTCGAACCTCCAATTTGCTTCCCCATTCTTAGTGTGAACCACACTAAGTGGTGATCACTTCCTGCTAGAGGGTCCTCAACCTTCAGGTCCCTTACGGCTTCCCCGTTTGATAGTACAAGGTCCTCAGTTACCCTAACGGGCTGTTGTCTTTGGTCTTCAGCAGGAGAACTGAGAAGGCTTTGGGGGCTGCCCACTCTCATAGAATAGGCCGACATCAGAGGGTGATGTCAGTGGTGGGCAGCCTCCTCTGGTAGACTGCTAGCTAGAAAATTTCTGTGTGGTCCTATTGTCAGGTGGCTGAGTCATACTGGTGTGGCCTGCTGCAAGAGATCCTCTTGAAGATCTACTGTTACAATAAGTTCTTACATAACTGTACTATCTTTGAGAGAATCTTCTCCATTGAGCCAGAATATTTACTTACCATAACAGTAGATCTTCCTTCGAGAGGGCTCTTGCAGTAGGTAATTACACATATAGGACTGACGCTGGCAGGCGGCAGGACTCCACGGAAAAATTTCTAGCTAGCAGTCCCTGGCGAGGTACCGCCCCCACGTCAGGTGACCGGCGTCAGGAGACGCCGGTATAAAGGCGATCCTCACGCCCTCGCCTTCCAGTTCTCCTTCTCCGCTCGCTTTCTGCCAGCGCCCGCCGGGAAAAGTTCCTTGCTCGCCAGGCTCCTTCGCCTGTTATTTTACCGAGTTCTTTCGCTTTTTCTTAGTAATCGTCAGTCATTCGTCGGTGTATGTCGTCCCCACACCCTCAGAGCACAAAAATAAGTGCGATTCCTGCGGCGCACAACTCCCACACAAGGACGGCCATTCCCTGTGCCTTTTTTGTCTAAGCCCTGACCATTAAGTAGAGAAGTGCTAGCACTGCCTGAGTTTCAACGCAGCCACCCAGAGAAGGCGGCAGCAGTCCCTAGAAGTCCACATTCTCAAAAAGAAGATGAGCTCCATGGAAAAAGAACTCAAAAAACTTCAGCAGGCGTCAACTTCCCGTGAAGGCCATCCATAGAAAGGACAAGGAAAGCACGGGACAAGGGCTCTTCTCCCACCGTGACTCCCTGGAGTCGCCAGTGTTGAAGGTGAACGTCCCCATGAGGGACCGCCTCGACGGCTGCCTTAGGAGGCTTCTAAGGTGGCGCCGGCCCGCCCGCCTGGTCACGCTAGGCCCGCCGGGTGCCTCGGGCCCTGAGGGTCTGCCCCTGTAAAGCCACAGCTCGCTGCTCACCGCGGGCAGCTCCGATGTCGGATGTCGGCTCTTCTGACGCCTGCACGGAGAGGGTCGGTAAGTTGCCTGACCTTCGGGCGGCGTATACCTTCTTCCGCCAGACCAGGCCGCCCCATCGCGGCCTGTCTCCGGCAAAGGTTACGAAGTCAGACGCTGGCCCCTCCGGTGCCCGCCTGGATCCTGCTGGCAAGACTCACGTCGGTCCGCCCGACGTCCGCACAGCGGATGAGCCGACGCCAGACCCTCCCACATCCGTCGTTCCCGGCTACCCGCCGCCTTCGCTGTCCTCCGGGGACCCCGAGTCTCCTCAGCCCGACCCCAGGGATTTTTCCCCTCCATCCCTGGGCGACTCTGAGGTCCCTGTTCCACCTCCGTCGGACCAACCTCCTGCTGATCTGATGTCGGCTCCCTGGACGCCGGCACCTTAGCCGCCGGCAGTGCCGACTCCGGGTGTCTTCCAGCTTCCAGATGCTGCCCCGGGCCCTCCGCCCTCCAGGCCTTCTGCCGTAGTTCCGGCCGTGGGGCCTCAGGCAAGGCCGTCTGCTTCGGTAGCTCCCCCGGCTCCCGGGTACCTGACCCCGTCGTATCCGACGCCACATTACCCGACGCCGGGCTTCCCACCATCGGGTTATGGATACTCACTCTATGGGTATAACCCATACACTTATCCCCCTCCTCCTCCTCCTCCACTGCCCCCCTAGCCACCGTGGATTTGCAGGAGACTCTAGCCTCCTGGTGGGCTGAGGCCAAGGCTCAGCTCACCAGAGAGGTGGAGAGTCATCTTCCGACGACGGTGCCGGTACCGGTTCCCATACGTCCACGACGGTAAATTCCCTCCTCCTCCAGACACCAGGACTAAACCCTCTGGGTCCAGAGAGGGGCAGGACACGCTTCCCCGAGGGCTTCCCAAGGGGTTCGTTCCTCCCCCTAGATGGGAAAGGGAGTCGTCTTCTTCATCAGTTTCTTCCTCTTCCTCCTTGGACGCCTCCGACGGCTGCTCCGAGAAGGACGACGAGCCTCGCTCTCCGTCAAAGCCCAGGCCAATGACTCCTCCGGAGGATCCTTCCTTCACAGAGCTGCTACGTAAAATTCAGGCAGTGCATAAGTGGCAATCCTTGGAGCCAGATCCACAGCGGTTAAAACTCGCTGAGCATCTGGATCTGCCCGTGACAGCTCCCACCTTAGTGCCACCCTGGATCGAGCCTCATGCCCACCTTGTTACCACGATTTGGAAACAACCGTTGGCATTAGCCCCTCTTCCATGGAAGTCGAACAGGCTATACCAGGCTCCAGAGCATGTTGACTATTTAGATTCCCACCCTCGAGCTGACTCGGTCGTGATTAGCGCTGCTCACAGCCGGTCAGCTAATCCAAAACACCTTAGCTCGTCACCACCTAATAAAGAATCCCGCCTTCTGGACCAGTATGGCAAGAAGATTTTTGCTTCCTCCATGCTGGGGATCAGGGCCCTGAACTATGTCGGTCATATGGGGGATTATCAGAAGGCATTTCTTCCTGAGGTGGAAACCAAATTGGACTCCCTGCCGGACTCTCAAGTCAAGCAGGAACTGTCTGACCTCGTCTGCTCTGCATGTTCAGCCAGTTGATACATGCTTCGTGCGACTTACGATGCAGTGGACACTGCTGGACGGAGCTCAGCTTTTGCCGTGAGGCTTCACGATGTCATGCTTGGCTCCTGTGTCAGGGTTGGTCCCGAAGTGCAGTCCGCTGTACAGGAAGTGCCCGGGTCGGTGTTTTCGGGGTGATGTCAAGGACATCATCACCGATCTGCAGGAGAAGGGGACGGCACTAAAGTCCATCGACTCTTATGTACCATCCCCATCAACCGCAGCGCTGTCCCTTTCGCAGACAGAACCGGCCAAAGGCGAAACCTCCGGGAAAGTGGGCCACTAAATGCCGGGCCCCTTCAGCTGTCAAGCCCCCTCCGCCCAAAAAAGCAGCGGGTGCTTCAGCTGCAGCGCTGCCCCACACCACCTGCTCCTTCCCTCTCCCACAGCCTCCGGGCTCCCCGGAGGAACTGGAGGGAGGTTCTCCTCCACCTTCCGGCTGGGAGAGATACAACAGATTCATGGGTGCTCCAGCTAATCGCAGAAGGACACTCAATAGAGTTTCTACAGAAACCGCCTCGTCACCGTCCCCAAAGGTCGCCATACTGGGAACATCTTCTTCTGGTCCAGGAAGAGATTTCAGCACTGTTGCTGAAACAGGCAATAGAACCTGTCCCCCCCCCCCACAGGGAATGGGTTACTATTCCCACTTCTTCCTGGTCCTGAAGAAGACAGGAGATGTAAGACCTATCCTAGATCTCAGTTCCCTGAACCTATTCATGGAATACAAGAGGTTCAGAATGCTCTCACTGCAGAGCCTTCTGCCCCTCCTCCGCTCAGGCCAGTGGCTGTGCGCTGTGGATATGCAGGACATACTTCTCAACCTTTTGTCCCCCAGATGTGGAACATTGCATCTCAAAATGTGGAACAAATGAGCAAAATGTGGAACACTTAGTCAAACCATTACCTAGGGGGCTCAGAACACTGTTAAAATGTTTGCATTTATGTTCAGAAAGTCTGTTATTAATTGAATAATATATTTGTTACATCATTTACTGTAGATTTTTGCTTTAAAATGTTAATACTGAATGTGGAACAAGTCCTCACAATGTGGAACAGGGAGCTTTTATGAAGTAAAATGAAGAACGTTCCTCATAATGTGGTACAGTTGAGAGGTGTGATGCAGGATGCCTACCTGCATATATCCATTCGCCCGTCCCACCGCAAATACCTCTGTTTTGCTTTCCAGGGGGACCACTACCAGTTCAAGGCACTTCCATTTGGCCTCTCCTCGGTTCCCCGAGTATTTACCAAATGCCTTGCAGTGGCGGCGGCCTACCTACGTACCCGGGGAGTGCAGGTTTTCTCTTACCTGGACGACTGGCTCCTGGCGGCCTCGTCCAGGGAGGAACTCCAGAGCTGCCTCTCCCTTACCCAACAGGTCTTTGCCTGCCTGGGTATTAGCATCAACCATTCCAAGTCTCACTTGATCCCATCCCAGAGACTCCAGTTTATCGGGGCGATACTGGACACGACCCTGGGCAGGGCCTTCCTGCCACCGGACAGGGCGGCCACTATTCAGACTCAAGTAAGCCTGTTGTCCGGCCACAGGCGAGTCACTGCAAGGTCGGTTCTTCGCTTTCTCGGGCTCATGGCGGCTGCTATCCTGACATTTCCTCACGCTCGGCTCCACATGAGGGTTTTTCAGTGGATGCTTCGCTCCCAGTGGGATCAATTGGAGGACAACTTGGATCAGCTGGTCCTGGTCTCCTCTTCCATGGTTCGAGACTTGCAGTGGTGGATGGTCAGAGAGAACCTGTTTCAGGGGGTTCCATTCTCCCTTCCTCCCCCCTTCCAGACTCTGACCACAGATGCTCGGGCGAAGGTTGGGGAGCCCATCTCGGTCCTCATCGGACCCAGGGCTCTTGGTCCAAGCTCGAACAAACACTTCATATCAGTGCCTAAGCTCCGGGCAGTGCTTTATGCACTTCAAGCCCTCCATCTGTATCTCCTTCCAGGCCACCTAGCCGTCCAGACGGACAATATATGTGTGGTATGGTACATCAACAAACAGGGAGGGACTCGGTCCTACCCTCTTTGCAGGGAAGTGATGAGAGTGTGGGATTGGGCAACACAACACAACCGTCACCTTACGGCAACTCATGTTCCGGGAGTCAAGAACGCCTTGTCAGACAAGCTGAGTCGCTCGTCCGCCCTGGCCCACGAGTGGGAACTGGATCAAGGGGTCCTAGATGGTATCTTCCTACGTTGGGGAACACCACAGGTCGACCTGTTCGCTTCCCCTCAAAATGCAAAGCTTCCAGATTTCTGCTAGCTCGTTCAAAAGCAAGGCATTTTCTGGAGAGACGGTCTGTCTCTAGATTGGAAGGACAGATTCGTCTATGCCTTTCCCCTAATTCCTTTGATCCCACGGGTCTTGCAGAAACTAGGTTCAGATGGAGCATGAATGATTCTGATCGCTCCTTTTTGGCCCAGGCAAGTTTGGTTCTCTCTCCTGCAACAATTCTCAGAGGAACCTCTGCTTCCTCGTCCTCTGTCACGATGTTTACTGACCCAGGATCGGGGGACCCTGGTCCATCCAGATCTCAAGTCCCTTCAGCTACATGCATGGCTCCTGCAGACATAGCCCAAGCCTGCTTTGGAGTTTCTCCCCAGGTGGTGGAAATTCTGGTGGAGGCTAGGAAACCCTCCACTAGGTCTACCTATGCCATGAAGTGGAAAAGGTTCACAATCTGGGCAGCTTCGGAAGACATTGAGCCTTTTTCCTGCCCCGCAGGATGTCTGCTGGAGTACCTGCGCTATCTCTTCGACCTAGGTCTTAGTCACTCCTCTCTGAAAGTCCACACGGCGGCCATTTTGGCCTATCACCTTCCCTTTGCAGACAGAACGTTTGCTCAACTGGAAGTCTCAAAGACTTTCCTCAGAGGGGTTCTCCACCTGAGACCTCCTATTCGAGTTCCCGCCCCTCCTTGGGATTTGAATTTTGTTCTTGAGAAACTAACCCTGCCTCCTTTTGAACCGGCAGCCTCCGCAGACTTGAAGTTCCTATCTTGGAAGACACTTTTTCTCGTGGCCATTACCTCGGCTTGGAGGATTTCCGAGCTCCAGCCCCTGATGTGTAAAATTCCATACTTGATTTTCCACAAGGAACGTGTGGCTCTGCGCGCCAATCCTAAGTTTCTCCCCAAGGTGGTAGTGGAATCTACATTGAACCAGTCCATAGAGTTACCCTCTTTCTTTACGAAGTACTCCAATCAAGGGGAGTACTTGCTGCATACTATGGATGTTCACCGGATTCTGAGATACTACACTAACAGGGCGAAGGATCTCAGAAAGACTGACCAACTGTTTGTCTCTTTTGCACCCAAAAGAGAAGGCAATGCTGTTTCTAAGCAATGCCTATCCAAATGGTTGGCTCATTGCATCACTTTCTATTATGACAAGTACAACAAGACCCTTCTGGGTCAAATCAGAGGTCACTCCACCAGAGGGGTTGCTGCCTCAGTGGCTTGTTTCAAGAATGTGTCAGCGGCAGACATCTGTGCTGCTGCCACTTGGACTTCCGTCCATACCTTTACAAAACATTATAGTTTGGATATTGCCTCTCGCCGTAGAGCAGGCTTTGGGTTGGCTGTCCTGCAAGGCCTCCTTTCTCAAGGCCGTCACAGCCAAAGGATCTACTCTGAGTAGCTTTCCTCCTCCCATGTGCTTCTTCTTGTTCCAGACTGCTTGGGACTCAGTCCTATATGTAATTACCTACTGCAAGAGCCCTTTCGAAGTAAGATAGTACAGTTACGTAAGCACTTACCGTAACAGAAGATCTTCGAGAGAGGCTCTTCCAGTAGGAAATACCTTCCCGCCCTCCATCCCCCTAAGCTTTTTCAGCTCCTTTTCCAGGAAGGGAAATATTTGCTTCTCTCTCGTCCGGCCTCCTTTGGCCTTTGGCAGGAAAGAACTGGAAGACGGGCGTGAAGGACCGCCCATTTATACCAACGTCTCCTGACGCTGGTCACCTGATGTGGGGGCGGTCCCTCGCCAGGACTGCTAGCTAGAAATTTTTCTGTGGGGTCCTGACGCCTGCCGGCGTCAGTCCTGCATTGTAATTACCTACTGCAAGAGCCTCTCTCAAAGATCTGTTGTTACGGTAAGTTCTTACGTAACTGTACTATCTTCGAGAGAATCTCCTCCATTGAGCCACAGCTCCCCTCCTGCTTTTTGGTGACGGGTCGTTATCCTGACAGTTATTGCATGCTGGTTTTCCTCTTATGCCTGAATGTAGAGTATTTATTCAGGTTTCCATATCCTTCCCTGTGTGCCTGGTTTGGTCCTGGTTGCTTTGCTCCCTGCCAGTCTGATGATCCTCTGTGAGTTTGTCTTCGGTGGTGCCGCCCATGTTATATGATGTTGATGATGCACATCGATATGAGTGGCCCCAGCTAGAAAATGTTTCTCGGTGGTCCTGATGCTGATGGCTTATAGTTCCATGATGTGGCTCAGTGGAGGATATTCTGTCGAGATCTGTTTCAGTAAGTAACTATTCTTTCTCTGTACACATTACAAGGTCTTCTTCGGGGTATCTCAGTCATGAGGTCACACCATAGGAACTTCACCATCGGTGAAGCAGATCTGCATGCTGGGGCCACCCATGCTGATGTTACGTGACAACGTCACCAACTCTGTAAAGGCGTGAGCGGCCCGGCCCCACTTCCTCCTCAGTTCATTCCCGCTGTAGACTTATTTGCATGGTTCTCCGTGGAAGCTCCAAAGTAGTTTTGCCTCATTTTTGCCTGTTATTTTAGAATCTCCTTTTTAAAGAGATTCCTTTATTTTGTTTGTGTCGAGAGTTAATCCTTCTACCTCTCCCTTCTGTTGCTGTGGAAAGAAGATTGCCTCCACAGACAAACACTCCGTGTCTGCTGTCTTGGACCTGACCCCAAAGTCTCAGACTGTGAGTTCTGCCAGAAGTTTAATCAAACAACCCGTGGGTGATGCAAAAAGGTTCTAAAAAATGTCCTAATGGATCAACAGATAGCCAGTTCCGGGCAGGGGTCCTCAAGGGTCCCAGCCTCTCAGTCGCTGGCAGAGTCGTCGAGCCCCAAGGCCGCTAAGGCCCAAGACAAGTCCTTGGGGGGGGGGGAGTAACAAAAAGGACCAAGATAGGGACCGCTCCCCCTGGTGGTGGTTCTGCTCCCAGACTGCCATTGACTACAGCTGCATTGACACACAAGTCAGCTGTCCAGGTCTCTGTGTCCAACAGATCCATACCGACAGCAGGGTGGCCAGTCATTGGCCTGTCCATCGTCTGTGACAGGTTCATCATCAACGGCCCTCCCGTCAGGACCTGATGCTACTCCAGGCCCTCGGGTTACAGTTTCTTTGGGCTATCAGGGCCCATCCGGCGTGTCAGTTCTTGCTCCCTGTGCCGTTGACCCCCTCCGTTGATGCATTCTTCTGGTGTCAATCTCGATGAGATTTTGACTACATTCACCTCAGTGCTTGTTCACCAGCCTGGCACCTACAGGCCTACATCACCTGCACCATCGATGGCAGCTTCGTCATTCATTCATTCATTCATTCTTTATTTTTTTATAAGGGGCTTTTCTTATAACCAAAGCGCCTGTACAGTACATAAAACAATAAATAGACAAGATTAAAACTATCATAAATCACTAAAAGCTCTACTAAAAAGATATGTCTTCAAAGCTCCTTTAAAGCTTTGAACAGTCGGGCAGTTTCGCACCTGACGAGGTAGAGAATTCCACAGGGTCGGGGTCATAAAACTAAACGATCTTGCCCCTGAAGTTTTTAAACGGACCCTGGGAATCTCTAGCAATCCCTCGTCAGTGGATCGGAGAGAGCGGGGAGGACAGTAGGGACAAAGGGGCACTTTCAGGTAAGTAGGTCCCTGATCGTATAGGGCTTTATAGGTCAGCAAACCGACCTTGAAGGTGTTTCGCCAGAAAACTGGCAGCCAGTGCAGTCCGTGGAACACAGGCATTATATGGCTAGACCTAGAAGATCCAGTCAACAACCTGGCTGCCGCATTCTGCACTAGCTGCAGACGGCGAAGTTCAACCCCCGGTAGCCCCAGGTAAAGGGCATTGCAATAGTCAAGGCGGGAGGTAACGAATGCGTGGATCAGTGTTGGAAGATCCTCTGGAGGAACCAGGTGCTTCACCCGGGCAATATTCCTCAGATGGTAAAAGGAAGTTTTGACTACCGCTGACACCTGAGATTTAAAAGTCAGA
The DNA here is from genome assembly GCA_016271365.2 of Neoceratodus forsteri. Taxonomy (NCBI): domain Eukaryota; kingdom Metazoa; phylum Chordata; order Ceratodontiformes; family Ceratodontidae; genus Neoceratodus; species Neoceratodus forsteri. Next base: position 884,482,851 of record CM028131.1, on the reverse strand, counting down.
CAGTTGTCAAATACTACGCCCAGATTCCGCACCTGGTCTGAGGTCGTCAGCTGGGACGCCCCCAAGCCATAAGCCTGAGGCGATCCAGCTAACAAACCTGCCTCACAGCGACCCTTGTCCACGACCAACACCTCAGTTTTTCAGGGTTTAACCGCAGCCAACTCCCATTCCATCCAGTCTTGGATCTCAGCAAGGCAGTTATTAAATACCCGAAAGCAGCATCTGGCCGGGCACAAAAGACATATACAGCTGGGTATCATCTGCATAACTGATGAAAACCCAAACCGTATCATCTAACAATGGCTCTAACGGCAGCATATACACTGCAAACAACATGTGCGTAGAATGGAACCCTAAATGTTCCCGCAGGATAGGGAGACTGATGTCAAGAAAAAATTCCCGACACCACCTCTTAGTCCTACCCTCGAGGTAAGATCGAAACCACCTGAGGACCGTATCAGACAGTCCACAGATAGACCGCAAACGCTCCAACAGCACACCATGGTCAACAGTGTCAAATGCTGCAGAGAGATCAAGAAGTACCAAGATGGAACAGGTCCTACGATCTCTCGCTATTAGGAGGTCATTTAGTACCCGGACAAGTGCTGTCTCGGTACTATGCCTTTCCTAAATCCAGACTGGAGAGAATCATAGACATTGGTGTTGGTCAGATGATCATCCAGCTGCACTGCAACCACCTTCTCAATAACTTTAACCACAAAGGGTAAGGTAGAGACAGGCCTGTAATTTGCTAGACAATCCGGGTCCAAGGAGGGCTTCTTCAATAGAGGCTTAACTATAGCCTCCTTAAGAGGATCTGGAAAGATCCCCCTCTCCAAGGACCTCCAGACTATCATAGCCAGGACTGGCCCGATTTTATCCACACAATCCACTAAGAGATGCGTGGGGCCAGGGTCCAAATCACAGTTGGTCGGTTGCAGCGCTCGGATGATCACAATGTCATTGACTGTGGGGAGGCTGAAGTCAGACCATGCAAACTGGGTGTCCGACATCTCCTGCCGACCATCACAACTCCCATTGGAGAGGGAGAATCGGACGTCCGATCTGATTTTGGCAACCTTATCTGCAAAGAAGAGAGCAAACTCCTCACACCATTCTGGAGAAAAGGCTCTTCTGGGCTGAAGACGGACTGGATTGCACAGTCTGTCCACAGTCCGAAAGAGCTGAGCTGGTCTATTCTGTGCAGTCGCAATCTCTCTCTGGACAGGAATTCTGCCTTCTTATGAGAAATTGCAGATTGATAGACCATATAGTGGTCCATCAAACTAAGTTTGTCATCATCCAAACCGGACCTCTGCCATCGCCTCTCCAGCCTTCGTCCAACTCTCCTCAACTCCCTCACGGTCTCATCAAACCAAGGAGACCTGGGACGAAGAGTGAGAGGATGAACACGAACAGGTGCAATGGAATCCAGGGCCCCTGTCACCGCCTTATTATAGGCATGTACCAGGTCTCCTGGATCCAAGCAATCTATCGGTAGGCCCGATAGGTCCAGCACCGCCATCAGGTCATCCGGGACACACCCTTAAGGCGTGCACGACCATTTCCGGGCTGACTTCACAGGGGTGGCCTCAAACTGAACCCAATGGAGTGATGGTCCGACCATCCGACCGGTTCCACCATCAAGTCAGATATTCCCATCCCCAGAAGGAACACCAGGTCCAGTGAATGTCCACCAATATGGGTCGAGGAGGAAATAACCTGTGTGAAGCCCAGTGAAATCATCAACTGGAGGAAGTCTTGACCAAAACGTGAGAGTTCATCATCGACCCAGGCATTGAAGTCCCCCAGAACCAACCATCTGGGGGACCCCAATGTCAGGTCGACAATGAAGTCTGCAACTTCCCGCAGGAAAACATTCTCGTCACCTGGTGGACGGTATACAAGAAGTATCCTGCACCCCACACCCCGCCAGGATACACTCAAAGGACCTGGTGACTCCCACTGGTACTCCACTAGGCCCAGTTCTGTTCTAAAACAGATGGCAACACCCCCGCCCCTACGATCCTGCCTCGGGCGGAGTATCACTGAGTAACCGGCTGGAACTGCTGCTGCTAAAACTGGCCCAGCATTTTCATCCAGCCAGGTCTCGGTGATGCACGCCAGGTCAGATGACCTAACAAAATCAGCTATAATAGCCGTTTTGTTTTTAATAGACCTGGCATTGCACACCACCGCCCAAGTAGGATGAGCCTCCAAGGATGACCGCCTTACCTGCTGATTATAATCAGAACCCTTGGGTATGGGCACCAGACAGGGAGGTCCCCTTTCCTGGGCCCATTTCGCCCCAGGGCGTCTCCTTGTCCCCACTATCTCTATCCGCCCTCTCCTTTCCATTCCCCTTCCCCAGGCCCAGCACCAGCCCTCCTCCTCCTCCCCCTCACAATCCCCAGAGCCCTACATCTTCTATAGCCCTCCGGCGACAGGGGGGGACAGGAGAAAGGACGAAGGTCCCTGAGCCTAGAGTGGGAATAATACCCGACTGTCCTACTATCATTCCAGCACATAATTAACACTACAGCAAAATAATCTAACAGTTTTAACCCCCCTCAAAAAAAAAAAAAAAAAAAAAAGTTCTCGATGGCTATGGGCTGCCCGCCGTGGGTTGTTGTTGGTTCCTCACATGTCAGACCTGGATCTGGAAGAGGCCGTCGTTGTGGAGGAGTACATATGAAGAAGTCAGCAGAAGAAGGCCATTTGGTCTGTGTAGTCTGCTTGTATTGCAGGGTCCATAGCTTGAGCTACTGTCCCTGCCCTTCCCTCCCCACTTCTCCTATCCTCCCTACCCATGATCCTTACCTTCCCCCATGCTTATCTCAGCCAATCTTAAAGCTGCCCACAGTCTTCAATGAGACGACCTCTTCTGGCAGGTCATTCCAAGTGTCCACCACCATCTCTGTGAAGAAGTGCTTCCTGACCTCCCTCCTAAACCTCCCACCTTCCAGCTTAAGACTGTGCCCCCCTTGTGTTATGGTTGCCACTCAGCTTTAAGAGACTCTCTGTATCAACCTTATTTATCCCTTTTAAGTACTTGAAGGTCCCAATCATATCCCCTCTCTCTCTCTCTCTCTCCTGTCTTCCAGGGAGTACATGTTCAGTGCCCTCAACCTCTCCTCATATGACTTACCCTGCTGACCCGCTATCATCTTTGTAGCCCTCCTCTGGATCTTCTCCATCCTGACCTTATTCTTCCTGATGAGGAAGAGGAAGAGGGAAGATCCTCTCACATCAGACAGATCCACTGCTTTTTCAATATTATGAAGCAGTTATCCTCAGCCTTGTGGTTCCATACTGAGGAGGAGGAGGATGCCACCAGAAAGGATTTGGTGGATATCCTGGAGATTACAGAGTCTCCTTCCAAGATCATTTCTCCTATTTTGCCTGCTTTATGGAATGCTACTACTGCAGCCTGGCCTGATATGGTGCCAGCTATGCCCCATCAGGCAGACAAGCTTTACCATGCCCCCTCCCAGGGGTTTCCTCATTATGCTGCCCAGCCAGAAACAGATTCAGTGGTTGTTAAGGCAGGTCATGACAGGTCTAAGGCGCCCAAGCACCTTAGCTCCCTCCCTCTAGACAAGGAGTCATGCGGAATTGTTTTTTGGGGCAAGAGGGTTTATGCCTTCTCTGCCCTTGGGCTGAGGATTACCAGTTACCTGTCCCATATGGTCAACTACCAAAATACTAACTGGATGAAGGGCAAGGCCGCTGCCCAAGCCCTTCCAGAAGGTGCACAGAAGCAGGAGATCCTCAAATGCTCATAGACCACTGAAGATGTTAGCAAGCACCTCCTGCGGGCCCTCTATGATATTTAGGACAGTATCGCCAGGGCTGCTGCCACCGGCATTTGCCTCCATGGGCACTCCTAGCTGATGGTCTCTCGCTTTGCTGCTGATGTTCAGCAGAAGGTGCTTAGTGCCACCTTCAGTGGCGCTAAGCTTTTTGGCCCAGATGTCCAGGACATCATTAATGACCTGCAGGCATCTGGCAGGGCTCTTAAATCTGTCCTCTTGCTCTGCCGCATGCAGCCTAAGAGCAGACAGCAGTCTCCTTTTCTCAAAGCATTCAATAGGCCTGGGGCAGCCTCTTGGCCCCAGGGCAAACGCAGAGCCTCCGCCGCCTTGCCCATCCCCTCCACTGCTGGAGCCACAGCCAGATGTACCAGCCCCAGTGGCTGGATTGCCCCGCATGACTCCTTGCCAGACCCCCCCTCTTGCGGTCCCCAACCAAGAGGTGGTGATTGGAGATCGGTTCTACCTCCATCTCAATCAGTGGAGAACCATGACTTCGGATGCCTGGATTCTTCAAATCATAGAAAGGGGTCACACTCTGGAGCTCATCGAGCAACCCCCAAAGACTCGTCCTCTACCCTCCAGTTACCCCCCGGACCACTTGTCTCTTCTTCAGCAGGAGGTACAGTCCCTTCTGTGCAAGCAGGCCATTGGGCCAGTGCCCAGGTGCCAGAGAAACAAAGGGTTTTATTCCAGGTTCTTTCTGGTTCCCAAAAATACTGGAGATTTGAGGTCTATTTTAGACCTAAAGGACCTCAGTCTGTATGTCCAGTACAAAAAGTTCTGGATGGTGACCTTACCAGGTCTGTTGCCCCTTCTCAAGCAAGGGGAATGGTTGTGTTCTCTGGACATGCAGGATGCATACCTGCACATCTCGGTGTTCCCTCCCCACAGGAGGCTCCTCTGGTTTCTTTTCCGGGGTGAGCATTATCAGTTCAAAGTGCTGCCCTTTGGCTTGTCTTCTGTGCCATGGGTCTTTACCAAGTGCTAAGCAGCAGTAGCTGCGACCCTCAGAAGGGAGGGAATGTATGTTTTCCCTTGTTTGGACAATTGGCTCCTAAAGGCCCCTGTCTAGGGAACCGCTCCTGAGGACCTTAGAGAGAACTCTTCAGTTGTTCCTCTCCCTGGGCATCACCGTCAACTTGCCCAAGATGTTCCTGGTCCCATCCGAAAGGCTGCAATACATAGGAGCAGTTATAGGTTCAGCATAGGGGAAGGCCTTTCTGCCTCAAAGCAGGGTGGAGTGCCTCATTGCCCAGGCTCAGAAGGTGGCCCAGAGCCGTTATATTTCAGTCAGGATGTAGCTGAGACTGTTGGGACTGATGGCAGCTGCCATCTCCACCGTTCCACTGGTTGGGCTCCACATGCGCATCTTCCAGTGGACTCTCCAAGTTCAATGGGACCAGCGAACAGACGATTTAGATCAATTAGTGCTGGTCTCCTCCCCAGTCCGCAAAGTGCTCCAGTGGTGGATGGACTCCCTAAACCTGTCACAGGGGTTTCCATTTCAGATATCCTCTCCTCAGCAGATCCTCACCACGGATGCCTCCAGTTTAGGCTGGGGGGCTCACCTGTGTCCTTTTCAAACTCGGGGCTCCTGGTCCCAAATCGACTCCTCTGTGCACATTAATGCCCTGAAGATGTGGGTGGTTCTGTATGCCATGTAGGCCTTTCAGAACCGTCTTCTTCCAGGTCAGTTGCTAATCCAGTAAGACAACTTCAGTGTTGTGTATTACATCAACAAGCTGGGGCGTGTGTACACCCTGTGCAGGAAGGCCATGAGAGTGTGGTATTGGGCGCTAGACCACGGCCTGACCTTCTCAGCGGTTCATGTCTGAACACTGTGGTGGACAGTCTCAGCCGGATGCAGTCCGGCATGCACAATTGGGAGCTTCTCTCATCCATCACAAAAAATCTGTTTGGCATATGGGGTAGTCCACAGAGTTGGGCCTTTTTGTATCTCCATTTAATGCAAAATTGCCCAGTTTTTGCTTGCTCGATCCAGGGCCTGGATTTTCCTGGCGAGACGTGTTGTCCTTCTCCTGGTGCAGGAGGTTTGTTTCTTTACACCTTCCCTCCAATTCCTCTGATTCAGAGGGTGCTCATCAAACTGCAGTTGGAGCGGGCCACCATGATCCTGGTAGCTCCATTCTGCCTTCTCCAGATATGGTTTCCCCTGCTACAGCAGCTGGCAGGGGAACCTCCGGTCCCTCTCCCCCTCTGCTGAAATCTGCTTACCCAGGATTAGGGGACCCTGGTCCATCCCAAAGTCAGATCCTTCCATCTGCACGCTTGACTCCTGAGGACATAGCCATTGCCAGATTTGGGGTTTCTAATAGAGCGGCAGATGTCCTAGTGGTGGCCCAGAAGCCTTCTACTCAGGCCACTTATGCCATGAAGTGGAAGCAGTCTGCCATATGGGCTGACAAGCATAATCTGGACCCTTTCACCTGTCTGTTGAACCAGATCCTGGACTACCTGATCTCTCTATTTGACTTAGGTCTCCAGTATTCCTCCCTCAAGGTGCACCATTCGGCTGTCTCTGCCTTTCATGAGCCAGTGGGTGACTGTACCATAGTTCAGCTAAATGTCTCCTGTACCTTTTTGAGGGGCATCCTGCATCTAAAACCTCAAATATGTTCCCCTGTCCCAGCTTGGGGTTTGAATTTTGTTTTGGAGAAGTTGACCCTGTCTCCTTTTAAGCCAGTCGCAACTTGCGAGCTACGCTTTCTTTCCTGGAAAGTGTTATTTTTAGTTTGCTATTACATCTGCTCGAAGAATTTCAGAGCTTCAGGCCCTCTGGTGTGAGGAGCCTTATTTGATTTTTCACAAACACAAGGTGTCTGCGCACGAATCCTAAGTTTCTTCCTCCGGTGGTGTCTGAGTTTACATTGAACAAGTCTGTCCACATTCCTGTTTATTTTCCAGAGCATGCCAATCCAGTGGAAGCACTGCTCCATATACGAACATACGAACTTTGCCAGCAGATAAAGGCCTAGAGGTCTATCAAGTTTGCTCTAATGTGCAGCTAGCACCCCTATCTCTGCAGCTGCCCCTCCCTCCCACCCTTCCCTTCATTAACCCTCCCCTTGTCCTGTCCCATCCTCGCTTAGCAGTCCACTGTTCTACTGCATACCACTTCAGCAGGTAACGATTCCACCCAGCCAACACCCTCTGTAAAAAGTGTCTCCTCATCTCCTCCTGAACCTTCCTCGCTCCAGTCTCATAACATGGCTCTGGTGGCCTCCCTCCCTTACCTTGAACAGCCCCTCTGTACCCATCTTGTTTATTCCTTTCATGTATTTAAAGGTTTCAGTCATGTCACCCCTATCTCTCCTCTCCTCCAGTGAGTACATGTTCAACTCCTTCAACCTCCTCTCGTATAAGTCCCTCAGCCCTTGATCATCTTTTTCGCCTGCGCTGCACCCCCCAGTAACTTATGTCCTCTTCAGATACGGATGCCAGTACTGCACGCAGTACCCAGGTGTGGTCTAACTAATGACCTATACAGTGGCAGAATCACCTCCTCCTCCTCGAGGATATACCCTGCAATACAACCCAGCATTTTGTTGGCCTTGCAGCTGCCTTCCTACATTGTGCCGAGTTGTTCATTGACCCTGTAATGAGCACACCCAGATCCTTCTCCTCCTCTGTCTGGGCTAGCTGCACTCCCCCTAGCTGGTAACTCCTCCTTGGGTTCTTCATCCCAAAATGCAGCACCTTGCACTTTTTGGCATTAAAGCCCAGTTGCCAGGTGTCTGACCAGGTTTCAAGCTTTGCCAGATCATCCTGCAACCCCTGCCATCCCCCTAGGTCATCCACCACCGCGCCTACCTTGGTATCATCAGCAAACAGACTGATCTTGCTCTTGATGTCCCATGATATGTCTGCAATGAATATCCCAAACAACACTGGTCCCAACACCGAGCCCTGTGGAACACCTTGTCACTGCCCTTGGGTGTGAGAGCTCCCACCCACCACCACCTCTGTTGCCTTCCCTGCTGCCAGTTTCCTACCCATCTCACCAGCTTTGCACCTGCCCCTGTGCCTACTAACTTCCTTCCCAGCCTTCCATGTGGCACTGAGTCGAATGCCTTACTGAAGTCCAGATACAGGACATCAACTGCATGGCCCCTGTCCAGTTGCCTAGTTACCCAGTCATAGAACTCGACCAGGTTGGTTTGGCAGGATCTGCCACAGATGAAGCCATGCTGTCTGCTGTCCTGTAGTCCTTTGGCCTCTAGGAGGGCCACCAGCCTCTCCTTCAGGATAGTCTCCATTAGCTTACTCACGATGGATGTGAGGCTCACTGGTCTGTAGTTTCCCAGTTCATCCTTAGGGCCACTCTTGTGGAGGGGCACCACATGAGCCATCCTCTAGTCCTGAGGTACACACTCCGAATGTAGTGAGGCATTAAATAGGTCTGCCAGAGGTCCTGCAAGGACCTCTGCCAGCTCCTTCAGTACCCTGAGGTGGATGCCATCTGGGCCTGGTGCCTTGTCCACCCTCAGTGCCTTCAAACCCTCTTGAACTCTGCTCTCCATGATTTCCCCATCTGTCACCACTTCCCACCCTGCTTGTGCCATTTCTACCACCTTGGGTGTCACCCCCCTCTTCTCTTTAGTAAATACTGAGCAGAAGTACTCATTTAGTGCTTCCGCCTTATCGCACCCTGCTTCCACCCAACCCCCCTCCTTCCTAATCCTCACAGCTCCTTTTCTCCCTGATGTACTTAAAGAAGTCCTTCTCCCCCTTCTTAATGCCTTGTGCCAGCCTGAGTTCCTTAGATGCTTTGGCTCCCCTTACTGCCTTTGTCACCTCCTTCGATTCTGTCAAGTACTCCTCCCTGTCCTCCCCCCTCCCTGTTTTCTTGTACTTCCTAAAGGCAGCTCTTTTCCTCCTTACCTTTTCCATGACCTCCTTGCTCAACCAGATTGGTTTCTTAGCCCTAGCCTTCTTGCTCTGGGCTTTGCTTTGTTAGATGTGTGGAGAACTTGAACCAAGGAATGTAAAAATTCAAAGCAATTGTTTGTTTCTTTCACCCCAGGTAGAGAGGGCGTTCAGGTTTCTAAACAAAGTTTGTCCAAGTGGTTAGCTAATTGCATTACAAAGGGACACAATTTGAAGATTGGGGGGGGGGGATGGCTCACGGGCAGTGGGTTTTTTCACAGAGAGGGTGGTGGACATACGGAACAGCCTTCCTGAGGAAGTCGTGGAGTCAGGAACAGTGGGGGAATTCAAGAATGCATGGGACAGACATAAGGCAATTCTTGTGGGGGGTAGGAAGAAATAGGCTGTTGGTTAACTAGGATCTGCAGCTTATCCAGTAGGTAGGGAAATGGGCAGACTAGGTGGGCCAAGCGGTCCTTATCTGCCATCAAAGTCTATGTTTCTATGTTTCTGTTGCGTTCTACTATAACAAGTACGGCAAAGAATTGACTGGAGTTGTTAAAGCTCATTCCTCAAGATGCATGGCTACCTCTGTGGCTTGTTTCAAAGGGGCCTCAGCCGCTGACATCTGTGCAGCTGCCACCTGGAGTACCGTCCACTCTTTTACCAAACACTACAGTCTGGACATTGCCTCTAGAGCTTGTGCAGGATTTGGCAGGGCTGTGCTGCAGGGCCTTCAGTTTTAAGCGTGGCCTTCCTCCCAGACTGTTTGCGCCAGTAATTGCTTGGGACTCGTTCCTGCAGTGTGACCTGATGACTGAGATACCCCCGAAGACGATAGAACAGTTACGTAGGAACTTATCGTAACAGTAGATCTTCGAGGGACTTTCAGTCATCAGGTCTGTCTTCTGTCCCACCATCACCCTTTTTGGGGGGGGGTGTCTTTACTGGAACTGGCTCTCTGGTGTATCCAGCCTTTCTTATTGGCTTGGGCACTTCTCTTTCTCCTTGGTCCCCCATTGCTAGAGCCATACTCCTTTTGTCTCCAAGTGAAATAACTGAGGAGGAACCGGGGCCACTCACATCTTTATAGGGTTGGTGATGTCGTCACGTGACGCCGTGGTCGGCCCCAGTTGTACTGCTGAAAATCTTCCGCATGGATCCTGCTTCACTGACGGTGAAGTTCCTGCGATGTGACCTGATGACTGAGATCCCCTTGAAGATGTACTGTTATGGTAAGTTATTCTGTAACTGTTCATTTCTACCTAAGGTGGTGTCAGAGTTCAATCTTAATCAGGCTATAATCCTGTCTACCTACTTTGCCAACTTCCAGAGTGAGGGAGAAAGGACTCTCCACACACTGTATATTAAGCGGGTCCATAGGATTTACTTGGACAGGACTAAGGATTACAAGCAGTCAGAACAGTTCTTTGTCTCTTTAGACTAATCAAACGGAACAGTCGGCACTCACTGTTTGTTAAGAGGGTTCTTAGCTTTTTATCTGGGCAGGACAAAGGACTATAGACAGTTAAAACAGCTCTTTGTCTCTTTTGACCCTAATTGAAGAGACAGTCACAGTTAAGTGCATTTTAGCTTGGATTGTAAACTGCTTTCGCCACTGCCATGCTATGGCTCAGATTAAACAGAAGTGCAGTGTGCATGCCCACTCCAGCAGAGCAGTTTCCACTTCCTTGGTAGATATATGCTCTGTGCCTATTGGAGAAATTTGCAGAGCTAACTTGGAGCACAGTGCATACCTTTACCAAGCACTATGCCCTAATGTCCGCGCCAGGCTGCACGCCACCTTTGGTATGACAATTCTGAATGGATTACTACCCTGAGTGAGCCCAGAGCTCCAGCCTCCCTAGTCTGGGGGACTTTTTCTGTGCTTGGTACTCTGACCCATGGTGGGAATCTATGGAGAAGACTGATTCTTGGAAGATATGAAAGTTATATATGTACCGTAACTGTTGATCTTCCTGAGTATCTTTTCCATAGATTACCATGCCCGTGCATCATCCCCCGGACTCACTCCAGTATTGTTGTGTTATGGTCTCCACCCCTTTGTACTTGGTTTGGGCTGTCAAGGCACTGTGTTAGTGGGTTTGGTGGCTCTTCTTACAGAGGCCACCAGGGCTATCTTATGTGCTTAGTATAAGTGCATAGGTAACTTGTTAGGTTCATGCTGCTCACCTCTTCATTAAAAAAAGGTACTGCAGCAGCCCAGTGGCGCTGAGGGTTGAGGTGCTGGATGCTGAATGCGACCCATGTTCAGGAATGAAGCGAAGGCTGGGGTTGGCGGGGGAGAAAGGGGATTGAGTGTCCAGAGGACAGCGCTCCTCTCTCTCTGGGGAGGGATCCAGGGCCTGCCTGGCACAGCAGTGGCCCCCAGTGGAAGCCGGAGGCAGTGCGCAAGCTTAGGGCTGAAGTAGAGGGGCAGAGCTGCGGCGGACATCCAGGGACGTCATTGCACGTCCAAGCTCCGGGGGAGGGAGAGAAGAGGGACAACAGCTAAGCACAGGGAAAAATTCCCTGTCTTGGGAATAGGCGCTCCCCCAGGGCCAAAGACCACACTCCCACGGGTTGGGCTCCTCGACCAGGGTGCACCTCCCAATCGGTGAGTTAGATTCTTGATAGAGCACCAGGACAATCGTGGCCCCACCTCGGGGGGTTGGAGCTGGGGAATTTGCCGGTCGGGCGGGCGAGAGCTTCAGACAGGGAGGTAGAGTCAAGCGGCTAGTGGGCAGCTGGAAGGAGTTCCCGAGATCAGGAGCAGAAACGGAATTAGGAGAAAAAAAAAAAAAAAAAAGGTACTGAGGGAGTTGGTGCCGCTGTATACCAGCGGGTGCGTACATTAACATGTACACAGGGCCTATGTGCCCTGCCAGCCCTCCAGAAATGTTCTGGCTCCTGCAGGGTCCTAGGGCCTCCATCATAGACCCATTAGTGTTAGTCTGTGGAGAAGAGATTCAGTAACATTAACAGTGACCGTAACTATGTAACTTGCATACTTTTGGTCATTATCACCTCAGCCAGACAGGGGAGTGAGGACCAGGCACTCTCAGTGGAGTCGCCATTTCTTGTTTTCTACATGGACATGGTCTTCCTTCACTGTGTGCAAAGTTCCTGCCCAAGGTAGTCCCTTGAGTTTCACCTTAGTCGGGTGATTTGTCTCCCAGTCTACTTTCCAAAGCCTATGGATGCTTTATGTACATTCCATATCCTGGACGTGAGCCAGGCACTCCGCGGTTTACGAGTAACACACTGAACTGGATTTGCAATGAGGCTTGTTACCTTTTTGTGACCTACAATGAAATGGCTTCTGGCAGTCTGGCAATAAAACAGATAGTTGGCCAGTGGATAACCACCTGCATCGATTGGTGCCGTAGGTTGGCTGGTAGGGAGTCGCTCTAGCAGTGGAAGGCTCATTCCATCAGACATACTCCAGCCAGGTATATCCCAATCAAGATCATCAGCCGGGCTGCTACCTGGTCTATTGTACGCACATTCATATCCCATCACAGCATTTACGTGCTCAGTTGCGTGATGCTGTGTGTGAGGTATCAGTCCTTCAGTATCTGCTTACCAAATAGATGGTTTGGCGGTTCCCCCTCAAAAAGGATCGCTTGGAGTCTGCCTAAGTGTGGGCAGGGTGGTAGAAATAGAGGTTACTTACTTGTAATCATAGTTTTACAACTGATATTCAGTTCACATCCACCCAACCTTCCCTGTCAAGTGGCGCACGTATCACTGCTTACATCATGCAAGATCTGACATCACAAGGGGTGAAGCTGAAGGATGACTTCACTAGTGGTGGTAAGAGCCAGTCTTGAAGATGTCCAGCAACTGACCTACATCAAGTGGAACTGCCATACTGTGGATGTGAATTGAATTATCAGGAGGGGAACTGTGGTTACAGGCAAGTAAGCTCTGGTTCTCCAGCAGATAGAGCCAGATCAATAAATGCTTTCTGTTTGCTGCAAAGATGCTTTCTAATAAAAACAGTTTATCATTCTGTCTGTATATGCTCTGATGAGTTAAAAAAAAATTAAGTGTTGTTGGTGCTTGTTTTAGTATAGGAGGCCGCTTTAGTTTCCTGCACATAGCATACAAAAATCAATACACAACAGTAAATGGTGGTTTATTGCTCATTGTCATATGCATATAAACATGAAGAAATATACTCCTGGGTACCTGAGACCACAGTTAGCGGGAAGGAAATGTGCTTCCATAAAAAAATGTGATTTCTTCTTTTCCTTTGAGCTTAGTAAAAAGGAGCTTCACTGCTGAAGAAAAATGACTTTGATGCTTTATTAATGAGTTTGCTACGGGAGTTTTTTTCCAGTTTGCCTAAGCTAATCAAATAGTTGAGAAGCTGAAAGAAATCAAGTGGCACTGAAAATTACTTGCCTAGGGTTTGGTATTTTATTTCAAATTGTAGAACAAAACAGAGCAATAAACTAGCTCAGTTTACCTTTCTGCCAGTACTTGCCTTCTAATTCATTACTGCTCATAAATGACTGCTACCTTATTATAAATTTCTTTAGAGGTGCAGTAAGAGATAATGGTTTAAATGTTTTATTGTAAGACCTGTGCACTGAAATAAAAGCCAAAAAAGTGCTATAATGCATTTGTAAAAAGTTTAGTTTAATGTCTTTAAGTGGTTTAGAAAGAATAATTTGCATCTGTTTTTCTGTATACCTTGTACCCCAAACCACTTTACAAGCATTGAGACTATTAGTGAAGCAGCTGTAAAATGTGTAGTTGCAGACATTCCGCTCTTCAGCTTGTATACACAGCCACGAATAGGGGCCTGAACAGATGTGAGAAGGGGAATGCTGGCCAGGTTATAAGAAAAGAGCCCAAATGTCTTATGACATGGGCTCTTTGTCTTCCACTGGGGCAACCATCAGAGCAGCTCCAGAGATGAGCAGAAAAGACTCTGGTTTAACATCTCATCTGAAGGACGGCACACCCCATCAGTTCATCTCACCCTGGGTAAAATAACCTGACCCCTATCTGATTTTTTTTTTTCCATCAAGAGGCAGCAAGTTTCATCTGCTTGGATGACCATCAAGTAGCAGGCAGAAAATTAGAAAATTGGCAGAAGATGCAGAAACACCAGGAAACGACCTTAATTGCCCTATCACTGCCTTCCATGAAGTATACCTTGTTCAGTACTGTATTTTCACTCTTCGTACTCCCCCACTTTGCCCTGTAGGCCCTTGCACTGTCTCATTCATGGGCAAGGGGAAGCTTGAAAGCTGCCCTGGATCCGTTCCCCCAAAATGCTAGTGTACTAGACCAGTGCTGATTGACACAATAACTACAAAAAAGGCATAAACTTGCATCAGTGATTGAACAACCTAGATAAAGAAAATAGATGTTGAGTAAAAGACAAGTATAAGCAAAATACAAGTATAGTGCTAAGAAAAAAGGGTAACAGAGACACAGAAGAGATGTGCCTGAAAGCAGTGATCAGGTGCAGTCTAGTCCCCAAAGCCCACTGGTTTAGTCAGAAAATGTGAGCTGGAGACTCACACAAAATCACAGAGAAATCAAAAAGAACAAATGCTCAAAAGTGGGAAGAAAGCTGCAAAAAATATTAATTTGAGCAAAGCAATCATCTGTCTGCATACAAACAGCCACCCTAACAATTTATGGGTTTACTGTTTCTGCTTCTTTGGGGGGGAGTCACCCCATGAGGAGGTGGAAGTACTGGACCTGCAGAACTTTGGAATGTCTGTATGTAGGCAGTCATTTGATCTTCTTTGAGGATAGCTCTTTCATCAGGCCATACCTATGGAACTATAGCTGCCAGGCACTACGACCATACGGAAACTTTTGCAAGCAGTCCTCTTGGGGCTACCCACAGTGACATCCTACATTGGCATACCTATATAAACATGGGTGGCCCCTTCTGCCCTCAGTTCTTTTCCTGCCATCGACCATACTCGTCGGACCCTGCACAGAGACGCTGCCACTATAGTCGACTGCTATTCAGTGTTTTTTCTCTCTCCCTAGTTCGCTGTCACTTCATATGAGCAATACCCGACGTTGTGTATTGTCTGAAGAACCTGCTAAGCTCTTTAGATTTTGCGAATGCTGTGAAAAGATTTACTCAGGCGACTCACATGATGTCTGCATGTGCTACCTCGATGCAGCCCATAACCTCAATGCCTGTCAGATTTGCCTGAAGTTTAACACTGGTACCCCGCGACGCAGAAATAACGCCTGGGAGACTTACCTTTTGAAAAAGCAGGTGGTTAGAATAAAGAAAGAGCTCCAGGAAAAGGGCTCTACCATGTCGCCGGCTCGCTCCTCGGGTTCTCATTTATCGAGGTCCTGGGAGAAAACTTTCAGGCAACATAAGCACAAGCACCGGGAGAGGAGCAAAGAGAAAACCTCACTCGTACGCTCTAGCTCGCCCCTTCATCCCAGAGTGACTGTTTCTGAGCCATCAACTGCCCCAGCAACGACACTACCAGCTGCCTAGACTGTTGATCCCTCCAGGTCGGGACAGGCTGTGAGCACGACCAGACCAAACATGGCTGGTGAGATGCTGTTGGCGTCGGGGATTGTACCTCCCCTTCGACATCACAGAGTGTGCCTATAGTTCAAGCAGGTGCCGACATGCAGGCTGTGCTTTCATCCTTCACGGACATGTTGCAATGTCTGCTACTTCCTGCTCTTGCGACAGGAGCAGCTTCAATGGGGCACTTCCGGCAAGCACCAGTGCTGACGTTTGTCAGGTCGACACGCCAGTTGCCTTCCAAGGCATAAGCGACCTCTT
This sequence comes from Neoceratodus forsteri, assembly GCA_016271365.2. Taxonomy (NCBI): domain Eukaryota; kingdom Metazoa; phylum Chordata; order Ceratodontiformes; family Ceratodontidae; genus Neoceratodus; species Neoceratodus forsteri. The sequence continues at coordinate 884,467,356 of CM028131.1, read as the reverse complement.
CTGTTCCCTCTTTGAGGCCTACAGAAACTGTCAACAAGGATCAGGAATATAAGCCTGACCTCATTATGCAAGCTGAAGAGGAGAAGGAAGAGCATGTGGGGAGCTCTTACGAGAGATCCAGCTCCACCATCTCCTCAGGGAGTGTGGACTCCATAGTATATACCCTTAGGTCCCCTCCTGAAGACCCTTCATTCATCTCCTTGATGCAGCAACTCCACTCTGCTATGGGGTCTGAATCTGAAGAGCAGGACGTCACCAAAAGAAACTTGATGGCATTCCTAGAAGTACCTGACTCCCCACCAATTCTTCTTCTACTGTCTGCCCTGGAGGATTCCACCCTGGCTGCATGGAACAGACCATATATGATAATCTGCCATACCTAGGAAGGCGGATAAAATGTAGCAGGCCCCTTGGGTAAGCCATTTTTTACAAGCCAACCTGAGACTGATTCAGTTATAATAAATGCAGCCCATGATAGGTCTAAAGCGCCTAAACATCTCAGTTCTCTCCCTCTTAACAAGGAGTCTAGGAGACTAGATGTTCTGGGGAAGAGGACCTTTGCTTCTGCTACTTTGGGCCTCAGGATTGCAAACTATCAGGCCCATATGATAAAATAACAGAAATCCTTCTGGAGGAAGGCTGAGGCAGCGGCCCAAGCCCTACCATAGGGTACTCCTAAGCAGGAGCTATTAAAGGGCCTTCAGGCAGGAGCAGATATAGGTAAGCATCTTTTACGCTCTACCTACAAAATTTCTGATGCTTCTGCTAGAGCAGCAGCTCCTGCGGTCTGTCTGAGAAGACATTCTTGGTTGAAGGTGGCAGGATTTGCCAGTGAAGTGCAACAGTCCATCTTAAATGCCCCATTTAGAGGCTACAAGTTGTTTGGAGCAGACGTTCAGGATATCCTCTCAAATTTACAGGCCTCAGGCAGTACTATAAAATCAGTACATTCTCTCTACCACACCAACCCAGGAGTAGGCAGAGGGTGCCCCTTTCATCTGGCCAGCAATAGACACCATTCAGAGGCCAGACAAAGTAAAAGCAGTGGAGGATCATCCCTGCCTGCCCAAGGACCCACCCCAGTTACCCACTCAAAAGCCTGTAGAGGTAGATGTGTGTTTGGGGGGGTGGGGGCTGCAGGATCCGGATCCGCATGATTCCTTCCTAGACCCCCAACCACCAGTACCTTCGAGGGTGGATGTAGGGGGTCATCTTTCCCTCCACCTGGACCAGTGGAAGAATGTTACATCAGATGCTTGGGTCTTGCAGATAATAGAACAGCGCCCTGCTCTAGAGCTTTCTGGAATTACCTCCAGACCACCCACCAGTGCCTTCTTCCTATCCTATAGAAGACATACCGGTGCTGCTGGAGGAAGTCGATGCCCTGATCCAGAAAAGGGCTGTAGAACCAGTTCCTTGGGAACAAAGGAACGTAAGATCTTACTTCGAGAGGGCTCTTGCAGTAGGCAGTAACCATAAGGACTGAGCTGCCAGGCGCTAGGATCACACGGAAAACATAGCTAGCAGTGGTGTGGTGGGGGACCACCCACCCGACATCACGTGACCCCCATACCCACCTCCAGTTCTTTCCCAGCATCAACCTGCACACATCGGACCTCGCTGAACGCTGCTACAGTCGACCGCCATTTTTGATAAGTATATCTTTCGAAATTCTTTATTTTCTTTCAAAAATTTGTATTCTCGACATCGGATTGCATGTCGTCTTCTACTGAATCCCGCAAGAACAGGTGCATCTGCGTCAAGCAGATACTGGAGAAAGATGGCCATACCTCATGTCTCCTCTGTCTGGGGCCTGACCACAACACCGAGGACCGTGAGGCCTGCCAGAACTTCGACCAGGCCACATGAAAACACAGTCTAAAAGTCCTGGAAGCCCATCTTTTGAAACAAAAGTTGGCTTCAGTGGAAAAGGAGCTGCAGCAGGTGCGTAGTGTTTCCTTATCCCTGGGGGCTCTCCTGGCTCCGATTCCTCCAAGCAGAAGAAGCACAAGCGGGACAAAGACAAACACTGGGACCAGAATTGGTCTCCCTCCAGGCCACGACTGATGAGTGGCCCTCTGCTAGTAAGAGAGGTGCCCCTCTGGCTAAGCCTTCCTGTCCTCTTTCGGAGTAGCCTTTGCTCCCCCCGCCCAAGCTGGTAACAGTTCCAGCGGGACCCTTCGGGGATTCGGAGGCTACTTCCACCCTTAGGCCCTTCAGACCTTAGCCAGGGTCTAAGTAGAGTGGTTCAGCTGGTAAATCGGACACTGGGTCTGCAGACATCTGCACAGCCCCGGCACTTCCATCAGACCCCAATTCGAGGTCTGAAATTGGTCCTTTGGACCATCGCCCGCTGCCACTTCAGCCACAGCTACCCTAAGGGAACTCCCCCCGGCCCCCCCACTCAGGACAAGCCTCCGTCTCTTCTGGTGGGGCCTTCAGACATTCCTCCCTACCCAGAGCTGGAGGTACCACCGCTCACAGGCTCTGTCAACCAGCTAGTGCCAGGCCACCCTACGCCGGATCCTCCTGGGGACCCTTTGGCTAACCTGCCCATGATTCCTCCATCTAGGCTGCCTCCCACACCACAGACCCCGGAAGCACCGATCGCCCTTTGTGGGCTGACGCTGGATCTCCCTTTAGGTCCACACTGCCACTCCACAACGGGGCCACCGGGCCCTCCGCTAGGTCCCTTAACCCTGCCTTCGGGTCGTCCTTCAGGTTACCCAATGCCAGGCTAGGCAATGCTGGGCTACCCAATGCCGGGTCACCCTACGCCAGGGTACCTAACACCAAGCTACCCGACACCAGGTTATCCAACGCCAGGGTACCCAACGCTGGGCTACCCGTCGTCAGGCTGTCGACCGCCGGCCACCTGTATCCGCAAGCCCCTGTGGGCTATGATGCTCTCTTTGATTCCTGGTTGAACAAAGCTAAGCACCAGCTAACATTGGAGTTGGACTGACACCAGCCGGACACAGTTCGTACGCTGGTCCGGATGACCCCCATTCCACTTCTCTGTCCCATATCAGGGTCCACTCCCCAGCTTCCGGACGCACAGTGGGTGCCTCCACAGGGGATAACCTCTGGTCATGGGCTGACTGATCCTCAGACAGAGGACCTTCATCAAAGGTCCCTGTCCTCACATAGGAGCCCTTCGTCAGACTCAGAGTGTGACTCTTCCTCTTCTTCGGGCTCCTAGTCCCCTCCACTGGAGGACCCCAAGCCTAAGGAGACGCTTAAATCTCCTCGGAAGAGGATCCCTCCTTCTTGGATCTCCTCTGAAAAATTCAGGAGGCTAGTGGATGGAGGACAGAGGAGCAAGATCCCCAGAGACAGAGATTAGCAGAGCATCTTGACATCTTGGAGCTGAACCCCTGCCTCATTCCCCCATGGATGGGGCCACACAAAGATTTGGCCACTACCATATGGTAATGACTGTTGTCTGTCGCAGCCATTTCAAAGAAGGTGGACAGATTGTACCATGCTACTGAAGGGAACGATCACCTAGTTAACCACCCCAACGCTGATTCGGTGGTTATCAACACAGCTCATGACTGCTGTAAGCAGCCGAAGCATATGAGTACCTCCCCTCCACATAATGAGTCGAGGCAACTTGATTCATTTGGCCAGAAGGTCTACTCATCCTCCACTTTGGCTTTGTGGGCTCTGAATTACGTAGCCCCCATGGTCTACATTCAGAAGGCCATCCTCTGCCAACTGAAAACAGAATTTGAGGCCTTGCCAATGTGTGTAGCCAAGACCAAAATTCAGCAGATGGGAAAGATGGCAGAGATTACGGGTTATCATACCTTTACGGGTGACTTATGATGCCGTTGATGCTTCCACTAGAAGTACTGCGACAGCGGTTTGTCTTCACAGACATGCCTGGTTGCGAGTATCAGGTTTTGCCCAGGATGTCCAAGCGTCTGTTCTAGACGCACCCTTCAGGGGATTGGCACTCTTTGGAGGGGATGTCCAGGACATAATGACCGATCTGCAGGAGCGAGGGAAGGCTCTTCATTCGGTGCACTCCGTCTACCATACTAGTCCCAAGTCTCAACCGCCTTTTCATCGACAGAAAATGTGCCAGACAAGGCAGCATCCCGGCAAGCGTCAGGGCAAACTCCATGCTCCCTCATCTTCCTCAACCCCCCCCCCCCGCCATGTCACACAGAACATCCTGGGTGGCACTCCCCAACCCTCCTTCTGCTTCTTGACTCGTGGCCAACCCCTCTCATCCACCCACAGTTCTGGAGGAGACTGTTAGAAGGAATTTTCCCCCCATCTGTCCGGGTGGGAGGCAGTTAGAACAGACTCTTTGGTGCTTCAGCTCATAGCTCAAGGTCGCATTATAGAATTCATAGAGAGACCTCCAGAAAATTCTCCAGGTCAGTCTCATGACCTGCAAGATCACATTCCGTTCATCAGAGAGGAGATCGTGACACAGTTGCGAAAGTCTGCCATAGAGTCAGTTCCTTGGGGCCAGGTAAGAAAGGGGTGATACTACCACTTCTTCCTGGTCCCAAAGAAAACGGGAGACCTTCGGCCGATACTGGACCTCAGCACGCTCAGCCTATATGTCAGGTACAAACAGTTTCGCATGCTGACCTTCATAGGACTGTTGCCACTGCTCCATCAGGGACACTGGCTATGCACCCTGGATATGCAGGATGCCTACCTGCATATCCCTATATTCCATGCCCACCACCATGTCCTCCGGTTTACCTTCCAGGGGGAACATTTCCAGTTCAAGGCTCTTCCCTTTGGCCTTTTCTCGGCACCCAGAGTATTCACCAAGTGCCTAGCAGTGGTGGCAGTGGCTTTGCGGTGTCGGGGTCACTGTGTGTTCCCATACCTTGATGACTGGCTTCTGTAAGCTCCGTCGAGGGATGGCCTGGAGGCTTCTCTATCGACCACCCTGGATCTATTCCACGGGGTGGGGGTCATAGTGACTAACCCCATGTCTCACCTCACTCCATCTCAGTGCCTTCAGTTCATTGGGGTGGTACTGGATACTTCCCAAGGTCAGGCCTTCCTCCACGTAGACAGGGCAGAAACGTTGCAGAAGCAAGCTCAGCTTGTGGCCTCCAGTCGGACAATGGCCAGAACAGTCCTCCACCTCCTAGGCCTTATGGCAGCAGCCATTCTCATGGTGCTCCTGGCCCATCTCCACATGCAGTTTATGCAGTGGGCCCTCAGGGTACAGTGGGATCAGAGGTCGGACATCCTGGATCACAGGGTTCTGGTGTCCAACCCTATGCGACAGGACCTCCTGTGGTGTTAGGATCTGAAAAATCCGCCGAGGAGTGCCCTTCCAGCCTCTCCCTCCAGCTCAAACACTGATGACAGATGCATCAGGTCTGGACTGCGGAGCGCATCTGGCAGATCGCAGAACCTGGGGATCCTGGTCTCAGCGGGAGCTCTCACTGCACATCAACGTGCTCGAGATGCATGCTGTGCTTTATTCCCCTTGGTATTTCAGCCCCTTCTCCTCCCGGGACCACTTCTGATCCAGTCGGACAACATGTGTATGGTCTGGTATCTAAATAAACAGTGAGGCACTTAGTCGTGCCCCTTGTGCAGGGAAGCAATGTGAGTATGGTATTGGGCAGTTCAGCACCAGCTAAGCTAGCTGCAGTGCACATCCTGGGCATCCAGAACGTCCTAGATGACAGTCTCAGCCTAACTCAGGCAAGGGCTCACGAGTGGGAACTGCGTCAGTCGGTGGTCGAAGATATCTTCCACCTGTGGGGTCATGCAGATTGCGATATGTTCACCTTCCCATTCAGCACAAAACTACCCAATTTTTGCTTGCTCGTTCCCAGGCCTGGTGTTTTTTGGTGAGACGCGCTGTCTCTTTGCTGGACAGGGAGGTTCTTGTATGCCTTACCTCTCTTCCTGCTCCTGCAGAGGGTTCTCCTCAAACTGCAAATAGAAGGAGCTCAGATGATCCTCATTGCTCCATATTGGCCTCACCCAGTATGGTTCGCTGTACTCCAGCAGTTAGCGGTGAAGCCTCCAGTTCCTCTTCCCCTCTGCCAGGACCTTCTGCCCCAGGATCAGGGCAGCCTGGTCCATTTGGTCCTCAAGTCCCTTCACCGTCATGCGTGGTGCCTTCAGACATAGATGTCTCTCACGTTGGGGTCTCTTCTAGAGTCGCTGAAGTCCTTGTAGAGGCCAGAAAGCCATCTACAAGAATCACCAACATGATTAAGTGGAAGAGATTTTCCATCTGGGCAGCCTCCAAAGATTGGGACCCTTTTTTGTACCCTGTTCCTCGGGTCTTAGTGTTCCTGCTCCATCTCTGCGACCTGGGACTCTGTTATTCTTCTTTGAAGGTTCACCTATCTGCCATATACGCCTACTACACTCTGGTGGAAGGCAAAACTTTGGCTCAGTTGGAGCTCTCCCGTACTTTTCTGAAGGGAATACTCCATATGAAACCTACTGTCAGGAACCCTGTTCCCCCGTTGGATCTGAACTTTATCCTTGAGAAGCTCACTCTGCCTCCCTGTGAACCAGCCACGAGCTGTGACCTGTGCTATCTGTCTTGGAAAGAGCTGTTTTTAGTTGCTATTACTTCTGCTCGAAGGATTTCCAAGCTTCAGGCTCTCATTTGTAAGGAGCCTTATTTGATTTTCCACAGAGACCGGGTGGCTCTGAGTACAAATCCTAAGTTCCTACCAAAGGTTGTTTCTGAGTTTACTTTGAATCAGACTACACTTGTCAGTGTATTACCCTGAGCACTCTAATCAAGGGGAGGCAATTCTGCACACTTTGGAGGTGCACAGAATTTTGTGTTACTTCATGACTCTTGACCAAATCAGTCCATAAAATGGATCAGCTTTTTGTTTCCTTTGCACTCAAAAGGGAGGGTGCAGAGGTTCAAAACAGTGTTTATCTATATGATTAGCAAACTGTATTCTGTTTTTCTATCAGAAGTACAACAAACCCCTTCCGGGGGAAGTCAAAGGGTATTCATCCAGAGGTATGGCTGCTTCTACTGCTTGTTTCAGAAATATTTCTGCCACAGACATTTGTGCGGCAGCCACTTGGAGCTCTGTCCATACATTCATAAAGCATTACAGCCTGGACATTGCCTGTAGGTGCAGGGCTGTCTTTGGACTTGCCGTCTTTCAAGGTCTTCTGTCTTAATTCCTGCCTACTGCAGACCTTTCCTGCCTCCCGTGTTCAGTCTCTGTTTGACTCGCACTGCTTGGGACTCAGTCCTAGTGGTTACTGCCTACTGCAAGAGCCCTCTCGAGGTAAGATAGTACAGTTATGTAAGAACTAACCATAACAGTAGATCTTCGAAGGAGGCCCTTGCAGTAAGCAAGGGTTTTCCCTCCCTCCTTCCCCCTGCTTCTCTTCCGCTTAGCCTTTTCTAGTTGCTCCAGGAGCCTTCTCCTTCTTCTGTTGGACCTTTTCACAGGTCTCCGGCGGGAGAACTGGAGGTGGGCGTGGGGACAGCCCACTATATGTCATTGGGCCGACGTCGGTCACGTGACCGGTGGGTGGTCCCCCACCAGACACTGCTAGCTAAGTTTTTCGTGTGGTCCTGGCACCTGGCGGCTCAGTCTTTATGGTTATTGCCTATTGCAAGAGCCTCTCCTAAAGATCTGTTATGGTACGTTCTTGCGTAACTGTACTATTCTATTCTTGCTACCTCCTAGTCCCAAAATGCACAAGAGATCCAAGGCCCATCCTAGACCTAAGAGATCTGAGCCTCTTTATTCAATACAAGAAGTTCAGAATGGTCACGCAACATGGCCTGCTCTCACTACTGCAAATAGGGGACTGGATCTGTTCCCTGGACATGCAGGATGCTTACCTGCATATCAAGATCTGCCCCCACCTCCCAAACAGGAAGTATGTCAGGTTCCTTTTCCAGGGGGAACAGTATCAGTTCAGGGTATTGCTCTTTGGTTTATCATCTGCACCATGGGTATTTACCAGATACTTAGCAGTAGTGGCAGTAGCCCTTAGGAGAGAAGGACTGTATGTATTCTCCTGCCTGGATGATTGGCTGCTCAAGGCCCACTCCAAAGAACAGCATTACCAGACTCGAGCATGCACCAGGCAGTTGTTCGATGCCCTTTGGATCATGATCAATGTGCTAAAATTGGATTTGGCCCCATGTTAGCGTCTACAGTACATAGGAGCAGTCTTTTACACAGCCCAAGGCTTCGCCATCCTGCTCCAAGACGGGGCTGAACGTCTGATTGCGCTGGCCCAAATGGTATACAACAACAGGTATGTCACAGCCAGGACATTCCTGAGACTATTAAGTTTGATGGCAGCAGCCATTGTTACGGTACTACTGACCAGACTGCATATGAGGATCCCCCAGTGGACCTTAAGAGTTCAGTGGGATCAATGCACAGATGACTTAAAACAGAAGGTTCTAGTAACCTCTCCTGAAGGTACAGCTGTGGTGGATGGAACCCAGCCATTTGTTAAAAGGGGTTTCTTTCTTGATCCCCTTCCCTAATCAGATTCTCCAGGAGATGGGCTGGGTGGCACATTTAGTGCCTCATTAGACACAGGGAACATGGACCAGGATGGAGAGTACCCTCCACATAAACATCCTAGAAATGAGGGCTGTTATGTATGGCCTACAAGCCTTCCAGACCCATCTGTCCCTGGGACCTCTGCTGGTGCTAGACAGCATCAGCCTGATGCATTATATCAGTGTGGGGGGCGCTCACTCCTACGCCTTATGCAGGGAAGTGATAAGGGTTTGGTATTTGGCTCTAGAATATGGTCTAGAACTGTTGGCAGTTCATGTTCCAGGCATCCAAAACATCTTGGTAGATAGGCTAAGCAGGTCACAGTCCAGAATGCACAAGTGGGAGCTGTTGATCTCGGTGGCAGAAGACCTGTTCGACAGGTGGAGTCACTCAGAGTTGGATCTTTTTGCATCCCCATGCAATGCAAAACTGCTGCTTTTCTGCTTGTTCATGCCATGGCATGGAGTTTTTTTGGCGAGATGCATTATCCCTCCCTTGGGAGGGGAGGTTCCTTTACACCTTTCCTCCCATTCCTCTAATCCAGCGAGTGCTAATCAAACTCCAAATGGAGGGAGCAGTGTTGATACTGCTCCTCTTTGACATTGTCAGATCTGGTTCCCCTTACTGCAGCAATTGTCAGTGGAACCACCAGTGCCTCTGCCCCTGTGCAAGGGCCTGCTGTCCCAGGAACAGGGAACCTTGTTCCATCCGGAGCTCAAGTCACTACATCTCCACGCATGGCTCCTGAAGACATAGCCATTGCTAGGTTTGAGGTGTCTCAAAGAGTAGCAGATGTCCTAGTGGCTGCTAGAAAACCTTCCACCAGGGCCACTTATTCAGTGAAGTGGGCCACTTCTTATCAGCTGGATCCCCTTACCTGTCGGATGAATCAGGTTCGAGAGTATTTGCTGTCCTTGTCCGATGCAGGTTTGCAGTACTCTTCTATCAAAATGCACTTGGCGGCTATTTTAGCCTTTCATGTGCTTGTTGAGAGTTGCACAGTTATACAGTTGGAGATGCCTGTACATTTTTGAGAGGCATGCTGCACTTGAAGCCTCCTATCCACAATCCTGTCCTGGCTTGGGACCTGAATTTTGTTAGAAAAGGCGACATGTGGCCTGCACTTAATGTCTTAGAAAGCGTTATTTTTCATTGCTGTTACTTCTGCTTGAAGGGTTTCAGAGCTTCAGACTGTAATGTGTTAGCTTCCTTATTTGATTTTTTTCATGAAGACTGGGTGTCTTTATGTCTAATCCTAAGTTTCTTCTTAAGGTGGTCTTTGAGTTTACTTTAAATCAAACTATCCACCTGCCAGTTTATTTTCCTGAGCATGCCAGTCCGGGGGGGGGGGGAGCTATGCTCCATGCTTTAGATGTACATAGAATACTCAGGTACTATATGCACTGTACGAAGGACTGCCAGAAGTCCTCACTGCTGTTTTGTTTCCTTTGTCCCTGGGAAGGAGAACGCACCTGTTTCAAAACAATTTCTGTCCAAATGGTTATCCGGTGGTATTACTTTTTGTTATAGGAAGTACAGTAAGGAACTTCCTGGTGTTGTTCAGGGCCATTCCACAAGAGGCATGGCCACTTCTGTTGCCTGTTTTCAGTAATGCATCAGTTGCAGAGATCTGTGCAGCTGCCACCTGGAGTACTGTCCACACTTTCACTAAACATTACAGCTTGGAAATTGCCTCTTGAAAAAGGGCATATTTTGGCCTTTGGCCTTGCTGTACTTCAAGGCCTCCTTTCTTAGGCCTGTAGGCTACAACCATCACACTGTTTTGTTGTCAGTACTGCTTGGTTCTCGTTCCATAGGTGTGGCCTGATGAAAGAGATATCCTCAAGGAAGATGGAACAGTTACATACTTACCGTAACAGTAGATCTTCGAGAGAATCTCTCTCTCTCTTCAGTCCGTGCCGTCCCACCCTCCGTCTCTTGGATTTAGCGCTCTGTAACTCCTCTCTCTTTCTCCAGGACAGTCTACCTGCTGTTTCCAGCCTTGCCTGGTAGGTGAAACCATAAGTTCTCTCCTGGTCCCCTAGAGGGAGGTCCTCTGAGCATGATCTCTAGCGGGGAACTGAGGAGGGAGGGGGCTACCCACGTTTATATGGGAGTGCTGACATAGGACGTTGTCATGGGCAGCTTCTAGCAGACTGCTTGGAAATAGTTTCCATGTGGCTCTAGTTCCTGGCGGCTGTAGTTCCATAGGTTAAGATTAAGTTGAGTTTAAGTTTATTGACAGGAGCATGCTCATTTTCAAGGAGGTCCTGTAAGGACAACATTAAACAACAGTGTACAATAAAAGTGATGACATAGTATACAGGTACAATAATTGGTAGGTAAAAAGTGCATATATGGTCAGTACAAACAATAAAACATATTGGAATCTGGTGTCTGGGTAGGCAGCAGTGACATACCATAAGGTAATAGTAATGGTAGGAAATACATACAGGGTCAATGAAAAGAAAAACAATCGTGAAGCATACAGGAACCAATTCATATTAAGAGGGAGAACACAAAATAGTATCAGTAAGAACTTACATGATTGCTGTCAGCTTCCCACGATGGCTGAGAGTGCATTAAGGAAGGAAGGGGATAAGTAGAAATACATAACTACTTCTGATGTGGAAGGAGTCCAACTGAGGGGGCAAGGGATAAGTGCAGGAAGCTGTGAGAGGACAAAAGAGCAAGGGAGAGATTTGGGCAGGGATCAAGGTTGGAGGGTATAGAAGGAGTTCTGGGCATAAGGGTGGGGATGGACTAGGAAGAACAGGGCCATGGTGGATAGGGAGAAGGATACAAGAAGACAGAGGGTACTCACTTGATAACAGTAGCAAGAGACTGGCATGATATGCAAGGACCTATGGCAGTGACAGACTACTGGGAAGAATTTGTAGGTCATGGCTCTGAAGAAATGTAATGAGACAATGCTGGTGATGGGATGGCATAGCTAATGGCACCCTTGCCGAGGGAAGTATGCGTCCGGGGTACGTCGAGGAGGGTGTAGGCGGATTTCCTAAGGAAGTAGGAGCAATGGGAAATATTAACAAGTGAGGAGATATAGGTCGGTAATTTGTTTAGTAGACTTTTGAGGGTCCAGGTACCTAAATGGAGTAGCCGTTGGGTGGCCGGCCAGCCTCTTTATATAAGTCACAGTGGTGCTTCCTGAAAGGTGCTTTAGTAATGAAGCACAGAGCCTGATGGAACAGTATATCGAGCTTGCAAAGGTTGGAAGTAATGGCACAGTTGTAGATGATTTACTTTATTTTACTTGATTCCCCACCCAGTGAGAGAGGGTGGTGAATTGAATTGAATTATATTTTAGGTCTTTGTTGTGTTTTTTTTTTTTTTTGGGGGTATCTTATTTTGGGCTATTACTTGTTTTAAGTTGTTTCTTACTCTGTGAGAGAGAGTAGGAATTTCACTTGTTTTAATTGTTCTTGGGGAATCTGATTTTATTTGTTTACTTTGTGGTAGTTGTATCTGTTGGGTGCTTGTGTTTGGGTGTACGATTGGAAATTTTGGGGTATTAAGATGTGTTGGTAGTCTGCTCCCCCCCCGGTCGTGCACTATTCATCCTCCGAACTTCATGACCCCCACCCATTTGCTGCCCACCAATTGCAGTTTACAGTCTACCAGCACTGGGAATTGTTTGTTGGGGAAGGGATGGGCAGGAGGCAGCGAACGTCTGAGGATGAATGAGCGGGGTTCTCGCATCAGGGTAGAAAGGTCCAGGAGATGCCCTGGGGCGAAATGGACTCTGGAATGTGGTCCTCCATGTCTGGTTTCCATAGGCTCCACCATTGGTGGGCAGATAGCTTGGGCGGACCCATAATCCCGTCCAAATCAAGCGGTGTTATGCAGTGCCAGATTTATTAAAAACAAGACTGCGGACTTCCGGTTACGTCACTAAACTGATGGCCGCCTAACCCGACAGCTCCGTGGGTTGCTCAGCAGCAGAATTATAATAAACCAGCCAAATCGCTAACTCGAGCGCTAAATCTATAGATACCTGTTGCATGGTGATGGCATCTAACAAAACCAAAGGGAAAGCATCTCATTCAGCGAAGGTATGGGTGCTGATGGATTTAGACAGACAACCGGGCCCACACGAGGTCTCCTGCCCGGTTTCTCCAGTTTCGAGTTTAGCCGATTCAGAAGATAATATAGAGCTCTGTGATCAGCAAACAGTTGTCTCTAAAGTAGACAGGATTATAAAAACCCTACACAGAGTTGAGTCTTCAGTGGCTGATCTTCAATCCGATCTTAAAAAAGTATATAAACATAGTGAGGCAGCAGAACAGGCAGTCAGATCTTTGGCAGACTCTACCAGTGAGCATGACAGGGCCATCCTATATCTCCTAGCTCAGGAAAAAGAATTGCAGGCCAAAATTGACGATCAGGAGAACCGGGCACAAAGAAATACCTTCTGTATCTATGGAGTTCCAGAGGAATCTGAGACATCCTTTGCAACAATGGAAGACTTCATGGCTCATATGCTAAGGGCTAAGCTAAATATTCCTGAGAGTACGCTCTTCTGATAGAAAGGGCGCACCGCTCACTTATAGCTAAGCCAAGAGAGCAATCGGCACGCCCCAGGTCGATTATTGTGAGGATGCTGAACTACCAAGAGCGGCAGTTAATTTTGCAAACTGCCTGGAAAAACAAAAGCTTACGATTTGATGTGCAAAAGATCTTCCTAGACCAGGACTTCTCGGATTTATTAAATAATAAAAGATGCCAGGTGAGGGATATAATAAAATAAGCGAGAGAGAAAAATGTCAAAATCCAACTATACTATCCAGCCCGTTTACGAATTCATACAGAAAAGGGCCCCGTATTGTTTGACTCGCTTCAAGAAGCAGCAACTACTTTAAAACAAACGGGGATTCAATGCCCGAATTCCAAAACAGACACGCAAGGGATTGCACGGGTCGCATGGCAGAGAGCTGGGAAACCTAAAAGAGCACAACCTACATCAGTGACCTGGCCCTCACACTTATGTATGGACTTGCAGGAACTAGTCGCAAGAGAATGGAAGGCACCACGGATGGCGGTAGGATCAGGGAGATCAAGCTCATGCAACCCACAAACATGAATCTGCAAGTAAGGAACCTTTTCTGTTAAAGCAACGAAGCGGGTTGAAGAGTCACTGTGGTGACACCTTACCTCCGCACTGGTTTCCTGGAGTGGGGGAACAGCAGGGTGCAGAAAAAAATAACTTTCTCTTTATTTTTGCTGTGTTTTGAACGACCGCTGTGCTGGGGAGGTTCGTTTGCACCTACCCAAATGTAAATTTACACGGCTGAGGGAAGCTTTGTGTCTACTCATCCTGAACGTTAACTGTGTCCTGGGCTGCCAGTTAACCTGGTGGCATTATTAACTTTTTCCAGAGAAAATTAGCACAGAAGAAACATTTTGGGCCTGACTGATCTGAGGGTTTATTATTATCTGTGGGGAAAAATGTTGAAACCTGTATTCGTCTTGGATCATTTGCGAGATCCCCTTCTCCTCCCTTTGTTTACCATGTATGATTTGGTCCTGTTGGTATAACTCTCGGCTCCGCCCCATGACGCCAGATCTTCCTTACCGCTTGGAAGCTCAGGTTCCCTCCTTAACGCTCTGCGTTTGAGACTGGTTCCTATTTCTCCGTTTGCGGATTTAAAAATAAATTTTGCGAAAAAGACTTCAGTCTTCTATCCCTCGCGACGGCGATGGACAAATCGACTCCGGATTTGGAGATGCCCAGCGGGCAGAAGATGTCTCGGACGGATCCACACTCCACGTGTGTCTACTGCTTAGGCCTTGAGCCACGACCTGCAGAGCTTGCGACCTGTGCCATCTTTCTCGGCTCGCTCCTCGAGAGGCCGTGCTGCCCGATTGCAACTGGGCCGTCCCGAGGCATTCTCTCCGGTGAAGTCCAAGAGGCCCGCTGGCGGTGTCCACGGCCATGGCTCAGCGGATCAGCTTGAGCGGATGGTCGCCCTCGAAGAGGAGGCGGCGCGGGCCGTATCTTCCTCGGCCGCGGCATTTATCCCTGCTCTCTCTGGGCTCTTCTTACACGGCTTCCTTTAAGGAGCTTTGTCTGTCCCTCTCCACTAAAGGAGAAGGGCCTACGTCTGCGGGACCTTATTCTCGGTCCAAAAAGAGGGACAGGGGTAAGTCCCTCCGTCGACGCTCTTGGGGCCAGGAAAGGTCCCTCTCCCGGGCCGTCGACCGTCGAAGCAGTCGACCCGCTCGGCTTGACCACTGGCCTCACGGTGTCCCCGTCAGGTCAGTTGACCGAGACTCCCACCGATGAAGTCGAGATTTTCTCGACCCATTAGGCGGGCTGTCGCCTTTAGCAGCCGAGATTCCCTCTCCCGGTTCCCCGGAGGAGTTGAGGATCCGATGGGCTCGCCTGTGCCTCGGTTCCGGAGCCCTCGGATGGACCATCCGAGCGAAGGAGTGCGGTTCCGGCGACACCTCCCGCACCGACCTCGGAAATTCCGGGACTCTCGGTCTCGGACCTCTTAGCGGTCCAGCCGATCCCACCGTCATAGGCGGTCTCGGTCTCGGCACCGCGGTAAGCGGCGTCGCCGCGCGTCCTCGTCCTCCTCCTCGGACAGAGGCTTCAGCGTAAATTACGTCCGACGGCACGAGGACCTTATGTTGCAACAGTTCTCCTGGCCGAGTAAGCCGACCGCCGCCTTCCCCGCCATTAAGTGGCTGTCACCGGAGCGGCCGACACAACCCCTCGACTTATCCGAGGAGCCTATGCCCAGGCCGGTTGTTTGGCCAAAACCAGCTGCTCCACCGATTCCGGTGGAACCTCCGCCTCCACAGCCACCAATTGGGGCTCCGACCAAGGATTCTCGGTCGGCTAAGGGTCTACCCCATCGGCTGTCAGTTACCCTCACTCCCGACCGACCTCGGCAGGTGAAGGGTGGCTCAGGCCAGAAGCAGCTCTTCGAGGACTCTTCCGAGTCCGAAGATGATTCCTCCTTTTTCTCCAAGCGACTGGACTTGGAGTCTTCAGGAGGTCAGTCAATGGACGATAGCCCGTCGTCCTTCCTAGGACTGCTTCGGCTCATCTCGGAGTCCACGGGATGGAGCTCGAACCCGTTCCAAGCAGAGCCAGGTATCCCCTCACGGAGATTCTGGACCGGGGGATTCTCCGACGGAGGCCTTTCCGGTGGCGAGGCCATAGTGGAGTCCGGCACTGGAGCTTTGCGCGCCTGCTTCCTGCCCTGCGCCTTCGGCCAGGATGGCCAGGAAGTATCGGTCCCTACCGGTTCCTTGTCGGTTTTTGGAACACCCTCTGCTGAGGGGTTGGTTTACAGACAGCGTTTTCAGTAGCCAGCGTAGCGCGCCAGGGATGTGGACAAACCTCCTGACAAGGAGTCCAAGAATTGGACTATGTCAGGCGAAAGTCTCGCTCGTCCTCTCGACGCCCGTCACAGGCCAGTTCGTCATCTCATGGCACATTTTTCTCATGCCCTGTTGGGCTCCCTGGATGAGGTCATCCCTCATCTTCCCCCGATCTGCAGAATACGGTCAAGCAGGTGCGGGACCAGGGCAGGGCAGTGGCCAAACAGCAGCTCAGACTGCTTTGGATATAGGGACTCGATGTGCCAGATCGGTAGCGCCGAGTGGCTATGCGTCGGTAGGGCTTGGCTGGGGATATCCACCTTTGCCCCGGATATCCAGCACAAGTTGGCGGATGTTCCCTTTGAGGACTGACCTCTTGACCCTGGGGTGGAAGGTCACCTGCAGAGGATCGAGGTCAATGCTACCTTGGACTCGGTCTCTTCGCTCAGAAGGACAAGGCCGCAAGCCACAGCCTAGCCCTTTCGTCCTTCTGGGCCCTTTATTGACCCAGCAACGTCAGGGCCAGCAGGCTCGACCTTGGCATCCCAAACCCAAACGCTGGCTTCCTCTAACAGGAGGCAGGGAGGAAAAGGCCCAGGAGGTCCCTCGGCGGTCCCTCCTCCAAAGCCTGCCCAGTGACGGGCTGAGGGTGTCGCCCCATTCCGATCCACCCTAGGTCCCCCGTGAGAGACGGCTCTCACTTCCGTTCCGCCTGGTCGCTGTTACCACAGACGGGTGGGTCTTGGAGGTGGTGGGAAGGCCTGCCTCTGGAGTCGAGCAGGCACCACCCTTCAGAGCCGTCGCCCTTCGAGGGCACGGGATCCCAACCTCACTGGCGGCTCGTCGAGCCGACGCCAGCTCTCCTCCTCCAGAAGGAGGTGATAAGAAGGTGGTGGACCCTCCTTCAGACCCAGGGTTTGTGTCAGGTACTTCCTGGTTCCAAGCCAGACCGGGGCTGGCGCCCCATTCTCGACCACGAGACTAAACAAGTTCCTAAGGTCTCGAACCTTCAGGATGGTCACTCTGGCTCAGATAATACCATCCTTGGAGCAGGCGTGTGGTTCTGCTCTCTGGACTTGCAGGGCCGCATTTTTCACATCCCTATCCGTCCGTCTCACCAGAGATTCCTTCGCTTCAGCGGAAGGATCCCTCTTGATTCCAAGCCATGCCCTTGACATCTCCAGCTCCCAGGGTCTTCACCAAATGCATGGCAGTGGTGACAGCATTCCCTCACGGCGCCCGAGGGTCGGTGTACCCTTACCTGGACGACTGGCTGATAGCGCTCCCTCCAGGAAGGAGGGGCGGAGTGGTCCAGAGATCTGGCCCTCCAGGTCTGCTCTCAACTGGGCCTCCTTATCAGACGAGGCCAAGTCGGAACTCGAGCGAAGCAGGTGATTCTATTCATCGGAGGCGCAGCTCGACTCTCTTCGAGCCAGAGCGGCTCCGCCGACGGACGAGGTTCTTTCCTCCTTTGCCCGATCATTTCTGCTTGGGCAATTGCGCCCTGCCCGGGACTTCCTGCGCCTCCTGGGTCTCATGGCGGCCTGCACCAGCGTGGTCCGTTGGGCCCGCTGGAACATGCGTCCCCTTCAGTGGGGACTGGCCAGCCAGTGGTCACAACGCTGCGATCCTTTGGACCAGCTTGTGTCGGTGACACAGGGGATGTGGAACGCTCTCCATTGGTGGACCGTTCCAGATCATTTGCAGGAGGGCATCCCGTTCGTCCGACCCGAGCCGACGGTCTCTCTTTCGACCGATGCCTCTCTGATGGGTTGGGGTGCCCATCTGGGGGAACACCGGGCTCATGGCCTCTGGTCCCCGCGGGAGTCCCGATGCCACATCAACCTGCTGGAGCTCCGAGCGGTCCGCCTAGCTCTCACCGCCTTTGCTCCGTTCCTCCGGGGTCAAGTGGTCAGAGTCCAGACGGACAATACCACGACCATGTACTATCTAAACCGCCAGGAGCGGGGCCGCGCTCCATGCTTCTATGCAAGGAAGCTCTCCGCATTTGGTCCACTCTGCGCAGCCTGGGGCGGATCTTCTAGCCATTCACGTGGCAGGGCCTCCAACACCCTGGCCGATGCCCTGAGCGGATAGGGGCTGCATCCCAGTGGTCTCTCCTGCGGAGGTAGTACAGCATCTGTTCTCCCATTGGGGCACACCTCAGGTGGACCTGTTTGCCTCCAGGGAGACGAAGGCTGAGTCTGTTCCATGCCGCCCCCTCAGCAGAGGGCTCACTGCAGGGATGCCTTCTCGAGGCAGTGGACCCCGGGCCTCTTTTACGCCTTTCCCCATTTCCCTTGATCCACAAGGTGCTTCTCAAGGAGGAGGGACAAGGTGCAGGTGATTCTATTAGCCCCAGACTGGCCTCGCCAGTTCTGGTACCGAATCTCCTCAGTCTCAGCTCCAGGACTCCGGCAGCTTCCAGCTCGCCGGACCTGCTCTCAGTCAATCAGGGAAGGTGTGCCATCCGGACCTTCAATCCCTGCACCTGACGCCTGGTTCCTGGAGCTAGAGTTCCAGGCCTTGGGTCTTCCGGCGAGGTCCTCAATGTAGTTGAGGCGTCCCGTGAGTCGACCAGAAAATGCTATGCCTTCAAATGGAAAAGGTTTTCCATTTGGTGTCAGAGCAGGGCTTGGACCCTTCCTCCTGTTCCTTGGCAAGCATCTTGGACTATCTATGGTCCTTTCTAGTCAAGGCTTAGATCGGCTGACCTAAAGGTGCACCTAGCACCATCTCTGCTTACCGGGCGCGGGCGGAAGCAGTCGGTGGCGCAGGGAAGGTGGGCTGCGCTTTTCAAAGGCCTTGATCACATTTCCCTCCAGTCGGGAACCCCCACCTCCGTGGGATCTACTGCTGGTACTGGCAAAGCTCATGGGCAAGTCATTGAACCTATGCACAGGTGTGCTTCTCTCACCTGTCGTGGAAGACCGCTTTCTTGGTGGCTACTACGCCAGCCAGAAGGATGGGAGAGCTCCAGCGCTTCCATCGAGTCTCCTTACCTGGTCTTCCACAGGGACAAGGTTGTCCTCGCCCCACCCAAATTCCTTCCGAAGGTGGTGTCGGAGTTTCACCTTAACCAGGTGTTGACTCTGCGGTGTTCTACCCCAGTCACCTCCCGGAGGCGAATATAGGCTCCATACTCTGGACCCTAGAAGGCGCTCGCTTCAATATAAGGAGCGCCACCGGCTGAAATCGGGAGAGGTTCGCCAGCTGTTTGTCACCTACGCTGAAGCCGCATCTGGCAGACCTGCAGCTAAGCGGGACGATAAGCAGGTGGGTAACCTCCTGCATAGATCTCTGCTATAAGTTGGCGGGCATGGAGCCTCCCAGAGGGATAAGAGCTCATTCTACCCGCCATACTGCTGCAACGGTGGCTGCTTCCAGGGACGCCCTATCCAGGAAATCTGCAGGGCTGCTACCTGGAAGTCAGCAAACACTCATTACCCATTACCACATTGACCTTGAGTCACGCCGGGATGCTGGTTTTGGGGCCTCAGTTCTCCAGTCTCTCTTTCCCAAGTAAGTATTAGGGTGTCGTCTTGCCTTCCTCCTCCCGGAGAACTGCTAGAGTCTCCAATGAGTGTGGATGAACAACATATCCATGTCCCTAAAATACAAGATTACTCACCTGTAACAGGAGTTCTAGGAATGGTATATGTTGTTCATCACCCCACCCGACCTCCTCGGCTTGGACGCACAACCTGAGCTTCCAGCGGGCCAGATCTGGCGTCATGGGGCGGAGCCGAGAGTTATACCACCCGGGTGGGTGGGAGGAGCAAGCTTGAAGACCTTCCGGCAAGATTTAAAGCGGCAAGGATACCTGCCAATGAGTGTGGATGAACAACATATACCATTCCTAGAACTCCTGTTACAGGTGAGTAACCTGTATATACTGTCATTCATAAATTCCTTGGTTAAAAGTTATCCAGACAGTTATAACTTGTTTAAAGACAGCAAGTTTTGTTGTCGGTTTGTTTTTTAAAATGTTCAATATTTATATTTTTAGTGCACTAGTGTATTTTGTTAACTATGCTTGGCTTATTTGTCTACTGGGGGTCATTCCACCGTGAGGGTTGAGGGGTCGTTCTGGCTGGGTTGGGAAACTAGAGGTAATGGCACGGTCCTCCTCAGGATTTAAATAACTAAATTAAAATGGGTTCAATAAAAGTTGCTTCCTTGAATGTTCAAGGCATCAACTCTCCCATTCAGAGAACGAAGATATTGCAGTATTTAAACCAACTCCATGCCGACATCTGTTTCCTGCAAGAGACCAGACTGTCTGAAGTGGAGCACAGGAAACTTAGAAGAACGTGGGTCAGTAGGGCTGTGGGATCGTCACATGCCTCAGGCAAGAAGACTGGCACAGTCATTTTGATTCGGGAAAATGTCCCAATAGAAATCACAAGTGAAGAATCCTTAGAGAATGGCAGAGGGATTATTATCTCAGGAGACCTGTTCTCCCCAAAACTGCATTTAATTAATATTTATGCCCCTAACAGTTATGATCTTGTATTCTACCAAAATCTGTTTCGTAAGCTCTCAGATTTGGGGGAAGGGCTGGTCCTATTGGATAGGGTCTTAATTATGTGGTTAATCCAGGGCTGGACCACTCATCTCAAAATAACAAGACAAATAAGAGAATGAGCAAGGCACTCGGGGGAGGTATGCAGGAACTAGCATTAGTGGATATCTGAAGGGAGCTGAAGGGGTCATAAAGAGACTTCACTTTTTATTTGAACCCTAACCACTCCTATTCCAGAATCGACTATTTTCTATGCAGTAATACCGAGTTACATAAAATAAAGGAATGTGTTATCCACCCCAGGGTGGTCTCAGACTATCTGCAGTAACTTTGATGCTGCAGTTGGGGGATTGGTGAAGGTAAACAGCCTGGAGATTCAGTTCTTCTCTGTTAGGGAGGCAGGACTTCAGGGACCACATATCAGACAAGATAAAATATTATCAAAGAAATAACAATATGAAAGAACCAGGGCCAAAATGGTATTGGGATGGTCTCAAGGCTGTCATTCGGGGGGAAGTGCTATCATATGCAGCACAGTTAAAAATAAGAAAGAATGGAAAGGCAGCTAGCTCTGGAAACTCAGCTGCAACAATTAGAAAATGAAAATAAACAGAACTAAAGAAAACTTAATTAAAATAAATAATACTAGGAAAGACCTAAAAAATACCTTAGATTACCACATTGAGGGCAAATTGAGATACTCAAGCCAAAAATATTATGAATATAGTAATAAGGCTGGGCAACTCCTTGCCTTTAGATTGAGGCAAGACCAAGCAGAAAGATATGTTAAGAAAATTAAGGTGGGAGGAACAGATTCAGACACAACTCATTTTACCCCTAAGGGACAGCCGAGGCCTTTGAACAATATCACTCCACCATTACAATAGAGACCCAGAAGGCTCAGATTTACCACAGGTAATACAGAAATACCTAGATTAAATCCCTCTCCCAAAACTAATGGAAGACAATAAATTAAGGCTAGACTCCCCTATCACCTCCCAGGAAATAGCAGATACAATTCGTGACATGAAAACAGGTAAATCACCCGGACCGGATGGTCTTTACGTGGAATTTTATCAAAAATATAGATCCCAGTTAACCCCTATTCTATTTCAGTTATTCAGTTCCAGCGAGGAAGAAGATTACTTCCCCCACTCCCGGAGGAGAGCCTTTATTTCGGTTATAGAAACATACATAGAGACATAGAATTTGACGGCAGATAAGGACCGCTTGGCCCACCCAGTCTGCCCATTTCCCTACCTAATGGATAAGCTGCAGGTCCTACTTAACCAGCAGCCTACTTCTTCCTACCCCACCCCTAGAATTGCCTTATGACTGTCCCATGCATGCTTGAATTCCACTACTGTTTTGACCCACAGTCTCCTCGGAAGGCTGTTCCGTGCATCCACAACCTCTCTGTGAAAAATACTTCCTTAAATTACCTCTGAGCCGCCCCCTCTATCTTCAAATTGTGCCCCCTTGTTCTTGCACACCTCTTTTTTTGAAAGATGCTACCCTCTTGGACTTTGTTGATTCCCTTGAGGTACTTGAAAGTTTCTATCATGTCCCCCTCTCCCTCCTTTCCTTGAGGCTATACATATTAAGCTCCTTAAGTCTCTCTTCATATGTCTTCCGGTGCAGACCTTGCACCATTTTAGTTGCCCTCCTCTGGACAGCTTCCATCCTGTCTATGCCTTTGTGGAGATTGGGTCTCCAGAACTGCACGCAGTACTCCAGATGGGGTCTCACCAGCTGTCTGTACAGAGGATAATAACTTCCTGTTTTCTACTGGTGATGCCTCTCCCTATGCATCCCAGTATCCCCCAGCCCTCCTTGCTGCCCTCTCACATTGCTTGCCCACCTTTAGGTCATCTAATATGACTACCCCCAGGTCCCTTTCCATTTTGTTAGTATCTCACCCCATTGTGTACTCTTCCCTGGGTTTTGTTTCCCAGGTGCATTACCTTGCACTTCTTAGCATTGAATCTAAGCTGCCATACATTTGACCATTCCTCTAACCTTGCCAAGTCCCTTCTCATCCTTTCCACCCCACCTCGTGCGTCAATTCTGTTGCAGATCTTTGTGTCATCTACAAAGTGACATACTTTTCCTTCCAGTCCCTCTGCAATGTCGCTTATAAAGACATTGAAGAGGACCGGACCTAATACTGAACCCTGCGGTACCCCCCTTTCTTCAGAGTGGACTCCATTTACTATTACTCTCTTTGTCCTATTCTCCAGCCAATTCTTTACCCAGGCTGTCCTCTTGGGACTCACTCCCAGGCTGGCTAACTTGTGTATTAATCTTTTGTGTGGGACTGTGTCAAATGCCTTCTAAAAGTCTAGGTAGGCCATGTCCACAGCCCTCCTGATCTACTACTTTGGTCACCCAGTCAAAGAAATCTATCAGATTTGTCTGGCATGACTTCCTGCTGTGAATCCATGTTGCCTTGGGTCCTGTGCCCTCTAGCCTCTAGATACTGAACAATTCTTTCCTTCAGAAGTGATTCCATCATTTTCCCTACCACTGAGGTTAAACTAACAGGTCTGTAGTTTCCTGCTTCTGCCTTGCTCCCACTTTTGTGAAGGGGAATCACATCTGCCCTCCTCCAGTCCTCTGGTACCATCCCATCCTCCCATGATTTGTTAAAGAGGGTAGTCAGTGGTGTCACTAGTTCTACCCTTAGTTCTTTTAGAATTCTGGGATGAATCCCATCAGGCCGCATTGCTTTGTCCACCTTCAGTTTTAAGAGTTCTTTCAGAACCCTTTCTTCTGTAAATGGGCTGGTATCAATTTCTGTATCCAGAGTGTTTCTACCGTTTGTTTTAGGTACCTCCCCCTTTTCCTTTGTAAATACTGAGCAAAAATATTATACCTAAGGAAGGTAAACCCCTTGATTTCTGTGCTTCATATCAGCCTATATCCCTCCTTAATGTGGACTCAAAAATCTTTACTAAAATACTGGCAAAAAGGATAAACATAATTTTGCCTGATTTGATTCACTCTGATCAAGTAGGTTTTGTACCTAATAGACACCTTAGAGATAATATCCGGAGATGTCTTAACATCTTACATCACGGTCAATGCTCTACTCTAAAGAACAACAGGCGGCCATGGTGATCGATGCAGAGAAAGCATTTGACCTCTTAAGCTGGAACTTTCTGATGGGGTGTTTAAAAAATTTGGCTTCAGGGATCAAATTATTACTTGGGTTAAAGCTGTATATCGAGCTCCCCAAGCTAATGTTCGATTGAATTGCACAATTTCTAACAGTCTGACTATTCAAAGAGGGACAAGGCAAGGATGCCCCCTCTCACCCATACTGTTTGCCTTCTGTATGGAACCCCTAGCAGAAATAGTTAGGACACACCAAAGCCTAGAAGGAATTAGAGTAGGAGGAGAGGAGAGTAGAATATCACTTTATGCTGATGCCACCATGTTGTATCTCTGAAATCCAAATAGAACCTTCCCAATTCTAGACCAGATACTAACTGAATATGAAGAATTGTCTGGCTTCGAAATTGACAATGACAAAACAGAAATTATATTGGTAAGTGGATCCCTAACTGCTGCACTAAAACAACTAATTCCTTTTAAATGGGTATTGAATACTTTGAAATATTTGGGTATTTACTTCCCCCTGAAAATGAACCAACTATTTCAAGTGAATTATGGGAAACTGATAAAAACAGTGTTTACAGATCTAAAGAGATGGGAGCTTCTCCCCCTCTTATTGATGGGGAAGGTGGATACTATCAGGATGAACACCCTACCACATTTCTTATTTTTATTTAACACTCTACCACTACATATTCCAGGCTCTGAATGGAAGAAAATTAACAAGGCTCTTCACCACTTCATCTTGACAGGGAAAAGGGCCAGGGTAACGTGGGATACACTGATGAGGTCAAAGAATAAAGGAGGCCTGGGCCTGCCTAATTTAAGAATGTACTATCAAATGGCCCAGGTGGTCCCATGGGTTGCACACCTGAAAAAAAAAATCCTGACAAGGTTTGGACTATACAGGAGACGGGTAGTGACCCAGGGGTGTCACCTGGTGTGGATTTTACAGGACCCTCAGACTGCTTGAATACATTAAATATAAGTAATCCCCTGGTTAAAACATGTATAAAATTTGGCCAGAGGTACGGAAAATAATGGGAATACATTCCCACCTTAACAATAGGACAGAAATTGCACAATGTGCCCATTTCACTCCACCTAGATTAGATCATGCGTTTGAGGTTTGGAGATGTCAGGGTTTAGTGTATTTTGCCCAGCTTATTCAGCAAGGTCAACTAAAAACATTTCAGTCACTTCAACGAGATTCCTCTGTACACACTACCCACTTTTTTTAGATGCCTGCAGGTTTCTTCCTTTCTTCGGGCTGGAACAAACCTGCTGGATTCCCAAAGGGACCCACATCCCCAGGAACAGGTAATTTGGTGAGCAGTTGATACCCCAGGAGAGTCGCATCTGGTGTCAACCCTGGTGTCTACATATGGAGAAGTGATGGATCTCAACCAACTGAGGGCACAGATAGCTTGGGAGAGAGAAATTGGGCTGCAGCCCGATACACAAACATGGCAAAGGATATGGGAAGGAGCATTTCACACTTCGGTCTCTAACACCTGGTGGGAGTGTAGGTGGAAGATTTTGATTAGACTTTTAATACACCTTCCAAGACAAAACACTATAAGATTGGGGCTCCAGAGACCTGTTGGAGAGGGTGTGGAGGGCAGGGTCCCACTTTAAAGGAATGGATAGATATAATAAAAGATATAGCGAGGGTAGAAAAGATAACAGCGGAATTACAACTGAGAGGAGACAAGTATAATGGTACGTGCTGCCCTTCATGCACCTGTTGGAGGATTTGGAAGGCACATCGGTTCTCTCACAGCAGGCCTTCCCCTGAAAGGGGCTTGGGGAGATTAACACACATCTAAGAAAGGCTAGAAGGAATGAAAACAATATTGATTACCCCCATCCTCAGCATCTGATGACCTCTCACCCTGGGTCCTAGTTGATATAAAAAAAGACAATGCACTAATTTAGCCAAGTTTTATTTTATTTTAATGTTGTTGAGGAGGAGAGGGAATTTTCTTCTCTCTTTTTGCCCTTTATTACTTTGTTCTTAACTTGTTACTTATTCATAAAGTTTGTTGGTAAGATACACTTTTATATCAGATTAGCAATAGATGGAATTTCTAGACATATAGGTAGTAGGTAGTCTCATTAGGATGTGACAGATAGGGGTTCAGGTAGCTACAATAGCAGTGTTTAAATGGAATGATATAAGAGCTTATTGAAGGAAAATCTTGACTTTGAATGTTACAGTTGCCTGGGTACCTGTTTGAGAAAAAGAAAAAATATTTTAATAAGATAGACTCCTAAAGTAACTGAATCTATTGTTTCTACTGTATTATAAATGTGCCGCAGCAAAAACATGTATGCTTAGCTCTTCTACAGAGTTGTTAACTAAAATGTTTATAACATGGTATCCTACCTAAATAAACTTGAAGTTTAAAAAAAAAAAAAAAAAGACTGCAATAATTGCAGATCTTGTCAGGATAGCTGATCTGGTTTGCATCATTGAGACCTGGCTGGATGAGAATGATGGCCCCATTCTGGAGGTTGCTGTTCCAGCCGGGTTCTCGGTGATACACCGCTTGAGTTAGGACCGTGGGAGGGAGGGGGGTAGTGATCTGTTTCAAGAGATGGAACTGGACTTCATAAATGTGCCAGTTGAGACCAACTCATTCAAGTATACCATGGTAGCAAGTGTAGGTTATAGGATTGCCCTCATCTACCATCCACCTGGGGATGAGAAGCAATTCCTTCAGGAAGTAGTGGACTTCATGGTCGACATGGTGTTCGAGTCGTCCAGGTTAATGGTCCTGGGCGACATTTAGCGCCTGGGTTGACGAAGAACTCTCACGATATGGACAGGACTTCCTCCAGTTGATGACATCACTGGGCTTTACATAGGCAATTACCTCTGCTACCCATGAGTACGGTCACTCCTTTGACTTGGTCTTCCTCCTGGGGATTGGGACCTCTGACTTGGTGGCAGTACCAGTCGGATAATCACACTGTGGGGTTCAGTTTCTGCGCCCCCCGCATAGGCCGGTCAAATACCGTCCTTTATGGGATGTGAGCTCTGATGGCCTAGTGGCAGTATTGGACCTATCGGTAATTCCGGAGGCGAGTGGGAGTCCAGAGAGCCTGGTTCAGGCCTATAACAAGGCCGTTACTATGGCCCTGGACTCCAATCGCTCCTGTCAGAGTTCGTCTTCTCTCCCCTCGCCCCTGGTCCCCATGGTTTGATGAGACCTTGAGGGAGTTGCGGCGACTTGGACGAAGGTTAGAGTGTTGCTGACAGAAATCCACCCTGGAGCCTGACCTCCTTATATTGATGGAACATTATCAAGTCTATCAATCAGAAATCACCCGTAAGAAGGCAGAGTTCCTGTCTGGGGAGATTGCTGCTGCTCAGAACCGACTGGCTCAGTTCTTTTGAACTGTGGACAGGCTGTGCAACCCAGCCTGTCTTCAGTCTCGAAGAGCCTTTTTACAGATTGAGTGTGATGAGCTCGCTCAGTTCTTTGCGGATAAGGTGGCCAGCATCAGGGTGGAGATCCAACCAGCACACTCTGTGGGAGCTGCTAGTGGTTGGTGTATGGTCACTCCTCCTTGTTTTGTCTGGAGCTCCTTCGACCGGCTGGATTTCGGGGATGTTGTGCAGATTGCCTAGGGTATGCACCCAACGTGCTGTGGTTTGGACCAGGGCCCAACCCCCCTGATTATGGATTGTTGTGACATCATTGGCCCGGTCCTTGCAAGGATAGTTTGGTGCTCCCTTGAGTCCGGTGAGTTTCCCAGCTCCCTGAAGGAGGTGGTGGTAACACCCCTCCTGAAGAAAGCTGCTCTGGACCCAGGCTGCCTTGCGAACTACAGACCGATCTCTAACCTTCACTTCATTGGGAAGGTGATTGAGAAGGTTGTGGTGCTACAACTGGAGAACCATTTGACCATCCACGACATTTACGAACCTCTCCAATCCGGTTATCATAAGAGGTATGGTACCGAAACTGCTCTGGTGCGGGTGCTCGGTGATCTCTTGATGGCGAGAGATCAGAAGTGCCGTCCTATCGTGGTACTTCTTGATCTCTCTTCAGCCTTCGACACCATTGACCATGGGGTGCTCATCAAGTGCCTAAAGTTTATCTGTGGCCTGTCTGGTACAGTTCTCAGGTGATTTAAGTCCTTCCTCACTGTCAGAAATCAGAGGGTGGTGTTGGTGATTTTTTTCTTCCGACCCATTCTCTCTGCCATGTGGGTTCCCTCAGGGCTCGGTGTTGTCCCCCATGTTGTTCATGGTGTACATGCTGCCCCTTGGAGACATTATATGACAGTATGGGCTGAGGTTTCACTGCTGTGCTGATGATACCCAGCTCTACCTGTCTTTTGCACCCGACCAGGATAGTGCGTATTTGGTATTCAACAACTGCCTTGCTGAAATCCAGGATTGGATGAACTCCAGCTGGTTGAAGTTGAACTCAGGAAAGACTGAGGTGATGGTCGTGGATCTGGGCTGCCAGACAGAGGAGTCAGGGGCTGGTATGATGGGGTAGAGAATTCCACAGGGCTGGGCCACATACATGAATGCACGGGCCCCCGATGTCTTCAAAGATACCCTGGGAATCTCTAGCAACCCCTCGCCAGCTGAGCGGAGCGGTTTCCCAGGGCAGTAGGGGGACATAAGCTCTTTCACACAGTCCGGGCCCTGTTCGTGTAGGGCTCTGTAGGTCAACTTTCCAGACTTTGCCTGGGAGGTTCCCAGCTTCTTTCCTCTGAATGGGTGCGGGACCTGGGGGTGATTCTTGACAGTGGGCTGACACTGCAGTCTCAGGTGTTGGCAGTCGTCAAGTCCTCTTTTTACCATCTGAGGAACAGCGCCAGGGTCACGCACCTAGTTCCATCCGGCGACCTTCCTCCGTCTGTCCACGCCTTTGTGACCTTGCGCCTTGATTACTGCAGCTCCCTTTACTTAGGGCTTCCGGGGGTTGATATCTTCCATTTGCAGCTAGTGCAGAATGCTGCTGCCCAGTTGTTGACGGGGACACCTTGGGCATGTCATGTCACACGGGTGCTGTGCAGACTGCACTGGCTGCCTAT
Source organism: Neoceratodus forsteri (assembly GCA_016271365.2). Lineage (NCBI taxonomy): Eukaryota > Metazoa > Chordata > Ceratodontiformes > Ceratodontidae > Neoceratodus > Neoceratodus forsteri. Next base: position 884,438,787 of record CM028131.1, on the reverse strand, counting down.
TCAGTGGCGGATCATCTTCAAGATCAAGCTTCTGACCTATAGAGCCCTATACGGACAGGGCCCGGACTGTGTGAAAGAGCTTATGTCCCCCTACTGCCCTGGGAAACCGCTCCGCTCAGCTGGCGAGGGGTTGCTAGAGATTCCCAGGGTATCTTTGAAGACATCGGGGGCCCGTGCATTCATGTATGTGGCCCAGCCCTGTGGAATTCTCTACCCCATCAGCTACGGGAGTGCACAACTGTGGAGGGCTTTAAGAAGGCCCTAAAGACTCACCTATGGCTCCAAGGTTACCCAAATTGATTTTTAGCACTGTATTTATTTGTCTGAATCATGGATTTTACTGTTCTATTTATTCTTATTGTTTAGCGCATTGATAATTGAAAGGCGCTTTATAAATAAAGATTATTATTATGATGTCACCGTAGTCTAGGAGTGGCAGGAATGTGGCCTGTACTGGTCTACATCTAATGTCGGGGGTGCTCTGTTCCTGAAGAAAAATTGGAATGTCACTTTCAACTTACAAGAAAGGTAGTCGATGTACGCACCTAAAGAAAGTTTGCTGTCTATCCAAACGCCCAGATATTTGAATTGATCAACCACATCTAGTGATTCACCTAGGATAATCATGATGGGTACAAGGGATCCGTGTGGCCTGATGAGAGATCCTTGAAGATCATCTGTTACAGTAAATATGTCACTGTTCGTTTTGCTCACATTAAATATTTTTCGTAGCTTTTTTCCTGTTTTTGAACATTAGTGCTTTTTGATTTCTGTGGAGTTGTTTGTGTGTCTCACCCTCTTTTTAAACTAGAGATACTAATCAGGTGGGGGCAGAAACAAACAAGGTAAATAAAAGCAGCAGTATTGGATGTGACAGATGTGACCTTGTAAGAGAATTTTAAATGGATGGGAACCTAGCCTGAGAACATTATCATACATAGCACGCTGCATGCAATGGCTTCTGTTTCTTTCCTTTTTGTGTCTCTGATGATAAATTCTCAATTTTTTTTTTAGTACGCATTTGGAGATGACCAAGTCCGTGCCTTGCTACATCCACTGGAAAAAGAACTACAGAAGACAACACATACATACTGTGGAAGATTATATCAAGTATTTTTAAAGCAGCTGAGGAAGAGTATAAGAGGGATTACTACCAAACAACCAAGGGGAAGGTGACTTGTAATGTGAACTGTGACACTGTACTTTGCACAGGATGTGCAAAATATGCATGCTAAAAGACTGAAAATTCTAAGAAGCCTTAATAGTCAGTGTTGACTTAACGGGTGATCATATTTTACCAGCTCACATCGTTATGTGAAAAGAAAACAAAGATGTTGTCTCATAGTGACATATTACCCTGTTGAGACCAAGAAATCTACATATCACAATCATTTGAAGAGATTTTTTTTCTTGGACCTTTAATGTTTTAAAGGAAAATGAGCTACATGGACCTGAAACAGTATTTATATACCTCTTTGAATCTTAGAAATAACTAAACTGTGACTGTAGCAGTAGTCTCTAAAGTAAGCACTAACCTCTCTAAAAGTGGGAGAAAAAATGTTTACAATGACAGAAGAGGTTTCTGTCACTAAGAAAATCTAGAGTCGCTGACAATCTTTGTGTTTGTTTTTAATCTTGAACTGTATGGGGACTTTGCGCTTCCAGCTTATTGGAGGAATGCCAGAAACCTAATTTTGTGAAAAATATTTGTTATGATAATCGACTGGAAGAGACTTTTGTTTTACATTTTAAAAACACCCCCCAAACATGCCAGCTTCATTCCAAAACCAGCTTTCTTGATGTTTGTTGGCTGGGCTCATGTCATACTGTACTGTGACTTGTAAGCTAGCAGTTAAATATGATGAACAGTACCAGCACACTGTTGGCAATAAGAGCCTCACACCCAAGTGTAAGTCTGATCCCAATTAGCCCTTTGTGTGCAAAAACACTTTTTTTACCTAATGATTACTGCAGTGTAGTAGACTGTATCAGGCTAATTTCACTGATTTGTAAGCTGACATTTCCTGTAACCAGAAGTGCCAGACTGTCCTGCGTCTGACATCAAAGGAGAACAGCAGTGGGGGATTCAATAGCCTACAGTGAACGTCTGAGTTTTTTTATAAGCTGTAATCTGTTTATTGGTCTGCTGCTCTCCTGGGGCTATATAGTCACAGAGGACTGTACTAAGCCCTTTGAGCACATTAGGACCAGCAAACATCTGATTTTAGCTTACAAAATCTTTAACATGTACACTGCGGCTATTGAATCTCCCAGCTCTGAAGTCCTTCTCTGATGTCAGTTACAGGGGATTCTGGGATTTTTGATTACAGGAAATGGAATATTAGAAGTCCGCAAAATTAGCCTAATACATTCTACTATACTGCAGTAAAGAGTAAGAAAAAAAAAAAAAAAATTTTTTTTTTTTTTTTTTACACAAAGTGCAAATTGAAATCAGCTTAACACTTGGGTGTGAGGCTGTTATTACTGACAGCTCCTCTCTAATTCATCAGGTTTCTAATCCCCAAAAAGGGCAAATGTGTGAGGGTGAGGGGTGAGGTGGAAAACCCATTTTACATGTTTGAAACTCAAGCACTAACTATATTGTTTGACAATCCTGTTTTAGAGTCTTAAATTTTACATTTTATTCAGGTTTCACAGACTACAGTTTGGGGGGAGGTTTGTCTGCAAAACGGTGAAATACAGCTCTAGTGCTTTTAAGGGATTATTAATGATCTAAACCTTGACTGCATGCATTGAGTTGTGAAATGGAATTGCTGTTATGTAGTATTTGAAACCCCATCTCATTTTGCCACCAGTCACTGCAAAAAGACAACTCAAACTAAAGTGAACAGAAGGCTGAAAATGTAAATAGTGCAGAAAAGCGTGCTCTGAAATTAAAATTGTTGACTCCCTTTGTCATCAAGCCCATTTGTGTAACAGTGCTTCTAACTGCTGAGATTGTTTAGTTTGCACACTTAGGCAGAATCCACTGAGCATGCTCAGTTACTGGTACCGGAAGCTGTCTTCAAGCTTCATTCCTCCTACCACCTAGTTACATATCCTCTAGTATCAGCCTTCACCACCTTCTGTCTTTCCATTGGTGGAAACAAGTCACTTCCCTCACAGTTCCTGCTTATGATTTACCTTTTTCAGTTTTCAGGCTATTTTGTGAGTTTTTCAATGCAGCATGCTTATTCTGTTGACTCATTCAGTGCTCTTCATCTTGCTGTCATTGCTCCATAGATGTAATGGACCAGAAAAGGAAACCAGATTTTAGGATGTGCATTATGTGTGGTTTTATTGTGTCTGTTATGAATGGGCACGATGCTTGTGTGCACTGTCTGGGTCTTACTCATAACTGAGTAATTGCCACTGATGCGCCCATGCAGTTAAAATCCATCAGAGATCATCTGGTTCATAAGGAGGCCAGTATTAAGTCCTGGGGATGATGCAGTGGTATGCTGTAGGATGTATATTCAGGTTCAGTTTGTGGTAGACACAAACGATAAGCTGTAGCGTGATACAGAGAAAAAAATACGAGTGGTGTGTTCGAGGTTGCTGACCTCAAGACAGACATAGCCAAGCAAAAGAAACCACACTCAGAGAGCAAGCGAGAAAATAAAATAGAGAGGCTTACTTGTCACCCTGATAGACTATTTATGGTCGAAGCTGCTGGGGTTTACTGTCCTCCATGGCTGTACTGTTCACTGTGATAAATTTAGCTATGTAAGACTCTTTATTTTCTTGCTTGTTCTCTAAATACAGTTTTGTTTGTTTGCTGCAGTTTGTGGTTGAGACTGCACAACAGGCCACAATCATTTACATTCTCATCGATCTCCTGGAGGGAAATTTTGACCTTTAGGCCGAACAGACGAACCTACAGAAAACATGGGTGCTTTTCTGCCAGTCTCTGAACTGAAACATGGGGAACCCATTGCAATCTTCACTCACCTGACCAAGATCAAAGTTCACCATCTGCTACCTGGAAAACGTACCTCCCTGCCATCGCAAGTCTCCAGGACTTGCAGGCCCTCAAGGGGCCACTCTGTTTTCTTTTAATGAACTACTTTTCTATTAAAGAAATACAAAATCACACATACCCCCATAATGCAAAGCATCATGGGCTGTATATGCAAATCACAGTATATCATGCTGGTTCAACTTTAAGTAGAAATGCGTGGTACCAAAAGGTCTCTCACACAGTCTGCAAAGGGTGCCAGCAGAAGACACATACATGTGTTTTGTCCTGCTAGGACTCATCAGTCTGCCTCGTCTGTGTAATACCCCAGTGGAATGAACCAGCTACCCTAAGATGTTCACCCTCTCCATATAGGCCTAACTGCTGGTGAACATGCATGGTCAGCCCAGCAAGATTGTGCCAAGGCAGCCAGATCTCTTGCCACCAGTCAACAAGTCAGCCCTGTCATATGCAGTGGTTCTTATTATGACTGGCAAGCTTGCAGATTGCCAAAGTTGGATGACTCCACTTAACCTTACCCTAGCACTGCAGATCCCAGTTAACTTGAACCCAGTCTCTACAGGGTTATACCACTGTGGGTTTATACCACTGTGTGAGTTTTGGGGATGGTTAGCCTGCAGCTGGTGGACCAGCTGCTGGCGAAGCCAGTAGAAATCAGATCGACTGCTAGGGAGCAGTTGGTACAGTAGACACTGGTTGGTCTGTCAGTCAGTCCACCATTTACACAGCTAGCCCTGGTCGTTATTGCACGTTTTCCACCAAGCAAGCACCTGCATAGGCTGCAGAGGTCTTGATCAAGGACCCTATGACAGCGGGAGGACCCTGCCTTGCACAGTCAGATGCTGAACCAGTGGCCATCCTAGCTTCCAGAATGAGGAAGAAACAGCGGCACACATAAATGCAAGAAAGGGCAGGAGCTGTGAATCAAGCTGGTTTAACTTTACATCCAAAGGTAATGGTGGAAAAATCAGCACAGTAGAAATTACAAACCTGGCACTTCACCTCTGCATCATCGAGGCTTCATTAGGGGGCGGGGAAATGGCAGGATGCCCCCTTATGAAGTTGTAATTTCTGCTGTGCTCTCTGAATTTTGCACTAATACCTTTGGCTATAAAGTTAATTCAGCGTTATTCACAGCTCGTGTCCTTGCTTGCTCTCAAGTGCACCACTGCTGTGTTTCTTCCCGAGTTTCATTTCTCATTGGCTGCACAGCTGTAATGGGGAGAGCGCATTCCCATCCTGCATTATCTAGTGCCCAGAATGCCTGCTGGTATCTTCTCCCACCATGTCTGTGCACACTTGGCCCCCTCAGGTGATCCATCCAACTTTAGTGGGTCGACAGGGTCAGTCGCCAAAACCTCTGCCTATTTAGATTGTTTCTCTGTCTCCACATCCATCCTCGGGAGCTCCATCTAGATGTCCAGTCAAGCCTAACAGACTTCCAGGCAGGGTATTGTCTGTAGTCTTCAACCCAACTAAGTGGGTTCTCTACTCCCTCAGGAAGCGCTTTGATTTACTGTCTTTGGACTTAGATTTTCATGAGTCCTCTGCCATTGGGCAAGGGTCTCCACATCCTGCATTATCTAGTACCCAACAGGGATGGGAATAATCTCTCGTCTGATGAGTGCTACCTCTGCGTTTCACTTTACTTCTGGACAGGATGTCCATGGCTCTGGATACTCCTTGCAAAGGGTGCAGAAGCTCATATCTCTCCCCGTGGTGGACATCTTGCAGAAGGACTACTCCCCTGGGTTCACCTTTTCCATCATGTGTGCAGGGATAGGCCTGTACACTGCACCTAGGGATACCTGGGTTCATGACTGCCTCCCTTAAATAGGGCAGAGTGTAGATATTAAGGCCCTCCAGAAGGATTTACAGGGTTCTTGGCGGTCTTGTGGCAGATGCAAATTGTCAGCAGGGCCAAGATACAGGGCGAGCCTCCAAAGCCTTCAGACATGTCATTTAAGAACCAGGTCTTCTTGGCTGTGTCTTGGGCATCAAGCAGATCAGTTTTGCCAGCTCTGTTGCTTGGCCCAGGAGTTATTCGAGAGACTTGTGATCTGTCGTCTACCTAACAGAGGACTTTTCAGAGGGAACTCAGTTCAATATCAGTTTGAAGATTATTGAGCGACCAATGTCTTTACAATGTAATAAAATCACAAATCCACAAAATACAAATAAATAAATTGATCCAAGGGAAGTCCTTGACATTAACTGTATAGTGTGCTTATTCGCAAAGCATAACATGGTCACTCTTGACTTGGCCGACATGTCAGCCAGGGCAGTGACAGTTGTAGTGATCATCCTTCACCATGTGTGTCTGCATATTACTCCTTTCTCAGGAGATACAACAAAGTGGTGAAAATTCTGTTTATGTGTAAGGACCTCTTCAGCTCTTAAGTAGCCAGTATCTTAGCCATGGTTGAGAAGTCCAGTGTCACCCTGGACTTTTTCATCTCAGACTCTATCTAAGAAGGCTCCCAAGCAGCACACACTGGTTATGGTGTCCTTTTGGAGCTCCTTCCATGGTCCACAAATAAGGGCTACAAGTTTGGTTCTCCAAAAGAATTGAACACCTCGAGCTTGACGTGTTCGATCCTTTCAGGCGGTGGCACATTTTTGGGGTGGAAATTGGTGGACTTTTGATTCAGCTGCTTTGACCTGGTTTGAATGGTGTGGACCAGTTGAACTGCGAACTGTAGTTTGCACCTCTGCAAAGACCATAAAGGGCACACTCATCAGGGGATGTACCGCATGTCTCAGATTCAGTGACACACCCACATACCAAGGAGAAGTGACAGCCATGCAACCTGTTCCCCCTCTGCCTCAATTCAGCATCTCATCTCAACAGCACTGGTCACAAAATAACCTTCTCCTGATTCCCATTGACCTAGCATGGGTCGCTACATGGGCAAGACATGCTGCCTCATCTTCAGGCTTGTTATTACCTCCATTTTATTTCATGGCAGAGCTTGTGTTGGGCTACATGGGCAGCTTGATCACACTGGTGTCAGACTCATTCATCATGCTTTCAGACATGATCTTGCTCTGGTTTGGCATCACAGCGGGCCCTGTGCCACCTGTGGCTACCGGTGAGCCGTGGTGGCCATGCTCACCAGTGCCATCTGCTTCACCACTTTTGTGGAAGTCTTGAAATGGATGGTGTGGGCAGAGAAGATCTCTGACCCTGAGCTCATTCTCACTGTGGGGAGCCAGGGGCTGCTCATTAAGGGACTTTCTAACTTGTTGCAAGTTTAAAATGCTCAACCAGCTTTTACAAGATAGTTCTGGACCAGCTTCCCAAAAATCTACCAACCGTGGCTCTGCTGCCCACCACCACCAGCTGGGACGCCGCCAGACGAGCAAGAATCACTGTAAGTTCAGAGTCAGACTCCCTTTTCTTTAAAGGGGAACTGTCAGCAATAAGAGCTTCACACCCAAGAGTGAGGTTGATCCCAATTAGCCCTTTGTGTGCAAAACTCCTTTTTTTTTTTTGCATAATGATTATTGCAGTGTAGTAGATTGCATCTGGCTAATTTCATTGACTTGTAAGCTGACATTTCCTGTAACCAAAAATGCCAGACTCCCCTGCTGCTGGCATCAGAGGAGGACTGCAGTAGTGGGAGATTCAACAGCCTACAGTGAATGCCAGAGGTTTTTTTTTTATATGTTGCATATTGTACTAATATTGCAAATTCTCTGAGAAAGATAGAGTGCAGTTATTAGGCCTAACACTTGTCCTGTCTTCCCTTTAAAGACATCTTCCTATTTTCACCATCTGCTTGCCTATCAGCTTTGCTTAGCGCCTGCTCTGTCTACTGTGCAGTTCCATACTTGAGCTTCCTCCCTTGCTACCCCGAGTAATTTTCAAGTTGCCTTGGTACCCCCTGCCCTAGCTAATAACATCCTATCTTAACCTACATTTTATATCTCAAAATAGATCCACTGCACCTGATCGGGCTCCCTCTGAGCGGCGCGGCTAACCCTGCCAGCTATCCGTACCTCCATCCTCCTGACGAACAGGACACCTTCAAATCTGGTTAAGTGTCCCGGCTGCTCCGGGGTAGCACTGTGCGGGTATGATAAGTGGCCACCTGCTGCCACCCTCCTCTAATTGGACTGCTGCTCTCTGCTCAGCCACTGTTTGGCCCTGCCTTTTATCTGTTGGATTATCAGTCTCTGGGCTTCAGCGCCCTCTGCTTTGCATTGACTTTTGCTGAACATTACTGCTATCTGTGTAGTCTCCCATTGGTTCCTTATAAAATTCCGCCACTAGGGGTGCCTTCTAACATATCTTGAATAGGTCTTCATTTCCTCACTATAATCTTTACCACAAGTAGAGCCTCCGGCTGGTCTGCTTTCCTAATTAACCTTTGCGGGGCTTTTCTTTCTGCTTCCCTGATCCACTTCTTCTAAATAATTGCTACACTAGCAGGAAATACTTAGTTGTTTTTGCTCTATCTCTGATTTTGTCCAAGGGTTAAAACGGTGTAACACGGTCACCCATGGCAGTCTTAATTTTACACACACTATCTCTTTATCCCTAAGAGCTAATCCTCTGTCTCAGTATACCACTAGCCTTCCTACCCAAGTCAAATAGTAACACTATGGAGAAGTATAGTCTGCAATGGGCACTCCTGTCATTTGCCCTTTTACTCAGCCTGGATACTGCCACATGGGCTCTCCCATGTAACCAAATGGCAAAAGACTCCTCAGAGACTTAGCGCAACTATAGTTTCTCTAACTTGATTGCAGAGACAAAGCCTGATCTTCAACCTAACCCTATCCTCCTTCTTAGAGGCAGCATCTATTACCCTCTACATGCCAGGAGGAAGCTGCCATGGAGATGTGCTTTCACCCTAACCTGCCACTGTGCAAGGCTTTGGTTCCTAGCCATGATCATTATTTTGTTATCTGGGGACGTTAAACTAAATCCAGGTCCACCTACCTGTTTCTTTTCCCCAAATGAGTTATCTGGCATGTCCAAGAAAGGATTATTAATTGCTCATATCAGTATCAGAAGTCTTACCTGTCACCATGTGGAACTCGAAGGCCTGGGTGAAACTCTGCAATCCTGATGCACTCTGTCTCACAGAAACTTGGCTAAAACCCGGTATACCTGATGACTTATGCTCCTTGCCTAACTATTCCCTGTTCCAGTGGGATAGATCCTCATCCAAGCGTGGAGGTGGAGTTGCCCTATTCTTCAAAAACCACATCAACATCTCTATTGTTCCGGCATCTGCCTCTCCCGCAGTGTGCGAATTCATACAGGCAACTATTGTATTGGGAAAAGAAGCTTATATATCTTGTGCCTATAATCCCCGTGCTGGGGGAATAGTAGGTCTTCAAGAACTCCTTGACATCGCCTCCCAGACTGTAAATCATAATGAGGCTGTCATCCTAGGTGATCTTAACCTCAATTGGTTAGGGTCAGCTCAAATATCCTTGCAATCACTCACGCTTAGTTATAATTTTCACCAGTTGATCTCTGAAGCAACTAGAGTCACGCCATCCCATCAAACGGGTACACTCCTAGACTGGGTGATGGTTAACCGTATGGAACATGTGTCGAAAGCAGGAATCCTTGCAGATGCACTAACAGACCACTCACCCACTTTTTGTATCCTATCTATGGTTGCATCTCCATCTCCTCCATCAAGACTAATCACGTTTACAAATCTAGCTCATATTGACCAGGATGCATTTCTCTATGATGTCTCCAATATTGACTGGACAGGTATCTATCAAACAAAGGATGTGGAGGTTGCTCTACAGATATTCATAAATGAATTTCTGACCATTCAATATAAACATGCCCCCAAGACTACTAGGAGGGTCAGAGGAAAACAGACGAGGTGGCTGTATAAAGACCTCCTTGCCAATCTGCGCCAGAGGGATAAGCTCTGGATTCGCCACAAACAAACTGGCCAACAGTCAGATCTTATTGTCTATCGTGAACTATGGAACAGATGTAAGAGACAAGTTAGAGCTGCTAAAAGCAAATACTGCAAGGACCTTCTACAAAGCTCAGCCTGCGACCCAAGGAAATTCTGGGCCCATGTCAAAACATTTCTGGGTACCTCGCAGTCGGTCACTCCTGATAAAATGATCATAAATGGGGCACATTGTAATGACCCTAGGACCACCTCAAACAGTTTTAACAATCTTTTCTCTGATCTGTCACACTATACCTTGGCTTTACAACCTAGTGAATCGCACTCCAATCTATCTACCACTCTACCATCAGACAACCATACTGCCCTATGGTAAGATGCTCCTCCAGTGCCACCATTCTATTTCAAGGCTATATCAAGAGCAGAAGTTATGAAATTACTGAGATCCATATCTGCCAATACCAGCTCTGGTTCTGACTCATTGGGAACCTTGTCTTCTTAAGCTGGCTGCTCCACTCATTGCCTCTCCGAGTGCCAGAATCTACACTTTATCCTTTTATCCATAGCACCATGCCGGACCTATGGAAATCTGCAAGAGTAACGCCTGTCTTTAAAAAAGGTGACCCAAAGGACATGGCCAATTACAGACCTATAGCTATTCTGTCTGTCCTTAGCAAGATCCTAGAGAAAATAGTTGCATCACAGACCATTGACTACCTTACACACTACAATCTCCTCTCAGACACCCAGCACGGTTTCAGAAAAGGTCATAGCACCACCACGGCTCTTCTTCAACTAACTACTGATATTATGTCCAACATGGATTCTGCAAAACTCACAGGTGCCATCTTCATTGAAATCACTAAGGCTTTCGACCTTGTAGACCATCTCCTGCGTCTCTCCACTCTCCATAAATTCCATTTCTCTACCCCTGTTGTGGACTGGTTCTGTAGCTACCTGTCCAACAGGTCGCAAGCTGTCAAATTTAACTCCTCCCTGTCCAACATGTCTACTATCAACCTTGGGGTCCCCCAGGGCTCTATCCTTGGGCCCCTTCTGTTCTCAATTTTTATCAACAATGCAGCTGAGGTCTTGGAATCCTGCTCAGCTATTCTCTACGCTGATGACCTGATCATCTATACTAGTTCTTCTAGTATTGCCTGCATAACACATCACTTACTGCAGACTTCAGAGTCTTAGACTGGCTACTAGACCGTAAGCCTGCATTCAAATGAAAAGAAAATGAGCCACGCTCCTAGGTTCTGCATCGAAGATTAAGGCCTGTTCTAGTTTGCTGGAGGTTCTTCACCCAGGAGGATTTCCACTTGAAAATGTTACTTCCTTCAAGTACATTGGGATCCTGCTGGACTAGTCCCTGGATTTTAATCTTCACATTCAGTCCTCATGCAAAGCTGTAAACTCGAAACTGGGAGTAGCTTACAAAACGAGCTACATGCTTACACCCTTGGCCAAATTAGCATTTGCCTGCGGTATTCTACTCCCAACCCTTACTTATGGTGCCTCTATTCTTACCTCTGCCCATAAAACTTCCCTACTAAAATAGGACATAACTTATAACAGTATATGCCGATTTGCCTCTTCGTCGCCTCGACTCAGACATCACTGCCTTCTTTATAAGGATCCGAATTGGCTCTCACCCTCTGCCAGTAGACAATACTACCTTGGATCACTCATGAACTTGATCATCCCGGAAAAAAAACCCATCCCAGCTGGCTGCGTTGCTGGTCCCTCAACCATCCTCACGTGGCCTGCGATCAGCTGACAGATCCTTGCTCTGTGCTCTGAGATGTCGGACGACTAAAGGCACAGGGGCCTTCCAGTACTCTGCTTACAGGCTATGGAATGCTCTTCCACTCAACCTCCGGCTGTCTCAGTCTCACTTTGGATTTAAAAGTGAATATCGTCGTTATCTATCCTTAGCTGATGCTTGTACATGCTTTGACCCAACCTGAAGCTCCTGAGACTTACCAGTAATGTCAACCCTGCTCTAATCCAGCTCCAAGACTGTCTCCTCTTTCCCTTCCCATATTTTTCCTTCTCTTTGTAAATAAATTCTTGACTACTAGCTCTCTTCCTTCTCGAACCTTGTTGCTGACCATCCACTGTTGTTTTGCCAATTACTACCCCGACTTTCCTTCTGTCAGTCTTTCTTGTTATGTTTGAACATTCCTCACATTTCTCTCTATATAACCTTACTATCTTATTAACCCTATCACTCCACAGGTCGGGTCCATGGTTTCTGCACTTATTATGTATCTTACTGCCATTATTTGTATAATGCTTGCCATTATTTTTTGTTGTTTCTACTCATTGTATTTTTGTAGCACTGCTGTACTGTTCCTCTATTTGTATTATTGTACCCATGTTGCCGCTGTTCAACTGTTCTTTTTTTGTTGTACTTTCTCGGGTCGTGCCTGGAAATAGTCATTTTATGGCTAGTGCACCTACCCAGTTAACAAAAAATAAATAAAAATTAAAATCTTGTTTGCTGGTCTGCTGTTCTCTCTGGGCTAGATGTAGTCACAAAGGACTGTACTAAGCCCCGGTGAACACAGCAGGACCGGCAAACATCTGATTTTAGCTTACAAAATCTTTAACATGTATACTGCAGCTATTGAATCTCCCAGCTCTGCAGTTCTCCTCTGATGTCAGTTACAGGGGATTCTGGGATTTCTGGTTACAGGAAATGGAATCTTAGAAGTCAGCAAAATTAGCCTAATACATTCTACTATACTGCAGTAAACCGTAAGTTTAAAGAAAATGTTTTTACACAAGGTGCAGATTGGAATCAGCCTCACACTTGAGTGTGAGGCTCTTATTGCTGACAGTTCTCCTTTAAGTACATAGTGTGCAGTGTACAACACAATTAGGGGGATATACTTCAGTTTAACGCTGTCTCAGTTGTTTGTAAATGTGAAGGTCAGCATTGCAGCAGAGAGTTTAGTTGCAGAGTAGAACTTTCTCTGGAATTTGAGACAGTGCATTCTTGCCAGCCTCTTTGCTCTCTAGAGCAGGTGCTCAGGAATGCCTTGGAATGCTTTTGGAAGATCAGAAACTCTTCTCGCTGCATATTATGGAGCTTCTTCAAGAAAACCAAGCTCATCAGGGCTTTGTGGCTTTGTATTTTCTGGAGCCAGAGTGGACTGGGAAGGATGCCCACAGCTTGTATCTGCAGATACTCAGCAAGTTTATTCACATATGCAAGTTTTGCATTGTCATGCTCAACAAGATTATACCATCTTTGGAGTAGAAGATGTGTTTTGCTCCCTGGACTTCCAAGACACATACTTCCTTATCTATATCTGTCTTACAAACAGTTTCTCCACTTCTGGGTGGACAGAACACATTACCATTCTTGGGCTATGGACTACAGCCTCTCTTCAACCTTGAGGGTGTTCTCCCAGTGCATGTCTATGGCAGCAGCATTCTTGCAGAGCAGCCACCACTCAACTAACAAGATCCTTGTTTGTTGAGCAGTGACTTTCATTTGTTCAAACCGACCTTCTAAAATATACACAAAGTATTTGAGAAATCTTTCCCATTCAAGTTAATGGAATGGGCCTCTGCTTTCCAGACTATTACATCACAGAACATACATGTGTGGGGGCTGTGGTTCACTATCCAAAAGTGGAAAAGATCAGGTTCTTGGTGTCATGGAGTCTTAATGTGATCCTTTCCCTCTTAAACTCGCAGTAGTGCAAACAATTTTAATTTTGGTTACCTGTTACTTCTGTGGAGGTAAGGGTGCTTGGTTGGTTTTGGGGTTGGCTCTAAAAAGAGCACAACAGGTGCTGTTTAAGTCATTGTGTATGTTTTTGTCTCCCACACAGGATATTACAGTAGCTGAGATCTGTAGGGCTGTTGCTCGGTCCAATACATGCATGTTAATTGCCAACTACAGCATCTCGCTACTTAGCTGCTAGGATCCTGCTTTTGGGACCTTAATCCTCCAGTCTCTGGCTAAAACCTTTGGGGTTTGTGCCTAGTTCCCTTCTCTCAGATGACAGCTAAGTGTCTGCCTAAGTGTGAAATTGTGAACCAAATCTAGGTATTTAGAAAAAATGGTTACTTACTTGTAACCATAGTCCTACTATTATTAGTATTCAGTTTACATCCATACAACCATCCTAGCCAACCTTGGCTAGACTTGCTCTTCTGGTCTTTTTTCAGCATCTGGCCCCAAGAGCAGTAGGGAACAGAGACTGGAGAACAGGTGATTGGGTGTTAGGAGGAAACTGTTCTAGTGTCACTGGGTTGTACCTGAAAACAGGCATTTAATTATCTAAAGTAACTATACACTTACCAAAAAACAAATAAAAAGTGGTTGAGCTTGATCAGTGGATTCAGATTCAGTGTGGATATGAACTAAATATGTGTAACTGAACTATGTTTGCAAGTTATTAGTATTTGGTTTTAGTGGACAGTAAATTGCACTTTTTTAAATCTTCAGTGTTGATTAAAGAAAACAAGTTAAACATATGCAAGACACCTTTTCACTTCAGGAAAAGCAGTGAGACTAAGGATTTTCTTAACCCTTAATGTCTTAATCTGGGGTGATCTATTTATGGAAGGGGTCACTGCTAACCAAAACTAGTACTGTGTTTTTTTGACAAATTGTGTGTGCGTTTATTATTCATAATGTGTTCTGGTTAATATCTTTCTGTTATTGTAATTTACGTGCACTACCCACTTTACTTAGCAAAATAACTATTTTTATACAGTTGAAACCGTCATATCTGTGGTTGAAATAGGTGTGAGAATATATTAACAGAGCAACCAGAAAGACTTGTTCAAAATAAGTTGTCAGATCCCTGCTCCTGTGATGGTGTTGGTGAAATGAGTTTTCTCTTGTCTTAATAAATTGAAAATCAGCGTTACGATTGAAATATTCTAATTGTATAACAAGAGGCCAGCAGTTATTTTTTAGTGAAAGTTCAAAATAATTGCTGTAGTTTGTGATCTACAGCTTTAAATGGTCAGTAAACCCATTTTGATTTATATTTAGTCAGATTCTGTGGAGCCATGCTCCACTGTGTGACTGCCATTTTGGATTAAGATTAAGATTAAGCAGTGGAATCTTTGGGACTTCTAAAAGCACTCTTGGAGTGGGAGAGCTTTAAATATATATTTTTTGCAAAAGGGAGCTTTCATGAAATGTTATTGTCATACAGGAGAGGATTCATTAATATTTTGGACATGCAAACAGTGACTGGAAAAGACGTCTTAAAGTGTATGCATGACTCCAACAATCCCAAAATGGTGGGGGAAAAAACGTAAAAGGGTGGAAGACTTTGGACATTGCAGTATTGTCGACCTTGAATGTGTTATAGTACTTATTTACACATTCATGAACAGCTTAAATAAATCTCTGGTTTTAGTACGCTTAGAATACTAGTGCATTATAAACAAATATTGCTTGCAACCATTTGATTGGCATTTAATGCTGAAAGTGTCATTCGTATTTTGAATGAGTGTATGATGCAGAATACATGTTTAAGTAGTTGTGTTAAAATACTGGAAGTAGATCATATTTTCTTCTCCTGTGTTCCCATTTTTATATGTAGATACAGACTAACAATTACATTGGAGTAACATATTTATATATTTGCATATATCATTATAGCAAAGTGTTTTAATAACTCATGAACTACACATTTTTACTTCTTAAATGTTTATCAAAGATATTACAAAATTTGTGAACTGGTATGTAAGTGATTTTAGTTTACGTAAAAAGCATACAAAAAATCATCTCATTTTTCACAAATAAAAAACATTTTCTTTGCATTAGTGCTAAGTTTTGTGATTTTGTGCATGTTATGATGACTGATTAATATATCAGGCTGATATATGTCAAAAAGTGAGACCAGTCCACAGACCATGGCACTAATGGTAGCACGTTCAGCTGCCATGTAACATTCTTCTACAGCAGCCAGAGGGAGCAGCAGGCATCACAGTTGGACACTTTCAGTTCTGGGAGGGGTTATGTGCTCTTACAGTGCTACAGTGGGACCACGTGTCCAAGACCTATTAATAATGAATCCACTTGGGCTTAACTAGGTAGCAAGACCCTCAGTAGGGAAGATAGATAATTTATTTAGTTATTTATTAATTCATTTAACAGGAAACTGATAATTGAGCCACTAGTTCATCTACAGTGATGTCCTGGCTGACAATTTTAGTGGGGAAAGTGTCTCCTTTATAACAAGCCAGGTCTGTATTCCCGTAAAGTCCACAACTTAAGTGCCTCAGGGCTGACTGGAGGGGTCCCGCAGGTATATGCTTTTTTTTTTTTTTTGACTAGGAAAGGAGGACTAAGAATTTTGCCTATTTTCAGACTCATACTGAAGGTGTGGGGGAGATATACAGATGCAGACTGTGACGGAGTTGTGGGATAACAGTTGGACCAGACACAGAATTTAAGGTTCAACACACAATCTCTGTGTAATGTTTATTTAAGACACAGAAAATAACCTTAAGCAATGGCATATCCCTTCTTCAATACATCATTTTGCAGCAACAGCTTATACATATCTTTCCTCTGCACTTAGTCAGCACTTACTGACCCACTGATCTATCTCTTTAGTGAAAATTATTTTGTTCCCTATGTTGGTCTGTGTTTGGGGTGATTTGGGGGGGGGGGGGACTCGAAAAAGAAAAATCCCAAAACAGGCTAAAGACAAAGAACCTCAGTACAGAACCACTGAAGCGAGGGTTTACCCCAAATGGTATTGGCAATAAAGCCAAGTTTCAAAGAAACACAACATAACACATACCCCCATAATGCAAAGCATCATGGGATATAAATGCAAATGACTACATTTTAGGCTGGTTCAACTTAAAGCAGGAATACATGGTGCCAAAGGGCCTCTCAAACAATCTGTAATTTATATGCATTTTAAATAACACAACGGGGGTTTTATGATATCTCTACCCCGGTAACTTAATTTGTATAATACAGTCCCCTAGTAACTTTTTACCTTTATCAAAAACACATAGTGCTGTGGTAATTTTAACATTTACAGGTTTCATACACATAACACATATACATCAAGGTATTTTATGACATAGCGCTATTGCATACTAAATCCAACAACGAGGGACACACAGCCTGTTGTTTTACATTAGCTCGGAGGTCACCACAATAACCTTCTTGTACAAGGACCTGAGGGGAAAAGGAAAAATTAAAGAGGACACTATAGCATAATCAAGAAAGGGGAGGGGCGTCCATACTGTAGGTGACCAACCTTATGGACTATAAATTGTAAAGGATAGATTAGGCTAAGAAATCAAAGAACTGTTGCAAAAGATATAAGAAAAGGTTAGTCCTCAAGAGTGGCAGGATCTCGCTGTCACACAGACTGACGTAGTGAATAACTTCAAGGTGCAAGGTTATGCACCTGGGGAAAAGGAACCCCGAGACTGAGTACTGGATGGGTGGGGTGAGACTTGGCATTACAGAAGAGGAATGGGATCTAAGAGTTATTTTTATTTATTTATTTATTGAGTTCTTGGATAATACCTGTGAACGGATGCTCATCGAAAGGTTCCATGTCAGATACGTTCGACAACAAGGTACAATACTGTGCACAAATATACAAATACTGAGAAAAATATTCATGGAGGTTACAGAAAACAAACATAAAGCACTAGCTATGCTGAAGCATTGTACAATGTATGCCCATGTCAAGAAGATAAACAGACAAGGATAGGGAAGGATACAATATGAGTGGGAGAGCTAGGTTAGCAGAGCACATAAGACAGGGAGGGAGGAGGGTAAGGAGAGGTCCAGGGGCAAGGGGCAGAGCCGGGGGGGGGGGCAGGAAGGTGGGCGAAGTGCTACGTTTTGACTATCCCATCATGACAAAGGCAAAGATAAGTGCTAGAGGCAGAATGTTGCTGCATGCTGAGCTTCAGCTGGGGCACATGCAGCTACTCGCATCAAAGAGGTGCTGGCGCAGTCTACATTTAAAAGAGCCAATCGTTGAGGAGCGAGAGATGTCAGGGGGCAGTGCATTTACCCAGAGGGGTGCACGGTGAGAGAATGCATGCTGTGCCATGGTAGTGCGGCATCTGGGCACTTGGAAAATTTGAGTGGCGGAGCTTCTGGTTTGTCTGGTATTCAGAGGCAGTGTTAGCAGGTTCTGCATCCCTGTTGGAAGCAGAAAAAGAAACCCCCCAAAACAAGCTAAAGACAAAGAACCTCAGTGCAGAAGCACTGAAGCAAGGGTTGCCCCAAAGGGCATTGGCAATAAGGTCAAGTTTCAAAGAAACACAACATCACATATAACCCCCATAATGCAATAATGCATTTAATTTGACTTTTTTGGCAAGAAGGCAGATTTGATACCTGATTCTGTCATTCAGTTGAAGCCAGCCCGAGCTTAAAGTTTACAGGTGTGTGTGAGTCTTGGTGCATTTGAGAGTAGGTGACAGGCTTTGTTTAAGGCAACTGAGATCCGTTGGAGCACCGTGTTGGTAGCAGAACTGTATATGGCCAGCCCATAGTCTGAGGGAGACAACTGAGCTACTGATTGCCAGGTTTAAAGCTTCATGGGTTAGACAATGCCTGTGGTGGTAGAGGATCCCAGTTCTGGTATTAATAGCTCTTGCAGTGATATCGATATGCTGGGAGAAGGACAGGGAGGAGTCCTTTGTAACCCCCAGGTATTTGAAATGTGAGACGAGCTCCAGTGTGTCACCGCTGTCATTCCTTATTGCCAGGGGGTAGCTTTTTTGCTTGCTTTGGGCTGTCGAGTAGAGCATGGTCTTTGTTTTTTTTTTTGGTTTTTTATAGTTCATGACCAGTCTGCTCTTTAAACCAGTTTTCTGCTGATGCAAAGCCATTTTAGAGATCAGTTTCAAGGAGTTCAGGGTGCAGATTGGTGGTAAAAATCACCACTTCATCGGCATATAGGAGCATGTGGCAATGGCAGGAGGCTGGGAGACTATTTAAGAAAACGCTGAACAGCAGCGGTCCCAGAATGGACCCTTGTGGTACACCAGATAAGACAGGTCGGCTGTATGATGACATTTCCCCATTCCTGACTTGCTGGGAGCCGCAGCTCAAGTATTGGGAGGCAGTATAGCGCAGTGGTTTTAGGTTCTGAGTTGCAAATCTGGAGATCTGGGTTTGAATCCCACAGCCCCCACTTACATACTGTGAGACCCTGAGCAAGTTACTTAACTTCTCTGTGCTCCCAGGTCGCACCTGTAAACAAGCTTTCAGCTTTCAACTCCTGGTTAAACAATTATTAAAAAAAAAAAAAAAAAAAGTTAACTCCTAAACCAGTTCACAGTTTCAGGTGCAAGTCCAATGTCCGATAGCTGCTTGAGGAGGAGTGCACGATGAACCATATCAAATGCCTTTGATAGGTCAGTGAAGGCTGCCCTTACAAGGTAGCCTTGGTCTAAGGCGTCATGGATATATTCGGTAAATTCAAGTAGGGCTGTGATGGTACTGTGGCCACCCCGGAATCCATGTTGCTCTGGGCATAGGAGTTGGTATTGATTAAAGTATTCCACCATCTGGTCAGCCACAATTCACTCAAGAGCCTTGGAGAGTGGTGGGAGAATGGAAATTGGTCTGTAGTTATTATGCAAGGACCTGTACCCACTTTTGTGTACAGGGGTTACTATAGCAGACTTCCATCTTTGGGGGAATTGGGAGTGGAAGAGGGATAGCTTTAGTATTCTGGTTAGTGGTCCCAGTATTTCATCCAGTGCTAAGTGAACACATTTGAGCTCCAAAGGGTCCCCACTCCCCACTGTGCCTAGATTTTCCAAGGACCTTTTAAAGGTATTTCCTAGCATCTGCTTCAGAGACCATTTTGAAGCGGAATAGCAGTTGGTTAAGTGGTAGTGCAGGTGACCTCATATTGTCACTTGGGTTGGGGTTATTGAAAAAGTCCCTGGGGAGCACACTACTGAGGTCAATGAAAGCATGATTCAGTGAGTTTGCAATAAGCAGAGGGTCCAAGGTTGGAACCCCCTCAACAGTAAGCATAGCAGGGGGAGTTTGGGGGTCTTTCCCTGTGATGTCTTTAAGGTTGGCCCAGAAAGACTTGCTGCTGTTTCACGAGTTAGCAAGGGCTTCTTTGTAGTATGTACTTTTTGCATGGTGGATAGCTTTCGTACAGTCGTTGCGGGCCTTTTTCTATCGTTGAATGTTTGCTGTAGTCCCCTCTGTGCGTGCTATTTGTCAGATATGATCTCTAAAGGCAGGTTGCTCCAGGAGTTCATGGGTAATCCAGGGGTTAAAAGGCCCTTTGGATATTCTCGTAGTAACTGGTGCATGTTTGTCACAGAGAGCATTGAATTTTAACACAAAGAGGTCAAGTGCGGTGTCCACATAATTGATTTTTTGGGGAGGTCTGTCCAGTCAAGGAGTTTTAGGTCTGACTTTTTAGTAGACGTCTGTTTTTATGGTTCTGGATGGAGGGTTTGCAGTAGTTGTTGTTCCAGTTGCATTTGACAGGGGAGTGGCCACTCAAAGAGTCTGGAAGAACGGTGAGATTGGACATACAAGCAGGATGGTTGGTGAGCACCCAGTCCAGCAGTGTACTGGTGTCGGCCTTGTAGTTGACTTGTGTCGGAGTCTCCACCATTTGGGAAAAATGGATAGCAGATATGGTGTCCTTGATAGAGGTGGAGGCAGAGGAGAGCAAATTTATATTAAAGTCACCTAGCAGAACAATTTCTGTGTTTATACTCCGAGTACTAATGTAGTCCAGCAGGTTACTGACACAGGTCTTTGTTAGTTTGGGTGGAATACATACTGAGAGCTCAGTGAGCACTATATTGTGTGCCCCTAAAAGCAGTCTAATGGTCAGAGCTTGCAGATTGTCACTGCTACATGGGGGAGGTAAGACATGTCCCTGGAGAGTCTTTAATGTAGATGACACAGCCCCCACCTCTTTTTGAGTGTCTGTCGTGTCTGTACAAAGTGTACCCAGAAAGAGCGATGGCAGTGTCTGGTACCTTTGGTGATAACCAGGTTTCCACTACAGATAGCACATCTGGGTTATGACAAGAGACCCATACCTTCAGGCAGTCCATTTTGGGGAGGAGGCTGCAGATGTTTAGAGAAGCGAGCACAAGTCCTGCGGTTTTCCTTGGTCGAGCATTGGAGTTATCTGGTGGGCCAGGGCTGGGATCCAGATTGCCAGACAGAAGTAGAAGTAGTAGTAAGCAAAGAAGTTGTTCCAGTATGAGTTTATTATGTAGAGCCTGCTCGCTTTTACTTATCATGTGGGCTTTCGTGTTACCAACATGGATTACAAAACCACTGAGGAGTGGTGCCACGGAGGGATCCTTGGGTGGGTATTCCAGGTCAGTGATCATAGAGGGTAACTGATGGAGGCTATGGGTTTCATCAGGGTATGGAGTGGTAACTGTTCCATATGCATTTAGAACTACCGCCTCATTGCTAGCTTTAGTAGATTTAATGGGTCCATTACAGGGGCTCATGGAGGCGATAACGGTGAATACAAAGAAGCATTGCAATAATCCAGTGGAAGTGGGGGACATTGTTGGTCCACAGGGAGTTACAATTAGTAACTTCCTTAAGCAAACAAGCTAGTGCAATAAGGCCTATAGCAAGGCTAACACGATGCTGGGATGCATTGGGAGGGGTGCTGATAACAGAAGAAAAGCTGTAATACTTCTCTTATACAGATCCCTGGTGAGGCCTCACCTGAAGCACTGCTAATTCTGGAATCCTCACCTCTGAAAGGACAGTGATAGGTTGGAAACAGTGCAGCGCAGCATAACAAAAATGATTCAGGGCCAGCAGGGCAGATCCCGTAAGGAGCGCTTCAAGGCACTAAATATGTACCCACTGGAAACCAGAAGGGAGAGAGGAGATATGACAGAGACCTTCAGGTTCCTTAAAGGAATTAACAAGGTAAACTGCGGAGAATTATTTACCCTAAATACCAACTCGAGATTATGTGGTCACGATTGGAAATTAACAGAAGGGAGTTTCAGGGAGGATGTGCGGAACAATAGGTTCCAGGGATTTTGGAGAATATGGGCAGACTGGATGGACCTCTGGTCTTTTTCTGCCATCATGGTCATGATCTGTGTTTCTGTTGAACCAGATTAAGCTTTTGGCCATCAAATTAAGCCTTGACTGTCATGGGGAAAGCAGGTCTGGGATGGGGTGACTAACAACAAATATGCAATAAAAAAAAAGAAACCACTGGAACAATGTGGTTCATCACAACTTCCATAGTACCCAATGCTGAATAATAGTGCTATGAAATAAAACCGACTTAAGTACATCTTAATGTTAGGATTTTGAGAAAAGGTAGTAACACCAGAAGAAGTTGTATACAATACAGATCACTCGCAATAATCACTGAACATGATCTTTCTCGTTTAAAGGTGATAGGAAGTAATTCTTACATAAACTGCCCTTCCAGTATCCTTTCTGTAGCGCTCCACATTGTCAATGGGTAATCATAACAACTGGGTATAGTGCACCCCTACCAGGGAAATGGCACAACCCAAGCTTTAGAATGTTGGGCATACGAGGATTCCATATTGCAGCAACTCCCCAGTTCAGCTGTGCCATTTGAAGGTGACAGAGCTACTTTTCCCTTTTCTCAAGAATTTCAAGATTCAAGACTTCATTTGGAGCTGCAATTCTGCACTGCAGGTTGGGGCTGCCTGTTTCTGGGAGCACTCCTAAATTAAAATCGTGCCTGGTAAGCTGCGGCTTTCAAATTGAATAACCTGCCTTTTTTCTCATTCCCTGTGTGGATTGGGAGCCACTTCTGCCTTGTTAGGGTGTTTAATGGTTACCATTGGAAAGGGAAAGGGGAAATTGTTTAACCAGAAAAGGCACACTAAGCCGAAGCTTGTTTCCAGGTGTGACCTGGGAGCACAAGGAAGTTAAGTGACTTGCTCAGGGTCACACAGTATGCAAGTGGGGGCTGTGGGATTCAAACCCCGGTCTTGTCTGCTGGATGTCACCAGATTTGCAGCTCAGAGCCTTAAACCACTGCGCTATACTGCCTCCAATTGACAAAAAGAAAAAAGGTGCGACAGGTAGGTGCAGTTTTATTTATTGGGAGTGTAGGGTCTCTGTGGGGGTCCTTCGGCTCTAGCGTTGGTTCCTTTTGCGCGCCTCCCCCGCAGCCTCAGGTTTTGTGTTTTACTTTTACGCAGTTATTGTGTAAAATTGGTTCATTTTGGACGTGTTTTGGTGACTTTTCACCACAAACCTCCGTTTTTCCATTTGAATGGCTGTCCTTAAGGCTGGGTGCATGCTCTTTCTTCAGTTGGGCTTCCTGCCATTGTCTAGAGCATGCACGCCATGCGTGCTAGCGCTAAACCCATTGGTAGCAGCACATCCCATTGAATTGCATTGTGCAAGTGCGCATTCACAAGCACGGTAGCTTAATATTATTCGCTGGGAGCACACCATTCTAGTGCTTTTTAGTGCACTAATACTGGATTACAGTTGTCTTGCTGATTTTAGCCCAACAAGCAATAGGGCTAATAATTATTATATTATTACGGCTTACATACATCCAGCAGTCCTGGGTTTGATTTCCACTACTCCCACTTGTAGCTCAACAAGCAATAGGGCTAATAATTACATTATTATGGCTTATAAATTCAGTGGTCCTGGGTTTGATTCCGACGACCTCCACTTGCGTAATGTGAGACTCTGAGCAAGGTTTTTTAAGACAATGCTGTGAAAACATTTTACCCCAGAAAAGATATTGGGGCTAATTATTATTTTTTACCTCACAATTGTTATTTGGCACAATTATATTTCTCTTTGGCACCACGATGTAAGTCCTGCAACAAGGGTGATGATGCCCTCCCCCATGGGTTCTTTTTGCCCTTATTGTGTTGCTCAGCACCCCCCCCCAGCTGGTTCTTCAGCCTGGGGAGGAGGAGCACCTGATTCTTAATTGGTAGTGGCAGCAGAATTGCAAGATATTACCTTCGTGACTCTGGAGTGAGCTTGAGCCCCGATGTTCTGCAGGACATTGACGCAAATGCACCTGACCACAATAGGGCCCCTCAGATCAGGGGGGCCCCATCCAGGCATATCCACGTGTGGCGCAGCGAGCTTAGGCTGTGATAACTGATGTGCAGGCAGACCCCAACCCGACCTTTTTGAAGGCCAGGACGATGATTACGGGGATCTTCGGGAAGTTCCTGACCTTAACTTAAAAAAAGTCTGAATCAGGGATTTTTTTTCTCCCCTGCTTCATAATAAGCATTTGTCTTTTTGGATAGCTGAGGCATTTGGTCCCTTATAGCTCAGGAGGTAGTCTATGGAGATGGCGGATGTCAGTCCGTCTCTGTCTGCATCTTCTTCGACTACTATGTGACCAAAATTATTGAGCAACACTGGGCAGGTGTGAATCAGAAAAGTGTCTTCCCAACCATGCCATTTACTTTTTAAGGAAAATGTCTTGCAGGTGGGAAGCTCCAGCACTGGAAGACCAGGCTGTTTGTATTTCTGAAAAGACACCACCCTGCCTACAGAAGGCTCTGGCCCTATCAGTCATTCATGTTAAGCAGGTGAACACCACATGCAAGAGGAGTTCTGCCTTTATTAACACACAACAGTTGTACGTCTTGTGCATATTTTATTGGCCAGAGCCTTCAACATATGGGTCACTACCCTGGCCAGTTTTGTTCTGCCTTTTTAAGCAGTGAGCCTTTTTTGCAATTCATGACCATGGTTCCACCTTCCAGGTAGTTATTCACTGGAAAATTTTGTGCCAGACCACTCGGCCTACTTCCATTGTTTTCAACCACGAGGGCCATGTGGCTTGTCATTGGGTCTGATTATGCTTGATAAGCTAACCTGTTTAACATCTAACATCCCCTTGAGGGAGACCTATGGTTTGATTCTGCCCTGTATACTATTTAAACAAACAAAAAAATGCAGTGAAAAAGGTGTTTTCTTCCGTGTCAAACTGCACAAGACTGCCATAACCCAGTGGGGTCATGGTAACGGCCAACGCAGACAGATCTTTAAGACGGCTCTTGCAGAAGGCAACACCTTAAGGACTGAGCCACCAGGCGCTGGGACCACAAGGAAAACTTAGCTAGCAGTGTCTGGTGGGGGAATGCTCACCCAGTGTCACGTGACCGGCCCACTGCTATATAGTGGGCGGTCCCCAACGCCCACCTCCAGTTCTTTCCCACCATCGACCTGTGTACGTTGGACCTCGCGGAACGCTGTTACCATCGAATGCCATTTTCGATAAGTATAACTTTCAAATTTTCTTTTGTTTCTCGACAAAATCAGTATTTTTGTACTTCGGATTGCATGTCTTCTCCAAGTCCTTCGCATTCTCTTAAGAACAAGTGCGCCTGCAGCAAGCAGATACCGTAGAAAGACAGCCATACCTCGTGTCTTCTCTGCTTGGAGCCTGACCATGACACTGAGGGCAGTGAGGCCTGCCAGAAGTGTAACCAGGCTACACGGAAACGCCGACAGCAAGCTTTGGAAGCCCATCTTTTGAAACTTAAATTAGCTTCCATGGAAAAAGCTGCAGCAGGTGCGGAGCACTTCTTCATCTCCTGGGGGTTCTTCTGGCACCCAGTCCTCCAAGAAGAAGCACACGGGCACAAGTAGAAGACTCGGGATTGGGAACGGACTCCATCTAGGCCACGGTTGTCTTTGGAGGTCACGGCTGTCGAGTGGCCCTCCACCAGTAAAGAGTTCTCTGCTCTGGCCAAACCTGCTCCTCCTGCCTCGAAGCATCCTTTGCCCCCCCCCCCGCCCGGAGCCGGTAACTGTTAGAGTGGGGGCCTCCAGGGGTTCGGAGGCTACTTCTAAACTTAGGCCCTTCAAGCCTCACTCCGGGACTAAGTCTGGTGGTTCGGCTGGCAAGTAAGATGCCTGCTCTGCCGACGACTGCACAGCACTGGCACTCATGTCAGACCCCGACACGAGGTCTGACACCTGTCCTGCCGTCTTGGCTGCAGCCGCCCCAAGAGGAATCCCGCTCTTGGGACACCCCTTCGCCTCCTATGGTGGGTTCTGCCTTGCCTTCCCAGCCAGAGCCAGAGGATCTGCCGACTCTGCCGTTGAGCCAGTGCTGGAGTGGCCCACACCAGACACCTCTGGTGATATCCCCCGCCGGTCAGGTTATCATCCCTCCATCTGGGCCTTCTCCCCCTCCCCAGACTCCGGAGGGACCCATCGCTCCATCCAGGCCAGCGCCGGATCTCCCTGCAGGCCTGCTGCCAGATCTTGCCTGGGCCTTCTGCCCCCCCCCCCCGGTCCTCCAGCCAAGCCCTTCATCCTCTCCGTCAGGTCCTTTTCCAGACCCCCTGATGCCGGGCAAGCCTACGCTGGGGTGTCCGATGCCAGGCTATCTGCCAACTGGCTTCCATGCACCAACCTATTACATGCCAGGGTATCCAATGCCAGGGTACCCAGTGCTGGGGTACCTCACACTGGGCTATCCGCCACCAGGGTACCAGACGCCAGTTTACCAGCCTACTCCACCACCCCCTCCCCAGCTGAAGGTGGATTACGAGATGCTCTTTGACTCCTTGTGGAACAGAGCAAAGCACCAGCTTGTCTCAGTGTTCAACCGGCGCCAGCCCGCTGCGCCTCCTATGCCAGTCTGACCTAACCCCATGCCACATTCCCTGTCCCCACTGGAAACATGCCCATCAACTTCCTGGTGCACACTGGGTGCCTCCACAGTAGAGGACCAGGGTAATGTACGGGCTGAACCTCTAATGGAGGTCCCCCATCGAAGGTCCATGTCTCCAGACCAGAGCCCTTCGCTGGACTCCAAATTAGACTCTGTTTCTTCTTCCTCATGCTCAGAATCCCCGACGCCAGAGGACCCCTCCTTCATGGACATCCTCCAGAAAATTCAGGAGGCCAAGTGCTGGAAGACTGAGGAGCAGGATCCCCAACATCGGAGGTTGGCGGAGCAGCTGGACCTCCCAGAGTTGACCCACCGGACGGGGCCTTATAACAACCTGGCTATTTGACAGCAACAGTCGTCTGTTGCCGCCACCTCCAAGAAGGCGGATAGATTATACTGTGCCCCTGACGGGAAAGACCACTTGGTTACCCACCCCAAAGCAGACTTAGTGGTTATCAATGTGGCTCACGACCGTTCCACTAAGCCAAAGCATATGAGTACCTCCCCTCTGGACAAGGAGTCGAGGCAGATTGACCAATTCGGTCGAAAGGTCTATTCATCCTCTGTTAGCCATGTGGGCCGTGAACTACATAGCCCACATGGTCTGCTATCAGAAGTCCATACTGAGCCAGTTGAAAGTGGACGTGGACACCTTGCCGGATTCTGAAGCCAAGGCTAAGATCCAGCAAACGGTCAAGACGGCAGAGATTACCTGCCACCACACCTTGCTAACTACTTATGACGCCATCAATGTTTCTGACAGAAGCACTGCGACAGCGATCTGTATATGCAGACACTCTTGGTTGCAGGTGTCTGATTTCACCCAAGATGTGCAAGCTTCTATCCTGGATGCCCCCTTCAGGGACTCGGTGCTCTTTGGAGGGGACATTAAGGATGTTATGACCGATCTGCACTCTGTGTTCGGTGCACTCCCTGTACCATACCAGCCCCAAGCCTAGGCAGCCTTTTGATGCCAGCAAAGGTGCCAGACGACAGCAGCCTGCCAGACGCCAGGGCAAATGCCGGGCTACCTCATTTGAACCCCCCTCCCCCCGCCAAGTCTCAGCTTCTGGGGCGGCATTCCTCAACCCTCCCTCTGCCTTTTGACTCATGGCCTGCCCCCCCCCACCAGCAGTTTCAGAGGAACCAGTAGGGGGCATATTTGCCAGTCACCTGTCCAGGTGAGAGGTGATCACAGCAGACACTTGGGTCCTGCAGCTAATAGCTCAAGGTCACATGTTAGAGTTCACAGAGTGACCTCCAAACAGTCCTCCAGGTCACTCTCATTACCCACAAGGTCACATTCCACTCATCAGGGAGGAGGTTGCAGCTCTGTTGAAGAAGTCCGCCATAGAGCCCATTCCTCGGGGGCAAGCAGGAAGGGGGTATTACTCCCACTTCTTCGTGGTCCCAAAAAGTCAGGAGACCTTTGGCCAGTACCGGACCTCAGCTCGCTCAGCCTTACATAGAGTACAAGAGGTTTTGCATGTTGAACCTTCCAGAACTGTTGCCACTGCTCCATCAGGGACACTGGCTCTGCACCCTGGATATGCAGGATGCCTACCTGCATATCCCTATCTTCCCTGCCCACCACCGCTTTCTTCAGTTTACTACCTGGGGGGAGAGCATTTTCAGTTCAAAGCCCTCCCCTTTGGCCTTTCTTCGGCACCAAGGGTGTTCACCAAGTGCCTAGCAGTAGTTATGTGTTCCCATACCTCGACGACTGGCTCCTGTCCGCTCCGTTGAGGGAATGCCTGGAGCCCTCTCTTGCGGCTACTTTGGACCTGTTCCACAAGGTGGGAATCACGGTGAGTTACCCCAAGTCTAATCTTACTCCTTCCCAACGTCTTCAATTTATTGGGGCGGTACCAGATACTATCCAGGTTCAGGCCTTCCTCCCTTTGGACAGGGCGGAAACGCTGCAGAAACGCTGCAGAGACAAGCTTGCATTGTGGCCTCCAGCCGTTGGACCATGGCCAGAACAGTCCTCCACCTCCTAGGTCTTATGGCGTTGGCCATTCCCACTGTAACCTTAGCACGGCTCCACATGCAAATCACGCAGTCCGGGTCCAGTGGGACCAGAGGTCGGACGACCTGGATCACGGTTCTGGTGTCCAGTCCTATGCGAGGGGACTCCAATGGTGGCAGGATTTGAACAGTCTCTGTTGGGGGGGGTTCCCTTCCAGCCACCCCCTCCAGTTTAGACCCCGATGACAGATCCATCAGATAAGGGCTGGGGAGCGCGTCTGGGAGATCGCAGAACCCAGGGTTCCTGGTTCCAGCTGGAACTCTCGCTACACATAAATGTGCTCGAGATGCGTGCAGTGCTGTATGCCCTCCAGGCCTTCCAGCCCCTTCTCCCGGGACTCCCTGTTGAGCCAACATGTGCATGGTCTGGTACATAAACAGGGAGGCACTCGATCATACCCCTTATGCAGGGAGGCGAATAGAGTAGGGTACTGGGCGGTTCATCACTAGCCCACAGTTGTGCATGTCCTGGGCTTCCAGAACATCATGGCGTACAGTCTCAGTCGCATGGTGGTCGAGGACATCTTCCACCTCTGAGGTCATCCAGATCTCGATTTGTTCGCTTCCCTATACAACACAAAACTACCCAATTTTTGCATGCTTGTTCCCACGCCTGGTGTCTTTTACTGAGATGCGCAGTCTCTTTGCTGGATGGGGATGTTCCTGTATGCCTTTCCCTCCTTCCCGCTCTTGCAGAGGGTGCTCATCAAGCTACAAATGAAGGGAGCTCAGATGATTGTCATTGCTCCTTTTTGACCTTGCCAAATTTGGTTCCCTCTGCTATAGCAGCTAGCGGCGGAGCCTCCAGATCCTCTCCCCCCTCTGCCAGGACCTTCCGACTCAGAATCAGGGCAGGCTGGTCCATCTGGACCTCAAATCCCTTCACTTGCATGTGTGGCGCCTTCAGTCATAGCTGTCTCTCACGTTGGGGTCTCCTCCAGAGTCACTGATGTCCTTCTAGAGGCCAGAAAGCCATCTACAAGTACCACTTATGTGATGAAATGGAAGAGATTCTCTTTATGGGCAGCCTCTAAGGAATGGGATCCATTTTCATGCCGTTTCTCAGGTCCTGGAGTACCTACTGCACCTCTCCAACCTGGGACTCGGCTATTTATTCCTCACTGAAGGTCCATCTGTCTGCCATTTCCGTCTACCACACACTGGTGGAAGGCAAAACTTTGGCTCAGTTTGAGATATCCTGTACCTTTCTGAAGGGACTACTCCATTTGAAACCCCCGGTTAGGAATTCTGTTTCACTGTGGAATCTGAACTTTATCCTTCAGAAACTCACTTTGCCTCCCTTTGAACCAGCTGCGAGTTGCGACCTGAGCTGTTTGTCTTGGAAGGTGCTGTTTTTGGTTGCAATTACTTCTGCTCGAAGGATTTCCAAGCTTCAGGCCCTAATGTGCAAGGAACCTTATTTGATTTTCCACACAGACCAGGTGACTCTGCGTACAAATCCTAAGTTTTTGCCAAAAGTAGTTTCTAAGTTTACTTTGAACCAACTTGCCAGTGTATTACCCTGAGCACTCTAATCAAGGGGAGGCACTTCTGCACACGCTGGATGTGCATAGAAGTTTACGTTATTACACACATCGGACAAAGTAACTCCGAAAGACGGATCAGCTTTTCGTTTCATTTGGGCCTAAAAGAGGGGGCACTGCAGTTTCAAAACAGTGTTTATCCAAACGGTTAGCAAACTACATTCTGTTTTATCAGAAGTATAACAAACCTTTAAGAAGCCATTCTGTCCTGACAGGTATACCGTCTGCTAGACCCTGACAGGAACTGATACTTTGCCTCTCCACCTATTACATTAGTATATGACCTGTTGTTCAAGCTTCAAATGGACAAGTGTTTGTGCTCCGAGTTGAGTGAGGATGAGGGGTGGGGGGCTTATTGGGTATTGTAGGCTGTCGTTTGTCATTGTATTACCATTGTTTTCTTAATGTTCATTAGTTATTTGCCCTTGTTTTTGTAATTTGGAAATCTTTAAATAAAGTTTATTAAATTGCAAAAAAAAAAATATTTAACAAACCACTTCCGGGGAGGTCAAAGGGCACTCAGCCAGAGGCATGGCAGCATCCACTGCTTGTTTCAGTAATATGTCTGCTGCGGAAATCTGTGCAGCAGCCACTTGGAGCTCTGTCCACACCTTCACTAAGCATTACAGTCTGGACATTGCCTCTCAGCACAGGGCTGGC
Organism: Neoceratodus forsteri; assembly: GCA_016271365.2. Taxonomy (NCBI): domain Eukaryota; kingdom Metazoa; phylum Chordata; order Ceratodontiformes; family Ceratodontidae; genus Neoceratodus; species Neoceratodus forsteri. The sequence continues at coordinate 884,408,015 of CM028131.1, read as the reverse complement.
TTTGAACTAGCAGTCCTTCAAGGCCTGTTGTCCTACGTTCCCTGCCTTTCACAGACCTTTCATGCCTTCCGTGGTCAGTCATTGCCTGACTTGTACTGCTTGGGACTCAGTCCTTATGGTGCTACCTACTGCAAGAGCCCTTTTGAAGTAAGATAGTACAGTTACGTAAGAACTTAACGTTAACAGTAGATCTTCGAGAGAGGCTCTAGCAGTAATAATAATAATACATTTTATTTCACAAAAGCGCCTTTTGGGCCATCGAGGTGCTTTACAAAAGATAAAAACCAATTACAATTATATAAAACCATAAACAGCATAGTAAATAACTGACAAACAAAAATAAACGGGATCAAATTATGTGGAGCCTTCATAGGCACGAATCCATAAAAAGGTTTTTAAAGCATGTTTGAACCCCTCCACGGTTGTGCACTCCCGAAGCTGACTGGGTAGAGAATTCCAGAGGATAGGGGCTGCATGTATAAATGTACGGGACCCAGAGGATTTCAAAGACACCCTTGGAATCTCTAGCAACCCCTCATGAGCCGAATGCAGCTGTCGCACCAGATAGTAAGCACAAGGAGCTCTTTCAAGTAGTCGGGCCCAGTCCGTGTAGGGCTTTATAAGTCAGTAAACCAACTTTGAAGGTGATCCAGCACCTAATCAGCAGCCAATGCAGATCGCGCAGCACGGAAGTAATATGGGATGCTCGAGAAGCCACAGTTAACAATCGCGCTGCTGCGTTCTTCATGAGCTGCAGGTGACGGATTTCAACCCCAGAAAGCCCTAAGTACAGGGAGTTACAGTAATCAAGGCGCGAAGTCACAAAGGCATGAACTAATGTAGGCAAGTCCCCGGACGGAACCAGGTGCTTAATCCTGGAGATATTCCTAAGATGATAAAAGGAAGACTTGATGACGGCCGACACCTGAGATCGTAATGTCAGCCCGTCGTCAAGCACTACCCCCAGGTTTCGCACCCTTTCAGAGGAAAGGAGCTGAGAGCCCCCAAGAAAAAGTCCGGAGGACTGTTCAGCTCTAAACCCCTTTATCCGGCGACCTGGGTCCACTGCCATCACCTCCATCTTTCCAGCGTTCAACTTTAACCAGCTCGAGTTCATTCAGTCCTGGATTTCAGCGAGGCAGGTATTAAGTCCCGTGGTAGCTCTATCCTGGTCAGGGGCAAAAGACAGGTAGAGCTCGGTATCATCAGCATAGCAGTGAAACCTCTGCCCATACCATCTTACAATGTCTCATAGGGGCAGCAAATACATTGCAAACAACAGGGGACAGCACTGAACCCTGAGAAACCCCACATGGCAGGGAGAAAGGGTCCAAGGAAAAAATCCCTGACACCACTCTCTGACTCCTGCCAGTGAGGAAAGATGTAAACCACCTCAAGACTGTACCTGACAGTCCACAGATGGACTTCAGACATCCAAGCAGCACTCCATGTCTACAGTGCTGAAGAGAGATCAAGGAGAACCAAGATAGAACGGTTCCTCCGATCCCTCGCCATCAGGAGATCATTGAGCACCCGAACCAGTGAAGTCTCGGTACTATGCCTCTTACGAAAACTGGACTGGAGAGATCTTACTTCGAGAAACAGCTTTTGCAGCAGGTTACACCATTAGGACTGAATGCGGCAGGCGCCAGGACCCCACGGAAATTTTCTAGCTAGCAGTATTCAGCGGGGACCGCCTCCAACATTGGTCCTGCCCCTGATGTCAGGCACAGTACATAAGGAGGCGGTTCCCCAGAATCCCCAGTTCTTTTCCCATCGTCGATTCGCCAGCATCGGCCTCTCGGTCTCTACCTAGCGCACAACGACTTAGAACTTCTAGAGTTTCTTCAAAACTAATGTCCTGTCCAACTCCTTCACTTGAGGGACACCTTTCCAAGTGTGCCTGTGGAAAACAGATCCCTTCAAGGATCCTCATTCCTCCTGCATGCGTGCTTAGGCCCGACCACAACACCAAGGCCTGCACCTTTGCCAAGGGTTCAACAGCCTGCACAGGATCCACCATCAGAAGGCACTTAGCTTATCTGCTGGAAGAAAACTTAGCAGGATGGACCAAGAACCTTCCTCCAGGGAGATTCTTCTTCCAAGGCCCATAAACACCGGGACAAACACTGGGAGAAAGCAAGGTCCAGATCCCCGAACCAGGCCTTGATTCCTGCAGCTCAGGCTCCACCAGATCGGACCGCTCTCCCTCCAGGGCTCATTCTCAGCCCCCTCCGGTCAAAGTCCGGGCTTCAGGCGGTTCTTCGACTCTCCAGCCCATCAAGACTTCAAGGCCCTCGGCTTCCTCCACTCCCTCTCGGGCCTCTTCCAAGTCTTCCAAATGCCACAAGTCTTCCTCATCGACCCGATGTCGGGACCCCGACTCCTGATTGGTCTCCCAGAGGTCCGGATCCACCACCCAGGAAGAGCAAAGACCTGACGTCCCTATAGCAGATGACGGACCCGACGTCGGCCAAGCATTTGAAGTCGGCTAGGCGTTCATCGGAGCCGCGGACACCAGCTAGGCACCAGATGCCAGCCAGGCATTTGCCAGACCTGAAGGTGTTGGGCAAGCGACCACGCCTGCCCTCGGTGATTCACTGGAGCCAAGATCACTTCCCAGTCACCGTGGACACCAGTCACAGGGATTCTACGGAGGAGGACACAACACTGCCCGAAGACCAGGTGGGCGACACTGAGGATGCCGGGCTTCTGAGGGAACCTTCGCCCACCCCGGAGACACCCGCGGACCCGACGCCTGACCCCGGCGACAGACCACTGGCACCAGGCCCTTCGTCGGGCATGAATCTACAAGAAGTAAAGGATCTCTTTACTTTCTGGTGTGACACCATCCGAAAGGATGTGGTCCTCGAAAAACCTCCTCCTCCTCCTTCACCTTCTACGCCCCCTCCTCCACCCAAGGGGCCAACAGGACGACCACCAACCCCTAAGGAGCAGACTCCACCTCCTAGGGGTAGATCCAAGGACAGGAGAAGGCCTCCCTCCAGATCTCCATCAGCGTCCCCCAGCCCCAAGCGACCCAGACGTCATCAGTACACTCTGTCGGGGAGGACTCCAGATCGGATACCACGGATTATTCCAGATCTCCTTCTCCACTCAGCATTCCATCACCTGACCCACATGACCTTCCCAGGTCTCCTCCGGATGATCCCTCCTTCTTCGAGATCATGAGGCACATCCAGGACAACATGGGGTAGGATGCTGAAGACCTTGACCCCGAAAGACAGCGCCTTGCCCGCTATCTTCAGCAGAAAGACCCAAAGCCTGTGGTAGTCCCACCCTTGGTGGACACCTTCGCAGACATCCACACTCCACTCCCACTGTGCTGAAGAAAGCTGACCACCTGTACAAGGCCCCGAAAGAGGACCAGTACTTGGCTCAACAACCTCTGGCAGACTCCCTGGTCATTACGGCTTCATATGACCGATCCCAAAGACTGCAGCACATCAGCACACAGCCACTGGACCAGGAATCCAAACAACTGGATGCCCTGGGGAGGCGCATGTATGCAGCTGCTACATGCTCCATCAGGTCCCTGAACTACCTAACTCACATGGTACAGTTTCAGAACGCCCTGTGGAAACAGGGCCAAGACCTGGTCGATAAACTTCCAGATGGCGATCAGAAGGCGGAGCTCCTAAACCTTCTCCGCACAGGGTCTGATGTGGGTACCCAAGTACTACGAGCCGCATACGATTCTGCGGACTCATCCGCCAGAGCTGCAGCTTGAGGCATCTGTCTCCGGAGACACTCTTGGCTCCGTCTCTCCGGCTTCACCCTGGACGTACAGAAGAACATTCTTGACGTCCCCTACAGCGGTGAAGTACTTTTTGGTGAACCCTCAGAGAAGGTTATCACCAAACTTCAGGATGCCAGGAAGGCAGTCAGGTCTGTACAGGCCATGTACAGATCCAGGCCTGGTTCCATTTGTAGGAACCAGAGCCGTTTTCGCAGCCGGTAACAAAGGCAGCAGCCACGTTCAGGCCAGCAACAAAGGGGCGCCTTTCAACGTAAAGCCCAGGCCAAGTCGTCCCCAGGCAGAGGCCAATGCTAAACTAAACCATCCTAGCCCGCAGGGACCAGTGCAGCCACAGCATGACTTCTTCCCGGCCCCCACCCCTCCTCTGGATCAACGGGCACAAAAGGTCGGGGATCGCATCACTCGCCACTTTTTCGGGTGGCAGTCAATTACCGCCGACCGGTGGGTTCTCCAGTTGGTCAAGAAAGGCCACTTCATAGAATTTCTCGACCACCCACCGGCAAGACCTCCCCTGCTTTCCCGTTACTCAGGTCAGCACACCCTGCTCTTATAGCAGGAGGTGCTCGCGCTTCTCAGAAAATAAGCTATAGAGCATGTATCACGGAATGAGGGGGATGCAGGATAGTATTCTGACTTCTTTCTGGTTCACAAGAAAACAGGAGAACTCCATCCGATACTTGACCTCAGTGACCTCAATGAGTCGGTCCTGTACAAATGCTTCTGCATGGTGACTCTCCCAGATTGGATTCTCATGGTCAAGCAGGGCGCCTTTCTAGCATCCTTGGACATGCAGGACGCTTACCTGCATATACCCATTGCTCAAGCACACCGGAAGTTTCTGCACTTTGAGTTTTAGGGTCACCATTATCAGTTCCGAGCCCTCCCCTTCGGACTGTCATCAGCACCTCGAGTATTCACGAAGTGCATGGTGGTCGTAGCGGCGACTCTGAGGAGACAAGGCCACTACGTGTTCCCCTACCTGGATGACTGGCTTCTCGTGGCGCCCTCTCGGGAGGCCCTGATGTCCGCCATTCATTATACTCAGTCTCTGTTTGAGACAATGGACATCATCATCAATCAAGAGAAGTCACGCCTGGTTCCGTCTCAGACTCTGCAGTTCATAGGTGCAGTTCTGGTCATCATCCAGGAGAAAGCTTTTCTCCCCCAGGACAGAGCGGAACACATCAGATCCCTCATCAGGGATATTTTGGCGAAGAAGACCATTCCTGCCAGATTGGTCCTTTGCCTGCTCGGACACATGGCTGCGGCCATTGCAACAGTCTCGCTAGCCCGTCTCCACATGCGGGTGACCCAGTGGATGTTACGGGTCCAATGGGATCAAAAGCAAGACCATCTGCAGCTCCCAATCTGGATCACAAAGGCTGTAATCCAAGATTGGCAATAGTGGCTAGATCCGAAAAATCTATTGACGGGAGTCCCATTCATTGCACCGTCTCTGATTGTGACACTTTCCACAGATGCCTCAGGGCTCGGATGGGGTGCACACCTCGACGGTGTCCAGTCTCCGGGCCTGAGGACAGCCCAAGAGACTCATCTCCACATAAATATCCTGGAAATGAGAGCAGTTCTCTATGCCCTGCAGACCTTCCAGTCAGAGATTCCACCGGGTACCCTTCTGTTACAAACAGACAATTCCGTGGTGATGTATTAACTCAACAAACAAGGAGGCACCCATTCCTACCCACTTTGCAGGGAGGCCATGAGGGTGTGGGATTGGGTTTTGCAACAAGGCGCAAACCTCATTGCTGTTCATGTCCCAGGGCTGGGCAACGTCATTGCAGACGGCCTGAGCCACTCTCAGGCCAGAGTCCACGAGTGGGAACTACTCCAGGAGGTAGTAGAGGATATTTTTCGCAGATGGGGTACACCAGAGTTAGACCTTTTCGCGTCCCCATCCAATGCAAAACTGCCTAATTTTTTGTTCTCATTAGATTCAGGGCCTGGTGTTTTCTGGGTTAGACGTGTTGTCCCTCTCCTGGGTGGGCAGATTCCTCTATGCCTTTCCCCCCCCTTTTCATTGATCCAGAGAGTCCTTCTGAAACTTTGCAGTGAGAAAGCGACGCTGATACTTATCGTGCCGTTCTGGCCCAGGCAGATCTGGTTCCCTCTACTACATCAGCTATCCTGGGAACCTCCGGTGCCTCTGCCAATCAGCTCTCACTTGTTGTCTCAGGAGGCGGGCTCCTTGGTCCATCTGGACCTTCGTTCGCTGAGTCTGCATGCTTGGCTCCTAGAGACATAGCCATTTTGCGACACAGGGTCTCGCAGGAGGTAGCTGACGTTCTGGTGGCCGCGAGAAAACCAGCCACTTATGCTGCTTACGCCATGAAATGGCACCGTTTTTGCCTATGGGCTCAAGCGTGGGGGTTTCACCTCTAGACTGTCCAGAAAAGTCAGTCTTGGACTACCTCCTGTCTCTTTTTCAGACAGGCTTGGCCTACTCCTTGATCAAAGTACACCTCTGTGCCATCTCAGCCTATCACTTTCCTATAGGCCAACGCACCATATCTCAGTTGGACACAGCACGAGCCTTCCTGTGAGGTGTTCTCCACCTTAGACCTCCAATTAAGGATCCGATTCCGCCATGGAATTTACTGTTTGTCGTGGAGCAGTTTACGCTGCCACCCTTTGAGTCAGCTGCGGATTGCGAGCTACGTCTTCTTACGTCAAGACGTTGTTTTTAGTTGCCGGTACCTTGGCCAGAAGAATTTCTGAACTTCATGCACTCATGTGCAAAGAGCCTTATTTGGTTTTTCACCAAGACAGGTTATCCCTACGGACTAATCCTAAATTTCTGCCTAAGGTGGTCTCAGCTCTCACCCTTAATCAGGACATCGATCTACCAGTGTACTTCCCCAAGTATACTAATCGAGGAGAGGCCTAGTTGCACACCTTAGATGTGCATAGGTATCTCCGATACTACCTGACCAGAACCAAACGCCACCGAAAATTGGACCAGCTTTTTGTCTCCTTTGCCCACAGGATGGTGGGAGCTCCTGTTTCTAAGCAGTCGCTGTCCAGGTGGCTCATTCACTGTATCACGTTCTGTTACCAGAAGCGCAACAAACCATTACCGGGCGCGGTCAAGGGTCATTCCACAAGGGGGGTGGCTACCTCCTTTGCGGCCCTAAAGAATGTGTCCACCTCAGCCATCTGTGCTGCAGCTACTTTGAGCTCCGTGCACACTTTCATCAGGCATTATAGCCTGGATATTGCATCGAGGCGAAGAGCAGGTTTTGGTCTAGCAGTCCTTCAAGGACTTCTGTCCTAGGTTCAGGTTCTATTAAGGATTTCTATCTTCCCTCCTCCCAATGGTGTGGGATTTCCATTATTGCTTGTAAATCAGTCCTAATGGTGTAACCTGCTGCAAAAGCTGTTTCTCAAAGTAAGATAGTACAGTTACGTAAGAACTTACCGTAACAGTAAATCTTCGAGAACAGCTCTTGCAGCAGGTACTTTCCCTCCCTCCATCCCCGCTGGAGGTAGATTCTCATTCCAACATCCTTCTGCTAGGATCAGGTGTTCTTGGCATCTCTGATTGCCATTTGATAGCAGATCCTCAGTCTCCTCTTCTGATGTCATCCAGTGGCTGGGAGTCTCCGGCCGGAGAACTGGGGATTCTGGGGGACCGCCTCCTTATGTACTGTGCCTGACGTCGGGGGCGGGACCGACATCGGAGACGGTCCCCCACTGAATACTGCTAGCTAGAAAATTTCCATGGGGTCCTGGCGCTTGTCGGCTTCAGTCCTAATGGTGTAACCTGCTGCAAGAGCTGTTCTCGAAGATCTACTGTTACGGTAAGTTCTTACGTAACTGTAGTGTTCGTAGATGTTATGGATGGTCAAATGGTTGTTCAGCTGTATCGCCACTACTTTCTCAATCACCTTCCCTATAAAGGGAAGGTTTGAGGTCGGTTTGTAGTTAGCCGGAGAGTCCGGGTCCAAAGAAGCTTTCTTCAGGAGAGGAATTACCACTGCTTCCTTCAGGGAGCTTGGAAACTCACCGGATTCCAAAGAGCGCCAGACTATCTGAGCTAGGACCGGGCCGATCATATCCCAACAACCCATAATCAAGGAAGTTGGGCCCAGATCCAAACTGCAGCACGTGGGGCGCATACCCTGGACAATCCGCATGACATCCACGAGCTCGGGCAAGGTAAAGGTACTCCAGGAAGCCCGAGGTGAGGTGACCAAGCACCGATCATCAGCAACCCCCATAGAGGGGGAGTTGCTGGCAGTCACAAGGGAAGAAAGAGACTTGGGCGTCATCATCACTGATGACCTGAAATCATCCAAGCAGTCCGCTAAAGCAGTAGGTAAGGCTAGAGGGATGTTGGGGTGTATTAGTAGGGGTATCACAAGTTGGAAGAGGGAGATAATAATCCCTCTTTACAAGACACTGGTTAGGCCCCATCTGAAGTATTGCGTGCAGTGCTGGAGGCCACACCTTCACAAGGACATTAACCAAATTGAGGCAGTCCAGAGAAGGGCAACCAAAATGGTGCAGGGACTGCATCAGAAAACATACAAGGACAGATTAACTGAACTCAGTATGTATACCGTAGAGCAAAGGAGGGAGAGGTGATATGATTGAAACATTCAAACACCTTAAGGGCATTAACAAGGTGAAAGTCTAATATGTTTCAATATAAGAAAAATAGCAGGACAAGAGGACACAGCATGAGACTAGATGGAGGCCGATTAAGGGGTAATGTGAGGAAGTTCTTTTTCACAGAAAGGATGGTGGATGCATGGAACGGCCTACCTCAGAAAGTGGTGGATATGAATACAGTGCAGGGCTTCAACCAGGTATGGGATAGGCATAAGGGAGCAATAAAGATGAGTATGAATAGATAGGCCATTGACAGAGCAAAGGCCAATGGCACATTCATAAGGTAGAAAAAGAAATGGGCAGACTGGATGGGCCTTGAGGTCCTTATCTGCCGTCAACTTCTATGTTTCTATAAATGAGTTGAACGAACCTCTGACCTGATGTCAGCCACCTTATATGCAAAGAACCGAGCAAGCTTATCGCACTTCACTTGTGGAAAAGGTCTTCGGAGCTGTAGACAGGTTGGGTTGCACAACCTGTCGACAGTTCAGAAGAGCTGAGCTGGTCAGTTCTGAGTGGCAGCAATCTCCCTGGACAGGAATTCTGCCTTCTTATGGGGGATTGTTGATTGGTAAATCTTCAACAAATCTAAAGTGGTCGGCAACCAGGGCGGACTTCCGCCAGCATCGTTCTAACCTACGTCCTACTCGCCGCAACTCCCTCAAAGGCCCATCAAACCAAGGGGCCCGTGGGCGAAGGGGGAGAGGACGCACACGGATGGAAGCAATCAAGTCCAGGGCTGAGGAGATGGCCTTATTATAGGCCACTACCAAAGTCTCAGGACTCGAGCTGGCCACAGGAAACTCCGAGAGGTCAATCACTGCTGCTAGGCCTTTGGTACTTACTTCCCATAAAGGGCAGTAACTGACCATCTCCACAGGGTAGGCCTCCGAAGGGGGGCACAAAAGTTGAAACTCACGATGTAGTGATCAGACCAACTGACTGGTTCCACCTCCAAGTCACTTCTGAAAGAAAGAATTGTTGAGCACCTAGAGGCCAGCGGAGCACAGGACCCAAAGCAGCATGGATTTACAGCAGGAAGGTCATGTCAGACGAATCTAATACTGTAGATTTCTTTGACTGGGTGACCAAAGTAATAGACCAGGGAGGGGCTGTGGATATGGCCTACCTAGACTTTAGCAAGGCATTTGACACAGTCCTGCACAAAGATTAATAATCAAGTTAGCCAGCTTGGGAGGGGTCCCAGGGTGGTAGCCTGGGTTGCAAACTGGCTGCACAACAGACACAGAAGGTAAAGTGAGTGGCACACATTCAAGAAAGGGAGTCACTAGTGGAGTACCTCAGGGCTCAGTACTGGGTCCAGTCCTCTTTAACATCTTTATAGGTGACATTGCAGAGGGTCTGGAGGGAAAGGTATGCCTCTTTGCAGATGATACAAAGATCTGTAACAGAGTTGATACACGGGGGTAGAAAGGATGAGAAAGGACTTGGCAAGGTTGGAGGAATGTCAGTCATATGGCAATTTAGATTCAATGCAAAGAAGTGCAAGTAATGCACCTGGGAAACAAAAACCCAGGAGATGAGTACACAATAGCAGGGGAGGTACTAACAACAACAAAAATGGAACGGGACTTGGGGGTAGTCATATCGGATGATCTAAAGGTGGGTAAGCAATGTGAGAAGTCAGTGAGGAGAGCCAGGGGATACTGGGATGCAAGGAAGGGCATCACAAGTAGAAAAAGGGCAGTGGTTATCCTTCTGTACAGACAGTTGGTGAGACCCCATCTGGAGTACTGTGTGCAGTTTTGGAGACCTCATCACGCAAGGACATAGACAGGATGGAAGCAGTCCAGAGGAGGGCAACTAAAATGGTGCAGGGTCTGCATCAGAAATCATATGAAGAGAGACTGAGAGAGCTTAATATGTATACCCTTGATGAAAGGAGGGACGGGGGACATGATAGAAACTTTAAGTACCTCAAGGGAATCAACAAAGTCCAGGAGAGTAGCATCTTTCAGAAAAGATGATGTAAGAACAAGGTGACACAATTTAAAGATAGAGGGGACGGCTCAGGGTAATGTGAGAAAATCTTTTTTCACGGAGAGAGTGGTGGATGCGTGGAACTGCCTTCCTGGAGAGGTTGTTGGGGCTAAAACAGTGGGGGAATTCAAACATGCATGGGACAGACACAAGGTAATTGTAGTGGGGGGTGGCAGGAAGTAGGCTGTTGGTTACTAGAATCTGCAGCTTATCCAGTAGGTAGGAAAATGGGCAGACTGGGTGGGCCAAGTGGTCCTTATCTGCCGTCAAAAGTCTATGTTTCTATGTTCTATGTTAAGTCGGAGGCCTCAATCCCCTAGGAGGAAAACCAGATCAAGGGAGTGACCATGTTTATGTGTGGCAGAGGTAACAACCTGTGTAAGGCCCAGAGATGTCATAAGCTGGAGTAAGTATTGTCCAAACTACGGGAGATCATCGTTGAGCCAGGCATTGAAGTCTCCGAGTACCATCAACCTGGGAGACTCCAATGCCATATCGGCGACGAAGTCCACTACTTCCTGCAGGAATCGCGTCTCGTCCCCGGGTGGACTTTAGACGAGAGCTAACCTGCAGCCTACACCAGCCACCACGGTACACTCAAATGATTCCGCTTACTCAACTGGATCGTGAGGCCCAACTCAGTCTTAAAGCAGACTGCTACCCCCTTCCCCCTGCGATCCAATCTCGAGCGGTGTATCACCGAGTGCCCGGCTGGAATTGCAGCATCCAAATAGGGGCCAGCATTTTCATCCAACCAGGTCTCGGTGATGCAAGCCAGCTCAGTTGTTTCAATAAGATCTGCAATAATTGCAGTCTTATTTTTAATAGATCTGGTGTTGCATAACACCACTCAAGTTGGATGGGCTCCAGGGGTCACCCCGGCTACTTGCCTGCCACATAAGACAGTGCCCTTGGGTATGGAGACTAGATAAGGTGCACTCTGTTCCAGACTCCATTTCGCCCCAGGGCATCTTCTAGGCCTGACCACACCGATGTGAGAGGTGCGTTCACTCGTCCTCCAATGTCCATGCCCCCCGCCCCCACCCCCCTCCTACAAGCAATACCCAATGCACGACAGCATTGGTAAGTTGACAACAACGGGGGGGGGGAGGGGCGGAGGGCGCAGAGAGTGAAGGACGAGTAGCGCACAACCGGAGGGGAGCCTTCACATTTCACAACAAGAATTAATACCAATGTAAACAATATTCAAGCACCCAAACTAAAAGACACCCGAAAAACAATAATACTATTAAACGGCAATCCCCGCCCAGTAAAATATACATAAAATACTACCCTACTCCCACTATTTGGATGATTTAAATCCCAGAAACTATAACATTCCAGTCCCTTCTCACAGGATGTAAAAACACAAACACAGGTATAAATTCACCTCCCCCCAGCCCTCTCACAGCCAAGGAAAAGGGGAGTTCCAGGCACTCTCACCGAGCAGAATAAAACAAATAAATCAACAAAATAAAATAAACATAACATTTGATAAAGAAAATAACTAAAACAAATAAAATGTGGACACCCAGGTCCTCTCACCACTGGGAGACCACAAAACAGATGAAGTATAAAAAAGAAAATAGTCCAGGAGAGAAGTCATCCAAAGTGTAGGTTAAACCGCAGAATAGATCCAGTTCGAGGTAAATCCAGCTGATGAAATCCAATAGTCCAACACGTGTAGTAAATCTAGCCAATGAATCAAGCCAGGAAGGGTCCAGCTGAAAAAATCCAACAAATAATGGACTGTAATATTTTTAGGCCTACCAAACTCCGCACCTAAAGGACCCCCAACCAGAAATATTCCACTGCACCGCCACAACACCTGGAATAGTGCCACATGGTAGCCAGTCCCAGGGGTCTAGGGGTCTAGCCCTGTGAAGCAGCTGACTCTGGTCGAGATCCACTGCAGAGTCAGGTTAGTCTCAAAGAATACCAGCTTCAGGCCTCCCAAAACACAGTCCAGGACCTGCTGCCCGATTCCTAAACCCAAAACCAACTGGCACTTTCACAAGTTAAAAACAGACTTCCACACGCAATCAGTTGGGCTGTCACAGCTCCATCAGTTCCTCATCTGACAGACACTTCGGTAGGGCAGTAGCCTGTATTAAAATCCCCACTAAACGTTCCACACTAAAGTAGGGATATCACCAATCACACGGCCGAAACTCCGCCCAGTCCAAACTCTCGACCAGCAACACTGAGGCATTGGTACAACACCTCAGATCAGTCCTATGCTTAGCAAATAGCCGGCATCCAACAGCACCGCTGCAAACAGCAGGACAAACAGAACGACCAGGGCAAATGAAACAAACAGCCTATCCTGCTCCTAGGCTTTACTACACCAAGCGACTTGCAGCACAAAAATAAAGAAAAACATAGGAAAACGTTAAATGAAAACCAAACAAAACAAACAGCATGTAGCTTGCAGCTCACAGCACGCCCAGCCTGGTGGCCATTTTCAGATTCAAATGAAGAATTAGGCAAGGTTTTCCTCCCTCCTCCCTCCCTCCTTCCCCTGCTGCTGATGCTTTAACGGCTCCAGGAGCCCTCTCCTTCTCTGTCGCACCTTTTTCAGGTCTCCGGCGGGAGAACTGGAGGCGGGTGTGAGGGACTGCCCACTATATAGTGCCGGGCCGATGTCAGTCACGTGACACCGGGTGGGCAGTCTCCCACCAGACACTGCTAGCTAAGTTTTCCATGCGGTCCTAGTGCATGGCGGCTCAGTCCTTTTGGTGTTGCCTACTGCAAGAGCTTCTCTCGAAGATCTACTGTTATGGTAAGTTTTTACATAACTCTGTTTTCTGAGTGGAGTTCCGTTTCTTTGGAAATTGGCTTCTGGGAATGGAGGAGCCTATTCAGGTAACCAGGGTACAGTATAAGAGGAGCACTGAACAGGCACTGTGCAGGAGGCCCAGTACCACAAGCATGGCACCTCACTAGAGAGCACGTGGCCCATCCTTGACTCCTTTTCTTGGTGGTAGATTAGAGGAGTTTTCCTCAAGATGGGCCAGAACAATGTGAGATGCCTTATTAGGGGTCACTACTCTGCCCCAGTTTTTCAAGGGCGGCAGAAAGGCCTGATGTCAGAGCTCCTGGCTCTCTTTCTCTTTGGGCCAGAGTACAGGTCCCACTAATCAGTGAGTTTAGGGGCCCTGTTCATTTTATTTTACGGTCCCCAGAAAGTCAGGGAGATCTTACTTCGAGAGGGCTCTTGCAGTAGGTAATTACATATAGAACTGAAGCCGGCAGGAGCCAGGACCTCACGGAAAAATTTCAAGTTAGTCTGTGGCGGGGAACCTCCCCCATGTAAGGTGACCGACGTCAGTATAAAGGGGTGGTTCTCCACACCCGCCTTCCAGTTCTTTCCTGCCATTAGCTTGTGAAAGCACCTTGCGGTTAAGTTCACTGCTTTATCAGTCAGTTCGTCGGTTTATTACTGTTTTTTCTCGATTTTCTTTAAAAAAAAATTATTCATCTGCCATGTATGTCGTCCCATACTCCATCCGATTTGCATAAAAATAAGTGCGAAAACTGCGGCGCCCAGCTCCCGCACAAGGACGGACACTCCACACAAGGACGGACACGCCAAGTGCCTCTTCTCCCTAGGCCCGGATCACCCCGTGGGGAAGTGCCAGCACTGCCAGCAGTTTAACATTGCCACCCGGAAACGGAGGCAGCCGTCCCTGGAGCCTCACATCCTGAAGAAGAAGATGTCCTCCATGGAGAAGGAGCTGAAGAAGCTCTGGCAGGCTTCAACTTCCCCTGAAGGTCACCTTAAGAAGGAGAAGCACTGGGCCCGGGACTCTGCTTCCATGGCTTCCACGACTTCAGCTGGAGTAGCCGTGCTCCAGGTAACGTCCCCCCCAAGGGGACCGTCCGTCGGCCACCTTGGAGGTTTCTGAGGCGTCGGCGTCTTCCCTCCCATCAGGCTAACGCTCTGGCCCATCGGGAGCCTCAGGAACAAAGGAGGCAGCCGCTCCCGAGAAGCCCGCCACTGTGCGGCCTTCTGGGTCGAGCAGCTCCGGTAAGTCGGACGTCAGTGCCTCCGACGTCCACGCGGTTAAGGGTGCTAAGACGCCCGACCCTTCGGGGCAGCACACGACCATGAAAACTCCCACCAAGACCATTCCTCCCTTGCGGCCTTTGTTGGGAGTTGGGTCCAATAAGTCGGACACCGGTTCCTCCGATGCCTGCCCAGATCCCACCGATAAGGCTGACGTCGGCTCCTCCAACAGACACACGGCATTAGAGCCGATGCCGGACCCTATCATCAAGTCCATTGTCCCCGGCTCGCCATTATTGTCCAAGGCTCTAGCGTCTCCTTTGTTAGACCCTGGGGACTTTAGCCCTCCTTCCCTGGGCAACAAGGAGGATTCAGGTACACTACCGCCAGGTCTCCCTCCCACCGGCTGGACAACCTGACGTCGGTCCCTCGGACTCCGGTCTGTCCAACGCCTGCCTGACCTCCTGTACCTGGCCCGCCAGCGGGGCCTTTCCCAGGGCCTTCTGCCCCATCAGAACCCCTGGTGTCTGGGTATCTGACGCCTTCCTACCCGGGGCTGCAGTACCTGACGCTGCAGTACCCAGTGCCTCAGTACCCGACGCCGGGCTTCCCACCGTCAGGATACGGATACTCACCTCACGGATATCTGCTATATCCACATTCCCCTTCTCCTCCACCGCCCCCACAGCTGCCAGTGGACCTGAATGAGACTCTGGCTTCCTGGTGGGCTGAGGCCAAGGCTCAGCTCACCAGGGAAGTGAAGAGCCACCTGCCGACGCTGGACCCGGTTCCGGACCCCCGTTGTCGGAGACTAGAGACTCCCTCCCCCCTTGCCCGATGCCAGAGGCGAGCCCTCTGGCTCAGGGGCAGAGGAGAACATGCTTCCCTGAAGGGTTCCCAAGGGGTCCCTTCCTCCCCCGCGTCTGGAGGGGTCTTCTTCTTCGAAGACCTCAGACTCTGATTCCGATGGGTGCTCTGATCCAGATGAGCCACGCAGTCCAGACTATCCCAGGCCAAGGACTCCTCTGAAGTCTCCTCTGGAAGATCCTTCTTTTCTGGAGTTGCTTAAAAAGATCCAGGTGGTCCACCAGTGGCAATCTCTGGAGCCGGATCCACAGCAGAAGAAACTCGCTGGTCACCTGTATCTGCCCGAAACTGTTCCAAAGTTGATGCCACCCTGGATCGAGCCTCATGCGAACCTTGTTTCCACTATTTGGAAACAACCGTCAGCATTAGCCCCCCCTTCTGAGGAAGGCAGATAGACTATATCAGGCTCTGGAGGGTGTGGATTCCTTGAATACACACCCCCAAAGCTGACTTGGTCATGATTAGCGCCGCTTACGGCCGGTCGGCAAACCCAAAACATCTGAGCTAGTCTCCACCCAACAAGGAATCCCATCTTCTGGACCTGTATGGAAAGAAGGTGTACGCTTCTTCCACTCTGGGGATAAGGGCCCTGAATTATGTCGCACGTATGGGGGATTACCAGAAGACGATCCTGAGTGAGGTGGAAGCCAAGTTAGACTCCCTTCCTGAGTCTCAGACTAAGCAGGAAGTGGCTGATCTAGTCCATTCTGCTTGTTCTGCCAGTTGGCACATGCTCCGTGGCATGTACGACGCAGTGGAAGCTACCAGTCGGAGCTCGGCATTCACCGTTGGCTTGCGATGTCATGCCTGGCTCCGGGTGTCAGGTTTCGTCCCTGAAATGCAGTCTGCTATTCAGGACACGCCCTTCAGGGGTTCGGTTCTGTTCAGTGGGGATGTCAAGGACATCATCACTGACCTGCAAGAGAAGGGCACTGCACTTAAGTCTGTTGACTCTCTGTACAGGCCCCCTCAGGGACAGCGCAGATGTTTTTGGCCCAAAGTGAAACCTCAGAACAAGTGGGCCAGTAAACGTTGGGCCCCTCCAGCTGCCAAGCCCCCCACCCAAAAAAGCAGTGGGAGCTTCAGCCACGGCGCTACCCCACACCTCCTGACTCCTCTCCTCTCCTCTTTTCTTCTCTCACACAGCCTCTGGAGCTCAAGGGGAACCAGTAGAGGGTGGGTGGTGGTTATCCTTACATCTACCGGGTTGAGAGAGGATCACATCAGATGCTTGGGTGCTCCAACTGATTGCAGCAGAGCACCAATCGAGTTTCTGCAGAACCTCCCCCACCCCAAGTCGTCTTACTCCCAGGAACATCTTCCTGTGGTTCGGGAAGAAATATCCTCCCTTCTTTTGAAGGTGGCGATAAGAACCTGTCCCTTCCTACCTTTGGGGGACATGTTACTACTCCCATTTCTTCCTGGTTCCAAAGAAATCGGGAGACATGAGGCCCATTTTAGACCTCAGCTCCCTGAACATGTTTGTAGAGTACAAAAGGTTTAAGATGCTCTCCCTGCAGAGCCTTCTGCCCTTACTTCGGCAGGGACAGTGGCTGTGCACCCTGGATATGCATGATGCCTACCTGCATATCCCTATCCACACTTCCCACCGCAGATTCCTTCTGTTTTTATTCTTGGGGGAACACTACTAGTTCAAAGCCCTCCCGTTTGGTCTTTCCTCGGCACCCCAAGTGTTCACTAAATGCCTTTCTGTGGTAGCGGCTCACCTGCGTACCCAGGGAGTGCACGTTTTCCTGTACCTGGATGACTGGCTCCTGACAGCCCCATCCAGGGAGGATCTCCTGCATTCTCTCTCCCTTACCCTGCAGGTTTTTACCAGCCTGGGTATCACCATCAGTCAGGCCAAGTCCCATCTGGTCCCCTGTCAGAGGCTCCAGTTTATCGGAACGATCCAAGACACGACAACCGGTATAACTTTTCTGCCGCTGTACAGGGTGGATACCCTTTGGGCTCAGGCGAGCCTGCTGTCCAGTCGCAGGCGGATCAGTGCCTAGTCAGTCCTTCGCCTCCTCAGGCTTATGGTGGCTGCGATTCTGACAGTCCCTCGCACTTGGCTCCACATGAGGATGTCTCAGTGGATGCTTCATTCTCAGTGGGATCAGCTGGTGGATGACCTAGACCAAGAAGTCCTGGTCTCCGAACCCATGGTTCAGGACTTGCAATGGTGGATGGTTCAGGAGAACCTTTGCTGGGGAGTTCCCTTCTGCATCAGGCCTCCTTCCCAAACACTGACAACAGACGCCTCGGAAGAGGGTTGGGGAGCCCATCTGGGGTCTCACAGGACTCAGGGCTCCTGGTCCAGGCTCGAGTGGTTGCTTCATATAAACATCCTCGAGCTCAGGGCCGTACTGTATGCTCTTCAAGCTCTGATTCCGTATGTGCTTCCCGGTCATCTGGCTGTCCAGACGGACAATGTGTATAGTTTGGTACATCAACAAACAGGGAGGAACACGTTCCTACCACCTTTGCAGGGAAGCAATGAGAGTCTGGGATTGGGCAGTGCAACACAACTTTCACCTCATGGCGGTTCATGTTCCAGGAGTTGAAAACATGCTGGAAGACCACCTCAGTCGGTCATCGGCGCAGGCTCATAAGTGGGAACTGGATCAGGGGGTGGTAGACGATCTCTTCGTGCGTTGGGACACACCTCAGGTAGACCTGTTTGCTTCTCCACACAACGCAAAACTTCCTGCCTTCTGCTCGCTTGCTCCAGGGCGAGGCATTTTTTGGAGAGACGCTCTGTCTCGAGATTGGAAGGACAGATTTGTCTATGCCTTTCCCTGATCCCTTTAATTCCGAGGGTCTTACACAAACTCAGCTCGGAAGGAGCTCGCATGATACTGATCGCCCCTTTCTGGCCCAGGCAAGTTTGGTTCTCTCTTCTACAACAGTACTCAGAGGAATCTCTGCTTCCTCTTCCTCTGTCTCAACTTTTGCTGACCCAGGATCAGGGGACCCTGGTTCGTCCAGGTCTCATATCCCTTCAGTTGCATGCATGGCTCCTGCAGATGTAGCTCAAGCCCGATTCGGGGTCTCCTCACTTGTGGCTGAGATTCTGGTGGAGGCTAGAAAGGCTTCCACGAGATCGACCTGCACCGTGAAATGAAAGTGGTTCTCTATTTGGGCCTCTTCTAGGAATTTTGAGCCTTTTTCATGCCTTTTCAGGAGAATTCTGGACTATCTTTGCCATCTCTTTGACCTGGGTCTCAGTCATTCGTCTCTGAAGGTTCACATGGCGGCTATCTCCGCTTATCATGTTTCCTTTGGGGACAGAACTTTCGCGCAGTTGGAAGTCTCTAAGACTTTTCGTAAAGGGGTCCTCCACTTGAGACCCCCATTCGCATTCCTGCCCCCCTTGGGATTTGAATTTCATTCTTGAGAAGCTTACTCTGCCTCCTTTTGAACCGGCAACTTATGCAGACTTGAAGTTCCTCCCTTGGAAGACTCTCTTCCTAATGCCCATTACCTCAGCTCGACGTATTTCCCTAGCTCCAGGCCCTGTTGTGTAAAATTCCTTATTTGATTTTCCACAAGGAACGTGTGGCTTTGTATACCATCCCTAAGTTTCTCCCTAAGGGGGTGGCAGAATCTACGCTGAATCACTCTATTGAGCTACCAGCTTTCTTTACGCAATACTCCAATCAATGGGAGTACCTCTTGCATGCTTTGGATGTTCATTGATTTCTGAGATGCTACACCAACAGGGCGAAGGACCTCGGAGTGTCTGATCTGCTTTTTGTCTGTTTTACTTACAGAAGAGAATGCAATGCTGTTTCTCAGCAATGCCTTTCTAAGTGGTTGGCTCATTGTATCACTTTCTGTTACGACAAGTACTACAAGACCCTGCCGGGTCAAGTCTGAGGTCACTCCACCAGGGGTGTTGCTGCCTCTGTGGCTTGTTTCAAGAATGTGTCAGTGGCTGACATTTGTGCAGCCGCAACTGGGACTTACGTCCATACCTTTATGAAACACTACAGTTTGAATATTGCCTCTCGCCAGAGAGCTGGCTTCGGGTTGGCTGTTTTGCAAGGTCTCCTTTCCTGAGATCTTCACAGCCAGAGGTTTTACGCTTGGGTAGTTTTCCTCCTTCCGTATGCTTCTCCTTGTTCCAGACTGCTTGGGACTCAGTCCTATATGTGATCACCTACTGCAAGAGCCCTCTCGAAGTAAGATAGTACAGTTACGTAAGAACTTACTGTAACAGTAGATCTTCGAGAGAGGCTCTTGCAGTAGTTAATACCTTCCTGCCCTCCATCCCCCAAAGCTTTTTCAGCTCCTTTTCCAGGAGGGGAAACATCCACTTCTCTCTTGCCTTGCCTTTTTGGCCTCTGGCGGGAAAGAACTGGAAGGCGGGCATGGAGGACCACCCCTTTATACTGACGTCAGTCACCTGACGTGGGGGCGGTCCCCTGCCAGAGACTGCTAGCTAGAAATTTTTCTTTGGGGTCCTGGCGCCTGCCGGCTTCAGTCCTACATGTAATTACCCACTGCAAGAGCATCTCTTGAAGATCTACTATTACGGTAAGTTCTTACATAACTGTACTTGTCAGGCCGTTCTTAAATTCAAGAGCCTGAATAAATTTGTGCTCCACAACCTTTCTGGATGGAGCCTCGGAGGTCAGTCATGGGGCTGCTTAGTCAAGGGGTTTTCTTAAGCCCTAATGCATCTGACGGTTGCCTGCCACCACATTCTGGGTTTCAGTCCTACTCAGAGTATCTCAGGTTTTGATACTGGATCATCCCTCTAGCATAGGGTACATTTTCGCCTTAGCATCAGCTATCTTAGTTCCTTGTAGATGTTGGTAGTCCTGGTGGCTTAATCTCTGTCCTGATTGAATGACCTGCTTATTCATGCATTGACTTTGTCCTTCACAAGAGGTCGGTACTCAGCACTCTAGATATGCCAGAGTCGCATGGCTAAGGGTGTACCGGAAGAAGAGCTCTCCTGGGTGGTCTCAGACCTTGGGTGTCTGGTGGTAATTTTTTGGTGCAAAATCAGGAATGTTTTTGCAGCCTTTTTTTCCTGGAAGATGACTTTTGTCAGAAGTGCGCAGGCTCACTGCAGTTTGGGCCTCAGGATAGGCATCGATAGTTTAATCCCATGGGCCTGCTTCCAGATGCGGCCTATTCAATGGGTTTACTGTAGCCCAAGGATCCCTCATTGGAGAATTATTAGCCAGTTTTCCTTTTACCCCTTAGCTTCCTCACACCCTGGGTTAGTGAGTGGATGTGTAAGATCTGAGCAAGTTTCACTAGTTCTTCCATTATCACAGCAAATGTCAGTCTAGTCAGATGGGGGGGGGGGACAATTTTAAGCCATTTTCCCACTCAGGGAACTTGGTCAGTCTACGGACAGTGTCTCTACATCAGTGTTCAGGAGATGGAGAAGGTCTGCCTAGCTTCCCTTAGTTTTCATCCATGATGCTAAACATGGTGTGGATTTGTACATAACCATTAAGGCATGGGAGATGTTTCGAGAGGTCACCAGCCTGTTGACAGTTCACGTGGCAGGGGTATTGAACCTTCAGGTGGACTGGTTAAGCTGCAGAATGTTCATTCCATGGAGCAGAGGTTGAACCGGAGGTTTTTCGAACTCCTGTACAAGCAGTTTGGTCGACCTCAGATCAGTCTGTTCATATCTAGTCGCAGTGCTCGGATCCAAGAAGGTTCTTTAGTCCTTTTGGTGCCCACAGCTGGGGCAGCGGTCACTGCCTCAGGAGTGAACCTGCAGCAGAGAGTATTTTTCCTCTATTAACTCTTTTGTTTTCCCCAAAGTTTACAGAGAAAAATAAATAGAAATAAAAGATGCTCTGGAGGGAGCTGCCTCTTGTTAGCTGCTGAGTGGCCATGGAGAAGGTAGTTCTCGGACTTAGCGAATCTCGCTCAGCAAGCTCCCTTACGCCTTCTGGTGTGTAGAGACCTGCTCAGGGTCTCTCTCTTTCTCTCCACCCAAAGAAAATCCAGGAATTATACAGCTCGCGCCCTGGATCCTGAGAGGAGGAGGCTCTCCTGTATACTGAAAACAGAAAAAATACATATATGTATAGTTTTTCCCCCCCGAGAAAATTACTTGATTCCTTGATGGCAGCCAGAAATCCTCTATGTCTGCAGCCTATGCTCTGATAGTGGCCACCTTTTTCTTTTACCTTGGGCCAGAAGGGAAGATTTTCTCCTTCGACAGCCTCTATTCTGCAGTTTTTTGGTTTTCTTTAAGAAGGCGGAGAGATTGACATTGAGTTCACTGAGAGGCCGGGTTCTGCTATTGTAGCCCCGGGGTTTTTGGCTTAGGAACTCATAGGCGTGTGTTTGTAGGACACGTCTGCTGACCTGATATCTGGTTTGCTGTGATATCTCTTGGATTATGAATGCTCTTGGCAAGGAGTTTTCTGAACCACTCCCATCCGCACCACGTCACGAGTTTTAAATCTGAACTTAAAACTTGTTTTATTAAGCTTTTTCTGTATGTTTCTAAATTTTTATTATTCTTTATATTGTATTTTATTGTACAGTGCCTTGATAATTTGAAAGGTGCTTAAGAAATAAATTTTACCTTACCTTACCACTGGATGTGTAATTTTACAGGCTCCCTATTAAGGAGCCATACCTTATTAGGCATAAAGACCGGTGGTACTCAGACTGGTGTTCATCCCTCAGGTGCTCATTGCCTTCTAGGAGTCCAGAACATCGATCACTGGCCGCCTGTCCACAACCTCCTCTATTCAAGAGAAGGAGTTGTACAAGTTGAACTTATCTTGCACCGTTAAGATCTAATCTAAATGGATGGCTGTGTTCCACAAGTCTGAGAGTCTTGTTTCTTCTCGTGGAACAGACAAGCAGGGGCAAGAGGCCTTCCTTTTTAGGCCACTCTTGCTAAAAGGATGCAGGCCTGCACTGTTCAGACCAATGTTGTAGTAAGAGGAGGTCCCCAGCTCTCCTCAAGGCTCACCACTCCAGGGCTAAGGCGGCACCCTGGACAAGCAGGTGAAGCATTAGTTTTAAGATTATGCAAGGAATGTGGGCCTCATATCCACCACTGCACTTATCCATCTTGGTGTATAGAGTTATTAGCAGATTGTTCATGCAGAGTGCTACAGACAGCAGTTCGCCAGTAATTCCCAGTGTTTGCCTCTGGTGTATGAGATAATCTCCCACCTCCCGTTTTCAGGTTACTGCTTCATAGAACCCTGTTGTTATGACTACTCACTGACAATGTGGAGCCCTACAGAAAGAAGAAATTAACTTTCTAGGAGCATGGATATGTTGTTCATCCACACTGTTTTGTCCCCTTCCACTTTAAATCTTGCTGTAAGTCTTCAAGCTGGCTCCTCCCACCCACCCAGGTGGTATATACCTCGGCTCCACCCATTGACCCCAGATCTTCCTTTCCGCTGGAAGATACAGGTTCCCTAATGCTCTCAGCATTTCGTAGGCCTTGGCTTTCAAATTGTCAGTTTTACCGAAAATCAAACTCGTTCGAGTTAGCGATCGCGCTTCCCCAGGATTTCTCTGGTGCCCCTGCCGCCAGAAGATGTAGCACACCGATCCCCACCTCACGTGCGTTTACTGCCTAGGTGTTGGACTTGACACCTCATCGTGCGCTTTTTGCTTGGCCTTCCATCCCAATATCCTGGACAACCTCAAGGCACGTTTGAAGCTGGGGAGACCGGAAAAAAGGAACCCACCGGTGAAATCAAAGGAGGCTAAGTGGTCAGTTTCCATGGCCGCGGGCTCACCCAAACAGCTGGAACAGATGAAGGCATTTGAGGAGGAAGCAGCTCGCCAATCGAAGCTTCTTTGTCCCTCTGAACCTAGGCTCTACTTTTACGGGCTCCTTCAAGGAGTTGTGCCAGTCTCTCTCCATTCAGGGTGAGGTGCCCTCGGGCTCGCACTCCTCCCGTTCTCGAAAGAGGGAGAAGGACCCGTTGTCTTTGTCTTGATGGAGATGCTCTTGGGACCGGGAGAGGTCTGAGTCCCAAGATCATGCAATCTCGACCTCTGTCGAGATTGCATCCTCGCCTGCTGACTTTTTGGAACTTCCGTCTGGCCAAGGGACCGAGGAAGTGGCCGACGAGATCGAAATTATCCTCGACACGATCGACCCCTTGTTTCTGGCTGTGCCCAACGACTCTTTGGAATGGACTCCGGTCCTGGTCTTTCTGGATGAGGAGACCCAGCCTGCTGGTGTCCCCATTAAGGACCCGGTCCCGGACCCTTGGGTCTCACTGATCTCGGTGTCTCCCGATCGACCGAGTCGGCCTCCTCTGTCTCGGTCTAGGTCCAGAACCCTCTTGGACGAATGACCGAGGAAGAGCCATAAGAGCTCAAAACAAGGTCCTTATCCTCCTCGGACGAGGAGAGGCTCCGGCGGAAACTCCGCCGGTGCTATGAAGACCTTATGTGGCAGCAGCTGATCTTCACCGAGCAGAAGCCGGCTCCGCCACCTACCCCGGCCATCACTTGGCTCTCACCTCCTAGGCCGAGGCCGACCCCTACAGAACCAAAGTCCTCAGTTCCTCCGCCTGTGGAGCCGGGCTGTCTCCCAGTTAGGCCTACTCCAGTCTCTCCACCGACTCGGGTGGAACCACCACCTAAACAGCCCGAGGGAGGGGCACCCTCGAAAGAGGACCGACAGGACACTGGGCTTCCCTGTCTGTCGATAACAATCACCCCAGACCACCCTCGGCAGATCGAAGGTAACTTAGGTGGTAGACCACTGTATCTCGACTCTACAGACTCGGAAATCACCGTCTTGCACTCACATCCTGGGGATGATGAGTCGGTTGCCGCAGGGATGGAGGAAGGCCCTTCCTCCTTCCAGGGCATTCTCCGCCTCATCTCTGATTCCACCAGAATGCCCCTGGACCCTATCCAGAAAAAGGCGGAGTACCCTCTCACTGACCCCTCTCACTGACATTCTCAAGAGAGGGGATACCCTGACGGAGGCCTTTCCAGTGGCCGAAGCCATTGTTGGCCTGGCTCTTGAACTTTGGCAGCATCCTGTCTCCTGCCCAGCACCATCTGCCCTCATGGCCTGCAAGTACGTGATGCCCATGGGGTCCCTTGCGGGATTCACAGAGCACCCTTTGGCCGAGAGCCTGGTGACCACCTCTGTGTTCAGGCTTACTGGTAGTTTGGCCGACACTGACCAACCCCTGGACAAGGAGTCCAAGAATATGGACCACACTGCCCGCAAGGTCTATGCAGCCTCTTCTCTGGGCCTTCGTCAGGCCAGCTCAGCTGTCATTATGGCACACTTCTCTCATGCCCTTCTTGGGTCATTAGACGAGTTTCTCCCTCATCTCCCACCGGACAAGCAGACCATGGTCAAGCAGGTCCATGACCAGGGCTGTGCTGTTGCTAAACAGCAGCTCCAGACGGCCTTGGATATCGGGAATTCTTGTGCCTGCTCACTGGCAGCCGCAGTGGCCTCTCACCGCAGGACTTGGCTGAGGCTTTCCTCCTTCCTAGCAGTTACTCAGTATAATCTTGCTGATGTGCCCTCCTGGGTACCGACTGTTCAGTCCAGGAGTGGCCGGTCACCTTCAGCGTACAGAGCAGCCCAGTGCCACCCTGGATGTTACTTCTGCCAAGGGTTCTTTGGGCAAGAATCAGCAGAAGAGAAAGAAGAAGCCATGTCGGCACTCTTCCCCTGTGGTCCGGCAGCCCTCCTATCAAGGAGGACAGCAACATCAACAGCAGCAGCAGGCTCAAGCTTGGCACCCTCAGCCCAAGCAGGGTCCTCAGCAGCCCTGTAAAGGAGGCCAAGGCTCAGGTCCTGGAGCCTCCTCCTCCTCTTCTAAGTCTGCTCAGTGACTGGTTGGGGGTGGCCACCTCTACACCAGTCACGCCAGCTCTGGGTCCTCCCATGGGGGGTCGGCTCCGCCACTTCTTTTCCACCTGGTCCGCTATCACTTTGGACAGGTGGGTTCTCGAAGTGGTTGGTCAGGGACGGCCTCTAGAATTCAAGCAGTACCCTCCCAGCCGAGCCTGCACCCCTCAGGAGGAACAGATTTCCGCATGCACCCAGTTGGCTCTTCCAGACGACGTAGCCCAGCTGCTCCGTAAGGAGGCAGTAGTTCCAGTGCTGGATCCTCCAACAGACCCAGGCTTTGTTTCCAGGTACTTTCTGGTTCCCAAGCGGACGGGGGCGTTGGCACCCCATCCTGGATCTCCATGACCTGAATCAATATCTCAGGTCCCGCACCTTTCGAATGGTCACTCTGAACCAGATCATACCATCCCTGGAACAAAACATGTGGTTCTGTTCACTGGATCTACAGGATGCATTCTTTCACATCCCAATCCGTCCGTCCCATCAGCGGTTCCTCCACTTCAGGGTCGAGGGGAACCTTTACGTGTTCTGAGCCATGCCATTCGTCCTGTCATCAGCCCCACGGGTCTTCACCAAATGCATTGCAGTGGTGGTGGCCCACCTTTGGCGTTGAGGAGTCAGAATCTACACTTATCTTGACGATTGGCTCTTGGCAGTTTCCACCCATCAGGAGGTGGAGAGGTCCAGGGATCTGGCCCTCCAAACCTGCTCCCAACTCGGCCTCCTGATCAACGAGGCCAAGTTGGAACTCGTGCCATCTCAGGTGATGGGCTTCATCGGGACAGAGCTCAACTCTTGTCAAGCCAGAGCTCAACTTCCAGCAGACAGGGTGGAGGTTCTCTCCTCCTTTGCCCAATCTTTTCTGGTTGGGCATTTGCGCCCTGCCCAGGACTTTCTGTGCCTTCTGGGTTACATGGCGGTGTGCACCTCGGTGGTCTGTTGGGCCTGGTGGCACATGCGCCCCTTTCAATGGGAGCTGGCCTCCCAGTGGACTCTGCGATATGGTCACTTCGACCAGCTGATCACTGTAACCCAGAGGATGTGGGACGCTTTCCAGTGGTGGACCACCCGAGACCAGTTGCAGGAAGGGATCCCATTTGCCCTCCCCGAGCCAGCGGTCATCCTTATGACTGATGCCTTTCTCATGGGCTGGGGAGCCCACATGGGGGGACAACAGGGCCCATGGGTTCTGGAACTGTGAGGAGTCCCGATGCCACATCAACCTGTTGGAGCTCAGAGCAGTCAGACTGGCACTATCAGCTTTCGCTCCTCAGCTCTGGGGCAAGTGGTTCAAGTTCAGACGGACAATACCATGACCATGTACTACCTCAGCAAGCAGGGTGGCACGTGCTCCCGTCTGCTGTGCAAGGAGGGGCTCTGCATCTGGACCCTCATAAGCCGGTTGGAGGCGGATCTCCTAGCCATCCATGTGGCAGGAGCCTCGAACCAGCTGGCGGATGCTCTCAGTCGCATAGGCCAGACATCCCATGAGTGGTCTCTCTATCCAGAGGTAGCTTACAGCCTGTTCTCCCATTGGGGAAAACCGATGGTGAACCTGTTTGCCTCCAGGGAAAACAACAAGCTGAGGCTGTATCATGCCCACCCTCCCTCAGCAGGTCTCGCTGCAGGGGGATGCCTTCTTGAGGCCGTGGACCCCAGGCCTCCTCTACGCCTTCCCTTCATTTCCTTGATCCACAAGGTGTTACTCAAGGTGAGGAGGGACAAGGTGAAGGTGATTCTGGTAGCCCCAGATTGGCCACGCCAGTTCTGGTACCCAGATCTCTTCAGCCTCAGCTGCAGGCCCCCGGAGCGGCTTTGTACATGCCTGGACCTGATATCTCTGAACCAGGGGAATGTATTCCATCCGGACCTTCAATCCTTGCACCTCACAGCCTGGTACCTGAGCAGCTAGAGTTCCAGGCTTTGGGTCTTTCTGAAGATGTCTATGTCACAACCCCACTTGGCAGGTCAGGCCCTCTGCTCCCACAGTGCCAATCTCCGAGCGCACTATTGTGAATAGTTAATGGAACAGGGTAACCCTCCTGTCTGTTTTGTGGGTTCTAATCAACTACTTTGGTCTCAAGTTCTTGGAGGGATTCAAACTGTGAACCTCTTGCTAGCGCACCCAGTGTACAGGCTCAGATAATTCTGCTCTTCGGTGGGGGGGGGGGCCAGATATCTTTTGCCTGCCGGCACCTAACCAGGTGTACAAAATGATCCCTTAAAAACTCTGTTAAAGACCTCAGAATAAACTCTTTATCTTTTCCCAGTTTGGTATTACCATTAAGCTATGCACAGTGTCACTGTAACCATATACTGTATGCTTCACTTGTCAAAGAAAGAATTTCAAAGACACAACAAGTAGTCTCTAAAATGAGATGTTTACTTAAAAATAGATAAAAATGTAAAATGTAAATACAGAACAGTGTATCACAAAACCATACAATCTTTTAAAAGTTAAAAGTGCAAATTCCTACCAATAATACGCTTAGACTTGCCTAGCTAATGTATTCTTATATTCTTACAGTGCTGAAAGATGTTGTAGTTTCAGAGTCCAAATGTGTGTGTAAAGGACAGTCACAGCATAATTAAAACAACTGTCTTGAGCCTGCCTTCTCCATGATGTCACCCAGCTCCTCCTCTGTTTATTAAAAATCATACAAACAGGATGTCTTGTGTCAGGAGGTAAATGAATAGGTGACATCAACAAAAAAAACTTGTTTCCCCATATGGCTTCCCAATTAAGTCTGTAATTTTCCAAGTTCTTTCTTTCATCCATGATCAGCATCCTGCTCTTTACAGACATCAAAGAGCATTTATGATGTAGCACCTAAGTGACATAACCTGTAGTCTGTCTCTAAACGTCATAAAAGTTTATGATTTCCAGCCTGACAGCTACAATTCAGCTAGATAAACAGAGATCCTTAATTTAGGTCTCTTCTAGCCTTTAATTATCGCCTGGCTTTTATCTTTTAGCTGAAACAGCATGTCTCATGAGAGACACTCAATAACACATTTTTATATTACAAAAATCATAGTGTAATCAGAACCAACTGTCCAAGCATCACAGTCTACACCGTAGTGGAGGCATCTAGAAAGGAATCGACCAGGAAATGTTACGCCTTCAAATGGAAAAGGTTTTCCATTTGGTGTCAGGGTAAGAGTCTCAACCCCTTATCCTGTCCTGTGGCTAACATTCTTGACTACCTTTGCTCTCTCTTCAAAGGGGGTCTACAGTCATCGACCCTTAGGGTGCACCTGGCAGCCATTTCTGCTTACTGGGCGCAGGCCAGTCAACCAACATTGGTGCAGGAGACAGTGGTCAGGGGCGCTTCTTCAAAGGCATGGATCACATATCCCCTTTGGTGCGTGAACCTCCACCTCCGTGGGATCTACTGCTGGTATTGGCAAAACTCATGGGTAAGCCATTCAAACCAATGCACAAGTGCGAGCTGTCACACTTGCCATGGAAGACTGCCTTCCTGGTGGCTATCACTTCAGCCAGAATGACAGGGGAGCTCCAGGTGCTTTCGGTGGACTCCCCTTATCTGGTCTTTCACAGGGACGAAGTTGTCCTACACCCCCACTGGAAATTCCTTCTGAAGGTGGTGTCAGAGTTTCACCTTAACCAGATGTTGACTCTGCCGGTATACTACCCTAATTACACCTCAGATGCCGAGTACAGGCTCCATACTCTGGACCTGAGATGTGCTCTCTCCTACGACAAGGAGAGAACGGCGGATATTCATGTAGAGGTTCGCCAGCTGTTTGTCACCTATGCTGAAGCCTTTTCTGGCAGACCTGCAGCCAAGCGGACCATACCAAGATGGATTACATCATGCATAGGTCTGTGCTATGAGTTGGCGGGCAAGGAGCCTCCCAGAGGGATAAGAGCTCATTCTACCCGCCATACTGCTGCATCGGTGGCTGCTTCCAGGGACATCCCTATCCAGGAAATCTGTCGGGCTGCTACCTGGAAGTCAGCAAACACCTTTATCACCCACTACCATATTGACCATGAGTCATGCCAGGATGCTGGTTTTGGAACCTCGCTTCTCCAATCTCTGTTTCCTAAGTAGGGGGTGTGTGCCTTGCCTCCCTCCTCCCGGAGAACTGCTTGGAGTCTGCCAAACAGTGTGGATGAACAACAGATCCACGCTCCTAGAAGAACAGTTTACTCAACTGTAACAGTATTTCTAGGAGTGGTATATATTGTTCATCCACACTCACCCACCCGACCTCCCCAGCTTCGGGTGCACAACCTTGCTTCCAGTGTGGGCTAAGATCTGGCGTCATGGGGCGGATCCGAGGTATATACCACGCGGGTGGGTGGGAGGAGCCAGCTTGAAGACTTCCGGCAAGATATAAGTGGAAGGGGACATGCCCAAACAGTGTGGATGAACAACATATACCACTCCTAGAACTACTGTTACTGGTGAGTAACCTGTTCTTATTCTTGCCATAATTTCCTTTTCTGTTAGCTCCAACATCGTCAGTGGGGTCCTCCCAGGAGCCTGCTCCTGCAGGAGAATCTTATCCTGTATGCTAGGAGGGTTGCCTGTTTTAAAAAAAAAAAAAAAACTACTATTTTTTCTGAACATCCCTCTTTCTTGCTGTACTGTACTCAAATATAATAAAATAAAAAAGAGGATTATTTTTCTATCTGTCTATGACCACAGGTTAGCAGCTTTACAGGCAACTCTTGAGGTGTTTTTCCTTGTTACAGGTAGCCTTACTGCATCCAGTCGTTGCCTGGAAGTCCTACCTTAGCAGTGATCAGCCTCAGTTTCCAGATGTGCAAAAGATTGGAACCTGCTTTTTGTACAGGATGGTTCTTCAGGCAAGGAGAATCGAATTGTCCAAATCTTGAGTCCAGTAGAGAGTCTTCTCAGACATCTGCTCGGAAGGTAAGGATAATTTTTTTTATTTACATGTGGCAATACATTTGATGTGACAACAGATTATAATGTTTGAAAATGTGTAGCTATTATGGCACTGAGTGGTAAGTAGTTACTGGGGAGTTGCTGCAGCATGGAAGCCTCATATGCCCAACATTCTAAAGCTTGGGCTGTGCCATTCCCCTGGTAGGATTGCACTATACCCAGTTGTTGCGATTACCCATTGTCAGTGTTGAAGCTAACAAAAGGAAATTATGGTAAGTATGGAGTTAATTTCTTCTTTCTATGCCAGTTATGTATTCTGATCACTTTGAACAATTTTTGATAGATCATCTAGTTTAGGGGTGCTCTCAGAGCTACATAAGAGTTCCAATCTCCTGACCTGCTGCTGCTCTTTCTTTTCACATTTCTAAGATGTTCATGACATGAGTTACACCATTCTGTGCTATTGATCTGAATGGCCTGAAATGGTGTTACTGATGCCATAGAACATTCAGATAGTATGAAAAGTGAGAACAGCAACTGCTGAGGAAAGAGGGTTTCAGTGTATAATGATGGCAAAATAATTAGATTATTATTTTATCAAAAAGTTCAAACAGAGAATATTGAATAGACATTAAATGGAAAATTGGAGGGCATCTAGAGGTGTTAAAACAATTTTCTATCACGTTTAAGGGTCAAAGGATTTTCTTTTGTTTCTTTTTTATGAAAACATTGCCACAACATGCTGCTTAAATTATTCTGTATTTGTAAACTGTGGTGAAATGGAATGTTTGCCTGTTTATTTTTGAATTGTGAGGTTGATTAAAAATAAGATAATAGGAAACCACGAATTACAAGGGTCTGGCAGTGACATCATAACCACCGGAGCAAAGTACGAGTGGTTCCCTGATGTCACCAGGACCTCAAGATGGAATTATAACTTGAGTAAATTTATGAATCTTCTTCAGGGGTATCTCAGTCGTCAGGTAACACCATAGGAACCTTTGTTGTTGGTGAAGGGAATCCACACAGAAGATTTTCAGCAGGACAACTGGGGTCACCCACGTTGTCAATATTCGTCGACATCACCAACCTTATATAGGCGTGAGTGGCCCTGCTCCCTTCTTAGTTCTTTTCCGCTGTCGACTCACTTGCATGGGTCTCCGCGGGAGCTCTGTTGCAGTATTCACACCTTTTTCAGCCTACAGCTTTTTTTAACTTACCTTTTAGAAATCTCTTTTTTAAAGAGATTCCTTGTTTTTGTTTATGTCAAGAATTAATCCTTCTGCTTCTCTTTCATCGCTGCTGCTGCAGAAAGAAGATTGCCACCATAGATGAACACTCCATCTGTGTCTGCTGTCTTGTGCCTGACCACGAAGTTTCTAACTGTGAGCTCTGCCAAAAGTTTAATCAAACAACTCTCATGCGACATAAGAAGGCTCTTAAAAAATTCCTAATAGATCAACAGGTAGCCAGTTCTGTGCAAGAGTCCTCCGGGGTCCTGGCCTCTCAGTCGCCCACCAGTTCTTTGAGCTCCCAGGCCTTCAAGGCCCGAGACAAATCCTTGGGGAAAAGTCACAAAAAAGACAGAGATCACGACTGTTCTCTCCCCCCTCCCCTCCCCCCCAGCGTCAAGCACGCTCCCCGTCATCTTCTCCTTCTCCTGGGGGATCTTTGTTGGCTGCAGCCGCACTGACGAAGAGAACTGCTGTCCAGGTCTCTGTGCTCACCAGACCCATACTGATAGCACCTTCGCCCGAATCTAAGGGCACCCGGCCATCGACCTCTGGGTCGCTGGCCTTTCCATCGTCAATGACAGGTTCATTGTCTATGGTTCTCCCATTGAAACCTGCCCCTTCTTCTACTAGAGCTACAGGCTCTTCGGGTTCTCAGGACACAGCGGGCAGGTCGTCGACACCTGTGCTGTCGAACCCCCCTCCTCTGTCGAAGTCCACCATCAACTTGAATGAAGTCCTGATCAAGTTCACTAACGTGCTTGTGCAGTAGCTGGGTGCCTTAAACAGGCTCCCTTTGCCATTGATGGCAGCTTCATCGTCGATGCCTGTACGTTGGCCCCGGGAGTCTTCCTGTGGGCTGCCGCCAGCGTACCCAATGCCAGACCCAGATATTGAAGAGGTCGACATCAAGGAGGAGTATCATCTAGACTGCATTCTTTCTGATATGGAGGAGAAAGAAGAAGAGGAGATACTACTCTCTGACAGATACACAGCCACTTCTATCAGTGAGGACTCTGTAACCCTCTTCCTCTTTGCAGGAATCTGCTGACCCAGGCTCAGGGGACCCTGGTCCATCTCAACTTCAGGTCCCTTCATCTGAATGCCTGGCTTCTGAGAACATAGCCATTACCAGGTTCGGGGTCTCTAACAGGGTAGCGGATGGCTTAGTGGCTGTCCAAAAGCCTTCCACTTGAGCCACATATGCCATGAAGTGGAAGCGGTTTGCCATCTGGGCTGCCAAATATAGCGGAGACCCTTTAAACTGCTCGGAGAATCATATCCTGGACTACCTGATCTCACTCTCTGACTCAGGCCTCAAGTACTATTCCCTAAAGGTCCACCTTTCGGCTATTTCTGCTTTTCATGAGCCTGTCGGTGATTGCACGATTGCTCAGCTGGATATCTCCTGTCCCTTTCTAAGGGGCATCCTGCATCTGAAACCTCCAATCCATTCTCCTGTCCCAAATTGGGACTTGAATTTTGTTTTGGAAAAATTAATCCTGTCTCCTTTTGAGCCAGTCGCGACTTGTGAGTTGCCCTTTCTCTCTTGGAAAGCAGTGTTTCTAGTTGTAATTACTTCTGCTCAGTGATGAAAGTGAGCAGGAACACACAGGAACTCCGTTCCTGTACCTTTTTTTTGCAGTAGGAACAGAGTTCCTGTACTTCTTCCCACTGATACTGGAACTGAAATTCTTAAACCAGCAAAATAATGACAGTTTCTGGGCCTGTGACCTGAAATCAGGGATTCCATCACAAAATTTGACTTGTACAACATTGATATTTTCCTAGAAATACTTCAATATCCCTAACTGAATCCCATTCTATCTATACAGTTATCTGTCAGATTGAGGAACTTCATTCTCCATTTCATATTTTCCAGTACCTGAGTTCCTGTACTTCTTCTCTACCACTTGCACCACTGCTTCTGCTCGAAGAATTTCAGAGCTTCATGCCCTCTGTTGCAAGGAGCCTTATTTGATTTTTCACAAGGACAGGGTGTCTTTGTGCACAGATCCTAAGTTTGTCCCTAAGGTGGTTTCGGAGTTTACTCTCAGTCTATTCTTCCTGTTTATTTTCCTGAGTGTGCCAATCCAGGGGAAGCACTGCTCCATACATTAGGTGTGCATAGAATGTTGAAGTACTACCTGCTTAGTACTAAAGAGTCCAGAAAGTCGAAGCAGTTGTTTGTTTTCTTCGCCCCGGGTAGAGAGGGTGTTTCTGTTTCTAAGCAATGTTTATCCAAATGGTTGGCTAACTGCACTGTGTTCTGCTACAACAAGTTTGGCAAAGAATTGCCTGGTGCTGCCAAAGCTCATTCCACCAGTGGAATGGCTACTTCGGTGGCTTGTTTCTGTGGTGTCTCAGCTATTGACATTTGTGCAGCTGCCACCTGGAGTACAGTCCATACTTTCACCAAGCACTACAGTCTGGACATCGCCTCAAGACCCCATGCAGTATTTTGGCAGGGCTGTGTTTCAGGGACTTTTGTCTTAAGTTTATGGAGAGTCCTCCTCCCAGACTGGCTGTTATACACTTGTAAGTGCTTGAGACTCAGTCCTACGGTGTTACCTGACGACTGAGATATCTCAGAAGAAGATAAAACAGTTACGTAAGAACTTACTGTAATAGTAGATCTTCGGGGGGATCTCAGTCATCAGGTATGTTTTTCTTCTCACCATCCCCCTTCTTGGGGCTTCTATCTAGGAACGGGCTGTCTGGTGTATTCAGCCAGTGAGTTAGGTCTGGGCATCTCCCTCTCTCTCTCTCTCACTCTCACTTTCACTCTCACACTCACACTCACTCACTCCTCGGTCCCCCATGGCAAGAGACTAGCTCCCTTAGTCTCCAGGGGAATGAACTCAGGAGGGAGCGGGGTCGCTCAGGCCTATATTGGGCTGGTGATGACAACAGCATGGGTGGCCCCAGTTGTACTGCTGAAAATCTTCTGTGTGGATTCCCATCAAAAATGGCGAAGGTTCCTACAGTGTTACCTAATGTAGATCCCCTCAAAGGTTTGTTAAGGTAAGTTCTTACGTAACTGTTCTTTCCTTATTTATTTATTTTTACACAAGAAAAAAACATAAAATATTCTTACTGTTTTGTGTGTTAATGTCCAAGTTGACTTTTACTGTGACAGTTACAGTAAAAGGTGACTTACAGACTCCATGGAGTATATATTTGATATTATGAATATTCTATGAGTCCAGTCTCAATTGTGAACGGATTAATGATTTTATAAGTTTCTGATGTCAAAACAATGGTGTTGTGTTGTTTGGATTAAAAACATAGAATCTGATGGCAGAAAAAGGTACATCTAATCTGCCCTCCCCACCTACGTCTCCTGAGTTGGCCATAGTGGCCTTCCTTCTCCAATACCCTTTACCCCCTAACTCCCTTACTATGGCCTTGTGCCTGTATCCCCCTAGTTTGAATCCCCCACTGTTATGGCCGATGCCGCTTCCTCTGACAGTCTGTTCCACTTGTTCACCACCCTTTCTGTGAAAAAGTGCTTGCCAACATCTTTCTTGAGTCTTACCTTTGCCAGTTGAAGTAAATTTCCCAGCATGCTTGTGTTCATGCCTAAGACGAACAGTTCCTTGCATGACACTCTGTTTATCCCATGCAGGTATTTGTATGTCTCTATCATGCCCACCCCATTCTTTCTAGTCCACAGGGTGTAAATATTTAGGTCCCACAGTTTCTCCTTCTGTGTCTTTTCCCTCATCCTCTGGATCATTTTGGTCACCCTTCTCTGTACAGAGTCCACCATCTCACAGTCTTTCATAAGGCACAATTCCCAGAACCTTGCACAGTACTTCAGATGTGGATCTGTACAGTAGAAAGATCACCTCCCTATTTCTGCTGATGATTCCCCTTCCTGTGCAACCCAGCATCCGGTTTGCCTTCCCCATTGCCTTGTTGAACTGTGCCCTACATTTCAGACTGTCTGATATTATCACTCCCAGATCCTTTTCCTCTGCTGTGCTTTGTAACATTACTTCCATTTGTTACTTTTTTTTCTGGTTTTTGTTCCTGATATGCATGACCTTGCATCTTTTTTACATCAAAATTCTAGTGCCAGCCAGCCCCTTGGTACCGAGCAATAATGCATCGCTCCGGCACGCTGGTAATCTGGGTTCATGCCCTGAGCCTGGATGTCGGGAGCAGAGGCCGGCAGGGAGGGAGTTCAGAGTGTCCTTTGAACACTTCCATCTCCAGAGGTGGGTTGCAGCACATCGCTACTACAGCAGCTCCTGGTGGGAGCTTGTGGCGATGTCCTTGGCTGCGTGGGTGACCACACTGATGAATGACCCCACCTCAGGACACTGTTGTGGCCGTGTGCATTAGTGGGAGGTGGGTGGGTCAGAAAACAGAATAATGCTCGACCCAGCCAGAGGGATGACGACTGCCCATCCCACCACATCACAGTCCCCAAGGTACACCACTTCCATCCCCCATGCCTCTAGTCCTGGAAGGATCAGAGTCCACTGTTTCTCTCCCCTGTGCCCTCCCCCTTAGGAGAGGAAGGCCCTCTGGCAGGGACAAGCTGGAACCCTCTGGACACAAGTAATGCAGGAGTCCGGTGGTGGGAGCTGGCAGCGGGGGTGAGACTGGTGGGCATCACGGGCATATGCAGCCCAAATGAGTGGCAGACTTTGGGGCCAGGATAGGAGGAAAAATGGATATTCTAGGGATTGGATATGTTGTTCTATCCACACTGTCTGGTAGGTACCTTGCCACTTTAAGATGGGCTGGAAAGTCTTCAAGTTGGCTCCACCCATCCACCTGGGTGATGAAACTCTCGGCTCTGCCCCATGACGCCAGATCTTTCTTATCGCTTGGAAGCATCAGATTCCCTTCTTAGTGGTCTCGCGTTTTGCAGGCCCTGGCTCTAAAAACTTCGGATTTTTTTACTAAACTTACTTTGAAACTTGTTCGAGTTCAGCTTTCACCCTCTTCCCTCACAGCTGCGAGGGAGGACAAGACCATCCTGGGGTTCCGCAGGTGCCCCTGTGGGCAGAAGATGTCACTCACTGACCCCCACGCCTCGTGCATTTATTGCCTCAGGCACAACCATGATCCGCAGGTTTGCGAGATGTGTCTGTTCTTTTCTCCATCGGTGCTCGAAGACCACGCTGCCCAACTCCAGCTGGGGCGACTGGAGAAATGATACCTGCCGGTCAAATCAAAGGAGGTTCATTGGGTGGTGTCCGTGGCGGCGGGCTGTGCGAAATAACTGGAACAGCTTGAACTGCTCATGGCCCTCGAGGAGGAGGTGACCCAGGCCACGGGGAGCTCCTCTTCGGCTTCTGCCTTTATTCCGCTCTAACTGGGCTCTTCTTACACAGCTTTCTTTCAGGAGCTGTGCCAGTCCCTCTCGACTAAAGGGGAGGGTCCTTCTGGATTTCGCACCCCTCGGTCCCGGAAGAAGGATCCGAAAAAAGGTAAGACCCACCGTTGATGCTCTTGGGAGCGGGAGAGATCTTGTACTCCAGACCGTCGACTCTCTACTTCAGTCGATGTTGCAGCCCAGGCCACTGGTTTCACGGTGTCCCCTTCAGACCAGCCAGCCAAGACGCCTGTTGACACGGCCAAGATTTTTCTCGAGCCCACCGACAGGTTGTCGACTGAGGAGGCCGACCACTCTCTTTGTCAGACACCGGTGCTTCTCGTACCTTCCGAGGACTTGCCTCAGACCATTGAGCCAAAGTCCCCGGCCCAGGACCCTGAACTGGAGGGGCAGCAGATTTCCCCCTCTCCTTTCTCGGCCCACTGCCGACAGTCTCAGTCTCTGTCATCCTCTGCTTTAGGGAAATCCCACCGACATCAGTGGTCTCGGTCCCGACATCAAGGAAAGCGGTACTGCCGCTGTTCTTCCTCATCCTCCTCGGCTGAGGAGAGGCTCCAGTGCAAGCTGTGTCAGTGCTATGAGGATCTAATGTGACAACAGCTCCTTTTGGTTGATGCCGGCTTTCACCAGGCAATTAAGTGGCTGTCGCCCAAATGGCCGAAGCCGACTCCCGCCGCTGGTTCCCCGGTCGATGACCCGGTCCGGGCACTGACGGCTCAGCCAAAACCAGCTGCCCCGCCCATTGTGGTAGAATCACCGCCTCCCCAGCCGAAGAATGGGGTGCCGACCCAGGATTCTTGGTTGGCTCAAGGTTTGCCCCATCGGTTGTCGTTCACTCTCACCTCCGATAGCCCTCGGTGAGTGGAGAGTTTCTCAGCAGGTCACCAACTGTACATGGACTCTTCTGAGTCCGAAGACTCCTCGTTGCATTCCCATCCAATCAACCAGGAATCCTAGGGGGATCTTTCTGTGGACGAGAGCCACACCTCGTTCCTTGGTATCCTTCGCGCTCATCTTGGAGTCCACCCGCGATGCCGCACGAACCAATGCAGAAACGGGCTAGATATCCCCTTATGGAGATTCTGGACAAGCGGGACTCCCCCACGGAGGCCTTCCCCATAGCCGAGGCCATTGTGGGACCAGCATTAGAACTCTGGCATGCCCAGCCTCCTGCCCAGCACCATCGGCCAGGATGGCCAGCAAGTACGCGGCCCCTACTGGCTCTCTCTCTCTGGCTTCTCAGAGCACCCCTTGGCTGAGGGGTTGGTGGCAGATCCTGTCTTCAGGCACTCGAGCAACACAAGGGTCGTGGACAAGCCCCCAGATAAGGAGTCCAAGAAATTGGACTACTCGGGGAGAAAGGTGTACGCTGCCACCTCTTTGGGCCTTTGCCAGGCCAGCTCAGCTGTTATAATGGCACACTTCTCTCACACCCTGTTGGGATCCCTGGATGAGGTGCTCCCTCATCTCCCAGCTGACCTCCAGACCACGGTCAAGCAGGTCCGGGACCAGGGTAGGGTGGTGGCAAAGCAGCAGCTCCAGATGGCTCTGGACATTGGAGACTCTTGTGCCCATTCAGTAGCGACTGCTAGTGGCCACACGCAGGGCTTGGCTAAGATCTTGACCTCATGGCAGACACCCAACACACAAGCTCTCGCAGATGTTCCCTTTCTGGGCACTGACCTGTCTGGGCCCGGTGTGGAGGGCCACCTCCAGTGCATAAAAAAATCCAATGCGACCCTAGATTCGGTCACATCTGCACAGAAGAACAAAGGCCGCCATCAGCAGTGTAAGCCCTTTTGTCCCTCCGCTCCTGTGGCAAGACCTGCCCAGCAGCATCAGCAGCAGGGCCAGCAGGCTCAAACTTGGAGCCCTAGAGCCAAGTCCATAGCCTCCTCAGTCAGGAAGCCCGTGGGGAAAGGCTCTGGCAGGTCTCCTCGGCCGGTCCTTCCTCCTCCAAGCCTGTCCAGTGATGGGTTTCGGGGTGCCGCCCAACCTCGTCTCACCACCCCTGGGTCCCCCTGTGGAGGGCCGGCTCAGCCACTTCCTTTCCACCTGGTCCGCTATCACCATGGACCACTGGGTGCTGGAAGTGGTCGGCAGGGGCCTGCCTCTGGAGTTCGAGCAGGTGCCTCCCTTTTGAGCCCGCGCCCTGTGGGGGGCTACAGAGTCTGCAGCCTCCCAGTC
Organism: Neoceratodus forsteri; assembly: GCA_016271365.2. Taxonomy (NCBI): domain Eukaryota; kingdom Metazoa; phylum Chordata; order Ceratodontiformes; family Ceratodontidae; genus Neoceratodus; species Neoceratodus forsteri. The sequence goes on along the minus strand of CM028131.1, from coordinate 884,369,217 downwards.
GGCTCTCTCTGCTTACTGGGCGTGGGCCAGCAAGTGGTCAGTGGTGCAGGAGAAGATGGCCTGGTGCTTTTTCAGGGGCCTAGATCACATATCCCCTCCGGTGCTTGAACCACCACCTCCGTGGAATCTACTGCTGGTATTGGCCAAGCTCATGACAAGCCATTCGAACTGATGCACAGGTGTGACATCTCTCACCTGTCATGAAAGACCACCTTCCTGGTGGCTATCATGTCAGCCAGAAAGATTGGGGAGCTCCAGGCGCTTTCCATCGAAGCTCCCTACCTGGTCTTCCACAGGGACAAGGTTGTCCTGCTCCCCCAACCGAAATTTCTCCTGAAGGTGGTGTTGGAGTTTCACCTGAAACAGGTGTTGACTCTGCCAGTGTTCTACCCCAGTCACACCTCGGAGGCTGAGTACAGGCTCCATACTTTGGACTGAGAAGAGCGCTCACTTACTACAAAGAGCATACGGTGGAAGTTCGGGGAGAGGTTCGCCAGCTGTTTGTCACCTACGATGAAGCCGCTCCTGGCAGACCTGCAGCAAAGCAGATGATTGGCAGGTGGATCACTTACTGCATTAATCTCTGCTATAGGTTGGTGGGTAGGGAGCCTCCCGTCGGGCTAAGGGCTCATTCCACCCATCATGCCGCTTCTAGGGATGTCCCTATCCAGGAAATCTGCAGGGCTGTTACCTGGAAGTCAGCACACACCTTCATTTCCCATTATCACATTGACCTTGAGTCATGCCGGGATGCTGGTTTTGGAACCTCAGTTCTCCAGTCCCTGTTCCCTAAGTAGGGGGTGTGCGCCTTGCCTCCCTCCTCCCAGAGAACTGCTAGGAGTCTGCCAGACAGTGTGGATAGAACAACATATCCACACCCTTAGAAATACAGGTTACTCACCTGTAACAGGAGTTCTAGGAGTGGTATATGTTGTTCATCCACACGGACCCACCCGACCTCCCCGACTTCGGCACACAACCTGGCTTCCAGCAGGTTAGATCTGGCGTCATGGGGCGGAACCGAGAGTTTCATCACCCGGGTGGGTGGCAGGAGCCAGCCTGAAGACTTTCCGGACCATCTTAAAGCAGCAAGGTACCTGCCAGACAGTGTGGATGAGCAACATATACCACTCCTAGAACTCCTGTTACAGGTGAGTAACCTATATATAGAGAAAATAAAATTACTGCCAAATCTTGGACAATTTTTCCAGTCTTTCAAGGTCCTCCCTTGGTGCCCTGATGTCATACTGATTGTCCACCCTTCCTCAGATCTTAGTATCATCTATGAAGTGGCAGATCTTGCCCTGAACACCCACCCCTTTGTCACAGGTGAATACATCAGAGGACAGCCCCTGCACCCAACTCTGTGGTACCCTGCTTACTAACTCTTTACATTGGAGATCTTCGAGGGTATCTCAGTCATCAGGTTACACTGTAGGAACTTCAGCAACAGTGAATGGGAATCCACACACAAGATTTTCAGCAGTACAACTGGGTCTGTCCATGCCATCAACATCAGCCAAAGTCACCAACCCTATATAGGCATGGGAGGCCTTGTTTCCTCCTTAGTTCTTTCCCGCCGACAACCTGGTCTACATGGGTCTCCACAGCAGCTTAGACACAGTTTAGTTTTTTGTCTACAATTTTAAACTTTTCTGTTTTTATTCTCCATTTAGGTTTTGCTGTCTTAGACCTCACTCTTTTTCTGGACCTGCACGCTTCGATGGCAGATTTTTTATTCCTTCCTCCAGTACAGAAGTCCGCTCTTCAGCCTCCCTGCTTGGTGCAGTCCCTGCTGGGGACCCTCCAGGGTTCTCCCTCCTTGCCAGCACATTCTTCGAACTTGCAGCCCACTAGGCCTGGGACCAGCCCTCAGGGATCCATTTCCCAGTTGTCTAGGTCTGCTTTCACCTGCATCCCCGGCCCCCTAGGGCTCCTTCTTAAAGTGGTTGTTTTCCTCGTTGTCGGCCTCGCCTTTGATGAGGAGTGCTTTCCAGGTCTTCCCGACCCATACTGACAGCACTGTCGCCCCCCTCGCTGAGCGACAGGTTTCAGCCTCTTGGGTGCACTCCCCCCAGCATTACCGATCCTGTTGCCTTTTGTTCTTCGGGGTCCCCTCATCGAAGGTCCTGGCCTCATCGACGGTCGCTGTCCAGGCCTTTGTTCTTCCAGACCCATATGGACAGCATTGTCACCCGCTTTGCTGGGTACCAAGTTGCAGGCTTTAGGGTTGGCAACCTCCTACCCATCAACGGCTGCCTTACAGCTCTGATTTTGGTTCTTTGGGGTCTACAGCCCATCGATGGAGTTGCGCTCCATGCTATCGACTCTATTGCCTTCGACTAAAGCTTTTCCATTTATGATTCCTCTCCCGTCGACGGATCCTTGGCTCTCTGACTCATTGACTGGTTTGTGCTCTGGGCCATCGTGCCTTCGACAATGCCTCTTCCATCGATGATATTTCCCATCTATGAGATCTTTGGATGTAGCACATTTCCATCATGCCTTTGATGATGTCTCTCCTATCGACAGATTTTTGGCTGTCTAGCTCATCGACAGGTTTGTGCTCTGTGCCATTGTGCCTTCAACGATGTCTCCTCCATCGACGATGTCTCTCCTATTGACGGATTCTCAACTGTCTAGCTTGTCAACAAGTTTAGTGCTATATGCCATCATGCCTTCAATGATGCCCTGTCCACCGCCAATGTCTCTTCCGTCAACGGATCCTTTCAGTCAATGAGATCTTTGGCTCTAGCACGGTGACAGGTTTGTTCTCTGTGCCGTCAGCCGTCGACGATGCTGTCCTACATCAACGATGCCTCTCCCATCGAGGTAGATCCATCATCAGCTCTGCTGCCAACCCTCCTACCATCAACAGCTTTTTCTGCCATTGTAGTCCCTAGTGGTACTTTAGTCTTACCGGGGACAGTGCTAGGATACTGATCGGAGGTCGGGCAAAGCTGTTGCCCTGGCCCTCCCAGGTGACATGCAAAAGCAGGAGTGGCTTCAGGGCCTTCTGGCAACTGAGGATCTTAGTAAGTACCTCCTCAGAGCCTTCTGTGACATGATCAATTCCTTTGCTAGGGATGCAGCCACAGGCATACACATACATAGGCACTCCTGGTACCTGGTTTGCCACTGGTGGGCAGCAGAAAGCACTTAATGGCACCTTTTTGTAAGGCACAAAGTTGTCTGGCCCTCATGTCCAAGGCATTATTCCTATTCTGCATGCCTTCTTTTTCATAAAAGCAACAACAGGCCTGGGATAGCTCTCCGTCCACGAGGAGAACACAGAGCCTGGGCTGCCATGCTCACGGCCTTTTAATGCTGGAGCTGCTTCCAAGTGCCCCAGGAGTGAGGGACTAGCCCTGCAGCCAGCTCTGCCTCCAATTGACTCGTTGCTGGACGCCCCCTTTTCTGGTCTCTGACCAGGAGGTGGTGGTCGGTTCTCCTTCCAATCTGCATAAATTGAGAACCATTGCTTCTGATGTATGAATTCTGCAGACCATAAAAGGGGACACACCTTGGAGCTCATCAAGCACCTTTCAGAACCCACCGCCCCCCTCCTGTTATCCTCCGACTCACCTGTCTGTTCTCCAGGAGGAGGTTCAGTCCCTTCTGCACAAGCAAGCCATCGAGCCAGTGACCAGGCTTCAGAGAAACAAAGGGTTTTTCTCCAGGTTTTTTCCTGGTCCCCAAAAAAGACCAGAGACTTGAGGCCTATTCTCGACCTCAAAGACCTCAGTCTGTATGCCAAGTACAAAAAGTTCTGGATAGTAACTTTTTTTTTTTGAAATAGTAATTTTATTTTATTACATCTACGTACATCGACAGTACAAACAGTTAGACAGTTTACAAGCCTTATAAAGATATTGAACACGTCTGGAATTATAAATTAGTATTGTCCGTAAACAACATAGGAAGGGTAAGGAAACCAATTTAAACCCGCTTATCAGTTCGTTCTTGACCGGACCTTCCCCGCCAAAGAAATATCCAGATCACTTAGTGCTCTAAGGCCACTTAGACAAACAAGTCCCTCACATAGGGACCTGATAAGAAGATAGCACAGAAACAAGATGAATGAGAGACGAACACAAAAAAAAAAAAAAAAAAGGAAGACTACACGGTCGGTTACTGCTGTCTGCTCTGCATCCTTCAATTTAAATACAATCCGCCAACATATAACCCTAACCATTCAAGAAAGAAAAAACACCCTGTCAAATACTCAAAGACACATATACTTCACCAAAATGTCCATTACACTAATTTGGTCTTTTTGCGCTTGGAAATTGAAGAAGGGCATCCATCTGGCCTTGAATTTTTCCTTCTGCAATCTCACTTTAGCGGTAAGATATTCCATTTCCAGAATTGTTAAGCTATTCTTATACCACCCCTCCAATGTAGGGGAAGTTTTAGTAAGCCAAAGTTGGGTTATTGCCTTAAGAGCAGAGGCTGCCAGTACGTCGAATAGGTATCGATGAGCTTTTGATTTAACCTCTTCAGGATATTGACCCAGGACCCAACACAATGGATCACTGGGAATCACTATCCCCAGAATGGTACTTACTCGATCCCTCACCTGTTCCCAGTAATTACTTAAGTGTGGGCAATCCCAGAAAATATGTTTGTAGGTCCCAGTACCCCCGCACTCTCTCCAACAAAGGTCAGAGGGGTATAGACCAAAATGTTTAGTGATTACCGGAGTCCGGAAATACCTGGTAACCACTTTCCATCTGAACTCTCGCCAACTATTAGAGGCGGTGGTGGAATATACTGCATCCCAAATCATTCTCCACTCTGGATCAGTTATGACTTTACCCAGTTCCCTAGTCCAATTAGCCTTGATCAATGCCAAGGGATCTGGTTCCAGGTCCAGGAATAGGCTCACTGTCCTGGAGATAAACCCCCCAGTCCCAGTTCTACTGACCTCCGCTCCCAAAGCCTCCACTAGTGGGTTTTTAACCCCTTCTCTGGGTCCAACCCCTTCTGGAAACTTCCCCTGCAAATAATGCCGAATTTGTAAAAATCTAAAATAGTCAGAAGGAGGAAGAATAAACTCCTGCGAAATCATTTGGAAGGTTTTAACTCTTCCCCCTACATATAGCTGACCAATTCTAGTTAGCCCATTCCGGCTCCATCTCAAAAAACCCATGTCCCATCCCAGCGGAACAAAGTCAAGGCAGGCCCTGATCGGAGAATCCATCCCAAGGGAAAGTTTCATACCAAAAGCTCTGTTGATCTCCCGCCACACAGCAATTATCCGCCGGTCCAAGGTTGCCTCCTTTTAATCTCTGGATCCCAACCCGATCCATAAATATCAGGTCCCTAATATCCCCCCTAACAGACTCAGGTCTCTCCATCTCGACCCACAGGGGCAGATTACCATCCCCCATAAGAGAAACCAAAGGCTGAATCTGTGTGGCCCAAGAGTATTTCTTAAGGTCTGGCAAGCCCAGACCACCCTTATTTTTACATCCAAGAAGAGTTTTCCATCTTACCCTGGGTGTTCCGCCGGACCATATGAATCGGGACAGAGCCGTTTTAATTGACTTCCAGAAAAGGGCAGGAAGCCTGAGCGGTAATGACTGAAACAAGAATAAGAAGCGAGGTAGAATATTCATTCTAACACTTTCGACTCTGCCAAACAGGGTAAGTGGAAGCTCCTCCCATCTATGCAAGTCTTCCTGAACCTTTTGCAGCAACAGGGAGTAATTAATGGAGTATAATTTCGAAATATCATTGGTCACTCTTACCCCGAGGTATTTAATCTCCTCTTTCGCCCATCCATACCTGCCTATCACCGGGAGCGCATTATCCTTCATTTTCCCCAGGGGCAATAGAACTGATTTGGTATCATTTATTTTAAACCCCGAGACTTCGCTAAAAGTCCGTAATAGGGAGTCTATCAGAGGTACCTGCCTCTCCGGGTCCGAGATGTACAACAGAGTATCATCCGCATATAATGATATTCTAGTTTCGGTTCCTTGCACTCGAATACCCTTATACTCTTTTGATTGCCTTATAAGGGCCGCTAAGGGTTCTATGCACATTGCAAATAATAGCGGGGACAATGGGCATCCCTGCCTAGTCCCTCTATTAATCCTTACTACATCTGAAATGACCCCATTCACTTTCACCCTGGCCTTAGGGCTCCTGTATAAATTTGCTATCCAATTTTGGAATTTTTCCCCTGTCCCAAACCTCTCCAGGACTCGATCCAAGAAGTACCAATCAATCCGGTCAAAGGCCTTCTCCGCATCCAATGACATCACCGCCCTGAAAAAATCAGGTGGGAATGCCCTGGAGGCGGCCAAGACATTGAGCAACAATCGTATATTATCTTGAATATGGCGTCCTGGAATAAACCCAGTCTGATCTTTGTGCACCAAAACTGGCACAACTTCCTGCAATCGATGACTCAAAACCTTAGCAAATATTTTGGCATCTTGATTGATTAAAGAAATTGGTCGATAACTCCCACACTCCGTAGGGTCCTTCCCCGGTTTAGGAATCAATGTGATTACCGCCTCTTCCCACGAGGCCGGAGAGTCACCCTCTCCCTGCGCAGCATTACACACTCTAGTGAAGAACGGGGCCAGCTCATCCACAAATGCCCGATAAAACTCTCCCACAAACCCATCAGGACCAGGGGCCTTCCCTCCCTTAAGGTTTTTAATGGCAGTTCTCACCTCGTGCTCTGTAAATTTTCTCACCTAACTTGATTCCCAGGGGTTCATCTAGCCTCGGTAAAGCAATACTTCGCAGAATATTCTCCACCTTCCCCACATGATCTGGACCTCTTTCTGCAGAGTAGAGCTCTCGGTAATATTGACAAAAGCTGCCTGCAATCTGATCTGGATCAGAGGTAATGTCCTGAGTACCGTAATTTTTTAGTCTCGGGATATATCTCTCAGCTTCTTGCTTCCGAAGCCTTAGAGCCAGTAGGCGAGAAGCCCTCCCTCACAATTCATAATACCTTTGTCTGGTATATCTCAAGGCATTCTCCGTCCTAATCATCATCTCTTTATTGTACTGTTCTCTAGCCTCCTGTAATTTCTCTAGTACCCGTTTATCTTTATTTTTTTTGTGCTCATTCTCTAAAAAACTTATACTATCCAGTAGCTTGCGCACCTTTTCTTGAGAACTTTTATATTTATAGGACGAATAGCTTATAATTTGCCCCCTCAGAACTGCTTTTAACCCATCCCAAATAAATCGAGCATGTGTATCCTCTTCCCTATTTTCCTCCAAATACAGCTTAATAGATTCTTTCATTTGGGAAACAAATCCAGAATCATTTAAGAGGCCAGGATCAAATCTCCACAACCCCTTTGCTTTGATCCCGGACCATTTAACCCTCGCACTAATCATCGCATGATCAGAGAAAGTCACAGGATGAATAATTATATCTGTTACATCATTGGCATGTTTTATTTGGGTGTAAAATCTGTCTAGTCTAGAGTAAGAATTGGCCGCCGGGGAATAAAAAATGAAATCCCTAACCGATGGGTTTTGCTGTCTCCAAGGATCCACCCATCCACCCTCCATTACCAGGGTCTTAAGAAGCCTAGAGCAGGCAGTCCTGCACCCCCTACCCCCCCACTCCTGTCTAACACACCATCCTCCACGCAATTCCAGTCCCCTACCATAATCACTCTACCCGGGGAGAGGGAGTCCACTATAGAAAAGAATTGCCTGAAGAAAATTCCTGAAGGGGGTATGGGGGCGTACACCGCCGCCAGATGACAGCTCTGTCCCATAAACTCTCCCAAAATGATCACATAATGACCCGCCCCACTCTTCTGAACTCTGTGAACCTTCAAAGGAAGGCCTCTGCGCAGCAAAATAACTACTCCAGCCCTCGAAGCTTCTGAACACGAGTCTGCATGAACCCCTCCCACCCATGCTCTACGTAATTTAGTGTGTTCGCAGTCTGATAACCTAGTTTCCTGAAGACAGGCCACATCACATTTCAACCTTCCCAACTCTTGTAAAATTCTTGCCCTTTTCACCACCCCATTTATCCCTTTAACATTAATCGAGACTATTTTAAGTGATGCCATTCCGGTAATCAATAACATCAACTAGGCCTCTTTTTTCAAAACCTCCCCACCACCCGGGTGGCCTGGATACTATGCAGATAAGCAAGTCCGATCCGTGTAAAAGACAAAAAGACAGAGAGAAGAAAGAAATAAAAAAGAAACAACATATTACAATATACTCCACAAACATCTTAACACTTCTTATATCTTCCAGCAAACCTATCAACAAGGTAAAACGGGACAACACGAACAAACAAACAATGCGGGGGGATCAGAGGGGGAGAAACAGCTCTCCACTCGAACCTGAACTGTCCCCCCTCCAGGGAAAAGAGATTAACAGCAAGGGATTGGGTTACAGTAAAAACTGAAACCCACTAGCTCAACCAGAGCTAGAAGAGAACCTGAGGGTTGAAATGTCAACTCCTCAGTTGCTAGAGGCGACAAGCCCTAGCTGAGTAGGAGAAAAAGTGCCACTGCACTAAAGGGTCGGCTCTCAGAAATCCCAAGAGACAAGCCCTCTCCTACTAGTGAATAAAAAAAGAAATATTCCGGTTAAGGCAGCTTTAGGAGATAGGTGCCTCGGGTCTAATATCTCCATAAGAGCCGAGAGGCCGAACAAAAAGTCACACAGCTTAAAACATAAACCAAAATTTCTCACAGTTCGCAACTACCTCATCTCCTAAGTCCCATTTGTTCATCCAAAATATCAGGACAGGAGTTGTTTTCATACAAGGCCCATGTTGCCCTCGAAATGCACAGAACTTGAAAACACCGGAAACCCTTCATTCACCCAGAAAAAAAAAATTTCGATCCTACCTTTCTCAGTCCAGAACGTAATTACATTATTAATGAACCAGAAATATGAGTGAATGTCCTGACTTCGTTTCCCACACCTAACTGCACTGATAATCCGAAGGGGGACTCTTAACCGCGTTACCCCTGAGAATATGTTCCTCACAAAAAACCTTCCCACTAGCAACACCCTCTAATCCACACCGACACCCAGAGCCTGCCAAGGGGACCTAGCGAGTCCAGGCCCATCAAATGTAAGAGGTTTACATTTTTAAACTTTTAAGCTGTTAAATTTTAAGAGTTCTAGGAGGGGAGCCCTGCTGACCAAAGCGCAATCAGGGCTCAAAACTAAGCGAGAAAAGAGGTCCCCTTCCCGAGCTGAGCCCGAGGGTCTCCCCCTCTCGCTACCCCTCCCACAATATGTATTTGGGCCACCATGGCATTTTTGGGCCCCAGTCTCCAAATTTTACACAGTTTCTGCCGGGAAATTTATTCAGTTCTCCTTGGTACACAGCCATCTCGCCATCTACGTGTAGAGTAACAAGGCCTCTCCTCTCTTCTTCAGATATCTCCTGGGACCTGGAGCAATCGACCACAGCAGCTCCTCGATCTCTTTCTCGGCCTGTTCCTCCTTAATATCAGGAATCTGTACCTCCTGGGAGGTGAGAAACGGAACCGCCGCTAATAATGAGTCAAAGATCTTGGCCCCATCTTTATCCTGTACCCAAAGCTTCACAGGGTAGCGCAGGTATGCTCTGAGACCTTTCTCTCTCAGAGCTTTGACTACTTGTAAAACTTTCTTCCGTTGGGTCATCATTTGAGGAGGAAAGTCCTGATCGATAAATAGCCTTTGACCATCCAAATTAAGATTCTTTTTCGCCCACGCCAACTTTAAGATCTTCTCTTTTGTCGTGTATCTCAAGAATTTCACTATAATCGATCTGGGGGGTGCTCCCTCTTTAGGCTTCGACGCAACAGATCTATGTGCCCTCTCGATTTCAGTTTTAAAGTCCTCTCCTAAATTCAGTTCCATTTTTAACCAAGAGTCAATATAATCCTCCATGCATGGTGGTTCTACTCCCTCAGGGATGCAGAATATTCGAATATTATTGCGACGAGCTCTCGCCTCCGCATCCTCCGCCCTCAGAGTCAAATCTTTCTCTCTCCTATGCAGGTATGCCAAAGACCTGCCAAAGGCCATGTGCTCTGTTTGCAGTTTTTCAACATGGGACTCCACAGAAGCCGTACGCGCCTCCAGCTTTTTGAAATCATTTTGTAAGCCCATTATTCTGGCGTCGATTCTATGCAGAATCCTTAACATTCTTTGCCCGTCTGCCTTAGTGAATGTAGCTGTTGCATCTGAATCCAAGCTGTCTGAATCTTCTCCCGAAGCCGTGATCAGGGAGGAACGCGACTCAGCCGGGCTTGGAGGCCTCGAGGAGGATCGACCTCTGCCATCACTTTTCCCCTCAACATTGTGTCTCTTTTTCATCCGTCCCATTCCGTAGGCTAATACAGAGGCTGCTCTGAACTAATAAATGCGTTTTAGCCTCTCTATGCCAGATGATGCACTTGTTTTATCTCCCGGGGCACCAGCGTTCCGAATTAGACTGCCATCGGTGTTGTGACGTCACCGGAAGTCCCTGGATAGTAACTTTGCCAGGCCTGATGCCCCCTCTAAAAACAAGGAAATGGCTCTGTTCTCTGGACATACTGGATGCTTATCTACATATCTCGGGCTTTCCTCTTTACAGGATGTTTTTCCATTTCACCTTTCAGGGCAAGCATTACCAGTTCAAAGTACTGCCCTTAGACTTGTCCTCTGCACCGCGAGTCTTTACCAAGTGCTTAGCAGTGGTCACAGCAGCTCTCAGTAGGGAGGGACTGTGTGTTTCCCTTATCTGGACAACTGACCCTGAAAGGCCCCATCCATGGAACAGCTTTTGCTGTCCCTAGAGCGCACTCTCCAGCTCTTCAACTTCCTGGGCATCACTTTCATTCTGCTCAAGTCAGTTCTGGTACCGTCCCAAAAGTTGCAGTATATTGGGGTGTTCTGGACTCAGCACAGCGGAAGACCTTCTTTCTCCAAAACAGAGCAGACTGCCTTATAGCTCAAGCTTAGGAGGTCACACAGAGTCTCTCCATTCCTGCCAGAATGTACCTCAGATAACCGTCCCAGATGGCAGCTACCATACCCACTATTCTGCTGGACAGGCTTCATATGCATACTCTTCAGTGGACTGTCTGCATATAGATGGTCCAATGCACGGACGAGTTAGATCAACCAGTCTTGATCTCTTTCCTGGTATGCAGAGTACTGCGGAGGTAAATGAACCCCACTGAATCTGCTTCAGGGTGTTCCATTTCAGATCTCTTCCCTGCATCAGTTCCTAACTACAAATGCATTGGGTCTGGGTTGGGGAGCACACCTGGATCCCTTCCAAACCCAGGGCTCCTGGTCCCAGTATGAAGCCTCCTTGCATATCAATGTCTTGCAGATGAGAGTGGTGCTCTATGCCATGCAGGCTTTTCAGAAGCATCTTGCTCCAGGTCAGCTGTTGGTGCAGTTGGATAATCTGAGTGTTGTCTACTACATCAACAAGCAGGGCGGACTCATTCGTACCCCCTTTGCAGGGTGGCCATAAGAGTATGGTATTGGGCATTAGAACACAGTCTAATGCTCTCTGCTATCCATGTACCAGGCATCCTAAACACCCTGGCAGACAGTCTCAGCAGGACTCAGTCCAGCATGCATGAATGGGAGCTTCTCTCATCTGTTGCAGAAGATCTGTTCGACAGATGGGGTCATCTAGAGTTTGGACCTTTTTGTGTCCCCACTCAATGCAAATCTGCCCAATTTCTGCTCGCTAGAGCCAGGTCCTGGAGTTTTCTGTTGAGATATATTGTCTCTCTCCTGGAGCAGAAGATTTATGTATGCATTCCCTCTGTTTCCTCTAATTCAGAGGGTGTTGATCAAGCTGCAAATAGAAGGGGCCAGCATGATTCTCTTAGCCCCTTTCTGGCCTCACCAGATTTGGTTCCCTCTGCTTCAGCAGCTGGTAGAGGAATCTCTGATCCCTCTACCCCTTTGCAGGAATCTGCTGACCCAGGATCGGGGAGCCCTGGTCCATTTCAATCTCAGGTGCCTCAATCTGCGTGCATGGCTCCTGAGAACATAGCCATCATCAGGTTTGGCATCTCTTAACAGGGTGGAGAACGTCCTCGTGGCTGCCCACAAGCCTTCCACCCATGCCACTTATGCCATGAAGTAGAAGCAGTCTGCCATTTGGGCTGATGAATGTTCCCTGGACCCGTTTAGCTGCCCTGTGAAACATGTCCTGGACTACCTGATCTCTTTGTCTGACTCAGGCCTCCAGTATTCCTCCCTTAAGGTCCACCTTTCGGCTATTTCTACCTTCCATGAGCCAGTGGGTGACCACACTGTTGCTCAGCTGGATGTCTCTTGTACTTTTCTCAGGGGCATCTTGCACCTGAAACACCCAATCCTTTCCCTGGTCCCGGCTTGGAGCTTAAATTTTTATTTTGGAAAAGTTGACTCTGTCTCCTTTTGAGCCATTCGCAACATGCATTTTGCACCTTCTTTCTTGGAAATCATTGTTTTTTGGTTGCAGTTTCTTTTGCTTGAAGAATTTCAGAGCTTCATGCCCTCTGGTGCAAGGAGCCTTATTTGATTTTTCACAAAAATGGAGTATCTTTGAGCACAAATCCTACGTTTCTGCCTAAGGTGGTCTCTGAGTTCACACTTAATCGGTCTATCCACCTTCCTGTTTTTTTACCTGAGCGTGCCAGTCCAGGGTAAACACTGCTCCATACATTAGATATGTGCAGAACTTTGAAATGTTATCTGCTACAGACTAAACAGGCCAGAAAGTCTAAGCAGTTTGTTTCTTTCGCCCCATGTAGAGAGGCCACTTCAGTTTCTAAGCAGTGTTTATCCAAATGGTTGGCAAACTGAATTGTGTTCTGCTACAATAAGTATGGCAAAGTATTGCCTGGTGCTGTCAAAGCTCATTCCACAAGAGGCATGGCTACCTCAGTGGCTTGATTCAAAGGGGTCTCCGCCACTAATATTTGTGCGGCTGCCACCTGGAGTACAGTCCACACTTTCACCAAGCATTACAGTCTAGGCATTGCCTTAGGAGCCCGTGCAGGTTTTGGCAGGGCTGTGTTACAAGGACTCCTATCTTAAGTTTTTTGAGATCCAGCCTCTCAGATTGTATGTTTTTTCTCTTGGTACTCATCCCTATGGTGTAACCTGATGACTGAGACACCCCCGAAGAAGATAGAACAGTTACGCAAGAACTTACCGTAACAGTAGATCTTCGAAGGGATCTCAGCCATCAGGTATGATTTCCCTTCACCATCCTTCTTCTTCTTGTGGTTCCTGTCCAGGATCTGGGTATCTGCTGTTTCCAATATTTTACTTACAGCTGTGTCCCTCTTTCTGTCCTCGGCTCCCCAGGACGTGAACCTTGCTCCCTTCATCTCCGGCAGGAAAGAACTGAGGAGGGAGCAGGGCCACGCACGCGTATATAGGGTTGGTGACATCAGCTGAAATCAACTGCATGGGCAACCCCAGTTGTACTGCTGAAAATCTTCCATGTGGTTTCCCATTCACTGATGGTGAAGTTACTATGGTGTAACCTACTGACTGAGATCCCCTCGAAGATCTACTGTTACGGTAAGTTCTTACGTAACTGTTCTTTATGTGTTGTAACAGTAGACCTTCAAGTGAATTTCTTGCATTGGGCCACACCTTTGGAACTGTAAGCATCAGCATCAGGACCACTCAGAAACTTCTGCTAGCTGGCGGCACCCACAGTAATGTGCAACATCATCACCTGTATAATCATATGTGGTCCCATTGCTCCTCAGATCCCCACTGAAGATAAGCTTATGAGGAATTAGGAGACCAGTTCCAGGCACATGAGGAGAGGCATGGGATTGAAAACACAATATACATAAGCACTTATGGACACCTCCAGATGAGGCAGTGGACAAACTTGCCAGCTGATTCCTTACAAAGGGGGAAAGATGGTGGGTGTATTGTGGCCCAGTGGAGGAGATTTTGTCAAAGATCTACCATTAGAAGAATAATCAGCATTTATATAGCACTTTTTCATACACATTGTACCCTAGAATGCTTTACAGGCAATGATAGACTGGTAGTGAAGTGACTGAATGTGTATTGGCAGCCATTTCACACATCAACAGCCACACACAGCCTTGGACAGTTGCATGAACCGGTTTTATAGGAAGTAGAATATTGGCCAAGAGATGGGGAAAATCCCCTAGCCTTGCAAAAAGTGCCTTGGGTTCTTATACTTCCACTTGGACACCCACCGGCACAGGACCAGAGGTGGGTAGTAGGGACCTCAGTTTAGCAACTCATATGAAGGGACAGCACACCCTGACAGAACAGCACCCTCCAGTACTGCACTGAGGTACCAGCATTTAGGTATGAGCCCATTGCCAGTGTGGGACAAGAACCCGCGTCCTGGCCCAGAGGTGGATGTGCTTCCAAATGAGCCACGCTGACACAGTGAGTAACTTTTCTATCATAATTGAGGGTATCTCCTCCAATGGGCCACACCTTTGGAACAATTCCCAAGCAGTACAGAAGGCATCCAGGGACCGAAGGCCTTGCAACACCACAAGACCAAAGCCAGCACATCTACAATAGACGATTTCTAGACTGTAGTGCCTAGTGAAAGTGTGCACGGTGCTCCATGTGGCAGCAGTGCATATGTCAGCTGCAGACACATTCTGAAAGCAGGCAACAGAAGTGGCTATAATACATGTAGAGTGGCCACGCACAGCACCAAGGAGGTTCCTTACCATACTTCCTATGGCAAAATTCAGTGCAGTTAGCCAGCCATTTGAACAGGCACTGTTTAGACACAGGGGCTGCCTCTTTTCCCAAGGCGAATGACCTAAAGAACTGAGAGGACTTTCTGTAGTCCTTATTGCGATCAAGACAGAAATATAGTATTCTATGTACATCAAGTGCATGGAGTAATGCCTCACCCTTGTTAGCATGCTCAGGAGAATACACAGGAAGGTTAATGGTCTGATTCACTTTGTAATCAGAGACTACCTTAAATAGAAAACGGGTTTTGGTCTGCAAAGAGACACTGTCCTTGTAGAAAATCAAATAAGGAGGCTCGTGCATCAGTGCCTGAGACTCAGAGATTTTACGAGCAGAAGTCATGGCGACAAGAAAAGTGTGATTTTCATGAAAGGAAACATATCTTACAGGTTCCAGGCAGCACGCTCAGACAGAACCAGAGTCAACTTTTTATGCAGGAAATTGAGGTCTCAAGGTGGAACTGGTTTACGAATCATGGGTCACGTGCAGAGTACCCACCCAAAACGTATAGGACACCTCTTGTGTCACTGTGCGCTCATCAGTAAGAGCATGGAAAGCTGAAATGGCAGTCAAATACATCTTTATGGATGAGTACTGGAGACTGGAGTCAGATAAGGAGAGAAGGTAGTCCAGTACAGTATTGACAGGACATGTAAATGGGCAAGGACCCTGTTTTTTAAGTTTTTCACAGTAAAACCGGTAAAAATCATGGAATCCTGTTTGGTTTGTGGATTTTGAATTCTTCCACCGGTGCCTCACGCAAATCGCATGCCACTGCAGGGAATCACCAAGATTTCAGCATCTTAAAATGGACGCTGCTCTGCTGCATATTCTTTCTGCTTTGCTGCTTACAGAATCATTAAGGAAACCACCCACACTGCTTCATTACAACCACCCATGCTTCCTTCCAACCTTTCCATCAACTGAGGACTGCTGTCCATCCTGAAAGTGCAGTTTTCATTTAGTATGTGCTTAAACGTCTTTTGTTATTTATGTTACACTGGATGATATAAAAGAAAACAAAAAAAAGATAAGTATCAGCCCATTCGGGGAATTGGACTAGGCAGCAGGGGTTGGGGTGTCAGGTTTAAACTTTAACTGCCCCTTCATCGAACCCTTCATTCAATCAACTGATGTGATTGTTCACCAACCTGAAAGTAAAATTTTTGTATAGAAAAAGTATATGCCTAAATGTTTTTCACACTAGATGAATTTAAAACAACAACAAAAAAAAGTTAAGACTCAGCCCGCTCAGGGAATCGGGCTGGGCAGCATGGGCACAGGTGTCAGATTTAAAGTTCAACTGCTCTGCAGCTAACACTTTCATCAACTGATGAAACTGCTCTCCATCCAGACAATTAAGCTTTTGTGTAAAGTATGTGCTTAAGCAATTTTTTACACTGCATGAATAAACCCACAAAGTATCAGCACACTTAGAGAATAACACGGGGAGGCTCAGTTGAGTGTCCTTAATTGCATTTTTTTTGAAATGTTTGTGTCTGGGAAGCTGAACTGTTAGCCTTGCTGATCTGGATGACAGTGTGTAAGATAATCCAATCTAGAAGGGTCTTACAACACTGTGTGGCTACCCCCATCATCAAGGCAGCCCCGCTTACTGCTGAGGTATGGCCTCCCAGGTCAGCACACAGTGCCTCTGCATCACACTCTGAACCCCACCAGCCCAGATTAGGGGAGGTCTGAATCAGCTCCACTCATATACCCATATCTCCAACTTGCCAGTGTTGTGCATCACCAGCCTGTACCACTATTTTGTTTTTAATTTTGGGAGAGCTCTGTTAAGCTGGGTGGGTGAGCTGGGCTCCTGATGGTATAAATGCTGGCTGTTCTGGCACACATGCCTCTTAAGATCTGTACTCCTGGATCACCTGGGCGAATAGTCATTGATAAAAGTGGGAGGACTGTATACAAATAAAACCCAAAACCAAAGTGAGGTAGAGGTTGAGCTTTGAGAGTTTATTATTTTTAATAACTACAAGGACTGATGCACAATACTCGACAACAAACTGCTAAATCAGGCTAGCTGAGAAAAAAATTGTTACAGCTCACAAAACAAAACACTGGTAAACACATTTTTGGTTTTGTAGACACTGTTGACGATACCGGTTTTTCCATTCAGCAAAATGGATTTTATCCTTTTTCAGTCACAGTAAACCAATGTCCCTGTAAATGGGTCCTTGGAACAGGACACCCACCATATGGAGATGCACTTCCATTTCAGAGAATAAGTGTGTTTAGTGGAAGGTTTTCTTGCTGCAAGCAAGGCACCAGCCACCTGGGGAGAACCCCAAAACGGGCAATGGTTACGTCTTCAGGAGTCAGGTATGCAGATGCAGCTACCTTGGGACCGGATGGACCAGGGACCCCTTGGCTTGTGACAGCAGGCCCCAACAAAGTGGGGGGGGGAGCTGTACAGGAAATTCTACTGCCAGATACTGCAGAACTGGAAACTATATTTGACAAGGGCAGAAGGGAGGCACCAATGTCAGGGTGGCGTGTTCCACCTGCAGTTTGAGCAGAACCCTCTGAATGAGAAGGATCGGAGGAAATACATCCAGTAACCTCCCTTTCCAAGTGAAGGACAATGCATCACGCCATAAAATTCCATGCCCTGGAACGAATGAGCAGCAACTTAGCAGTTTTGTGTTGTGTGGTGATGAAATAGGGTCCAACTTTGGATGACCCCATCTTTCGAAGAGATTGTCTACCACGGAGGTGAGCAGTTTCATTCATGTACCAGGGACTGAGAGTGACTTGGCCTGTCTGCCAAGACATTTTGGACACCTAGGAGATACGCAGCTGATAGCTGAAGGCCATGAAACATTGCCCAGTACCACACTCTCATTGCTGTCCTGCACAGGGGATAAGAGAGAGTGCCCCCTTGTTTCTTTATGTGATGCCTGGCACTGACATTGTCTGTTCAAATTAGCATGGGACCAGAACTGAAGTGCTCTTGGAAGGCCTGGAGACAAAGTAGAACAGCCCTTATCTCCAGGATATTGATATGGAGATCGGCCCAGGGCCATGAGGTCTGAAGGGAACCAAGATAGGCACACCAGCCTGGCCCAGAGGCATCCATTGTGAGGATTTGCATGAGAATCGGGATGAAGATCGGAATGCCCTGCAACAGGTGTTGGTGGTCCATCCACCATACTAGAGCATGATGGAGAGCAGACATGATGAGGACCATTTGTTCCAACTCTTCCATTAGCTGAATCACATTGCACACAAAGAGTCCTATTCGGTATGTGCATATGGAGACAGGCAAAGGGAACCATTACTATGGTAGCAGCCAGGAGTCCCAGGAGATGTAACATTGTCCACACACACATGCAGTGACTCCTGTGTATTAGCTGGGCCTGGGCAACAAGAGCCTCCACCCTATCTGCATGCTTGAATGCAGTGTCCACTGCAGTGCACAGCACTGCAACAATATATTGGAGGTGCTGACAAGGAATTAGTATGGATTATGTTACGTTTATCTTTGCACCTATTTCCTCAAGTTGTCCTGTTCTGGACAATGTGTACAGAATCACTTCCCTGAATGGGGCCTTTAGGAGCCAATCGTCCAGATACAGGAAGACATGAAGCCATTTTCTCTGAAGGGTCGCTGCCACAACCACTAAGCATTTGGTAAATACCTGTAGTGCTGAGAATAAGCCAAAGGGCAAGGCTTGGAACTAATAATGGCTATTCTCCAGTATAAAGCAGAGGTACCACCTGTGGCACTTAATGAATTTTGATATGAAGGTATGTGTCCTTCATATCCAGTGCACAAAGCCAACCCCCCTTTTGTAGCAAGAGGATGAGAGCCAGAAGAGACACCATTCAAAACTTTTTTGCATTTGATGAACAGGTTTAGGTTCCTCAGGTTGAGTACAGGATGAAGATGATCTGTCCATTTGGAAACCAGGAAGTATCTTAGAACCCTTTGGTTTTTTGATGAACATTTTTTATTGAAAAAAGCACATAACCAAACAATACAAACACTGGAAACAAAAGAATCATAAACAAGTATGCCATTTTACAGAGAAAAGATACAGTATTAAGAAGAGGTACACATCTAGTACATATAGTTAAGATAATACATAGCAGTAAGTGCTGCCTTAACCCAAAGCGATGCTGCCGCCCAAGTTTTAACAGTATGAAATACCCATGTCTTTCCCACATGTGATGGGGAGTATAAAGTGCAGGTTGCCTCTGCTCCATCCCCTCAGGGGCTTGGGTGAAGGGAAGGAGGGAGGAGGCCATTCAGCCAGGGAACCACACCCACTCTCAATGGTCTGTTGCAAGGGGCCCCAAATATTGGAGAATGTCTGTGCCAAGCCATTGGCTGTAAGTTGTATTTTTTCCAAGATCAGACACGCTTTGATGTTTTGGGCCCACTGTGGGATGGTCAGAGCATTTGGCAACATCCAGTTTTGAGGCACTGTTTTTGGCAGCAGCAAGAGCAATGGACCATAAGTGTGAACTGATACCCCTCCTATCACCTGATGGGTCAGCCCCCAACATATGTTCGAGCGGAGATTTTGAGAGTGAGTAGCCCAAGACCCCAATCATAATGCGGTGCATTTCATGCCAGAATGGGGCTACCTTGGAGCATGTAAGGGCAGGAAGTCTGATCCTTCCTGCACACATTTAGGGCAGGCATCAGAATACTCAGGGTTTATGTTATGCAATCTTTTGCGGGTCATGTATTTTCTATACATAAAATTAAGATGGATCTGCCACAGCTTATTGCTCCAGAGACATACCTGAAGTTGCTTTGACACTGCCTGCCATGTATTAGCATCTAGGATTACATCCAGCTCCTGCTCCCATTTTCCTCTGGTAGCATCCCACGCCTGGTCCCCCCCCCCCGGAGGATGCAATAGTAAGTCGCAAGTGGCTTACTACAGGGCTGGGGTTATACAGTTCCTCCTTGAGTGGAGATGGCACTCCCAAACCCCATGAACTATCCAGTAATTAGCCCAGTCTGTGTCACACTGTTTGATAAAATTTTGTCCCCAACTGGGATGCCCCACTGATCCAACAGCTCTGAGAAGTTTTAACAGCCTGCTTCCCCTGTATAGCTGCATTACATATCTCAGACCCATACGGCAGCAGGCCATTAGTCTTTGGTGAAGCCGCATTGTGCACAATCCCCTATCCTTCATAGCAGAGACAATATCGGCCCAGGGAAAAGGCAACAGAGGGTGGTTCAACCCTCAGTGCACTGCCTTCCACACACTGATGGATGCTGATGTGAGAGGATTATTTACCACTGGGGTAGAGAGGGATGACAGCAAGCCAGAGAAGTAATCAAAATACCAATCCCCCGAGTCAGCCCGGTGGTGTAGAGGGCTGAGAATCTGGATGCCCTACCTCGCGCCACACCGGCGACCAGGGTTCGGGAACGACCTCGGGTCATCAGGAAGCAGGTATGGGAGGAGGGGGGAGTGGGATTGAGCAGCTGTAAGGCAGCTCTCCTCTCCCGGGGTGGTCGTCCACCCCCCGATAGTTCAACTCCCATCGGGTGGAGGTCCAATGGGAAGTGTAGGTGGGAGGGGGCAGTGGTGATTGCTAGGGGTGGGGTGGAAGGGGCTGATCTGGTACCCAATGTGCGCCTCCATGTGCACACATGCACGCGTGTGCCTGCCAGGGTCCCAGGTCTGGGGAGAAAATGGGAAACAAATGCAAAAACGGTAAATTAAAAAAAAAATACCAATCCCTCCTCAACTCCTCCTTCTCCTCCTCCTCTAGAAAGAATCATGATGAATTAGGAGCATCTCTTCCCACTGGCAACAAGGCCATTGGGCTGCCCAGTAGTAGTTTTGAAAGTTGGGGAGACCCAAGCCTCCTAACGAGTTGGGTAGTTGTAAGAGTACCCTTTCGTTGTGAGTCATTTTCCCTTTCCATAGAAACTTATGTGTGATGGAGTTTAAATGCCTAAAATGAACCAGCGGGCCATGTATGGGGAGAGATTGGTACAAGTATAAACACCTGGGGAGAATGGTCATTTTAACAGTATTAATATGCCCAATTAGGGACGGGGTAGTGACTGCCATCTGTCACACACATCTGAGATTTTTAGAGTCAGGGGCTTAAAATTTTTTACAAACAGTAAGTTAAGCTTAGCAGGTATACATATCCCCAAATACGTAATCTGGTTGACCATTTGTTATTTCCCTAGGTTGGCCACCAGTTGGGTCCTGTCCTTTATTCCAATAAGCATCAGCTCACTTTTGGTCCAGTTGATTTTATGCCCAGAAAGGGAGCTGTGTTCTCTCAGCAGAGCATGGACGGATGGCAAGTCATGTCCAGGGTCCTCCAGATACATAAGGAGGTCATCAGCAAAGAGGGCAACCTTATGAACACTTCCCCCTTCCTCACACCCCCTGTATACTAGGGTCCCCCCTTTTTGCCATGGCCAGAGGCTTAGTGGTCATGGTGTAAAATAATGGAGACAGTGGGCAGCCCTGCCTGGTATCCCTCCCTAGGGGGAAGGATGAGGTCAGTCCTCCATTTATTACTATTTGCTCAGTGGGTGAGGAGTACTTTGCCCGGATAAATTTAGTAGTTGTGGGCCTATTCCCACACATCTACGGGTTTCATGCATGTACCTCCCACTCCACGTGGTCAAAGGCTTTTTCTACATCCAGGGCAAGGACCGTCGCATTGTGATTGAGGTGGATTTTTGACCACCGGTGGATTATGTTCAGTGTTCCACGAACATGATCTTTTCCCTGGCGCCCTTTAACAACGCCCACCTGATCCATATGGATTAAGGATGGCAACACAGGTTCAAGTCTAGTGGCTATTATTTTGGCCAGAATCATGTAGTCCGCCATGAGTAAGGAAACTGGCCTATAAGAGGCACATAGGGTGAGGTCCTTGCCCGGTTTTGGAAGCACTGTGATTGTGGCTGATTGCATGGAGGTAGGCAGCATTCCCCTCTCCAGGCCCTCAACCAGCATGTTATACAGGGACTCGACTAGGACTGGTTTAAAAGTTTTGAAAAAGTTAATGGGTAGTCCATCCAGACCTGGAAAGGAGTGCTTTAGGATCCTGTTGACAATGATGGTGCCAATGGAGGGGGCCTAGTTGACAGGCTAGTTGTTCTCATTGAAAGGAGCGATGGTCAAAGGCATCTGTATAGTTCAGAGAACAATGCCAGCACAACCTGGGAGTCGATGGTGCCCACTAAAGGGTCCAGGACTACTTTTGTCAATGTGGTATAACCCAACAAGGGGGGTCTGCTTACTATCCATAGTAGGTATGACAATGCCAGAGCCAGTCCCTGATCTTGGTGTCTCGACAATGGTCAGGGGAGCTGTAGTCATTGTTGCCAGAGCAGTCAATGATGAGGACTTACCCTCCTTTAAAGGAGATAGGAAATTATTTTTACATAGTTTACTACCCTCCCGTCTTCCTTTCCATACCAGTTATGTATTCTGATTTGCTTTGACCAATTTTTGATAAATAAATAATCTAGTTTTGGGGTGCCCTCAGATCTGCATAGAGTTCAACACTCCTCACTAGCTACTGATCTTTCCTTTCATATCTCTAAAACATTCTGTTACATCAATAACAGTGTTATTGATGTCATAGAATGTTTAGGCAGTATGAAAAGAGACAGCAGCAACTGCTGAGCAGAGCGCCTTCAGGGTAGTTACAAGGGCAACAAAATTAGATTATTAATTGAACAAAAAAGGTAATAAAAAAATCAGAATATTGGGGAGACACTAAAGGGACAGCTGGAGGATATCTAGAGATGGAGAAACTGTTTCCTATCACCTTTAATGGAGACCTTGACCTTAATGGCGACTAAGGAGCTTTATTCTTATGGTGATGGCCAGAAGAAGAGAACTTCAATGACTTATCCTTGCTTTTGTCTGAAGTCCTGGATGATGGCAATGAAAGTGGCAATGAATGCCAGGAGTTTCCTTCCCGGAAGCAGTCGAACATGAAGGAGAAGCTGGCTTGGGGCCCACAGCCCTGGTGATGACGTCCGTGGCCTTGATAACGACAAAGGTTTGTAGGACTGACTTTTGGCATCTCCTTGTGGCCTGGTTGAATCCCTGTTTAACAGACTCTGTCCCCCAGGTTCCTGAGTCTTAAAGTAATTGTTTTTTAAATATCAAGGAGGCCTTGCTGAGGTCCAGTACAATACTTGTCAAATGAATTAGTAAAGTGCTCAGCCCACACAACTTGTCAGTTTAATCAATTTCTGTTTATTTCATTAGCAGTAAACTTCCATCCAGAGTTCTCCATTTAGATTATAAATCAAATCTTAATTGAATTTTACACCCCTTTATTCCTTTAGTTTCTCCTGTAATTATTCTGCCGTTTCGAGACTGTACATCCAATAATAAAATGTTACTTTTATTTTTTAAATTGTGTTTGTAAATAATTTGTGTAATGACTTTTCTTCTTTTGTTTATAAGTGGGTGCTAACCTGCTAATTTCTTCTAGAGAACATGTGCTCTGCTGTTCTACATTTTAAATCTTTAAACCACTTGCTCATATGCCTCTGTGAACAAAATTATATGTATTTTTTGTTCATAATAAAATTGCTTTTCCTAAATAAGTAGCCATGTGTATTGTGTTAGGTGCTTGTTTATTTACCTTAGCTTCAAATAAACCCTTTCCTAAATATTTGTGAGGCATAGTCTCAAATTCTGCAAGATATGAAAAAGAAGGGAGGCAAACATGAGTCTTTGTTGCCCGTAAAGTCCCTCTGTTCAAAATTAGCACATTTCTTTTCTCTGTTTCTATCACAATAAAATGTTATATCTTTTATGCACAAAAAAATCTTATTATTGTGATCACAGAGGCATATGAACAAGCTGAAGATTTAAAAGGGAGAACAGCAGAGTGCATGTTCTCTAAGAATTTAGCAGGTTGGTAGTTTCTCCTGACATTGAAGGACCTATAAACAAAAGAAGAAAAATAAATTATTATACAAAATATATTTTTAAAATAACATTGTATTATGTATTTTAATGTACAGCCCTGTAAGCTCTGAAGAAGGGATTACAATAACAGAAGAAACTACATAAAGAGATGCCAAATGCAGCTGAAATTTGATTTATAATCTAAATGGAGACATGTGCATGGAAGTTTACCATGGATGAAATAATGAAACATTTATTGAACCAACAAGTTGTGTGGGTTGAGTACCTACTAGTTCATTTGACAAAGGTTGTATTGGACCTCAGCAAGGCATCCCAATATAAAAAAAAAAAAATTAAGAATCGTGAACCTGGCGGACAGAGTATGTTAAAGGGTTTTGAGCACTATTTTTCCAGATTAGTTTATTTCCCCTGAACACTAAACATGTGACAAAGTTACAACCAGCGAGAAGACTAGTATCAAGCAATATGGGAAATCAATTCTGGCAACATTTACCAAAATGGATAGCATGACAGAAGCCTGTTCAACCCCTATCACAAATCTGGTTCAAGGTCAGTTGGCATTCATTAGGACCCCCCTTCCCCGGGTCATGCCTTAAAATAGGCAGAATTTATCTAGTGCACTTACCCGGTCAACAAAAACTAAATAAAATAAACAAAGGAGACACTGATAGGATAAAAAGCACAAGAACAATTACAGAGGTTACAGTACCAAAAACCTCTGTTAACAAATTAGAGACCTTAAAACAGAAGGAGATACGCCTTGACTGGCATGTGGTCACCCTACTGGAATACTTAAAACAGAAGAGAATACCACTGGGATTAAGGGTCCTGGTTGAACCAGTTTTAGGTTTTACACAGGAGGGATTTTAAGATAAACAGAATGAAGTGAGAGCAAAATGCTCCATGGATTCCATGCTCCTGCTCATTGAAGCCATAACTAATGAGCAAGTGAGACTAACAAACAAGATTCAAACATTAGAGAATCAAATCAAAGAAACAACAAATACAAACGAACTAAAAAACTTTCTAGATTGAACTGAGAGATCACTACAGGAATATGACACTCAGACTAAAAACATAAAGCTACAGAAGTTCAGAAGGGGCATCATTGACTGTAACTAAAGAGGGCAGAGTATACTCCTGGAAAAAAAAAGGACTCACAAAAACAACATACTGTACAACTTAACAGATTTGGAAACCTCATTACCTACATCAGACTTGGATACCTGTGAAGGAAGAAAACAATGCACTAGAGGTTGTAACAGAGGAAGATTCGCCAGATATAGAAACACATATAGATTTATCGAAGCTGCACTCCTGGTTTTCTGGACAAGGTTTGGTCCTCAATTCTAAGAAGACCAAGCTCATGATTTTCTCAGGGCCCAGGAAAGCCCCTGCACCTGGTTTTAAACTACTAGACAATTCAGGGAACTTAATCGAACAAGTGACTGAATTCCATTACCTAGCTTTCCACCTTGATCCCCACCTCTCCTTCAATCTCCACATTAGTAACCTCATTAAGAAGGTCCATGTCAGGCTTGGTCTTCTCTAAAGGATCAGAAAGTTCCTCGTCCCTGCTTCCAGCCTTTGCCTTGCTAGCTCTCTACTTCTGCCTCTTATCGACTATGGATCCATTGTCTTCTCTCCCCCTTCCTCCTCCTCTGTCTCTTCTTGAAACCCAGAACCACATGCAGCAGCATAGCTCATTTTGTTACTGGTCTCCCATGGAAAACACACCACTACTCACTCTATTACTCTCTCAGCTGGCCCACTCTTGATTCAAGGTTCCATCTAAAGATTCTCTCCTTCCTACACAAGGTACACCTCGATACTCTTCCCCTAGCATTAAATCATTGTTCCCACTTGCAGTCCCAGGATGACCAACTAGGGGTGCCTCCAGTCTGTTTTTTGACACTGTGTTTTGCAGGACAAACCAAGCACAGAATTATATTACCTTCACGGGTACAAAGTTCTATAACAAACTATTCCCTGAAATTCAGACTTGTGGGTCTATGTACTCCTTCAACACTGCCACCAAGGATCACCTGCTCCTATTGTCCAATTGCTGCTGCTGCCCTGATAGGCCTCCCCCAAGCACACCAGCCAATAGCTAATCCCCCCCAGCCCACCAGCTAAAAGCTAATTCCCAGCATTTGCTCCCCCATTACCCGGACTTCTCTCCCAAATTTGCTCACTAAAATGATCACCGAACCTGGTACTTCAGTCTGCCCCAGTCCACATAATTGATTCCTTTCACCCAGGCCACTGATGGCTTTCCAGTGGTCTGCCCAGTTAATCTCTTTCAGCAATGTGTGTCATGCAAAAATCACTTTACTCTAATTTACATCTGTTTGACTCTTTTACTTTGCCCACTCCTCTAAATATGGTATTTATAGTTTGTACTTGCTGGTTCATTGTACCCTTAACTCTGTAAATTTATTGTATTTAATGTGTTTGTTTTAAGCATTCAAATTGTCTCTGTAGCTGTCTTTTTGTTGTTTTGAAACACTGGACATTGTGAAAATGGGCATTTTTGCTCACATACTTTCCAGTATACAAATAAACTGATACTGATATTGATATACGTACTATCAAAGACCATCTTACAGAAAACTAGGACACTATAGAGATCCCTATTAGCAAGACAGACATTATACATGGGAATAACAAACCAACAAAAGACAAGAGTTGACCAATAGCACATCCAGTGGGAGAGGGGATTTTTTAGAACAAGAATACTCATCTACCTTGGCGCAAAACACCAGGAAAGGAGGCAAAATAGGTAGAAGGATGCCAGAAAAATGTTACGAAGCCAGATCAAAATCCACAGTTGACTGACAGGTTTCAGCTTACCATAGAGACAACTGAGAACCACAGAAATGAATGTGCTCAGCCAAGGCTTATGTTGTAGCTTAACCACTCTGGACTTGAACTTAATATGGAGAAATTCTGCTGTAAAACAGAACAGTATTTTGAGACACAAAACAGTCACTTATGAACAAGTAAACGGAGAAATTTCATCTAAAACAAGCACTGGGAGTAAACTCAATTTACATCCCTCCAGACACAGTACCAGCAAATGTGACAGCCTTTGCTGAACAAATGGACAGAGACATCAATTATATAATCAAGAATGTGGAAAAATATAAAGAAGAGAAGGAGATACTGCAAAACCTTGAGAAAGACAAATCGGTCATCCTCGAACCAACGGTGAGAGAAAGAGGTACAGTAATCATGAACTGCACAGACTATCAAAAAGATTGTTAACAACAACTCAATGATGGAGAAATATCAAAAAATTAATAATATCCCATATACAGAACTAAAGACAAAAATAACAGAAATTATAAATGAGGCTGCAGACTGAGGGTGGATTGAGGAATGGACAGCAGAACATCGTATAAGCCAGAATCCAAGAACACTGCTATTTTATATGCCACTCAAAATCCATAAGGACTTGAAAACCCACCCAGGAAGACCCATCATTTCAGGAATAGGCTCACTAACAGAACCCCTTTCCATCTTTTTGAATTTTCACTATAGGAATTAGGTCCCTTATATAATCTCTTATGTATAAAATTCTGAACATGTTATACAGTTGTTGAAAGAAGTCAGTAAACAAGAAACAGATTTTTTTCAAATAAATATACTTTATTGAGTTTTGACAATACAAAATCAATGAAACAAATAACATTACAACAACAGAACAACCATGAGCACCCATATATTACAATCTGGACATCAGCAGTACACCAAAGGCTAGTCAAAATACGAGATCAGAACCAAATATATCCGAAAACAAAGGCTGGGGAAGTACATAGTGACCAAAGTGCTTTTAAACTAAGTAGGGGTGGCAAGTTGGTGGACAACAGTCAGGGTCTCCAAGATAGGGAGCTGAATGGGCCTATCCCCCAGAGCAGTAGGAAAGGACCAGGGGAGTATCCAAATAGGGTTGCAATAAGAGTGAACAGGCAGGGATAGAGGGGCATGGCACTTTCAGGAGGGTGGTCTCCTTGAATGCAAGGAGCCTGGGGAACAAGGTAGCCAAGTTGCAGGCTCTGTTGGCAGAGGGGGAGGTAGACATAGCGACCATCACAGAAACCTGGGCCACCCGATACCAGGACTGAGACCTAGTGATCCTAGGGAGAGATGGAAAAAGGGAAGGTTGTGGGATGACTATTTATGTTAGAGAGGGGATACTGTGTAGCAGGGAGGAGGGCAGAAGCATTATGGGTACTTATCCAAGACTCAAATGGCAGGAGGGTTAGGTTGGTGGTGGCGTATAGACCACCCTCTCAAATGGAGGATGTTGGCAGGGAGCTAGTGGAGCAGATTAGGAGGGTCTGTGGGAAGGGAAACACCGTGGTTGTCGGGGACCTCAGTCTGCCTGGGGTAGACTGGAGTACCCCAGCCACCTCGTGTGGCAGGGAACAGGTCATCCTGGAGGCTATCCAGGACAGCTTCCTGGTCCAGATGGTAAGGGAGCCAACCAGGGAAGGTAATATTCTGGACCTCGTGCTGACTAATGGAGAGCAAGTCAGAGAACTAGAGGTGGAGGATCCATTGGCAGGGAGTGACCACCACACAGTGTGGTTCGCGCTTAGTATGGGTAAGGAGGCAGCCAGGACCAGGACAAAGGTGGTGGACTTCAAGCAGGTTGACTTTGGCAGGATGAGGGACATAATGGTGGAATGCCTAGCCAGCATCTGCCCACACATGGATGCTAACCAAAAATGGGAGATTATCAAACTCAGGCTAGCAGAAGCCACAAGCTCATGCTCAAAGATCCAGAGCAAAAAGGACAGGTCCAAGAAGCCGAGCTGGTTTAACAGGGGGTTGTTAGAGAAGGTGAGGGAAAAAAGAGCAGCCTTCAGGAAATATATGAGATCCAAATGGGGAGGATAGTGAAAAGTACACAAAGAAATCGAGGGAGGTGAGCAGGGCAGTCAGGGCAGCCAAGGCTTCAAGGGAGCTTAGGCTGGCTCAAAGCATCAGTAAGGGGAAAAGGAATTCTTTAAGTACATAAGGGAGAGAAGGAACTGCAAAGACTGAATCATAAGAATCAGGAAAGATGAAGGGTGTGTGGAAAAAGGGGCAGACTAGGCTGAAGCACTTGAATACTTCTGCTCTGTGTTTACCAGGGAGAAGCATGGGCAGATGCCACAAGGGACGGGGGCTGGGCACGGGGGGTGCAGAGTTAACTGATGGAGAAATCCCAGTGAGCAGCATGTGGAAGGTTTAAGGGTCTCATGGTGGATAAGGAGAACGGACCAGATGGCATAAATCCCAGGGTTCTGAAGGAGTTGGCAGAGGACCTGGTGGAGCCACTAGTGGACCTGTTCAATACCTCTCTGGAAACTTTAAGCGTGCTTCAGGACTGGAGGATGGCACATGTGGTCCCACTCCACAAGAGTGGTCCCAAGGATGAGCCAGGCAATTATATACCAGTCAGTCTGACATCCATTGTGGAGAAGCTGATGGATACTATCCTTAAGGAAAGGTTGGTAACCTTCCTGGAAGTGAATGGTCTCCAGGACTATAGGCAGCATGAGTTTGTCTCTGGCAGATCCTGCCAGACCAACCTGTTTGACTGTTATGACTGGGTGGCTAGGGCACTAGACAGGGCCCAAGTGGTGGATGGCTGTATCTGGATTTCAGCAAGGCCTTCGATTCGGTGTCTCAAGGGAGACTAATCAGCAAGTTGAGATATCAGGGAGCAGGGGCGAAAATGGTGGTGTGGGTCAGTAACTGGCTGCAAGGCAGGCAGGCAGCAGAGGGTAGTTGTTGGAGGGGAACTCTCAACTCTAACAGTTGTAATCAGTGGAGTACCACAAGGCTAAGTACTGGGTCCAGTGCTGTTTGACATTTTTATTGCCGACATCTCACATGGGATCAGCCTTTTTGTGGATGACACGATGATCGAGGCAGTGGTAGACAATACAGAGGGGTGAAAGGGGCTACAGGGGGATCTGGCTAAGCTTGAACACTGGCCTGACACATGGCAGCTGAGGTTCAATGCATAGAAGTGCAAAGTCATGCACTTGGGAGCAAGAAACACAAGAAATTGCTATCAGTTGGAGAAGTACAGTTGGCCACTACAGAGGAGGAGAAGGATCTTGGAGTGCTAATAGCTGGGCAAATGAACCACTCAGCACAGTGCAGGAAAGTGGCAGCTAAAACTAATAGGATGCTGGGGTGTACTGCAAGTGGAATCACCTCCAGGAGAGGAGAGGTTATCTTGCCACTGTACAGATTGCTGATGAGGCCACACCTTTAGTACTGTGTGAAGTTCTGGTGCCCCTACCTACAGAAGGATGTCAAATTGCCAGAGGGAGTCCAGCGCAGAGCAACCAGGATGATCCTTGGATTGGAGGACAAACCCTATGAGGAGAGACTGAGGGAGCTCAGCATGTACTTCCTGGAGGAATGGAGGGATAGAGGGGACATGATAGAAATCTTCAAATATATGAAGGGCTTAAATAAGGCTGGTATAGAGGGTATTTTTAGATTGAAGGGAGGAAGAGAGACTAGGGGCACAGTCTGAAATTGGAGGGTGTAGATTGAAGAGGGAAATGAGAAGGCATTACTTCATGGAAAGAGTGGTAACAAGGTGGAATGCACTGCCAGAGGCGGTGGTATCCTTAAAGTCGATGTGCAGTTTTAAGAGGGGATGGGACAAGGTCAAGGGGGTCACCATGAGGAAATGGGGAGAGGGGTGTCAACAAGCAAGGGTAGAAATTCGGATATGAGGGCAGGGGAAGGTGGGGCAGCTGTAGTGTAATGGACTACTAGCTGCACACTCAGACTTGATAGACCTGGCCTGTATCTGCTGGCAATTTTCAAATGTTCATATGAACCAAGGGAATATCCATAATTCAAACAAGTAAAGTACAATCCTTATGGGTTCTGTAAAGTCAGAGATAATAATATATAATAATTGTTTAATCAAAAGTCAAATTAGTATATAATTTTTCTCACCAATTAACGTACCCCTCCATCCTATTATGCCGACTGACAGTGGTTTTCTCTGCATTTAAAGCAGAGTATCTTAGCATGCCTTTCTTGATAGGAAGGGATATCAGTATCCAGCGAGTGATGCAGCAGTACTTTCTTTGCACAAGCAGCAATAAGAGCTATGTAGTATTTCTGGGAACCTATCATGTGTCCTTGGTAATCATCTGTGAGGCAGATAGAAGGGGTAAAGGCATCTGCCAATCCTAATGGGGGATCTAACTCAGATTTATTAGATCGCTAGAAAGCCAGGATTTAGAACAATGCCATAAAATATGAAAGGTTACTATGGCCTGATTGACACCTACAGCAGATGCTTTTTTTTTTAACCAGGAGAGACACACTCAGCTGAAGCCTATTTACAGGTGCGACCTGGGAGCACAAGGAAGTTAAGTGACTTGCTCAGGGTCACATAGTTTGCAAGTGGGAGCTGTGGGATTCAAACCCAAGTCTCCAGGTTTGCAGCTCAGAGCCTTAAACCACTGCATTATACTGCCTCCAATGCTTCCAGATGCTGGAAGACCCTGGTTACATTTTCAGGTGTATAATACATATTATGTAGAATCCTAAACTGCAGTAACCAGTATGGATCAAATCTGATCAAACTTGATGCATCTATAAAGATCTGTGCAAATATATTTCCAGTCACAAGTACCTTGCAGCCTAGGTAAATTAGTTTGCCAGTATAGTATTCAAAAGGGAGGGGATCACAAGAGGGCATAGCATGAAGTTGGAGGGGGGGTAAGTTCCGAAGGGAGATGAGGAGGCATTTTATCACAGAGAGAGTGGTGACAGCATGGAATGCTCTGCCTGAGGAATTGGTTGTGCAAACATCAGTTGGGGGATTTAAGGGGTGGGACAGACTGATCGCAAAATCAGAATGGGGAAGGGGAGGAAAGGCAAAGCAGTTGGAGCACTTAGTGGGAGGGAGAGGAGGGGTGAGAGGGAAGCATGGAAAGGTGTAAAGCAGTTGGAGCAGTTAGTGGGGAGGGGGAGGAGGGGGTGGGGGAGCAGCATCAGTGCCCAGCACTGAGAGCTGCACATTCGAGCAGACACGATAAACAGACCTTTATCTGCTGGCTTCATCGTATGTTTGTATGTATGTATATTCTTAAGCCATTGAATTTAACTGCAAGTAACTAATAAAGATTTTTATACAAACTGGACAGCCCTGACTGCTCAAAGCCTAGCGAGCAGAAATTGGTCGAGGGCCAGGATGCTAGTTCCATGGCAGTCCTGTCAGGCTTGGCAAACTCAACACCAGTCGACCAGGCGGTAGAGATTTTTCTTGACTCGATCAACCTGTTGTCAGAGGAGGTTGACGACAAGTCTATCTCCAAGACACCAGTGTTCCTGGTCCTCAACTAGGAGGAGGTGGAGTGGTCAGTGCCCCTGGCCACTGCCACTCAGGAATAACTTGCACCGGCAGTTCAGCCGAAGCCAATGCATATTGTTCATACAGCACCTCTGGAGGCTTCTCCTTGACATCAGCCTCTGGGTCGACGATCGAGGTCCAGGTGCTCCTTGCCTTCTCGGTCCTGCTCGACTTGGGGTCTTCACCATTACTCATCCTACTCATCTTCAGATGGCAAGAGGCTCCACCAGTGTATGCAGTGGTGCTATGAGGAACTCCTGTGGCAGAATGGAACTTGGCAGGACAGGGTAGGGCTGTACTCCAGCATCGATTGGTTGGTGCCAGTCAAGCCCATGCCAGTCCTCCTGAGGTAGCTGTTGCCAACACCTGTCTCTCTACCCCATTGGTGGAATCACTTCCACCACAGCCTTTGCAGGAAGCCCTAACCAAGGCCTCCCATGTGGTGACCGGTTTGCCATGTTATTTGTCGGTGGAAATCACCCAGTCAAATGACTCTAGGTTGATTCATGGCGGCAAACAATCGAGAGCCTTTTTTGATGCATCTTTGGATGACTCCGCTGGTTCTTCCACGCAGTCAGCAAGAATGCATACCTTCGATGGTGAATCTGTCAATGAGTTGACCACTGACTATGGTCCGGTTTCATTTGGGTTTCTACTCCGACTTATGTCTGAGTCTGTGACTGTCCCACTGGAGCATGTGCAGAAAAGGGCCAAGTACCCTTTCACAGACATCCTGGATGGGGTGAATCCTGGGGGCTGCCTTTCCCATTGCTGAAGCCATTTTTGGACCAG
The DNA here is from genome assembly GCA_016271365.2 of Neoceratodus forsteri. Lineage (NCBI taxonomy): Eukaryota > Metazoa > Chordata > Ceratodontiformes > Ceratodontidae > Neoceratodus > Neoceratodus forsteri. The sequence continues at coordinate 884,336,400 of CM028131.1, read as the reverse complement.
CCCTGGAGCTTTGGCAACATCTAACATCCTGTCTGGCACTCTCAGCCTGTAGAGTCCACAAGTATGTGCTCACTACCAGCTCTCTGTACACGTTCTTGGACCACCCCTCAGCTGAGTGTCTAATCTTGGACTCAGTCTTCTGGAAATCTGGAAATACTGGGGACATGGAAAGGCCTCTGACAAGGGGTCACAGAACCGTGACCATGTGGCCAGGTCTGTGCCACTTCCTTACTTGGTCTCTGTCAGGTGAGCTATGCCTTGATGATGGCCCATTTGGTCACTCCCTATTAGGAGTGCCAGATCATGTCCTCCCTCACCTCCCTGCAGATAAGCAGTTGCTAGTGAAAAGGGTCAGAGACCAGGGTCAAGCACTGGTTAAACACCGGCTTCAGATGGCCTTGGAGATGGGAGACTTGTGCACCGGTGCCATGGCAGCAGCTGTCATGATGCATCACACTGCCTGGTTGAGGGTCTTCAGCTATGTGGTGGACACTGAGATTAAGCTGGCCGATGTACCTTTATTGGGCCCTGGCCTCTTTGGCCCAAGGGTGGATGGTAATCTCACTCAGGTCGAGAAGTCCAACACCATCCAAGTCTCAGTGAATTCATCCTAGAAAGACCCAAAGGCCCAGAAGCCTAGAAAGAAGGCTTTTCAATTTCGGTCCTGTCAGCCATAGGGGCCTTTGCAGCAGCAGCCCCAGCAGGAGAAATTCCAAGCCTGTTTCCCCAAGACCAAATTGTCTGGCCAGGGGCCAAAAAGAGGGAGGGGTAAGGAAAGTGGTGCCCTTCCAACCTCAGTGGTTGGTGCCCCTTTCAAAGCTGCCTAGTGATGGGTGAGGGGTTATCTACCTCCCACCTGTCCAGTCCGTGACCCACCTCCCTATGGGGGGGTCCACTTCACCACTTCTGGTCACATTGGTCTATTATTACTATGGTCAAGTGGTTCTCAAGGTGACAGGCAGAGGACTGCCTCTAGATTTTGAGGCTCTTCTGCCTTATCAACCCCATGCTCTGAGGGAGTCCTCTGTGTCACAGGACATGTTGTCCACCCTCAGGGAGAACGTTGCTCATCTCCTTCTGAAAGGAGCCATAGCCTCGTCCCCGACACCTTGGCAAGTGAGTGGTATTTGTCCAGGTACTTTCTGGTCCTGAAATGGATAGGGGTGCTGACATCCAATACTGGATCTGTGCAGTCTAATCCAGTTTAGGTGGAAGCGCAAGTTCTGGATGGTCACTCTGAACCAGGTTATATCATCCCTGGAGCAAGGCTTGTGTTTCTGCTCCCTGGACCTCCAGGACACATTCTTCCACATCTCAGTCCATCCATCCCACTGGCTGTACCTCCAGTTCCACAAAGAAGGAGTGTTTTATCAGTTCCGGGTCATTCCTTTCATCTTCTTGTCTCTGCCCAGGATCTTCACCAAGTGCATTGCAGTGATGGCAGACTTCCTGCAGCACAGGGGCATCAGGGTTTACTTTTGCCTGGATGACTGGCTGATAAGCAGGCTGTCCAAGGAGGCCACGGAATGAGCAGTCCATGGATCTGGCTCTTGAGATCTGCAGAGTCCTGAGCCTCTTGGTCAACCCAGCCAAGTCCGAACTGATCCCCTCACAGGAGATTCAATTCATCAGGGCAGAGCTAGACTTCCTATGGACCAAGACCCACTTCCTGGGGAACCAGGCACTGGACCTTACCTCCTTTGCCCAATCATTTCAGGCTGGGTGCTTGCACCCTGCCTGAGACTTTCTATGGCTGCTGTGGTACATGGCGTCCTGCACCAGCATCATCCAGTGGACCCACTGGCAGATGTGGTACCTACAGTGGGTGTTGGACCTTCAGTGGTGCCTGTGCCTAGGATATTTGGACCAGCCAGTCACAGTGACGAAGTCAGTGTTGGACACCATCCAATGGTGGCTGATCCCAGAACATCTGGAGGAAGGAGTCCCATTTGTTTGCCCAAAACCAGCCATCTCTCTCATGACAGACATGTCCCTGGTGAGGCGGGGAGTGCATCTGGAGACCACAGGGCCCATGGGCTCTAGTTGCCAAGGGAGTCCTGTCACCACATCAAGTCTGCTGGAGCTCCATGCAGTGTGGCTAGCTCTGATGAAATTCACTGTTCTAGTCAGGGGTCAGGTTGTGCAAGTCCAGATGGTCATGTTATACCTGAACAAGCAGGGCTGCATGCACTTCCTTCCCATTTGTTGGAAGGCCCTCTGTACCTGGACTCTTGTGTGCAGCCTATGTGCAGATCTCCTGGAGATCCGTGTCACCAGAGCAGACAATCAGCTAGCAGATGCTTTCAGCTGTGTGGGTGAGACATCACATAAATGGTCCCTGCATCAGAAGATGGTGAACCACCTGTTCTCCCTGTGGGGCACAACTTTGTTGGACTCATTTGCCTCTTGGGAGAATGCCAAAACTGAGGCTGTTTTGTGCCTGCCACCCCACAGTCTGGGACACTGGTGAAGAATGCCTTTTTCGAGGCCCTGGATCCCAGACCTCCTCTACACCTTTCCTTCTTTTCCCCTGATCCACAAGGTGTTGGTCAAGGCCCAGAAGCACAAGACATGGATGATTCTGATAGCTCCAGACTGGCCACACCAGTTCTGGTACCAAGCTCTCCTCAGCCTCAGCAGCAGACCTACATGACGGTTGCCTCTTCACCCAGATCTGCTGACCAGACAACAGTCCTGCACCCAGACCTTCAGTCCCTGTACGTGACAGCCTGGTGCCTGAGTGACTAGATTTCCAAGCTTTGGGTCTTTCTGAGAGGCCTTCTGAACAGTCTACTCACCGATGTTATGCCTATAAGTGGAAAAGATGGAAAAATATTTTCTATTTGGTTTCAGGGCAAGGAGCTTGATCACCTTATCTGCTCTGTGGCTAGTATCCTTGAGTATCTCTGGTCCCTCTCCCAGCTGGGGCTGCGAGCGACAGTCTAAAGATGCACCTGGATGCCATCTCTGCATACCAGGTATGGGCTGGTATGCCAGTGGTGGTCCAGGAAAAGGTGATTAAGCACTTTTTTAAAGGTCTGAACCACCTGTTCCCTCCGGTGCATGACCCACCTCCACTCTGAGACTTATTACTGGTATTAGCTGTGCTTATGGGAAAGGCTTTTGAGCCTATTATAAGTGTAAGGTGTCACACCTGTTGTGAAAGATGGCCTTCTTGTTGGCTATTACATCAGCCAGAAGGATTAGAGAGTTCCAGGCGCTCTTTGTAGAGTCTCCATATCTGGTCTTCCATAGGGACAGAGTAGTCCTTCGCCCCCACCCAAAATTCCTGACAAAGGCAGTATCAGAGTTCCACCTTAACCAGGTGATGAACCTTCCAGTGTATTTTATGAACCCTTCTTCGGAGGCTAACTGCAGGCTCCATACACTGGACCTGCAGAGTGTACTCTCCTATTATGTAGAACGCATGGCTAGAGTTAGAAGTGAGGCTTGCCAGCTGTTTGTCTCATATGCTGAAGCCATCCCTGGCAGGTCAGCATCTAAAGTGGATGATTGGCAGGTGGATTGCATCCTGTATCAACCTTCTACCAGACATAACGCTGCCTTAGTGGCTGCTTCAGGGACATCCCTATCCAGGAGATCTGCAAATCAGCACACATCCTCATCTCCCATTACAGCATTGACCTGGCATCTCGTCGGGATGCTGCTTTTGGGACCTCAGTTTTCCAACCCCTATTTGCCAAGTAAGGAGTGTGTGCCTTGCCCGTCCTCTTGGACAACTGCTGACAGTCTGCCATCATGTAGATGAGTGAACCATATACACACCCCAAGAAAAAATAGGTTACTCACCTGTAACCAGAGTTCTAGGACTGGTATATGGTTTATGTACACACCACCCATTTGACTTCCCCTGGCAAGTGAAGCATGGATCCCTGCTTCCAGCGTGAAAGATCTGACATCACGGCGTGAAGCCGGAGGATCTACCACCCAGGTGGTGGGTGGACCTTAGCTTAAAGACATTCTGATGAATCAGCACTTCTGGTGGAACTACCATCATGTGACTGTGAACCGTGACCGCTCCCAGAACTACAGTTACAGGTGAGTAACCAATTTTTATTACTTGTATCGCTGATCATGTGGTGTTTTATATTATCTGTCCCTGTTCACTCCACTACTGTACATTGGAAAGACAGAGCACATGAGTGACATAAGAAGAGAAGACATAAGATAACCACTGGCCAGACACTACTTGAACACCATCATCAAATTAATACACTCATGTTTATGGGAATTGAAAAAGGTAACACACCCAGAGAGGCGGAGATTGGGATAAACTACTTCTAAGAAGAGAAACATGGTGGATCTTCATCCTACTAATGACTAGCAGGAAATATGGTCTGAATGAAAACTTAAATTGAACTATATTCTGAATATTTACTGTGCAAAAATAACAAAATGAACATACACATAAAAATGGTAATATTGTTTCCTTGAATGGACTGTAAAAATTGACTTGACAAATAACAAATGATAAGTCTGAAAAGAATTATTGCAATATGACACATGAATGTTTAGCAATGTTGTTGTTATAGTCTGGGGGCCCAGGCCTGAAATTTTTGGCGATGTAGTACCCTCTTTACAGAAAGCAACAACTATGTAATTTTGATAGAAGTGTCCCTTAGGTACTTATCTAGGGTGGATGTCGTCTTGTAAAGTGGTAGCAAGGTGTGCCAACGCAAGATTTTTATACCCATGTCAAAACAACATTTTGCACAAGTGAAAAGGCCACAACAATATACTAAAGTTGTCAAGTTTGAAAGTAAAAATGACCAATAAAATGGGATTTAAACAATTTATTTTAAAAGACAAAAACACATTTTAGTCATACAAAAGGTTTCGACACAAATTATTAATAAGGCTCATTATTTAAAGAATGTTGGCCTTGTGATTTGTATTGATAAATGCACAGATTATTTATTGACCCAAAAGGTTTAAATATCATATTCACTATAATAGAAGCCAGGTACTGTATATTATTGCACACCGTGGTGCTAGCAAAACACTAATATCCAGTGGATTCCATCTCAGCGATGGGCAATATGACAGTTTATATGTGTGTCTAGCCTTTTTAAATATATTTGTCATATGCTACATGTCTAAGTCTGAATCATCTGTAGTATCAGACTCATCTGGATCCACACTGGCAACTTTATGAGGATTATAACAGTCCTCACCACCAGTACACAAGCAAGCCTGTGTGCACGCCATGCCCTTCCTGGAACTGCAGTTGCACTCACATTTGACTTTTTTTTACACCCACATGTAATGAGTTCCAGGAGTGCTTCAGGGGCAGGTGTCTGTATCAATAGTGTTGGAGAAATGTGCCCATCCTTGTTGTGATAGCAGCCATTTCCAGTTGGGGATAGGATGTTGGGCTGAGCCTCCAGGGCATGGTTCCAGATAAAAGGTCTGGTAATTTGTGTGCTTGGTACGTTGCAGAAGACTATCAGAAGTTGGGTGGAGGGCTTCGTTCCGCACCTGTTTATGACAGAAAAGCTTATATCGCACACCATTTACATCTACTGAGTTAGCTGTTAGGTCATAGAGAAGGGTTATCAGAAGTTTTACTGAGTTCAACTGTGCAGAAGGTACTGTATATCCACCACAGTGCCAAACTTGGTAAGGCTTCTAAATTTGTATGGATTCTTCCTGACAAGCTTTCATGGCTTTAGTTTTGCATCCCTTGCAAGACTACTGGTTGAATCACACCCAGTCAGTGTGTGTGCTGCTGGCAACATTCTGCATAATTGTTGGCCAAGTTCAGCAGCTATGATATGGGTTGGTATAAACCTGGCTTTATCCTTCACACCAGTATGAAACCAAAGCTCTTCAGTTGCTTCCAATTTATGAATAAAATGTACACAGAGAACTGCAACGTCAATGTCTGGAGTCCACACCACTACACAAGGGTATTCTTGTGAAGCATATGCAACATGAAGTAGAAGTCGAGTATCTGCTTCTTCCTGTGATGGGAATAGATCTTCTTAGTCTACAGCTCCATCTGAAGTGACCATTGGAGCAATGAGGCCATCATTGAATCCACCTGCAATAACCATTTTCTGATCCGGGCCAAGTAAAGTTTCTGCAATATCACACCATGATTCTGAGAGGAATTTTACCAGACGTTCTTTATTCTTGGGATTTCCAAAGAACTAACTCCACTGCTTTGGGATGGGTGTTTTGGGACCATGGATTTTGACTTCATTGTTTTGTGAGGATTGCCTTTGTGCACACTCGAAACCTTTAATTGAATCTTTGATATCATATTGATAAAAGATTATATCTACTCTTTTGCAGCTCTCTTAACTCTGTAGAGGCTGACGTACTATTCTGAAGACCAGTTCAGCAAGTTCTCCAAAGCTAATTGCACCTCCTTGCTCGACCATTTGTGTAACACCCATGCCATCCACTATACAAGCTGTGGGCATATTGGATGCTGGCAGTTGATACATTGACTCTTCTTCTTTTTCTAATTCAGGCAATAGCTTACTCTTTGCAGTTTTGTTTAGGGTACCAGCAGAGTGTGCTAGAGCATATGGAACTGTGGAAAGCTCATGTGTGAAAACTTCCTTCAGATCAAACTCTCTTGTTTGTGCAGCTACTACAAGACGGCTAAACAACTCCTTGTCTGCATTGATAGTCACTGTCTTATTACTACTAACTTTTGATTTGATCTTCTTGCTTATGGATGCAAATGTCTTGATGTTGAGCTTGTGCAGTGGTTCAAAGAATCCAGAGGTATTTGAATTTAGTCTTCCACAAACTGTTTTGTTGCTTTGATTCCTGTATCATTCACAGTAACAAGCTTGGTGGCAACCTCTGCGGGTGCAACAATTCCAGTTGCAATGTTGGTGAGTGCTATCAGGTCAGCATTCAAATCAAATGAGTTTGTCATGGAGTTGGTGACTGCTTTAACAATCTTATTTACATCTTCATCTCATTGCATGCGACGTGGTGCAGCCTCCTTGTGTTTTCTTTATGAAACGTCTGAGTCTACCATATTACACATTACCTTCATGGAAGTTGTGATAGCTGAGCACTCATGAACAGTGATAAACTATCTAGCTAAGGCTCCTGGTTTCAGTGAAACCCACTATACTGCATTTTACTTTACAATCAATTTGTTGAAGTACCATGTCTATCCAGACTTTACTGAATTTATTTCTAGACTGAGCTGCAGCATGATTTCCTTGCATGAACTGCTCTGGCAGAAGCTTCATATCACTGATGTACACAGATACCTAGTGGGCATAGTTGGTGTGGTCAAAGGCAAAAAATAGTGGTAGCATCTCTACAATCGCCCCAAGATGAAGGTCCCAGTTGCTTTCACGTTCTGCTCTAATGGACCGCATTAGAATGTTAACCTTTTCGATGTAATGATTCCGGAATGCAAATGTTTGGGAAGTTGCTTTTCCAAAATTGTGGAATCTGTGCAGTGCATCCTGTACATTCTTGAGGGCATCACTGAGTTGGGAAAGTGTTGCTGCTAGGCTTATTGCATCATTGTTTGATACTGCATTTTGACATTCCTGGAGCTTGCTGTTGATGAGATCTACATCACAATCAATCTCGTTGTCTTGTACCCAGTTATGAAATGCCTGCCACCTCAGTCTGGTCAGTCTCCATTACAAGCTAGTGGGCCCTCACTCCATGACTGTATGATTTGCTTTTAAGTAAATTGCTTGCTGTGTTGCTATTGTACCATACACCTGCGATTCTATGAGGATGTCTTCCAGACCATTCTCTTCATACTTCTTTCCAGTTACAGCCAGAAATATCTGTGCTGTGTGGAAACCACCCATTCTCAAGACTGTTTTCTGAAATTCCTCCGGGCACCTCCATTAAATCTCTTTGACCTTATAATATATAGCCTCATCAAATGTCAAGACACTGTAATCTTGGTCAAGTGTCCTAGACATCTTGCAGACATTCTTCATTACAGTGAAAATTGTACTCCATTCATTAGGTGATGCTGGCAGCACTGGGCAGTACCCAATAGATGTTACTGTTGGTATTGTAGATGCAATCATCACATTAAAAGCTGTCCATCTTTGTACTTGCTGAGCATTCACCTTTTCAAACTCAACCTCAAATAGCTGTCCATCCTAGCACTTGCTGAGCATTCACTTTTTCAATCTTAACCTCAAATAGCTTGGTTGGGCAGCATTTTAGAATTATCCATTGCAAATCAAGGTTTGCTGCTTGTCGGTAAGCCTCAACATCAGTATACCAGTTACTTTTTACTTTTCCCACAAGATTTGGTGTAGGGCGTCTGCCATGAGGATTGTACTCCAGAATGGCTTGGCACATTGCAGGAGTTTCAAGTGATTGTGTTTTCAGTGCTATTTTATTTGTTTGAGCCTGAGCTGCCACTGTGCCAAAATTGCCTTCTGGCATTGTGGGAGTCTGACACTGATATATTACTATAGTTGTGGCATGGGTTGTGTGCTTTCCATCTAACATTTCCTCATTTATATCGTTCTTGTCAGCAACAAACTGAACAAACTCCCCATGCTGTATGTTTAATGGAATTATGATATTGTCCCTGGCATTTATTTCATGCTGATCCATTGCAATTGCTGTGTCAGTTCTCTCTAGGGCTTCATAACTAACACAGTGGGCTAGCTTGGGCACCAGTGTTACTACCTGTTTAGAGCCTGTCATGTGGCACACGGACATTACAAGCCCAACATGTTTAGGTGTACGCTTGCACCTCTGGATACTATATGAATGAAGTCTTGACCAACAGATAATAATCTGTCTGTGGACAATCTTGTTGGTGGCTGTTACTAAAGGACTGCCATCTTCAATAGGTTCATCACCAACATCCCCTTGGAATACCCATTTCAGGAACCGAATTATGTCTAATGCTTGTTCTAAATTGATAGTGGAATTATCTATTGGATTGATATCCAGTCCTTCACACATTTTGAGTTCACTACGGAGGACCTGTGCTGCATGAAACAGTCTCTATTTTCAGATGCAGGGAGAGGGTTTTCCTCTTCGTGCTGTTTCTTTGAATGAGGTCGGAAAGCTATGTTGATGACATCTTCCAGAGACGCAGCACTGCTACACACAAACTCTGGTTTACTTGGGCCATGCTGCATTTGAAAAATGATTTGGTCACCAGAATAGTTTGTTAGTCTCTTCTTTAGCTTCTCAATTCAGTAACTCTCACTACTAGGAACTTTGCCTTTCAGAATATCCTGGTATCTCTGTAACAGGTAAGACATGGATAAGGCTTTTCTGCTGATAACAAGGTCATTCTCAATTTCGGAAATCAGTTCATTGAAACATGCTTTATACACAGACTCATCTTCCTTGTCACTGTATAGTAAGAATTTTGTCTGTATGTTTCTTTAGCTGGTGAAAGTACTGTGGCAGTTTCTGTGGTACTTTGATTCAAATGCAATTAAGTCCAGTCCAGCTGTTTGCTTTAAGACTGTGTCATCTTTTCTGGCTTCAGCCACATCAAGCAGAGTTTCTTGCCCTCTGAAAGTTACAATCTGTGATAGATGTTTGTCTTTTTTGTGCTACACCTTCTGGCATATTGTACACAAATTCCAGTTAACAGGCTGGCGAATCAATTGCCTACTCTGTGAGCTTGAATACTGACCAGTATTAGTAGAAGAGCCAGGACTTCAAAATGCTGCAGGTTTGTTTTGCTGGTGTAGGACTGATGACGTCATACATGATAATATACTGCACTCAAAGCTAGTAATGCGTCAATGTCTAGTGGCTGCAATCACTGATAAACATGATCTTTTCTAACAAGGCATGCATTATAACATGTCTTTAGTCCTCCAGGGGTTGCAGTCATCAGGTGTTCTTGTGTTGTTATTTGGCAGATGATACTCTTGGATCAGTCACTAGTCAGGTGGTTTTGTTGGTGAGGGGGGTCAAAGTCTCAGCAGGGTCTTCAGCTATTTTGTTGCCTCTCAGTTGTTGTTATTACCTGAAAAAAAAGAGAAATTCTATTAGAAATATTTTCATTAGTACATTATTCATCTTGTAAAATTATAAAAAGAAAACACCCTTTGTCCATGTTTTATGGCTGTAAAACATGATGTTGAAATAAGCTATATTTTGTTAGATTGTATAGTGTGAGTAGTTCATAAATTACACATATAGACAAAACAACAAGCATAGAACATATTTAAAGTAAATTCACCATAATGAATTCAATATAGGATGAAAACACTGTAAAATTATACAAGTGTTAAAGGAGAGTCATTATTTTGACTTTTTCAAGAAATCTGTGAAGGCATTTTAACATTATTTAGAAAAGCATCCATATTTCTCAAAGTTACCACTGCATCATACAACACCCCCCTAAAATCACTTTTGAGGGTTTAAGCCTTTTCTCTGTGTGTGTTTATGTGGTGGGGGTTGCTACCAATTTCAAATTTAGGTGGGGTTTTCCATTTGGGCCCCGAGACTATTATACTATAACATACATACACACTGTAAAGATCTTTAGAGTCAGTGAAAGGTAAACCATATGTTCATAGTAGGTAAGAAAATGTTCTGTCTATCTATCTGTCTATCTAGATATGTAATCATACAGACATTGATAGCTGTAGTTTAATTTATGTGAAGTCCAGACCTTACATAGTCTTGATATTAACAACAAAACATTTGTAACAGTTTATTAACTCTTAATGGTGACATACAAACTTACGCTGCAGCCCGCTTCCATCCCCACATACCTTTCCACACTGCCATGTGAGTCAGTGGCTACTATGATTAAAGGGATTAAGGATTATGATTAAATGCCTCGGTGTAAAGCATGGACCAATTAGCTTTTTCACAAACTGTTTTAATTGTTTAAACTTATGATTGCTGAAATTTATATAGACTGTATCTAGTTCATCCTGCCTCCCTCCATCCCACTGGCATGTTGAACTGCTCAACGTGCCCACAACCTCCTGTGGCTGTCCCAGGATGATGTGTGAGACAGAGAGCAGCCGCAGAGCTTCCATAGATGTCCCATGTGAAAAGAGTTATTAATAGCTCCGGTTTCCAATGTGCATGGCCTAGTGCTGTACTGAGACCAGATATAGACTGGCTGGCGCCAGTTGAAAATCCATGTTTTTTGATTGCTTACCTTCTCTAAAATTCACTGATATTGCTGGTTGTTTTATCTGCTTCCTTTCTTAGTAAAACTGAAATGCATGCTAATGCTATAGTTATACCCAACCTTGTTTTGTTTCAAATCCTTGATCGACTCCTATTGCATTCTTCCTGAACATTAGTAACACTTCCAAACCATGCAGCCACTCAAGATGTAATAGTCTTCTCTCCTCATACTGCATCATCAATGGCTGAACACTAGCCAGCCCGGTGGTGCTGAGGGCTGAAGTGCTGGACGCCACACTTTGCGCCATGCCAGCGACCCATGTTTGGGAATGAGCGTGGGCTGCCGAGGGTTGGCAGGAAAGGAGAAGGATTGAGCGTCCTAAGGACTGCTCTCCTTCTCTGGGGAGGGGCAGTTCAGTGGCTGGCAAATGCCTGGCCCATAGCGGAGGCTGGGGGTGGTACACTGACACTGCTAACATGGGACAGAGGGAGGGCAGACACCTGATGGGACATGCACGAAATTGTGCATGCTACCACCACCGTCATTGCATGCTTCGCCTCTGGGGGGGTGTACACCTGGAGGAGAAAAGATTACTCCGGCAGGATGACGGAGGGTGCCTCACAGATCCTGCCCCTGAGTAGCCATGGTGCCGGCCATAATGGATTCGGTCTTTGTGGGGTTGGGGTGCCTGCTTGACCCCTGCCAAGGGGAAGCCCTAAGTGCTCGGTCGGGCACCGGTCGGGCGTCAGCTAGTGGGCGTCAGGGGGTGGGACTGGGGGCTTACTCCAGAGATAGGGCCAGAGCAAGGCATGTAAGTGACAGCAAAAAAAAAAAAATGAATGGCTGGACTGTGCTGGGATGTTCTCAAGTCCAGGAGAGATGCAGTAGGAGGTGATCAAGGACCGTAAACAAACACGTTTTTGTGTGGTAACATCAGTATGGTAGGCAGTCTTTTTAACTTTTAAAAAGAAAAATGGAATTGAAATCAAACTGACCAGGTACTATAGAAACATAGAAGTTGACAGCAAATAAGGACTGCAAGGCCCATCCAGTCTGCCCATTTTTTCTACCTTATGAATGTGCCATAGGCCTGTACTCTGTCAATGGCCTATCTATTCATACTCATCTGTATTGCTCCCTTATGCCTTTCCCATGCCTGTTTGAAGCCCTGCTCTGTATTTATATCCACCACTTCCTGAGGTAGGCCGTTCCATGCATCCACCACCCTTTCTGTGAAAAAGAACTTCCTCACATTACCCCTTAATCGACCTCCCTCTAATCTCATGCTGTGCCCTCTTATCTTGCTATTTTTCTTATATTGAAACATGTTAGACTCTTTAACCTTGTTAATACCCTTAAGATGTTTGAACGTTTCGATCATGTCACCTCTTTCCCTCCTTTGCTCTAAGGTATACATATTGAGCTCCGTTAATCTGTCCTCTTAAGTTTTCTGATGCAGCCCCTGCACCATTTTGGTTGCCCTTCTCTGGACTGCCTCAATTTAGTTAATGTCCTTGTGCAGGTGCAGCCTCCAGTACTGCATGCAGTACTCCAGATGGGGCCTAGCCAGTGTCTTGTAAAGAGGGATTATTACCTCCCTCTTACAACTTGCCATACCTCTGCTAATACACCCCAACATCCCTCTAGCCTTACCTACTGCTTTAGTGGTCTGCCTGGATGATTTCAGGTCATCTGTGATGATGATGCCCAAGTCTCTTTCTTCTCTTGTGATTGCCAGCAACTCCCCTCCCAACCTATAGGTGGCTTCAGGATTTCTCTTCCCTATGTGCATGATCTTGCACTTTTTGTGTTAAACCCCAGTTGCCACTCTTCCGACCATTTTGCTGGTTTATCCAGATCTCTTCTCATTCTGCCCACCCCATCTGGATCATCTGCAGATCTTGGTGTCATCTGAAAACAGACAAACCTTACACTCCAGTCCATCTGCAATGTCACTGATGAAGATATGGGAGAGGACTGACCCCAGGACTGATACCTGAGGTACCTCACTTGTGACTTGCATCTCTTCTGACTGTATACTGTTGACCACCAATCTCTGTTTTCTGCAAGCCAACCAATTTGCCACCCAGTTGACCAACTTCTGACCCACCCTGAGCCTACCCAGCTTATTAATCAATCTTCTATGTAGAACAGTATCGAAAGCTTTGCCGAAGTCAAGGTAGGCAACATCAACTGCACCTCCTTGGTCCACCACTCAGGTTACCCAGTCAAAGAAATCTATGAGATTAGCTTGACAGGACCTTCCTGTTGCAAACTCATGCTGTCTTGGATCCTGTGCGCCTATGGATTCCAGGTGTTGCACTATCCTTTCCTTAAGTAGTGCCTCTATAATCTTGCCCACTACTGAGGTAAGACTGACTGGTCTGTAGTTCTCTGCCTCCTCTCTGCTATAACTCTTGTGGAGTGAGCTCACATGAGCCCTTCTCCAGTCTTCTGGGACCTCACCTGTGCTCAGAGACTCACTAAACAGTTCTGATAATGGCTCTGCTAGTTCCACCCTTAGCTCCTTTAGTACCCTGGGATGTATTCCATCAGGTCCCATTGCCTTGTCCACCCTGAACTTAGCGAGCTCTTGTAGGACTTTTCTTTGTGAGGACTAGTACACACCTCCCTCCCGTGTCCATGGTGCTGAGCTGTGGGCCCTGCCCTGCCTTCTCCTCAGTAAATACTGAGCAGAAGTATCTATTTAGGATAGATGATTTTCCTTGGTCCTCCTCCACACACTCCCCCTTATCCTCTTTGATCTTACCAATAGCCCCTCTGGACTTTCTCCTTTCACTAATGTATCTATAGAAAGTATTGTCCCCTTCTTTTATTGCTTGTGCTAGTGTTTCCTCGGTTTGGGCCTTTGCCTGCCTTACTGCCTTCCCTGTTTCCCTTAGGGAAGTTTGGTATGTCTCCCTATCTTCGTCCTGCTGTGTTCCCTTATATTTCCTGAAGGCCAGCCTTTTGGCTCTGACCTTTTCTGCTACTGTTTTTGAGAACCAAAGTGGTTTCCTCCTTCTTTTGTGCTTGCTTTTCTCTCTAACACAGTGGGATGTTGCTTCAAGTATTGCATCCTTAATGCTTGCCCACTTTGCCTGTACCCCACTCACCTGTATTTCTTCTTGCCAGGGCTAGCTTAACTCTCTTGGCTGTCTTATCAAAGTCAGCTCCTCTGAAGTCCTATATTTTTGCCTTGGAATGGGATGATTTAGTTCTAGTGGCCAAATGAAACCATATCATGTGTTGGTCACCGGCCCCCAGGTGACCTTCTATCTGGAGATCTGTGATCCTTTCCCTGTTAGTCAGCACTAGATCTAGGATAGCCCTGTCTCTTGTGGGTTTTTGTACCAGTTGTTTGAGGCCCTCCCCCTACAGGGAATCCACTGTGTGTCTAGTTCTGGTGGATGTTCTTGCTGGTATTGACCAATCTGTATCTGGCATGTTGAAACATAGAAACAAAGAATTTGATGGCAGATAAGGATCGCTTGGCCCACCTAGTCTTCCCATTTCCCTACCTAATGGATAAGCTGCAGATCCTACTTAACTAACAGCCTACTTCCTCCTACCCTCCACTAGAATTGCCTTATGTCTGTCCCATGCATTCTTGAATTCCCCCAGTTTTTAACTCCACGACCTCCTTAGGAAGGCTGTTCCATGTATCCACAACCCTTTCCGTGAAAAAATACTTATTCACATTACCTCTGAGCCATCCTCCCTCTATCTTCAAATTGTGCCCCCTTATTCTTGCACGTCTCTTTTTCTGAAAGATGCAACCCTCTTGGACTTTGTTGATTCCCTTGAGGTCCTTGAAAGTTTCTATCATGTCCCCCCCCATTTCCTCGAGTGTATACATATTAAGCTCCTTTAGTCTCTCTTCATATGTCTTCTGGTGCAGACCCTGAACCATTTTGTTTGCCCTCCTCTGGACAGCCTCCACCCTGTCTATATATTTGCAGAGATGGGGTCTCCAGAACTGTACACAGTACTCCAGATGGGGTCACACCAACTGTCTGTACAGAGGGATAACAACTTCCTGTTTTCTACTGGTGATGCCTCTCCCTGTGCATCCCAGTATCCCCCAGCCTTCCTTACTGCCTTCTCACATTGCTTGCCCACCTTTAGGTCATCTGATATAACTACCCTCAGGTCCCTTTCCATTTTTATTGTCAGTATCTCATCCCCCCATTGTGTACTCTTCTAGGTTTTTGTTTCCCAGGTGCATTACTTTGTACTTTCTTGTGTTTAATCTAAGCTGCTATACATTTGACCATTGCTCCAACCTTACCAAGTCCCTTCTTATCCTTTTCACACCACCTTTTGTATCAACACTGTTGCAGATCTTTGTGTCATCTGCAAAGAGACATACTTTTCCTTCCAGTCCCTCTGCAGTGTCACTTATAAAGACATTAAAAAGGACCGGATCCAGTACTGAACCCTGCAGTACCCCACTAGCAATCCCCCTTTCTTCACTGTGGACTCTGTTTACTATTAACCTCTGAATCCTGTTGTCCACCCAATGTTTTACCCAGGCTACCACCCTGGGACCCACTCCCAGGCTGGCTAATTTATATATTAATCTTTTGTGTGGGACTGTGTCAAATGCCTTGCTGAAGTCTGGGTAGGCCATGTCCACAGCCCCTCCATGGTCTACTACTTTGGTCACCCAGTCAAAAAAATCAAATAGGTTCATCTGACATGACTGTCCCACTGTGAATCCATGCTGCCTTTGGTCCTGTGCCCCACTGGCCTCTAGGTACTCAACAATTCTTTCCTTCAGAAGTGATTCTATCATTTTCCCTACCACTGAGGTCAAACTAACAGGTCTATAGTTTCATGCCTCTGTTTTGCTCCCATTTTTGTGAAGGGGAATCACATCCACCCTCCTTCAGTCCTCAGGTACCACGCCATCCTTCCATGATTTGTTAAAAAGGGTAGTCAGTGGTGTTACTTGTTCTCCCCTTAGTTCTTTTAGAACTCGGGGATGAATCCCACCAGGCCCCATTGCTTTGACCACCTTCAGTTTTAGGAGTTCTTTCAGAAACCTTTCTTCTGTGAAAGGACTGATATCAACCCCCCTATCCAGAGTGCTTCTATTGACTGGATTAGGTACCTCCCCCTTCTCCTCTTTTGTGAATACTGAGCAGCAGTATTCGTTCACTATCCCTGCTTTTTCACTGTCCCTGTCTGCCCACCCACTCTCCTCTTTGTTCAGCCTCAGTATCCCTCCCTTTGTCTTTCTGCACTGCCTGATGTACCTATAAAAGGTTTTATCCCCCTTCTTAACCGAGTTGGCTATCTTTTCCTCAGTTTGGGCCTTTGCTATTCTGACTGCCGTCCCCACTTCCTTCTGCTATAACTGGTACAGTTCTCTGTCCTGCTCCCTATATGTTTCCTTATACTTCCTGAATGCTGTCTTTTTCTCCTTAACCTTCCTTGCCACCTCTTTTGAGAAGCATAGTGTTTTTTTCTTTCATTTTGATTTGTTTATTTGCTTCACATAGAGGCTTGTTGCATCTGTGATGGCAGTTTTGATGTTTCCTCATTGTTGCTCCACCCCTCCTTGCCTGTTTGCTAGTGTTTTTCTGAGGCACTCTCCCATTTTGACAAAATCAGCCCTCCTGAAGTCCACTACCTTCACCTTTGTATGGCTTGACTTTACAACTGAAGTCGCCCATTATCAGAACTAGGGCTGGGCATCGGATCGGGTCGCATGTTCGGGACATTCTGGTTTGGCGGTGTTTGGAATTCAAGGTCTGAATTGGGTTTCACACCGCCAAAGCCAAACCGGCAACCTGAATTTAGTTATTGCTCTGCAGCATTGCCAGAAGCTGCAGAGCGCACCAGAAGAATGCTCGCACTGTGCCAGCACCGGTCAGTGTGGGTTGGGGGGAGAGTGGGATGGAGTGCCTGCACGGCAGATTGGGAGCTGCTTGCTCTTGCTGTGGGGGGTGGGGGGTGTCAGAATGGAGAAGTGGGGAGTCAGGGACTGGGACAGATCAATTCGAGAGACAGTGTCAGTCACTCGGGATGGGAGGACGAAGGAGCACACAGTTGAGATTAGATTGGGGAAAAAATACACTTATGGTGTGACTGACGCCTCTCCTCTCCAGTCCCAGAGTGACATACAGCATCGGATTACTCCCTCCTCCAGACCCTCATCCTCCAATGGGGCATTTGACAGTGCTGGCGATCATGTGACTGCAGTAATGCCAGTTCAATCACAGCTGCTGTCTTTCCTTTGTTGCCCCCTGTTGCAGTGAGCTGCTGAGTGATTGGGTGATGTCGAGATGCAATATAACCCTCAGTATCACGCAGCAGCCATTTGCAGCAGAGTGTTCCAGCAGGCAGCATGTCTGTGTCTGAACTTGGGGAGAAACAGCACGTTTTTCTCTGATTGGATTCCTTGTGGAGTGCTTAGCCCTATTTGTAGTAGATAAACTACTAATATAAGAGTACTACTGTAAAAAAATAGTACTGCAGTCCACACTTCTAACTACTGCTTCACTCACTGTGAGGGGATTGGAGTATATAAATTGTTTAGTGAGGTGAGGTCACAGAAAGAATGATGAATGTTTTTTTTTTTGGTACTAATGATGTACCAGTGGCTGGCTTAACAGCAAGAGCAGCAGCAGAGTAGCATATGGAAAGGGAATTTAGTGAGACAGATAAATATTTTTTTTTACTAAATAAAAAAATAATGGCTTAAAGAGACAGAGCAAGAGCATCAGCTTAGAGAACAGTTCCAGTTTTTTGTTGTTGGAGGGGCTTCTTAATCTTTGCTGTGTTCTTCTGAAGTGAATATATCTAGTTCATTGTTCTGAAATCAGTAAGTGCCATTTTTTTTATTTTAGTGTCTTAAAAAAAGATACATAGAGCTCTCAGAGCAGCAACAGTCCCATTTTTTTTTTTTTTGAGCGGCTTTTTCTGAAACTCTTCCATTTAATGAAATTCAGCAGCAGGTAGTAAATAAAATAATAGTATTTGTTTTATATTTGCAGCAGCAGTCCCTTATGATGATGATGGTTAATTTTACGTTACTGGCTTAAAAAAAAGATACAGAGAGAGAGCGAGTAGTGGCACTCCCATTTTATAGAGGGTGTTCGTTCACTGTGTTGAATTTCTTTGTCAGTATTTAAAAAAATCATCACCAGTCACATATATGAATAATAATTGTCCTTAATTGTTATGTTACTGGCTTAAAATAATATACAGAGAGAGTGGCAGTCCCAGTTTAGAGGTGTTCACTGTCTTGAATTTCCTCGTCAGTACTTATTAAATCATCACCAGTCACTGAATACATTTTATTCTTCAAGCATACTAATAATGGAGAGCAGTGAACTCAGAAAAGTAGGCCAAACATGCCACCAGAACAATACTACATCTAGCTCTGAGGAAAGTGACAGCAGTGTGTCTTCAGCTAATGTAACCCGTACAAGACATGGTCGCGCTGTAAAGCCCAAGAGGCTGTTTACAGCTATAAAAAAAAGTATATTATCTCGGTTTAAAAGAATAGTTTGTGCAAAAAGCATAGCAACTTCATAGAAAGAAACTACACATAATACTGCAGTAACAACAGAAAGAGGCAGTGATAATTCTGATGATGATGAACATGAGCCAGAGCTGCTTGCAGCTGAATGTGAATCTAATGTTCAAGTAAATCTATTAATGATGACCTTGCAGACTTTGGTGGCAGTGGTGGAGATAAGGAAGTCGGTGATGATGATAATTTCCCAGGCAATTCTTCCCCTTTTGTCACGGAGGTCAGTGATGATAACCAGGCATCATCCTCCTCTTCTTCAGTTTCAATAAATAAAAATACAAGTGTCTGTAATACTACCAGCCCACCACCGCAGTCTGTTGTAGAGAATGCACACCAACCACATACTGTTGATACAGGGGCCAGTGGCAGTGCAAATCAACATGCAACTTGTAGCATTCAAAGGTATTTTCCACCGTTGTCTAACACTTCACAGGCACAGCCAGTATCTGATTCTACACCAGGAAAAAGAGGCAGGAAAAGTTCTTCTGTAGTGTGGAATCATTTCTCTGTATGCCCAAATGATTCCTTTAAAGCAGTATGCATTCATTGCAAAAGTAGATTTAATAGGGGGAAGTCAGCACGTAACCTCAGTACGACTGCACTGATTAGACATCTCCAGCGCCAGCATCCACCAGTGATGAAAAAGAATATGAATACTGATGATGATGATAGCTTGAATGATGTTGACTTTTTGACAACGATGATGATGATGACGACAGCAGGTACTTATGCAGTACTCCCACACAGCTTGCAGAGGCAGATAGCGAATCTGTTATTTCACAGTGTACAGAGGAAGGTTCACCACAGTCAGCACAAAAAATATACTACAAGACCCCACCATGTCCCTCAGAAAAGAACTGCACATTTTCAAACTCCATCGCACCCTGAGGTAGTCACAAAAAAACCCAGATAACTTTAAAGGCAGTGTTTGCTGCAAAAAACTAATTTCAACCAGGTCATCAAACTGCGGTAAAAATTGGCTGCCTAATTGTGGAGATGATAGCACTTGATTTAGAGCCATATGCCAAAGTAGAACACAACGACTGTTACAGGAATTACAGCCTAGGTATCAAATGCCTTCATGACGTACTTTTTCCAATTGTATCATACCTGAAATATATGAGGCAGTGAGAAATGCAATTTCCAGTAAATTGACACAGGCAGAGGGGAAATTTGTTCACTTTATGACAGACCTTTGGACAAGCTTTGCACCACATGCTTACTTATCTCTCACAGCTCACTGGTCACGTTTAAGGAGTCTGAAGCATCGTCAGCAATACAAACCAAAAATGTCAGTCAACCTGGTTTGCTTCTTGATGAATACAGGGGTATGGCACTACTTAATGTGTCTTCAATGGACACCAAACATACTGCCTTAAATATAAGGGCAGTTTTGGAGAAATTGTGGCAAGAATGGATTGTGTCCTGGGGCCTTACCATAGGTATGACTGTGACTGACAATGGTGCAAATATTATCAAAGCTCTTCGGGACAGTGGTAATGAGCAGAGAGTTAATATTTTTTGCTTTGCACACACTCTCAATTTGGTTGTACGCCATGCCCTGCAACACCAAGTTGACGTATGCAACCTTGTTCACACTGCAAGTAAAATATGTGGCCACTTTCACAGATCTGTAAAGGCCACATCCATGCTTAGGCAGTACCAAAGTGACTACAATGTACCATCTAACAAGCTCATCCAAGGTATAGTTACTTGGTGGAATTCCACCTATTATATGTTGGAGCATCTACTGCAGCATAAGTTGGCAGTACATAATATGGCCTTAGTCCATGATATCGGGGGCATGATCACGTAATGGAAGTTGTTGGAAGAAGTTGTGAAAACACTGGCACCATTTGAAAATGCAACAAAGGTACTCAGTAGTAACAGTGCATCCATTAGTCAAGTCATAGCAATGGTACGCATCCTTTTCAAAGAGACGGCTGATACCATGAACAGTAATGGAGAGGAAGGGCAATCACAAGAGATTACAAAACTTGCTAACATTTTAAATGCAGAGATGCACAGAAGATTTGATTCTGTTCTTACAGACAAGAAATATATAATTGCTATTATACTAGATCCTCGTTTCAAGGACATCTTCTTGGTGCGAGACAGTTTGCCAGTAACGAATATCAAGGCACAACTCATTGATGAGATTCAGGAGGTCCAAGACAGGATAGATGGCCATGGCCAGCAACAGCCATCACCAAGGCAGTCACGGCAGAACTTGACAACTACTAGTTCCCCTGCATTGTCAGAGCAAACAGACTCTCCTTCCTCTTCTCATCCACTTCACGTTAAAGTTAATAAAGCTGATGATTTCTGGAATAAGCTAAATGCCCTGGACTGCTCAAGGCCAATATCAGAACAGTCATGTGTGCCTAGCACTGAAAGAGTTCTGAATATTTACTTCATGGAGCCTCGAGGAGACCAATCCTAAATGCGACCCTCTTATATATTGGGAAAGCAAGCACTCTGTTTGGCAAGCCATGACTCAAGTTGCAGTCAAATGTCTTGGATGTCCACCTACAAGTGTGCCTTCAGAGAGCATCTTTAGTACTGCTGGTGATGTTGCATCCTCTGCTCAGAGCAGTTTGGACCCAGACCACATTGAACAGTTAACATTTCTGAAAATAAACCTGCCTCGACTTAATTACAAGTATAATACTGGTACATAAACCTATAATTCTAGAAAAAATGAGCGAGTGCCTTAGTGTGTGCTGCAAATACATGAACTCTCCCTTCTGTATGTCTTCATTTACTGTGCATACCTGCACAGTAAACACGGATAGAGAATTAAATAAAAAAAAAAAAAAACACAACCAACTGTAACAGATTATGAGCAAGCACCAAAGAGATGATTTCGTTGCTCTTGAATAAGGCATGTGAAACAGTTCAACATTATTAAACAAAAACATGCCAAATGTGACAAGACCCCATTCAGGAACACTGCGGGGACCTACAAGCCTACTACTATCGGTTTCATTTTATCAGGGAGTGTTCACCAGTTGCTGTTACACTTAATTTAAACTCCACATTTAAAGTGACCTACTAATAAAATAAAAACACATATATACAGCTATGACCCACTGGAAGTAAAAATATAAGAAAAAAAAAGAACAGCTACACAGTGATGCATTAATTCATAAATTCATATAGGCACCCCCAGGACATGGATCCAAAATGCATGCAAAAAGTAAACAGCAATGAAATCAGCCCTGCACTGCATTAGCCTAGCTCTCAACAAAGCCTGCCATCTGGTCAAAGGCTGTGATAGACTAACCCAAATGTGTGAACTCTACAAGCTCACAGACTGGCTGTCCTTCGGACGGAGACTCAAGTATCATACTTGCCTCCAAGCCAAAAAAATACTAATGAAACTTACACCCAAGGGCCTACATCCCCTCATCCAGCCAGCCACTCACAGGAGGGCCCCTAGACGCCCTACAAACACCTCCCTACTAGTCCCCTACTGTAGGACCTCTTTAGGGCAAAGGTCCTTCCGTTATCGTGCTCCCCTTTGGCTTAACAACCTACCTCCCTCAATCTCCCTGGCCACTAGTCTCGGACAATTCAAAACTGGTATCAAGAACCTCCTTCTTGACTCAGAAGCCTGTGGCTGTTCCCAACATTCCCCTCAGCCGAATACACCCAATGACTAGCCTATCTCCTGACAACTCCCTCAGGTCCTACAATCTAGATGCATATACATCTTGACTCAGGGCTCTGTAAACGACCCCTCGAATCTGTAACCTGTCTCGTCTCACTGCAATGACCCAGGGTCCTTTATGATCCTAGCTGTGGTAACCAACTAATGTAAATACACTTTTCTGTGTGACCAATGTATATAATGTTTAATGTAATACTGTGTGACCAATGTATATAATGTTTAATGTAATACTGTGTGACCAATGTATATGATGTTTAATGTAATACTGTGTGACCAATGTATATAATGTTTAATGTAATATTGTGTGACCAATGTATATAATGTTTAATGTAATACTGTGTGACCAATGTATATGATGTTTAATGTAATACTGCGTGACCAATGTACATAATGTTTAATGTAATACTGCGTGACCAATGTATATAATGTTTAATGTAATACTGTGTGACCAATGTATGTAATGTTTAATGTAATACTGTGTGACCAATATATGTAATGTTTAATGTAATACTGTGTGACCAATGTATATTTAAAATGTTTGTGTGTTCTTTGTACTGATGTGGAGCCTTTGCGAAGGAGTCTGTGACTCAAACGATTGTAATTCTGATTCTCATCAAATAAACAAAAAACAAAAATACTTGGGTATTTGCTAGTAATCTGTTTTGGTGGGACTAGGTAGTGCTGGAGTTTGTGCCTTTTTGTTCTGATTATTCTCCTGTGCACACCTGGCCAGTGGGACAGAATTTTGTTCTCCCATTTGTCACACTGCTATTTATTTTCCTTTATCCAAGCTTTCTTGCCATCATCATCATCATCATTCCCCCAACATCAGTGCTGCCATGGGAAATACTAACTAGGGGAGCAGGGGTGGGTGGTTGGAACCGTGGAGGAGGAAGTATGTTGCCCCGGGTATGCTGCTCTGTTCTGGTGTCTTCCATAGCCTAGCAGCTAGCTATAGCTACAGTATGTGTTTTCCTTAGTTTCAACAGTGCAGCAAAGCATAGCTATTACCTCACTCTCTCATTTTTCAGACTGCTATTTATTTTCCTTTACCCAAGTTCTCTTGCCATCAACATCATCAACATTCCCCCAACATCAGTGCTGCCATGGAGGGTACTACCTAGGGGAGCAGGGGTTGGTGGGTTGGAACCATGGAGGAGGAAGTATATTGTCCCTGGGTATGCTGCTCTATTCCGGTGTCCTCTGTAGCCTGGCAGCTAGCTATAGCTATGATATGTGTTTTCCTCAGTTTCAACAGTGCAGCAGCACATAGTTAGCTCACGTTCTCATTTTTCAGACTGCTATTTATTTTCCTTTACCCCAGCTCTCTTGCCATCATCATCATCATCATCATCATCATTCCCCCAACATCAGTGCTGCCATGGAGAGTACTACCTAGGGGAGTAGGGGTGGGTGGGATGGAACCATGGAGGAGGAAGTATGTTGCCCCTGGGTATGCTGCTCTGTTCCAGTGTCCTCCATAGCCTAGCCAGCTATAATATATGTTTTCCTCAGGTTTTCTCAGTTTCACCAATGCAGCAGTAGCATAGCTCTCTCATTTTTTTCACTGCTGACCCCACGGCCACCATCAGTGCCACCATGGGGAAAAGTACTACTTAGGGGAGCAGGATTGGGTGGGTGGGGTTTGGAACAGTAGACGGGGAAGGTGTTTGCCTGATTTTGAGCCTCTTGGTAAGGTAGCCTGCCAGGCTGCCACACTCATTATGAAGGTTCTGTTTAAAGTTATTGTTCATAGCTTTTCATGTATTTTAACAGCATATTTTAATATTACATGATAAGCCATTTAAAATAAAATGTGTTTTGACCCTCAAAACCCTTCATTTAATTTCGGGCCAAATTTGGCCAATTCAAGTTTTGTCCAGCCCGAAATTGGCCTGTTGGGCCAAATTTGCCGACTCACATGGCACTAATCAGAACCTCCCCTTTAGTTGTCATGTTTTGTATATCTTCTAACAGTACTGTGTTTATGTTCTCTCCCTGGTCTGGAGGCCTGTAGACAACCTCAGTTCGTATGGCTGTCCCATTTCTTGTTTACAGGGTGACCCACAGTTCTTCTGGCCCCTTATGTGTATTCTGAATTTCTGTAGCTTTAATATTTTCATTGACATAATTGGCCACTCTTTCCCCCCCATTTTGCACCTTGGTCTCTTCTGAACAGTACATAGCCGGGTACTGAAGTCTCCCAAGTGTGGTTACTGGTGATCTATGTCTCGCTAATGGCTACTATGTCCAGTTTAGACTCTGTCATTGTTGCCTGCAGGTCTGGGATCTTGTTTCCCAGACTGTGGGCATTTGTGTACATGATTTTCCATTGGCCAGATTTTGGTGTGTTAGTTGTTGAGCAAGGTCCGGTATTTCCCCTGCATGTTGTATGGGGAGCCGGACCTTTTTCCTTACCTGGTGATGCAAATGAACTACAAACATGCTAAACTCCTGTTTGATCACTAGCTGAGGGAGGAGGGGTGTTCTTCCCGTTCGATGTATCGGGTGCTGCACCCCTCACCCCATTTGCTAGTTTAAATATTCTGCAAAGATGTCAAACTTCTGCCCCAATGCACTGACTCCCTCCTTAGTCAGATGCAGTCCATCAAATTTAAAGAACTTTTGCACCCAAAACTGTTGCCAGTTAGCTACAAATGTGTGTCCTTTTTCCTGGCACCAGCACTTGAGCCACATGTTTAGCTCCCCCATCTCCCCTTCTCTGACATTCCATTCATCTTCCCTCCTCTCCCAGACTGGCAGGATCTCAGAGAAGGAGATGCCAGATGAAATTGATGATAGTTTGTCTTCCAGCTTGGTCAGATGTTCCTTGGTCTCCACAACTGACTAGCTGGAGAGATCATTAGTCCCTATGCGTACCAGGACGTTGATGTTTTTCCCTGCTTCCTGCATGATTTTAACAATGCAGTCAGTGTCTCTCCAAGCTGATGTACCTGGGAGACATCTGACCATTACCCCCGGCTGAAGATAGGTATCAACTCCCCGAATCATGGAGTCTCCTATGATCAGAAGTTTTTTGGATTTCCTTTTTGCTTTTTTTGTTTTGGTCCCTGTTTTGGCAAGTTTTGTTGTGCCAGCTCCTGTGCTGCAGTGTCCTGCTCTGCAGTGTCCTCTGCCTCTTTGTTTGATTTCAGAGATTTTTTATATGGTTTGTGGAGGTGATACGTTGGAGAGCATTGAGTGATGGGGCACCTGATTTGCCCCTCCTAACCACCTACCTGCCTCCTGGACCAACTACTCTCTGCAGTCGAGGTGCTTCAGTTGGATGTTGGGGAAAGGGCTGGTAGTTCTTATATTTCCTCCTAAATATGCGATTTGAGGTTCACAATATCTGCCCATGCTGCCTGGAGCTGAGCCCTTAGATCTCCAATGGTCCAGCATGTAGGACAGCATCCTAAATCCTGTATAACTATCCTTTTGAAAAGCGTCCCACAGTACCTGCAGTTAATAATATCCATTCCAGATGAGTTGCTGGGTTTATAACCTGGTCTGAGTAATTAGAAGGAGGAAAATGAAAGCAAAAGTTTGATTTTTTTTATATAACTTGTTATAACAAGTTAAATTACTTGTTCCCCTGTAAGTGAGGTCACTGTGTGGATACCCCTCTGATCCTCCCCTTCTTGCTTTGCTACAGGAAATGTCACAACTGTGCTGCCCTATAAAAGGAGTGTAGCATGGGGTGGATTTGGGGATGGGGGTGGTGGCTGGGCCCTTCCCCTGCCAAGAAGAAAGAACCATGGATGAAAGAGGCGCAATCAACTAACAACAAATGCAGTAGCCCTGAAAGCTTAGCCTAATGATAGACAAAACTGTAAAACCTGTAAAGCACCGCCTGTAATAATTTCACGGAAAATATACCCTGTAAAAACACTTTGCTACACAGAAAAAATAAAGCAGTAACAGAAGATATACCTTGCAAAAGACAATTTTAATCAGAGAAGATTATAGCAGTAATCTGTAAACACAAAACAGTAACAAATCTGTAGACACACCCTGTAATACTGCAGCAGAAAG
Organism: Neoceratodus forsteri; assembly: GCA_016271365.2. NCBI lineage: Eukaryota > Metazoa > Chordata > Ceratodontiformes > Ceratodontidae > Neoceratodus > Neoceratodus forsteri. The sequence continues at coordinate 884,310,045 of CM028131.1, read as the reverse complement.
TACACCCTGCAACAGCAATTTGAATCAGAGAACAATAAAACAGTAAAATGTTAGCAAAAACAGTAACAAACCCTCTGAGTACAAAAGAAAACAGTAACACATAGTAAATCTGCCTAGCCAAAAGAAGCCTTTATCTTTTTCTTTGCTCTGATAATGTTCCTTGCTCTGTCCTTACAAGCAACCTAGAAGAAAAGAGCTCAGGTGAACCAAGGTGCCTTTGCCAGCAAACCTAGTCTTCCACCTATACATCAATAAATAATGTCCTAATGTTATTTTTACTGCCATTTAATAGCATAAACAACTAAAATTTAGGCAACCCTGTTTGTATTTTGGTTTTCTGATTAAGATGAAAAGGGAACTCCACCTTGGTACCATAACTGAATTGGAAAAAAAAAACAGTGGTACAGTTTACAGTATTAATCTACTGGTTGTTTATTATTTCTAATGTCCATCATGTTCCATACGTATGCAGAAACACATAGCAGGGTACCATCAGTGAATGGGTTTATTAGGGCACTTCCCTGTTGGTTGAAACCACTCAGCTTTGTTTTGTAGTTTCCATGCGCCCATTTCATGGGTTTATTAGAGCACAAAAACCCTGAAATGTTTTATTGCACTTACAAGATGGGTATATATGGACTTTTTTTTGTTTCAACTAAAATCATAAGAAAAAAGTCTATTGTTGTGGGCTGTGCTGTATGATCTATTGGGACCAATCACTGTGCAGGATTTTTGGCACCCTTGTTATAAACATTATTAAATGTCATCTGCATCATCTTCAAACACCACTCAGAAGTGCCCTAATTATGTTTAGTCACCTGGTGCAGCTGTTCATCATCCTCACTTTTAGTTTCCTGCCAATGTTCCTTAAATTGGTGAGGCAATTTATTGAGACAGAGTTAAGGTAAGGCATTGTACATTGTCAGGAGCAGGTCTTGTCTTGCTATCAGAGAATACATGTCCAGCTGTGCTAAATATATGCTCACAGTAAACCTTAAAGAAAGGGCAGCTCACAAGTTCTGTAGCAAAGAAATCTAGTATAGGACAGAATTTTTTTCTTTTCCCTCCAATAATCGAAAGAGCCTTCAGTAATATTGAGCACTTCTCTTACAGCAGCAGTGCAATGAAATTTGGCAAAAAAATCGACCCTACCTTTTTTCACCATAGTAGATTCCAGGCATCTTCCAGTTTTGTTTAGTGGTAACATTTTCTAATTGTGCCAGCATTTGGTTATTTTATATATATGTTTACATTTTTTAAGAAAACAAAATATGGCCACCACATTTGGTTAGGAAATAGCATTGTAGATTTGGTTTAGAAATAGCATTGTAGACCAGGCAAGGGCTAGGATGGAGAAAAGAAAAAATAAAAACTCATGGAGTGCAGCATAGGAGGTACCCAGAAAAGTACATTTGACAGGTATGCTAATATTTTCATTAATTGTAGCTGAAACTAGCTTTTTGGAAAAACATTTTTCATTGCACCGCTGCTTTAAATGGCCATCTACAATATCAGACAAATGCTGAGAAGGCTGCTCCGCAACAAGTACATAAACAGTTTGTTTACATCAGATCTAACCAAAGCTGTAAGAGTCATCCAGAGGCTTTTTGGAACGACATGCCTATTTCAAATGTTGTGAATCAGGGCTTTTTGCATAATGACTGCCTGATGCTGATGAAGTAAATGGAGGAGCTTGAAAATTACCGATGTCACCACTAGTTGAAAGTGCACCTTCGTTATTCTCATTATTCTTATCTTCAAATACAGCTTCCTTTTCATGTTTTAGAGCTGCAGTCAGCATTTCTCAGTACACTGTAGGGTATAAGAGTCACCAGTATCTGCTGGAGGCAGCTGTTACAACCTGAACCAAGGATCAAGAAGAAATTCCTGTCTGTTGTCATATTGCTACAGTAAGTCTCAAACTATTTTGAAATTGCTACATCAGTTTGTAAGTAAAGGTACACCAGATGCCACCTTTTTGATCAAAGGCTCTTTGTAGCCTTCTCTGTAATTAGTTCAATCAATTTATGATCAGAATTATTTACCAGAGGGGTGGCATTCTGCTTGCTAAACTGGTGGGTGGATTCCTTAAAGGGAGTCAAGAGCAACATTAGGCTCCACTGAGAAGAATTGAGCACAACTACCATCTGCCATGTTGTGCTCCACAGTATATTTATTGCCTGCCTTCTTTTGTTTGATAAGTCTTTCACACATGTAAAAGGTAGAGTTCTACCTTGTGGGAACACTTGTTTAAGCGTTGTATTAGCAAGTTTTTTTTTCTTCCCTTTCTGAAGGTCAGCCTTAATACCTTATGTATTTACTGTGTGTCTGAAATGGCCACAGATTTTCTTAGCAGCTCCCATGAATTTCACTAAGCTGTTGTCATTGGAAGAAATGCTTGGTTGATGTTTGAAGATGATTCGGGGAATGGGTTCAGGGTCAGTAGCTGATGCTGAGGACCCTGCAATACAAGCAGACTCAATAGACCAAAATGGCCTTATTCTGCTGACTTCTTCATATATTCATTTGATTGTAATGACACCCAGTGTGCCATGAAGCACATATAATCAGTGGTTTCACTAGTCAACATGTCTGTGGTCAGGTGTACTGTACCACTCTCTCTATCTGTAGGAGCTATTTTTATTTTGCTTTGCAAAGAATCATGCAGTTTGGAATAGCCACAGTAGCAAAAGCATCTCAGTAATGGTCTACTGTTTGATTCACGAAGAGGTATAAGCAATGCAATGCCAGTGACAGGGCTGTTGGTTTTTCAAATGCTTTTGCTAGAAAAGTCAAACCATTTTTTCCTACCCTGTCTATCTCCTCATTACTTATCTGCAAGATTAACGTCACGGCTATCTCCCCTTTCTCTGAATTGCCACCCAGAACAGTTGTTGAACGTACTCTTTGCAAATGCAAAAGGGTCTAGTCCCATACTTGGATTGGACTCATACCATCAATGCTGGTACCTGAATGCAACACTAAAAGGGAATGCTGTACTGTTGGGATTGTTGGGAGAATCGAACAGTCGTGAACAGCGGGAACAATCCCTCTTCTGTGATCAATGGCAGTGGTGCTTTCTGTGTTTCTGTTGGTAAGAAGGGCTCTAATTGAATGTTTGAAGAGCAAGGTACATATCCCTGAACTCTGGGCAATCCATGACAGGAGTGTCCAAGGCCTGCCCCACAGTGACCAAGGCCATGATCGACGAAGGCCACGTGGGTGCTGCTGACTCCTTTTTGATCAGCGCAAGCTGGGCCACAACCCCACAGCCACTGAGGCCTGTTTATGTTCCAAAGCTCTAATGAGATGTTGCACTGTTGCAGCTTCTGATCATATAACAGCACGCTGTGTCATAAATTTGAGATGCCTCGGGTCACCATCATGCTTTTCAGTAAAATGCCTACCCAATGAGCTATCTAGCCTTTTATTAATAACCAATCTAACATGCTCTTGTATCCTTTCCTTCAATAACTTCACAGTTCTACCAACATAACAAAGTCCACAGGGCACCATAGCACATGTACCTTGATGTCAAACTCCTGAGTCACGTTTTTGTTGCATGCTATACTGACAAATATTGCAAAGTTTGTTTGCATTGAAAATATCCCTTTGGTTGTTGTGGAAGCCAACTTGTTCTACTCCCACCACAAATGAAGAATTGGCTCTCTACCAACTTGTCTCTTAGACTAGGTGCTTTCTTAAAAGGGACTCTTGGTGTCTGACCCACTGCTTTCCCAACTGTTTCATCATTATGTACTGTAGAATGTGCCAGTTTTGCCAAATAATGTTGCCAGTTTGCCCTTCTATACTGCTAAGTTCTGTTGAGAATGCTACTGGACCCCATTCAGTGTCCCTCTCCAGTGCTTCCTATTTAGGTGCCAGTAGGGACTCCCTTTTCATTTGCCTTTCCTCATTGTAAGCTCTATCCAACATCCCCCCCAATCCCTTTTCCAAAAATTTTGATTTGAGTTCTGTAGACTGCTTATCATAATCTTCCAAATCAGGACAGTTCTTCCTAATATGGAGGAACTGACTGTAAGGATTTATTTTTTTTCAAGGCAACAGAGTGGGAGCTGTCATATCTTAGAAGACTGTTGGGTGATATCTCTTCTCTGTATCCCCTGACTTAACATGTGAATGAGTTTTCTTCTGAAGCTGGGGTATCTCTGTGATGGCCATGCCTAATGTTTCCAATACTTCTACAGATACTCCAAAGTCGGCAGCCACTGTTGATATTGCCCAGTCAGATTCCACTCCCAGCTAAATGATTGCTTCACAGAATACTCCTGTTCCTTCCAGCTCAACTGACAAGCCTAGGACATCTGTACCACATACTGTTCCTGGTGAGCCTTCCATCTCAGAGCCATCTACTTCTACTTCCTCCACTTTTCAAACAACACAAATGCTTCCAGCTGGAGAAGAGGCCCACCCCATAGGTAGAATCCCATCAGTTAGGCCGGGTTAGTTTACTATCCTGTAGAACTGGCTAAGTGGAAAAATGCAGTAAGAATAAAATATAAAGGGGATTAGAGGAGGCTCCAGACTGGACTGATGTGGAAAAAATACTTATTAAACAATCGGTAACAATTTTTGCATCCAAAGTATATGACTTGATTCATGTTCTTGGAGAAAGCACTTTTGACATCAGCTTTAAAACAGCTAAATCCTTAGAGAGGTTTTGGAACCAATATCACACTTTAGAAGACAGATACTCCTTTTTGGACATCTTTCATTGCTATACTGCTTACCAAGCCAGCTTTCTAGTATGTCACATCCAGTTCAGAAATGAGGGGGTGAATATTGTAGATAGTGTGTATCGGCTTGAGAAATGGTATGATATTCAGAATACTCTTGTACCTGTTACTGTATGAACACAGAGAATTTCTGGATGGGGGGCTGGAAGTTTAGAATCAAACTTTGGTACTCGGACACTGGCATTCAACACCTGCCTAGTAGGCTTTTTTCATTGGGGGGGGTGAGATCAGGGTATAGTTTTTTTAGCAAAGACAGCCCAAATAATGTTACCATTGCAGCTCTCAACAACACCTAAGTAGTGCTTGTGAACAGACAAAATGTGGAATTTGTGGAGAATTAGGCCATCCCAGTTTGCATTGTACCAACACCCCTCATTGTACTGCTTGTGAGGAGGAATGCCACACATTTCAGTTATGTCCATGGGCTGCTCCCAATAATACAGATTATCTTGAACAGGGCTACTACTTATTACAGGCCCAGAAGAAAAAGCAAGTTGCAACTAATGGCTCCCAGTCTCTCATGGAGGTTGTACAGCTGACTTCTTTGTCTTCAGAAACTGCAGATCCATAAGTACCAGAGGAAGTAAACTCTATTTTGAGTGCAGAATCACCTGCAGAACTTGATCCCACATTACTTTCACCCCCCCATGACCCTCCGCAGGTGGCACCTCCTGACGTAGTCTTGGTGGAGGAGATTCCTTATGACCCACCAAACCTGCCAGACCTTACAGGCACAGCCACAATGGTTTTAGAACCACATCCTGAGATGCCCCCCTCCCAACCCCTTGACTGCCACTTTCCATACTGTTTTGACCAAAAAGGCAAGAAACTAAAAACTAAAATTAAGAACCCTTGTGCTGAAGCTGTGCCCTTAGAAAACACATTTGCTTCTCTACAACAGTGGGGGGATATGGAGAAGGAGAAAGATTTCAATGCCTCTTCCATTGCTTCTTCTTTGGCCTCATCATAGAAAAGTTTTTCTCCTGATATTGAAGAGGCTGTTTCTTCAGCTCAGGAACACAAAAAATCTAAATGGAAAACCAGATCGGTCTCTAAGTTAAACAAAATCTAGCCAGAGCCAATAGGGCTGTGAAAATCTTCTAAATGATCTAAATTATTTTCTTGTTGGTGCCATATAGTGCTGTTCAGTCACAGTCATCAAAAACTGGCATGCTGCTAATTCAGTCCTATTGAATTTATTTAGTCAGAGTACATGCTGCTGTGTGTGTATGCAACCTGTCATGCCCATAGGAATGAGATAGCTTAAAAGCTAGCTGCAGCTGCACTGTGTGCAAGCTGACACTGTAGTCTCTCTGACTGTTTCAGTGCAACATATAATGAGTTAACCCCTAGGTAGCTGAATAAATCTATTAGACTGAGCTGGACAGATGATAGAAACAGCAGTTTAAAAAGTGTTTTTTTTGTTCTATAAGGTTCTATAGGATTTTTTTTGTTAATATCCTGAGAAGTTCAGAGGTACAATACGGTAGCATCCTCCCTCCCTTCAGATGCCTTAACATATAGCAGCAAATAGCAAAAATCAGAGGGGGAGTGCACTATTCTGCAGCTGAGAAGGAATACTTCCAAATGTCCAAAAAGGGAGTTCCATGATCAGCCGTTTAAGAGCTACAGTCTGATCCCAGAAGGGCTGTAGGCTCCACCCACAGCCCTAAAAGACCTGCCATTTGTTTCTGCTAATCTCCTGATTACTAAAACTGAAGTAGCTGCAACTGAAATAACAGACCATAGTTTAGTTGGAGTTCAGATAATGGATGTGGCTGACTCAGTAAAAAGGTAAGGGCTAGTGGTGGCTCAGCACTAGCTATTGGAAAATCCTAGTACTGCTTCTGTATGGCGATCAGCATTCCCCTTATATGATTCACTGCTTACATGGTGGGAGAACAGTATGAGGGATTTTCCAACATTTTTTCAAAAACAAGTTAAGGATTTAGAATGCTTCACTTACCACAAATATAGAGAGACAACTTACATATATCACTTATGTTACACCAAACAGGGAGCCACAATTATTCAGCCCAAATAAAACAAATCAAACAGGAAATGCAAAGTTACAGGTTAACCCTTTTGAAAGCTGCTCTCAAAGAGTAAAATGCAAAGTTATCCGAAAAATACAGAATGGTAACAGTGATTTGGTTTCAGATAGGGCTGGGATAGATGAGGCTTTTAACTCTTCATCTATTGCAAAATTTTGGTACTGCTTTTCTCAGTAATGCCAATATGGATTCTCTGTTGGAAGATAGTAATATACCAAAACTTTCTGCTCATCAGGTAAATGGTTTGATACAGCCAATATCGTTATCAGAATTACGTTCTGTGGAACCTCAGCCCCCGCCCAAAAAATCTTTAAAATGTGGCACTGCTCCTGTTATGTACAGTTTACCTGGAGAATTTTATAAGTGGCTCTGTGATGGTATGCAACAGAATTATTAAATCTATATAAGTCTCTTTTAAAGGCCCCTGTCCTTGTGACAGATATATACAAAGGCATTTTAATCTTCCTATTTAAAAAAAGAGGATAAGTCTGTAATCACCAATGAGTGTCCAATCTCACTGTTAAATACAGATTTCAAGATTTTGACTAAACTGTTAAGCAAAAGGCACACTGTGGCCATGGAGCATTCCATTCTTCCTGCCCAGTCCTGTTCGGTCCCAGGCAGGAAAATTAATGACAGTAATTTTATTGTGTGAAAATGTGGAACAAGGGAACATGGGTTTGTTCAAAGATTTTCTGTTTTCACTGGACCAAAACAAAGCCATTGATACAGTTTCACATGCGTTTTATGGAAAGTTCTACATCAGTTTGTGTAACCACAAAGGTTCATGGACTGGATTTGTGCGTGCTATAAACATGCTTCTTTAACACCAGGGGCTTGATTTTCAAAGGTTGACGCAGGGCTGGCATCAAGCCCTGTGTCAACCTTGTTGTTTGGCGCAGCTGTGCCAAACTCCTTTGATGCAACTGCACCTGATTTTAATACATCGGGCACAGTTGTGACACTTTCCACACTTTACGGCAGCTTGCGCCAAATATTTGGCACAAGCCCCATAAAAATGGACCTCAGCATGCTGCTAGTTAGACCGGGGGGAGCTGGTCTAATTTGTGGTATTTGGGGCACAGAAGTGAAAATCCCGATCAGCACCAGGAGAAAGCCACAAGCCCTGTGCACCATTTGATTGGCACACCAGGGGCTTGCAGCATTCTCGGGTTGAGGTTCAGTCAATACTTTAGTGGTGGCCCTGATAGAGCAGATGACATTGACTCCCTTTGGTGTTCTAGTTGATGAGTCAGTCAAGAGTTTTGGTGAGGAGGCAGAGGAGGATGAAGCTTTGTCTCTCTCCAAGATCCCAGTTTTGGCTAGGTTGTCCCAAACTGGGAAGGGTGTTCCATCAGTGACCCCTGTCAAGGTAACTCTGTTGCAGGCTTCACTGGTTGTCACCCTGCAAGTGCCTTCTGTGGTGCTGTGAATTGTAGCGTAGCTACCTCAGCAGGTAGTCTAGCTGGCATTGCTGCTAGACCATGGTTGACGTCAAAGAGGTCAATGGATGAGGTCAAGATTGAGGTCCAGGTCACACTGTCAATCTCAGTCATGCTCTGGTCAATGCCAGCATCACCATCCATTGAGCTGGTCCTCTTCCATGGAAGACTGTTGACAGTGCTTACTGAGGAGGAAGTATGAAGACCTCTTCTAGCAGCACTGGGCCATTTCAAGCCCAGAACAGTGTAGGCATATGCTGTCTACTCCATCAGCTCCATCTGGGGTACTGGTGCCTTCTGGGCCTCCACAGGATGTTCCATGGCCTGCGGTCCCTCATGCTTGACCAGTTGTAGTGGTGCCTTCAACTCTGCAGCCGTAGGAGGGGCCCCCATGAAGGACTCTTGGTCAGGTCCTGAGTTGCCAGTGCTCCTGTTAGTTCTTGTTACCCTGTACAGCCTTGGCCCTGGTTCTGGGACCAATACTCTGATTCAGAGGGGGTGTTTTCCATGACATCCTTTGCCCGTGATCAAGGGGAACTCAATTTTTTGGACAGTCAATCCATCACAGGTGAGTCGACGTCTTCTGCTGCTCTTTTGCAGCACATGTCAGCTACCCTGAATGTCCCCTTAGAGGATGTCCAGAAATGCATTATCTAACCCCTGATGGACATCCTGGAGTGGGATGGCTCTCCAGGCTGTCATGAGCCCTGTGCTCATGATCTGCCAGCACTCCTTGTGCTGCCCAGCCCCCTTAGCCATATGGGCTGCAATAACATGATCCTTGGGGTGAGGAGGTCTCTGGATTTTTGGAGCACTCTTCAGCTGAGGAGCTCATTTTGGACTCTGCCTTCAGGAAACTGACAGTCCAAGGGGATGCTGGCAAGCCACCATACAAGGAGTCCAAGAAGCAGGACCTCTTAGCCTGTAAGGTTTACTCGGCAGCCACATTTGGCCTCCTTTAGTTTAATTTTTCAGCTGTGATAGCCTGTTTTGGTCATGTGCTTTTTGACAGACTTGCTGACATCCTCTCTCTGCTTTTGTTAGATAGCCAGGCAAATGCTAAGACCCTATGGAACCGGGGATGTTTGCTGTCCAAGCACCAGTTGCAGTCAGCTCAGAACATGGTTGAATTGTGAGCCTGCTTCATTATTCATGCACAGTAAGGCCTGGGTGCATCCTTTGACTCTTACCTTCGAGACCCAGTTGGTGCACGTGCTTTTCCTGGGCACTGACCTCTTTGGCCTTGGGATGGAGGATTGTCTTACCTGGATTAAAAAGGTCAGTATCACCCTAGATATGGTGGCATCGTCCTAGCAGGCTAAGCAACTTCCCAAGCATAAACAAGCTTCTTTCATGGCACAGGCTATCAGCCCTGGTAGCAGCAGAGTCAATGATTCCAGCACTACTGTCCAGCGAAGCCTAAGTCCAGTGGTCAGGGCCAGAAAAAGGGGGAAGGCAGTGGTCTGCCCAGAGGCCAGTCCTCTGGTGCCCCCTACAAGGGTAAAAGGTGATAGGTTGTGGGTCACCGTTCTCTCTCTTGCACAGAGTTTGCTGCAGGTCCTGGTTGGGGTTTGGCTCCTCTGCTTCCTTTCATGATGGTCTGTAATCTGTCATATGATGTTGGACAGGTGGGTGCTAGAAGTGGTGGGCTTGGGTCTGTCTACCAATCCTGAGCACTGCAGGAGTCCATTGCCTGTGGAAATGCTAGCCTCACTTCAGAGCAATATCACTCAGCTTCTGGAGCACAGTGCTGTCAAGCTTGTCTCAGAGATCCTGGCCTCTCAGGGTACTTTTTGGTACCAAAATAGATGGAGGGCTGGCACCCCTTTCTGGACCTGCATGATCTAAATAAGTTCATAGGCAAGTGAGTTTCATATGGTCCCTCTGATTCAGATCATAACCTCTCTGGAGCCTGGGGCATGGTTCTGCTTCTTGGACCTCCAGGATTCATTCTTCAGATTCTAGTCCATCCATCTCACAGGCAGAACCTTCGGTTCCATGTAGGTGGAGTCCTGCATCAATCCTAGCTCATGCTGTGAGGCCTGTCTTTTGCACTGGGGTCTTCACCAAGTGCCTGTTGTGGTGGCCTACCTCAGGTGCAGGGGCATTGGGGTGTACATAAGAACATAAGAATGTGTCAGCAGAAGGGGGCCATGCAATCCATCTAGTCTGCCCAATTTCTCCTCCCCTTCCCACTTCATTTTGGGTTTCCAGTGTGCCTGTCCCAAGCTCGTGTGAATTCCCCTATCGTTTAGCAGCTATAACCTCTTTGGTCAGGCTGTTCCTGGGTTCCACCACTCTCTGGAGGGTAATGAGTACCAATGCCTGTAGTCTAGGTAACAAGCTCCCTGAACTGGTGGCCTTGATGGAAGAGGGATGCCTGGATATTGTGTCAGTCACAGAAACATGGTACACAGAGAACCATGACTGGGATGTCAACATACCAGGGTACACAATCTACAGGAAGGACCGGGAGGGTAGAAGAGGAGGAGGAGTAGCTCTCTATGTAACACATAAGGCAGTCCTAGTGGGGGGCAAGAGGAAGTAAGCTGTTGGTTAACTAGGATCTGCAGCTTATCCATTAGGTAGGGAAATGGGCAGACTAGGTGGGCCAAGTGGTCCTTATCTGCCATCAAATTCTATGTTTCTGTGTTTCTCTCTGTGAAGAAGAACTTCCTTAGGTTACTTCTGAATCTACCTCCCTTAAGGCGCATGCTGTGACCTCTTGTCCGTATACCCATATTCTCCTGGAAGAGGCTCTGAGCCTGTACTGCGTTTATCCCTTTGAGGCATTTAAAAGTTTCTATCATGTCGCCTCTGTTGCACCTTTGTTCTACGGAGTACAAGTTAAGCTGCTGGAGCCTTGCTCTGTAAGGTTCATGGTGGAGCCCCTGTACTATCTTAGTAGCTCTTCTCTGCACAGACTCCAGACAGTCTATGTCCTCTCTTAGGTGCGGCTTCCAGAACTGTACCCTTACCTGGATGACTGACTCATTGCGGGTGTCTTTAAGGAAACGGTGGATCATTCCAGTTGTCTAGCCTTACAGACCTTATGGGATCACAGCCTTCTGCTCAACCAAGCCATGTTGGAACTGATTCCTAAGCAGGGGATCCTGTTCAGTGTAACAGAGTTGGACTTGCTCCAAAGTCAGGGTTCACTTACCTGTTGACAGGACAGAGGATCTTACTTCCTTCCTTTGCTTGATCATTTCAGGTTGGGCAATTGTACCCAGCCTGGGAATTCCTCCAGCTGTTGAAGTACTTGGTGGCTTTGGCCAGTATGGTCCATTGAGCCCACTGGCACATGCACTCCCTCCAGGGGGAGCTGGGCACCAGTGGTTTCAGTGCTGCAGTGACCTGGACCAGCTGGACTGAGTGACTTAGCCGATATGGGATGCCAGTGACTGTTAGCTGTGTCCCAGGAACCTCATAGTGGGAATTAATTTGTCTGCTCGGAGCCGATCCTCACTTTAAACACATATACATATCTGGTGAGATGGGGGACTCACCTGTCTGACCACAGACTCCATGGTTTCTGTTCACCCAGAGAGAGACCCCCCAGCACACCAGCTGCTGGAGTTCCAAGCAGTGTGCCTGGCGGTGAGTAATTATGAGTTTGGTCATGCAGCTCCAGTTTGACAACACCACTACAGTGTTCTACCTGAACATGCAAGGCATGATGCTTTCCTTTCTTGTGTGTCAGGAGGTGCTTGGCACCTATTTCCTGGTACCCAGTCTGCAGGTGGCTCTTGCTGCAGTGCACGTAGCAGGGGAGGACAGCCAGTTATAAAGTGCTCTCAGCTGTGTGGGCAAGATGTTTCATGAGTTGTCCTTACATTAGGATGTGGTGAGACAGCTGCTCACCCAATGTGGCACACCTCTTGTGGACCTCTTTGCCTCCTGGGAAAACAGAAAGCTGAGGCTCTTCTGTGCCCTCCCCCCTCAGATAAGAAAGTTGATGGGGGGATACCATCAACCATTGCTCAAACCCAGGCATTCTGTATGCCTTTCCTCCCTTTCCCATGATCCACAGGGTCCTGCTCGACAGACAGGGAAAAAGCAAACTTGATCTTGATAGCTCTGAACAGACCCAGACAGTTCTGGTTCCAGGATCTCCACAGCCACAGCAACAAGTCCCTATGACAGCTTCCTCTCCACCTGGATGTGCTGATGAGACAAGGGGAATAGTACAGCACCCAGACCTACAGTCCCTGCACTTCTTGGCCTTTTACTTAAGTGGATAGAGTTCCAGGTTTTGACCTTTTTGAAAGACATTCTCCACATTGTGGTGGTGTCCTATAAGGAGTTGATTTGTAGCATGTACTCAGTCTTCTTCAAGGACATCTCCCTCCGTTGAGCCATATCATGGAAATGTAAGCCATCAGCATTGGGGCCACCTGCAAACTTTTGATGGCTGGGGCTGTCCACATTGCCATGCATCATCGCTGCTTATATAATGTGGGTGGCCCATCACAATTCAGTTCTTTCTCTTGACATCAACCCCTCATTAGTTCACTGCACTGAAAATGCTGTCAAAACTCACCATAGTAAATTCCTATTGCTTCTTTCATCTTTTTTGTTTTAAATTGGAAAAGGAACCACTGTCCTGTTATTGTCATTGCTGTGTAATTGAGATTCATAAGAATGACACATATACATTGTCTTTTCATTGTTTGGGTTTACTGCATGGTGCCAAGGCTTGCTCTGTTTGTTAGGACTTTAACCAGGCCATGCAGAGGTGTTGTCAGAAGGCCTTGGGGACTTACTTAAACGTTAAAGCCATGGAGGATAAACAGAGTGCGCTGCAAGGCATGATACCAACTTCCCCTGCTCCTTCTTCTCCTAGTTTGACATTGACCTGCCACTCCCCACAGTCAATGGCACCATCGTCAGTACTAGCAAAGCAGAAGGAAAAGTAAAAGGCTGCTAAGTCGGCAGGAGAAACTCTGCCATGCTGACAAGAGGCATATGGAAAAAGATGCCTACAGATTTCCTGTTCATGAGAAAGACAAGATGCTGCAAAAATATAGGTCCTAGGCCAAGTCCTTGGGTTCTACCACCCCCAAGATGTCACTGACATCAAGGTTGGGGTCTGGCAGGTTCTAATCCCCTTATGCGGGATTCACAGCTGATTCCGCCATTGGGCATTTTCACCTCGATGGTTTAGTCGCCATCACCTTCTGCAGGTGCCGTTGATGGACAGCTGCTCTTTCTGATTATGTCTGCATTGTTTTTGCAGCTTGTGCCACAGGCTACACCTTCGACGTTTACCCCATCGACACTACCTGGGTGCTCGTCATCCTTCTTGATGCAGCCAGTGGTTCCCAGTATGATACCTCCACAGGGCCCTGAATTTCCTCTGTCAACACATTCACCATCGATATTGGCTTTCCTTCAGTTGCCTCCTCCTCCCATCAATCCCCTGCTGGCTCTCACTGAAGAAGAGAAGCAACTGGAGTATAATCAAGATCTAATGGAGGGTCAGCCCGGTAACACGGAGGGTCGAGGCACTGGACACCACACCTCGCTCCACACCAGTGACCCATGTTTGGAAATGAGTATGTGTTGCAGAGGGTTGGCCAGGAGAGAGGATCAAGCATCTGAAGGACTGCTCTCCTCTTCTGGGGGGGGGGAACAGGGGCTGCATGCTCCACTGAATGACTGCCACCAGGTGGAGGTCTGGTGATAGTGGGGGACAAGAGGAGCAGAAGTAAGGAGGTGCTGTGGGACTCTGCAGCATGCGTGTGCTTCCACATGAGCAAGTTGACAAGCGCACTCCAATGTGGGGAGGGAGAGAACAGAGGAAAATGGGTGGCAGGACAGGTGTGGATGAAGCCTGCCCGCCAGTCTCTCGCCCGACACATTGCCAGGACCCAGGGTCTGGAAATTGGATTTGTGCTGGGGGGGAGGATGGCCCTCCTCCTACTGACCCCACCATTGGGGGAATCTGTGGGGGATGCCACGCTGTGGAGCACCGCCATGGAATATGGCTGCCGTGCTGGGTGTGCCTGAAAGAGTGCAGCAGTAATATAGTCTCCAATTTTATATGTTTTTATTAATAGAATTTTAACAGAATAGTGGGCAGTAAGTCAGGGACTCACACTGAGTCAGTAAGTTTCTGAGCATCATCAGGAGCGATATACACCCATTGTGTACACAAGGGCAGTGGGGATTGCCCTGAGGACACGCAGATTGTGAAGCGCTAGGGGAGCTAAGCACTGTGGTATTCCCTCTTCACTTGGACTGCTATCACTCTTACCTCTCTGTTTGGCCACACAATTCATGGGAGGAAATGTTTTCCAAGCCGTTTTAAGTGGTCATTGGGGAAACATTGTCGGAGCTTTGTGGAAACAGGAGTAATTACTGCGGTGATTGTCGAGCTGCAGAGAGGGTGGTGTAGAGGAGGAATTCAATGGTGGAACAATCACAGCAGTGGTGGGAGCCGGCCGGGGTGAGAGACCAGCCAGACTAGAGAGAGGAAATAACTCAAAGGGAGAAATGAACAGACCAACCAGGGGAATGAAGGAGGAGGAAGAAGACACAAATAGCGTCTGTGGTGCAGGAGGGACATCTGGATCAGTGGCTACCAGGAGGCCATGGAGGTACAGGAAGGTGGGGGAAGATCTACGGTCCTAATGGAGGGAAGGTCTCTGCCATTGCTGGAGGGTGAGGTGTAGACTGTTTTCCTTAGGTGGAGCGGGGGTTTTTCCGGAGGGGGGACCCAGCTGAACTACTGAAGTGAGGAACTGGGGGAACCTCCCAAATTAAGGGTCGACCTCCTGAACGCTGTAGAGCCTTGGAAAAGTGTTGAAATCTGGGCTGAGATTATAGAAAGCTGGTGGGAAAGTGTTGGACTGCATATGAGAGAAACTAAAGAAGGGGACTGGAGGACCAAAGCTCCATAAGACTACTGTGGTGGTGAGGTAGAGGTTTTCTACTATTGTGTTTGGACAGCAAAAAATCTTTTTACTATCGACTACATTATTGACTACATCAGGAGAACCTATTTTAAATTATTCAGTACTGGTACAAATTAGCCCAGTGAGAGGGGGCAGAAGGTATGCAGATTTGAGTCTGTAGTGGTGAGAGCGCTGCAGAGGAACATAAAAAACTATTTGGAGACTTTTAAATATAATAAAGAAATTACATTTAAAGTATCTGCTGCTTTTGAGATCATACTACTGTGAAGAGGTGGAAAGGAGTAGTGGGAAATTTTTGTAAGATTGATATTGAGTGGAAGTGTGTGTGAGTGGGATTGAGAGAATAGTGTTGGGAATTTGTTGGGGGGAAGAGAGCTGGGTGATTTAAGAAATAGTAAGAAGGGGTTTAGTTTTATAGGAGTGGGTTTTATAGTGTGATATACTGAGTGATTGTGAGGAGAGTGAGAGTGAGGTGGAGTGAGTGAAAATGTGTTGGGGCAACACTGGGACAGTCAGGCAGTACTCCCCCTTGAGACTCAGGGACCTGCACCAATTTGACTGCCCCCACTTCACCCGGAGGTGTATGGTAGATGTAGCGCAATGGGTATAATGAGGGGGTAGAGGGGTGGGTTGGGGTCCTGGAGATTCAGAGGGGGTAGGGAAAGGAGTGGGTGGATAGGGACTGTGAGGACCAGAAGGCACCCTGGGGTGAAATGGGTACAGGAGCGAGGTTCACCTTGCCTTGTGCCCATACACAAGGGCTCTGATTATTGCAGGCAGGTAATGCAGTCATCCTCAGTTTCTCATCCCTCTTGGGCGGTGTTATACAATGCCAGGTCAGTTGGGAACAAGACTGCAGTAGCTGCGGATCTTGAGGCCTCTGTGGACCTGGCATGCATCACCGAGACCTGGTTGGACATAAATGCAGGGCCCATTTTGGCAGCCGCAGTTCCAACTGGGTTCTCAGTGATACACTGCCCGAGACATGATCAAAGGGGTTGGGGTGGATAGCAATCTGTTTTAGATCAGAACCAGATCTCAGGGAGGTGCCAGTAGGATTTACCAACTCCTTTGAGTGCATTGTGGGAGCAGGTGGAGGTTGTAGGATCCTTCTCCTATACCGTCCACCATGTGATGGGAGGGTTTTCCTGCAGAAGGTGGCAGACTTCATCACCGACATGGTGTTGGAGTCCCCAAGATGGATGGTTTTTGGGGACTTCAATGCCTGGGTCGATGATGAACTCTAGCCATTTAGACAGAACCTTCTCCAGTTGATGGAGTCATTGGTCCTGACATGGGTGATTACCTGCACAACCCACGGGGGGGGGCACTCCTTGGACTTGGTGTTCCTCCTGGGGATGGAAATCTCTGATGTGGAGGTGGATCCTATCGGTTGGTCGGACCATCACACCCTGAGATTTAGTTTCATGACCCCCGAGAGTAGGCCTGCCCCGATGGAAATGGTGAAGTACTGTCCTTTAAGAGAAGTTACCTCAGAAAGCCTAATGACGGTGCTCAACCTTCTGGAATTCTGATTGATAGTGAAGACTCAGGGAGTCTCGTTGTAGCCTATTATAAGGTGATATCAGAGGTCCTGGATGTCATTGCTCTGGTATGTGTTCATCCTATAAATCTTCACCCTGGTGCCTCTTGGTTTGATGGGGCATTGAGGGAGTTGAAGAGGTTAGGACGAAGGTTGGAGAGACACTGGCGGAAAACTAACTTGGAGGAGGACAGGCTTAGATTGTTAGAACATTATAAGGTCTACCAATAGGAAATTTCCCATAAGAAGGTAATGTTCCTGTCCAGGGAAATTGCTGCAGCTAAAAGCAGATCAGCTCTTCCAGACTATGGACAGACTGTGCAATCCAGTCTGTCTGCAGTCTGGTCGAGCATTGTCATAAATTAAGTGTGATGAGTTTGCTCATTTTTTTGCTGATAAGGTTGGTCTCCATCAGGGATGAGATCAGCCAGTGCCTCCCCATTGGACCTTGTGGTGGCCAGCTGTGTGGTACTAACACCCAGATGATCTGGTCTACCTTTAGCCAGTCGGTAATCATGGATATAGTGAGGATCATCCAGACTCTGTGGCCAACTTGCTGTAGTCTGGACCCAGGCCCAACTCACCTGTTAGTAGGGCGTGTTGAGATGATCGCCCTGGTCCTTGCTGGAATAGTAAGGGTTTCCTTGGAGAGAGGGATTTTTCCGGATCCCTTAAAGGAGGCAGCAGTGAGGCCCCTCCTAAAAAAGCCCTCCTTGGACCCAGACTGTCCAGTAAACTACAGACCAGTCTCTAACTTACCTTTTGTAGGTAAAGTTATTGACAAAGTGGTCGCTCTGCAGCTGGAGGATCATTTAACAATCCATAATATCTATGATCCTCTCCAGTCTGGTTTCAGAAAAAGAAACAGCACTGAGACGGCCCTAGTTTGGGTACTTAATGATCTCCTGGTGGCAAGGGAGGGTCCATAACATCTTGGTCCTCCTAGATCTCTCAGCAACATTTGACACTGTTGACCATGGTGTGTTACTCGTGTGCTGCGGTTTTTCTGTGGACTGGGGGGGCAGTCCTCAGTTGGTTTCGATCGTTCCTAGAGGGCAGAACTCAGAGAGTGGTGTCGGGGATTTATTCCTTGGCTCCCTCAGGGTCTGCTTTGTGGGGTGCCACAGGGCTCAGTGTTGTTGCCCATGTTGTTTGCAGTGTACATGCTACCATTAGGGGACATTTTTAGATGGTACGGCTTGAGTTTTCACTGTTATGCAGATGATTCTTAGCTGTACCTGTCTTTTGTGCCTGAGCAGGAGTTAGATACTATCTCGGTGTTTAACAGCTGTCTGTCTGAGATACGGGATTGGATGAGTGCTAGCTGGCTAGGCTGAATTTGAGGGGAAAACCAGAGATGTTGGTGGTGGACCCAGATCGAGGACCGGCTAGTGCATGGGGGGGGCCCCACTGGACTAACACTTGGGGGAACCCCACTATGTACTTCGAGCCAGGTCAGGATCCTTGATGTGATCTTAGATGAAGGCCTGACTTTGAAATCTCAGGTCTCTGCAGTAGTAAAATCTGCCTTTTATCATCTGAGAAATATAACCAGGGTGAAACACCTGGTCTCCACCGAAGATCTTTCCACACTGATCCACGCCTTTGTCACCACCCAGCTTGACTACTGCAACACCCTTTACCTAGGGCTTCCTGGGGGGAGATATCCGCCGATTGCAGCTGGTGCAGAACGTGACGGCCAGGTTGTTAACTGGAACCCCTAGATCCAGTCATATCACACCTGTGCTGCGTGAACTGTACTGGCTGCCCGTACAGTGGCGGATAACCTTCAAGGTCGAGTTGCTGACCTATAAAGCCCTTCACGGCCAGGGACCCCATTACCTGAAAGACCTTCTGCACCCTTACTGCCCCTCCCACACACTCTGATCCTCCGGCAAGGGATTCCTAGAGATTCCCAGGGTACGGTTGAAAACATCTGGTGCACCATCTTTTTGACTTTATGGCTCCTACTCTGTGGAATTCTCTACCTCACTGGATACAAGATAGCCTGACCATCGAGGGGTTTAAAGCTGATCTGAAAACACATCTCTCTCTTCAAGCTTTTAACGGTATTTGAGTAATTTGTTGTTGGAAACAGTATTAATGTGTCTGTCTGTAATGTTATTAAAACGTTTTATGATGTGATATTGTAAGGATTCCCTAAGCTCTGGTAAGTCCCAGGGAGATACAGGCTGGTGGGGTCTGGCAGAGCAGTGTCGAAGGGAGCCCCAGCCTGTCCTGGCCACAAAAGGAAAATGAAGACCTTTGTGAAAACAATAACAAAAAAAGATCTAATGGAGGAAGAATAGAAAGTGGATTAAGATGAGCAGACCCCCCTCCCCCCCAATGGGGTGGATTCCATCTCTCCTTTGACCATCTGCAGTGAAGATAGTATACAATACACTCCTCCATCTCCCGTTAAGGATGTCTCTTTTCAGTCTTTCCTCAGGCAGGTCCAGTCCACTTTAGGCTTCAAAGCTGAAGAAGAGGACTCTTCCAAGAAGCACCTCTATGAGTTATTTGAGGTCCCTTCCTTGCCTACTGTGATTACCCCTCTACTTCATTCTGTATTGGAGTGTGCTATGACTGCTGCTTGGCACAGACTCAGTGCTCTGCCTGCTGTACCTTGGAAGACAGAGAAGCAATATCCTACCCTGTGTGACGAGCCTTATTATGCTTTGCAGCCGATGGCTGCTCATGATCAATCCAAAGCTCCACATCGCATGAGCTCTCTTCCACTAGATAAAGAATCCAGAAAATTTGATGTAATGGACAAAGAGGTCCCATGCTTCTGCATCCCTTGGCCTCCCAATTGACAACTATTAGGTTTATATGATTAAACAGAGTAGCCTACCAGAGTAGCCTGTGGGAGTCTATGGCTACCATGGCTGACAAGATGTCTGATAGACCAGCTAAACCTGAAGTCCACCAGACTATTGCCCATGGTTTGGAAGCAGGTAAGCACCTTTTTTTTGTTTTTGGGCCTGGACCCCCTTGCCCCATTCCAGGCTGAGACTCGGCCCTTGCCCCGCACGCCACCCCCCCATGCCCAGGCTTACCCCCCTGGGTGGGGCCACTGGGTGGGTGTCCCCTTCCCATGGACAATGGTCTCGTAGCCCTGGCTTGACCCCCAGGGCAGGGCCATGGGAATGGAACCCTCCCCTGGTGAACATAGGCAGCAGCGGGATCAGCAGCTGAGGTGGAGCGTAACGGAAGGGGGACGGATTCTTTACGATGCTGTTCCCTGGAGATAGGATGTGCAATGACGTCAACAGGCACACCCGACATCTGTCCTGCCTCCCACAATGTCCAGCACTGGTCCTGTGGATCATCCAGCCTCCACCAGGGTCCTTTAATATGCCAGGCACTTCACCCTCCTCCCCCCTGGAGAAGGAGAGTCGCCACTCGGCCACTCAATCCTTCTCTACCTGGCCGGCCCTCCGACTCCTGGGTCTGTTCCCGAATCCAGGATGATGGCGTCGTAGGTGGACACCTTGCAGCTGCACTGATGGGCTGGCCTACGTAGGCACCTGTTAAAGTCTGCTTACGATTTATTTATTTTATTTATTTATTTAGTTTTTGTTGACCGGGTAGGTGCACTAGACAAATTCTGTCTATTTTCAGGCACGACCTGGGGGAGGGGGATACAGATGAATGCCAACTGACTTTGAACCAGATTAAGCTGTTGGTGGTATTTTTTAGTGAAAGGGGGGAAATTTGGCCAGGGCACCAGGGAAATTCCCCTACTCTTTTTGAGAAGTGCCACGGGATCTTTAACATCCACCTGAACTACCACCAGGACAGGTAGATGGGACCTTGGTTTAACGTCTCATCCGAAAGACGGCACCTCAGGAGTACAGCACCCTCCTCATGCTGCACTGCAGTGTCAGTATTGGGATATTAACCCAAGTGCCTGGTGTGGGGCTAGAACGCACAGTCTTCTGATCTCCTGGCCTCAGAGGCGAGTGTGCTACCTGCTGAGCCACTGACACTGACGATGCATTGATGCTTTGGCTCATGCAGATCCGTCTGGCATTTGCTTTTCCTGGCAGTCATGGCTACAGGTTGCTGGCTTTGCAGCTGATGTACAGCAATCAGTCCTTAATGCTCCTTTAGTGGTAAGCAGCTTTTGGGCACTGATGTTGAATCTGCTCTCAGGAACTGCAGACCTCTAGAATGACTCTCCATTCCCTGCATACTTTAAATTCCAAACCTCAGGTTGATGGCAGCAGTTCCTTTCATAAACTCAATGCCTGAACCAGTAGAGACTACTCCAGAGGTCCTGGCAGTTTGTCCCAGTGGGCCTCTGCTGCCCCTCAGGCCCCTTTGCCTCCCTGCGCACATGCCAGGGTCACCAAAGGTGTGGGTGTTAGTGGTGCACAGGCATCCCCCTGAGTCTTCTGACTCCCTTTCACCTCCTCCAGCCCCTGCAGACCAAGGGATCCTTGTAGGAGGCCACATCTTTCTCTTCCTTTCAATATGGAGGGAGATCACAACAGATGCTTGTGTACTGGAGGTGGTTCTGTGAGAACACACCCTAGAACTTCTCTCCATCCCTCTGGTACATCTTCCCTTACCAAACAGCTATCTTCTGGGACATCTTACCCTTTTTCTGGAGGAGTTCAAACCCTCCTTCACAAAAGGGGCATAGAACCAGTCCCAATTGCGGATCTGAATCAGTGATATTATTCTCGATACCTTCTAGTACCAAAATGGACAGGGTTGTTATGCATCGTCCTAGACCTTTGGGGTCTCAACCTGTTTATAGAATACAAGAGGTTCCGGATGGTCTCCCTCCAGTCCCTGCTGCCTCTGTTACTACAATGGGATTGACTGTGTGTCCTGGGCATGATGGATGCTTACCTTTACATCAAAGTCCGCAGGTGCCACAGACAATACCTGTGATTTATGCTTCAGGGCTGTTACTATCAGGTTCATGTATTGCTCTTTCGTTTATCGTCTGCACCACATGTCTTTACCAAATGTTTTGCAGCGGTTGCAGCAGTCCTGTGCAGGGAAGGTATACAAGTTATACTGCACTCCCTTGCTGAAATCAGAGGCTAGATCCAATTTTAATTCTCCCTGAGGAAGACCACACCCTGACTGAAGCGCTGGGGATAGTATATGAGGAGTAGCCAACTCCACTGTTACTGAGGTGATTGTATTATAACCAAACAAATGCTTTGGAATTAAAATTGGATCTAGCCTCTGATTTCAGCAAGGGAGTGCAGTGCTAACTTGGATTTCTTTGACTTTGTCTGGGGCTAGCAACCCCGGCACTGCACACAACTCCATTTGCTTGAACACACAGTGTGGAGGAATGGATTTCTCTGCAGGGAAGGTGTATATGTTTTCCTATACCTAGATGATTGGCTGCTGAAGGCCCCATCGCAGGCAATTATTTACACACTGTTCCATACCCAACAGCTTTTCAAGCAGTTGGGTATTCTGGTGAATGAGCCAAAGTTGGTACTGACTCCATGCCACAGGCTGTAATACACTGGAGCTATTCTGGACACTGGAGTGGGCAGGGCATGTTTTCCATCAGACCATGCAACAGTGTTGGTTTCCCAGTCTCACTTAATATCATCTACGGATTACATCTCGGCCAGGGGTCTTTGACTGATTAGCCTGATGGCTGCTTTTCTCCTGTCTGTCCCACAGGCTTGGCTACATATGAGGATTCTACAATGGTTCCTCTGTGTCCAGTGGGCTCAACACTGTGAAGATCTGGGGTGTCTCATACAGGTGACATCTCCTTTTCTTCAATCCTTTCCATCGTGGTTGGACCACTCTAACCTGGAGACGGGGTCTTCATTTCTTCATCCCTTGTTACTTTTAGAGTTGATGACAGATGCCTTGGGCTCTGGATTGGGTGCCCATCTTGGCCCGTTTCAGACACAGGGACAATGGTCCTCCTTAGACCGTGTTCTCCACAGCAATACTCTGGTGACGAGGCTGTTCTGCTTGGATTACAGGTCTTCACTTCCCTTCTCCAGAGACACCCCATGTTGATCCATATGGACAACATTTTGGTGCTGTACTGCATCAAGTATCAAGGCAGAGTTCATTCTCATCCTCTCTGCAGGGCAGTCATGAGGGTCTGGCATTGGGCCATGGAACACGATGTGTTCCTAATGACCATGTTTCTGCCTGCCACCCTCAACACCCTAGTGGCTCACCACAGCAGGTCCTGGGTGCTGTCCCATGAGTGAGAACTCTTGGACTCCATCGTGAATTACCTCTTTGAAAAATGGGGTCAACTAGCTATCAACCTTTTTGTGTATCCATACAACACAAAACTGCCAAATTTCTGCTGGCTCACTCCAAGGTCTGGAGTATTTTGATGAGGCACATTGTCCCTCTCCTGGAAAGGGAGGTTCATGAATGCGTGTCCCTTGCTCCGTTCGATGCAGAGGGTGCTGGTCAACCTGAGGGCAGAGCCAGACACCTTAATTATGGTGGCCCTTTTCTGGCCCAGACAACTTTGGTTCCCCCCCCTTCTACATCAATTGGAAGTGGAAGCCCCTGTTCGTTTTTTTTATCATAGCGCTCTTTTTTCTACCTACAGCCACTGACCTACCTCATATTTCCAGCCACTGCTCCACCTCCACCACTGACCCCAGAGTTGCACGCCTAGCTGGCATATGCAGCTATACCTTCGAGGGGGGCACACCCCATTGCCCCCGCACCAGACAAGGATCCAATACCGGCACGCGACTGTCCAGGTATCGTTGGTTGACAGAATAGCAGCCATCAAGCTGCCATGGTCTGTGCTGCCATTTTCCGTGTTTTCACCCCGGGAGTGCAAGTGTGCAGTGACGCTGGGCACGTTATGCACCTACGACTGCCGCACTCCATACTTGCTGCACCGTCTCTAGCAATGTCCCTGGTCATCACCAAGGGATGCTGCAGAGCGGTGGCACCCTGGATCCCACCCTGGGATAGGAGAGCAGTCCTCTGGATGCTCAATCCTATCCCCTCTGCCGACCCCTGACATCCTGGGCTCGCGTCCGACCCCATGTCGCCAGCGTGGCGTGAGGTATGGCGTCCAGCGATACAACCCTCAGCACCACCAGGCCGGCAGAACCCCCTGCTCTTCTCTCTTTATTAGTAAGGCTCTTGTCACAGGATCAGGGCTCTCTGATACACTGGGATCTTCAGTCCATGCACCTCCATGCCTGGCTCCTGAGGACCCCAACTTAGGGTGATCCCTCCAGATGCTGCTGTTCTACTGGTGGCTCATAAGCCAGCTAATCTGTGCACCTACTCCCAGAAATGGAAACATTTCATGGTCTGGTGTATGGCTCATTGGCTGGATCCTTTTATGTGTTCAGTCAGTCGTGTCCTGCATTTACCTCTTATCCCTTATGGATGCAGGCCTCCAGTACTCCTTGGTGAAGGTGCATTTGGCTGCAGTGTATGCCTTTCATGCCCTCACTGTTGATAAAAATGGTTGCCCAACTTAAGGTTACCCTTGGGTTCCTTAAAGAAATACTGGTTCTGTATCCCCTGGTATGAGACCCGGTGTGGGTTTGAACTGGTTGCTACTTGTGAGCTGCTCTTCTTCTTTTGGAAGATGCTGTTCCTGATAGCCGTTACTTTTGTGAGAAGAATTTCTGAATTGCACATTCTGGATTTGGAGCCCCCTTATCTTTATTTCTATAGGGACTGGGTTACATTACATACCAATCCTCATTTTCTGCCGACAGTGGTTTCTAATCCCGCTCTAAATCAGACTGTTGACCTTCCAGTTTACTTCTCGACTCTCATGGGCATGCTGGATGTTTGTAAGACATTGCATTTGTACCTTGATCATACTAAGGATTGTAGGAAATCCTCTCAACTCTTTTGTTTTTCCACCAAGATGGTGGGCTCCCCTATTTCTAAGCAAGGCCTTTCCAAATGGTTAGCATGCTGCATTACTTTCTGTTACTGGAAGTGCTCTAAGCAGCTTTCTGGTCCTGTTCATGCCCACTCCACTCATGGTGGGGCCATTTTCATGGATTGTTTTCACAATGTGTCTGCTGCTGCTGACATCTGTACTGCTGCCACTTGGAGTACTGTTCACACATTCACTAAATACTACAGTCTGGACATGCTCTCTCGTAGATGTGCCTGCTCTGGTCTTATTGCAAGGCCTCCTGTCTTAGGGTCATTTGATCCTTCCTGTCTACCTCAGTGCCTTGATACTGCTTGGGAATTATTCCATGATGTGACTCAATGGAGGGAGATGTCCTCAAAGAAGATAGAACAAATATTTACCATAACAGCAGATCTAAGAGAAAATCTCATCCACTGAGCCACAGCTCACTATCCCACTTTCCCTCTTTTTATCGCAGGTGGTATTCTGGATCTCATGACTGCTGTCACATGCTGGTATTCCTTCCTCTTCCCGATTGGGGCATACTAATTCTTAAGTTCTATGGCCTTTCTTGTGTGCTTGGTTTTGGTCCTGGTTGACTTGGTCCCTGTCGGTCCAATGATCCTCGGAGCTCATCACCAACAGGGAACTGAAGTGTGATGGGGCACTCACATTATATAAGCAGTGACAATGCACGTGGACATGGATGGACCCAGATACCAGTGGTTTCTGGTTGGTCCTGACACTGATGGCTTACAGTTCCATGATGTGGCTCAAAGGAGGAGAGTCTCTGGAAGATTTACTGTTACAGTAAGTAATTTTCTTTTCAAGTGGAAGAGATTCTCGCTCTTGTGTACCAGCAAGGATATTGATCCCCTTGCCTGTCCAGTGGTGCAGATCCTCTACTACCTTTGGTCTCTGTCTCAGTTGGAGTTACAAGCCACAACCCCTAAAGTGTAGCTGGCAGCCTTATTCTGATGGTGGCACATGAGAAAATGGCCAGACACATTTTCAGAGGCATGGACCACTTGTCTCCTTTAATATGTGAACCAGCACCATACTGCTGGTGCTTGCTCAGCTGATGGGCAAACCATTTGAGCCAATCAACAAATGTGAGATGTCAGACATGTGG
The DNA here is from genome assembly GCA_016271365.2 of Neoceratodus forsteri. NCBI lineage: Eukaryota > Metazoa > Chordata > Ceratodontiformes > Ceratodontidae > Neoceratodus > Neoceratodus forsteri. Next base: position 884,284,333 of record CM028131.1, on the reverse strand, counting down.
AAGACTACACTTTTGTTTGCTATCTCCTTGGTCAGATGGGCTAGGTGCTTTCAGTGGAATCTCCATGCCTGGTTTTCCACAAGGACAAAGTAGTCCTTCTCTCCCATTCAAAGTTCCTGCCCAAGGTGGTTTTTGAGTTCCACCTTAACCAAGTGTTATTTCTCCCTGCCTACTTTGTGAAGCCTGAATTGGATGCAGAGGGTGCATTTAGTACACTGAATGCACACCAGATGCTTCCTTATTATAAGGAATGAATAGCAGGGGGTTCACTGTGAGGCTCACCAGCTGTTCGTGACCTATGCTGAAGCTGCTCTGGACAGACTGGCAGCTAAGCAGATGATTGATTGATCACGTTCTGTATTGATCTGTGTTACAACTGGCTGGCAGGGAGCTGCCAAGGGGTTGAAAGCTCATTCCACCAGGCAAGTTGCTGCCTCCATGGCTGCTACCAGGTACATCCTGATCAAGGAGATCTGCTGGGCCGATACCTTGCCCCGTGTGCACATGTTCACATTTCAGTACACCATGAATGTGCTCGGTCATCATGATGCTGCATTTTGGGTCTTGGTCCTCTAGTCTCTTTTTGTCAAATAGGGGTGCCCGCCTTGTCCCCTCCTCCTTCTGGAGGACTGCTAGAAGTCTGCCTAAGTGTGGATATTGAACTGAATCCCAGTTGTTAAAAATATAGGTTACTTACCTGTAACTGTATTTCTACTATGGGTATTCAGTTCACATCCACACAACCAACCCAACCTCCCCTGGCAAGTGATGCATGGATACCTGCTTCCAGCATGCACGATCTGATGTGGGGGGGGAGGGGGGCGGAGTGCTGGAAGATGACACTAAACATGGTGGGAGGAGTCATGCTTGAAGACATCCAGTGAACTGAGCCACACTCAGAAACTGCTTGTCTAAGTGTGGCTTTTACTTGAATACCGATTGTAGGATGACATTTACAGGTAAGTAAACTATATTTTTGGGGCTTATATGAAAATTATTTCAAACAACTATGGTAGAATGTGTGGTTGTCTGTATCAGGACCTGCAGCAATTTTTGTGGATGGTTCTCTCTGACCCTGATTCATTTACACTGTGGCTATCCCCGGAGCTATCATCCCTCTTACGACTGTTTTTCCATTAATGTATTCTGGCAGTGCTTGCTGTATGTTTATTTGTGGGTGTTTGGGTACTCAGATGGCATTCTCTACCTCATCAGTATCACTTTCAGATTCATTACCCTTATGGGATAAACATGACTCTGATACATCTTTTACATGCTCTTCATTCGAGGCACTGCTTTCCAGTAAAGGAGCTGAATATGCGTGGGTAGCATACCTTTAAAAAGAAGACCCCCAAACCTCTGCCACAGTGGTGCTAACCTAACACTGTGAGCATTTCAAAAAAACAGAAAGCACCAATCTTAAAGACATAAAGTTCTCAGAGTGCTGCTCAGTGAACAAGAAACACCTGATTACGGTGTCGCCCATATTTTAAGTAGACTTCTTTAGGCCTCTAAGAATTTACACCTATCAAATTTGAAGGCTGTTTATGGCACTTTGATAATAAAAGGCATGCAAGATATCAAAAGCTTGTAAGAAGCTTGTAAGTGATGCTTTTGTTCACTTGGCAGTCAGAGATGGCTACTTTCTTGTTTTTTTTTAAAGTTTGTGAGTAGCAGACCATAGAATACAAAGTCTAGTAGCTTTTCCTTAATCATTAACTTTCTGAGTCAAACTGTTCTGGATGTCTTCGTGTTTTCTGGGAATACCATATTGAAAATGCTGCAGCGATATCATCATCAGAACACTCTAGAACAGCTTTTTCTGTTTCTATTGTAGTTTAATTTTTACCAATAACATTAAATTTTGACCTTTGTTTTTCCTGCTTATGATGACTCCTGTGACCCCTGCTTTTCAATGGACTTCACACCCTAGAGATCCACTTGTTAAAGTGGATTTGTGACCCTAATTTTGGAGGCAGCATTGAACCAGGGCATTTAAGGTGAGGAAACTGCACCCTTCCCCTGGGTCCCTTCCAGGACCTTCTCAGTCCTTGAAAGTGCAGGGCTGTCCTTGACCTAACCGTGATGAGGCATTGGAGGCCCTGGTGGCCAGAACCCTTGTCCTCATGTGGTTTGCCTCTGTTCCAGTCTTAATGTTAAACCTCACTGTACAATGATCTCTGGTACCTAGGGGATTGACAACTGTGATGTCTGCAATGCTACCCTGGTTTGTAAGCACCTGGCCTAGCACTGCCCCATCCATCATGGGTTCCTTGACTAGCTGCCCGAGAAAAGCCCCTTGTTGGGAGTAAAGGATGGCCCTGCTCCTTGATGAAGCTGCAGTTGGAAAGCTCCATTCCATATCTGATAGATTGAAGTCCCCAGCTAGCAGCACCTTCCCCTTACTTCCTGTCCTAATGATGGCTTCTCCAGAAGCGTTACCCAACTCCTGTCACTGTGGTGGAAGTCAGTATACCACCCCTGTACAGATAGGAGTCACAGTACCTGTCTCCAGGATGACCCACAGCACCCCCAGGCCTTCTTTTCTTCCAGGTGCCCCTGTATTTCCGTGGCCTCAATTCCTTTCCTCACATACAGTACAACCTCTCCTCCCTTCTCTTTCTGTCCTGAACAGAGAAGTCCAGTATGGCCATGTCACAGTCATGGTTGTCAGTTCACTACAACTCAGTTATGGCCACCAAATCCAGGCTGATGGACATGAGGTTTTCCCTATGATAGGCCAATGCCTAAAAGAAGTCTCTGACTGGATAGCCTCCAGCTGGCTGACTGAGCTGAGATCTGGAAAATGCAGAGGTACTGCTGGAGGGAACAGGTCCCAGTGGGTTAGAAATGACTGGTGGTCAACCAGTTTGTCAATCTTTAGTATGTCCCTACAAGTTGTGGATAGTATTAATAATCTGTGCATCACAGGCCTAGTGGCACTACTGCTCACTACATTGGTAGCCCAGGTTCAGGAATGGACTTTGGTCACTCGGGGTAGCCAGGAGAGGGAGGATCAAGCATCCCAAGGACTGTTGTCCTCCTCCAGGAGGGAGGGATGTGTCACCCACCATGTGCCTGATACTTACCAATGGCTGGGTGTCAGTGCAGTTGGTGGCACCAACTGGGGTGTGATGTTGATAGATGCCAGTATGGCCATTCATGCTTTTGCACATTTCATTTTTTTTATTTCATTTTATTGTTTACCCAGGAAAAGCAACATTGCCCTTTTTGAGGTGCAACCAGCATTTACAACACTGTAACAGGGTGCCCCTTTTATGAATGATTAGTTCTGAAATAAAATATGTAACCCCCTAATATATTCTTTTTCTACTTTTCTTTCAACTTTTCTTCCTCCTTTCTATGTTATATTTCGTGTCAGGGCGGCCAACCTGGCATATCTTTATTAACTTTGCTGTCTCTTTCAATCCTACTTTCCCCATTACTGCACATTAATAGTATCTCCTTTTATTTATAAAGGAGCTTGCTGATTTAATGAAAATAAATGCTTGCATTTATAAAGTGCCCCAGGTTGTTTATGTAGTGCTTCTGCTCTGGAATGTTGGTGCTTCTGTAAAGAAAGTGAAGCACTATGCGCTAGTTTAACTGGTGCCCCTTTAAGATGCACAGCAATGCTGTGCTTCAAGCCTGAGGTCAGGCGAAGTAAATAAAAAAAAACCCGCTTGTTGTGGTATTAATGAAAAGCTCTTGTGAGCTTAAAAAGAAATGGAAAGGCTGCCTTCTGCAGCAATTGAAACAACAGCGCTGCCTCATACATCAACGGAGCAGGATCGGCGCTCCGATGTACCTGGCGCTGCCCATTATCTTGACCCGAAGCAGGATGCTTCGGTATAAAGTGAAAGTGTCACCCAGGGAGGCGAAAGTGGGACAATCTAAGTCTATATAATGACACTATGGGCAGAAAGGGCAGCCCCGTACTGTCTCTAATTAAAGTGCTGCAAATTATTGTTTAGTAAAGCCCCAGAGCAAGAGTAACTGGGAGCTGTCAATAAGGAAAAGTCAAAATGAAATGTTTTGGCTGACGGCTGACATTTCAGCCATCAGGTTTATAAGGCAAACAGCAATAAATTAGGAAAGAGTAGTGTAGCCAGAAATTTCCATTTTGTACACAATCTCCAACAGTTACACCCCCCCCAATTAAAAAATTGACACATCCTTTCCAAATGGCACCCCCTTCCAAACAAGTGAGATTGTTGTCAGATGACTCCTCTACTCTCTAAAGAGGTTATACATATATTGGACACTCCTCAGTGGCCTACACTAACCCAAATACTACAGATTAGAATGATAATATTAACAGAGTGGCTTATGGTTTGTGACAGGCACTCAACAAAACTGTACACAAATGTGTACAGTGAGTATGCCTGTCTACACCCTTGAAAGAAAGACTGCTAAAAAGGTTTGCAGAGGCTTGCTAGGTACCAAGCCTGCAAGTTTAAATAACTAAATCCTTTCTCTTATTTCTTTGTTTTGTTTAAATAAATAATATGTGCTCCAGTATCAGGACTCCTGGGCTGGCAGGGGAAGGCAAATAGGGAGCGCACCCCTCATTTGTCATTCCCCTGTTCAGGCTAGGTATTCCTGTATGAAAACAAATGCTAACATGTACAAAATGAATGTCTTTTTCTTTACCTGAATTCCTGCCATTATGGGGAAACTCCTACTACAGGGCAGTCAGCCCAGATAATGACTGCTCTTTTAGGAATCAAGAGAGATGAGGTCACTACAGGTGGGAGGCGCTATAGAAACATAGAATTTGATGGCAGATGAGGATCACTTGGCCCACCTAGTCTGCCCATTTTCCTACCTAACAGATAAGTTGCATATCCTAGTTAACCAACAGCTTACTTCCTCCTACCCCCCCACTAGGACTGCCTTATGTCTGTCCCATACATTCTTGAATTCACTCACTGTTCTTGACTCCACGACCTCCTTAGGGAGGCTGTTCCATGCATCCACAACCCTCTCTGTGAAAAAATACTTCCTCACGTTACCTCTGAGCCGTCCCCCTCTATCTTCAAATTGTGCCCCCTTGTTCTTGCACATCTCTTTTTCTGAAAGATGCCACCCTCTTGAACTTTGTGGAACTATGCTCCAAATGAGGTAGAAACTCCCTAATTAAGGTTTAGATGATCTAAAACTGATATTTTAGGATATATTCACAGAAGGAATATAACATGAATGCCTGTCTTGTTTGTTTGTATAAAGAGTATCCTAAATAGCCTTAGATAGGACCACATAAAGGTCTATTTTATGTTAAGTGGGAGATCCCCTGATTATGATGTCACCCTGGGAATTCCTGTAAAATCTGCCACCAGGGGGCTAAGAAAGTGTGTGTGTGGGTCAGTATCTTCTGACCACCGAGGGAGAAGGAATTAGTGTGAGTGCTTACACACTGTGTTGGATATTTAATCTACAAAACAAAGACAGGACTCTCGAGGAGAAATATTTCCTGATGTTTTGAATGGTGTGATGGACTAACACCCAATTTTTATGTTTGCTTGCGTGTAGCACAAGAAACATATTGTGGCAGCTTGATGCCGAAGCAGGATCTGGAGGTGTGGCACTGTTGAGGCCAATACCGGCACGGCATTTTGGGGCATGTATGATGTCCACCAATAATGGAGGACACAGCCGGTGACACTAGTTTGGAACCTTGCCACCAACTTGTGAAAAATAGCCCACGCAATCAGAGGCCGCCTCATTATTGCAGTTGTCATCGCTGCAATGGGGAGCAACTCGTCATTGCAGGGCGGACCTTGTGCCTTGATATTGTTTAGAACATGGCGGCGCTTGCCACCTGTTCACAAACAATATTAACCCCCTCCCCTGTCGAGGGGGTGCCCAATCCCCCTGGCAGCATGTGCCCCCCACAACACATTTGTTTGCCGATGGGGGCCCCAATCCCTATCGGCTGCAGTTCCCCAGATGTATGTTGCTGACGGGGGACCCCACTCCCTGTTGGCAGTATGTAACAGCCTCCCCCGCTTTTCTTGTCTGCCAATGGGGTGCCCAGTCCCCATCGGCATAATGCCCCCCGTTTTTGTTGTGTGCGGCGGGAGTGCCCAATCTCTGTTAGCAATCAACCCCCATTGTTGTGTGCGATGGGGGTGCCCAATCCCATCGGCATAACGTACCCCCCTTGTTGTGTGCCGGCCAGCGTGCCCAATCCCCATCAGCTACAGTGGCCCCCCAAAAAGACTCACTTGGCATGCTGGAGCCCACCCATGCGTCACATTGCCCTGTAAATAAAAAACTGTCCCACAATGTTTTTTAATTTTTACCTGTAATGTAAGGAAATGGTCCTCAGCGGTCTCCCTGGCCCCTCCCCACAACCTGCACCCACCCATTGTGCACCCTGCCTCCCACACCTCACCCCATACTTACTTCTGGAGTCTGGCACGATGATCTTCGTGGACCGGAACACGCCTGCACACTTCAAAGCTGACCGCGAGACTGAGGAAATGCCGGTAAGCTGTATAATAGAATAAACAGGGTTTTTCAACTTTGATGCATATCTCAGGCATTTTTGAATTTTGCCACAAATTTTCAACATGGTTTTTGGGACCCTCCTCATGAATTCTGTCACTGTCATGGCGTTAATTGGCCCTGAAGGTGATTTTATGGTCACTGTGCGGAATCACCTTTCAGGACCGAGATTAACGAGCAAAGTGCCAGTGTTCATGAGGTGGGCTCTCAAAAAGCCTATGTTGCAAATTTGGTGGGAAAAATCAAAAAATTACTGTTTTATGAGCGTGCATTGCGCAGTTGCTACACACGCTCATAACTTTGCAAATCTGCAATAGTTTCACCGCAGATTTGAACAGTACAGATGTCATTTTTCACACCCTGGACGAAATGTGTTTTCGCACTTCCGGCCCGAAATAGCACGGTCGGTGTTGGAAATCAGTGTTCCACACAGATTAAGAGACTGACAGTGGCATTGTTCATGAGTAGAGGTCCTAAAATGCCTCTGTTGAAAATTTGGTGACGATACTCCATCAAATGACTGTGTTATGAGCATGCGCTGCGCTGTTCCTACGCACGCTTGTAAGTTCACGAATTTTCAATATTTTCACTCCAGATTTTCAACATTGCCATTTTACCTCACCTCCTTATGAGCAGTACAGCTGTTTTTTCACTTTCACCCAAAACATGTTTCCAGCGCGTAGCCAGCGCCTGTGCGTATGGCCGGTATGCGAGAAATCAATGTTCCGGGACAAATTAAGAAAATCACATTGACACTGTTCATGAGCAGAGGTGTTACAATGGCTATGTTAAAAATTTGGTGAAAAAGTCCATAAATGACTGTGTTACGAGACCATTGAGCAGTTTCCATGCACCCTCGTAAGTTCATGACTTTGTAATATTTTCAGTCAGATTTTCACCACTGGCATTTTTCCACACTTCCTTATGAACAGTACAACTGTCATTTTTCACACCTTGGCTGAAATGTGTTTTCGCACTTCTAGCGCAGAAATGTGTGGTTGCTGTGGGAAATCACTGTTCGGGACAGATTAAGAAAATCACAGTGACACTGTTCATGAGCGGAGGTTCCAAAATGCCTGTGTTGACAATCTGCTGTAAAACATCCCTAAACTAATTGCATTATGGGTGTGTGTTGCCCAGTTTCTACACACGCTTGTGACTTCACCAGTTTTTTTAATATTTTCACTGCAGATTTTCAATATTGCCATTTTTGCCACCTCCCCATGAACAGTACAGCTGTCATTTTTCACATCCTGTTCGAAATGTGTTTTCACACCTGTGGTGCCAAATGGCATAGTCGCTGTGCAAAATCAACTTTTGGCTAACAAACTGATATTGCCACTGTTCATAAGGTGGAGGTCGCAAAAAACCCATGTTGAAAATTTGGAGTGAAAATGCCAACAAATGCCTGAGATGTTAGGGTTTCCGACTATAACGCCCCACCCTGTAGAGATTGACAGGCATCAGGGGTGTGACTTGGGATTCTCGCCTGTAATGCTCATACCATTCCACACCCTGCAGCCAGTGAGAGGCATCAAGGTGTGCCTTGGACTCTTCGGCCCCAAAGTTTTCCCCATTCTCCCATACAGCACCCATCTCATCGTAGTTCCTGATGGAATGGGGTGAGCATAAGGGCCAAAGATCCCAAGGCACACCGTGACACTTGTCGGTGTCTGCAGGGTAGGGTGTGGTGAAATGGCATGGCCGTTATGCCTGATGACCCAAAGGCACACCCCAATGCCTGTCAGTCTCTGCAGGGTGGTGGCGGAGTTGGTTTCAATTCAGTACTTCACTGCCATTCCTATTATGCAGCTCTCTAACTCCTACACTACAAATGCCAATGCCAGCAAGCAAACATTCGGCATTGACAAATGCTTGTTCTTTCTGTAACTATCTTGTTTTTTTTTTATTATTATTTTTATATTTTTGCAAAGTTTGCAAATAAATTGATAAACACATTTATTGTGTTTTTTATGCACTAAATATTACCCTCTGGTGTTTGTCATTTATCCCATGCGTTCTACAAACACAACTTGCAATACATACAATAAAACTCAAATATGCATATTATTTACAACATGTAGTCTGCACATCTAAAATATTTAACAGATGTTTCTTAAAACAGGTATAGATCTAATAAACTTGACTGACTGAGGTAGACAGTTGTAAGTACTCAGACCAATGTAATCAAAAGCTCTCAAACAAGTCTTTTGATAGGGAATATTGAACCAGATTAAATTCTGTGATCTAGTACAACGAGATTACTACTGCAGGGGAAATAATTCTGTTGAATATGGAACCTTACCCAGGATGATCTTGTGGAAAAAGACTAAACTTTTTATGTTTACTCAGTCATCCAGTGAGGGTAGCTGTGCAGCCTGGTATAGTAGACAGTGATGAGTTTTAAATAGGGGCCTGTTATGAAGCAACACATTTCATTATGAACTACTGTTAGTCTATTTAACACTCCACTACCGACACCTGAGTAAATTATCAGACCACAATCTAAAACTGACAATAGGCTGTTCAAAATAAGGGCAAGAGTTTCAGGTAAGAGCTTATCTTGTACTGTATATAAAGAGCCCAAGCGTTGGAGAATTGTTTTTATAAAACCATCAACATGGGGTTCAAAGTTTAAGGCACTGTCCAGTATTACACCCAAATATCTAAATTGGTTAACTGTTTCAATAATTTCACCATTAAGAGCTTTTAGTAGAAATTCACTGTTCCCAGTCATTTTAGTTCTGCTGAAAACCATGGTTTTAGTTTTCTTATGTTTAGGATCATCCCTCAGGCATTAAACCAATGCTATAAATTAATAAACTTTTTCCGTAGGATGTCATTTAAGGCCCCAGCATCATTCCCACTTTTGAAAATGACCGTGTTGTCTGCATATAAAAGCATTTCAGAAAAAGGACAAACTTAACACAGAAACATAAAAATTGCCGGCAGATAAGGACCACTAGGTCCATCCAGTCTGCCCTATAGCCCTACATTTGTTTGCGACCTCTGACCCTAACTGGTCATGGCTTATCTCCACTCCCACCCACCTCTAAAGTTCCCTTATGCCTGTCCCAGGCATGCTTAAATCCCTCCACCATGCTTGCTCCCACCACCTCCTGCAGTTGTCTGTTCCATGCGTCAGTCACCCTCTCCATGAAGAAAAACTTTCTCACATTACTCCTTAACCTGCTTCTTCTAATCTCATGTCATGCCCCTCGTTCTTGTACTCCTTTTATGCTAGGAGAGGCCTCCCCACTGCACCTTGTTAATGCCTCTGAGGTACTTAAATGTTTATATCATATCCCCCACTTCCTCCTTTCCTCCAGTGAGTACATATTCAGGTCTTTTAATCTCTCCTTGTATGTTTTCAGTTACAAACCCTGTACCATCCTAGTTGCTCTTCTCTGGACCGCCTCTACCCTGTCAATGTCTTTGCGAAGGTGCGGCCTCCAGAAGTGCACACAGTATTCTAGATAAGGCCTCACTAGTGTTTTGTACAATGGCATCACTAAATCCCGGCTTCCGCTAATGATACCTCTTCCTATGCACCCCAGCATGCCACTGGCCTTCTTTGCAGCCTTTGTACACTGCTTGGACACCTTCAGGTCATCTGAAATCATAACCCCCAGGTCTCTTTCTACCCTGGTGATCATCAGCAACTCCCTCATCCTGTAGCTCTCACCAGGGTTCCCTCTTCCCAGGTGCATTATTTTGCATGTTTTGGAACTGAACCTCAACTGCCACAGCTCAGACCATTTCTCAAGCTTCCCCAGGTCCCTCTTCATTCTCTCCACCCCCTCAGGAGTAGCCACCCTGTTGCAGATCTTGGTGTCATCAGCAAACAGGCAGACCTTTTCCTCCAGCCCTTCCGCAGTGTCACTAATGAAGGCATTGAACAGGACTGGCCCTAGAACCGATCCCTGAGGTACTCCACTGGTCACCCCCCTCTCCCCGATTGGATCCCATTTACCACCACTCTCTACCTCCTGTCTGTTAACCATTTCCTAACCCAGTCTACCACTTTGTATCCCATGCCCAGACTACCCATCTTGTTAAGCAGCCTTCTATGTGGAATAGTGTTGAAGGCCTTACTGAAGTGGAGATAGGTGATGTCCACTGCCCCTCCCTGATTTACTTGCTTCATCACGCAGTCAAAAAAATCTATCAGAGTTGTCTGACACAACCTTCCAGCTGTGAGCCCATGTTGCCTTGGATCCTGAGCACCGTTGGATTCCAAGTGTGTCACTATTCTTTCTTTCAGCAGTGCCTCCATGATCTTGCCTACCACTGAGGTGAGGCTGACTGGGCTATAGTTCCCTGCCTCCTCCCTACTACCGCTTTTGTGCAGAGGGACTACATGTGCCCTCTTCCAGTCCTCTGGAACCACACGTGTATTGAGAGACTCTGTGAACAAGGCTGCCAGAGATGTTGCTAGCTCTCTCTGCAACCCCCTTAGTATCCTGGGTGCATAACATCCAGTCCCATTGCTTTGTCCACCTTCAGTTTTGAGAGCTCCTCCAGGACTCTCTCCACTGTGAATGGACTTGTGTCTACCTCCTCCCCCTTCACATCCATTACCCAGCTGTGGTCCCTGTCCCACCCCCTCTTCAGTGAATACTGAACAGAAGTATTTGTTCAGTATTTCTGCCTTGACCAGGCCCCCCTCCTTACATTCCCCTGTGTTCCCCATGAGCCTCACAATACCTCCCTTGGTTTTCCTTCTTTCACTGATATACCTAGAGAATATCTTGTTCCTTTTCTTCACAGTCTGTGGTAACCTTTTTTCGGTCTGCACCTTTGCACTCCTCTCAGCCTTCCCTGCTTCTCTTAGATTCTTTAGGTACCCCTCCATGTTTTACTCCCTCTGTGTCTCCTTGTACTTTCTGAAACTTGCCCTTTTGTCCCTTACCTTGTCTGCCACCTCCGTCAAGAACCATAGTAGTTTCCTCCTTTTTTTTCCTTTGCTCACCATCTTGATGCATTGGCTCATCACTTCCCCAATGACTCTCTTCAGGTGTTCCCACTGCTCCTTGACTCCCCCACCATTCTTCCTCCCTGCCAGGGTCTCTGTGATATCCTCATTTTAATAAAATTCACTCTCCTAAAATCTAAGACGTTTGCCTTAGTGTAGCTAGCTAGTGTCTCTGTCCCCATGCTAAATCACACTATATGGTGGTCGCTGGATCCCACCTGACCTTCCATCCAGACGTCTGTTATGCTGTTCCCATTAGTTAGTATGAGGTCCAGAGTCACCCTGTCTCTGGTGGAGTCAATCACCAGCTGACTGAGGCCCTCCCCCTGTAGGGAATCCAGGATGCCCCTGCTCCTAGATGAAGCAGCTGCTGGGATGGTCCAATCCACGTGTGGGATGTTGAAGTCACCCAGAAGTAATACCTTGGCCTTTGCTGCCATGTCAAGAATTTGATCCACCAGATCCCTATCCCCCTCCTCCCACTGTACCGGAGATCTGTAGATCATCCCTGTGTGGATTGCTGTGCCATTGCCTGACTCGAGTGTGACCCACAGTGCCTCAGCTTCCCCTTGTCTACCCTGCACCTCTGTCACTTTTATGCCCTCTCTCTTACATACAGAGCCACCCTTCTCCTCTTTTACTTCCCCTATCTCTCCTGAATAGAGCATAACCCAGAACATTTGCTTCCCAGTCATGATCTGCAGTGTACCAGGTCTGTTATTGCCACTATGTCCAGGTCCGCCTCTACCAACAATGCCTCCAGGTCTGAGATTTTATTTCCCAACCTGCGGGATTTGGTAACCATAGCCCTCCATGTTTTGTTGGCTGTCCTCCCCCAATCCCATGTTTGCCCTCCTGCCTTTTTTTTGCCAATCTTCTGCTCCTTATTAAACTGCCTTCCCACCCCTGTCTTTCCCTTTGTGTCTGGTACTGGTGTCCCTGTCTGCAACCTGCCTTCATGTCTCTCACTTCTGATTTCTCTAGCTTGTGGGGGTAGGCTACTTGAGTGTCCCTGATCCTGTGCACCCCCCCACCCGGCTAGCTTAAACTCTCCTCCAGGATGCTTTTAAACCTTTCACTGAGTACTGCTGTCCCCTTCTTGGAAGGGTGCAGTCCATCTGCCTTGACTAGGTCTACATTGATCCAGGTGGGTCCCCAGCCCCCAATGAAACCATATCCCTTCTTGCTGCACCAGCCCTTCAACCAATTGCTGAATCCGCTGATACGGAGATTTCTATCCTTACCCATTCCATGGACTGCCAACACCTCCAAAAAAGTCACAGAGCTTGCTACCTGCTCCAGGTGCCCTCCCAACTCTCTGAAGTCCTCCTGCACCTGTTCTATGCTCACCTTGCCCTTGGATAGGTCATTCATCCCCAGGTGGATAACGACCTCTAAACCCCCCTCTCTTTGCCACCGCTTTAGCGATCCTCAGGATCTGCTCCCCCTCCCTCTGAGCTGTGCCTCCTGGAAGGCACTTTACCTTCCTCTCCTCCCATCTATCTTTGCCCAGAACCATCCCCCGGACAATTGAGTCCCCCATCAGAAGTATCTTCTTCTTCCTTTGGGGCCTTCTTCCTCCTCCCACCACTGGGTCTCCCTTCTGGAGGACCCTCACCTCCTCCGTGGTCACAGCCTCAGGTTCCCTTGTGGGACTCTCCCACTCCTTCAGAGCATCATAGGAGTTCTTAAGCTGGACCGAATTGGGGATGTGCCTCTGTCCACTCTCCCTCACTCCCTCAGCCTCCCCAAGCCCACTGCAGTCCTACCCGCTCTCTGCCCTAGTAGCTGTTGTGGCAGTGGCTGGGGACATGGTGGCCTCTGGATGGGGACGAAGGTTCCAAGTACTTCTGCCAGCTCAGCCTGGAGACTGGCAATCTCTGCCCTCAGTCCAGAGAGGTGCCTGTAAATGAAGTAGCACCGCAGTACCCAGAAGATTTTCCTGAAGACTGCTGCTCCATATCCAGTGCACTGCATCACTCACTGCATCTTCCTATTCTGGTTTGTTCCTCCCTCTTTCCCTCTGTGACTTGTGTACTCTCCTGATACTTTTGTTTTTCCTTTTGTTTCCTCTACTTGCTACCTGTATCTGCTATTTGTGTGCTTTGATTAGTCCCTCTCTTGTACTTATGTATCGTTTATGTATATTTCTGCTAGTTTTGGGTCCCTACTTGCCAAGTGGTGGGGTTGTCAGAGGTTTGAATAGCCCCTTCCTGTGATGTGGCAGGAAGTGGAAAGGAGGAAACCCTATAAATGTGCAGTATGCCGGGTAGGTGGGATGCAGGGAGGGTGGGTTTCACTCCTGCCCCAGCCCTCCAGAAACAATCAGCCATCACACAGAAACTCTGCTCCTCTGTAAAGCACCAAGCAGCTCGACCAAGATCCAGCAGCTGCTCCTTTATCTGAACTGCTGTTCCTAGTGTGCCTAAAAAAGGTTTGCAGTACAACAACAATTTAAAAATTCCAGCCTATCTAGAAGAAAAACCCCTTCAAAGTAACACATAGGAACAATGTAAACTGTATTACTTCCCTTCTATTTGTGTTGGTAAGCTGCCCGCTCCTCCCTGAATCAGATGGTATCTTCTGCATATGCGAGGAAGCCGCCCACTACCTCCACTCCACCTTAGCTCCTCTGCTCAACTGCCGTTCATGCCAGGAATCCATCTGCTACCTTCACTCCTCAGTTTCCCTCTGAATGCAGTTTGCCTCAGCCCCATAGCACCTATGCAGTGGTTTTTAAACTCTGCAGCTTGGTAGGCTTTTTAATCTGTCCCCTTAGTTCCTGCTACATGGAGGGTTGGTGGTGCTACACTCCTGCTCTGGCCCTCCAGAAACAATCAGCCACCACACAGAAACTCTGCTCCTTTGTAAAGCACCAAGCAGCTCAACCAAGATCCAGCAGCTGCTCCTTTATCTGAACTGCTGTCCCTAGTGTACTTAAAAAAAAATTTGCAATGCAGCAATGATTTAAAAACATTCCAGCCTATCTAGAACAAAAGCCTCTGCAAAGTAACACAAAGGAACAATGTAAACTGTATAACTTCCCATCTGTTTGTATTGGGAAGCTGCTCACTCCTCCCTGAATAAGCGGGTAACCTCTGTATATGTGGGGAAGCTGCCCGCTACCTCCGCTCCATCCTGTCTCCGCTGCTCAACTGCCATTCGAGCTGGGAAGTCACTCAGTACTGCTGTGCCTCAGCTTCCCTCCGAATGCAGTTTGCCACAGTCCTATAGCACCTATGCAGTGTTTTTTTAAACCTTGCAGCTTGGCGGGCTTTTTAATCTGTCCCCTTAGTTCCTGCTACGTGGAGGGTGGGCGGTGCTACACTCCTTCCCCGGTCCTCCAGAAACAATCAGCTACCACACAGAAACTCTGCTCCTTTGTAAAGCACCAAACAGCTCAACCAAGATCCAGCAGCTGCCCCTTTATCTGAACTCCTGTCCATAGTGTGCTTAAAAAAAAGTTTGCAGTGCAACAACAATTTAAAAACCTTCCAGCCTATCTAGAACAATAACACCTGCAAAGTAACTCAAAGGAACAATGTAAACTGTATTACTTCCCTTCCATTTGTGTTGGGAAGCTGCTCACTCCTCCCTGAATAAGCTGGTAACCTCCTGTATATGCGGGGAAGCCACCCACTACCTACGCTCCACCCTGTCTCCGCTGCTCAACTGCTGTTTGAGATGGGAAGCTGCCCACTACCTCTGCTCCTCAGCTTCCCTCCAAATGCAGTTTGCCTCAGCCCTACAGCACCCAAGCAGAGGTTTTTAAACCCTGTGGCTTGGTGGACTTTTTAATCTGTTCCCTTAGTTCCTGCTATTTGGAGGGTGGGCAGTGCTACCCTCCTGCCCTGGCCCTCCAGAAACAATCAGCCACCACACAGACACTCTGCTCCTCTGTAAAGCACCAAGCAGCTCAACCAAGATCCAGCAGCTGCCCCTTTATCTGAACTGCTGTCCCTAGTGTACTTATGGAAGATCATTGAAAAAGAAGGAAAAAAAGTATGGGTTCCAAGATAGATCCCTGTGGAGCACCACAACTAACTTTAAGAAAACTGGAACAGTTTGTCTGATTGATGATCTATGCTCATGGACTGAGAGATAGTCACCAAACCATTGGACAACATCCTCAGAAAAATTACAGTGTGACAATGACTGACAAAGCAAACTATGATCAATTAAGTTGAATGCCTTGGTGAGGTCCACGAACACAGAAGCACCATATTTTCAGCATCAGTGGCATGATAATTTTATGGTTCATGAACTTCACAAAGGCAGTGTCACTGTTATGTAATGTCCAAAAGCCATGCTGTACGTGAGTTAACAAATCATATTTGGAAAAAATTCAACCATTTGATCAATAACAATTCATTCACAGAGTTTCAATATAGAAGCCAACAAGGAAATGAGTCTGTAGTTAGAGACCATCTGTTCAGAATCTGATTTATGAATGGGACGTATAGTGACTTGTTTCCATTTTATAGGCTATACTCCTTGACACAATGAAAAATTCAACAACTTAGTAAGGGGGAAGACAATGCTATCCTTTGCCGATTTAATAATCTTAAAATCCAGACCATCAATTCCTTTAGAAGGTCATGGATTCAATCAATCCAAATAACTCAAAACCACTTTAGGAGTGAGTATATTAAAGTGGAATTTAAGGTGAGAAAATGGATTCGAACGGAAATTAGCATTATAGGCATGTTTATCTACCAATGCCATATATGAAGACAAATCATTGAAAAATTCATTACATTTTTTGGTTACTATAGCAGGGTCACTTATGATAATACCATTTGAAGAAATAGAAGATGGTTCCTACTGTCTTATGCGACCAGTAAATTCTCTGATTGTCCACCACAAATTATGTGAATCGTGAGCAAAATTCATCATTTGTGCCTTATAGTATTCCGTTTTTGCCTTACAGATGAGATTTTTACAATTATTTCTGGCTTGTTTATAAGCCATCAATGCAGAGGGGTCTAAAGTATTCCTATAATGGGCCATTTCCATTTGTGCTCCCTGTGACAATTCAGTAAATCATGAAAAATCCAATCACTTTTACATCCTCTAACACAAATTGTTTTTGAAGGAACCAGTACATCACAAATATCATTAAGAATATTGCAAAAATGTTCATAGATAAAATTTATGTTGTAAATAGTATCTAAGAATGACCAATCAGTAGCCAAAATAGCTGTATTTAAATTATTAACATCCAATTTCCTATAGTTTCTACAGGTGATATAAGTAGGTTTAAACCAACATAATTTTGCTGATCAATTACAGTAGACTGTAAGACCACATCTGGAGTACTGTGTACAGTTCTGGAGACCCCATCTCCGCAAAGACATGGACAGGGTGGAGGCTGTCCAGAGGAGAGCAACCAAAATGATGCATGGTCTGCATCAGAAGACATATGAAGAAAGACTAAAGGAACTAAAAATGTATAGCCTCGAGGAAAGGAGGGAGAGGGGGGACATGATAGAAACTTTCAAATACCTCAAGGGAATCAACAAAGTCCAAGAGGGTAGCATCTTTCAGAAAAAGAGATGTGCAAAACAAGGGGGCACAATTTGAAGATAGAGGGGGGACGGCTCAGAGGTAATGTGAGGAAGTATTTCTTCACAGAGAGGGTTGTGGATACATGGAACAGCCTTCCTGAGGAGGTCGTAGAGTCAAAAACAGTGGGGGAATTCAAGAATGCATGGGACAGATACAAGGTAATTCTAGTGGGGGGTAGGAGGAAGTAGGCTGTTGGTTAACTAGGATCTGCAGCTTATCCATTAGGTAGGGAAATGGGCAGAGTAGGTGGGCCAAGCAGTCCTTATCTGCTGTCAAATCCTATGTTTCTATGTTACAGTCATTCAACCCATCAGGCAACACATCAAATTATTTAACTGTGTGTGGGTATGTAATTACAATCCAGTCCAACGTTGATCAATAACCTGTTTTATAGCTACATGTGGTGGTGACTTCAATAATCCAATGTAAACCAAGCCAAACAAATAGTTTTCAAAAGATATCAGATGATTTGTCCTTCTAATTTGCATTGAAATAGCCCCATATAATCCACTCATGACCCTTAGGGAGTAAATTTCCAGAGTTTGAAATCAGTTTCTTGCCAGCTTCTGTTTAATCTGGGGCTAATATAGATAACACTAACAGTGACATCTATATTGCATATTATTGTACATCAAGGCATCCTGAGAGAGAAAAAGAGTGGAGGAAAAATCCCTTGCCAAGTTCGGCAACGATGGGACCCCTGCAGGCTTCACACCACCTACTGGAGACCCCCATAACCTACATCCTGCTCCTGAGGAGTACGGCCAGCCTTTAAGTCCCTGCCATGAGAAGTAAGTCATGGGAGATGAGTGGGGGTAGGCCCCAAAGACAGTGGGTGATGGGGCTGGGGGGTTTATCATAAGAGCACTGGTCAGGTGCTGGTGGTTAAAAAACCTTAATTGAAAAAAAAGTCTCCACGCATCCTTATGGACAGACTTTCCTTAAAACATCAGGTAGTGGCTGTTTGCAGTGGATTTTATCCAGCTAAGTACTATCGCCAGGATCAAGCCCCATCTAATGCATGATGACCTGGTGACCATAGTGAATGCATTGTAATGTCTAGAGTCAATTACTGTAATGCTCTGCATATAGGGCTTTCTGGAATATTGGTGCATTCCCTGAAGCTGGTGCAGAATGCTGCAGCCAGGTTGATAGCTGGAGTTAAAACCTCTGAGCATATTATTTCTGTCTTGTATGACTTGCACTGGTTACCAATGCGGGGATTCACCATTTTCAAGATTGCACTGTTAACATACAGAGACCTGCAGAAACAAAATCCAGACTACATCAAAATATCTTTCTGTCTTATACACTCCAAGCTACCCAATCCACTCCAGTCCACCGAGGCCAATTTGCCTGTCTGCCCCAGATCTTGACTGAAGCAGTCTGGGGATAGGGCTTTTTCCATGACAGCTCCATCTATATGGAATGCTTTACCCATCAGCTTGCAGAATTCTCCCTTGGTGGATGTGTTTAAGAAGGGGCTAAAGTTTACATATTTAAGCATGCTCTTAATGACATCTAGGCTCTGAGATCCCCAGGAGTCAGTTTTATAGCTCATTTGTCATTATTTTAGGATTTTACCATCTGTGAATGCCTTCTGTTTTGCAACAATTTGGTTTGATTTATTATATATGTTATTCTATGTGTTTTGTGTTTCATTTGGTTTAATTGTACAGTACCCAGGGATTTCTGGGATGGGGCACTGTATAATGAATAGACTTGCTTTGCCTTATCTTTTTTTTGATAATTGAAGTTTATTCAGAGTTTTTTTAAACTCCAACTAGTACAGACATGACAAGGTAGCAGATAATAGTTGGAAAAACAGAGGCTTGGGTGTACATGTCTTTCAGATAGCCTGTAGGAATGTGGATGATGAGCAAGGCAAATAGGGTTGTTTTCCAATGTTCTTTTACATTAATTAAGAATTCATGCACAGAATGGATTTGTTATATATTAAACACTTACAGTACAAAATTGGTGATGGGGTTTAATTTGTAACTAACCAAACGCTGTTATACTTTCCTTGACTTACTTTTAACTAAGGGGAGCATGTGCCCTACCGAGTTATCACACCTCTTCCTGCAGCACCTGGTCTTCCTGCAGCACCTGGTCTTCTTTTGGATGTCTCACATCTGACTACAAATTACAGGCCAGACCCTCCTTAGCTTCTGAAATCTGACGGGATCAAGCTCCAAGGTGGTATGGCTGTTGGACACAATGGTGCCCCACATGATGTGGGTGAAAGTGCCCACCAGACTATGCTGTTCATTGCAATGCTAGCTATGGCCACTTGGAGGGCCCATGATCAGTTGGTGGTGCCATATTTTTTCATAGGGGCTGACCCAGTGCAGTGGTGGTTTATTTGCATCCTTTATGCTTGGTGGTGCTGACCTGTGCATTAATAAATACACTGTGAAATCCAGTGTGTCCAGTGCATGTCTTTTTGTGCAGGCTTGCATTGGTATAGGGCCAGTGTATGTGTGACATTGCAGTGGGTGTTCAGTGTATGGGTTTTGGTGGGTGGTGGACTGCTCTGTAAAAATATCATGGGGTGCCTACTCCAGGAGCTGGTGGAGAAGTATCTTTTGACATGTGTCACCCAAGGTTTTGCCTTCCAGTTAGCTCGGAGGGGAGAGGGCTGTGCCTGATTATTCATCAGCCTCATTGTAAACCTCAGGGGACCAGTGGACACCAGCATCAACCTGTACCCATGGGATGTTCAGCCCCATTGGCACATCTAGTGCTGAGTCCTCACATAGGGTGTCAACAGTGAGCCTTGGCTAGTTGTGAATACTTGTGTGATGGCACTGAAGCAGTGGTCCAGCATGTCTATAAATTGATCAAAGCCCACTTGAGCAGACCTGTTGATAGCACCCAGCTTCATGAGCAAGGCATCTACATCTATGTGCAGGAATCATACCTCCTGGTGGATGTCCTGTGCTGTCCATAACTGCTGCTCTTCTAACAATTGAGTTTTGGTGTAAATTTTATTTCATTTATTTGATTTCCAGGTATATTCACTGGGCCCAAGGAGGTCATTTTCAGGAATGAACCAGGCCATTTGGCAGTAGTGCAAGAATAAAGAGCATGTTGTTACATTCCTACATGACCTGCAGCCCGTCTTCTGCTGTTTCCAGAAGCACTTATGGCCCAGATTGCCCATACAGGCAGCTGCTATCATTTGGTTGTGTGTAATGGGTGGGTACACTAAAGGGCTGTTATCCTGGGTACAGTATAGCATACCAGATTGAAGGGGTGGGGTGAAAGGTGTTGTGCTATGCAGAGCTAGGTTTGTGACAGGACCTTGGCTTATCTTCAACAGGTATGTGTGTACTGTCTCCTCTTCCTGAGAGATTGCTTTTTATTCAAGGTGCACCAAGGTCCTGCAACTTATGTTTTACAGTCTGAATTATCTAGGGCATGTTGCTGGCAACATTTTTAGCCTTCTACATAGACCCCATACCTGCATCTAGTGGGCAGACTGGACATGTTATGCACTGGCCTCATATGGGTTTCATATTGCCAGCAAACCTCAGTAACTACAATGTTTTTCTCCTCTGTCATGATGTTTTGCACTTCAGGATACCATTTTGTTCCATATCCATGACTTGTCCCAGGGGTTACACAGACTGGCTTGGTGCAGTGGTGAGTTACCATGCCTATTCCTGTGTACTCTTGTCTGCTTTTAACTCTCCTTTATGTCAGATGTCTCAGCTGGTCTCCTGGTTGCTGTGGCACATGTAGTTTCCCCACAGGGTGGTGGCACATGTTGTATTTTGGGGTCAAGAAATGGGCAATAGGGGTTTCCATTACTTCACAGATCCCTCTACACATCTTTGCACAGCCTCCATGGAGCAGCAGTGGATGGCAGTTGAGTTGCATTACAGCACATAGCCAGGCATACTAGTTACACATGTTTGTGGTGCAGTGTTTGTCAAAATTTGTGGACCGGTCCCTTAAATGATAATTTATAGAACAGGTTAGTATGAGGCCAGCACAATCACAATATCAAAACAGACAAGAAACAATTGCGATTTTACATACCAACGTAAATGGTCAGCTGATCTTGGTGATGCACAAAACAATAAGAAAACTGTATAAAAATTGCTGCATTACAAGAAGTCACTTTATAAAATATTTTTCAAGTTAAAAAAGGGGTTGATTAAATTAGTACAGTAATTCTACTGTACTGTGAGTTGGAGTAATGGTACCACCTATGCGCTCAATTTTTTGAAATCACAACCCGGCAGTTTCTGTGTTTCACAGCCTCAGGAAGTAAGGTTGTTTCTTGGACCAGCTCTCCTCCTGTGAATATAGAAAAAAAATAGATGGAGTGAGGAGCATAGCTGTTCTGTGTGCTGCTGCTGTTTTCTTGGAATCCCATGCAAGAAAAAGGCAAACTTTTAATGAGTTCTCATCTAGGAGAGCAAAACAGAATTTAACAAAATTCTCACAGGCTGTTTATTATTTATTTATATAGTTTTTGTTTACCGGGTAAGGTGTGCTAGCCATAGAGATGGCTATTTTCAGGCACGACCCGGGAGGCTACAAGGTAGTGAAACAATACAAAACAAGGTTTTTACAGCAGGGATACAAGACATAGGTATTGTCAGCAAGGTACACAACAGCATGGATTCCAAGTAATGATGAGATAACATATACAATAGCAGGCAAATACAGCAACTGCAAATACAATTAAAACATAAATCAGGGATAACCAATAAGGAAGCAAAGAACAATACAGAGGGGTGAGAAATAACTTTGTGGCTGGGGATAAACTAGCAAGAGAGCATATCAAATAGTGGGGATAAACTAAGATAAAATATATTGCAGGCATAGCCCATGAGGGGCATATCATACATACAGGGGATTGGTCACAAAACCATTTGAAAAGAGCAGATAAGGAGTTATATTACAGGGAGTTAAAACGGTAGGTGTGGTAGGACAGGGCAGGGCTTAGAAAGGCAGCTCTGGGTGAGCCAAGAGACAGGTGGGATAAGTGAAATCAGCAGGGGGTGGCAGCCAGGTTAGAGGGGTTGTTCATGCAGATGAGGATGAGAAGCTACAGACAAGATAGAGTGAGATGAAGCAGGGAGACAGTTAGCAAGATGACATGACACATGAAGGATGTGTCTAGACTACGGTGGCTTAAAGCAAGAGCATTGACTCAGAGATAAAGTAGTTGCAAAGTGCTTTTCTAAAGGCAGCTTGAGAGGGAGCTTGGAGAAGCAGTAAAGTGAGGGTGTTCCTATGCTGAGTAGCATGGTGGGCAAAAGCACTGGCACCTTTGGATGTGTTACACTTCAGGACACACATGAGTGATGTATCGGCAGAGCATAGGCCATAGCTAGATGTCAGTGGAATAAGTAAATCAGCTAAGGTTTTGGGAGTTTGAGACCTCATAATGCTGTCAACATGGGAGCCAAGTGAGTAGAGTCTGGTGGCATTTGGAGATTGCCAATTCAGATCAGAGTAGAGGAGACAGTGGTGTTTAAGCCAGCTGGAGGAAGTGGCATAGTGACAGATGTTGTAAATGACGTCCCAGCATTGGAAGATAGACTTAGGTATGGCAGCATATTTCATGACTCTGTAGGTCAGGGTGGGCAGAAGTATTCCATGAGCAATGACCAGTCTCGCAGTGGGGGTAAGTACATGGTTAATCCTGCAGGCTATACCTAGTTTGGAATTTACAGATTTGGACATGCTCTGTATGTGAAGATCAAAGTTTAGGGACTGGTCTAACATGACCGCAAGGTACCTAAATGAGGTCACCAAGCCAACAGGTGAGCCATCAGAGCAGGAGACCCTAAAATTGATTTGACAGGACTTAAGTTATGAGTTGGTCCTAAATAGCATGGTCTATTATTTTGGCCTCCTTCAGGACAAGCTTATGATTTAAGAGCCAGGTTTGGGTCCTCTGAAAGTCAGAGGAGACTTGCAGGTTAATGTCAGATATGTTTTTAGAGCTGGCATAGAGGACTATATCGTTGGCATAGAGGAGGGAGGAGGTGGAGGTAAGATTAGAGGTGATGTTATTTATAAATAGGAAAATGGTCACTTGACCTCTCTGAGAAGACTGGGATAAGGTACTCTAGAGGTGTAGAGGATCTCAATTCCGACCTTGGTGCACTCCAGTGCACCAGTACTGAAAATAGGAGTGGTCCCAGAATGGAGCCTTGGGGTACGCCAGTGTTCACCATTGCCTGGTCTGGAAAGGTTGAACTGAACTTAACAAATTGAATTCTATTCGATAGATAACTATTGAACCAAGTTACAACATTGGGGAGAAACCCACTGATATCAGGGTGTTAAGGAGAATGGAGTGGTTTACAAGATCAGAGGCCTTTGTCATATATATAAAAACTGTCCCAGTGAGAAGGCCCAGATCCATCGCATCCAGTGTTGCCATTGGATCCAGCATGTATTGATGCTCTAGGATGCTGCTGTGGGGAACCCTGCAGTCAAGTCACAGCCCGACCCCTTGCAGTTAGCATCAGTGTGCATGCTAGTCAAAGAGTAGAAAGAGAGAGACAGAGAAAGAGAAAGTGTGTGCATGTGTGTGGGGACAATCATTTAATAATCACACATTTGACAAGAAGCTTGCAGTAGGAAAACAGCTGGTCCATTATTGTTACATTATTGACTGTATGGTGATTGCTGTACATCTAAAGCAGTGTAGTCTATCTGTTAGCAAAGCTTGTCATTGTTTACAGTCACCTTGCAAGGCTTCTCATACAGTGTCTTAGAGTCACTCGTCATTGTGAAATCTATATAAGGTTCCACTGGAAGAATGAAGAAACCTGCACCAAATGCTGTTCATGCACAAAAAAAAACAAAAAAAAAAACCTAAGAGTTCTTCATTGTATAATGGAGCTAGTGCACTGGAGCACACCAAGGTTGGAATTGAGATCCTCTACACCTCTGGAGTACCTTGTCCCAGTCTTTTGAGAGAGGTCAAGTGACCATAACTTTGCCAGAACCGACCAAACTAATTGTAATGCTATTTTAATCTTTCTCTGTCAATGGTATGGCTCAAGTTCCAGCACAATGGCAATAAAAAATGGTCCATGATCAATCTGCTGTACCAAGGAGCGGCAAAAGAGCACTTGGTGTCTGTGACATAGACATACTGTAACTGTCAAGTAACTTATACACCATGTATAACTTTTTCTGGGTAACTTTGGTGCGAGTGTTGTGTGGGTGCAGGACCTCACTGTAACTTTGACTCAACAGATTATCCTGGAAATAAACCTGAAATGTTGTCAAGTCAAGAAATATTTTGTTAGTCTCAGAGTAGTGCAGATCTGAATTTGGCCAACCCTGGCAAGGTGACAGTTTAGCCCTTCTTTGGCTCTGAAAGGTAAATTCTGACAGCTTGTAACAGAGTCCACAGTGTAACCCAAACTGCCTTGTAAATACAAAAACACATTCAGATGTGCCAAGAATCTTTCAACTAGTCATGGAGATGGTTTGCAGAGGCTATAAAAGAAAAGAACGCATTACACAGTCACTAGCTGTACCTGCAGTTTCAAGCAGCATCAGCTCTCAGCGAAATGAAAGAAAACTAAGTCAATTATGCACGTGTCTAGACTTAGAATGACAGCCGTTCATCATTTTCTAGCCTCAAAATATCCTATAAAACTACAAAGGATTTCCAGTATGGTTGCTCATGATCCGGCTGCTTTTTTTTCCAAATGGTTTTATCTTTCAACTGGTTAAAAATTATATGTCATTAGCAGTCCATTTTGGCTTCTAAAATATGGGCTATATATCATATTATATCATGTATAAAAACTATCTGGAACATCAACAATAATAGCATGTCAAAATCTAAACCTCCAAGGATTCACCTTCACTGCATACGCAGGCAGGAGAGCCAAAATGAAATCCCAGATGTATCCTCCTGAGAGTTAGCATGGTGGGATACATGATATAGTGTTGCCAGGTCCTTCTCATGTATAGATGAGAAAAAAGACTTGAGCATTATGAAAAATAAGAACTGGAGGAACAAGACCACCATTTTGTTACTACTGTGCAAACTTAGAATATGAATGTGAAGTAATAGGCAGTACTGCTGATTACACTTTAGCAAACAGAGGCATTATTAATTATTTTATAGTACGTGTGAGTGAAATGTTGTTATTATAAAATGGATTTTACAAAACCTATGGATAGTCATTTGCACTCTGATTGGCTAAAGTGCAATCATATGACCAAACATGGTTTGTGGTATAGCCCTATTGCCATGACAGTGGTCAAGTGTCTCTGAACTATTTCCCTTAAATGAGACAATAGTCTTCTTAGCATGAGCAGTGGATTCCTTAGCCATGCTGCTGATTTTTAAAGCTGATTCTGATTGTAAAAGCTGCTGCTAATTAAAAGGTGCTAGGCTACAGCTGCTTGTTAACTGCTGCTGACTGTATATAACAACCAACTGTTACAGAGCCTCCCCTATAATGCGTTACTTGATGGCTAATGTAGCAGCCTCCCTTTACTCATCTGGGCTGTTCTGGGCCCTCGGATCCACACTGCGTACTCCGAGGAGGAGGCCGGTCTGGATTTACACATGGACAATGATATATAGAAGTCGATTGGCAAGCTGCCTCCACCTGAGTTAGTGATATGGGATTCCTGTGGGATGAACTCCAGGTTATCACCTCCAGGAAAATACAGTAACTGCCCCACAGTACCATTCCCACACAGTAAATACATACAATTTCCAATACCCAGCAATACTAAATTGTACCATAAACCACATTTTCATTTTATAATAGGGAGGGGGTGAATGGGAGAAAATAGCACAGTAATAATGAAAGTAACAACAACTATATCCCACACTGTCTCCCACACCTCCCACCTGGGGGGGCACCTGGTCTTCCCCCCAAACATCCATTAGAAACAGTCAATAGGTGGCGGTGGATACCTCACTGGAGTTGCTCCAAAAGGCTGGGATGCAGCGGGAATAAACAGTCTTGAAACTGGAAAAAGAATACCCTCATTGAGGCCCAATATCTCTTAAACAGATACAAACTTTAACTTTACTGCCTAGGCGTAGCTTTAATCTTGGCACAGTCTCGCCCAGGACTTAACCCCCTTTACTAACTAACTAGCTAGCTAGCCAAATAAGAACTCCCCTGAGCCACAGCCTAGAAGTACTGACAGTTTGTAGACTCAAAGGGAGTCTTGCAGAAACTTGTTTCAATGGTACCGTGCTGGCATCAGGAGTTGGTGGTGGTGTATCACAACACCAGTTTACAGGAAAACAGTGGCTGGCTGAAGAAATGAAGAACACTGGTCTTTACCTGTCAGGGCTTTCAAATATTTGCCTCTGAGGCCTTTGTATGTGGTGTTCACCTGACAGGTCTCTCGATGTCTTCCTCTCACTAGTTGTCTTCTCCATCAGTCTGGGGGACAGGGCAGCCTGGATGTCCCTATGACTTTCTGCTTGGAACGCAATTTCAAGATGCACTCATGCTGTAGGGCTTTGGCTCAATCTCTGGCCCCAGCACACACAATGTCTCTGGCTAGAAGAGTCACGCAGTCCCAAAACCTCGTGCCCCATATGAGGGGAAACACAGTCAGCTCCATTTCTCCAGTCTTGGATGCAAAGTTCTCAAATTCCAGGCTGCAGAAAACAGTCTCTGGCTCCAGACTGCAATTTTCTGTCTTTCCAGGCTGCAAATTATGGAGTCTCAAACCTGCAGCAGCAGGTTCAAATCTCACCCAGGGAATCACTTACACAGTCCAGTTCTTTTCCTGTGTTTACTTCCTGTCATAAAGCACTCTGCAACTTGTCCAGTTCTGGGGCCAGCAAAGTCAATGAGCAAACAAGCAGGCCTACTGGGCTAGGTAGCTCACAGCAGTCTCTCCTGCTCTGCTCTCTCTCAGACTCCCTCAGGAATCTCCCATTTTGGAAGGTTGCCAGTCCCTTTTCTCCTTTTCTCCAACTCCCCTTGTGATTGGCTGCAATGCTCCCAGGCTTTCTGGCTGCTCCTTGAACTTTTCCAGTGGCCCCCTTGCCTACCAGAACCTATGGGGGCTGCCATTAATATTTACATTCCTCCCATACATGCAGTCCTTCAATTTTATTATTTGCCCAATTCAAGGGCAGAAAACCTTCACTACTACATCCAGAGGCATTATGCAGTTGATCCCTGGACCCCGCTGCCTGTCCTGGAGCGGGGGATGCATTTTTAATATGATCACACAGCTGAAAAACTGAATGGAGCCATGGCTCTTTTAATTCTGTGGCTGCTGGCTGTGCATGTGCAGAAATGGTGCCGCACAGCCATGATTGTTAATGTTTTGCCAGTCTGGTATTTGGAAGCTCCCCAAAGCATTTGGAGCCCTCTCCCCAGTGCCTGGAGGCACAAAAAACTCATTTGGACCTCAGACCCCTTCTGGTATGGGGTTGAAGAACCCAGAACCTTGGCGGCTGCAGCCACAAAGATAGAACGGGCATCACAGTCAAAATCCCTCCTGGAACCATTGACCAAAGCCCTCCAGTTCCACTTTTGGCAGCAATGGGGACTGGAGTCAGTACTAGAACCCAGTGGGACCATAGCCCCAAAAGGTAAGCCCAATCTGGGTTGGGGGGCATACATTAACATGTGTATTTTTTTTGACTAAATAATCCTAATAAATAAACAAAAATAAAAACTCCAGAGAACTTGCCTGGCATACTTTTAAAGTCACTGGCTCCCAATTTTCCTTGGCCAACTATAGACACCACCTATACCAAAGCTTTTAGACACGCCAAGTCTGAGTATTTTGGTTTCACTGTCCAAAACAACATTAATAACCCTTCTAAGTTCTGGAAAGTTATCCATTCCCTTTCTGTCCTCAGACCCAATCTCCCCCTCCCACTCTCAAGGTTGGTGACTCCCTTATCTCTGACCCTTCTGCTGTTGCTCAGTTTTTTAACTCCTACTTTACTACCTGCGCCCTTTCTCTCATCCCTTCCTCCCCCCCCTTCCTTTTCTCTCTCTACTTTCCTCTTCTCTTTCATTTTCTTTCTTTCCTGTTACTCCCCCTGTTTTTCTAAAGGCTCTGCTTGCCCTTAATCCATTGAAGGGAGGTAGACCCGATGGCCTTGACCCTAATTTTCTCCTCCTCTCTGCACCTGCCATTACTCTGCCCATTACTTTACTTCTAAATCTTTCCTTCTCCTCTGCTACTGTTCCTGATGTTTGGAAACAGACTATCGTAATATCTACAGTATTCGTAAAGGTGGTGATCCCACTTTTCCTGGTAACTTCCGTCCAATATCTCTTCCTCCTACCTTGTCTAAGTTACAGGAACACATTGTTCTATCTCAGCTCACTTCTTTTCTTGGGATAAAACTCCTCCTTCTTCACTCCCTTCTAGTCTGGTTTTAGGAAATTTCACTCCACTTCCACCATCCACCTTTGGCTCACTGACTCTATACTTACAGGTATGGATTAAGGTCTGATTACTTCTGCCATCTTTGTTGATCTTGCTAAAGCTTTTGACACTGTGGCATATCTCCTCCTTCTGGACAAACTTAAAGCTGTGGGCCTCTCTGAGTCTTCTGCAAGTTGGTGTTGTTCATACATTGAAGGCAGGTCCCAAGCTGTCCGGATAGGAAAATCCATTTCATCCTCACTCCCCATTAGTGCAGGTGTCCCTCAGGGGTCTGTCCAGGGTTCTATTCTATTTCTATATTCCTTAATGACCTACCTTCTATCTGTTCATCTGCATCCATTCATGTGTATGCTGATGATACAGTTCTTTTTGCATCTGGCTCCTCTCCCTGTGATCTTACCTCTCAGCTACAGTTAGATTGTGACAACATCAGCGCTTGTTCAACTCTAACCTATTGTCCCTTAATGCCAAAAAAAAAAGTCTCAATGACTTTTGGCACTTGTCAGAGGCTTGCCAGACTTACTTCTGTCCCTCTATTTTATTTCCTAGATGGTGCTAATTTAAGATACTTCCTCCTTTAAGTACCTCAGGGTCTGCCTTGACTGGCATCTTGATTTCTCTGCGCATATTGACGCAATTCATTGTAAGCTTCACCCTAAACTACTGTAGGTGCTTTGTAAAGGAATGAAGTGAGTATTCTGCTCCCTGCCTGCCGAGAAATTGTACTAAAAATAATCCTTCCAATCTTTGACTATGGTGACTTAGTCTACAGTAGTGCTCCTAAATCCTCCATTTCCAGACTGGACCCCCTTTTTCATTCTTTCTGTCATTTTGCTTTAGATTGCTCACCTCATACTCACTACTGCTCTCTTTACTCAGCCCTTTCTCTCTCCCCCCTCTTTTGAAGCTAGGTGCCTTTCCCATTGTGTCTCTTTTTTATCCCAATTCTGGTTTGACTCACTTCCCTCTTACCTCAGAGCACTCCTGTCACCTCCCCCTTCTTCTTCCTACCCTCTCCACAACACTACTTCCCTCCTCTCTCTTTCTTCTAGAAAATCTACTGTTGGTCAGTCTGCTTTTTCCTACCATTTTCCTAAACTTTGGTCCTCTCGTCCCCTTTCTGTTCATTCTGCCTCTTCTCATTCCTCTCTAAAATCTCTTCTTTATGTCTATTGCTATCCTTCCTGCAACTGTATAGGACCCTTTCCTTTTGTACTCCCTCTAGTTGTTACTGGTTGTCCTCTTCTTCTTTCCCTCTCTAGTTTTGCTCTGTTCATGCTGTTTCACTACTTTTCCCTTCTTCTCATATAAGATATTGTTACATTTGTCTAATTGCATTGCTTCTTATATTTATGATCCTGTGTGTCTTGTCTATATCGTTGTATTTGACTTTGTACTTTTAGTATTGTATTGATTAGTTATCTCTTTCTCCCCTCTCCCCAGGACAGATCTGGAAACGAGCTGTTGTAAACTCAGTATGTATTTCCTGGTTAAACTTTTAAATAAATAAATACAAACTAGGTTTGTATTGGTACTAGATCAAAAGAGTGATTGCAAAAGCGCTATAATAAAAAGGAAGACAACACACTAGCACTGACACTGATGACAGATCAAAAGGGCAACAAGTAAAAATCACGAAAACTACCAGGAACTAAAATGACACGGCAGACACAGCAAACGGGCAGTAACACACAAAGCACTAAGAATTCCATTCCAGCGCTACAGTTTTATTTACAAAAGCAAAAAAAGCAGGTGTATAAAAGAAAGTGCAGAGAAGCATAACATAACACAGTGCATCCTTACAGGTACATAATAGAATTACTATACAGCCAAGACACATACCCCATACATTCCAACAGCCGCACAACCCGTCAAACTAAGGAACTGAATCACTAAGCCAGAAGCTGGCTATTATAGGCAATCCCATATAAATAATCATAATGCGATCTGTTTGGATAGTCCGCAACAGTGACAGCAATCCTTTTCCCCAAATCCTTATATTCTCTCTTGGACAGCACTGACTGCTGTCCCAACACCCCCTGTTCTAGCTTAATGTCTGTAAGTCACTGCTCAGATCTCAAGCATAACAGCACTAGTTTATAAGGGGGGCTTTGAGCCCCACACACCCCACATGGGGGGCTTCAGCCCCCGCATCCCCCTACCTCCATATAAGCATACTGGGGCCTGCACCAACCACCACACATGAGGCATCAGGGCAGCTGCACCAACATGACCTGGTGCTGTGATGTTCCAGTAGTATAAATGCATGTCACCCATTTTCTTTTACTCAAATGCGTTCACCATTATTGCGGTGCTCATATCACCCAACACTGGTTTGTATTATATGTGTGATATAATGCTTTCAAATGTTGTTTGACTGAGAAACCTAAAGAATGAAAAAGTTTTTAGCTTTTAGCAAGAAACTGGGCATGCACATGCAGTGAGCATTTTGCTACAGAAGTGGCTTTCGAGGGGTGTGACACTGTCAGTCCAGTGCAGAGTGGTCTGCAAGGGGCTCATCAGTGTCACGCCAATCATCAGCCAGGCTGGTCATGACAGTGCTCTGGCTTGCTGGGAGGAAGCTTCATGTAGTTTAAAGGAGAGTGCCAACCCAATCACAGATCAGCTCTTTCCTTTGATCTACATAATTCTGAACAGCAATCACAGCTGATCTGTCATGATCAACCTGCTTAAAACCATCCCTCATAGGCTGAATTACACCCTGCAGAAAAGAAAATCATCCATCGATGTCTATTGCTGCTGCTGCCTTTACTGTCCCCCACTTGAACCTCCCACACACCCATCACCCCCCCCAACAAACATAACACCGACACTGGGGTGCCCAATCCCCAGTGTCACCACCTTAAATAAAGAAAAACATCCATCAATGTCTGTTACTGCTGCCGCCATTACTGTCCCCCTACCTGACCCTCCCACTCAGCACCCTTCCCCCCTCCGCCCTCCCAAGCCCTTACTTACCTACCTACTGGGTGTCCAATGTCATAATCCTCTCTGGACTGCAGACACGTCGTCACTCTTCAACGACAGACTGCAAACTGAGGAAATCAGGTATGCGGTTCAATGTATTTCAATGGGGTTTTGAACTAAATGGCATAACTTGCTTGTTTTTGAATATACTTGAACCACATATTCAACATGCCTTTTTTGGGACCCCACCTCATAAACAGTGGCAGTGAAATTAGGCAAATCTGTCCCAAAAGGTGTTTTCATGGTCACTGTGTGAAATCACTTTTCGGGCAGAATTTTAAACTTTTCTCCACCCTTGTTCATGAGGTGGGCTCATATGAAGGCTATGTATTGTCATAAGAAGGCTATGTTGAAAATTTGGGGTACAAATATGAGAAAACAAAGTTATGAGTCTGCATTGCAGTTTTTCAATGCATGCTCATAACTGTGGTCATTTTCAATATTTTGACCTCAACTTTTCAACATAGTCGTTTTTTCTCACCACCTCATGAATGTGATACCTGTCATTTCTCAAATCCTACCCAAAATGTGCTTTAACACTTGTGGCACAAAATGACATTTCAGACATTGTTTTATAAATGACACTTGTCATGCTTAGAAGGAGTGGTCGTGAAAAGATTATGTTGAAAATTTGGGGTAAAAAAATAACTAAGTTATAAGGAAACAAATTGTTCCAACATTTACTCATAACTTTATTTTTTGCAGATTTTGGCTCCTAATGTTCAACATATCCCTTGTGTTACCCCACCTCCTGAACATGGCAGGTGTCATTTTTCAAATCCCCTCCGAAACTTGTTTCCACAGTCGCACAACCAAATCACCTTTTGGATGGGATTTTAAAAAATTCCACCTATCTTGATCATAACGTCAGGTCATAAAAAGAATGTTGGACATTTGGGGTCCCACTTAAAAGTAAATATTGCCTCTTAGCTGCCCTATCCTGGGTAATCACAATCTAACAATGTGTTAAAGCAGGACACCACAGAAAATGATACATTGCATCTCATCTACTCTATCCTGGGTAAATACATAGTAAAAATGTGTACAAATAAGACCTGGTACAACAGCAATACCAGTGGCGAACATTCAGTATTGACAAGTGCTTGTTTTTTACTTGTGACCTAACCTATACCCAGACTATAATGTTTCAAGGCTGCAAGCTGGTATGTTAAAGAGGAATGTCCCCATTATAACAAATTCTTATTGTCATTGTACGTAAATGGAGTGGGTTTTTTTTAACCGTTAATGTTAACTATTTCTATTTAAACAAGACCATATCCTTGTATGACTCACCCACCAACTGAGCATGCAATTATGTCACAGTACTTTCTATGGTATAACAGTTGTTTCTACAGCAACTGCCTGTGTCACCAAAATCACAAGAAAGCACATTTTCTGTATACTTGAGCAATGGGAATAGCTGAGAAATCTCTTACTTAAACACAAATATTTCTTTACTTGGCAGCCCATGGGAAATGAAATAAGGGCAGGATGAGTATGTTTAGGTTCAGATATTATTTTATTACATTTAGTGCACAGTAATGGGAATGTCCCTTTTTACTCTGCTACACAACTCACCTTATGTGTTAATATTGAAGAGCACAAGGCATATTAGATGCTTCCCTATATGCTGTCATCACTCTTACCTTAAGGGGAAGATAAGAAGTGATACAGCAAAGGACCAATTTTGAAACACAATTTCATGTCTAAAAACACATTTAGGAAACAATTTAGATTACATCAATTGAGTTTAATTTGAATAAGTGGGACAATTAGACAGAATATAATAGCCTCCAGACAGAATATTGCAATTTGCTTTGCTACTGTATTTAAAATTCTGTGTGTGTACAATCCTGTTTGCTTTTTTCCTTTTACTGCTAAAATTAATTTAACTGTATTTTCTGTTTGAATTTCTAGCTCCTAATTTAGCTCAGCGGCTGGACTGGAGAAGAAAT
The DNA here is from genome assembly GCA_016271365.2 of Neoceratodus forsteri. Lineage (NCBI taxonomy): Eukaryota > Metazoa > Chordata > Ceratodontiformes > Ceratodontidae > Neoceratodus > Neoceratodus forsteri. The sequence goes on along the minus strand of CM028131.1, from coordinate 884,250,949 downwards.
TAGCTTGCAGAAATTAATGTAGTTTGACTAGAATCAGTGATCTTTATACATTGTGTGATCCACCACTTAGGCTAAATGAACTGGTTGTAAGTGGTTCCAGTTTAATTGACTGCAGAAGAAAATTGATGAATTAGTATAGAGAAGTTCTATGCAAATTGGATAAAGCTGATAGAAATTAGGAACAGATAGGTCAGTTCTGGCTGAACTGTTTTACGTGGGATTTAAATCTTAATTGTGCTGATGTTCAATTGGATTATGTTTTGAAGCTAGTGAAGGAAAACATAAAGTCTTGTTAATGAAATATAATTTGTAAAATCTATTTTAATGGGTTCTAAGGAAACTCTAGCAGAATCTTTAGTTAGGCTTATACATATGCAGAGCAGATATCTTGTAACTGTTCCATAATTATAGAACCAGGTGGGGCTAACATGGAAACAGAATTTGATGGCAGATAAGGGCCACTTGGCCCATACAGGCTTCCCATTTTCCCTACCTACAGCATCACTGCAGACCCTAATCAATCTCTGACTCATTTTCCCTCCCTACGTCCTTTCCACTATGATTCCCTTATGCCTATCCCATGCATTCTTGAACCACACCACTGTTTTCACCCTCACCACCTCCACTGGAAGGCTGTTCCAGAAATCCACCACTCTTTCTATGAAGAAGTACTTTCTAACATTTCTCCTGAATCTACCCCGCTCCAGCTTCATAGCATGTCCCCTTGTTCTTGAGCACCCTTTTTTTCTGAAAATGCTTCCTTCCTGTACCTTATTTACACCTGTGAGGTAGTTAAAAGTCTTTATCATATTCCCTCTCTCCCTCCTCTCTTCCAGGGTGTACATATTGATGTCCTTTAGTCTCTTGTCATAGGGCTTTTGGTGCAGACCCTGCACCATTTTAGTTGTCCTCCTCTGGGTTGCTTCTATTCTGTGTATGTCCTTCCATAGATGTGGTCTGGACACAGTACTCATGGTGTGGTCTTACCAGCAACCTATACAGGGGCAACACCACCTCCCTCTTTCTGCTGGTGATACCCTTCCTTTTGCACCCCAGCATCTGCTTAGCCTTTCCAACTGCCTTGTTACACTGCCTAGCCGCCTTTAGGTCATCTGATATGATTACCTCAAGGTCTCTTTCCTGCTTGGTCATCAATACCACTCCATCAATTTTGCACTCTGTCCCCAGGTTTCTGTACCCTAAGTGCATTAATTTGCACTTTTTCACATTGAAACCTAGCTGCCATACCCTTGCCCACTCCTCAAGATTTCTCAGGTCTTTGCTCATCCTTCCCACCCCACCCCCCAGAGTGTCCAACCTGTTGCAGATGTTGTTGACATCCACAAAGAGGTAGACCTTCTCTTCTAGCTGTTCTGCATTGTCACTTACAAAGAAATTAAAAACAGGAAAGAAGAATGAGAACAGAAAAAAAGGTGTGATTCACATTTAAGGAACACCAATAGCAGTTTCTGGTGTAGCAGCCAATGTTATATTTACACAATAAGGCACAACAGGTGTGTGTTATTGTGTAATAATCACTCCTGGGGTGGGCTGCTACCGAGGCAAAGTTGAGCTTCTAATTACTCCCAGGAGTGATGTTATTACACAATAACATACACCCTGGAGTGCCTTATTGCAATTATACAATGTCTTGTTGTTATATACAGAATAAAAAAATAATTTTAAAGAATGTTTTTGTTAGTGTGGGAAAATATTTTTGTTTCTTAAGAGAAGATGCAAACAGTCATGCTAATCCAACAAATCCAATCTTACAGTGATGTTATTGTGTAATAACATCACTGTCTCAATAGGTCAGCAGTCAATCATCTTCTTACATTTTTCCTTGCCATTGTATAATAAGCAGTCTCTCTCCATGGGGTGGTTGGGCAGAATGAGTTTTGATATATTTTAAACAAAGCTGACTCCTTTTAAACTGCTTTAGCAGTTTACAGGCTATCCTTTTCAATGGCATAGAAAATTAGTGATGAATGAAAATACATCAATATTGACAAAAAAGGTATGAGACTAATATTTGCAGACACTGAAGTGCTAAAGTCTTAAGATATACTTCACTGTAAGCTGGGTGTTTCCTTTGCCTTTCTAGTTTTCATTAGAGGTTTTTCTCCCCGTGACTGAGGGCATCTTTACAGCCCTGCCCCCACCTGCCTTCACAGGTGTCTGCTTTCCCCAGTGACTCACCTGGTCTCAATGAGTTGACACATGGCTTTCCCCCTGGTGCGGGGTTGGATGATGGAGGGCCATCCTCCCGCCCAGTCAATAATAAAGTGCAGACCAGGGTCCAGGGTAGCAGCATGGGTCAGAGACAGATAGACATGGCTTTAGTAAGCCCCCGACCATCATTTTTCTGTTTTTGTTCCCTGGCCCTGCCACAGTGTGCATATGCATACATGGAGGCACACATGCATCATGCACTTGCAGCTCCTCCCTTTGTGCTGCCCAAAATGAACTGCTAGCAGGCCTTCAGCTGGTGGCAGGCTAAGGCCAGTCCAACAAGACTCCCCAGCCCAGGAGAAGAGAGCAGTCAATTGTATACTTGATACTCTCCCACCCTGGACCCCCAACAACCCAAGCTCCTTCCTGAACGTGGGGCGCTGGCATGGCAGGAGGAAGGTACCCTGCTCCTCAGCCCTTCATGTCAATGGGCTGGCCTTTTCATTCATTCATTCATTCATTCATTCATTCATTCATTTAACAAATCAGAGAAACCTTTGAGCCAAGGGCTCTTTTACAGAGATTCCACATCAAATCACAAGAATAACAAATGTCAATGGTTTCAGTAAGTAGTACAACATGAGGAAAGTAATTACATAAATGAAAGAACAATATGGTAAGATACATATTGCATCAAGTGCAGCCAGTAGCCTTGTCTGAAGAGGGATGGAAGGGATTACAAGGAGAGAAGGATGGGAGAATTGGGGAGGGGGGTGGAAGGAGCAAAATAAGAGCAAGGAGGAGCTGCCACAATGTAGCTATGTAGGAAAAGACCCATGGGAGTGGGGTGAGAGAGAGAACAAGGTGAGGAAATGGGGGAGTAGGAGTGGAGGGGTAGAGGAAGGGGGATGAGGTAGGATAAAGAGGATGGGGATGGGAAAGGGATGAAGGAAGGAAGTGCTGTATGTGGAATAGCGCAGCAACAGGGTAAGACTATACAGGGCGAATGGTAAAAGAGGAAGGTCCCAGTGCATTTAGCTGTCTGCAAAGATTAGGTACAGCAGTCACAAGATGCTCTGGAAACTCGGAATTGACACAGCTTCCACTTAAATGGTCCCAAGGTTGCAGTCTGCACAATCTCAGGAGGAAGGGAATTAAATAAATTAGCAGCTCTAACTGCAATGGATCGCTGTTGGAGCGAGGTTCTACAGCAAGGGACAGTAAATGTTTGGCTCACAGAACTTCATGTGTTTGTTTAAAAAAAAAAGTAAATATGTTGGTTCAGTTCTTGCACCAATGTTTTTATTAGCACATTGATATAATTAGTACATTAATGTCCTGTATGCATGGAGGCACTGCTTTTACATTGATATAGTTTTAGAAGCCAGTATCACTGCAAACACTCTAAAATTATACTATATATTAATGGAAAGAAGAGTGTCAGACCTCCTCTGTGCTCCTAACCACCCCTACACACTCAGATGCTCTGAGGCATCCCTCCTTGTAGTTGTCAAATGCCCTTTTAAGATAGAGAACAGCCCCTTTTCACCTTGCCTCAAGGTTCTCGAATTCTCTCTCACTACACATTGGCAGCCTATCCTCACTTGAGCTATTCAAAGGTGCACTGAGGAAATACCTGCTGGGTTACATCACTTGCTCTTGCACATATGATAGTACAGTATTTCGGTATGCATCTCACACCTGTGCTCCCTGCTTAGTTTCCTTGGTCTGTGCCAGGTGGGGGTCAAATACTTACACATTTGTACACTTTGTACTGGGATCAGACTTGTAATCTCTCCCATTCCAAGAATGGGTGCTACATTTACTGTATATAACATATACTCTTTTATCATATCACTCTATAGACAGTAATGAGTTTGATTCTGATGGTATTGTTATGTACTTGTAATGTTTGCCTATTCCCAGGCAGATCCTACTGTTACATGTCATATGTTACATAATAAAAATGCTGGCTTTCAATTCTCATTTAGCAATGTGACAGGGCTCCACGTTAAATAGCATGTGAACAGTACCATATGGCAATCTGGTGCTGAGGTCCTACCTTTGGACAGCATTTCTTGCCTGTCAAGTTGACTGTGGTCAGTTATTGGCTGAGCAAGCTGTCGATCAGCTATGCTCGGGTCCTCTGGCATGAAAGAGCTGTTCCCTGCAAAATCTTCTTGCGAGCAGAAGGAGGAGTAACTACAACGCTGAAATCACCTGTTGGATTAAATTCATTCAGGACCCAGGAGAATAACAAATCCAGGGACACTGGTTTTCTGTACTTATGGATAAGCAAACAGATTCACGGAATTTGATTGGCTAGGTGGCTTTTCAAATATCCCAACAGTGCCAAAAGGAACTCTTGTTTGTTGACGGAATTTTATCTCGGTGATAAAAGTGCCTCAAAACTCTCACCACTGCAGCATTGGCCCTAAACTGAGACCTGCCAAACTTGCAAATGCTCTACCTCTTACCGTCTCCACTGACCTGCTCAACTATGGAGACTAAGGAGGACCTGATTGACTCTGCCAATTGCAAAAAAGTAAGTGATCTGGCCTGCATGTTTAAAACTGCATGGACTTGTATATAGTACAATGGGAAGTCAGATGCACCGATATTCAGGACAAAATCACAAATTGGCACTAGAACCTATATAAAAGTGTTCATTATTGCAACAAGGTGCAAATGTGCAAGCAAAGATTTTTCACTACAAATGCAGCAAACAGACAGCCAAAATGCTGACCTTAGAAGGTTTCAACCACTTGCTTCGCTTTATACTTCAGAGTCTTAGCCTACACATATGCACCTTTTCGGCATAAAGTGAATATATATATATATATATATATATATATATATATATACACACACACACATATATATATATATATATATATATATCTATATTCATTGCACAAAACTGTGTTAATGCACCATTAAGGTTGTAACATCAAAAGTAGGGAAATTCAACCTTAGGGATGATAAGGGTAACACTGCATCCACACTGTGCATGCAGGAACAGGCATAAAGGATGTGTTTTGGTGTTTTGAACCCCAGTGCTCATTCATTGTACTACAATATACCTATCTTAAGTTACTCATGGTATGGGGTGAGCATTTGGATTCAAAATGCCAAAACACATCCTCATCCCCCCCCGTGCTGTGGTACACCGGGGATCCCACCCCCAGTGTCCTGAAATATTAATATGTGTATATTTTTAAAACATTTAAAATGTTTTTGCTGACATTGGGGTGCCCAATCCTTGTGTCAACACTACACCCCCTCACCAGTGTGGGACAGTTGGGAGCACACCCTCAGTGTCCCAAAATATGAATACATATTTATACTGTACATGTATATATAGACAGCAAAAAACTCTATTAATGCATCAGTTAGGGGTCATAGCACAGTGACAAAAGCATGGAAATGTGGTGTCAGGGTTCCCAACCCTACAACCCCAACCCCACCCTCCACACACCAACAGACATCGGGGTTACATTGGAGTCTTTGGCCTAACTCTTACCCCATTCCATGTGTAAAGAAGCTGAGGTGGTGCGGTGTAGGAGAATGGGGTGAGAGTTAGGCATGACGACCCCAACGCACACCCCAATACCTGTTGGTGTGTGTGGAGGAGGGGTGGGGTGGGATTGTAGGAGTAGTAACCCTAACGCCAGATTTCTATGCTTTTGTCGCTGTGCTACAAACCCTAACTGATGCATTAATGGAGTTTTTGACATGAATTTCCCTTCTTTTTGAGAAAGTGCAATGTATCTAGTAAGTGGTATGTGTCAGTGCGAGTGCAGGCCTTCCAGGCCCTGCGCTCCCTTCATATTGCACATTTTTTGCATAATGGTATGCATATGTGGGAGTGCAGGCCCTTTGGGTCCTGCGCTCCCATTTACACATAACTACGGAGCCATACAGCGGCCCTATAGGGCAAGGAACCCTTGTAACCCTAATTTGCTAATATCTCAGCAATGTAGCAGCTAGGAAAAACATTCCAGGGCTGCTGTAATCATGACAGTGAGACCTCCATGCAACATGCATCAACTGAATCCGTATCTTGTGTTGTTTACGAGATATGGGAGCCGAGAAGTGCTGAAAATGCACCCTTGGAACCCTTGTGACACTAATTTGCCATTATCTCCGTAACTGTGGCAAGTAGGAAAGAAATTCCACTGCTGCTGTAATCTATGATTTCAAAACTTGTTTTTACAGATTAGGTGACCTAAGCTGTGGGTAATGAAAACTCCATATCTGGCTTCGTTTTCAAGATACGGGTGCCGAAAGGTGTCATGGACGCTGCAATGTTATCCTATGGGGAAATTTCTCAACTTTGGAACACTGTAACTTTTGTCCCTTTGATAGTTTTGGTACCGAACCACCAAATGGCACATCTGTGGGACCAGGACTTGCCACCCTGCAAATTTCGGCCTAAAAGCCCAAACAGTTTTGTTGCAAGAGGATGGCAAAGATTTGTAGTGTTTTTGCAAAGTTCTTTCACAAACCGCGAAAGTTTCGCAAAAAACAGCACAAAACCTTTGCATTTGCGAAAGTATCACAGATTTTTTTCCCATGATTTGTGAAAGCACCGGAGGTCCAATTTTTAAAATTACATTTCTGGGGGATTTTACCTTCCCAAAAAGATAGGGCTGGCATCCTTAGGACCCGACTAGGTAAACCCATCAGTCAGTGTTTATCTAGAGGGTCCCAAATTTAAACGGCAGGCATTTTTCTCTCTTGTTAACTGAAAACAAGATGGTGGCAGCATGAAAGTAAAAGGGCCATTTGCAAAAGGAAAATTGTACTTGCAACACTTTCGTGAAACACATATATATTTTTTCCCCATTGACGATAGATAATGGGAAATTTGTTTTTTGATTAACTTTTGAACGGTTTAATATTTTTACACCAAATCTTCAAAAGGCACATCAGTGACCCAGAATGCATCTTCCCTGAAGTTTTCAGATGAAACCAACAAATCATGTGGGCTGTGGGTGCGAACAAAGAAACTTGCAAAAAGTCAATTTTTATGCATTTTTTTTGTGTTCTGCAGCTCTGCAACCATACATCCGTCTGTAGTGCAATTTGCCAGATACAGAAACGTATGGTACCAGACTGTGCATGCAAAATTTTAGGCAAATCCGTCATACGATAGCAATGTTATTAAGGTGCAAAATTTGAAATTTAACATTAAAGTGCTTACTCAACCCTAACTATAGTGCCACTACTGTGGCACTATATTACACACACACAGTGGAAGCTGACAAAGTAAGCGTATCTGCTATGAAAAAAATGTAAATGCTCAATTCGGCAACCACATCTCTCTCTAATAGCACTTACACATACCAGGCTTCACAAAGCTCCTTCACTATGACCATTAGTCGTCTGTCTGAAACAATGCCATCCCTACTTCCTCCCACACTGCAGACTAATGAGTATGCTGTATGTAGAAGCGGTGTAGAGAAGTATTAGTTACCCACTGAATTATGGCAAGCAGAACAGTCACTCCATCCTACTGGCAACCTAGTATTATAAAAAAAAGGAAAAAGAAAAAGCAATACTTCTTTTCTCCACCAACCTCAACAGCAACCTCAGCCTCATGTAATGACAGTTTCTCAACTCACTGTGTCATTGAGGCTGATAACAGTGGGGATCAGGGGTGCCTGGCTGTCAGAATCATGTCATCATTTTCAACCTGGCTCTACCTGGTGAAAGAACCATTTGATTAACAATACTAAATATAATACCCTTTTTGAAGATACATAAACTTATTTTTGTTATAAATCAAAATTTTTCTTTTTAAAAAGTAGCCCATTTTATAAGTGCAATAAGACACTCCAGGGTGCACATTGAACAGATATTACCACACTTCCAGGGGCTGAATGGCCTTGTGCCTTACTACGCCCCCTGGTCATTTAGTAATATCTGTTCAACAGCACACCCTGTCGTGTCTTATTACTTAAGTGTTGTCTACTGTGCTTGAGATTTCACATTTATACACACAGTAGCTCAGATACATAGATTTATCACACAGCATTTATGTCCACGCCTATTGCATTAACTATTTTTTCCATATATCTTTTTTCTCCCAGGCTGTATTCCATTGCAGGGATATACCCTGGTCCCAGGGATATAGGCAAGGCAAGGCAAAATTTATTTAAAAGACGCCCAATCCTGGAGGCTCTGGGCACCATACAAAATAGATAAAACAGCATCAGAATAAAATAAAACATCACAAATTTTAAACAACAAAAAAATAAAATAAATAACACAGCAAATAATTTCAGGTTCTTACTACAATTTATGGTTTTATCCATAAAAGCTTGGGAAAATAGGAGGGCCTTCAGGCGAGCCTTAAATATATCTACAGTGGGTGCTCCCTTGACCTCAGCTGGCAAAGAATTCCAAAGAACGGGAGCTGCGACACTGAAACCTCTGTCACCAGCAGATTTTAGCCTCGTTCTAGGAATGGCCAGGAGGCCTTCACTAGAAGAACGGAGAGGGCGGGTAGAGAGAGCAGGTACCAGAAGGTCCAACAGATAACCAGGGTCTTGCCCATGTAGGGCCTTATAGATGAGAAGACCCACCTTAAAGAGGATTCTCCACCTGACTGGTAGCCAGTACAATTCGCGCAATACCGATGTAATGTGGCAAAATTTATGCTGCCCAGTAAGTAACTGGGCAGCTGCGTTTTGCACCAGCTGCAGCCTGCAGAGAGATCCTCCTGTGACCCTGAGGTACAGCGCATTGCAGTAGTCAAGCCTGGATGTGATTAAGGCATGTGTCAAGGTAGGGAGTTCCACAGGCAGAACAAGAGGCTTAATCCTGGCAATATTTCTGAGATGGAAAAAACAGGAATGAACCGTGGGGGATATTTGTGCCTCCATAGCTAAATTCCTGTCCAGAACCACTCCAAGATTTCCCACCCAAGAGGAGGTCTTCAATGACACAGCTCCTAGAGCAAATCCAGTTGCTGAGTCAAAGGCCATCCTATCATGCACTCTGTTCAACTCCCCTACCAATACCTCCGTCTTATCAGGATTCAATCGCAACCAGCTGGAGGCCATCCAGTCGTTGATCTCAGCCAGGCAGATACTTAGCATATCCACTGCGTTGGATGTTCCTGGGGCAAAGGACAGATATAGCTGGGTGTCATCGGCATAACAATGGAAACCCAAGCTATACTTCCTAATGATCCCTCCCAAGGGCAGCATATACACTGCGAACAACATTGGGGCCAGTACCGATTCTTGAGGAACACTGCAAAATAGGAGGCTGGATGTAGATGAAGAATTCCCCATCACAACCCATTGCCTCCTGTTGGTAAAAAAGGACTCAAACCAGCAGATGACAGTACCAGTGAGTCCACTGAGCTCCCTAAGGCAGTCAAGCAACACACAATGGTCCGCAGTGTCAAATGCTAAAGAGAGATCAAGGAGAACAAGAATTGTCTTATCCCCCCAATCTCTTGCCCTGAGGAGATCATTTTGCACCCGAACAAGTGCAGTTTCTGTATTATGCCTAGCCCGAAATCCCGACTGGAAGGGTTCATACAACTCATGAGTCATGAGGTGCTCTTCCAACTGAAGTGCCACCACCTTCACCAAAAAAGGAAGGTTGGATATAGGATGGTAATTTGCCTTGACCTCCGGGTCCAGAGTTGGTTTCTTTAAGAGAGGTCTCACTAGTGCCTCCTTCAAGGCATCCGGAAAGACCCCCTCAGATAAGGAGCACCGGACAATCAAGGCAAACACCGGGTCTACAGAGTCAACACATCTCATTAAGAAACTTGTCGGCACTGGGTCCAGCTCACAAAAGGTGTGCTTCAGATTGACTGCCACCTCAATGACCTCACTAACCTCCACTGGTCTAAACTCCCCCCAACCAGGCGGAGTGCACTCAGAACACATAAGGAGACCACTGCCAGCTATGACATTGCTGGCTGAAGAGGCCACCTGCTGGATCGTGGACACTCTGTCCGAGAAGAACCGAGCAAACTCTTTGCACTCTGTATTAGAAAAAACCCTCCCGGGTTGCAGACAAGCAGGATGAAGTAGCCTGTCTACAGCTCGGAAAAGTGTAGCTGGTTGGTTCTTCCCAGCAGCAATCTCCCTGGACAGGAACACTGCCTTCTTACAGTTGACTGCCTCATGGTATGCACTATAATGCATATGCAGGACCAGTTTGTCCTCCTCCAAGCCGGACCTCCTCCAGCAACGCTCTAACCTCTGACCCATCCTCTTCATCTCCCTGAGATCTCCGTCAAACCACGGGGACCTCAGGTATGAAGTTCTGGGTCATACACGGATAGGTGCGAGGGAGTTAATGGTGTCAGATAACACCCTATTATAGGTGTCAACCTCAGCACCAACACCTCTGATGCATGCAGCACCCACACTAGATAATTTAGCTGCTGCCAAAAAAACCTCAGGGGTCAAACCCCATAAAGGGCGACAGCTCATCATCTCAGCAGGGGAAGGGTTTCTGGCGGGAGTCCCAAGCATGAGCTGCACCATGCAGTGATCAGACCAAGGTATTCGATCAATGCTGAGATTAGCAATCTCAAGCTCCAATGAGAACACCAGGTCCAACATGTGGCTGTCCTGATGAGTCGCTGCAGTAACAGCTTGTGTCAGGCCCAGGGAGGACATAGTGTGAAGAAAATCATGACTACACCTTTGATACCCATCGTCAACCCAAATATTGAAATCCCCCAGAAAAACACATTTGGGGGATTCCAGTGTTCTGTCGGCGACTAATTCAGCGACCTCCTGCAGGAAATTCCCTATTGGCCCAGAAGGGCGATAGATAAGGAAGATCCTGCAGCCTGCACCTGGTTCCCCATGAACTGGCACACATTCAAATGAACCTGAAGTTTCCACTGGGTACACGGTGAAGGCCAGACTGGATCTAAAACAGATAGCTACACTGCCACCCCTGCATTCCACTCTGGGGCAGTGCACCACGGTATACCCAGGAGGGACTGCGGCCTCAAAAACTGGGCCCACATCATTCCCAACCCAAGTCTCTGCAATGCAAGCCAGATCAACTGAAGAAATCAAGTCTGCAATAATTGCTGTCTTGTTTCTAATTGATCTGGCATTGCGTAGCACAGCCCTCAGGGGACTGGAGGGTGAGGCAGCCCCTCGGGTAACCTGACTACTCGGTCTGGTGGATTCTCTGGAGACGGGCACCAACCACGTCTGGCCTCTCCCAGGTGCTCATTGTAGCTCAGGGCACCTTCTGGACCCGACAACCTCTATCCTACCACCATCCTATATGCATGGGGTGCCCCACTGCCCATGATCAACTCGATTCCTTCTAATCCCCACTTCCCGACAGCATCTTGCCGTGGTGTCTGAAACTGGGAGAGGGATTAAAGGACGCAGATCATGCAGCAGGGAGCTCCCATACATATTCCTGGCCTCCCTAGGCCTTCCCCTATAACCCTTACACATCATTAAATATTAAACTCAGGATACAATAAATATCACCATTAATTATGCACAATTAAATAAGAACTAAAAATGCCTGCCTAGCCTAATCATATAAAACAAACAGATATACTAATACAGTTAATAAATCTCATGTGCAAGACAAAACTACTTCACAATAATACTAAACCAACTGCGCTATCCCCACACCAAAAATGAGTTCAAATACTAAGCAGTGAGGCATTAAGACACTAAAGTCTCTTTCAGTACTTATAAAATTATGGGGAGTAACTTACCCTCCACAGTGTTTTCAACACCGAGTGGCACTTGTGCCACTCACACGCTCATTGGGCCATTGCTTCCACTGGGTCCTGGCCCTTATCTAATGTCCCAGAGCTTTTCCTCCATGACAGGGTCATTGGGGGGGAGCAAGAAGCTCCTCTTCCTTGAGGCAGTCCACTGTGTGACAAGGATTTGGTGGTGGTTAGCATTAGGACTCAGAGGGCCTCAGGAGCTAGGCCATCATCTAGACGGCATACAGGTTTTTCTCTCTTGTATGCCTGTCCCTTCCTCTTCTCCTAGTGTGGGCAAAGCTTCTTGGGCCTCAGCTGCAAGCAATGTCAGCTTGTGGAGACAGTATGCTCCTTTGGCCCACTGCAGGGGTTGCTGCAGTTCTGGTTAAGTGACACCATTCCATCTGGCTGCAGCATGCTGCCAAGCAGCAGCGGCTGTGATCTGGCCTGCCACCCAATGTAGTGCTCTGAGCTCACTCCCCAAGTCAGATCACCTGCACAGCGGCAATATGCTGCCCCTGGGCCATCGAGATGACATCAGATTACAGCCAATTTGACTATGTTTGAAACAGCTTACTGTGAGATCAAGTAAAATAGATTAGCTCAGTGAGTTTGGGTTACATCTTTAAAGATCATAAAATGACTGTATGAGAAGTGAGAAAATTAAGGCTTTGTCATTTGTATCAATTTATAAAATGGCAGGGTAAAATCATGTAATCTGATTGCCTCTTATTTATGTGTAAAATGTGGTTTACACATGGTTAAGAAAAAGGACTGCTCAGCAGTGAAGAGTCTGCGACGCAGATCAATGGGCATTTGGAACACAGACAGCCCCCTACTGCCAGTACTGATCTTCCACCACAAACATGGCTGCTACCTTTACACTCTAAAAATACTTCAGCTGGGCCCTAAAAATAAAACTGGCTTAAATAAAAATATAAAACAAATGAATTAAATGTTGTTTCCCTGATTATCACACTCTCCTTATATACATTAACAAAGTAGAAGCAATAAGTATTGTTTATAGTTTTCACTACAACTATTTCTTTGCTGACAGTGACAAATCCCCCTTTTATCTTTACCTGCTCATCAGGGAACTCTCTTCTTCTTGCCCTGACAGTGAGATAACAGTCTCTGGCTGTAACAAAGGCCTTTGTTGTCTGTGTGTACAGTGTGTTGGGAGAGAAACATTCTGCCAGTGGAAATGAGCAGAATTTTGAATCCATGTATTCCGCGGTAAATATTCCTCGATAAACATTCCATATCTTGAATGTGGAGAACAACAGAGAAAAAAAAAACAGTAAGAAGAAAGTAGACAATAATACAATGACATCTTCAATGACATCACTTGCAGTGGGCGGAAGGACTATTTTATCACAAATTCATATAAGTAAATCAATTTTTTCTAGATATAAACATGCTTTTCCCAATAGTCAAAAGTTAAACAAAAAGGAGCCAATTTTATAAGCGCAATAAAGCACTCAGGAGTGTGTGTAAACCATATTTTACAGCACGGCCAGCAGCTGAAGTCATTCGGCCTTTGGCCTCGTGCCTTACTATGCCCCTGGCCGTGCTGTAAAATATGGTTTACACACTTCCGTTCGTGTCTTATCGCTTACATAGCAAACAATGATGTGCAGTAATATGCCTGAGAGGAACAAAGAATCGACTGAGCCTTGGCCTCATGTGGGATTCCACCACTGGTGTTTTTCTCTCTCCTCTGTTCCAGGATCAAAATAATAATCAAACATTGCTGTCTACACAAGTTCATTACAGTTACTTCATGCCACTTGCTCATTCATCTGTTGTGGTGGTAGCAGGGGGATAGATTAGATGAATCATTTGAACTTTTTCTGTCTTTTGAATCCTGTATTCCTATTCCCATAATATAGCCTTGCTTATGCTTACATGCCTCCACCTCTGTGAGTGGTGCAGATGCTGATTCATCAAGAGCAGAACTGTGTGGAGGCCTCCTACTGTGAAGAAGAGTCACTGTGATGCTGCTTTGCTGAACTGCTGCTGAGTTGTGGAGAACAAATGCTGCATACATTGCTAGTTCTTGTACAGACATTCTCACATACCTGCATTGTGCTGTCTGTATATCCATGGCACTCCCACTTCCTTACCTTAGGGTTATGTCCACCTAATAGGTTGCCTGATGCACATGTGACCTAAGATCGGATTTCAATTCCACTACCAAGCCCCCTCAGAATCCCTCTTGTCCTCAGTTTTTTATGCGCATCTGAATAGGATGCAGCACCTCGCCAAGTTCCCATACAAGAAAGCAGACTAAGGTAAGGTTTTTATTATTAAACAGCACAGACAGACAAGAATAAGCAGCATAAGTTTACAAAAGAAAAAGAAAAATGTCAAGGTAGCCTCATATTGATATACTCCTCTTTGGATTATCTACAATAACTTACTAGCCCTTGGGCTACTGATTCTAAGATACCTACAAATGTCGCCGGGTGATCTCATTTTGAAAAAGTTTCACAATAGAGCTAACAATAGATTCTAAGCTAGGCATTACAGCTAGGAATAAAACAGAGGCTGAAAACTGGCACTGCCGGTATGTTCACTTTTTAAAATTGGCCTCACTACCTCATGCTAACCAGACATCCTCCCTCCCTCCTGAGAGAGGATCTCATGCGTCATCACACGTGCAGTCCCTGATCTAATGACTGCGTAGTGTCAGTGCATAGCATACACAAAATAATCTGAAAGAGCTAAACAAACAATTTGATCGAGAGAAACACTCCAGTGGAGCAGTGCTGTTCAGTGCCCTACCTGATTCCCTGACCACTGATTCAGCAGTCGGGGATACATAACTGGGGTCACATAACTAGAGTCAAAGTAAAAAATGCAGATATAGATTGAGTTCCTACATATCGGCCTCTGCCTCAAATGTCTCCAGGGCTGCAAGGTAGTGCCTGGGATTGCTCCAAAGATAGCGACAGCACCATGCTTATGACTCCCCTTCTTCCTCATCCCTTCACAAACTCCACTGTGCATGCACACTTGATGGCTGCCGTATTGGGAGAGGTACTACTCCTGGAAGGCCACCATCTTATGAGAGGTTAATCCAGACAGACGCATGCGTGGAGTGGACACCATCTTATATAGGGTGTCTGCATTCTATCCTTCACAGTCACCATATTGAGACTGTTCCAGAGGCATAGCTGAACAGAACGGCCATATTAAGGTCAGCGTAAATCCCGACTCTGTAAAGATACAGCTAGAAGGGGACGGCCCAGTGGCACTGAGGGTTGAGGTGCTGGACGTCACAACTCATGCCACGCTGGTGACCCGGGTTTGGGAACAAGCCCGGGCCACTGGGGGTCAGCAGGGGAGAGAGAGGATCAAGCGTCTGGTGGACTGCTCTCCCATCTCGGGGGATCCAGACTACTGCCTGGCACCTCAGTGGCCCCCAGTGGAGACTGGAGGCACTGCAATGCTGAGGGCTAGAACAGGGGGTTGCAGAGCCACAATGGGCATGCCTGGCATCATTGCATGCTTGGGCTCTGCTGAGGGGAGCAGGGATGGGTGAAAAACAAGGAAAACCCCCTCTCACTGACAGGCAAAGGCGGGTCCAGGAGCTATGGCCCCACGCCCAATGCCGGGCCTTCTGGAGGTGCTCCTTGGGTCCTCCATCAAGCCAGTGTTGCCTGCCAATACTGTAGAAAGGGTGCCGGAGGAGTGGAGGTCCTTCCCTGGAGGACTCAGACCCAGGGGGTTAGGGTGGCAATGGAAGAGGCAGAGAGTCTGATGACACACGGAGCACTGACGGGGCTTCAGGAGGGCGGGCAGAGCTGTAAGCTGAGTGACCTCACTGGAGAGAGGATAGTGGAGGTAAGAAATAGAATTGAAAAAAAAAGATACAGCCAGATGAGCTAATGTCTTCACATGAGGTCACACTCATGAGGCATTAGCTCCAATATGAAAGGGGCTTACTTGTGAAGCAAGCATATATATATATATATATATATATATATATAGGGGATATGACATGGCCTGACTGAAGATATCATATTTATCTTCACGAGAGGCCAATGATATCATGATATCTCACGGTGGCAAAGCCACGGTGAGATATCTTGATGTCATTGGCCTCAGTGAAGATAAATATGACATCTTCAGTCAGGCCATGTCATATTCGGTTTATACAATGTATGTTGGGCCGCACTCACCAAAAAGCTTGAAATGTTCCCTTACTACAGTCCCTACATTGAGGTGATGGCTGTTTAAACACACATCTGCTGTATCTCTAGCAACACAACAGATGCCATATGTTATTTTAAAAAATATATGTGGCTGACCTGCCTCTTTAAATTGTAAAAAAAAAACTTGTCTGGATTCTGGTTGACAGAGCCATGGCCACCCCCAATATAATTCTCCATACCCCCCTGCCCCAAAACAGCAGATGAAAAAAATGTCTGATCTTGCCTCTTACGATATTTAATAATAGATATCTGGCTGATCCTGCCTGCATCATTAAACAAATACCTGGGACACATACTTATTTAAAATATCGCTATCTGGTTGATCCTGACTTTCTTTTGCACCTCCAACTGTCATGTAGTGTTCCGGCGCTATGCCTGAATGAAGCGTGAGCAGAGTGCTAGGAAGATTCAGATGTGAGCACTGTCAGACAGTTTTAATTATAGCGCTTTGCTGTAAAACATATAAAAATGTGCCATTTTCTTAATAGTACTTATAGTTTGTCAAAGAAGCTGCCAACAGTACTGAGAGATGAGCGAGTGGTCGGCAGCTTCAGAACACTGAGCCAGGCGCGAGCATGTGTTGCTATGGCAACAGACCTCGCGCTTCCATCAGGTGTTCTGAAGCTGCGACAGTCTCGCTTCTTCTCTCAGTTGTCAGCAGCTTCTTTTGACAAAATATAGGCACTATAAAAAAAATGGCACATTTTTCTATGTTTTACAGCAAAAGTGCCATAATTAAAACTGTCTGACAGTGCCTCACATCTAAATCTTCGAAGCGCTTTGGTGACACTACATTCAGGAATAAATAGCCGTAATGCTATACATTGACAGTTCGAGGTGGAAAAAGAAAGTCGCAGGATCAACCAGATATATTTTTAAAGACATGATTATGATAAGCATACAAGCAGATGTGAGCAAGCATGGAGGGGGGGGGTCTTCCTTCTAAAGAGAAAGCTGCCGGGGGGGAGGGGGGTCCTATTCTTAAAAAAGAAAGCCACAGGATAGAAAGTGAAACATTTTCAGTTTCACAATGATGACAGTGATGACGTATAGGAACGTGGAGATAGCAATGATATCTTCACATGTGAAGATATCATTGATATCTCCATGACCTGGCTGAAATACTACATTTTATCCTGACATTTATCCTAAACATACATTGTATAATATATATATATATATATATATATATATATATATATATTATATAGATGATATAGAGATAGAGATATAGATAAATTGCAAAAAACTTTGTTAATGCTCCAGCTAGGGTCAATGTGACAACATTTGGGAAAAGTAGTGTTAGGGTGTGCCTGGAGCTTCTCGAGCCTAACACATAACCCTTTCCATCTGAAAATAAGGTCAGACGAGTAGACTTTATGAGAATGGTGTGAGTGTTAGGCTTGAGAAGCCCAAGTCACACCCCACACCTGCTCTCCTGGCTGTTTTTGGGGGGTGGGGTGTTAGAGTTGGAAACCCGAACACCACGTTTCCCAAATGTTGTTGCTTTGACCCTAACTGGAACATTAACAAAGTTTTTTGAAATTTAATTCCTTACTTTTTGATATAGTATAATTGTAACCTTATTTGGCTGTGGGAGTGCAGAGTCCTTTGGATGCTGTGCTCCTATGCATACATAAGTTGATCATATATTCTGTTAGAAAAACATGTTTGTCTCTTCCCTGGTGTCCAGTGGAACCCCAATCCAACAACTCTGCCTAGTTCCCCATTAATTTTGAGTGAATAGCCTTGATGTCTGGTGGCACCCCTCACCCTGTCATTTCTCCAGTGGCACATCAGAGTTTTCATTGGTGTCAGTGGTACTCCCAACCCTCCAGTTTTTAACCCGACAACATTTATATGCATGGTGTCTAGTGACACCACTCACCCTGCCATTTTTTTACAGTTTAGGTATATATTTCTGTTGCTGCCAAGTAGTACCCCCACCCTGTTATACTAACAAATCAGTATTACCCCCAAATGCATATCCCTGGTGTCTAGTGGCACCCCCATTCTCCGATCCCCAGCATCTTGCTGCTAGAAACGACAACTGCTGTATGGCTTGCATTAATTTTGGTGATCCATTGTTATTTATATAGATATCGGACAGATTTTGTTTTATTTTTATCTGTATTTGCAGTAAATAGGAAAGTATGGTTGCTGGCAGGTGACTGTTTATTTTCAGCCAGGACACATGCTGTATACAGACTTTCTGGTGTTTGGGTCTTAGAACATGGGCTCATAAAAGTTCAAATAGGCTAGCTCCAGGTGGTAGACACTAGACAGAACATATACACCAATTTGAGAAGAAAACAAGAGCACATAATCAGCAACTTATTTACATAATGGCAACTGTTTGCTCCATCCTTTCTTCTCTCCCCCCAATTGCATCATTATGAGGTTGATATTATTTACACAGGTCCTCCCATTCCATGTTCCTTTGCTCCCCTTCATTCCCCTTCCCCCCTCACCTCCTCACAGATGTCACCGGTTTTTAAAGATGATTGTTTGCTGTTTAAAGATGGTATGTTAATTTTTTACAGTTTTATAGCCTGAGATTAGATCACTATTGGAGCAGTGTGTCCTGTGATCTTACTTATAGCATGCTTATTATGCAGTAGAATCACTTGGATTTGTTTTATTGGACAAGGAAAATGCCCCCCCCCCCGCCGTGTTATCTACCTTGCACCTTTAAGGGAATCCTATACAATTTAACTTGCCTCCTTCCATTCATCACAGTTAGTGAAGATATATTGATGCAGTTGTCATGAATTGGGGAGAACTTTATCTTTACAATTATTTTTTGCTGTTGTATGATGGTACTCTGGAGATCTTACCGTTAGACTGTTGATAACGCAATCCAACATCTGCATTTCATTTATCAGACTAGGAAGATACTGCTCATCCCCCCTTCCCCCAGTTACCTTGTCCTTCTGGGGAACTCAATATAATTTAACTATGTGCCTCCTTCCTTTCACCATAGTTTGTGAAGAATGTGGTGTAATTACAATAAATTGGGAAGAGTTTTATCCTTTTTTTCTCCCCCTCCACTGGTAGCCCTCATCTGCCCTTTGTAAAATGGACTACATGAAAGAGTTATCACTTGGATTCATTTTATCGGACAAGGAAAATGCTGCATCCCAACCCCACCCTATTATCTACCTTTCCCCATTAGGGGAATCCCATGCAATTTAACTTCTAGTCTTCTTCCATTCATCACAGTTAGTAAAGATATTGATTTAATTGCCGTGAATTGGGGAGAACGTTATTTTTACGGTGATATTTTGCTGTTGTATGATGGTACTTAAAGCCTTTGCAACCTACTAGCCTGATAGTATCTCACTACTGTAGCATGGTATCTGGAGATCATACCTTTAGATTGGATTGCTGATAATGCAATCAAACACTTGCATTTGGTTTATCAGACTAAGAAGATGCTGCTCATTCTGTAATTCTTCCTGGAGCAAGGCTAAGTGTGGGTGTAATAAATACATAATGCTATGTGAAATGCATAACAGTTTAGAGGTATACCCAGTTATTTATCCGAAGCACCTCTCACAGGAACAAACAGGCATATTCAAAGAAGCTCTGCCCCACTTGTTATGCCACCCCGCTGTTAGGGGGCATTTCAAGGGCACTGCTGCATATCTCCTCGACTGCTATCTTATCACAGCTGTTCTGCCTTCAGCCTGCACTAAGCACGCACTTTGACCTGGATGCTTACCATGCAGTGAGCACCAAGTGGGTGAGACAAGTAAGCAGCAAGAGCCACGAAATAAAAACGTGCTCCTGTAAACAAGCCCCAGGCCACGTGTGGCAGCATATATAAACTACAAATTGTGTTCTGCATGTGATGAACTGGTTAATTTTAACTATCTGGTTGTTTTAAATATAACAGTTCCCAGTGTTGACATATTTACACTGGAGACAGCCACTCCAATGGATTAAATGAGGAGATTGATTTTTCTCCATATATTTAATATGTTCTATTAAGTTTTCAGACTGACATATTCTCAAATGCAGTGGTTAAATTGGAAATGTTTGGGGGGGGGACTCTCATTTCTAGATTTCAGGGTGGTGGAACTCTCCTATATTAAGTCAATGGAGAAAGATTACAGCGGGGGTAGAACTGCCTTTCAATTTTTTAAGAGATGATGGAACTGAGTTCCAGTGGGCTCCTGCCCAGTTTAAACCCTGCTCAAATGGTTTACAATAATTTTGGTAATCTATTTCAGATGGCTATATGGATGGAGTTGTTATTTATATAGATATTGGACAGATTTTGCTTTATTTTTAATTTTATATTTACAGTAAATAGGAAAGTATGGTTGCTGGCAGGTGACTGTCTATTTTCAGCCAGGACACATGCTGTATACAGACTCTCTGGTATTTAAGTCTTAGAACATGGGCTCATACAAGTTCAAATGGGCTAGCTCCAGGAGGTAGACAGAACATATACTCCAATTTGAGATGAAAACAAGAGCATATGATCAGCAACTTATTTATAGAATGGCAATTTTTTGCTTTACCCTTTTTTCTCCTCTACAAATTGTATCAGTATGAAGTTATTTGATATTATATATACAGGTCCCCAATTCCATTTTTCCTTGCTCCCCCCCATGTACTTTTTCATTTTCACTATAGATTCCATAGGTTTTTAATGATGATTTTTTAATGTTTAAAGATGGTATTTGAATTTATTGCAAATTCCTAGCCTGATATTAGATCACTATTGGAGCTCTGACTCCTGTGATCTTACTAATAGCATGCTCATTATGCAATTGAAGCACTGGGATTCATTTTATCGGGCAAGGAAAATGCTGCTCCCCGCCCCATTATTTACATTGCACCTTTAGGGGAAACCAATGTAATTTAACTTGTAGTCTCTTTCCATTCATCACTTTTGGTGAAGATATTGATTCAGTTACCGTGAATTGAGGAGAACTTTATCTTTACGATGATTTTTGTTTTTGTATGATGGCACTCTGGAGATCTTACCTTTAGACTGCTGATAATGCAATTGAACATTGGCATTTGGTTTATCGGACTAGGAAGATGCTGCCCATTCTCTCCCCCCTCCATTTACCTTGTCCTTCTGGGGAACACGATATAATTTAACTATTAGCCTCCTTCCTTTCATCATAGTTTGCAAAGAATTTGGAATAATTACAATGAAGTGGGGAGAATTTATCTGCCCCCCTGCTGACAGCCCCCATTGGCCATTTGAGTACCTTTTGTAAACAGATTATATCACAAAAGAGTTATCACTTGGATTTGTTATATCAGACACAGAAAATGCTACCCCCAGCCCTCCACGTCATTATCTACCTTGCCCCATTAGCTGAATCTGATGTAATTTAACTTCTAGTCTCTTTCCATTCAATCAATCAATCAAAATCTTTACTTAACCAGGTGAATACCATTGAGCAGGGCTCATTTTAGAACCAAGGATGAATACAATATACAAGTGCCTAACAATAGTGATGGCATAGTCAGAGATATATACAGATTTTTTAGGTATTTCAAAAATTAGGGACAATATAAACACGACAAGCCAGAACAAAGTCCAGCTGGGGAAGTGGATTCCAGGTATAGGTAAAGAATACCAATAAGTGGCAATAAAGTAGAGGGTAGGGGGGTGGATGCATAGGAGGGTGGTGGGGTGGGACTGTAGGAAGAGAAGAAGAGGCACACATATACTAGGAATAAGTGACTTGATCAAAATAGAAAGCATGCAGCTCCAGCCTGGCAAGGGAGGTAGTGGGTATTCAAAGAAGTTGGTCTACCGTTAAACATTACAAATCCTGAGGCAGAAAGTAAGAAAGGATCCTAAGGAGGGAGGGGGAGGGGTGATGGTAAAGGAACCAAGTGTAGGGTCAAGGGAGGAGTGGGAATGACAAAGTAAGAAAAGCGAAAACCAGGCAGTGCCAAGAGAGAGAAGGCTCTGGTGAAAAAAAAAAATTAAGGCATAACAAGATCGAGGGAAGCAGTTACATGACTTTGTGAAAGAGTGAGCATAAAGTGTTTTGAATGCTGTTAGGTTAATAGGGTAAATCAGTTTCAGGATTTTTTGCAACTTATTTCACCATACAGGAAGCACGTAGCTTATGGAAGCTCTAACAAAATGTGACTTGACTTTAGGTACCTTCAGTGAAATGAAGGAGGAGCTTCTCAAAGTGTACTTGCCTATCAAATTCAGCAGTAGACAATCTGAGATATAAGGGGGCAATTTCCTGGATATGGCTCTGAAGGTCCAGAGTAAGGCACTTCTTTGACATCTATAATTGAGGGATGGCCATCCCACAACAGCATACAAGGAACATTGGTGCATGGAAAAAGAAAGACCAGAAATGAACCTTAGGGCTCTATTGAAAAGCGTGTCAAGTTTTGTGAGCGCCGTAGCAGGGCCCTGGCCATAAAGGAAGTCTGCATAGTCTAACAGAGACAGGAATGTTGTTTGGACCAGTCTCAGCTTGGCATCTCTCGAAAGAAGATGGTTAATCCTGAAGAAGAGACCGAGCCTCTGTCTAAGTTTTTTTGTCAGCTCTTCTATGTGATCGATGAAGGAGAGTTTGTGGTCAATCCACACTCCCAGGTATTTGAACTTTGTTACAAATTCTAATGGTTCACCTAAGATAGCAGTAATTGATGGAATTGTACCGGGGTGGCCAGGTTAGACACATGATTGAAAGGTGATAAGAGCATAGCTTTGGTTTTATGGCGTTTAGGAGTAATTTTTTGTTTAGAAACTGTAGCTGCAGCTGATTGAATTCCACTTGGAGATCATTGCAAGCAGTGCTCAGGTAAGTCTACTAATGTAGAGCACCATGTCATCTGCAAACAGATGTATGTTAGCCTCTTTTATGCTCGTATCAAGATTATTACTATAAATCGTAAACAACAAAGGGGCCAGGATGGAACCCTGCGGTACACCCCTCAAAAGGGTTTTAAGTGGGAAAAATTCCCCTTCCGCTTTTACCTTCTGTAGCCGACCAGTAAGGTAGTTGGTAAACAATTATTTATCTCAGGGATAAATAGTCTAAACCAATGCTCTGAAGGGCAAAAAGGAGTAGGCTGTGATTGACAGTGTCAAAGGCCTTACTTAGGTCCAGAAATACTGCAAAGAGGAAAGGTTTTTTATCCTAGTCACACTGCCAGTCATTGGTCACTTTGGCAAGTGCCGAGATCACACTATGTTGTGCTCTAAAGCCTGATTGCAATGAGTTAAGTATATTTGCGGCCTCTAAATAGATCCTAAGTTGAGAATTCACAATTTTCTCCAGTAGTTTAGACAAGATAGGGAATAGGGAGATGGGACGATAACTGTTTAAGTCACTGGGATCGCCGGATTTGAATAGAGGAATCACATGGGCTGTTTTCCAAATGGGTGGGAGGTCAGCCAAAGAGAGGGATAGGTTAAAGAGATGAGTGATTGGCACTGCTAGGACTTGATAACCAATCTTTAGGAAATAAGGGTTGAGGGAATCTGCTTCAGCACTTTTCCTAGTATCCAGCTGTAGCAGAAGGTCTTCAACTTCTTTTAAAGATACAGGCTGAAGAGAGAACGCAGAGTTAGGGATGGGGCTTCTTGGTCTTGAACACTAGGTTGAGAGCGTAGATTACAGGCAGGAAATTTATCGAAGGCTAACCCTGCTGTGGCAAAATGGTTGTTGAGTGCATCAAGGATTGTCAGTCTGTCCTTGATTGTGGATGTACTAATAGAGATTTTTGTAGGTAAAGAATTTCCCGAAGTGTTACCTGTGATGTTCTTTATTGTTTTCCAAAATTTGGAAGAACACTTCGTGGAAGAGTCGAGTTCCGAGTGATAAAAGGTAGCCTTTGCTTCTCTAACCATCCTAGTACATTGGCTCCTTGTCCTCCTGCACAAACTTCAGTCATTTGCAAGCTTAGTTTTCTGGGCAGCTTTCCAAAGCAGGTCCCTATTCAACATTGCAGCCTTCAGCTCCGGCGTAAACCACTGGCAAGATGTATTCCTTACATGGACTTTCACCAGCGGCACATGTTTGGCCAGTGCCCCTAATACGATTTCATGGAAGATGTTGTACGCCAAGTGCACAGATTTAGCTAAGTAAACATTCTGCCAATGCAGAGAGTTTCTTAGATCAGTAATATAGGCAAGGGGGTTAAAGTTACGTCTGCACCTCTTAGTGGTAAATTTGGAGGCAGATGAAGGTTTAGTGTTTGATCTTACACAAGCGATAAAACAATGGTCACTAATGTCTGTGAAAAAGACCCCAATGTGGGAAAATAAATGGGATTTGCTTACTGCAGTGATGTCCAGCAGGGTACTATTGTTTGGGTTTTTCTTGTTAGGTCTCGTTGCTTCATTGATAAACTGGGATAACCCAAGGGAATCACAGAATGACTAGAGCAGTGTAGAGGCACTAGAAAGCCAGCCTAGGTTAAGGTCCCCAACTATGATAACCTCAGATACTCCATGTCCCCGGGTGTTGCTTAAATGCTTCAAGAGTTGTAAGCCAGCCAACAGAGGCCTATAGCAACCTGTTACACAAAGTGAGACACAGGTTGAGATCTCCACTTTGAGAGGCAGACATTCAAACTCATTTGGAACAGAGGTCGAGTCTAAGACTGAGACGGGGAAATTGTCCTTAACATATATGGCAATGCCACCACCTCTAGCCTGCATGTCTGTTCTAAATAGAGAGTAGTTAGGGAAATTCACTTCATTATCGGTAGTACCCCATCTAAGCTATGACTCAGTGACCACCAAAACATCAGGTAAGGTATGGCATATCCAAGCCTGGATACGGACAACTGTTTTCAGTAGACTACATGCATTGACATGCATGAAGTTCATACCTTTGAGGTTTGGCAATTTGGCTGGGGATGCTATGGCTGTCAGAGGGCCAGGATTAAGCTCAACATTACCTGAGCACAACAATAAAAGGAGCAGTAGTTTCCTACAGACACTAGGAGCGATTTGTGTTCACTCGTCCTGACACGTCTACAGTGGTTGGTGGAAGGGATTGGTGGTGCCCTAAGGCTAACGCCTAGCTGATCCAGTACTGCGAAGATTAGAACTCTAACTGTAAAGGGCAGGATAAACTGGTTGACACAGGGGTAAAGCATTGTACCTTGTAGGTGTAGATAAGTAAGAGTTCCAGCAAGCCATGGCAACTGAATGGTCAGCTGCATGTTCGGGAAAGAGATGCATAAGTAATGGTTAGTGTGTTCAGAGCTAACAGGGCAGTCCACTAAACTGTTATATACTCATAGGCTCCACTGGGAGGGGAATGCAAGAACAAGCTTAAGTCTATGGGGCCGAGTAAGAGAATGGACAAACAGTAAAGCCAACAACTTGCTCGCATTGTTAGGGTGTGATGCAATTTGCATTGTGGTAATTAACATACACAGGTACTAGAGACCAGATGAGGACAAAAATAAGGCAGCCCCTTGCTGATATCTCAAGGACTGGGTAATATTTATTTATTTAGCTTTTGTTAACCAGGTAAGTACACTAGACAAACACATGCCTATTTTCAGGTACGACCAGGGAGAGTACAGGAAATCAAAGAACATACAGAGTACAATTTGAAGCAAGTAGGGCAGATACACAGATGTCAGGAGAAGCATAACATACATAGTAAGATATCTCAGGTCACGACAGTAATCGTAGTCAATATGCTAAGGTACAGCGTCACTGACATAACGTCACCAGCAATATATATACAGATATATACAAGATTTACACATTTGCAAGATACATGGAATGAATACACTCAAGTATACGGTGCAGAGGACCAGGCTAATCAGGGAGGGTTAAGACAGTCACATACTGATGAGAACTGCAAGTGGTTCCACAGGGAGGTGTGTAGGCCCGACTGGGGGGAGGTCCGGACCTAGACAGGAAAGGAGTTCCACAGTCTAGGGGCACATGGCACAAAGTCCCTGTCCCCCATTTTGGTACAAGTAGGAGGGATCTTAAGGATAGCAGGGCTCTGTGACCTTAGGGGGTAGGTAGTGGAGGATGCTGGCACAAGGGGCTCCGCCAGTCGGGGGGGGGTGCCAGTACCCAGTACCTTACTCGTGAAACTGCCCACAACAAAATTCAAATAATTGGGCGGGGAGAGCCAGTCAAGCTTACTGTACAGATCACAGTGGTGAGTGAGACGAGGGACTCCAAGAGCAAAATGGCAGATGTTATTATAAGCAATGGTCCATCTAGAGAGGTGGATCTTGGAGGTATTGCCAAACAAAAGGAGCCCATAACAGAGGGATGGTAGAAACACCCCTCTAGAGAGTGCTAGGCGAGCAGCCGGAGTAAGGTTAGTCTTTGTCCTGTAAGCCAGACCCAATTTCCAGTTAACAGCTCTACACGCATTTTGGATATGCTGACCAAGATCAAGTTGTGGGTCAAGTGTCACCCCAAGGTATTTGACAGAATCGGTGGTGAGAACAGGAGTGCCATCAATACCCGAGATGCACATAGGAACAGAGGAGGCCTTTAACTTGGCCAAGGAACTGAACAGCATGGCTTGGGTCTTTTTAAGATTTAGGACCAGCTTATGGGATAATAGCCAGGAATGGACACTCCTAAAACCCTCACTCAGCTGGTGGTTAATGACCCCCAATATCCTTTGAATGAGTGAGGATAACAAGGTCATCAGCATACAGGACAGCCCTGCAGGAGGCCACCGAGGAGGGAAGGTCATTGACGAAGATGGAAAAAAGCAGGGGCCCAAGGACTGACACCTGGGGACCCCTGAGGACATGGGGGTGGTGTCCGAGAGCACCTTACTATATTTGGTCAGTTGATGCCTTCCATGAAGGTAGTTGGAGAACCAACTCGGGGCTAGAGGGGATAAGCCCAAAGACCCAAGTTGAGAGCATAGCAAGGCATGGTCAACAAGGTTAAAGGCTTTAGAGAGATCAATAAAGATGGCCCCAGAGAGTCTGCCCTGGTCCATAGCATCCCTTATCCCAGAAGTGACAGAGACCAGCGCAGAGGTGGTGGTGTGCCCTTTTCGAAAGCCATGCTGCGAGGGAGACAGAAGCTCATGAGCCTGGATATAATCCAAGAGTTGTCCCGACACAACTTTCTCAAGGAGCTTGCTGATGGCAGCCAGAATGGCAATTGGACGATAGTTAAGGCTGTCTATAGGTACCCAAGTAAGCCCCCCAGCACCAATACAGTGTCCAGACACACAAGCTATGCAGCAAGGTGAAGGGGAGCAAGAGAACATAAACACCTGACAAGTAGGTGTTGCCCCTTTAAGGTAAGAAGAAGAAATGGGAAAGAGAATAAAACAAACAGAAACAGAGATCAACTAAAGGGAAGGTAGCATAGGAGAGAGGGCAGTATTAAAGGTGGCAAAGGGAGGGGGTTGGGGGCAGGTCAAAATAAAATACATACTAATTTTTAGGCAGTCTGCAGGTACAACACGAGGTTCTACAAACTTTGGCAAATTTATACTAGCAGTCTTGATTTCTCTAAGAAGTAGAGACAGCAATTACAGAATTAATATAATTAAGCCCCACAGATGGCACATATTTCTATCACTTTAACAGCTTACAGAATCAGTATTGAATTCCATATAACAGTAGAAATTACACAGATACCGTAATAAACCCCTCAAGTTAAAGACCTGCTGTCCCTTTTCTGTTTTCAGAATACCCCTGTAATGCACCCGCCCGAAGGGCCAGTTGGAAAGAGCCGAGACAAAAAGCAAGCAGGGTTGCACTGCTAGGAGAGCTATCACAGGGGCCCACAGGTGCCACAGGAGAATAGTGCTGCTGAGCTCCAGAGTTATGCTCCAATCAGGAGCTGGCTAGAGTCAAGAACAGCCAAGGAGGGTGAAGCAGCAGGAGCGACTGGCCAATCAGTTACAAGGCAGACAAGTCTAGGAAGCTCTATATATAGTCATGGTCTGTTCTTTGGCCCAAAAAGGGTCACAGCCTGGTGTGCTTACTTCTTTGCAGTCCGGGAGGCAAGGGGAGTGAATGTTCAGTGGCTGCTTGTAGCTGCACTCTGTTCTTTGGCCCAAAAGGGGCACAGCCTAGTGTGCTTACTTCTTTGCAGTCTGGGAGGCAAGGGGAGCGAATGTCCAGTGGCTGCTTGTAGCTGTGGTCCATTCTTTGGACCAAAAGGGGCATAGTCTGGTGTGCTTACTTCTTTGCGGTCCAGGAGGAAAGGGGAGTGAATGTCCAGCAGCTGCTTGTAGCTGTGGCCCATTCTTTGGCCCAAAAGGGGCACATTCATCACAGTTAGTGAAGATATTGATTCAATTACCATGAACTGGGGAGAACGTTATCTGTCTTATGATGGTACTTAAATCCTTTGCAACTTCCTGTCCTAATATTATGTCACTACTGCTGCCTGGTCTCCAGAAATCTTACCTTTAGGTTGGATTGCTGATAATGCAATTTTATTTATTTATTTATTGAAATTGTTTCACCAGGAAAGGCACACTGAGCAAAAAGATGCTCGTCTCACAGTGTGACCTGGGGTGAAGGGTTACAGGGGAGGCAGATCATGTACAGACAAAATGAAAATAATGAATGTGCAATACAGATGGTGTACAATAGCTGGGAGGGATAACATGAGTACATTGTTTACAATAGGTGGGGCAATACAGGTGATCAATAGCGAATTTAAACAATTGGTGAAGCAGTACAGAGATAAGAACATGAAGGCCAGGGTATACATAACGATGAGCAACTACCCGGATAATACATGTTTAAGTAGTGCTAATAGCAATGCATGAGTGGTGATAGCATGAGAGGAGTTGAGGCAGATGCATGAAGTTGGCGGAGCCGGAGTGGGAGGCATGTGGGAGGTGAGTGAGGTGGGGAAGAGTGAGTGGTAGGCGGCAGGTTGAGAAGTGCGGGTAGCTGAGTGGGAGGGAAGGGAAGGGGAGGGTAGGAGGGGAATAGGAGGAAAAGAAAATAGAATAGAAGAGGTGATGCTGGGCGTAGAGGTGTATAAGCCAGACAATTTGTGAAAATGACCGCTGGTCAGGCACAAGGGGGATGGGAGAGCTGATGGGAGGGGTCAGAGGCAGTTGCAATTTTTTTTTTTTTTTTAATTTTTTTTTTTTAGTTGTTTAACCAGGTATAGCACACTAAGCTGAAAGCTTTTTTACAGGAGCGACCTGGGAGCACAAGGAGGTTAAGTGACTTGCTCAGGGTCACACAGTATGCAAGTGGTAGCTGTGGGATTCAAGCCCAGGTCTGGTCTGCTGGATGTCACCAAATTTGCAGCTCAGAGCCTTAGACCACTGCGCTATACTGCCACCCAATTTGGTGCAAGGAAGTTGGTGAGGGCCAAGGATAGGGAGTGTTTGGAAGATGAGAGGCAGATTTTGAGCTTGCAGGTAATTCCAGAGTTTAGGGAAGAGGTAAGAGAAGGCTGATTGGCCGGCAGTGGACCTACAGTGAGGGATGGCCAATAGTCTTGCATCAACAGATCTGAGGGAGTGGGTGGGTGTGGGGGGGGAGATAGAGAGGATGCAAGGTAGGGAGGGAAGGAGCCGAGCCAACAGTTGGAAGTGAATTTAGCACAGTGAATTAGGCGCGGTTGCTCAGAGAGGGTAGGGCCAGGGATCGATAGAGCTCACAGTGATGAGAGCGGGGAGCATCGAGGGTGAACCGGCAGAAGGCATTAAAGAGGGGGTCAAGTTTGGTTAGGGTGGTCTTGGGAGCGGAGTTATAAACAACATCACAGTAGTCAAAGGAGGGTAAAATCATTTTCTGGACTAATTCCCTTCTGACTGGTAGAGGGAGACTAGAGCGGTTGCGATAGAGGGCACCAAGCTTTGGACATAGTTTAGAAATGATGGCATCCACATGTGTCGAGAAGGTGGGGTGACGATCCAGCCAAACCCCTAGATATCTGAAGGAGGGCACATCCTCGAGGATGGAGTTATTTAGGGTATGGAAGCTGAGGGGCAGGTGAGTTTGGATAGACGCTGTCTAGTGACGAAAGTCATGGAGACAGTTTTTTTTTGCATTTAGGGATAGCTGGTTGGTATTGAACCAGTGTTGGATTTTGTTGAAATCAGTTTGAAGTTTGGAGAAGATTTCTTCGTGGGTCCGACCGTAGGTAAAGAGGACCGTGTCATCCAGGTACATATGGATAGTGGTAGAGGAACAAGAGTTAGGCAGGTCATTTAGAAGGATGGAGAAAAGGATGGGGCCGAGAACTGAACCTTGGGGGATGCCGGTAGTGATGGGGGAGGTAAGGCCGGCAATTTTAGTGGATTGGGTTCTATTTATGAGGTAGGCCCTGAACCAATTAGTGGCAGATTCAGTTAACCCAGCTCCAGCTAGGTGGGATAGGAGGAGAGGGTGGGAAACTGTGTCAAAAGCTTTAGCAAGATCAATGAAGATAGCGGCAGTGATTAGTCCATTATCCATCCCAGTGAGGATGGAGTCCATGAGGCGTAGCAGGGAGGAGGTGGTCGAGTGGTGTTTATGAAACCTAGACTGAAAAGGGGAGAAGAAGTTAATAACGGAGAGAAAGTCGGAGAGTTGGGAAAGCACGAGGTGTTCCTGGAGTTTGGCGAGGGTGGGGAGGAGGGAGATGGGGCGGTAGTTAGCAGTGGAGGTAGGATCGCCGCCTTTTGGGAGGGGGTAAGACAGTGGCATGCCTCCAATCGGAGGGGAGTTCCTTGGTGGAGAAAGAGAGATTTAGTAGGGCGCGAGGGGAGTAGCAATGGCGGGGGCAGAAAGGAAGAGGAGTTTGTTATCCAGGCCATCAGGGGATTTGCCTTTGGAGGAGTTCAGGGAGTGAAGGGCAGCAAGGGTTTCGGCAGGGGAGATAGGTCTGAAGGAAAAAGTGTTCCTGCTGGATGGAAGATGGATAGGTGACTGAGGAGTGGGAGA
Source organism: Neoceratodus forsteri (assembly GCA_016271365.2). NCBI lineage: Eukaryota > Metazoa > Chordata > Ceratodontiformes > Ceratodontidae > Neoceratodus > Neoceratodus forsteri. The sequence goes on along the minus strand of CM028131.1, from coordinate 884,219,962 downwards.
GGTTGCTGGAGGAAGGGAGTTTAGAAGGGCCTGTGCGCAGGTTGTAAAGTAGGTATTAAACTCGGAGGTGACCAATAGAGGGTCAGAGAGGAGAGTCCCATGGGAGAGGAGGAGAGGAGGAGGGCTTATTGTTTGGGGGGTGAAGAGGGAGGTAATGACCTTCCAGAATTTAGAGGGGCACTCGAGGTTATCATTGAGGGTATTGTTGAAATAGTCAGCCTTAGCTAAATCGGATGGCCTTTGTGCATTTGTTGCGGAGCAAGCGGTAGGTAATGTAGTTATCTGGGAGGGATGAGGATTTGTAGTTTCGCCAGGCCTTATCACGGGCTTGTTGGCAAGCTAACAGCTCAGGGTAGATCCAGGGTAGGTGGGATCCCCGGACTTTAATCCGGCGCAGGGGGGCATGTTTGTCCCAGATGGAGAGGAAGGTGTTGTGAAAGTGAGAGAGGGCTATATCCATGTTAGAGCAGGTAGGGCTAGGGACCCAATTTGAGTGGGCCAAGTCAGCCAGTAGGAGGGAATGATTAAGGGATTTATAAGACCGTTGGATTATGAATTTGGGAGGGGTTTTGGTTCTGTGGATCTTGCGGACCAAGTAGATTAGATGGTGGTCGCTGATGGAATCAGGGAGGAGGCCAGAACTGACGACACGGTGTGGGTGGGAAGTAAGTGCCCAGTCAAGGAGGGAGTGGTTACCGGACTTATGATTAGAGTGAGTGGGTTCCAAGATGGTTTGGCTAAGGTTTAGGGTGGATATTTCAGTTTGGGTTTTGTTAAAAGTGGGTGCTAGCCAGTTGTGGTTGAAATCTCCCAGGACATAGAGTTCACCTGACTGTGTGAGAGATGAGAGCTGGCCTAGGAGGTCAGTAACTATAGTGGTTGGAGTGCCTGGGCAGCAATAGGCTCCAGCCACATAGATAGGTAGTGGCGGGGGGACAGTTTCACCATTAGTATCTCGAAGGCTTTGGGTTTGGCTTTAGAGAAGGAGACGGTGAAGTGTAGGGTTGATTTGACATACATAGCCACACCACCACCTCTGGAGGGCCGGTCTTGCCATGCGATGGTGTACCCTGGAATGGTGATGGTATTGTCTGGGAGGCTGGGGTTTAACCAGGTCTCGGATAGTATGAGTATGTCAGGGACATGGTGGGCGGCTAGGACCTGGAGCTGATCGAGCTTAGGGGCTAGGCTACGAATATTTAAATGGAGAAGGCGGAGGCCGCGAGGGAAGGTAGCCTGAGCGAGAGTTGGTGGATGACCTGACTGAGGAGTTTGGTGTGTGGTGGTTGGAGCTTGAGGATGCCGTAGGGCCTGGGTTAGGGTGAATATCCCCTACTGCTAGAAGAAGTAGGGCAATAGTTAGGTGGCAGCATAGGGTGTGGAGGGACATGGGTTTAGTCCTATGCGGGTTGGTGGAGGTGCTAGGGCAGGCAGAGTGAAGGGGAAAGGAGGCAGAGAGGGGGACAGAGGCCAGTAGGCAGCCCAGGGGATGGGTAGAAGAGATGGGGAGGAGGGGAAGTGAGACCATGGGATGGCTGGGAGGGAAGCGGAGGACTTATAGGAGCTTTTGTAGGATGGGTCAGAATATCAGGTGAAGGAGGGGGTGCAGGGTAGGGGAGGGGTTAGCATGGGAAGGGACAATAAGATGGAGGAGAATAGTAGTACGAGGGTTGTTGATGGGGGCAGTGTACCAATTTTGGGGAAAGGGTACGCGAGCATAGTGGCAGGGTAAATGGAGTGGTGAAGTATAAGTAGATTGGTTGCCACTTAGAGAGCGTAGATGCCACTTTGGAGTAGTGGTACTGTCATGGACTCTGGTGGGCAGGGTACCAGGTTCAATTCTCTAGTTGGGCAGATTGGGAGGAGGCCTGGCAGAGAGTGGGTAAACTAGGTGCAGAGGGACCTTCAGAGGCTGGGATTGAGGCTAGGACAGGGTGAGAAATAGCGACTCCTAGTGGCCACTGGGGGTAATGGATGGCTAGGTGTGGGTCAGAAAGATGGGCAGCTAGACGCGGGGTGAGGGTGGGGTGTGGGCAGAGGGAGAGGTGAGAAGGGGACAGCATAACTAGGCAGGTAGATAGGTTACAGGAAGTAGAAGAGGGTAGGTTGAGGTGATAATGTCAGAGGGTCCCTCTAGTGGCTATGTGGTATAACCTGCAAATGGGGAAGTTGGGGCTTAGTAAATTTGGCAACAGGAAATGATGTCAATAGGCAGCAGCTGTAAAGGAAATGCCGTATGGGCAGTCGACGCACGCAGCACGTTGACGGGCTATCCCCCCTCACAAGGGTGCAACAGCTGGAGGTAGAAAATTACCTCTTCTCACCTGTGTGGTGTTCCGATTTGTTCAGAGCTCCAGGAGGGAGCTTCAGGGCAGGGAGGATCGGCGACTGGGTCGGGGAGGCAGTTGGATGCCTAAAATAGGGAGGAGAACAAAGGAGTAATTAGTATGCAGCGGGAGACTGGATATCCCGATACTGCAGTTGGGGAAGACAGGATCTTGTGGAGGCTTTCACAGAACTGTTGGTAAGCTTTAGCGCTCCTTACAATAATTGTAGTAACGATATAATTCAGCTCAGAAAGTGCAGGCAGTAGCTACACAAAAGACTCTACACTCTCCCCCCCCCCGAACCAGGCATGTAGCCTGACGGTATTACAGCAAGGATCTCCCACAGAGCATATATATACTTAGCACAGCAGAAAGCTAGTTCAGAGCTCATTTGGAAACAATTCAGTACAATATAAAGCTTGGTCAGTAGCACAATTAGAAACAGTCGCAGTATGTAGTAAACGGAAAAATAAGTTACCAACGCGAGGGATCCTAAAGGTAAAATCTCCCCTCACAAGGGTGCAACAGCTGGAAGTAGAAAATTACCTCTTCGCACCCGCGTGGTGTTCCGATTTGTTCAGAGCTCCAGGAGGGAGCTTCAGGGCACTTGCATTTGGTTTATCAGACTAGGTAGATGCTGCTTATTCTGTAAATCTTCCTGGAGCAAGTCTATGTGTGGGTATAATAAATACATATCTCTGTATGAAATTCATAGCAGTTTAGAGGTATGCCCAGTTATTCACTCATGCATCTTTCATAGGAACAGGGACAGTTTTCTTATTTCAGGCATTATGGAGATGGCGATCATGGGGGAAGGATGCCACATTGAGGATCAGGGAGAGGGATCCGCTAGACCACCAGGGAATTAAATTCATACTATTTTGTGAAACATCTGGCGCCTGCTGGGGTGGTGGTGGGGGTCCACTAAACCATCAGGGAAATAGCACATCGAGGATATGGGGGCTCTTTTTTTCACTGACACTTCGATCGGTTAATTGAATTTACTGACTGAAGTCTAAATACATTTCAATCAGTTCTTGTATTGATTAAATGCTACACGTCAATTGATTTTTGAATTTACAGTTCTAAGCTGTAGCACACTTCGATAAATTCTTCGATCAATCAAACTGTTGTTTTTTTTGGTCGAACTTCGACGTTATCCAAAAAAATTTTACAATTCAAAAACTAAACTATGCTTTTTCACCCAACCATATAAAGGCACACCCTTGGCACAGAACCCATCATCCCTGAAAATTCTGTGTAGAAATTCCAGACAATCTAGGCTGTATATGACAACAAAAATCCCCAATGTTAAGTATGGGACAAACAAAGTTTTGTTTTCACTTTGACACTCCATATCTCCAAAACCATACAAGATGCCATCATGAGACTTTCCACATCTTAAGACTCTGCAAGCCAGACCATACATGCCAAATGTTGTACTAATTAATTAAACAATGGCAGTCATTTAGGTGCAGAATTTGGGTTTAACATTGAAACCACTGTTCAATTCTAACTCGTGCCACTATAATATATTATATATATGGGAACTGATATAAAAAAAAAAAAAACACACACACACATATTTACACAGAGTACCATTACTGTCTTATACTGTAGATGTCTAAATCAAAGGAATATCAATCCTTTTAGGTCCCTCTATTACCACAACAAAGGGACTTACTTTACCCTTTGTGTGAATTGGAGGGGTCAGAACAGGAAATGGACACACAAGACTTTGCCAGGGCGGGTAAAAGCCATCCAGGACTGGAGTAACAGGTAGATCCAGCCATGATAGCTCTCCAGAAGACTACAGCAGCTATGATGGTAAGCCAGCAAAGCTTCATTCTCAAAGTCCTAGAATGCATGGAATCCATGACAAACATTAGGACAGAACCTGAGGGGCTTCCCAGAGCAGCAGCAGCAGGAGGTCAGAACAGAAGGGCCAACAACGACAAACATACCTCCCAAACACATAACAATGCATCCTCTACAAGGCCAATAACCGAAACCCTGGCTGAATCCCAGGGCGACCTAGCCCCTGATGATGAGGAATCAGACGTGCCACATGATAGTGAACATGATTCTGATAATGAATCTGACAAGGACAAAACCCTGACTACCCCAGATGTATCGTTCATGTCCGCAAAAATTGTTCGCAGCTGACAGTGTTACAGATGTAGTTAAGTGGATATGAACCTCTCTAGAATTCGAACAAACTGAGCAATGTCCCAAGAGCAAATTGGACCCTATGCTTCAACAACCTCCAAAACTGGAAAATTTCTTCCCCATCTGTCCAGCACTGGATGACATAATTTAAAAAAAGAGTGGGAAGCAACAAACCCTGGCAGAATCCCAGAAAAATGCTCCCTCGACTGGATGTACCCCTTACAAGAGGATAAAGTCAAGACATGGTGCGCTGCACCAAATATAGACCCCAAAACTGTAGAACCAAACAAAAGAATTGTTCTACCAGCAGAGGGCACTGCTGCACTAAAGGACACAGTAGACAAAAAAATGGAAGAAATGCTCAAAAAAATGTCTGAAATGTCTGGCTAGGTGGTCAGATCTGCTACTACAGCCGTGTATGCCACAAGGGCACAATTTAGATAGATCGAAGAGATCGCTAAGAAACTACCCCCTAAGTCACAAGAGACTGAACTACTTGAGTGCACACTACAGGCAGCAAAATACCTGGGGGACATGTCCCTAGACACACAAAAAATGAATGCTAGACCAGCAGCAGTTGCCATCAGAGCAAGACGTTCCCTTTGGCTGAAGTTCTGGGATGTAGACGAGTTGAAGGCTCGTCTACAGAAACTCCTGTTCTAGGGAGACTACATATCTGGAGAAGGTCTGCATGAGTTTCTTAGGAGAAGGGGCCAGGGAAAGCACAGTGATGGCAACAAGGATTTGAGATACCTTCCGTCAGACACAGAGGCAGACTACAGATGTACAGATCATGTAATAGCTTTTGGGACAAAAAGAACCTGAACCAAAACAGATACAGCTACCATGGTATAGGTAGTTCCAACTTCAGAGGCAGAGGGGGACCCTCTAGAGGCAAGTTTATGGGCCAAAGGGAAAAACACAAAGAGATTCACACAATGACTGCACCCCAAGCAAAGCAACTCAAGTGACACCACGACAACAACACCAGGCACCACAATCAAAGAAAACAAACAGGCAAACAAGTCACAATGTGCCAACTGGGGGACTCCTTCAAAAATTCAGTGCAATATGGACAAGAACAACCTCAGACAAACAGGTAAAAGAGGTAGTGATGCAAGGGTACTCCATCGAATTCAAGGAGATACCAAACAGAGAAAAACTAGTGATATCACCATTAGCCAAGAGAAAATGTTCTACACAACAGATCCAGGATATCTTAAATGTCCTGATAAACACACATGCAATACAGCCAGTACCCCAAGAGGAATCTGGAAAGGGGATATACAGTACTTAATATTCTTTTTGGTACCCAAAATGATGCGGGACCTCAGACCAGTCCTAGGCCTAAAATTAGTCAACAAATTCATACTCACAAAGAAATTCAAAATGGAGACTATGAGAACCACCCTATAGTCAATTCAACCAGGTGCTTACCTCACCTCCACAGACTTAAAGGACGCATACCTACACATCCCAATGCGCCCATCCCACAGGAAATTTCTATGATTTTAGAAACTGGGCCAACAATTCCGGTACCGAGCACTACCTTTCAGACTGGCATCAGCACCAAGAGTATTCACAAAAATCTCAGTGGCGTTGGCAGCAAAACTCAGAGAACAAGGGGTACACATCATTCCCTATCTAGACAACGGGCTGATCAGGTCAAGGTCCAGGCAGGTGTCATAAAAGGCCACCAAACAAACCATAAATGCCCTAACAGATCACAGATGGGTGATCAATACAAGTTCAAGTTTATTGCAGGAATAACTCCATTGAGCAGGCTCATTCACAAGGAGGTCCTGATAACATTTAACAGGAACAAGTACAAAGAAACATCAAAGTGGAATACATACATAAATCAAGAGGTGTAAAACTAGATACAAAAAATGTGTGCCAATTACATAACAGTGACAGCGTTTATAAGGCAGTACCATCTGCAAGTAGCAGAATAAAGAGAAACAGGCAGCTAACATCTTAAAACAATAAGCATAAAAATAAGTGCAAAGTTGCCTGGGGGCCCAGACAGAGAGGAGAGAAAAGAGGAAGGCGAGGACGAGAAGGTAATGGAGTGGGACAAGGAAGGGATAACAGGGGAGGTTATAGTGGGATACTAGGGTGGTGCAGGGTGAAAGAGAAAAAGTAAGAGCAATAAAAGGGGGAAAACAAGAGAAAAAGGGGGGGAGGAAAATCGGCTGAGGATAACGAGGGAAGCTGGTGAAAGTGTAAAAGAGGGTGAAGCGGGGGAGATAAGATAAAGAGAAAAAGGGGTGTATGCGAAAGAAAAAAGGGGTAGAGGGAATCAGCTAAGCAGATCAGGGAGAAGGTGGCGAAAGTGTAACTGAGGGAGAAGTGGAGGAGATAAGGAGGCTAGGGTCCAATGGACAAGTGCAAGAGTGGCAGCAATGGCAGGAGGATAAGGGAAGGGCATTATCAGGGGAGGGAGGGTGGGGAAAGGGGAGTGAGGCATAACGGCTGGGATGAGAGGGGTAGGGGCAGGGTGGGATGAGGGAGAGGTGTGGGGTCAGAGGGGAGTTGGGTAGAAGGACATGGGAGACAGGGCAGGAGTAGAGTAGGGGGAAGGGGGATGAAGAAGAAGAATGGGCTGGGAAGAGGAACTAATGGTTACCTAATTCCGACACAATGCATTGAACACCTGGGGGCAGAAATAGACACAAGGAAAGGACTGGTGAGGTCAACAAAAATGAGGATAGTCAACCTCATAAACGTAGTACAAAGGTTATCAAACATTCAATCACCCACAATAGCACTGGTGTCTCAAGTACTAGGTTGCATGTCCTCCTGCATTGACCTAATACCATGGGCGAGATGGCACATGTGCTTGCTTCAAATGTTACTCCTACAGTGTGGCTCTCTATCGGAGGAGAACATGCAATGCAAAATGAAACTAACTGAGACGGTCAAGAGGTCATTAAGCTGGTGGATGAACAGACAACCTCACCAGGAGCAACCCCTTGGAAATAACACATGATACCGCCATAAAACACAGATGCCAGTCTGTGGGGATGGGGAGCATCAGTGGGGTACAGATCAGCCCAAGGCAAATAGACAACCTTGGAAAAGAAGTTACCTATCAACATACTGGAAATGAGGGCAGCATGGAATGCACTATTGGCATTCAAACCACACACAGCAGAGAAGACCATTCTGATCTGATCAGACAACAGAGCGACTGTAGCGTACATATCCAAACAAGGGGCACCAAGAGCATAGGACTGCAAAGAGAGACAAACATAATCATGACATGGGCACAGAAAAACTTAAAAACACAGAAAAACTTGAAGACACGTATCAGCAATACACCTAGCTGGCAAATTGAACACAATGGCAGACTGGCTGAGCAGAGAACAAATACACCCAGGAGAATGGCAGCTTCATCCGCAGATATTTCAGCTAGTGCAGAAGAAATGTGGCAGGATAGCCATAGACTTGATGGCAACCAACAAAAACAAACAATCGGACAAATTCTTCTTGAGGTTCAAGGAACCTCAGTCGATGGGAGTGGATGCTCTCTCCCTCCCATGGACACACGACTACTCTTAAGTATTCCTCCCACTACCACTCATAGCATGTCCTCTCAAAGGTATGGCACTCCAGGAGAATAATAATACTAATAGCACCATACTGGCCCAGGATAGCATGGTTTGCTACAATAGTGGCAATGGCAATGGACAGTTGGAAACTACCAGCACATTGGGACATACTAATCCAGGGCTCCATAACACATCCCAGTCCAAGCAATCTGAAATTTACAGCCTGGCTCCTGAAAGGGAGAGATTGCTGAATGTAGGTTACCACAAAACAGTCATAGACACTATGTTAAAATCGTGACATAGTTCCACGAGAACAACATACGCCAGACAATGTAAGATATTTGCCACTTGATGCAATTCAAAGAAAATACCCCCAGAATCAGCTTTAGTAGCTGACATATTACTATACCTCCAACAAGGACTAGAAAAGAGCCTAGCACCATCATCACTGAGAGTTCAACTATTGCCCAAAGGTGCTATCGTGGGGACTATAGACTGTGCCAACCCTAGTTTGCACTCAGACATTATAGGATTCCTAAAAGCAACAATAAATATGAGACCACAAAACAAAACAGGGGTACCTCCATGGGACCTGACCTTGGTGCTTAAAGCACTTACAGGACATCCTTCTGAACCAATAAAAGACATTGACATTTACTGGCTGGGTCTCAAAACATCATTTCTGGTGGCAATATGCTTTGCCCGCAGAGTAGGTGAGCTATCAGCCCTATCATGCACAGAACCATTCACAACCTGTACGCCAGGAGTTTAACTCCGAACAATGCTATCATTCGCACCAAAAATAGACTCACAGTTTCACATAAACCAAACCATCGAACTGCCAACCTTTTATGAAGAACACACAGAAAAAAAGAGAAAAAGCCCTACACTCACTGGATGTGAAAAAGGCACTAACAACATACATAGAAAGAACAGCCCCCTTCAGACGCATGGAGAGACTATTCGTGGTTGCTCTAGGACACAAGAAAGGCTCAGCAACAGCAAAAGGAAGACTCACCTCTAGGCTAAAAAGAACTATTATGGACTCTTACAAGGCTAGTAACAAAGTCCCACCCACTGGAATCAAAGCACTTTCTACCACGCCTTTGTCACCAGTCATTTTGATTACTGCAACGCCCTCTACCTAGGGCTACCGGGGGTTGATGTCCACTGCTTGCAGCTAGTGCAGAATGCGATGGCCAGGTTGTTGACTGGAACCCCTAGATCCAGTCATATAACACCTGTGCTGCATGAACTGCACTGGCTGCCAATACAGTGTCAGATCACCTTCAGGGTCACACTACTGACCTATAAAGCCCTACATGAGCAGGGACCCCATTACCTGAAAGATCTCTTATGTCCTTACTGTTCCATCCACTCACTCTGATCCTCTGGTGAGGGATTGCTAGAGATTCCCAGGGTATCCCTAGAAACATCAGGAGGAAGATCTTTTGCCTTTATGGCACCTACCTTGTGGAATTCTCTACTGCACCAGATATGAGAGAGCCTGACCGTGGAAGGATTTAAAAAGTCCTTAAAGACATATCTTTTTAACCAGGCATTTACAGGTTCCTATTTAGTGTGTGTTAATACATTTTATTTGTGTTTAATTTGTAATGTTACGGAACTTCTTTTTTAATGTGTATTGTAAAGGCACCCTGAGCACAGGAAGGGTGCCTTATACAAATAAAATGTTACTTACTTACTTACTTTACCAGGGCAGTGGCTTCCTTATGGGCGAGCAAAATTCAGCAATGGCCCAGGAAATATGCTCGGCCGCAACCTGGTCTACAATCCACACTTTTCCAAGACATTACAGACTAGGCACAACACTGTAATTCCAGAGAGAGCATCATTTGGAAAAAAGTATTAATGACAGCAACACTGTCCGACACAGGATCCAGTACCTCCCCCACCCTAATTGGAAGGGCACTGCTTATTACATATCCTAAGGTAAGGAAGTGGGAGTCCTATGGATACGAACATGAGAACATACTAAATCTGCCTTATCACCCCCTACTTCATGCATTGTACTGAGTTATAGCTAATCCTTGTGTTGTCTGTATTGAGCTGTATCATTGTTAGTTTCACCGTCTCTGTAAATTAATGTTATTGTTTATTGACCTTCCCAGGTCCACCTTGTAAATGAACTTGTCTCAGTGGTGTTTCACCTGGTAAAATAAAGATTGATTGATTGATTTGCCAGCAGATAAATGCCTAGTGGTCTATCAAGTCTGCTCGAATGTGCAGCTAGCACCCTCATTCTGCAGCTGCCCCTCCCTCCCACCCTTCCTCCCTTGACCCTCCACCTTGCCCTGTCCCAGCCCCTTTGAAGCAGTCCACTGTTCTACTGGATACCACTTCTGCTGGCACGCATTCTACCCAGCTATCACCCTCCTTGTCAAAAGTGTCTCCTCATCTCCCTCCTGAACCTTCCTCCCTCCAGTCTCATATCATGGCCCCGAGTGTCCCTCCCCTCCTTTACTTTGAACAGCCCCTCCATACCTGTCTTGTTTGTTCCTTGCATGTACTTGAAGGTTTCAATCATATCCCCCCTGTCCCTCCTCTCCTCCAGTGAGTACATGTTCAACTCCCTCAGCTTCCTCTCGTATGGTAAGTCCCCCAGCCCCTGGATCATCTTTGTCACCCTGTGCTGCACCCCCTCCAGTAACTTAATGTCTGTCTTCAGGTATGGGCACCAGTACTGCACACAGTACTCCAGGCGTGGTCTAACTAATGATCTATACAGTGGCTGAATCACTTCCCCCCTTCTCGAGGATATACCCCTTGAAATGCAACCCAGCATTTTGTTGGCCTTGCAGCTGCCTTCCTACATTATGCCGAGTTGTTTATTGACCCCGTAAAGAGCACCCCCAGATCCTTCTCCCCCTCTGTCTCGGCTAGCTGCACTCCCCCCAGCTGGTAACTCCTCTTTGGTGTTTTTGCCCCAAAATGCAGCACCTTATACTTTTTGCCATTGAACCCCAGTTGCCAGGTGTTCGCCAGGTTTCCAGCTTTGCCAGATCATCCTGCAATCCCTGACATCCCCCCAGGTCATCCACCACTGCTCCCATCTTGGTGTCATCAGCAAACAGACTGGTCTTGCTCTTGATGCTCAATGATAAGTCTGCAATGAATATCCCAAACAGCACTGGTCCTGACACTGAGCCCTGTGGAACACTGCTCGTCACTACCCTTGGGGATGAGAGATCCCCACCCACCACCACTCTGTTGCCTTCCCTGAAGCCAGTTCCCTACCCATCTCACCAGCTTTGCACCCACCCCTGTGCCTTCTAACTTACTTCCCAGCCTCCTATGCAGCACTGAGTCGAATGCCTTACTGAAGTCTAGGTACAGGACATCCACTGCATGACCCCCATCCAATTGTCTAGTTACCCAGTCATAGAACTCCACCAGGTTGGTTTGGCAGGATCTGCCACTTACGTAGCCATGCTGTCTGCTGCCCTGTAGCCCTTTGGCATCCAGGAGGGCCACCAGCCTCTCCTTCAGGATAGTCTCCATCAGTTTACCCATGATGGATGTGAGGCTCACTGGTCTGTAGTTCCCTGGTTCATCCTTGGGGCCACTCTTGTGGAGGGGCACCACATGAGCCATCCTCCAGTCCTGAGATACACACCCTGAGTGTAGTGAGGCATTGAATACGTCTGCCAAAGGTCCCACCAGGACCTCTGCTAGCTCCTTCAGTACCCTGGGGTGGATGCCATCTGGGTCTGGCACCTTGTCCACTTTCAGTGCCCTCAAACCCTCCAGAACCCTGCCCTCCATGATTTCCCCATCCATCACCCCTCCACCTCTGTTTCTGCCCTCCCTCCCCCCTTGTGTACCACCCCCCTTTTCCTTAGTAAATACCGAGCAGAAGTAATTAGAAACATAGAAACATAGACTTTGACGGCAGATAAGGACCACCTGGCCCACCCAGTCTGCCCATTTCCTACCACTTGGATAAGCTGCAGATTCTAGTTAACCAACAGCCTACTTCCTGCAACCCCCCACTATAATTGCCTTATGTCTATCCCATGCATGTTTGAATTCCCCCACTGTTTTAGACCCCACAACCTCTCCAGGAAGGCGGTTCCATGCGTCCACCACTCTCTCCGTGAAAAAGAATTTCCTCACATTACCCCTGAGCCGTCCCCCCTCTAACTTTAAATTGTGCTGTCTTATTCTTACACATCTCTTTTTCTGAAAGATGCTACCCTCCTGGACTTTGTTGATTCCCTTGAGGTACTTAAAAGCTTCTATCATGTCCCCCCTGTCCCTCCTTTCATCAAGGGTATACATATTAAGCTCTCTCAGTCTCTCTTCATACGGTTTCTGATGTAGACCCTGCATCATTTTAGTTGCCCTCCTCTGGACTGCTTCCATCCTGTCTATGTCCTTGCAGAGATGCGGTCTCCAAAACTGCACGCAGTACTCCAGATGGGGTCTCACCAACTGTCTGTACAGAGGGATAACCACTTCCTTTTTCTACTTGTGATGCCCCTCCTATGCATCCCAGTATCCTCTGGCTCCTTACTGACTTCTCACATTGCTTACCCACCTTTAGGTCATCTGATATGACTACACCCAGATCCCTTTCCATTATTGTTGTTGTTAGTACCTCCCCTGCTATTGTGTACTCTTCTCCTGGATTTTTATTTCCCAGGTGCATTACTTTGCACTTCTTTGCATTGAATCTAAGTTGCCATATGTCTGACCATTCCTCCAACCTTGCCAAGTCCCTTCTCATCCTTTCTACCCCCTTGTGTATCAACTCTGTTACAGATCTTTGTGTCATCCACAAAGAGGCATACCTTTCCTTCCAGACCCTCCGCAATGTCACCTATAAAGACGTTAAAGAGGACTGGACCCAGTACTGAGCCCTGAGGTACTCCACTAGTAACCCCCCTTTCTTCAGAATGTGTTCCATTCACTATTACCTTCTGTGTCCTGTTGTGCAGCCAGTTTGCTACCCAGGCTACCACCCTGGGACCCACTCCCAGGCTGGCTAACTTGATTATTAATCTTTGTGTGGACTGTGTCAAATGCCTTGCTAAGTCTAGTAGGCCATATCCACAGCCCCTCCTGGTCTATTACTTTGGTCACCCAGTCAAAGAAATCTATTAGATCTGTCTGACATGACCTTCCTGCTGTGAATCCATGCTGCTTTGGGTCCTGTGCCCGCTGGCCTCTAGGTACTCTACAATTCTTTCTTTCAGAAGTGATTCCATCATTTTCCCCACCACTGAGGTCAAACTAACAGGTCTGTAGTTTCCTGCTTCTGCCTTGCTCCCACTTTTGTGAAGGGGAATCACATCTGCCCTCCTCCAGTCCTCAGGTACCACCCCACCTTCCCATGATTTGTTAAAAGTGTGGTTAGTGGTGTCACTAGGTCCTCCTTAGCTCTTTAGGATTCTAGGGAACCTCGCAGGCCCTCATTGCTTTGTCCACCTTGGAGTTTTAGGAGTTCTTTCGTACTCTTCTTCTGTAAATGGACTGGTGTCAACCCCACTATCCAGAGTGCTTCTACTGTTTGGTTTAGGTAACCTCCTCCTTCTTCTTTTTGTGAATACTGAGCAAAAGTATTCATTTAGTAACTCTGCCTTTTCACTGTCTCCCTCTGCCCACCTCCACTCTCCTTTATTAATCTTCACTATCCCTCCTTAACCTTTCTATGCTCCTAATGTACCTATAAAGGTTTTATCCCTTCTTAACTGAGTTGGCTATCTTTCCTGTTTGGGCCTTTGCTTTTCTGACTGCCTCTCCACTTCTTTCTGCTTTAATTGATACAGTTCCCCTGTCGTGTCTGCTCCAGATTCCTTATACTTTTGAATGCAGCCTTTTCTCCTTAACCTTCCCTGCCACCTCTTTTGAGAACCATAGTGGTTTTTTATTCCGCTTTGTTTTCTTTATTTGTTTCACACAAAGGCTTGTTGCCTCCATGATGGCAGTTTTGATTTTCTCCATTGTTCTTCCACCCTCCTTTCTGGCCATTTGCTAATGCATTCCTCAGGTATTCATCCATTATGCCAAAGTCAGCCCTTCTAAAGTCCAGTATCCTTGTCTTTGTATGGCTTGTCTCCATGGCTGTGTTTATTGTGAAGCACACTGTGCAGTGGTCACTTGTTCCCAGATGTCTACTGACTTCTAAGTTTGTGATCCTCTCTCCATTTGAGAGTACCAGGTCTAATATTGCTCCCTCCCGAGTGGGTTCCACCACTATCTGTCTAAGGCATGCTCCCTGTAGGGCATCGAGAATGACCCTGCTCTTGGATGTGGCTGCAGTCCATGTCACCCAGTTAACATCTGGCATATTCAGGTCTCCCATCAACAGTATCTCTCCTTTTTCAGCCATTTTGAGAATGCCCTCTATCATTTTCTTGTCCATTTCCTCCCCTTGAGATGGGGGTCTGTATACAACCCCTGTGCGGATTGTGATGCCATTCCCTGTCTCCAAGGTGACCCAGAGTCCTCTTGTCCGCCCCCTTTACTTTTTAGTTCTGTAGCTTTGATCCCTTCCCTTATGTAGAGAGCTACTCCGCCTCCTCTTTTACCCTCCCTGTCCCTCTCTAGATTGTGTGTATCCTGGTATGTTAACATCCCAGTCATGGTTCTCCATGTACCATGTTTCTGTGACTGCCACAATATCCAAGTGTTCCTCTTCCATCAGGGCTACTAGCTCTGGAAGCTTGTTTCCCAGACTATGGGCATTGGTACTCATTGCCCTCCATTTAATGTTGGCTTTATCCTTTTTTACCCCGTCCCTGCTCTTATTGCCCTTGTCCATTTTTCCATTTGCCCCTATCCTGCCCTCTGTCAAGCTCTGTACCTCAGTGTTTACCCTACTACCTGGCATGTTTTGTGGGGGGATGCTTGAACTTTCCTGTTTCCTATCAGCACCCCCCCCCTTGGCTAGTTTAAAAGCTTGCCAAGGAAGCCTTTAAACCTGTCACCTAGGAGCATGTTTCCCTTCCTGGACAGATGCAGACCATCATGCCAGTATAGACCTTCATCTCTCCAGGTGGACCCCCAGTCCCCAATGAAGCCAAAGCCCTGTACTCTGCACCAGTTTTAACCATTCATTAAACTGCATGGTGTGCAGTACCTAGCCTCACCCCTGCCATAGACTGGCAGCACCTCTGAGAAGGTTACCGTGCTTGCTACCTGTCTGAGGCCCCTCCCCAACTCCACAAATTCATCCTGCACTGCACTGATCTCATACCTAGCTAGGTCATTTGTCCCGAGTGAATGCAAATCCAAGATTTTGCCTTATCACCCCCTGCTTCCACCCAACCCCCCACCTTCCTAATCCTTACTATATGGACCTTACAGCTCCTTTTATCTTGGATGCACATGAAGAAGTCCTTCTCCCCCTTTTTAATGCCCTGCACCAGCCTGAGCTCCGTAGATGCCTTGGTTGCCCTTACTGCCCTTGTCACCTTCTTCAATTCCTTCAGGTACTGTTCCATGTCTCTGTTTTTTTTGTACCTCTTAAAGGCAGCTCTTTCCTCCTTACCTTTTCCATGACCTCCTTGCTTACCCAGCTAGGTTTCTTTGCCCTAGTCTTCTTGCTCTGGGCCTTGCTGCAGGTTCTGATTGCCTTCACTATCCCCAGCATTTTGAGCTCACACCTCTGGTTAGTGACCATACTAGGTTGAATTCTGGCCAGGTACCCTTTTACCACTTCCCCCATCCTCCTGAAGTTGGCCCTCCTGAAGTACAGCACCCTTGTGCCAGATTCCACTTCTTCCTTATCCATATCCGGCCCCCCCCCCCCATTAGGCAAACAATTGTCTAGTCCTCCTTCCTGGTCAACAAAAACTAAATAAATAAATAATATCCAATGTGAACCATACTGAGTGGTAGTCACTCCCCGCCAGCGGTTCTTTCAACCTCAGTTCCCTCACAAACTCCCCATTTGCCAGCACGAGGTCAAGGGTATTCCCTAACCTGTTTGGTTCACTGACCATTAGCATCAGGAAGCTGTCCTGCAAGGCATCCAGCAGTACCTGCTTCCTTCTATTCCTGGTTGTTGGAGTATTCCAATCCACTCCAGGCATGCTGAAGTCCCCCATGATCACCACACTATACCCTTCTCGCAGGTCCTCCTGATCTGTCCCTCTAGTTCCCCATCTAACTTCTCTGTCTGAGAGGGCAGCCTGTACACCACTTCTATCCTGAGAGTCCTATTCTTGGAATCTTGGATTTGCATTCATAGTGACTCCATACTAGCCTCCTCCCCTTCCTCCCATGCACACTTCAGTCCTTCCCTCACATATAGTGCCACCTCCCTCCTTTCCCAATTGCTCTATCCCTACGAAATATCCTGTACCTTAGTATCGGCAGGTCCCAGTCATTGTATTGGGTGGCCCATGTTTCGGTGATGCCCGCCATGTCAACCTCCCCCTCTTCCGTGAGAATTTGTAGCTCTGCAGTTTTCTTCCCAAGGCTCCTAGCATTCAGGGTGATCACCTTCCACCCTTCCCCTCTCCCCCTGCCCTCCTTTACTAGCATTGCCACTAGTACTTGCCCTTTGTCCTCTGTCACTGTTATGGGGGGTAAGCTCATATGGATTCCCAACCTGTGGTCTCTGCAGAATGGAAAAAAGTTGCGGCCTATTGGGCCAATCCTCTGATAACAACATGGTCCCAATCACCCTTAACTCTTAAAAAACACAGACAGCTTCCACAATTTATACTACCTTTAATTGAGAAAATAAGAAAATGGAAAATCACCCTAGCTCTGGCGACAGTACCCAACAGAAAACAGTTGTACCAAACTATACAGGAACAAGGATATGAGGTGCCCATTGAATATAAGGGTATATGACCACAAGAACAACATAGACTAGAGAAGTATTTAACAGATAAGAGAACTCCTCTGCGTATGTAGGATGTCATTTGGCTAAGTGCCCATAGAAGGCTAGGGGTTAAAGGAAACACCAAACATAAACGTATTACAGAGATATATTGTCCAAGAATACAATGTGTGCAGATAGAGGAAACCCTAGAACATTTTTATATACATTGCTCTTATGCCAAAGCAGTGTGGCATGAATTCAGCATAAGATAGGGAAATGTACAATGGGAGAAAGTGACATATGAGAATGTTACACTAGGATATGCAAATCAAATATCTGGGATAGAAGAAGGGACTTATTTTCACATGTATTAAATGTACTATGTAGCAGGTACGATGCAAATATGTTTTGAAACAGAAAGATATGATACCTGCAGCAGTCGTTTTGTTGACTGAAAAAGAAATACGAACACAGTTACTGTATGACAAAGCTATACTATCTTGGGAACAATGGAAAAAAAGATGGAAGGGTATTCTTGTAACTATAGCAGCCTGACAGTATGTAAAACAGGCATCTGAGAGAGAAACTAAAATTCCTACAAAATAAGAAATGTGTATGAGTACTGAGCCTATAGCTAGCCTGTTGTACATAATTTGAACATATTTTGTAAATACCAACAAAAAAACAGACTTCCTTCAGATGTACTACAGAATATTGTTTCATATTTTGTACCAGTTTGTATTTACTCTCTACACAATAAAAATTCCCCTACTCTTTTCGAGAAGTGCCATGGGATCTTTACGTCCACCTGAACAATCACCAGAACAGGCAGATGGGGCCTCGGTTTAACGTCTAATTTGAAAGAAGGCACTACAGGAGTGTCGGTGGAGGTCTGATGGGTAGTGCAGACAGGCGGGGGTGACAAAGCATTGGGAGGGAGCCCTGGAGCCATAGCATGCATGTGCCTCCACACGCATGAGCAACTGGGGCGCGGGCACAAAAATGGGAAAAGGCCTAATAAAAATGTCAATTTAAAAAAAAAAGGAGTGCAGCACCCTCTCTGCTGCACTACAGTGTCAGTAGAGGGATTTAACCCAAGTGCCTGGTGTGAGGATAGAACCCACAGCCTTCTGATCTTCTGGCCTCAGAGGCGAGTGTGCAACCTGCTGAGCCACTGACACTACAACTGACACAGGTATTTAAAGCAGGGAACATTCTGTGGGGGGGAGCTTCGGGTGTGAGCGCTGTGAGGGAGGAGTTAGATTTGGTGATATTAATTAGAGAGATAAGGATTGAGCCCAAGTAGCATTGCTTTGTTGCTTTTTTTGCATTGACTAAGAGCCTGTTAGACACGGGCTACGCTGCTTTTGACCTTATAGTTGTCAGTTTCTGCCCTCTCTTCTTGCACTTACCTGTCCAATGCAACTTATAATGTACTTGCCCTGTGTCTGTCCCAACAAGGCCCCTCGGCTGCCTCACCCGGACCCTGTACACCTATGCCTTCCCCTACCCTCAGCCCTCCCCCCTTCTTGCCCTCTTCCTCCTAATGTTTCTTGAGTTACTCATTGCTCAGTCTGATTTTGTCAAGCAAAGTTACTGTCTAAAACCATGTACCTGTAGCTGTTTTATGTTTTAGTGTCTGTTACCCTGTAACCAGCATGATGTGGAACCTTTGTAAAAGAACCTTGGCTCAAAGGTACTTTGTAATCCTAGACACAAATAAATAAATAAAATAAACAAGACACAAACCATTTGTGGACTGCCTCATAGTTATGGGTAAGAACGGTGGATAGATTCATGGGGGACCTGTCCCTGTGATAGAGAACCAGATCATCAGCATACAGTAGGGCCTCACAGGAGAGGCTTTCAGTGGGGAGAGAATCTATAAAGAGGGAAAACAGCAGGGGACCCAGAATGGAGCCCTGGGGGACTCCTGTGGAAACTGACATGGCTGGGGAGGTGACTGTGCTGATGTTCACAGATTGGGATCTGCCTAAGAGATAGCTACGGAACCACAAAGATGTCTCATCTGCACTTCCAAGGTGTAGGACTTTGGTATGAAAAAGTGTGTGATTGACAAGGTCAAAGGCCTTTGTCAGATCCACAAATACTGCACCAGTGGCTTTCATCTTGTCCATGTTCATAAGGACGTGATTAGTAAATTCGGCCAACGTTGATGTGGTGCTGTGGTGTTTCCGGAGAGACCGGCACACAAGAAGGCTATTGCTAATAGAACATAGGTCAAAACTAATTTTAAAAACTCCATTATAACAGCAAAATGTCAACACCCACGTACTTGATACTCCAATGGGCTTCTTCTATTCACAGAAACCTACTACTGACCGGGACTACAGAATATCCTCATCAGTCATCTCTATGACCATCTAGTTTGCATTTGGGATTAACTATACCAGAAGGTAGAATGCAGAAAAACATACATTTAAAGGTATGAACAAGCATTAATGTGCTGTGCAGCACTCGGGGAAGCATGCCAGAACGACCTGGAGCAAACACCAGAGCAAAAAGTAACAGAATGAAGACTTACAGTCTCCAGAGTGGACCTGAAGTAAAGGAGGTTACTCTAGCCCAGGACTCCAGCCTTACTGTATAGAATGTTGCTCTCCCTTGCTGCTGCCCCTGCCGTGCAGCACATGCACTTGTTTTTATTTTTAATTTTTTTTCTAAGTTATTCCCCTACTCAAAGGAGGTGACCATTCCACGCCTGGAAAGTATTGCCCCATTTTCCTCCTTCCCTCCCTGGCCAAGCTTCAGGAATCCCTCTTTCTAGCAAGATTTATTAACTTCCTTTCTTCCTCAAACTTCATCTCTCAGTATCAGTCTGGTTTCCAGAAAAAAAACATTCTACAGACTCTTTCCGGCTTCGAGTCACTGATGCCTTCCTAACAGGTATGGACTTTGGACTCCACACTGCAGCCATTTTCATTAACCTCACAAAGGCCTTCGACTCCATCTCCCATCCCTTCTTACTCTCCAAAATCTGTTCTGCCAGCATTTCTCCTGCTGTGGTTGACTGGTTTAGGTCCTACCTCTCTGCACGCACCCAGCGTGTCCTAGCTGGGGATGCTCCCCCCCATCCACGCAAGCATTCCTCAAGGCTCTATCCTAGGCCCTATCCTCTTTTCTGTCTTCCTAAATGACCTCCCTTCTGTCTGCGCCTTCTCTCAGATTCATCTCTATGCCAGCGACACCATCCTCTATACCTCAGGTCCATCAAGTTCCGTAGTTGAGGCACAGTTGCAGAATGACTTTACGTGGATTTTACTTTGGTTCCAAGATAACCAACTTAAGGTCAATACTAAAAAAACTGTATCCATATCCTTTGGAACCTCACAAAAACTATCCAAACTTTCCCCTATACCCTCCTTTTCCATCCTTGATGGTACCCTTCTTGACTCAGTCATTGCCTATAAGCACCTGGGTATCTGGCTTAGCAGCTGACTTGACTTCTCGACCCACATAGATTATATCCATTCCAAACTCCGCCCGAGGCTATGTGTCATGTACAGAAATAAAGATGCCCTCTCCCTTCTGGTCTGCCATGAACTGCTCACCAAAACAATCCTCCGTTTTCGACTACGCTGACATCATTTTTTGGGTCTGCTTCCTCCACTTCTCTTTCCAGGTTGGACTCTCTTTTCAACACCTTCTGCCGTTTTGCTGCAAACGCTCCCCTTCACGCTCATCACTGTACCCTTTATTCCTCCCACTATCTTCCTTCCCTCTTTCTAAGTCACCAGCTCCATGCCACCACACTTATCTCTAAATATTGGTTTGGAACTCTCACCTCCTACCTTCCCCCCCCCTCCTTTTACCAGCTTCGTTCCAGAGACCATCGCGCCTTCTCACTTCCCCGTCCTCACTCCAACTCAGGGCAGGCAGCTTTCTCTTAACACCTCCCCCACATTCAGAACTCTTTTCCTGGCTCTCCCTATGTCTATCTCCCTCTCTACTCACCCTAAAACATGCCTTTCCCAGTTGCTTTCTACCTCCTGGACAATGTTCCCCCCAATTCAAGCACTCTGCCTTGGCGCCAAAAAGTCTAACTACCTTTTGTCTTACTAAACTGCTCAAATCTAACCCATCCTAACCTCTATGCTATTTAAGACCTGCTCTTTTTTCTTCTCTCCAGCTGCCTGCCCTTGAACGGGGCTGCTTCAGCTCCCCCACGGTCGGCCAGCACCCAGCCAGCCACCGACCAAGACCAGGACGCCCGCCTGCAGCTCCTTGGAAGGTATGGGACAGCGCAGCCAATCGGAACACGGGCGCTTCCAGAAAACCCACTCTGATTGGCCAGGACTTTTCCCCTGCTTCAGCCACCTGGCACTTTTTACAAATAGATTTTCGATAGAACTAAGCACATTTCAACTGTGTAACAGAAGTTTTTCAACTGTATTAGCTGGATTGTAATTTCTACTAGTGTTTTAAAGTGCTTACACCTCTTCTGTCTCAGTTCTCCTCCTGCACCCCCACTATCCAAGCACTCTGCCTTGGCGCCGAAAAGTCTAACTACCTTTTGTCTTACTAAACTGCTCAAATCTAACCCATCCTAACCTCTATGCTATTTAAGACCTGCTCTTTTTTCTTCTCTCCAGCTGCCTGCCCTTGAATGGGACTGCTTCAACTCCCCCATGGTCGGCCGGCACCCAGCCAGCCACCTACCAAGACCAGGATGCCCGCCTGCAGCTCCTTGGAAGGTACGTGACAGCGCAGCCAATCAGAACACGGGCACTTCCAGCAAACCCACTCTGATTGGCCAGGACTTTTCCCCTGCTTCAGCCACCTGGCACTTTTTACAAATAGATTTTCGATAGAACTAAGCACATTTAAACTGTGTAATAGAAGGTTTTTTTTTTTTTTTCCAGTGGCTAGTTTTCCATTAGCAGGTTATATAGACCTGCCACTAGAGAGATTCTTGGTCTTTCTACACAAATCACTGTACTCAATTGTGGGCAGTATGGCCTGTGTTATCATTCTACTTCTAATCCTGGCAAAAATTATGACTCATAAAGCACTGATCCATGCTAAGTCAGAAGTCATCCCAGCCTGGGACCCCACAATCATAGTTCCTGCTGCATCTTCATATTTCTTTCCTACTCTTAATCTGTCGGGTTTTCATTTTAATTCTCATCCCTCTCCTCTGGCCCTCCTCCCTTCGCCAATGTCTTTCCGTGCACTTGCCCTGCTAGCCTTGAACGGCCATGTCAGCATCTCCTATGCCCTGGCTAGACGTACCTCAATGGCTGAACACCACACAAGAACAAATATGAAAAGAGCCCACTTCTACCTGATAAATGCTCTCAAGAAAATGTTTCTAATTCTTCTTTTCTGTTCGGGCAATGTCAAACTAAATCCAGGTTCCCCAACTCAAATCACTTCTCCATCGGAGTTTGTAGCTGCTCCTGGGATGAAACTGATGATGGTCAATATTCTAAGCCTGCTCAAAAAACTTGATCATCTTCAAGTTTGGGCAGCCCACACTGACCCAGATCTGATTATAATTACCGAGTCATGGCTAAAAATGACCAACATTGTTCTGCAAATTACTATACCGGGCTTCAAGCTCTTTAGGGCTGATAGGGATTCGGGGAGTGGTTGTATACGCCAAATCAAAATTTGTTGTTAGCAGCATTTCCTATAAAACTAAGCCCAAGGAATACGAGATTGTCTCACTTAAACTTCATCTTCCATCCTCAGAGTGCATCACAATCATTGGTGGCTATAGACCCCCGTCAGGAGGCACAGAAATTCTTAACGTGTTGAAATCCATAACTTTGGCTGCTAACACGGAAACAATAATCTTATGGGACTTCAATATGGATTGACTCACTGCTAAATCCCACTCCCTAAAAGCCATCCGTGATGAGCTGGGTCTTACACAGATAGTAACTGAACCCACAAGAATCAATGCTTCTAACTCTGCCAACAGCTCACTCTTAGATGTCATCTTAACTTCTCATCCCCATAAAACCTCACATTCTGCAGTTTTCCATAATGACATGAGCGACCACAGTATCGTTGCATGTGCAAGATTTCAATCTAAAACCCAGCAGCACCCTAAATTCAGAATCAAATGCTCATTCCGTAAATTCAACTCAGTAAACTTCCTAACCGATCTAGCTACGATCAGGTGGCAAGACCTATATCTTGCTAAATCTGCTGATGCCGCCATCTCTGTCCTAAATGACAACCTCACCACCCTAATTAACAAGCATGCTCCTCTTATTAAAATGAGGGTGCAGAAAATCTCGCATCCATGGTTCACCCAAGAGCTCAAATCTGCATTTACCAGTAGAGACAAGCTATGGGCTAGGGCCAGGCACACAAAGGACCCGGCAGACTGGCAGGCGTTTTGAACTGCCAGAAATGCCTGTGTTAAAAGTGTACATGCTACTAAAGCAAACTTCTACATCTCCACTCTGGAGCAGGCCAAATGGAACTCCCAAAAAATCTGGAAGACACTGAGATCCATTGAAGGCCATCCTGCTGCTTCCTCCCTTCCCGCCAAGATTCTGGCCAAGGATGGGATGGTTGAAAATAAACTGCAAATCCTCAAAGAACTTAACCTTCACTTTGCCACTGCCGGGGTGGCATTCAACTCCTCCCCATACAATAGCCGAGTGAATAGCAACACTAGCCCAGATACTACACATGCTGCTCCACCTCATCCCTTCCAGTTGTGCCTGTTTAGCTACAAAGAAGTCGAAGACATAATTCTTAGCCTTGACACCAAGAAAAGTGCAGGGGATGATGGCCTTGAATCATTTTTCTTGCGGTTAGGCTATGCCCAGCTCACAGCCCCTATCCTTCATATCTTCAACCTCTCTATTACCACAGTGACTCTTCCATCCTGCTGGAAATCTGCCCATATTCTTCCTCTCTTCAAATCAGGAAATCCTTGTGACTTAAACAACTACCGTCCTATCTCTATCTTGCCCGTTCTCTCCAAAGTGCTGGAAAAACTTATATACAACCAACTAAAAAATCACCTCCATGCACACTCACTCCTAAACCCAGCCCAATCTGGCTTCAGGTCGAAGCACAGTACCATCTCAGCCCTGGCTAAAGTCTCTAATGATTGGATCCATGCTATGGACACCAAGAAGGTTACTGGTGCAGTCTTTCTAGACCTCAGTAAGGCCTTCGACACTGTAGACCATCACCTCCTAATCACCTGTCTTGCCTACATAGGTACCACTCCACTTACCTTACAGTGGTTTAACAGTTATCTCACAGGAAGGATACAAAAAGTCAAAGCTGATGGCCTACTATCTACCCCCTTCCAATTGCCAGAGGAGTCCCTCAAGGCTCCATCCTAGGACCAATCCTTTTTTCCCTGTACATCAACAACCTTGACTACCACATAAAGAACTCTAGCATACATTTCTTTGAGGACTATACGGTTTTGTACGCATCAGGCTCATCCTTAACTGAAGTCAGGGAAGCACTCCAAGCTGACTTTATCCAGTTAGAAAGCAACCTTATCAATGCCAATCTTCTCTTAAATGCCAAAAAAACCAAGACAATGATTTTCTCGAGACTTGCATTGTCTGGTGCCCTACCTACCCCACCAAAAACTTCATAGTTACCTCCTAGATGAACCCTGGAAGTCGTGTCTAAATTTAAATATCTAGGTATGTGGATAGACAACAGCTTTCCTTCAATGACCACATTGAGGATCTATCAAAGAGGCTTAAAACATGCTTGGGTTTCTTCTTTAGAAATAGGACCCTCTTTTCTCTCGTGACCTGCAAAAGACTTGTCCAAGCAACATTCCTTCCCTTGCTTGACTACGGAGACATTATCTTTATCTCCTCCCCAATCTTGAGCCTATCTAAACTGGACATACTCTATCACTGTGCTCTTCGCTTCATTACTAACTCTGTGTACAGGACCCACCACTGTGATCTTTATGCAGCAGTTGGGCAGACCTCTCCTGCCACCAGACACCTCCTGCATGCTGGCATTTGGACCCTTAAATTACTACTCCACAAACTGCCTGTCTATTTAACATCTCTCATACACATCTTGCATAGTGCCTACTCACTAAGGAAATCTGACCTTATCCTACTAGATGTTCCCAGGACACGTACCACAGCTGGCCAAAGAGCTGTCTCATACGCCCTCCCAAACATGTGGAACCAACTACAAGCCATGCTGAAGCTAACCAGCATCGTATCAATTAACTCCTACAAAACACTAGCTATCTCTAAATTAAAAGACATGGTAGGTGCTACTAGGCCCCCAATGCTAAGTCAACTCCTAGGTACCAGCTGGCTCTACTTATTAAGTTGAAATGTGTTGCATAATTTAGGGCAAGGTTAAAGCTGGAATGTACTGCATATATAGCATAAGGACTTCTATTGTGTATACATCTTGTATTATATATATATATTTTTTTTCTTTGTTGTTCTACATTTTATATCTCCTGTCTATGTAATTGCGAACTGTATGTGTATGTGCCTCAGGACCTCCTTGTGAATTAGCTTGCTCAATGGAGTCTTTCCTGCAATAAACTTGAACTTGAACTTGAACTCCTACTCTTGCATACTCCCCCCACTTCCCCTCCTCCCTCTCCCCTCTTCTCTTACCCACACTTCCCTACTCCTGCCTACCCCACCTCCTCCCACCTCTCCCTTGACCCTCTCTGTGCTTTTGCTCACCCTATCTCCTTTTTTCCTTACTCACTTGATTCACCTCCTGGGAAGGTACAATGAATAACTGCGTTGCTCTTACTACTTGTCACTATTTCAGTACAACTATTTAACTTCTTGTATTGTTTACCACAATTCCTGTCATGCTTATGCTGTTAAGTCACACACTTGGCTTACCATGTTTTTACGCTGTTGTCACATGTACCTTGTATACCAATGTTCTCTTTCCTCCCTCCCCAGGGTCACACTTGGAAATGAGCATCAGCTCAGTGCGTCTCTCCTGGTTACCAGACTTTTGCATATGGCCATTTTGTCCCCGGACAAATCATCATGGACTGGCAGTTGCAGACAATTAGTCACCAGGACAACTGATGGCAACAATAATAGTCGCACGAAGTAACCGTTGTACGGCGTTAGCATCGTTACTAGAAAGAAGCATTACTCTATTGGGGGAAACGGTGAAGAAAGAAACATTAAGGGTGAACAGGTGACAGCAGAGAAAGAAGCTTTACTATATTGGGGAAAGAGCAATTCTGTAGAAAGGGCGAAATCTCTAAGTGGGTAAAACCGTTGCTTTATTCTAACTGGGAACACTAATGGAGGCAATCGGTAGAAAGTTATGTTCTCTAACATTAAGGGCAAAATCTCTGAGGGGGTAAAATCGTTCCTTTATTCTAAGTGGGAACACTTTACTGTATGGAAGCATCTAAGGAGGTTATTTTGTTGCAACATGTTAAGTGCTTCATATGACGTTTATTTCTATAATGGAGGCAATGTTCATAAGAAACTTTTTGGGGCAGCGAGATTGCACATCAAGACATATAGCTTTGTACACTTTATTCAGTCATACATATCGACTATTTTTCTGTGGTGCCTGTTGTCCCAGTTCAGTTTGACGGCATTGCAGTGCAATTGCACGTTGCTGTTGGCGCAACTTTGATGGGTGGCTTATGCTGATGGTCCTTGAAAACACATGATGCCATGCCTCAATGGCATTGTTGCTTCTCGATAAGTCCTGCAGCACCCTGTTGTGCTGATTCCAGAACTGAAGAGCGAATATGGGCTGTCTTCACTTTTTTCTGTTTCTAGCCAACCTGCTAATGTAGACGTCCTCAAAGTAGTCGAATAAGCACTCTAGGTCATCGAAGTCAGAGTTATCCTGAAGTGCCTCAAAGTAGCGCTCCACATCTTAAGTTGCGACAAAAACTAATCCCAGCAAACATTGGACCTTCAGCGCAAAGTCAGGGTCCAGAACATACCTCTGCTGCATCCTCTCCTGCTGCACTCTTCTACATAGTGCTTGACCCAGGTGGAAGTTGTACCCTGACAGGTCAGTGGAAGGAAACATTTCAGCCAAAACCTTCATCAATACTCTCTGCATTGCAAACCAGCCCTTAAATACACCAGAATGGTGATGTCATCATAGCGACATGACTGGTCTAAATTGGGTCTAATCAGATGCCCCCACTGACAGGTACCATATGATTCTCACCCTCACCAGACTGGACCATTTTTTTACTCCTACTGCCATTTGACATGGATTTTTCTAACCAAGTCATGGTTACTATCCAACCATGATTAATGTGCAGGCGCCTACTGTTACCAGCAACAACCTTTCTGCTATCAATTGATGGCGGCCAAATATACCGAGACTTTTTGTCCGTGAACCCCAAACTTTAAATAAATAAATAATATAAATTTCAGCACCCTGCCCAAACCCTCCCCCTCACACTTTCAATCCCAGGCACAGAACAAACCTACCAGCAAGCAGGGCAGATCACCAATCTGTCAGTGTTTTTAATACTAGACCAGTCACACAAGGACTCCCCAGCATCACTAGACTCAAGGCAGTTCTCCATGTCCACTTTCCTCAGATCTCCAGAGATATCTCTCCCAGCTCACTTTCTGGCCTGTCACCAGGGCTCTCTCTCCCAAGCACAGCATAGAATACTCCCACCTTAGGCTCCCGCCAGACTCCAGTCTACACTCCCCACCTGGACTGTCTATTAGCTGGCTCATTAGCACTGCAAGAAATACTGGCAGAAACAGAGGCAGAAATAAATCATCAGAGGTATAGCTTCCGGTTTCTGAACTTTAACGATAAGCTTGGGACCACATGGGGACCACATCACAGATAGGAAGTTGGCACCTATCTTATAGTAATGAGGTGCAGGTGCCTCAGGGGAATGATTGACAACATGAAGATCTAGTTGAGGTCAGGTGACTGGGCAGGTTATCCTACAGCCCACAATAGCTGCAGTTCCCAACTGGGTTTCAGAACAGTTGTTTTAATTTTTAGTCCCTCCTTGGTCCTGGTCCTTGGATTCCATTAATAAAAAAATAAAATGAGGTGACCACCTGCACCCCCCCATCCCAACCCCTATTAACTAAAATTGAGGACACACTAACATTAGAAAAAAAAAACCCTAACCATAAAACAAACAAACAAAAAAACATGGAGACATGCATTCGCGATCTGCACTTTACAAGCGCCTCCCCTCAATTTTGCAGACACGGATGTGCACCTCTGTGCACACAGAGTGCCACCACCAGGCTTCCAATGCTCCCCTGATGTCCCTGGAAATGCTGTCAGACCAGATTTGTGCAGATGAATTTGTAAACACCTTGGGTGGAGCACGCCATAGGCAATTATCAAACCACTGCTCAACATAGGGGTAGTATAAATAAGTCATATGTATCCAGGCACCAGCTAGCTACACCTGGACTCAACAAACCCATATTATAACTCGAGGGAGCACTCCTGGCCAATTGTAGTGATCTTTTCCTCTGTGTGTGGATACTCTTATTCTGTAAAGAGTGTTTCACGTGCAGCTGCCCTGTAAATGGACACGTATGATGCTGTTTTATTTTTTATTTTAATACATTAATGATCAGTCTTGATCAATAATATATTACGGTTGTAAGCGGGGTCTCAGTTACATCCTTAGAGTATTAGAACGGTTTGCCTTTGGTTCATGGTTCTCATACCCTAGGAATGCACATGAGACTACTCTTACAATCATAAGAGTGGTCTTGGCAGCAATATTAACATACACTAGAAGCTATGGGTTACAACATGGGGGCACCTACCCACCAGGCGGGACTCAGGCAGTACCAGGTCCTATGGGAATGAACCAATCCAGCTGCGTGGGAACGAAACGCAAGCAAACAATGAAGATGCACAACACAATCCTACCTAACAAGAAGTAGACATGAATCATCAAGTACAAACCCTGCATTTATTCACAGAGGAGAAGTAGTAGTATAATTAAAATGTATTTCTGTACAGGAAAATAGCATACTCTGGCTGAAGCCTGTTCTCAGATGCATCCTGTAACATGCACACTAAACAGACACAATACCATGAAATATAATACCGGGGAAGAGCTAACAGCCAGCAGAAAAAGTCACACCAAAGCAATATCTGCAGCAACTCATCCAAAAATGTGATAAAAAGTAGAATTTCTTCTTTTTTTGTAGTAATTTCACAGTAGAGCAGTGTTATTACCTCTTGTGGTTAGTTGGTGGATGTTTGGACTGGTTTGAGTATGGGAAACCTATGGAAAACTACCCCTCTGTGAAGGGGAAAGCTTGGCAAGTCAATTAACACAGCAGGCCTGAGAAGGTAGATGGTGGGAGCATGCAGCATGGCACAGCCTTCGAATGCCATGCTGCTGCATGCCAGACATTGATGGCAAAATAGAAGGCGTTAGCCAAACGTTTGCAACTTTAGAGGCTAGAATGGATAGCCTGTTGGGGGAGATCAAGCAGGTGATGAACATCGCTTTCAGTACAACAACAGCAGTCTTGGGTATCATCAGATAGAATAAATTGCTCAGATTCAGGTTTGAACACCTTGAGAATGGCACCGGAATGGGCAATGTGTGCCTTCTGGGACTGCCAGAATCTGTCGAAAGATGAAACCCTGTCCAATATATATAACTAGATTTGTCTGCTGTACTCAGACTGAACTTAAATGGGCTAGTGCACAAAGCTTATTGAATAAGCCCTCATTGGCACCCCTCTGACCAGGAACAACCACTCACCATTTTAATAATAGCCAGTGGCCCTCATATTCGGGATTCAATCCTGAACACAGCAAAAGGCAAAGGGATTCTGCAAACTCTTGAGGACGACCACATTTTCTGCTTCTTGGTCTTAAGTTTTGAAATCTGCACATGCTGAAAAGCATTCTATGCAGTCAGATCTGGTCTTCAGGCACCAGGAGTGGTTTACAATCTTCAATTCCCAGCCAAACTTCACCTAAATTATGCAGGTAGGACTTTTATCTTTTGGGACCCACAAGAAGCAATTAAAAAATTAGAGGCAATAAAAGAAAGATTTTAATGCCCAGCAACTAACCATTGAAAAGGAGAAGACAACTGAAAGTACATTGAGACCTGAAATTATGACTGTCTGACTTAGTGTGTTCCCCTGGGTCCTGGCCAAATTGACAAAATAATTGTGGGGTTCCCCCCCGATAACACAAAGACTGTAAACTGTTGGTCTTTCTTTTACTTTTTGGGCATGGGTTGGGAAATGTGCCTGGAAGATTTGAGGTGGTAGCAAGGTAGGGTGTACATCCAATCCAAGTGCTTTTATCGAGGTGGTGGGCCCCTTGGGAACAAATGGGGGAAGGGCAGATGGCCACCCCCTTGTGCTTTTGTACTTTATTGCTCTACACATACACCAACTGCCTCCTTGCATGCATGCAGCAGTAATTCTGACACAATCCCTCTATGTTCCAAAAAAAAAAATTTTTACTAACAGTCAGGTTGGTAAAGCATTTACTAGACAGGGCAACAAGGAAAGTATGCACACTTTGCCGTGCTGAACTGCGTGAAAGCTCTGAGTTTAACCAAAACCCACTTATAGACAAGGCAACGTGCTAGAATTGCTGCAGTCACCGAGACATAAAGAGACCAGGCTTGTCCACAATTTAATGCAAGTTGCAAGTTTTATTTGCTGACAGGTAATGATATGTGAAAAAAACAGTCCCAAAGCAGTGGACCATTAGCCTCAGTGCTTCACTTGCTAGAGCATCATCAGGGGGCTGGTCTGTGGTCAGAGCTATCCTACAGTACCTTTATACCACCTGACATTAAGAATGGGATATCTGACTGGTCCTCAGTAATTACTGTATTGTAGTTATGCCTGGTGGCTAATGGTAGGATTTGAACAGTGCAAGTACCCAATTATGTGCTAGCATTTTAGAAAACAACCAGTATACAGAATGTTTCAAACTAGCCCAAATACACATACTTTGACTTTATTTTCAACAAAAAACCCTAAGAATACTAAGGATAACAGAAATATAAATCACTGCTCATGAAAGGGAAAACAGAGTTAATTTAATCTTTCAAAGTCCATGTCCTTGTTTGTTGGTCCTGTGGTTTCAAGGTTTCAGGTTTCAATGTTTCTATTGTTCAGCAATCAAGCCTTTACAACATACTAAGCACATAAAATTATATACAAAAAAAAAGAGAAAAAAAATATTAAATCTAATATTACATTTAAAATTTTAACACATAAAAATCCATGAACAAATTAATTGTCATAGGCAGAGAGATGTTTTTCTTTGTGTTTCAACACCTGATAAAAAAAACTTGAAACCACCTTAGCCTCCTCCAATGTCTGAGGGTGAAGAAGTATGAATAAAATATCATATTTTGCATTCACATATTTAGTAAGGAAATCATTTAACAGATTAAACTGTGAGATTTTATATAAAGGGCACTGTACCGTAATATGATAAAGATCTTCTTGAAAACCCTTGTTACATCTGCAAAACTCCAAACCTAAATTGGGTGGAGTCGTCTTATTAAAAAAAGCATATTTAGAACAGATGATTCCCAGTCTTGCCCAAGTAATCATTTTCTTTCTAACAGGGTCAGCCCAAGAGTAAGATATTTCTATAAATACGCCAATTTTATTTTGAGCTAACCATCTGGTTTGACGTTGAGCTCTGAGGAGCTCCATTTGTTTGTCATAGGCAAGCCTAAGTATTTTCTTTTGACATACTCCTTAAACACATAAGATATTGATATTGATTTCTCCCAATCTGTCCAAAGATGAAGATATTAACACTGTCCAAAATACGTTGAATATTTTTGACCCAAGGAGACCTAAAATTCTGTTTGTGCCAAGATAATTTTTCTCTAAGGCATAGTAGAGGCATAATATTAGTCTGTTAATTAATAATTTTGATCCAGTAACTCATGAGACGATATCAATTATTGTAAATAATAGGTACTCTACCCAATTCAGCCCTAGCTATAACATTAGAAGTGGCAAGTGGAACCTGCAATAAAGATTTAGTAGAGAGAAAGTGGGATCTCCAACCATGAAGGGACATTGTTGTTCCAGACCTCTGGCCGTATAAAAGAATAGATTAATTTTGGCCTCGCCTTCTATCAATGCCGGCGAGACCAAATATCCTGCATATTTCCTAGCAAAACGTAAGAGAGCCCTAACAATCAGTTTTGCCCTTATCACTTGTCCTCTCCAATGCTCTATCCAATTTCCATTTGAAGCAAACTTCACCCCCAAATATATATACCTTTTGTGACAAGGTACCTTTGTAAATGAGCCTATGGCTCAAAGGTTTTCCAAACTGCTGTTTAAATAAAATAAAAAAATAAAAATATATAAGAGGATACCACTTCAATAAGTTCATTATTTAAATAAATCCTTGGTTTAATTTGATGTCCCTGTAAGGGTGCAAAAATCAGCAGCTTAGTTTTTTTCATCTTTATTAATAAGTCCAAATGTTTACATTTAGAGCAAAATTGATTTATTTTATTTTGTAAACCTTGAGCAGATAAAGCAAAAATAATCAAATCGTCTGCATAGGCCAGACAATGTACTGGGATATTCTTAATTTTTGGGGAATCAAGAGTACCTATATCTTTATAAGTCAGAAGGGCATCAATATACAAATTAAAAAGAAGGGGGCCAAAGGACATCCCTGTTTAACTCCTGAAGTTGTACTGAAATAGTCAGAAATGTTGCCCTTATTATCATATCTAATAGCTGATGTTGTGTTAGAATATAACCTAATAATGGGGGCTAATAAATTTAATTGTACGCATCTATTTAATAATATCTCCCATAACTTGGCTCTATTAACCGAGTCAAATGCTGCAGAAAAGTCTACAAGCACAACATACAGCTTCATTTTGCGAAATGATCTGTATTTTTCTATCAGATGGGCTAAGATGTAAATATTATCTATCGTAGAACAATCCTTATGAAAACCTGCTTGAAGCATCGATAAAGGGGAGTTTGCAGTTATCCAATTTTGTAATTTATGTAATATTATTTTAGCAAAGATTTTTCCACTAATGTCAATAAGACTGATTGGGCGATAATTAGATGGCAAATGAAGTTGGCCCTTTTTATGGATTGGAACTATTATATTTCTTGTCCTAGGTAATGGAATAAATCTCTCTTTTAAACAGATATTGAACAAATTAGTAAAAAAACTACCCAATAATTCAAGTGCCCCTTGTAAATTTCTCCCGGTATCAAATCGGGTCCAGGTGCTTTATTATTTGATAAATTCACAATGGCTTCTTCCACCTCTCCAAATGAAAACACTAATGATGTGTATTCCCCCTCAATGTTAAAATTTTCTATCACATCATCATCATTGGTAGAATGTCTATTAAATAGTAGACTATAATAAGATATTCAAGTTTCCTTGGGGATATATATGGGAGGTCTAGAATTTTGATCAGCTGTCCCCTTGGACACCAAAGCCCAAAAAAGCTTAATATCACCCTCCTTAATAACTCGGTACGTAACACCCCATTGTTTTTCAAAAAATTCTCTTTTTTTCTGACGGAGAAATTCCTTGTACTCCCATCGCATTTTATTTAAATTTATAATCGCCATCTTACTCGGATTTTTTTTTGTCTGCCTGATGGCCCTCATCAAATTTCTTTTCTCTCTCTTACAATACCCATCAAACCAGGATGCTAACTGGGGCTTAACACTATTAGCTGAGTAAATCAGTGTCTTATCTGTTGATACCCTATGTTTAATAATTCACTGATCCTTTCACCTTTGGAGCCATTATGTACCTGCTGAAATAACTCGACAAAAATAGAAGAGTATAAAAGGTTCCAAACTCCTTGCATCGACTCATTATTCAATCTTAACCTTTTTTTCCCCACTAATCTCAATATCCACCAAGGGCTTATTGGGAGGAGGAATGACACTATCATAAATCCTAAAATCCAGCAAAATTGCTGCATGATCGCTTTCTGTTCTCATAGCCACATATAATCTCCTGCAGAAATGATAACTAAAAGGAGAGCATAATATAAAATCAATTCCGCTCTTACCAACTGGGGAGAAAAAAGTGCTATCACCCCGACGATCCCCTTCTAATCTCCCATTAAAAATCAAGAAATTATTCTCTGTGATAAAAGTACTAAAATGTCTCCCTGCCTCATTTACAATCATGTCAGTTGTATTTCTTTTTTCCAAATCTGCCATATATAATAGTTCTTGCAACAATGATAAATTATCGTACTCGGCTATCCTAGCGTTAAAATCCCCAGCTAAAAAGACAGTATCTATCCAATTTGACTGTATCATTAAATCTATTTCCATTGATAGTTTGGACCAAAAATCATATGTAGAGTAAGTGTGAAAACATGGTGGAATATAAATGTTAACAATCAGAACCATACAAAGGTCCCAGTTAACCACTACCATAAGGATCTTGGGAGTTGGAGAGTAACTTTTGATTACCCTTAATCCTTCCCTAATTTTGATCATTGTAACCAGACCTCCCTTGTTCCTCCCATGTTTTTTCCCTTTAATTGCTGGCACAAAACTAGTTTCATATCCATTCAGGAAGGGAGATGTTAAAACCCATGTCTCCTGGAACATAATCACTTCATGTCACGAAATAAAAGCAACCCACTGCAGATCCACAAACTTATTATGGAGTCCTCCTATATTCCAATTAAGGACATTATAACCAGGGTTACTTTCTGACCCCACTTCCTGCTCTAATGAGGACTCATTACTTTGTATTTCCAAAAAACTTAGTCAAGGTTGCATGGATCTAGATTGACCTGGTGTCTCCCACTCATTCAATTCCACCATGTAAATACCCACCTCATCCAACACATGTCTATTTTCAAAAAGTAATACTAACAATTGTGCAGAACCAATAATACAGTTAATCTGAATATCCTCTTTATCATTCCAAACTCTATTCACCTCCACAAATTCTTCTGGAAGTATATGGGTTTTGATAATAGTTGATAAAATCATCCGCAATAATGATGGTAAATTAATAGCAGTTTCTCCCTCCAATATATCCAGCCCAAAAATAGAGATCATTGAGGTTTCATGGGAAACTCCAAACTCCCAATTCAGTGTTACAAGAGTAGTTTTGAATATATCATATGTTAACATTTTTCCTATTTTTGCCCTATTATAAACATTTTTCCAAATTGTTGACCAGGTCACTGGTGTTGATAACAGTAATCCCAAAGAGTCTACCAGGCCTTGCTTAGCACAGACCAATTTTACCATATCCATGTTAGGGAGCATAAAGTAAACTGAATTAGTAGGGTTGGAAGTATCCCTAGTCACTATAATAAGAGCATCTGCGACTGTTGGTAACCCTAATTCTGCTCTCAACATATGGGCTATCAGGCTGGTTAGGGTTGCAGTAGATTCATAATGTTTAAAATACAGCTTATCTAATTTAAAAACTACTTCTTTCCCTGTACAAATTAAATTATATACTTCCAGGTCATACCCCTTGGGGTTGCTATCCTCCTTGGCCAACATGAGATTTGGGCAAAGATCTTTATTAGACTGATCTACCTTAATTAAATTCTCCTTAGAATTTGTTTTTTGTTTCGCAATGTAATCACCCTCCCCCTTTTCTTGATCTTTTATAAGTGTCCCATCCACAAGTATAGATTTGTTTTTTTGGTCAGGATTCTTCCTTGTATCTCTCTGTACCTCTCCTATCCTAATGGTACCTGTAACCCCAATTTTATTAGTATTTTCATCCTTAATGTTTAATTCATCTTTCTGTTTTCCTAAGTTAGAGTCTGAGTAAGTCCCACAGGCCCAAACTTTTTCTTCTTCCCCCCTTTTTTCTTACTTACTCCACCCCTCTTTTTGCCCTTTTTGCCTTTTGAGGGATCTTGAACATTTAGGGGAGAAAATGACAAATTATGCCTAGATCTGTGAACTTTCTTTTCCCCCAATAATTGTGAAATTTGTTGTTCTAAAGCAGCAAACTTCACAGCACAAAAACCAGAAAGAGTTTCCAAGGCTGTCTTAATACCATTATATGCCTCCAATAAAGCAACATTAGACATTACTGGATGTGCAAGAGCCTTAATGGTATATTTCGATATAGTATCCGGACACTGAACCAAAAAATCTTTATCTAAATGGATGTCCTGGACCTCTTTATCCATTTTTTGGAAAAACTCTTCAGGAGCATCATTAAGGGATGAATACACCATTTCTTTAGAGTCGATATTGCAGACCCCTACTTCACTGGAGATCTCTAATGGACTAAATAACTTTATTCATGAGGGAAAGCATGGAATACCATCATCTTTATCTATATAATCTCCTTGCCCAGACATGCATTGCTGACTTGCTTCTACCTCCCCCATCCACTCATCTTGTCTAAAATCCTGGGAATGATCCGCTATATTTGTTTTTTCCCCAAAAGTGGTACAATCATAACCTCCTATATTGGAAAACATATGTGTACTGTTCATTTTTGGAACGTCCTGAAAAATATTATTAGGGGCTTTAGGAAAGGTTGTTTTTTTTTTTAAAGAAATCAGTGATTTTCCCTTGGGATGGAATTTTAACACCAGTCTCTAAGTTACTAATTACTTCCAATTCCGGAGTTATGTTCTTATTGTCAAAAGAGGATAATTGTTTAAATTCCTCAAATTCCCTGTTAGTCCCATCGCTACCACTAAATTGGTTCTTCAATGAATTAATCAAAGTCTCTTGATTTGTATTATTCGGACTGTTCTTATCCCAGCTCTTAGCCATTGGAATTTGATTTCTTCCATTAAATTCTGAATTATCTCCAGCTAAATCTGATCTGCATTCCTCATTCATAAACTCCTTAAAGGAGTGAGGTAAGTAGGATACTACAGGACTTTCTACCAAATCCTTAGGGGTCGAAGCCGTGATTACCAATTCCTGCGTAAAAACACAGCAATTGCCTTTTTTATTCTTTTTTGGATTTATCCTTTGCTTCCATTTAGTTGCCCCTTTAACAGTTTTGTTTACCATCTTACCACTTCGAGTATACATATATGGAGAGAAGAGAAAGAAAAACGAAAGAAATCCTAACTCAAAAAAAAGGGACTGAAAAGGAGTCAGGTGACGGCTTATCTAAACAGCTAAATCTTCCATGAGCATCACTCCTTAAATTTGTAGAAAGCCTTCCCACCCAAAAACAACCAGACCCACCAGTTAAAACCAAAAAATACAAAACCAGATAAACAATAAAACCTATTTAAAATGAAGTCCCTCTCTTTTATGGGTACATATTCCTATGCAAAATCTACTCGAGTGGGCTCATGCAGCACACTACTGCTTATGTGTGAGCTGATGTTTAAATGCTGCAGCAAACCTCCCACAGAGGCAAACCTGCTCTATTATTGGCTCACCCTGAGCTGAAATTACATGCAGGTAAATGGCCTCTTGCACACACCTGGGTAATCCCCTCAGTTCAGCAGAGCAGCAAGATGAAACAAATCAGAGCAGTTTCAGTTACAAAGTCACACATATGCTGCACTCACAGTCATTTTCAAGCTGCCAAACTGTTCCAAAAACACAGATCTCTTGGATAGCTGCTGCTCAAAGTATATTGCACAAGTGTCCTAGTGGAAATAAAAGGCTGGTGATCTTGCAGGGAAGGATGTTTAAATGCTGCAGCAAACCCTCCCACAGAGGCAAACCTGCTCTATTATTGGCTCACCCCTGAGCTGAAATTACATGCAGGTAAATGGCCTCTTGCACACACCTGGGTAATCGATTTTGGTCCTGTGAAGTAATAGTGTGGTACAAGTAGAACAGCCTAATGATGGAACTATTTCAAACCCAAAAGGTATGACTGTAACTTGTATCTTGTCTTCATGTGATAAAATAAACCAGGATGGAATGTATAGAAAGAGGTGGTGTTCACTAGGCTCCAAGTTCTGTAATCACCCCAAAAGAGCAAATTTCCTGTCTCCTAATAACATAGAAACATAGAATTTGATGGCAGATAAGGACCACTTGGCCCACCTAGTCTGCCTATTTCCCTACCTAATACATAGGCTGCAGATCCTAGTTAACCAACAGCCTACTTCCTCCTACCCACACTAGAATTGCCTTATGTCTGTCCCATGCATTCCTGAATTCCTTCACTGTTTTTGAGTCCACTACCTCCTCAGGAAGGCTGTTCCAACGTATCCACAACCCTCTCAGTGAAAAAATACTTCCTCACATTACCTTTGAGCCGTTCCTCCTCTATCTTCAAATTGTGTCCCCTTGTTTTTGCACATCTCTTTTTCTTAAAGATGCTACCATCTTGGACTCTGTTGATTCCCTTGATGTACTTGAAAGTTTCTATCATGTCCTTCCTCTCCCTCCTCTCCTCGAGTGTATACATATTAAGCTTCCTTAATCTCTCTTCGTATGTCTTCTGGTGCAGATCCTGCACCATTTTAGTTGCCCTCCTCTGGACAACCTCCATCCTGTCTATGTCTTTGTGGAGATGGGGTCTCCAGAACTGGATGCAGAACTCCAGATGGGGTCTCATCATCTGTCTGTACAAAGGGATAACAACTTCCTGTTTTCTACTGGTGATGCCTTTCCCTATGTATCCTAGTATCCCACCAGCTCTTCTTACTGCCTTCTCACATTGCTTGCCCACCTTAAGGTCATCGGATATGACTACCCCCAGGTCCCTTTCTATTTCTGTAGTTGTTATTATCTCACCCTCCATTGTGTACTCTTCCCCTGGATTTTTGTTTCTCAGGTGCATTACTTTGCACTTCTTTGCATTGAATCTAAGCTGCCATATATTTGACCATTCCTCCAACTTTGCCAAGTCCCTTTGCATCCTCTCCACCCCACCTTCTGTATCAACCCTGTTGCAGCTCTTTGTGTCATCTGCAAAGAGACATACTTTTTTTTCCAGTCCCTCTGCAATGTCACTTATAAAGACATTAAAGAGGACCGGTCCCAGTACTGAACCATGTGGTACCCCACTAGTAACCCCCTTTTCTTCGGAGTAAACTCCATTTACTATTATCCTCTGTATCCTGTTGTCCAGCCAATTTTTAACCCAGGCTACTACCTTGGGACCAACTCCAAGGCTGGCTAACTTGTATATACTTTTGTGTAGGACTGTGCCTAATGCCTTGCTAAAGTCTAGGTAGGCCATGTCCACTACCCCTCCCTGGTCTACCAAATTGGTCACCCAGTCAAAGAAATCTATTAGATTCATCTGACATGACCTTCCTGCTGTGAATCCATGCTGCCTCGGGTCCTGTGCCCCACTGGCCTCTAGGAACTCAACAATTCTTTCCTTTAGAAGTGATTCCATCATTTTCCCTACCACTGAGGTCAAACTAACAGGTCTGTAGTTTCCTGCCTCTGTCTTGCTCCCACTTTTGTGAAAGGGAATCATGTCTGCACTCCTCCAGTCCTCCAGTACTACACCATCCTCCCATGATTTGTTAAAAAGGGAGGTCAATGGTGTCACTAATTCTACCCTTAGTTCTTTTAGAATTCTTGGGTGAATCCTGTCAGGCCCCATTGCTTTGTCCACCTTCAGTTTTAAGAGTTCTTTCAGGACCCTTTCTTCTGTGAATGGACTGGTATCAACCTCCCTATCCAGAGTGCTTCTATTCTTTTATTTAGGTACCTCCCCCTCCTCTTCTTTTGAGAATACTGAGCAGAAGTATTCATTCTGTATTCCTGCTTTTCACTGTCATCCTCTGCCCACCCTCCCACCCTTTAGTAAGCCTCACTATCCCTTCCTTCATCTTTCTTCACTCCCTAATGTACCTATAAAAGGTTTTATCCCCCTTCTTAACTGAGCTGTCTATCTTTTCCTCAGTTTGGGCTTTTGATATTCTGACTGCCTTCCCCACTTCCTTCTACTTTAACTGGTACAGTTCTCTGTCCTCCTCCTTCTGTGTTTCCTTATACTTCCTGAATGTGACCTTTTTCTCCTTAACCTTTCCCGCCACCTCTTTTGAGAACCATAGTGGTTTTTTCCTTTGTTTTGCTTTGTTGATTTGCTTCACACAAAGGCTTGTTGCCTCTGTGATGGCTGTTCTGATTTTTTCCCATTGTTCCTTCACCCCTCCTTCTTGCCAGTTTGCTAGCACTTTTCTGAGACACTCTCCCATTTTCCCAAAGTCAGCCCTCCTAAAGTCCAACACTCTTGCTTTTGTATGGCTCGACTCTATTGCATGT
The DNA here is from genome assembly GCA_016271365.2 of Neoceratodus forsteri. Taxonomy (NCBI): domain Eukaryota; kingdom Metazoa; phylum Chordata; order Ceratodontiformes; family Ceratodontidae; genus Neoceratodus; species Neoceratodus forsteri. Next base: position 884,179,953 of record CM028131.1, on the reverse strand, counting down.
GTTTATTGTGAACCACACTGTTTTGTGGTCACTTGTTCCCAGATGGCTACCCACTTCTAGATCTGAGATAATTTCTCCATCCCCATTTGACAGTACCAGGTCTAAGATTGCTCCCTCCCTAGTGAGTTCCACCACTAGCTGTCTGAGGCATGCCCCCTGCATGGCATTAAGAATAAACCTGCTTTTTGATGTGACTGCAGCCAGGCTGCTCCAGCTAATGTCTGGCATGTTCAGGTTCCCCATTAATAATAACTCCCCTTTTTCTGTCATTCTAAGGATGCCGTCTATCATTTCCTTGTCCATTGCCTCCCCCTGAGATGGGTGTCTGCATACCACCCCTGTGCGAATTGTGGTGCCATATCCTGTTTCCAGGGTAACCCATAGTGCCTCCTCTACTCCCTGTTTATCCTTTAGTTCCATTGCTTTGATCCCTTCCCTTACATAGAGAGCTACTCCTCCTCCTCCTCCTCTTTTACCCTCCCTGTCCCTCCTGTACATTGTGTATCCTGGTATGTTGACATCCCAGTCATGGTTCTCAGTGTACCATGTTTCTGTGATTGCCATGATATCCAGATGTCCCTCTTCTGTCAAGGCTACTAGTTCAGGGAGCTTGTTGCACAGACTACGAGCATTGGTACTCATCACCCTCCATTTGTTGATGGCCTTACCCCTTTTAGCTCTATCCCTGTTCTTACTGCCTCTTTCTGCATTTACCCCTGTCCTGCTTGCTCCCCATTAACTTTTCCACCTTGGTATTTGCCTCTCTAACTACTGTGTTTTGTGGGGGGAGGCTGGGTTTTCTCTGCTCTTTTTCAGTGCCTCCCCCCCTTGGCTAGTTTAAATGCTTGTCGATTATGCATTTAAACCTATCACCTAGGATTCTGGTTCCCCTCCTGGACAGATGCAGACCATCATGCCAGTATAGGCCTGTGTCCCTCCAGGTGGACCCCCATTCCCCAATGAAGCCAAAACCCTGAGCTCTGCACCAGTTTTTCAACCATTCATTGAATCCCATGGTGTGGAGTACTCTAGTATCACCCTTGCCATAGTCAGGCAGCACCTCTGAGAAGGTTACTGTATGTGCTACCTGTCTAAGGCCACTCCCTAACTCTTTAAACTCCTCTTGTGCTGCTGTGATCCCATTCATAGCCAGGCCATTTGTCCCTAGGTGGACAATGATATCCAGCTCCCTCCTTCATGCAGCTGATCCCGTGATCCTGAGGATTCACTCCCTGTCCCTCCAAGCCGTGACCCCAGGCAGGCACCTTACGTCCCTCTCCCCTTCGTTCTCCAGATCTACCCCCCTAATAATTGAGTCCCCCACCAGGAGTTGTTTCCTGCCCCATGGGATCCCATGCCACCCTCCCGTGGGACTCCTTTGTGGAGGTTCCCAGCATCCTCATTGGTCTCCACTGCTGGTTCCTCCATAGAGGAACCACTGTCTACCTAAAGAGCATATGAATTGTGGAGAGGTACAACTGGAGGAATGTGCATCTGTTCCACCACCATCTCCCCTGCCTGAGCCCACCTTGGCCCAACTGCTTCTCTTTCTTGGCAGCCTCTGAGGTAGCAGCAGTGGACCTGGTGGTCCCTGGATAGGGGTGGAGGTTTCACGAATTCTAGCCAAGTCAGCTCAGAGATGAGCAACCTCCTCCCTCAGACCAGAGAGATGGCTACAAATAGGGCAGCACTGCAGTCTCCAGAAAGTCTCCCAGAAGACTGCTGCCCCACAGCCAGTGCATTGCACTACTCCCCACATATCTGTCTTCTTTCCTGATTCTCTTGCGTTAAGCCTTTTTTTGTGGTTATATATAGTTATTAAGTGTGCTATTACATTCAGTGCAGTGTGCTGTGCTGTGCTGGTAAGGAAATGTGCTGTATGCACCTTCCCCCTTGAGGAAATGATGTTACAACCCCTGCTATAAAGGAAGTGACACCTTGTGGGGGATGTGGGGAAGGGTGGGTTTGGGCCCAAGCTGTGCACTCAGGAACAATCAGCTACAAGCTCTGACCCACCACTAGGATGAGTGTTAACCTTCCTTTCAGCAAGACAACCTGCACAGCAATCAGGGAAACACAGTCTCCTGCACTAGAGGCTGTCTGTGTTTCAATCCACACTGTAGCTTTTGCTATAACAACTCCTTAACCTCCAGTAACTTATTTAAAAATAGTTTAACTATCACAAAATCCTACGCATCAGTAAATTATTTAAAAATAGTTTATGTCCCAAAATCCTAGTAGTCAATCCAGCTACCCCCAAGGGACAACCAAAATGCAGTATTTAAACCCTTATGAAGTTACTTCCAAGATAAGCAGAGTTTGCAAGCTCCTTATTCAACTCCTCAGCCACCTGTAATTTATTTAAAAATAGTTTAACTGTCAGAAAATCCTAGTAGACAATCTAGCTACATCCTAGGGTCAACCCAAATGCAGTATTTAAATTATTCTGAAGTTACTCACAAGATAAACAGAGTTTGCAAGCCCCTTCTTGGTTAAACACTAAATAAATATGTAAATAAAAAGCAATTACCGAGGGTAGTTAGTTTCCCCTCCCACAGAATTGAGCAAAAGTGCACTTTGTTGCAGATATCAAGTGCAATATAGAATCTCCCACACAGCTCACAGCTGAATAAAGAAGTAGTCTCCTTCCAGGTCAAGAAAATGTGCTTTGTGTCTCCAAATGTTGCAGCCTCCAGTAGTTTATAATAATCTGATCAAGTCTGGAAGGCTCCACCCAGGGCAATTGGTTGACAATAAGATAGGGGATTGGCTTGTGTAGCGATAACACCTAGAGAAACAGATAAGGTATAGGGGTATTCCCCAGTCAGAATAGGGCTTGCAGTGGGGGATGTGAGTGACAGGGCCAGCAAAGAAATAAATAGGAATAACAGGTGGGAAATTGAAAATAAGAGTGAGAAGAATGACTGAATAGAGCTGGGGGGGGGGCCGGGGGACTGGGACTGGGTGTTGTGGGGGTGGAGGAAGTGAAAAGGTGACAAAAGATATAAGCCATGTTTACACGGTGGCAGTGCTGCAGCATGTGAGCCACTCCCTTCCTGATGCGCCGGCTCAATTCCACTTTACACAGCCCGCCCTCGCAGCACTTCAGGTCGCTCCGAGGAGAAGCTGTTAATTCACCTGGCAACTGATTGAAAATGGCATTTGTATCAGAGCGAGTGCAGCAAGGTATTCACTCTACCATGTAATGTGCTCACTCCGCTAGTGATCCCACAACTGAGTTGTATGCAAAAAAATGATCCGACAGGCAGTTAATGTGCTCCCAACAGTGTTTACACTGCTGACTTTGCAGCGCATGGGTTGATGCGCTGCAAAGTCGGCAGTGTAAACAGGGCTTTAGAGAGAGGAGGGCAAGAGCAAAGGTAAGAATAGAGAAAATAAGGAAGTGGAACTAGACTGAGAATGCTAAGATATGAATGAAATATAATGTAGAAATGCCAAGAAAACATAAACAAAGAGAAATAGCCAAATGCAATGTGTCTTTTACTTTACAAACTAAGTGAAATTTTTAAACAAACTATACTTTTTTTGAACATTGATCAGCATTTTTGTAAAGTGGAAAAAAAATATTCAGATCTACTATTGAATATTTACCTTACTTCATAATTTCATTTTATGGTAAAATCTCTCAGAAAGGGGTTCAAGTCCCAGTCTACACTCTCTCTCTTTGGAGCAGATTCTTAATTTTGCTTCCCTCTCTCAGATTTTGTTTCATATGCTCAGTGCCCATGAACTGCAGACGCCATGGGTCACAACTGTGACATTCTGCAAAGTAAGCTGAAACTGGGATATTATCCATAGGCCTTTTAATGCTTCGCAAATGTTACAGGATTCGCTGCTTAAGTGGCCTTATAGTGCATCCAATGTATAGCTTAGGACAGTGACACCAGCTTGCATATACTACAAAATTCATACTGCAATTTATAAATTATCTTATTTCAACGTCTCTTGGATACCCAGCTAGCTTTAATGATTTGGCCTGATTACAATGGCAGCACACATTACATCTTTCACATAGGAACATCCCTGTAGGTAGAGGTGGAAGCCACATTCTAGGTGCTAACTTCATAGAGTTGTGTTTGTACTGACCTCTGACAATCATATCCTTTATGTCTGGTGCTTTAGAGAAAGCAATCCTTGGAGCATTGACGAGTTCTTTTGCCAGTTTTTAATTAGCAGAAGTGGGCAGTATTTTCTAACCAGTCCTCTACTTGCCCTGACAATTCACTGTACGGAATGATAAAAAATACAAGGTTTTGGTCTGAGGCCGTGGATTTTTTTGGTTGGAGCAGAATGCTTCTTGCTTGCAAATGCTGCTTGCAAGATGTTTTTATTATAACCTCTTGAAAAGAACCTGTTCATAAGTTCCTCACTCTGTGTTTTAAAATCAGCTTCTGTAGAGCAGTTTTTTCTGATTCTCAGGAACTGGCCGTAGAGGATGGATTTAACAAGTGGCCTCAGGTGTGCACTGTCAAAGCACAGCAAGCTATTGGTTGCCACAGGGTTTTCTAAATCCCCTGGTTTGCACCTTGTTATCTTCTCCTTCCATTAGCATGATGTCCAGTACATTCAGTCCATGGCTATTTACAGTATTAGTGAATTTGAGGTTCAGTTTGTTCACAGGTAACCACTGCATTGCTGTCTCTACCTCTTCCTTGGTTCCTTTCAGATGCAAACAATGTCATCAATAAAATAGTACCATGCTGCTATGTGATGGATGAAGGGATTGACAAATGGGTTAGCACTAATGATCTTTCCCAGGAACTGAGGAAGAGGTTAACAAATGATGGGGCCATTGCTGCCCCCCATGGCGGTGCCACAGAGTTGCAGGTAGAAAACCTCATTAAATTCAAAATAGTTCTGTTTCAAAACAAGCTCCAAGGTTTCAAGGATGAAAGAGACATGAAATTCATCACACAGAGTATTATTCAATAAAAAATGTTCATAGGCACGTATACCGCCTTCATCCTTAATGCATGTATACAGAGACTCAGCATCAGTTCCAAGCCAAATGTAGTCCAGCCTCTAGTCAGACTTGTCAGATTTGTCTACGACATCCATAGTGTCCTGCAGGTAGGATCCCAATCTGGTAATGCAGCTTTTAAGAAAAAAATCTATAAATTGACACAGATTGTCAGAGAGGGATCCTACCCCGAACACTTTGGGCTTGTCATAGGGGTGTTCTAGCTGTTTATGAATTTTGGGCAGTATGTAGAAGGTTGGAACCTGTGGAGTTTTTGTCCACATGAATTATCTGTCCAGATGATATTCCCCATTCAAACAGCTGTAATATTTTTTTTCTGAAATGTAGCAGTAGGATCACATTGGAGCTTTCTATAGTTTACCTCATTAGATAATAATTCAAACACTGCTCGTTCATAGTCTTCTTCTGTTAAGAGGTAACAATATTTCCCCCTTATCTGCTTGTTTGATGACAACACGGGGTAAACATTTCCAGTACATTAAGTGCAGCCTGTTTTTCTCTAGTTAAGATTTCTATACTGGAATGGGGTAGCGGCACTGAACAGTTTTTCAGGTTTCCTTAGTACTACTGATTCAAAAGACCTTGTGCTTGGATTTAAAACTAAATGGCAGAACAGAGACTTGTTTTTAAATAGCTTTTTTTCTGATGGTATTAATGTTTTTACCTGTTTTCTGTGAAGCTGGTGGCTCATTGTTAAACAAATACATAGATACATAGACAGTGTCAGCAGATAAGGACCTATGGCCCACCCAGTCTGCCCATTTGAGCTTGTAAGTTCAGTTTATGTTTTCCTAGAAGTCTGTTGCCCCTTAACCCTGACCTCCAGAATTCCTTTATGTCTATCCCATGCATTCTTAAATCCGGTGATTGTTTCAGCCCCCACCACTTCCTCTGGCAGGGTGTTCCACTTGTCCACCACCCGTTCTGTGAAGAAATCCTCCCTCACGTTTCCTCTGAATCGTCCTCCCTCCAACTTCTTCCCATGCCCTCTAGTCCTGGAACATCTTTTTCACTTAAAAATAGTGTATTCCTGCACCCTGTTCCTCCCTGTAAGATACTTGTATGTCTCTATCATATCCCCTCTCTCCCTCCTCTCCTCCAGGGAGTACATGTTCAGTTCCTTCAACCTGTCCTCATAGGACTTGTGATGCAATCTATGTACCATCTTTGTTGCCCTCCTCTGAACCTTCTCTACCCTGTCTATGTCCTTACGTAGGTAAGGTCTCCAGAACTGTACACTGTACTCCAGGTGGGGCCTCACTAGTGTCTTCTATAGTGGAAATATGACCTCTCTTTTCCTGCTGGTGATGCCCCTACCTATGCATCCCAGCATCCTATTTGCTTTACCTGCTGCCTTGTCACACTGTTTCCCTACCTTGAGGTCATCACAGATGATAACCCCAAGATCCCTTTCCTGCTTGGTGCATGCTATATCCTCACCCCCCCAACTGATGTATTGTGCCAGGGTTTTGTGCCCCATATGCATTATCTTGCACTTCTTTGCATTGAATTTCAACTGAGAAACCCCTGACCATTCTTTAAGTTTCTGCAGGTCCCTTCTCATTCTGTCTACACCCTCTGGTGTGTCTACTCTGTTACAGAGCTTTGTGCCATCAGCGAACAGTGAAATTCTGCCTTCTAGGTCCTGCGCAATGTCACTGATTAAGATGGTGAATAAGACCGGCCCCAGCACAGATCCCTGTGGTACACCACTGGTCACCCTTCCCTCTGTGGAGTGACAGCCATTTACCACCACCCTCTGTGTCCTGCTGCTCAGCCAGTTACCTACTCACCACACTACTGTCCTGCTCACACCCATATTCCCCAGTTTGTGTAATAGTCTTCTATGTGGCACAGTGTCAAAGGCCTTGCTGAAGTCCAGATAGGCCATGTCCACTGCCCTTCCCTGATCCACCTCCCTAGTCACTCAGTCAAAAAATTAAATGAGGTTGGTCTGACATGACCTCCCCCTGGTGAAACCATGCTGCCTTGGGTCCTGTAGTCCATTGACAACCAAATGTTCCACCAATTTCTCCTTCAGTAGTGCTTCCATGATCTTCCCCACTACCAAGGTGAGACTGACTGGTCTGTAGTTCCCCGCTTCCTCTTTGTTCCCACTTTTGTATAAGGGGACTACATCTGCTGTCCTCCAGTCTTTGGGCACCTCCCCTGTTTCCAGTGATCGGCTAAACAGGACAGCCAGAGGTTCAGCCACCACCTCTCTTAGTTCTTTAAGGACCCTGAGGTGCACCCCATCTGGCCCCATTGCTCTATCAACTCTTATTACTTCCAGTTCCTTCAGGACCCTTTCTCATGTAAAGGTACTTGTGTCCATTTCTGCACCATTCTCACCCCTTGTACTCCCTTCAGACCCATTACCCTCCTCTTCCTCAGTAAAGACTGAGCAGAAATACCTGTTCAATATGTCAGCTTTATTGTTGTCATCCTCCACGCGGCCCCCATCCTCCCCCTTCAGTCTCACTATCCCTCCCTTTGCCTTTCTTTTTTCACTTATGTACCTGTAAAAGGTTTTGTCCCCTCTACCCACTGATTTTGCAATGTGTTCTTCTGTCTGAGCTTTGGCTTCCCTTACTGACCTCCCTGCCTCCCTTTGCTTCTCCTGGTACTTCTCCTTATCCCCTTCTGCCTGTGTCTTTTTGTATTGCCTGAATGCAATCTTTTTGGCTTTCACTTTCTTTGCTACCTATTTGGAAAACCATAATGGTCTCCTCTTCCTTTTCCTCTTGCTAACCTGCTTAATGCATAATTCTGTTGCTCTTGTAATCCCCATTTTAAATACTGCCCACTGTTCCTTAACCCCTGATTCCTGCTCCATTCCCCTTAATTCCTCTTTCAAGTATCTCCCCATTTTCCCAAAGTATGCCCCCCTAAAATCCAGGATACGTGTTTTTGTGTGGTTTGGTTCTGCTCTTTCTGTGATTTCAAACCACAATGACTGGTGGTCACTGTTCCCCAGGTGCTCCCCCACTGTTACCCCCATCACACTGTCCCTGTTTGTGAGCACAAGGTCCAGTATTGCCTTCTGCTGAGTTGGTTCCATGACCAGTTGCTTGAGGAAGGCACCCTGAAGGGAGTCCAGGATAAATCTGCTCCTAGTTGATGCTGCTGCTGGGATGCTCCAGTCCACGTCTGGAATATTGAAGTCTCCAACTAGTACTACCTCACCCTTGTCTGCCATTCTTTGAATGACTAGCATCAGCTCCCTATCTGTTTCTTCCTCCTGGGCTGGTGGTCTTTAGACCACACCTGTGTGGATGGCTGGCCCCATTTTCCTGTCCAGCTTAACCCACAGTATCTCTCCCTCATTTTGTTCCTCCTGGATCTCCGTGGCCCTTATGTCATTTTTCACATACAGTGCCACTCCTCCCCCCCTTCCTACCTGCTCTGTCTCTTCTGAATATGTTGTAGCCAGGTATGGCCATCTCCCAGTCATGGTTACCATTACACCAGGTTTCAGTGATGGCCACAATGTCCAGGTCTGACTGCACCATGACAGCCTCCACATCTTCCATCTTGTTGCTAAGGTTCCTGACATTGGCACACATGGCTTTCCATGATTTGACCTCCCTAGACTGTTTTGCTGTTCTACTCCAGCCTCTTCCTTGGTTGTCCTTTATCCCTGGTTCTTCTTTCTGTCTGCCCTTCTGCTGAATTTTGCCCCTTTTCTGCCTATCCACCTCTTGGGCGCTAATCTCCATCTTTTGCACACTGCTTTGTAGAGATAGCCACTCCTCCGGTTCACTGGTTCCACTGCTAGCTGTGGGGGGTGAGCAAGTAGGTACCCTCCTTGCTGGCCTGCCACCCCCCTTTGCTAGTTTAAATGCTTGTCAATGTAGCATTTAAACTTATCATTAAGTGCTTGGATTCCCTCCAGGATGGATGCAGGCCGTCAGGCTTGAACAAACCTCCATCCCTCCAGGTGGGTCCCCAGTCACCAATGAATCCAAACCCTTCCTCACAACACCAGTTCTTCAACCATGAGTTAAAGTTCCTGGTGCATGCACCCCTTGCTCTCCCTTGCCTCTTGCAGGTAGTACTTCTGAGAAAGTGACAGAAGTAGCTACTTGCTTGAGACCCCTCCCCAATTTCCTAAACTCTTCCTGAACTTCCTTTGGCTCCCCATTTGCCAGGTCATTGGTACCTAGGTGGATAATCACATCCAGCTCACCCTCCCGTCTTGCCTTCCCAGTGATCCCCAGGATCTTCCTTCCATCCCTCCATGCCGTGGCACCTGGTAGGCACCTCATCTCCCTGTCCTCCCCCTCCTGTGTTCCTAGCTGGATCCCTCTTATGATGGAGTCCCCCACCAGGATTCACTTCCTCCTCTTCTGGGGTCCAGTGCTCTCCCCACTGAGGTCACCTCCTTGGCTAACCTCCACATCCTTTCCTTCCACTGCTCTGGGTACCTCTATTTGGTTGTCCTTGTTTGCCAGTGTGGCATATGAGTTCTTGAGTAGAATAGGATCTGGGATGTGCCTCTGCCTGACTGCTCTAACGCTCCCTGAGCCCACTGTCTTCCAAGTGCTCCTAGTTCTCAGCATCCTTTGAGGCAGTTGCATTGGACTGGGTGGTCTCTGGATAGTGGTGATGGTACTCCTGACCCAGTTTACTTCCGCTCTGAGTCTGGCTACCTCATCCCGCAGTCCAGAGAGATGCATGCAGATAGGGCAGCACTTCAGTGTCCAGAAGGTTTGCCTGAATATGGCTGCCCACAGCCACTGCATTGCACCACTCCTCATTATACTGCAATTATACTGCTATTCCACTACTTGTCTGCTACTGAAGCTTTCCTAGTTCCCTTTTTATTAATTTACTGTCCTAAAAATTCTGCCACTGATCCTCAGATACTTTTCTTTTTAGAAAAAGAAAATAAACCAATAAATAAATAAATGAGTCAAAACACTTGTCATGCTGAGGGTGGGCTTCTTCCCCCTTATGCCCCTGCTACTCCACACCCCTTACTATCCCCTGTGTTTTTTTTAAGACTCACCTTTATTCAAATAAAAAGATTCAGAACATTACATATATTAGTACATCAGCTTGAAATTCATAGAATTAAAGGAACCATGCATTAAACATCATGTAGGTTACAATCTGCAGTCTTTTAGCAATTGTGTCCATCCAATACTAGATAATACCACATTTAGTCCAGTTTAGTACCAATGACCGAAGTAGTTAGTGGCACCATCTGCTTTGTCCTGTAAAATAAAGGCGATGAACAAAACATTTCTAAACGACCGCGTGGTCTCAACCCTACCACACAAAAATGTAATGGTAAAATGAGACCATGAGTAAACAGATAACATTTAAAGTATAACCATAAACTTAAACTGTAGACGTAGAACTTAATGGATTACAAGTAATCACCCCTTTTAACTGTTCAAGTATGTTACCATCTGTCCTTTCCTGCGTCTGCTTCTCAAAGATTTAATAATGCCCCACCCAAGCTGTGTGTCCCACATATGATTCCTTCATACATACCACTGTATCCTATGAGCTGTTCCATTTAGTAATGTATTGTGTTTTCTGGGATTAAGTCGGACTTGAAGAAGTGTGCTCCAGTGGACCACCGGACCCGAGACCAGTGCTCTATGTGTTTATCTTCTGTGAGGTACCTTCACTGTCAAAAGCTTCATATCATGAACTTTTGATACCCTACCTAGCCATCCCTCCCTATGGGCAGATCTGCAGTGAGTCAGTGGGAAGGTATGCTTTTCAGGGGGGCCACCATGTATACTAAAATTATTTTCCTGCTCTCTGTTTTCAGCCTTGATGTGGTAGGAAGGCCTATGACCCATTCTGTAAAATGCAAGGGAATACTTATGCCTGTAATTTAGAGAGTAGTTTCCTGCACCAGCTTCCAATGGATTCACTATGAAATCTTGACAGACAGTCTATCGCACTCCATAAGCCCGAGTTCAGGAGACCCACTGTCAGAAGATCGACAAGGTCTTAATGCAATGTAGGGGGCAAGCCACCCGCACCCTCTAACTAAAATAACCAACTCCAAGGGGGAGCAGACCTTGGAGTAGGTTAAAAAAATTATGGGGGGCAAAAGAGCGCTGTGCCAAAATTCTCATCTTAGAACAGAACCCAGGTCTGAAGCATGATGCTGACCAAGCTGCTTGTGGCTTAGCCCTCCATGCCACAGAAGCAGCTCGGCCAGCCTCAGAATTTTCCCCTCACTTGTGATGCCCGACTGGGGTAGGATAGCAGTTTGTCACATCCGCCACCTTACCCCTGTGGGCACCAGTTTCCATCTGTTGGGCAGGTGTGTGTCGGGCAGCCGAAATCAGGATCCTGAATGTCAGGATTCCACGTGCTGGCATTAAGAAATACTCCCCTCCCAAAAGGGGCAAGTCTTTGGACATTGCCAAAAGAGATGCCATTGTGTACCTCTGACTCTACATTCTCAGCAGCAGTTGTCATTATTTGTGGTTTGGTAGTGTTTAGTGATGGACGATGTCTGAAAAAACTGAATCAGAATTTTCCAATAAAATTCCCACCACAGAGGTACTGAAGTAACCTTCCAACCCTTTTTTTACCTTGCTTCCCAGTCTCTCTTCTATATAGTTATGGCTGCTTCATTTTCCCATGCCTCTTTAGCTGAGAGCACATGTGCTGTTTGCAGCATTTTATAGATGCCCAAGATGTATCTTTGAGGTCCTGCCAGAGTTACTACCCCATAGACATATGTTTCCCAACTGGATAAAGATCTACCAACCTTTCTTAAATACCTGGAATATTTATAAAGTGTCTAATCTGCATATATCTCATGAATGCCATGTTACCCCACCTAAATCTGCTAGATGTTATGCAATGTCCCTGTTCTATGAATTGAGTGAACCTTGTCACCCCCTGCCTCTCCCATTGGGAATATCCACCATCTAATCTAGGGGGCAGAAATTCACTATCATACCAAATTAAAGAGAGTGAGCCTACTCCTGTTGGTGTAAGTTTCCTGATCTTCTGAAGGAGCCACCAGCTATGTTTAACCCACTGGTCTGGAATAGAACTACTGAAGAGAAGGAAAGGGAAATTGTTTAACCAGGAGAGGCACACTAAGCCAAAGCTTGTTTCCAGGTGCGACCTGGGAGCACAAGGAAGTTAAGTGACTTGCTAAGGGTCACACAGTATGCAAGTGGGGGCTGTGGGATTCAAACCCAGGTCTCCAGGTTTGCAGCTCAGAGCTTTAAACTACTGGGCTATACTGCCTGCTAATGAAGTATGAGGGTGCTACCGTAAGGGCCAAAGTGAATAGGGGTTGTTCCCTTATCCCTGCGTTTTCTATCTCATATCATCCTGAGTCTACCTGTTGATTTGCCAAGGTGCAAACTGCAGATATTTGCACCACTATATAGTATTTCCTGAAATCTGGAAGCGTTAGACATCCCTGGTCTCGGGGGAAGATATAAAATGTGCTTAGCTATTCTCTGCATTTGTGATTCCACACAAATAACTGTAACTGATTCATTGTCTTATTCCAAAAAGAATTAGATATAGCTAATGGTAAAGTTTGAAATAAAAACAAAAAGCATGGTAACTCATTCATTTTTACCATGGCTATTCTGCCTACCAGGGATAGTAGCAAGATTTCCCATCTCTCCAGATCTGCATTCACTGTCCCCCAGAGCCTTTTATAATTCAAAGTGAATAACTTTTTTAAGTCCCTTGAAATATGAATTCCTAAATATCTGATTGTATTATGAGGAGCCCAAACTGAAGGGGAAGGATCCCAGGAAGCCCTGTGGGCCATGGCCATGTATAACCATCACCTCAGATTTTATAAAATTAGTTTTATATCCTGAAATATCACTGAATTTCTCAGGATGGAATAAGAAATGGGAGCCTGATTGTCCTGGTTTGCTGACAAAGAAAATGGAATTGTCCACATAAAGGGATACCTTCCAAGCCCTCCACTGTGATGCCCACTACTGTTGCATCTTGACAAATTTTGGCTGCCAAGGGTTCTAAACAAATGACAAATAACAGAGGGGACAGGAGGCATTCCTGGTGAGTTCTTCTGGTTAGGGGAAAAAAGGTAGAATTCATGCCATTAACTGTAACTAGGGCCTGAGGTCCTGTATAGAGAGCGGTAATGGTATCTAAGAATTTAGGGCCAAATTTCGTCCTTTCCATGGTTTTTAGTAAAAAATGTCAATTAACCCTATCAAATGCTTTTTCAGCGTCCACGGGAATAGCCAACTGAAATTCTTCTTGCCCCCTCCATGCTGCTAGTATGTTTAGGAGTCTTCTAATGTTATCTTGTAAATATCAACCTGATCTGATCCCTACATATTACTTTTGGGGTTACTTTTAGTAACCTCTCCCCCAGGAACCCCATAAATATTTTTAAGTCTGTATTTAAAAGGGAGACTGGACTGAAGTAGCCAGGCTCTGTAGCTTCCTTACCGTGTTTTGGCAGTACAGATATCTGAGCCTACCTCCAGAAATCCAGAATACTGACCCGTTCCCTCATTTCTTTGTATACCTTCTGAAGCAAAGTAGTTAACTGTGGGGTGAATGTTTTGAAAAATTCCACTGGCAGGCCATGCAGGCCCGGTGATTTCCCTTTTTTTTTACCTTTAGAAGCCTGTGCAGTATTTCCTGTGTCCCTATGTGTTGATCTAAGGCTGTTATCTCCGATTCTGTCAAGCCTGTAATTATCAGGTCTGAAAAAAATTCCTCCATGTCTCTTTCAAAGTTGACATTGATTTACTGAGTGTACAATTGTTTATAGTAAATTTTCCATGGGTTCCCTGAAAAACCTTTGCTCTCCTGTGGTTTACACAGGTGGAGTATGGCCCTGTTCTCTGCTGTTTCCTAAGAGCATATGCCAATAACTGTCCTGCCCTTTTCCTCCTTCATAATATTTTTGCTGTACTCTCTTAAGATTCCCCTCTTCATCTTAGTGGTCAGTAAAGCCATGAGTTCCCAAAGTCCAGATTGTGAGGATTAAGAAGGATGGGGGTGGGTGGAGAAGGAGGAGGACCAGGAAGAAGCACTGAATGAGTACTTCTGCTCTGTGTTCATGAAGGAAAAGGGAAGGCAGATACCCCAGGGAAGGGTGGAGGGGCTGGGGGTGGGGTGACTAATATCAGGATTACAGGAGACAAGGTGCTGGAAGGACTAAGGATGCTGAGGGTGGACAAGGCACTGGGACCAGATGGCATTCACCCTAAGGTACTTAGGGAGCTAGCGGAGATCCTGGCGGGACCACTGGCAGAGCTGTTCAGTACATCACTGGACACAGGATGTGTGCCACAGGACTGGAGGATGGCCCATGTGGTGCCCATTCATAAAAGTGTCCCAAAGGATGATTCAGGCAACTACTGACCGGTGAGTCTCACTTCAATCATGGGGAAGCTCATGGAGTCAATCCTAAAGAGAGGCTGGCAACCTTTTTGGAAGACAATGGTCTCCAAGACAGTCATCAGCATGGATTTGTCTCAGGCAGATCCTGCCAGATAAACCTAGTCAGGTACTATGAGTGGGTTACTAGGAAACTGGACAGCAAGGACTTTGACCTGGTGCTGCATGGGAGGTTGGGGGGGGAAAAATAGAATACATAGGGGTGGGAACAATAATGGTCAATTGGATCACCAACTGGCTGAGGGGTAGGCAGCAAAGGGTGGTGGTGGTGGGGGAACTCTCATCACCAAGGGACGTTATGAGTGGGGTGCTCCAGGAATTGGTACTGAGACCGGTGCTGTTTGGGATATTCATAGCCGATATCTCAAACGGGATCTGGAGTAGGATCAGTCTGTTTGCAGATGATACTAAGATCAGAGCTGTGGTAAATGACACAGATAGGTGGAGGGGGGCTGCAGGAAGACCCGACCAAACTACAGGAGTGGTTGGAGACATGGCAGTTGAGGTTCAATGCCAGTAAGTGCAAGGTAGGAAGAAATAGGCTGTTGGTTAAATAGGGTCTGCAGCTTATCCTCTAGGTAGGGAAATGGGCAGACTAGGTGGGCCAAGCGGTCCTTATCTGCCGTCAAAGTCTATGTTTCTATGTTTCTATGTCCTGCACTTTAGAGCAAGGAACCAGGGGAGGAAATATCAGTTGGGATGGGTACAGTTAGAAAGCACCATGGAGGAAAAGGATCTAGGGGTATTAATAAAGGGGAGTATGAACCACTCAGCTCAGTGCAGGAAGGCAGCTGCAAAGGCAAACAAGATGCTGGGGTGCATAGCGAGGGGAATCTCCTCCAGGCACAGACAGGTGATCCTTCCCTTGTACGGGTCACTGGTCAGGCTGCACCTGGAATACTGCATGCAATACTGGCGTCCATTCCTGAAGAGGGACATCAGATTGCTGGAGGGTGTGCAGCATAGGGCAATGAAGATGATCCAAATACTGGAGGGAAAATCCTATGAGGAGAGGCTGGGAAAGCTGAACATGTAGTCCCTGGAGGACAGGAGGGATGGGGGGATACGATTGAAACCTTTAAGTACTTAAAGGAAATAAACAGGACTAATACAGAAGGGATTCTTCAGATCAGAAGGGGGAGGGACATGAGAGGGTATCGGCTGAGATTGGAGGAAGGGGAGATTCAGGAGGGAAATCAGGAGACACTTTTTCATAGAAAGGGTGGTAGACAAGTGGAATACTCTGCCTGAGGAAGTGGTATTGTGTAGAATGGTGGGAGGATTTAAGAGGGGGTGGGACAAAGTGGGGGAAGGGCTGTTATGGGGAGGGTGGGGCAGCTGTACGTTGAGGGGCTAGCTGCACAATCAAGCAGACTCGATGGACATTGAGGCCTGTTTCTGCTGGCATTTTATATGTTCATATGTTTGGCATCTAATTGTGCTTTCACCTATGCATTTCGGGTGCTTTTACGGTGAAATTCTAAATTGACTATTTCTGTCTCCAAAGCAACAGTTGTTTTTCTTCATACCTGGCTGAGGGAGGCAGTATAGCACAGTGGTTTAAGGCTCTGAGCTGCAAATCTGGAGACCTGGGTTTGAATCCCACAGCCCTCACTTGCATATTGTGTGACCCTGAGCAAGTCACTTAACTTCCCTGTGCTCCCAGGTCGCACCTGTAAACAAGCTTTCAGCTTAGTGTGCCTTTTCTGGTTAAACAATTGCAAAAAAAAATTCTATAATTACCCCCCTCAATACTGCTTTTATTTATTTTTTAACTTAATGCTTTTATTAAACATTTTCAAAGCAATTTTACATTGTCAATCGTGCATTACACAGATTTGTGTCATTTCCATAAGTATGAAAACAAGAAAAAAAAAAGATCCACATAAATCTTACTAGAAATTGCAAATATCAATATAATTCTTAAAACTTGAAAATTTCTCTTCCTCTCTGTCTTTTCTTCCAGATGTGAGAACTGTCCTGGATCCGATTCATCAAGTCTTTGGTAGCATTATCGGAATAATCATAACCCTCCACTTTCAAGTTATATTGTTAAAAGTTCTAACCTTTACATATTTTCACATTGTACCTACGTATACACAATAACATTTATTATTGAAACCATCTTTTAACAAATACACTTCATTTTAGTCAGTTTAAACTGTAACATTCTAAAACAATGTCTGCCAAGTTATAGTATAACAGTAAAAGAAAAAAATATATATATATATATACACATATTTAAACTATTTATTCCTGTATTCTAACTTATCTCATTTTATTTTGGTACCAAACAGCATATCACTATCCATTTAGATTTAGCATTACATGGACAAACTTTTTGAATAATGTTCTTCATAAAACTTTTACCAAAGGTCTCATTTGGTTATTTTAGGTATTGATCCAGCACAGGGACGGAATCTACCTCTTCCACAAAAGCAAAGTATGGGAGCCATCTTGCATTAAATCTATCTATTTTTATGTTTGCTTGCACGCATGTGCAAGAAACATAGTGCCATCATCGGAGTTTTCAAGTGTGTCGCCCCCTCTTCCAATTCAGTCAGTGTGTTGGCAGGCGCGGCCCCTGTCCACCAATGCATGCTGGAGCTGTCTATGACAAGCTCCAAAATGCAGTGGCATACAGTTGAAAGGGGGAGCTACGCTTCAGTGAGCAGCGATAAAGATATCGCCTGCTCATGCTCAGCTCCTCCACACACACACACACACACACACACATATGCATACTGCGTGCCTCCCCACACACACTCTGGCGGCAGAAATTTTTTAATCCCCACGTCGGCTGTGCTTCCCCCTCCCAAAGCCTTCCAAATGCCACGCTAAGTTATCGTATATGGCCGGCGGTGCCCAATCCCCGTCGGCTCCTGTCCTCCCGAAGTACTGGGTGCCACGCTGGGAGCCCACCCCAGCATGGCACACTGATGCGGCGGACCGACGGGGTGCCCAACTTCGCCGCTTCACGCCCCCAGCCATATCCTTGTGCCACGCTGGAAGCCCACCCAGCGTGGCAATGTCCCGTGTTGTCTTTTTAAAAACCCTGAAAAGCAAAAACGGTCCCACGAGTCTCCCTGCCCCCCACAACCCACACCCACCCACTGCGTGCCCTGCTCCCACACACCCCTCACCTTATACTTACCTCCGGAGCTCGCACGACGATCTTCGTGGACCGGGAACAAGTCTGGTACTCTTCAAAGCCGATCATAACTGAGGAAATGCCGTAAGCTGTATAATGGGATAGATAGGTTTTTTCAACTTTGTTTCATATCTCAGGCATTTTTGATTTTTGCACCAAATTTTCAACATGGGTTTTTGGGACCCTCCTCATGAATTTGCACTGTCATGGCATTACTCAGGTCCGGGGTGATTTCGCAGCCACTGCGTGAAATCACCTTCCAGAATGATTAATGAAATGACACTGCCAGTGTTCATAAGGTGGGCTCTCAAAAGACTATTTTGAAAATTTGGTGGAAAATTCCTAAAAATGACTGTTTTACAAGCGTGAGTTGCGCAAGTTCCTACGACGCGTAAGTTCGAATTTTCAATATTTTCACTCCAGATTTTCAACATTGCCATTTTACCACACCTTCTTATGAACAGTACAGCTGTCATTTTTCACATCTCACCTAAAATGTGTTTATCTATGTAGCGCATAATGGCGCAGTCGGTGTGCTAAATCAATGTATGGGACACATTAAGAAAAATCACACTGGACACTGTTCATGAGCAGAGGTCTTAAAATGGCTATGTTGAAAATTTGGTGAAAACATTCCAAAATGACTGTTTTACTTAGCGCAGTTGTACAATTCCTACGCATCGTAAGTTCACTAATTTTTAATATTTTCACTCCAGATTTTCAACATTGCCATTTTACCACACCTTCTTATGAACAGTACAGCTGTCATTTTCACATCTCACCCAAAATGTGTTTCCACCCATGTAGATGGTCAGAGTCGGTGTGCGTAAATCAATGTATGGGACACATTAAGAAAATCACACTGACACTGTTCATGAGCAGAGGTCTTAAAATGGCTATGTTGAAAATTGATAAATTCTAAAATGACTGTTTTCACGGCGTCATTGCGCCATTCCCACGCGTTCGTAAGTTGCAAAATTTCAATATTTTCACTCCAGATTTTCAACATTGCCATTTTACCACACCTTCTTATGAGCAGTATAGCTGTCATTTTCACATCTCACCCAAAATGTGTCTTCATTGCGTAGCATAATGGCGCAGTCAGTGCAAATCAATGTATGGGACACATTAAGAAAATCACAGTGACACTGTTCATGAGCAGAGGTCTTAAATGGGTATGTTGAAAATTTGGTGAAAACATTCCAAAATGACTGTTTTACGAGCGTTGCCAGCAATTCCTACGCACGCTCGTAAGTTTGCAGATTTTCAATATTTTCATTCCAGATTTTCAACATTGCCATTTTACCACACCTTCTTATGAGCAGTACAGCTGTCATTTTCACATCTCACCCAAAATGTGTTTCCGCCGATGTAGTGCACAATGGCGCAGTCAGTGTGCAAAATCAATGTACGGGACAAATTAAGAAAATCACAGTGACACTGTTCATGAGCAGAGGTCTTAAAATGGCAATGTTGAAAATTTGGTGAAAAAATTCCTAAAAATGACTGTTTAACGAAGGCGTGAAGTTCGCGAATTTTCAATATTTTCACTCCAGATTTTCAACATTGCCATTTTACCACACCTCCTTATGAGCAGTACAGCTGTCATTTTTCACATCTTGGCAAAATGTGTTTCCCCATGTAGCGCAAATGGCGCAGTCGATGGAAATCAATGTACGGACACATTAAGAAAATCACAGAGACACTGTTCATGAGCAGAGGTCTTAAATGGCTATGTTGAAAATTTGGTGAAAAAATTCCTAAAAATGACTGTTTTACGAGCGTGCGTTGTGCAGTTCCTATGCATGCTCGTAAGTTTGCGAATTTAATATTTTCACTCCAGATTTTCAACATTGCCATTTTATTACACTTCCTTATGAACAGTATAGCTGCCATTTTTCATATATGCGCCCAAAATGTGTTTTCACATTATGGCGCACAATGGTGCTGTTGGTGTGCAAATCAATGTTTGGGACAGATTAAGAAAATCACAGTTACACTGTTCATGAGCAGAGGTCTTAAAATGGCTATGTTGAAAATTTGACAAGAGTCCATAAATGACTGTGTTACGAGTGAGCATTGCGCAGTTTCCACGCACTGTAAGTTCATGACTTTGTAATATTTTCAGTCCAGATTTTCACCAGTGGCATTTTCCACACTTCCTTATGAACAGCACAGCTGTCATTTTCACAACATGGCCGAAGTGTGTTTTCACACTTTCAGCACAGAGATGCGTGGTCACTGTGGGAAATCATTGTTCGGGACAGATAAAGAATATCACAGTGACACTGTTCATGATCGGAGGCACCAAAATGCCTGAGTTGACAATCTGCTGTAAAAAATCCCCAACCTAATTATATTACGGGTGTGCGTTGCACAGTTTCTATGTACGCTCGTCACTTCACCATTTTTTTAAATATTTTTACTGCAGATTTGCAACATTGCCATTTTTTACACCTCCCCATGAACAGTACAGCTGTCATTTTTTACATCCTGTTCGGAATGTTTTTGCACCTGTGGTGCTAAATGCCGTAGTCGCTGTGCATAAGCAGCTTTCGGCTAACAAACTGATATTCCCCCTGTTCATGCGGTGGGGTCACAGAAAAAAATGTTGAAAATTTGGAGTGAAAATACCAACGAATGCCTGAGGTATTAGGGTTTCCAACCATAACGTCCAACCCTGTAGAGAATGACAGGCATCAGGGGTGTGACTTGGGATTCTTGCCTGTAATGCTTATACCATTCCACACCCTGCAGCCAGTGAGAGGCATCAAGGTATGCCTTGGACTCTTTGGCCCCAAAGTTCACCCCATTCTCCTACATTGCACCCATCTCACTGTATTTCCTAATGGAATGGGGTGCGCATAAGGGCCAAAGACCCCAAGGAACACTGTGACACTTGTCAGTGTTTTCAGGGTGGGGTGTGGTGAAATGGCATGGCCGTTATGCCTGACAACCCAAAGGCACACCCCAATGCCTGTCACTCTCTGCAGGGTGGTGGTGGGGTTGGCTTCAGTTCAATACTTCACTGTCATTCCTATTACGCAGCTCTGTAACTTCTACACTACCACTGCCAATGCCAGCAAGCAAACATTCGGCATTGACAAATGCTTGTTAAATTTAGTATAGCTAGTATGGCCTCCAGATCTTGTATTCAATTAATATTTTTCCTCCACTGATTAGTGGTTGGTGTGTTTGGCTCAAGCCATTGTTGCATACTTGCTTTATTAGCTGCTGCTATTGAAATATAAAACAAATACTTTTTATGATTACTTTTTAATTCTACAGGAGGGAGAACCAGTACCAGATGTTCAAATCTTAAAAGCAGTGAGAGGTCACATATTTGCATTATTAACTGCTGAACTTGTTGCCAATAGTCTTGAATTTTTGGGTACTCCCAAAATATGTGAAAATATGTACCCTGCACCCACAGTTTCTCCAACATGCATCTGTGTTATAATTACCATAATGTTTAGAGACTGTGGGTACTATAAAAAACCTGGAGTTTACCCTCCAACGAAATTCCCTCCATATTTGTGAGTATGTGGTCTTATGTACTCCCTTCCATATTTTTACCCAGTCAGAGAGATTCACGGCATAGGTCATCTCTGTTTCCCATTTATCCTGAATAATACTTCTTCCTCTTTCACCCTCTATTTCCCTCAACTTTGCATTCAATACTGCTTTTAAAGCATCCCAATGAACAGAATGAGAGGTGGCCCCCTCCGGATTGTCTTGAAGGTATCTTTGAATAGTACTTTCAGCTAATTCTCGAAACTCAGGGGAGTTTAGATGCCCTATGTTTAATCTCCAGTTTGAATTTCATATTGTAAGGGACAGTAGCCTCTCTAATTGAACCAGGGCATAATCCGAAATTGTGCAGGGCAAAATGGTGCATTTGTCGGACACATGAACCCACTCTGTTGCTACAAAGAACATATCTGAATGAGTGTAGCATCTATATCTATCTGAATAATATGTATAATCCTGGAGAGTCCCATTAATGTGCTACCCAATTTCTGTTAGACCTAGTTTGGCCGCCATTCTGATAAGCACTTTACTCGATCTGCTGTCCACCCCTGCATTCTCCCCACATCTGTCCCTCTTGGCTGAGATAATTGTATTAAAGTCCCCTCCAATTATATACAACACCTCTAGATCAGTAACAGTTTCAAGGAAAATTTTTTGTAGAAACACCAAGTGCTCTACTTCATAATTTGGAGCATAAAGATTCATAGTACCAGTGCTGCAGACAGAACAAAGAGTGTTCCAGTTTTTGATTAAGACGTTTCTGAAACTTTGCTTTAGTTCTCCAATGCTGCAGCAAAATTGAGGAATCCCTTTGCATATGAAAAGCTACAAAGTATGGATGGTTTCCTGCAGCTCTTGCAGTTTATTTTCCTGATCTCCATGCTGTGCAATGGCATTAGTTTAACGATCTCACCTTGTGGCACTGCCTTCAGGGCATCCCAAAGAATACTAGGGGTAGTATCAGCAGTATCATTATCTTGTAAGTACTGTGGGATATGGTCTTCTAATTTTTCCAAAAGAGTCTTATCCAACAATAAGTGGGGGTGTAGGAACCAGTGAATTGTTTTACAGGGTTTGCCCAAAGAAGATGGCTATAACAGGAGCATGATTAGACATGTGAATAAGGCCATGTTTCACCTTGTGTAGGATACCAATGTGCTCAGTGGTGGTAAGGACATAGTCTAATCTGGCATAGCTGCCATGGAGAGAGGAATAATGAGTGTATTCCTTTTTACAGGAGTTCAAGTGTCACCAGGTATCTGAAATTCCTACATGCTTCAGGCTTTGGCACACATATTTTTGAGCCTGGGTCAGCCAAACTACCCTTGGGGAAGAAGTGTCATGGTCATGGTTACGGGTAAGATTTAAATTGCCACCACACAGTAATTGACCTTACAACAACTAAAGTAGCTTCCCCAGAGGAAAATAGCTATTAGCTAGGGTAAGGAGCTGACCATAAACAGAGCCTGCAACAATAACGTATCTCCCTTCAGCATCAGTGTAATGAGTATGGGTTTGAAGGGGACATCATGATGAATAAGAGTAAGGACCCCCTTCCATGACCTGACCAATGGGAAGAGAAAAGACCTGCTTGTAAGCCAATTTAAGAAATTTCTATGTTCCTTTGGGGAGAGGTGGGTTTCTTAGAGAAGGACTATGTCTGCCTTCTCCTGTCTGAAATTCTGAAGAAGGCTGGAATGTTTGATGGGGTTGTGTATCCCATTAACATTATAGGAAAGTGTTTTAGTATACTGAGCCATAGAAAAGGGCTATACAGATCTGCAAATTAAATTTCTCCACAGTCCAAAAATGTATGGCCCAGGTATGGACCCTGAACTGGTGGCTCTCCCATCCAATATCTTTCCTCAGGGCATTTAGGAATAAATATTTAAAGGAAGTGAGACAGGCAAAAATTGATTACTATAGGCATGTACTTGAGCACACTTATTCACATCTTGGAAAGTTTTGGAATCTGTTCCATAAACTTCAGGAATCAGGTACAAACAGTTACCCCAAGACCTTTAATGTTCGAGGTAAAGATATGGAGCAGGGACCCGAAACTGCCAACTGTTTTTAAGGATTTATTTGTGACCATGGGTGCAATAACTGAGGTTTTAAATAGTAATTTACAGACCGAACAGGAAGCTGTCCACATTCAGTGTGGGGCTAGGAATTAGACATTTAGCTTTATTACAGTTAAGACAAAAGATGTGATGGCAGAATTACTAAAAATAAATGACAGAAAAGCAATTAGCCTCATCAAACCACGTAATAAATTATTGAAATACGTAGCACCTGTGATTGTCCATCCACTTACACAGATTTTTAATTTTAATTTATCTCTGAGTACAAAATAATTACCAGAGGAGTGGAAAACTACGAAAGTAATTCCCATTTTTTATGTTTGCTTGTACGCATGTGCAAGAAACATAGTGCCATCATCTGAGTTTTTTGGAGGTGTGTCAGCGTCTTCCAGTTCAGTCAGTGTGTTTGCAGGTGCGGTCGCAGTTCTCCAATCACTGCTGGAGCTGTCTATGACAACAGTTGAAAATGCAGTAGCATACAGTTGAAAGAGGGAGCTACGCTTCAGTGAGCAGCGATAAGATATCGCCTGCTCATGTGTGCTCCCCCCTTACACACACGTGCATTCATACTGCCTTACACACACGCGCATACATACTGTGTGCTCGTCCCCCCCATGCACACACTGTAAAGCCGACGGGGGTGCCCAATCCCCCATCGGCTGTGCTGCGCTTCCCCCCCAAATAAAGTTCCAGATGCCACGCTGGGTGCCCACCCCAGCGTGGCAACACAGCCGTATGGGTGATGGGGTGCCCAATCCCCTGTCGGCTCCAGACCCCCCCAAACAGCCTTACAGCTGCCACGCTGGGAGCCCACCCCAGCATGGGACAAGTACGTATGGCCAATGGGGGTGCCTAATCCGCCGTCGGCTCCAGCCCCCCCAAACAGCCTTCTAGCTGCCATGCTGGGAGCCCACTCCAGCATGGCAAACATCCCGCGTTGTCTTCCTGTTAAAAAAAAAACAACCTGTAAACAAGAAAATGTTCCCTCGGCGTTCACCCAGCCCACCTGCGCCCATCCACTGCGCATTCTGCCTCCCCACACACCCCCACCCCATACTTACCTCCGGACTCTGGCGCAACGATCTTCCGGTGGACCAGGAACACATCTGCACTCTTCAAAGCCAACTATGAATTGAGGAAATGCTGGTAAGCTGTATAATGGGATAGATAGGGTTTTTTCAACTTTATTGCATATCTCAGGCATTTTTTGGAATTTTTGCACCAAATTTTCAACATGGGGTTTTTGGGACCCCTTCTCATGAATGCTCTCACTGTCATGGCATTAATCAGGCCCGAGGGTGATTTCACAGTCACTGCGCAAAATCACCTTTCAGGACCGAGTAACAAAACAACACTGCCACTGTTCATAGGTGGGCTCTCAAAAAGCCTATGTTGAAAATTTGGTGGAAAAATTCCTAAAATGACTGTTTTCACGAGTGTGCATTACGCAGTTCCTCGCACACTCTTAAGTTCGCTAATTTTCAATATTTTCCTCCAGATTTTCAACATTGCCATTTACCACACCTCCTTATGAGCAGTACAGCTGTCATTTTTCACATCTTGCCCAAAGCGTAGCACCACTTCATGTAGCGCACAATGGCACAGTCGGTGTTGAAATCAATGTAAGGGACACATTAAGAAAATCACAGTGGCACTGTTCATGAGCAGAGGTCTTAAAATGGCTATGTTGAAAATTTGGTGACAAAAGTCCATGAAATGACTGTGTTATGAGTGAGCATTGCGCTGTTTCCACACACCCTCGTAAGTTCATGACTTTGTAATATTTTCAGTCCAGATTTTCACCAGTGGCATTTTTCCACACTTCCTTATGAACAGTACAACTGTCATTTTTCACAACATGGCCGAAATGTGTTTTCACATTTCAGTGCAGAGATGCGTGGTCGCTGTGAGAAATCATTGTTTGGGACAGATAAAGAAAATCATGGTGACACTGTTCATGATCAGAGGTCCCAAAATGCCCGTGTTGACAATCTGCTGTAAAAAAATTCCCAAACTAATTACATTACGGGTGTGTGTTGCACAGTTTCTATGCACGCTCATGACTTCACCATTTTTTTCATATTTTTACTGCACATTTGCAACATTGCCATTTTTTACACCTCCCCATGAACAGTACAGCTGTCATTTTTCACATCCTGTTCAGAATGTGTTTTTGCACCTGTGGTGCTAAATGCCTGTAATCGTGTGCATAAGCAGCTTTCAGCTAACAAACTGATATTGCCACTGTTCATGAGGTGGGGGTCACAAAAAACCATGTTGAAAATTTGGAGTGAAAATATACAATGCCTGAGGTGTTAGGGTTTCCAACCCTAACTCACCCTGTAGAGAATGACAGGCATCAGGGGTGTGACTTGGGATTCTTGCCCATTTCGGCCATGTTGTGAAAAATTACAGCTATACTTTTCATAAGGAAGTGTGGAAAAATGCCAGTGGTGAAAATCTGGACTGAAATTATTACAAATTCATGAACTTACGAGGGTGCGTGGAAACAGCACAATGCTCGCTTGTAACACAGTCATTTTATGGACTTTTGTCATCAAATTTTCAACATAGCCATTTTAAGACCTCTGCTCATGAACAGTGTCACTGTGATTTTCTTATTCTGTCCCACACATTGATTTCGCACACCAACTGCGCCATTGTGCTGTACATGCACGGAAACACATTTTGGGGGAGATGTGAAAAATGACAGCTGTACTGCTCATAAGGAGGTGTGGTAAAATGGCAATATTGAAAATCTGGAGTGCAAATATTAAAAATTCGCAAACCTACTAGTGTGCGTAGGAACTGCGCAACACACGCTCGTAAAACTGTCATTTTTGGGAATGTTTTTGCCAAATTTTCAACATAGCACTTTTAAGACCTCTGCTCATGAACAGTGTCACTGTGATTTTCTTAATCTGTCCCAAACATTGATTTCACACACCGACTATGCCATTGTGCGCTACATGCGCGGAAACACATTTTGGGCAAGATGTGAAGAATGGCAACTGTACTGCTCATAAGGAGGTGTGGTAAAATGGCAATGTCGAAAATCTGGAGTGCAAATATTAAAAATTTGTGAACTTGAGCGTCTGCGCGTGGGAACTGCGCAATGCTCACCTAGTAAAACAGTCATTTTTAAGAATTTTTTCCCCATATTTTCAACATGGGTTTTTGGGGGCCTACCTCATGAACTGTGACACTGTTGTTTCATACATCGGTCCCAAAAGGTGGTTTCGCTCAGTGACCACAAAATCACCTTTCAGGACTGAATAACAAAGTGACAGTGCAAGAATTCATGAGGTGGGGTCCCAAAAACCCCATGTTGAAAATTTGGTGAAAAAATTCCCCAAAATGCCTGAAATATGCATCAAAGTTGAAAAAAACCCTGTTTATTCCATTATACAGCTTGCCGGCATTTCGTCAGTTCGCGGTCGGCTTTGAAGAGTACAGACGTGTTTCCAGTCCACCGAAGATCGTCGCACCAGACTCCGGAGGTAAATATAGGGTGGGGTGTGTGGGGAGGCAAGGTGCACAGAGGATGGGTGCGGGTTGGGGAAGGGGTCAAGACAGTAAGTGAGGGAACATTTTTCCTTTGTAGCTTTTTTTTTTTCTTTTAGGAAGACGACGTGGGACGTTTGCCATGCTGGGTTGGGCTCCCAGTGTGGCAGCTGGAAGTTTTTTTGGGGGGGCAGTGGAGCTGACGAGGGATTGGGCACCCCCGTAGACCATAGAGATTTTTGCCACGCTGCGATGGGCTCCCAGTGTGGCACCTGGAAGTGTGTTGAAGGGTGGATGCAGCAGACGGACATTTGCCACGCTGGGGTGGGCTCCCAGTGTGGCACCTGGAAGGCTGATTGGAGGGGGGGCAGTGGAGCTGACAGGGAATTGGGCACCCCCGTCGGTCTTACAGATTTTTGCCATGCTGGGGTGGGCTCCCAGCGTGGCACCAAAAACTCTGTTGGGGGAGCGCAGCACAGCCAATGTGGGATTGAGCACCCCCATCGGCCATACTGTGTGTGTGAGGGGGGGAACACGTGAGTACGCTGGGGTGGGCTCCCAGCATGTTACTTGTTTGGGGGGGAGAGGAGCTGTCTATGACAGCTATTTCACTGCAGTGCCGATGTGTACGCACTTTGCATACTGCCGATGCAGTATGCAAATTGCCGTCATGCTGCAGTGCTTTCCTTTCAACTGTATGCTGCTGCATTTGCAAAGGCTGTCATAGACAGCTCTTACATTCATTGGTGCAGCGGGGCCGCGCCTGCAAAAGGCAGCAGGGCATTGGAAGTAGGGAGGCACACCTATGAATTCTTGTATGGTGGCACTATGTTTCTTGCACATGCGTGAAAGCAAACATAAAAATTAACTTACTAGATAGACTAGGTTACATGTTGTTATTACTTTGCTGCTGCCGGTAACAGATCACATGATGTGGTGTATGGGGGGGGCATCAAATACCGAGATGAAAAAAATTTAAATAATATATAACAGGATGGCAAAATACATGCTGGATGCACACAGATGCACTCACTATTATCAGCTCTACAGAGAGCTGAAATGGTTACACTTAGATTTCAAAAGAAACCTGCATGTATTGAAAATAATGTACAGCAGTCTTAATAGCAACTTGCCAGACTACATTATTGTAGATTTAAGTATTAAACACACAAAGGAAGGTTTAAGATCATCACACTATGTAGAGTTTGAAATACCAAACAAGAGGACAAGAGTTGGATGTCCCACCATCTCATGCTTAGGACCTATGGTATGGAACAGCTTACCTAATCATTTAGGACCATATGGGATTAAAATAAGCTGATACAAAATAAAAAAAATGTTTCCTGACCCAGGCTGAAAGACTGAGAGAATGCTGCCCGCCTATAGATTCAGGTTAATTTTACCCTGGGATTTTTTTCTCCTGGATGACCAGTTACTTTGGTCTCTAAAAATAGAAACATTGACTTTGATGGCAGATAAGGACCGCTTGACCCACCTAATCTGCCCATTTCCCTACCTACTGAATAAGCTGCAGATCCTAGTTAATCAACAGCCTATTTCTTCCTACCCCCCACATGAATTGCCTTATGTCTGTCCCATGCATTCTTGAATTCTCCCACAGTTTTTGACCCCATAACCTCCTCAGGAAGGCTGTTCCATGCATCCACCACCCTCTCTGTGAAAAAATACTTTCTCACATTGCCCCTCTACTTCTGTACTTCATTGTATGTATATTAATCTATGTATATTTGTCTTTTTTTCTTTCATGTCTGTAAGCAGGATGATTCCAGATGTGGGTCCCCTGTGAATGAATTTTTTTTACTCAATGGGAATTTTACCGTGTTCGTTTATATAAAATCATTACTACTACTACTACTTCCTCCACCCCTCTTGACCAACACCTGTACTCTGCCATCAATAAAGTGGGTAAAAAACGTAAACAAGGAAAACAACAGTAATAGGCAATAAGAGAACATTATGCCAACAGGGCAGTACAAGTGAACAGTTAATGAACAACAACAACAATCGGTCCCAACAGGAGTCCAAATCTACTTCCCAGCTACAACGCTGGGAGTCCGGTTAAAGTCACGACTCCTAGGTAATGTAGGAAGATGGCACTGCATTGCATTACATGGGGTGTTGTCAGGTGAAACCTTGGCCACCGAGGCACAAAAAAAAGCCTGGTCCTGTTATATGGAAACACTCAGTGGATGTTAGCTCCAAGTTGCCATGCCTGGGATATATGTTAAAATGCAAGAAGGGTTGCTGGGGCAGGATAGTTCAGTGTGTTTCCCAAACAGCATTACAATATACAGGCAAAGTCCAAAAAATTTCCACTGAGGCAGGAAGGGCAGTAGGGGGGGAAGACAACCCAACCCAGGATAATATTGTCCTGGCAGCCCTGCACTCCACTCCCCCCCCCCCAGCCTGGGGGTAAAATCTTTCTCCCACTCACAGGCTGATAGTGTGCTGGCAGAAGGGGTGACTAAGCTGCTCATGAAGCAGTCAGGAGCATGAACTGGCATTCTAGAAAATGATGTCTAGTAGGGATTTAATTCTGAACATTTGAAGTTAAAGGGAGCAGGGACGCGTGCCCACTGAGGTCAGCACCAGCTGAACCCCTTGTGAGCAAAGCAGCCCCCCCCCACCTCTGAGCTTGAAGCCCAAAAATGTGAGGTGCAGGCTCATGCCCCCAAGGACTTGAATCCTCTAGGTCAGGCCCCAGAATCCTGGCCAGACTATATAGCCCCTCTTTGATGCAAAGTTTGTCTGACAGTTTCATGTACTGCAGTGTGCCAGTGGTAATGTTGGTGCCTTGGCCTGTGTGGACAACAGTCCCGAGCAGCAGACAGTGGGAGAATAACTAGAATTGCCCCCATACTGGGGTGTGTAGAGCACCCCAGGCCTGGGAGGAAGGTGAAGGAGGGCCCTGGGGCCACCCAGGAATGTGACTAAGTAAAAAAAAAACATCCAGCACATTAAGGGCTTGGACCCTCAAGTCCCCAGTGAGGCTAGTCCCTCCCCCTTACCTGAAAAACTGTCAGAGAAAGCTGAATGTAACATATGCAGTTTCATTTCTCATACTGTTTTGGAACAGGCTTAGGGTCGACAAATCACATGCGGTAGCACTCAGTCTATTGCAGGCTCTTGCATCCTTATAGCAAATACCCTGCTCTCTGTACCGAGTAAGGTTTTTGGAACATTGATTCTTCTGACCCTTGAGCTACTTGTTTCTTACACAGCTCCTTCTTTATGTTCAGTTTCTAACTAGTTGGATAAGGGGTGCCTTTCTTTTGAACTTACCATTTTATTCACTATTGTTAACCATTCGAAAAATAGTGGCTGATCAGCTGATGGACTGCCTGTCTAAATATAACTTACTGTGCCCCGAACAGCATGATGTCTGCCAGGGCCACAGCACCACCACTGCCCTCCTAGAATACTCCTCCTACATCCATGGTGCCCTCAAATGTGGTCATCTAGTGGAGTCGGTGTACATCGACCTCACAAAGATGTTCAATACCATTAATCATTCTATGCTTCTGGCTTCCCTGCCCACCTCGGTTCAAAGGTTATCTCTCTGACAGATCCCAGCAGGTGAAAATTAACTTCACTCTATCAACCTTTCTTTATGTGACGAAGTACCTTTGGAAACGAGCCTCTGGCTCAAAGGTTGTAAACTGATTCTTACAATAAAATAAAAATAAAATAAACCAGCCTCCAGGTCTGTTCAGGAGTACCCCAAGGCTCCGTCTTGGGATCCTTCATTTTCAGCCTCTTCCTAAACTCCCTTCCCAGCTCATGTCCTCGAAAAATTCTGCTCTATGTGGACAACGCGGTAATTTTCTGAAGCCACCCCAGCTCTGACTCTCTCCAGTGTGCCCTGCAGAGTTTTTTCACTAAAGCTAAGACATGGTTCAGTTCCCACCACTTAATTCTAAACTATAAGAAAACAAAATCAAAGATATTTGCCCACTGTCAGAGTCCTCATCATAACTTCCCGCTGACCATCACCAACTCACTAGGATCCCCACTTGAGCTGGTTGATTTATTCAAATATCTAAATGTCACCCTTGACACATCTCTCACCTACCATGCACATATCCAACAACTGTCCTTCGCTATCAGCTCCAGACTTTGGCTTCTGTACCACCACAAACACTGCCTTCCCCCAATGGCTATCTGCCTGGCTGTTACCTCTTCAGTCCTCTCCCTGGTAGGTTATGGTATTGTCATCTACCCTTTTCTTTGACTGGACATCAAAGTCACCCTAAATAAAGCATGGAGACTGGTCACAGTTGTGACAGATGGACACACTCCTGTGATCTCTGCAAGTCTGTTGAATAGTTGCCATTTGATGCCCATCTTAGGTACCATACCTGCCTCCTGGCCAAGAAAATCCACCTCGGTCAAGCCCCGCCTGGTCTGCATAGCCTCATCCAACTCGTCCCGTTGGCCAGAACCTCCCATAGCTCTACAAGGACCTCCTTACTAGTCCCCACTGCCGAACTTCCCTTCGACAAAGAGCCTTTCTCTACAGAGCCCCCCATTGGCTCAACAGCCTCTCCCCTCTGTCTCCCTGGAGCCCAGGATTGGTCCCTTCAAGACCAGTCTCAAAGCTCATCTGCTTGAATCTTCAGCCTGTGTCTGTCCCTAACCCTCTCTTCCACCTGCTCCCCCCTCTTGGCGGGGCTCTGTGGTATAAATCTACCTTATAAATGTTATGATATATGTGGAAAACAAAATGTGTATTCATGCACTACCTAAATATTATGCATATTATGGATGATGATGGGTCCTTCTCTCCCAAAGACTATTGTTTCAGTATCCCCCGGCTGTGTGTTTTTGTGCATTACCTTTCTTCCATGATCACTGCACTTATAATGTTGTATAATTTTTTGTATATATAACTTCCATTACTTGTTTTCTGTCTTGTTTCTATTACCTGAATACTGTACTGCTTAATACTATATGTATGTCCTTATTGGTGTTTGATATGGAGACTTTGTAAAGGAGTCTATGACTCAAAGGTTTGTAATTCCGAATGTTATTAAATAAATAAATGTGTATTCATATCTAGTGCCAAGGGTCATCCAGTCAAGGTGGAAGTACAAATTGCAATGATGGGTAGTTAGTTTGACAGACAAAACAAAGTGGGCAACCTTATTATAACATTTATACTATTTTTCTAAATTCCTAGCATGCATATATGCATAACTCCTGTATTCGAGGGCAGAAAGAATCAGTGAGTAAACAGTTTTTGTATTTGCTTCTCTTGTGAGCCATTTAGAGATCCATCTCACGGCCCAAGACTTTTATCTGCAAATCACCTAGATCTTTGTTTGCTTGACCAAAATACATACATTGCATTTTCTTCACACTCATTACTATCTTTGACCTGGTGAACCACTCCTGGACAGCAACAAAGTCAGCTTCCAACTTTTTTATAACTCCTCCTTTGATTCTCTAAAAGTTACCAGGACTGTGCCATCATATCTGATATGGGAGAGGCTCGGGACCCTTGGGAGATCATTTATGTACATTAGAAACAACAGGTGACCCAGGATAGATCCCTGTGGAACCTCTCTTGAAAAGACCCTTGACTCAGACAAGCAGGCTGACACCTGGTCCCTTTGCTTCTTCCCATCTAAGCAAATCCTGAACCACTCCATGGCATCACGATGCATGCTAACTACACGCACACTGTCCAACAATATGGAGGAGTTCCTCAGGTCAAAAGCCTTCGTAAGATCAACGTACACTCGGCCAGTCCGGTGGCACTGACGCTGAGGCACTGGCTGCCACACCTTGCACCACACCAGTGACCCAGGTTCGGGAATGAGCCCGGGCCATCAGGGAGTGGCAGGGGAGAGAGAAGATTGAGCGTCCGGAGGACTGCTCTCCTCTCTCTGGGGAGGGTTTCGTGGGTCTGCTCAGCTGCCTAGTGGCTCCCGGTGGAGACCGGGGGTACTACAGGCAACCCAGCCATACATAAGAGGGGAGGGAGTGTGGCAGACGTCAGCAGGGCAGTCATGCAGAGACGTCATTGCACATCACACTCCCCGGGGCAACTACAAGGAAAAAATTCCTCCCTGTGTTGATGGAGATGATGAGGGCACCAGGGGCAGTATACACATCCCAACGCTGGCCCATTTCCTCAGGTAATTTCCTGGCCAGCCCATCGAACCAGGTAGGCTCTCTCTAATTTCAGATAGGCTGCTAGGGGAGAGCGGGCCTGGCCTGGGGGGTGATCCGAGGCACTAGGGTCTGCCTGGTCAACAGGGGAGTTCACCAACTCTAGGGTTCAGGCAGGGAGTAGCAGTCCTAGCTGCGTGAGCACCCCAGAAGGATGCCCTACATAGGGGGAGTATAAATAGAGTCAAAAACAAAAGAAAAAAATCAATGTTCATTGCCCTGGGTGACTTTCCTCGGTCCATGTTTTCTAATATTACATTTTTAAAGTTGACCAGGGCAGTACTCATGGAGTATTTTGAAGGAAAACCATGTTGGAATGTGGTAATGATTTCATATTTTTTCAAATATGCATATAACTGATGGTGCACTAGGCTTTCCAGGAACTTTTACAGTATGGAAAGCAGAGAGATAGACCAGTGGCTTGATGGGGTTTAGTTATGTCTCCCTTTGGGCATTGGTATTACTTTAATAGTCTTCCAATTCTGTGGGAATACCCCTTGCTTTGATTCCAGTTAAGCAAATGACCCCTGCTCTGGCACCATCTCCCATGCCCCTGCTTTTGAAAATCTTGGCTCTAGACTATCCAACTCACATGCTTTCCCTACTTTCAGGACTTTCAATGCATAATACACCTCTTTAACTGTCAAGAACCTAAATCTGAAAGCTGGATCCTTACCCACCACCTTTTTCTTCTCTGTACCATCCACCTCCCATTACCCTATCTAACCTGCTTCTATAACTTAACCCTTGCCTGCCTATCCTTTTATGGAGGTTCGGCAGTTTGACATCTGGGACTTCAGTAAAGTAGTTATTCAAAATTGTTGTTACATACGACAAGATGGGTTATCTATGGCCTTACTGCCCTAAACAAAACCAATTTGGTGGTGTTGACCTACTAGATTTTTCAATTATTGTTATCACCTACCAGTAATCCTTGGCATTGTTGCTATCAGAAAGCCTAGCCATATAATAGCTATCATCAGCAGAAGCCATTTTTGTTCACACCATTTTCCCCATTGTTTAATTGGAGCCAGTTCTAACAACATCCTGACTTCCTAGCCCTTTTAAACAGCCTTTTATCACTCACAGCATTGTCTATAATTTCTCATGTACCCACTGTACATGACCTTTTTTAAAGGTAAGCCTTTTTCAGGGGGCATGTTGATTACAGATCTCATTAAAGATTTGTATAAAGTATTCTACTGCAATTTCAAGGTTTGGTGTTAGGTAACATCTATCCCAACTATTGTTTCCCTAGCAACCCAGTCAGGGATGTTAGTATCCTTCACAATGGTGCTATCAGTCCTTCAGGCTAGTATGGCAAGGAAGGTAAGAATTGAGGAATTTAACGGATGGCTCAGAGGGTGGTGTGAGGCAGAAGGGTACTAGTTCATTGGTGGCTAGGGACAGACCTGGGATAACAAGGACCTGTATGCACTGGACAGGTTACATCTAAGTATGAAGGGCACAAGGGTCTTTAAGGGTGAGCTGGAGGAATTCCTGGGTAAAAAAGACTTAATTTATATTGATGGGGGGGGGAGGACAGGATGCACAGCACCCATAGTCACCTGGTGGAGGAGGCAAATAGGTCTGCCCACCCCCGATCAGGAAAGCAGGAGGAGGATCTAGA
Organism: Neoceratodus forsteri; assembly: GCA_016271365.2. NCBI lineage: Eukaryota > Metazoa > Chordata > Ceratodontiformes > Ceratodontidae > Neoceratodus > Neoceratodus forsteri. Next base: position 884,145,463 of record CM028131.1, on the reverse strand, counting down.
AGAGAGGGGTGGAGGGAGGGAGGAAGGAGAGATTGAGGGAGGAGGGGTGGAGGGGGGGCAGGTCGGGAGTAAACAGGACCTTCGTCACAGTGAAGGGTAGTGTTTCTGAATGCTAGAAATTTGGGAAACAAGATGACTGAATTGCAGTTACTGATGGACAAGGGAGAAGGAGACACAGCAGCAGAGACATGAGCCACACAAAACCAGAACTGGTACCCCACAGTTTCTGGGTATGAAATGTATAGAAAGGATAAGGAGATGGAAAGAGGGGAGTGGCTCTGTACATGAAGGCGGGGATAACCCCAGACAGCATGAGGCGGAAGGAAAGACTGAAGCATTGTGAGTAGAGGTGCAATCCACTAAAGGGAGGAAACTAAGGGTGTGGGTGCTCTACCGGGGTAATGGGGTCCCAAATCATGGAAACATCCAGCAAGAGGGCCAGCCCGCCGGTGCAGCGGTAGGGCTACCACTTGCGACGCCAGCGACCTGGGTCCGGGAACGGACTCGGGCGGCTGGAGGGCCGGCTTGTGGGAGGAGGATTGAGCGCCCAGGGGCTGTTCTCCTCCTCCTCTGGGTTGGGTGGGATGCGGGTCCCGCTGCAATACCACCTCCTGGGTGACCACGGGTGGAGGTGCAGTGAGACAGCATATAAGGGAGGGAGGGAGGGAGGACATCTACCTGGAGCTGGAGCGTTAGCACGTTGTGACGTGTGTCACTCCATGGCTTCCCTTGTGTGCAGACATCCTGTGGGCTGGGACCAGGAAAGTGGAAAAACCCTGTGCTGGGTTCCTGTAGACAGGACCCGGCTGTCCCAAGATAACCCTTAACCAGGCTCCATAGATGGGGCTGGTGACGTCTTCTGACGCATACTTGAGGTGTGAGAGGGGGACTAAAGGGGAGGTCCCTCTCCTCCCCGCCCAGGGAGGTAAACCAAGGCAGGATGGGGAAAGGTTAACCAGCACCCGTAGGGAGGTACCTGGGGTGGGACTATGGGAATACACAGCCTAGGGATCCCCAAAGAAAGGAATCTAGTACAGCGAGAAGAGGGGCATAAAGAGAAAGTATATATAAAAAAAAGAAAAATCCAGCAAGGGGGAGGAAGTAATAGTAGGGGATTTCAGTCTATCAGTGGTGGACCTGAAAATCCTGGCTACCTCAAGCACTAGGGAGCAAGTTCTGCTGGATCATTCTAGGTGGCTTCCTGACAAAAGATGTCATGAAGCCCACTAGGGAGAGGGTCATACTGGACCTGGTCCTGTTTAACTGTGTGCATGTTCAGGATTTGAAGGTGGAATCACCGCTTGCAGAAAGTGACCACCACGTGGTGTAGTTCCACCTAAACATGGGCAGAGGGATGGTCAGGACCAAGATGAGGATTTTGGTCTCTAGGAGTGCTGACTTTGGTAGTTTGGGAGAAATTCTAGTAGGACACCTTGCTGAGCTCTGAAAGGGGATGGAAGTGGAACAGAAATGGGCTATTATGAAGGCAGGACTGATGAGGCCACTAGTGTGTGTGTGCCAAAATCAGAAGTAAGAAATCTAAGGCCAAAAAGCCCATCTGATTCAGGAGGAAGGGGGCAAAAGTGGAAAGGGACAAGAGGGCAGCCTTCTGGGAGTACACGCATTCTCAGAAAGAGGAGGATAGGGAGGATTACTGTGCTAAAGTAAGACAGGTGAATAGGTGGTTAGAGTGGCAAAGGCTACAAGGGAAGTACAGTACAGATAGCACAGGGTATAAAAATGGGTGAGAAGGCCTTTTTCTGATATTAGTGAGTAGAGGAATATAAAGGATGAGGTGTCTGATTAAAAAAGGGGTTGGGTAGAGGGTAATGAAGAGAAAGCAGAGGTACTTAACAAGTACTTTTGTTCAATCCTCACTAGGTAGAAGGACAGACCAGTGCCACAAGGAAGCAGTGGGATGTGAACTGGGAGGGGAAAGTCACATATGGCTTAACACAAGCAGAAAGGGTACTTATGGGCTGAAGTGTCCTGAAGATGGATAAATCCCCAAGGCCAGATGATGTGCACCCAAAGGTCCTAAGGGAACTGACAGAAGTTCTTGCGGGTCACTTGGCAGACCTGTTTAACACCTTTCTGGAGTCTGGGAATGTGCCCAGGACTGTAGAACTGCTCATGTGGTTCCTCTCCATAAAGTGGGCAGAGGGATGAACCAGGGAACTACAGGCTTGTCCGCCTGACCATAGTAGTGGGCAAGCTAATGGAGACCATCTTGAAAGAGAGATTGGTGAACTTTCTGGAGGAAGATGGGCTTCAGGACATGAGGCAGCATGGGTTTGTGTCAGGAAGGTCCTGCCAGACTAACCTAATCAACTTCTTTGACTTGGTCACCTGGACAGTGGACAAGGCCCAAGTGATTGATGTCCTTTATCTGGTCTTCAGCAAAGCCTTTGACTCTGTGCCTCATAGGAGACTGGTGAAGAAGCTGGAAGACCTGTGGCTGAAGCTAAGCTGGTTGGCCAGGTTAGAAGCTGGTTGCAGGACAGCAGCCAAAAGGTGATAGTCAGGGGAGAATTCTTAGAAGCTAGGCCTGTGACCAGTAGGGTCCCATAGGGCTCAGTGCTTGGTCCAGTGTTGTTTAACATCTGCATAAGGGATGACCCAGATGGGGTCATGGGTAAAATCTGTCTGTTCACAGATGACACAAAGCTTTGTGGGAGGGCGGAAACAGAGGAGGGGAGACAGGAACTCAAGGAGGACCTGGCTGGGCTAGAGAAGTGGTCTGGCATTTGGCAACTGTGGTTCAACACTAAAAAGTGTACAGATATGCACCTGGCATGAAGAACCAAGGGACTAAATACTGGATGGGAGGTGTGCAGGTAACCAGGTCAGAGGAAGAAAAAGACTTGGGAGTAGTCATCGAGAGTGATCTGAAACACTCGGCACACTGCAAGAGAGCAGCAGCCAAAGCAAACTAGATACAGGGCTGCATAGCCAGGGAGATTACCAACAGGAAGGTGGAGGTCATTCTGCTGCTGTGCAGGTCACTAGTCAGACTGCAGCTAGAGTACAGTGTGCAATATTGCCGCCCTTATCTCAAGAAGGATATCAACTTGCTGGAAACCATCCAGAGAAGGGTGGCAAAGATGATCCAGGGCCAGCAAGGCACCACTTATGAGGAGAAGCTCAGAGGCTCAACATGTACTGTCTTGAGGATAGAAGGGAGAGGAAGGACATGACTTAGACTTTCAAGTATAAACAAGATAAGCACTGATGGCCTCTTCAGCCTTAGTGGAAACAGTCCACTAGGAGGCCCAGCCTAAAGCTAGTAGGGGGAAAGTTCAGGAGGGAGATGAGTAGGCACGTTTTCACTGAGAAGGTGGTGCCCAAGTAGAATGAGTTGTCAGAGGAGTTGGAATCCCTTAAAATGGTGGACAGCATCAAGAGATGATGGGACAGAGTGAAGGGATACTTGCAAGTGTGGGGGGGGAGTGGGGTTGCTGGGGTATTTGAGAAGGTCAAGGGGGGAATAGGAATTGGGTAGTTCCCTCTGTAAACACAGTGAGAACTGCACACTCAAGCAGGCTAGATAGACCGTAAGGGCTTTGTCTGCTGGCATTTTTGTATGTTCTCAAGCTATTTCTGAATTCCAACTCTCTAAAATTATTAAGGTTCCTGTTAGAGGCCACTCTTTACTATATTCTTTCGTAGCTATACTCACACTACTTTCTATCGTGTTGTGGTCACTGAAGTTAGGCATTGATACATTTATGTTAGTCACTGTTGAGCTTGCTGAAGCAAAAAAAGTCTAATATGATCCCTATATTTGTACTACTATTACTCCTAATTAAAGAATCAACATATTACTTCAGCCCTGTCCTTTCAAAACATCCCCTTAAAGAGAAGCTGACACCATTAGGAGAACTTTCCCAAAACATAGTATTTAGACATAGTCCAGCTTGTATTTCACATTAGGTATTTATTCCTCCTCCCTATTATTTATTACTGAGGTCATTTGCATGAAAACAGGATATTTGAGTCCTATCTCTCTGATAGGGTGCAGTGGGTAGTGATGGGGAATTTCTCCTCCTCCCCAATGCCCTGTCATGTGGAGTACCATAGGGCTCGATCTTGTCGCGGATGCTGTTCGGAGCGTACATGCTGCCCCTGGGTGAGATCATTCAGCAAAACAGCATGGAGTTTCACTGCTATGCAGATGACCCCCAGCTGTATTTGTCACTTGCACCCAGAAAATCTGGTGCTGTCAACATGCTTAGCAGCTGTCTGGCTAAAATCAATAACTGGATGACTTCCAGCTGGCTGAGACTAAACCCAGATAAGACGGAGGTGCTAGTGATCGAGCAAGATCATGAGCGTGATGGGTTGCCACCTGGAATGAACACAGATCTTTTCCTGGGGTCTGCTCCATTGGTGGCTCCCCCGAGGGTGCATAACCTCAGTGTGATCCTGGACACCAGGCTGCCCTTTGAAGATTAGGTATCATCTGTAGTCAAGAGCGGTTTTTACCACTTGCAGAACATTGCCAGGATCAAACCCCTCGTTCCACCTGAGGATTTGCCGACCCTGGTACATGCCTTTGTCACCTGTAGGCTTGACTATTGTAACTCTCTATACTTTGGGGTCACAAGAGGGACCCTCCGCAGACTGCAGCTGATGCAGAATGCAGTGGTCCAGTTACTGACATGCCTGCCATGTAATCCCGATCCTGCGTGCTCTGCACTGGCTGCCTGTCAGGTGGAGGGTCCTTTTCAAGGTGGGCTTCCTCACCTATAAGGCCCTATATGGACTGGGTCCTGGCTACCTGTTGGAGCTCCTGATACCTGCAACCTCTGCTCGCTCCCTCTGCCCATGTTCGGGGGGCCTCCTGGACATTCCCAGGGTTCGGCTCAAGACATCGGGTGACCTAGCTTTTAATGTATCTGGGCCAACCCTGTGGAACTCATTTCCACCTGCAGTCCGGGAGGCCCCCTTGATTGGTATTTTCAAGCAGAGGCTGAAGGCCCATCTCTTTAGTTTGGCTTTTATGGAGTGATCTCGCTGCCCAACTGCTCAAATTATTAGTAGCTAATCTTCATAACTGTTATTCTGATTCTTATTTATTCTGGAAATTTTATTGTGTTTTTATCTGTCATTTTTATCTTTGTCATGTTTTGTTAGGTGCCCAGAGCCATAGGGAATGGGTGCCCTAAAAATAATATTCGCCTTTACCTTGCCTTTGCTCTTGAGAAATTCATCTATTCCTGTTGCATTCTCTCTACCTGAGGTCATAATGCACTGCTTGTGACACCACAGTTACTCCCATGGTTAACTAGGATCTGCAGCTTATCCAATAGGTAGGGAAATGGGCAGACTAGGTGGGCCAAGCGGTCCTTATCTTCCGTCAAAGTCTATGTTTCTATGTTTGTATGGCAACAGATTGTGATTATGACATGAAGTAAGGAATCAGTTAAAGAGGCAGATGAAATCTAAGGGATAAATATCATGTATCCATGCAAATTTGCTTAGTAATAAATAATGGGGAGGAGAAATCTATAGACTATATATGGAATGCAAGCTGACTCATACCTAAATATTATTTTTTTTAACTTTTTTTCAAGGCGTCAGCAGCTCTTTAACATTAAGCCACATTTTTGTCCCCATGCTGTGTTTAGGTTCCTCATAAAAAAAAATCTCCATCTTTAACACAGTTGCTAATTTCTTGCCAGTTTTCACTTTTTACAATATGAGGCCACAAGTTTTTAATAGAGTATTTGACAGGGGCTTTACATGAGAGAAAATGGATTTGTTTTTTATTTTAAATAGGAAAGGATGTCAACTAGCCAATTGAGCTAATGCTCATTTTGAATGGCCTCCTGAAACTGAAACTTGAACTTATCTGGGAAAGTTTGATGTAATGGTGAAAATAATTTACCACCCCCCCCAAAAAAAAACCTAAAACAAAGCACTGAAAGCTTATCCATAGAAATCGGTAAACCCAGCTCCAGCTCTCCAGCTCACTCCAGCGGACTCATCCCATTTTACCCCACTTATTTATTTATTTATTTATGAGTTTTGGTAACTGGGTAAGTCCATTGAGACAACTATAGTCCCTTTTTTCAGGGTCGACCCGGGACTGCAGCAACAAACAATATAGTACAGTGCAAAAACAAGAGAATTCTGTTACAGTAATAACAAAATTAACATACAGCAGGTAGTGTATAAAGAATCATAAAACATACAGAAATATGAAAGTAACAGTTTATAACAGCTAACAAAATAGTTATATACACTTCAGTAACAACATATTGCAGGTCAGTTTCGGGATGAACACGATCAGCGGAAACTGAATCCAACAGCTAACAAAATAGACATTTACACTTTGGTAATTACATATTGCAAGTCAGTTTCAGGATGACCAGAAGCAGCAGAATCTGAAGGCAGATAAGTAGCATTGGTACAGGAGGGGGTGAAGAGATGGCAAGAATACCATGAAATAAGGATGGGAGGTAAGGAGAAGGGCCTGGACAAGGGATCAGGTCGGATGAGGAGATGGATATAGAGCAGTATAAGAGATACTGTGGTATCTAGGGAGGCTCAGATTTAAACCCAACAGACCCCACCTTCAGGTGCTGCCACCACCTATTGGATGGAGGAACATGCTAGGGCAGGAGGTTTCAAACAGTGGGCTGGTGAAAGGGGAGAGCCACACTGCAGCTAGCAGTAGCAAGCATGAGATCTAGCAAGGGAGCCCTTAGTCTCGACTACCACCTCAGCTATGCTGCAGCCCAGATAACAGAGCTGAAGGTAACAGCAGCGACAGTTCCGATTAACAGCTTGCTCCCAGGTGGGAAGAGCTCAGGAGATAATAACAGACTCTCAATTGTGCAAATGGCAATTAACAGGCAGCCACAGTTTATGCAGCAGTCAGTCTGTAAAGTGCTTGGGCTGCTCTCAAGGTCGAATGTTCAGCAGCAGGAATAAATGGCTTGAATGAAACTCACAAAGTCTTTCTCATTAACAGCAGAGTTTTGATGTGCAGGTAGCAAAGGCATACAGTTCTTTCTTGCGGCTTGCTCTCACACCTTTTCCCAGCTTAGTACTTGCAATGGGGGGTGGGCAGGTTGATGGATTTACATTTTGGATGGTCTTGCAGGAGTCTGCAACACTCCAACAGCCTTGTCCTACTTTGCCCCAGTGAGCCGTCACAAAAGGGCCCAGGGAGGAGTGGTGGACGTGGCCTATCTGGATTTCAGTAATGCCTTTGACACTGTTCTGCATGACGGAATGGTGCATAAGCTGGACAGACTAGGGGTGGACCACAGGATCACCAGGTGGGTGGAAAACTGGTTGAAGGGAAGGAGACAGATGGTGGTGGTAAATGGGACACATTCCAGGGAACGGGCAGTGACCAGTGGGGGTACCACAGGGGTCAGTGCTAGGGATTATACTCTTTAATATCTATGTTAGTGACCTAGCAGAGGGTCTGGAGGGACAGGTGTGCCTGTTCGTAGATGATACAAAGGTCTGCAATAGGGTGGATTCACCTAGTGGGGTGCAAGCCATGAAGCAGGACCTGGAGAGGCTGAAGAGGTAGTCTGACACCTGGAAATTGGAGTTTAATGCACAGAAGTGCTCAGTGATGCACCTGTGGAGGAGAAATAGGAGGGAACCTTACTCCCTTGGGGGGGTGATGATTAAGGAGAAGGAAACAGAATGGGACCTGGGGATTATGGTATTGCAGGATGAGAAGGTGGACAGACAGTGTAGCAGGGCGATGGGAAAGGCAAATGGAATGCTGGCCTGCACTGTGAGGGGTTTTAATAGAAGGAAGAGGGAGGTGCTAATGCCATTATAAAGCACCATGGTCAGGCCACATCTGGAGTATGGGGTGCAGTTCTGAGGGCCTCACCTACGCAGAGATGTTGAGTTGCTGGAGAGGGTACAGAGAAGGGCAACTAAAATGGTAAGAGGGATGCAGGATGTACGCTATGAGAGAAGATTGAGAGGGCTGAAATTGTACCCTTTGGAGACTAGGAGGGAGGGGGGACATGATTGAGACCTTTAAATATCTGAAGGGAATAAATAAGGTGGAGGGTGATAGCTTATTCAAGTTGAAGAAGAGAGCGAACACGAGGGGACATAGCCTCAAACTGGAAGGTGGGCAATACAGAGGTAATGTCAGAGGGCAGTTTTTCACAGAGAGGGTGGTGGAGGCCTGGAATAAGCTGCCGGAGGAAATAGTGGGGGCTGAAATGGTGGCGGGTTTAAGAGGCTTGGGATAGATTTAAGGGTTGGGAAAAGAGGGTGGACATAACAGAAGGGGGGACAGGGTTTTGGGTAGACTAGATGGGCCGTGGGGCATTTCTCTGCCATCACATTTCTGTGTATCATGTCTATGGGGGGGCTCGGATTTAAACCCCCCAGACCCTGCCTCCAGGTGCTGCCATCTCCAATTGGAGGTCACGTCAGACCAACCTCGTTGAATTTTTCGACTGGGTGACTAGGGAGGTGGATCAGGGAGAGCAGTGGGCATGGCCTATCTGGACTTCAGCAAGGCCTTTGACACAATGCCACATAGAAAACTATTACACAAACCAGGGAATATGGGTGTGGGCAGGACAGTAGTGTGGTGGGTAGGTAACTGACTGGACAGCAGGACACAGAGGGTGGTGGTAAATGGCTGTCACTCCACAGAGGGAAGAGTAACCAGTGGGGTACCAAAGTTTTCAGTGCTGGGACCAGTCCTATTCAACATCTTCATCAGTGACATTGCGCAGGCAGAATTTCCCTGTTCACTGATGACACAAAGCTCTGTAACAGAGTAGACACACCAGAGAGTGTGGACAGAATGAGAAGGGACCTGCAGAAACTTGAAGAATGGTCAGGGGTTTGGCAGTTGAAATTCAATGCAAAGAAGTGCAAGATAATGCATATGGGGCACAAAAACCCTGGCACAATATATCAGTTGGGGGTGAGGATACAGCATGCACCAACAGGAAAGGGATCTTGGGGTTATCATCTCTGATGACCTCAAGGTAGAGAAACAGTGTGACAAGGCAACAGGTAAAGCAAATATGATGCTGGGATGCATAGGCAGGGGCACCACCAGCAGGAAAAGAGAGGCCATAATTCCACTATACAAGACACTAGTGAGGCCCCACCTGGAGTACAGTGTACAGTTCTGGAGACCTTACCTACGTAAGGACATAGACAGGGTAGAGAAGGCTCAGAGGAGGGAAACAAAGATGGTGCATGGATTGCATCACAGGTCCTATGAGGACAGGTTGAAGGAATTGAATATGTACTCCCTGGAGGAGAGGAGGGAGAGGAGGGAGAGAGGGGGGATATGGTAGCGACATACAAGTATCTTACAGGGAGGAACAGGGTGCAGGAATACACTATTTTTAAGTGAACAAGATATTCCTGTTCCAGGAGGGAGGATGATTCAGAGGAAATGTGAGGAAGAATTTCTTGACAGAATGTGTGGTGGACAAGTGGAACACCCTGCCAGAGGAAGTGGTGGGGGCTGAAACAATGATGGGATTTAAGAATGCATGGGATAGACATAAAGGAATTCTGGAGGTCAGGGTTAAGGGGCAACAGACTTCTAGGAAATCATAAAGGGAACTTACAAGCTAAAATGGGCAGACTGGGTGGGCTGTAGGCCCTTATCTGCTGACACTGTCTATGTATCTATGTAAGAATGGTATGTGTTAGGGCAGGATGTTTTAAACAATGGGATAGTTCAAGTGGAGAGAGCCGCGCTACAGCTAGAGGTAGCAAGTGTGAGTTGTAGCAAGGGAGCACTCAGTCTCAGCTGTCCACTTCAGCTACACTGCAGCTCATATTACACAACTGAAGGCAACTGTAGCAACAGTTTTAATTAACAGGTTCAGGTGAGAAGTGCTCAGGAGCAATTGTGCAAATGGCAGTTAACAGGCAATCACAGTTTGTGCAGCAGTGAGTTTGTAAAGTACTTTGGCTACTCTTAATGCAACAGTACTACTTAATAAAACAGTTCTTTTACAATAGTTATGTCAAGCAAGCCCCACAACTGATGAAACTTGAATCCTTTGCTTTTAATTTTTTTTTCTTTATATTCTTTATTTTTTTCTGACAATTTAGCACAGACTCTTGCCAGGACTGCTATATTGGATTCGGAGGGAATTGGGATGCGGCCATTCTCTCACTGGTTATTTTGTCTGATGTAACTGGAATGCACCACCCTTCCTTTACCTGCTGAGTGTTTATAGGACAAGCAATGTAAAGAAAGGGTGAAAAACAGGAAATGGTATGGGAGCTGCAATATTTCCTGTGGATCCACACAACATTATAAATGTATTAAAAATCAAGAGAACCAATTATCAGAAAACAGTAGTAAATAGCACAAGTTAAATCTGAAATGTTAAACTACCAGGCAGTACAAAAATCTGGGAAGTGATGAACACTTCCTGGTTAACTAGTACTGCTTTTTTAAGGTCAAATATTCAGCAGTAAGAATAAATGGCAGGAATGAAACTCACAAAGTCTTTCTCATTAGCAGCAGAGTCTCAATGTGCAGGTTGCAAAGACACACAGTACTTTCTGGCAGCTTGCTCTCACACCTCTTCTTAGGTTGGTACTCGCAATGGAGGGGGGTCGATGGATTTACCTTTTGGACTGCCTACTGGAGGAAAAATGGCTGGGTGTGACCGAAGTAGCTTGATGGCTGCGCCCTGTGATGCTGGGAGGGCTGTTGTGGAATTGTGCTGGGGGGGTCCTGGGCTGGCTCGGCTAGGCAGGGCATGGGGAGCCCCCAGTGAGTCAGTGATGGGCATACCGGACCCCCATCATGCAAGTGAGCCTGCTGCTCTCCCGGCGGCAGGGCTGGCGGCTGGATGCCCCCACAGGTAAGTCACCGCAGCAGGAATATAAACAGTGACATGATAAAAAAAAATGTGTTTACTGACTAAAAGGAGGATGAATTAGGCTACCAAATATACAACATGGTTTATAAGAGAATGGTGAGATGGGGGCTGGGGTGTGAGGAGTGCAGGATGACTTGATGGGGGAGCCAGAAAGAGAGAGGAGAGAGATGTTAATGTGAGATGCGTAGACTAGAGTAGGAAGTTAGGGAGCTAGATGCAAAACTGAAGAAGATGCATGAGATCAGAGTATATGTAGGATGGGGAGATGGATGCAGAGAATAGGGCACCAGAAAGGGATATTAAATTTAGGTAACATGCCATGGTGAAAATAAAAAGTTGGCAGGATAGAAAAGAACAGGAATGCCATAAGCAAATGCTGGGATGGGGAGGAGACAAACAGGGGAGAAGAACTGACGACCTGATGACTAACTTATGAAGCTGTTTTTGAGATGCTGCAGAATGAAGTAGAAGACTTTGAAATAGTGGAGGTGGTCACAAAAGAGAGACAACATGGAACAGAAGACAAATCGGAGGCTGGCGGTAGTAATGGGGGACTTTGTAGTTTAGAAACTTACATTATTTAGGCAGAAAAAAAGATCCAGGGGATCCATCCAGTCTGCCCATTTCTCTTCCCAGCTCCATGTCTGGACTAACTCTGGGCTGGATTAAGTACAGACCATACTGCTGGAATTGAGGAGTCTGGATTTAATAATGTGAACAAGATATCATCCATGAATAGGGTGGCTTAATATTCCACTCACCCAGGGGTATCCCCCTATACCTATGTCAAGTTGGAGAGCTGTCACCAGAGGCTCGATATAGAGGCCAAACAGCAATGGTAAAAAGGGACAGCCCTGCCTAGTGCCCCTGTGGAGTTCAATAGGGAGGGCGTATGAGCGATTTACTGGAATATATGCACCCGGGGCCAGTGTGTACACTCTGGAGCCAGGTGAGAAATGGATCTGGAAATGCAAAGGCTGACATGGTGCCACAGAGAAAACTCCAGAACCTCCTGTCAAATGTCTTCTCTGCATCTAGGCTAATTATCCCAGTAGAGACTGACCTCTGGGATGTGTATTCCAGTAGAAGCATAGTGCGGCAGATATGATCTGTTGTCTGTCTGTATTGCATAAATCCAGCTTGGTCAGGATGGATTACAGTGAGGAGAATTTGGTCTAGCCAGCATGCCCATATCACCATGTAAAGTTAATAATCTGTATAAAATGGAGATTGGGCAATAAGAAGAGGGCAGTGAGGGGGTCCTTCCCAGGTTTAAGAATAGCTGACAGGGTGGCAAATCTCCAGTAAAAGGGGGGGGTCCCTATCACACACTGCCTCAAAGGTCTGGAGAAGGTAGAGGATTAATGGGATTAACAATTTGGAGAAGGTCTTATACCACTCCACCTGGTAGTCATTTGGACCGGTGCACTTTTGAGTTTTAACCTCTTTAAGTACTGCATGAATTTCATTGCTCAATGTTGGGGTAACCAATGACTCCTTCTGAGAGTCTGAGGGGGTTGGGAGAGAGAAAGGTCTGCCACATATTCTGAGATTTGAGAGGTATTTGGGGGAAAGGGTTCAGAGTAGAAGTCCTGATGATATTCCAGGCAAATTAAAATGATTTGGGGAATCTTGTGGGTCAGCTTTCCTGTACGGGGATCCTTAAACTGGAGGATGCAGGCAGCTCTTTACAAGTTCGGAGTAAGTGGGCAAGCAAGCATGTGCCCCTTGCACCACCCTCATAATAGGAATGTTTAAGATAGGTGTCAGCATGGCTCAGTTGGTAGCACATCCGCCTCTGGATCAGAAGGTCATGGGTTCTCGTCCCACACCGGGATTGGACTTGCACCTAAAAATCGCTGGCATCCGAATGCAGTATTGGGGCGTGCTGTACTGCTGGGGTGTGCCGTCCTTTGGATGAGATGTTAAACCGAGGTCCCTTCTGCCCATCCTGGTGTTGTCCTGGTGGGTGTCCAGGTGGAAGTAAAAGAACCCAGGGCACTCTTTGCAAAAGAGCAGGGAACATTCCCAGTGTCCTGGCCAGCATTCCCCTTCCCATAAAACCAGTTCATGCAATTATCCAGGCTGTGTGTGGGTGATGATGTGCGATATGGCCGCCACCACACATTCAGTCACTTCACTATCAGTCTAGCATTGCTTGTAAAGTGCTTTAGGATACTGTGTATGAAAAGCGCTATATAAATGCTGATTCTTCTTCTTCTTCTAAAGCCTGCTGTACCTTATGGTCTAAAATGGCCTGAATTACAGCTTTTAATGCCTTAGTTTGGGCTACTATAATAGCATCCCACTGGTAGAAGAGCTGCTGTAAAGTGTGAGCTGCTCAGTCAGTAGAGAGTGTCTCTCTGTTTGTTCTCATTCTTGTCTGAAGCAAAGGAGATAATACCCCCTCAGGACCATCTTGAGGGTGTCCCATAAAATGAGTGCTGTGGTTCCTGGTGGAGCATTTTCCTTGAAGATCTGTTTCACCTGGTCTGTGATCAGAGTGTGAAAGGATTCATCCTTGAGGAAGGGGATATTGACTCTCCAAAAGGAAGATTAATGCTTTTTGTCTAGTTCTAGCTTTAACCATAGGGTTCTATGATCTAATAGGAGTTGTGGGACAAATGTTAGGTCCTGAATATTAGTAAAATGGTCACAGGGAGTAAAAACATGATCCAACCGATAGTAACTGCCATATCTGGCCGAGTAATGTGAGTAGATTTTTCCTGTCAGGAAACATTTATTCCATATATCAATAAATCCTAACTGGGAGAAGTTAGTTCTGATGTATTTCTAAGCAAGGGAAGCTCTGAATCTGATTGGGTTGAGGTATCTAAGTGAATGGACATAGTCACATTTAAATTCCCTCCCATAATAAGTTGGCCTTAAGGAACGTCTAACAAGTTTTCCATAAAAGGTCCTTATAACTGTCTTGTCTGAATTGGGTGGAAAATATACATTTGCCAAGGTGATCTCCTCAGAGTATAAGCATCCCATCAGGATAATGTAGTGACTTGAAGCATAGCTATACTGCTGCTGTAGCTCAAAGAGGGTACTTACAGCAATTAAAATAGCAGGACCTCGCCGCTTTCCATTTCCATAGGAGGAAGCATATTTTGTGTATTTCCCTTCCCAGGAGAGCTTTGAAGGTTCCAGAGGGGTGAGGTATGTTTCCTATAGACAGATTATTTTACTGGATGATTTCGGATGTAGTGAAAAAATTATGCCTGCTTTACTGGGTTATTTGATCCATTAGTATTTTGGAAACAAAACTACTGCAGAGGTCACAGCCATTTCAATATTGTGAGAGGAAGAACTGTTGTCTGAAGTGATTGTACTGAGAAAGGGCAAAACCAGCACCGGAGACCTCACCAGAGCCCCCCCCGACTCCCATCCTGAAGGACCTAATACAGTTGGGCATCCAGAAGACCAGGTCCCCCTTCCCCCAACAGAGAGCTGACATCAAACACATCACTAACTGCCCATTCCTGTTGTTATACTCTGGAATTATGCCATAGAGCAAGTCCTGTTCCTGTAGTTTTAGAACTGTTGGGGGGGGGGTACAAAAAGCCAGCCCGGCTTCAGGGAAATAGGAAAGACAAGGCATGAAACAAAAATGTCCAACCGGGCCAAAATCACATTATCCAGGGGTGCTTTTAACATGAATGCTTCCAAGGCAGGGTGGGCCTGTTCAGGCGCCCCTTGGAGGAATTGATAGGAGACCCCTTTTGTGGGAAAAACATGGGAACCATGGGCCCACACTACAAGTATCCTGTAAAAGGAAAGGGGAAAACAGGGATATACTATAAGTGACTGAAACTTGGTATCCCAACACTTAAGATACTGAGTATACAGTCCCAAAATCCACAAAACCGACAGCACCATATGCCCGACAGAACAGAACAATGTCTGAAAACACAGTACCAGACAGAAAAATTAGACACATAAAATGTAATGTTGGAGATGAAGAACCCAGTGCACCCCTCCCCCCCGTCACTTATAGAACAAACTCCGAGGGGGAGCGGACCCCGGAATAAAACAAACTAGTTACCGGGGGGGGGGTGAAATTTCATTGCAGCAACATATGTGGTAGCCAGGAACAGAACCCAGGTCTACCGAACCTCGCTGGCCGAGCTGCTATTGGCTTAGCCCTCTATGCCATGGGAGCAGCTTGGTCAGCTTCCACATCTTTCAGTTACTTGTAGTGCCTCACTAGTGGTAGGGTAGCGGTCTGTCACAACTGCTACCTTACCCCTGTCGGCATCCGCTTCCTCCCTGTCAGGCATGTGGGTGCAGGAGAAGTGGAGTCGGGATGCCACGGCTGTCAGGCAGTAGTGCCCAGGCAGTTGAGTGTTGGGAATGTGAGCTGCGGGATATTAAATAGATACTGAAAGGGTTGTCACCATAAACACTTTATCACAAATGTAATCAAGATATGTGAGGCCACTTATAGTAAGAAGGGTAGTGCGCATTGTCTGAGAGCACCAGCAAGCCTCCTGTTATGTGACCATGGGGACTGATAACAGAGCATGTTGTGACCATGATAGTGTCTCCTGAAACTGACCATCATAGACCACATTTCACTGGGCTGTCAGTTACTATACATAGCCATATTGTAGCTTATGGGTGTGAATTCCAATAAATGAGACAGGAATCTCTTATGGGAAAATTTGCACTTACTGTTATGAGTTAGCATCAGTATCTTCGCAGCTCTGGGGGAGAGCGGAGAGCAGAGGAGGAGGAAGGTTGAAGGGACCCTCACAGGGTTGAGGGAGGGTAGGTCAAAAGGGAGCCCTCTGAAACCCCAAACCCCAGGCCAGGGTACTGTATTGTCTAAGTAATTGCTTGTTCCCTTAACCCCCAGATCAACTACAAAAATAAAGCATTCAAACTTGTATGGTGGTCAGTCCCTAAACAATGTATATATTCAAGAAAAAGCTTTATATTACATTTTGTTTTACTATTGAGTGAGTTGCACTGTATAGTTATTTGGGCTTCATTTTCCCTATTAAAATGTCTAAAAGTTGCAAATCCTAACTGCATTCTGCTGTGATACAAATAATCTATACATTTCTGTGAATAAACTATGGATTTATGTAAATGTGTGGATTATTCCGGATTACACAATGGCAAGAATAATCCTATCACTGTGACTGGCTGCTAAACCCTAGACACAGTGAAGTTATCTGACAAGAACATCACTCTACCCTAAAGGTAAAAAAGCAATGTGAGAAGCAATAAGGATGGCTGGGGGGATACTGGGATGTACAGAGAGAGGCATCACCAGTAGAAAAGAAGTTGTTATCCCTCTGTACGGACAGTTGGTGAGACCCCAACTAGAGTACTGTGTGCAGTTCTGGAGACCCCATCTCTGCAAGGACATAGACAGGATGAAGGCAGTCCAGAGGAGGGCAACTAAAATGGTGCAGGGTCTGCAACAGAAGCCATACGAAGAGAGACTAAAGGAACTTAATATGTATACCCTTGAGGAAAGGAGGCAGAGGGGGGACATGATAGAAACTTTCAAGTACCTCAAAGAAATCAAAATAGTCCAAGAGGGTAGCATCTTTCAGAAAAAGAAATGTGTAAGAACAAGGAGGCACAATTTGAAGATAGAGGGGGGATGGCTCAGGGGAAATGTGAGGAAGTATTTTTTTACAGAGAGGGTGATGGACACATGAAATGGCCTTCCTGAGGAGGTCACGTGGTCAAAAACAGTGGGGGAATTCAAGAATGCATGAGACAGACATAAGGCAATTCTGGTGGGGGGTAGGAAGAAGTAGGCTGTTGGTTAGCTAGGATCTGCAGCTTATCCAATAGGTAGGGAAATGGACAGACTAGGTGGGCCAAGCGATCCTTATCTGCTGTCAAAGTCTATGTTTCTATGTTCTATGTTTCTACCTAGGGCAGGCAAGCACAACACAGCATGACCACAAAAGGAATGCTTCCGTGCTGATCTGAAGCAACCACAGCTTTACATTCCCCTGCTTAGTAGCCTGTCAGCCGAAACCATTTATAAACACTGAAACCCCAGTCATAACTTCACATTCTCCCCCCTCCTCCCAATCCCTTGCTCCTCATACTTTTCACACCGAATAGTTCAAGAAGAATAGTACAGCAGGTACAGAAAATGTTAACTTTCAGACAATGGCTCCAAGTGGTTTCACATCACGCCACAGACCACACATGCTCTTGCAACCATGGTGCACGTGACAGCAAACTCCATTTCAACAACACATCCTCTGCTCCCCATTTTGCACTCACCTTCCATCCATTAACAATCCATGGTACCAGCAGTCAGTCCCATTTTTCCAGTTCCCACTCACAACTGCACTTGTCTCCCAGTCCTGCTCCCGCTTGTTCCACTTGTAACTGCAGTACAAAAAAAAAAAGTGAACAGAAAACAACTTGCACTCCTGAGATTTTGCAACAATAAATGCTGGCGCTGTAACTCCCCCAATGGCAATTTGCTACATATTTTATGGCATTGTTCTCCCATACACAATCTTTGGCATCATATTAATTTCTTTGCAATGAAAGTGATTGGTCTATCTTTTGCATTAGATCCAAAACATTGCATACTTGGTATTTTCAATGCTCATTCATACAAAATATCCCAGTCTCAGAATAGGTGGTTATCCCTACTATTCCTTCAAGTTAAACGCCTTATACTAAAGCATTGGAGATCCAACAACATTCCCACCTTCCCGGATATTCTCAAACAACTATCTCAATATGCCATCCTTGATCGTATGTCACACTTAGCCTCTGACTGACTTAATTTACATAATAAATGCTGGCAGGACTATTTTAAATATTTAAACATGTCTACACATATCGTCATTTAATCCATGGGTTGTTATATGTTCACATTGGAATCTCGCTTCTAGCTCTTTCGTTCCTTTTTCATCTCCTTTCTATCTTTTTATCTCCTCTTCTTCTTCCCTTCGCTTCTTCATTCTTGTTCACATTCTTAGATATTTTTCTCTTTTTTATGATCTTCCTTTATACAATCTTACACATACTTGTATTAAATTACAGCATAATAGAAGTACAATCACAACTGCTCATATTTCTTGTTTGTATTTACTCCTTTTGGACAATTTCTCAGGCCACCCAAATGTCGTGGACTGAGAAACATACCCCTTCTCTTCCTCCCTGCTAACATAACATGCCTCATACAACCGTTGGACATGGGAATCATCTACAGCCTAAAACAGCACTACGTCCATGCGATGAGAGAAAAAGTGTTGGACACCCTCGATGAGAACCAAGAAATTAATGTTTCTCAGTGTGTGAAGCAAATCACCCTTTTAGATGCTATCTGACTCCTTAAAAATTCTTGGGACACTGTTTCAGTGCTTACTATCCAGCGATGCTATAAAAAAGCTGGATTTGTACCCCCTGCTGCTGATCTGCCAGTCCTATGTACAGAAACAAACTCTGGTGCCCCACAATTGCTAGACATAGAAGTTCTACCTGTGCCCAATGGTCTGTCAGAGGGTCAGTTCATGGAGCTGTGTCGCCTAGGTGATAATGACGCTCCGCCTGACAAAGATTTAGATGACATCCAGGAAGTAATAGGGGCGATGAAACCCGATGTTGACGCAGAGGAGGAGGAGGAGGAACCAGAAGTAAGCATGGTGGTGGAGGAGGCTATAGTTACGGCTGCAGATGTTCGTTTTGCACTTTTAACATTGCGTCGGGCCATGGAGCAGAATCCCAAACTGGAACCTAACTGGGAAAAACTCAGAACAATGGAAGAAACGTGGCACCCGTACTGCAGAAAGCATACTGTCCAGACTCGTGTCACTGATTTCCTTGGAAGCAAATAGAAAAACCACCAAAAGATAAGAACTGGTTTAATAATTCATTTAAATTAATTTTCTGTACTTAAATAAAGTTATAAGCACAGTTTCCTTATGCAGCATCATTTATTGAATTGAATTCTTGTGTGGTGATGCAGAAATTTAAACCGCATTTTGAATATGCACAGCAATGTATTGCTAGAGTGCAGAATTTAAACCGTGATTTAAACTGCGGTTGAAAAATTGTTTTTTTTGGATACACCGACCATCTCCTATTGTGGGCATAAGAGCATTGCACACATGTGCCCATTATAGGCGGCACCCACTGTACATGTTTTAGACAGGGTAACAGTAAGATACAGTAATACAGTAGTATGTTTTTAGGCAGAGTTAGTATAAAGAACACACCACATTTAGGGTCATAGGCAGCAAGTAATTTGTCTGAGTCAAAGTTAGGTCACCCCACTGGGTTGCATGAGAGGAGATAATAGTAGGAAGATAGTGGTGAGGGTGCTAGAGGGTGGGTAGGGAGTGGGGGAGTATACAGAATGGGTGGGGTAGAGGTGGCAAAGGTTGTGAGGCAGGGTGATGACCTGAAGTGCTAAGGATAGGTCTTGTCAGATGAGTAGGTCAGACATGAGATAAGAGTGCTAGGGTGCCCTTGAGGCACAGGAGGAGTGTTAGTGGAGGCAGCCACAGCTGCTGATTGAGATAAGGTGCTGTCATAGTTTGTATTTGAAAACACCATAGTTGCAGCACCAGAAATGTCAGGTGGTAAGACATTGGTCCAGTGAGGAGCACGGTAGCAGAATGCATGTTGTGCCAAGGCAGTACGGAGTCTAGGAATTTGTAGATCTGGGTGGTGGAATTCCTTGTGAAATGGGAGCTTGAGTGCATGGCTAGGTGTTTCTAGACCCTGCTGGTAGTAGATTGAGAGAGCATTTCTTGGCAAGGAGGCAAGATTGATCTCTTATTCTTTCCTTTAGTTGGAGCCAACTGACCTGTGAGTAGAGGTCACAGGTGTGTGTGAGTCTTGCAGCACCTGTGAGAAGGCAACTTGCCTTATTAAGCGCGATGGAAATGCGTTGTAGGGCGGTGTTGGTTGCCAATCCATAGATAGCCAGTCCATAATCAACAAAGGAGACTATTGAGCTGTTGATGGCCAGATTCAATGCCTCATAGGTTAAACAGTGCTTGTGGCAGTAAAGAATCCCTATTCTTGTATTGCTAGCCTTTGCAGTGTTATCAATGTGTTGGACATAAGACAGAGTGGAGTCTGTTGTGATACAGAGGTATCTGAAAAACTGGACGAGCTCCAGGGTGTCACCACTTTAATTTTTGATTGCAAGGAGTAATGCTTTGAACTTATCTGGGTGCTGGAGTACAACATTGTCTTTGTTTTCTTACAGTTCATGATCAGTCTATGCTCCTTAAACCATTTCTCTGCAGATGAAAATCCCCTTTGGAGTTCTGCTGTTAGTTGTTCTGGATGGGGGTTTCTGGTGAAGATAACTGCATCATCTGCGTAAAGCAGTATCTGGTCAGACAGGAGGCCAGCAGTTGGTTTAGGAAAAGACTAAATAGTAGGGGCCCTGTGGGACTCCAGAGTGGACAGGTCTGCTAACAGAGGGTGGTGTCTCCTAGCCTGACCTTTTGCGATCGGTTGTGAAGGTAGCTGTTGAACCACGAAATGGATTCTGGAGAAAGCCCAACAGCAGACAACTGATTCAGAAGGAGCCCGTGGTGCACCATATCAAAAGCTTTCGATAGGTTAATAAATGTTGCTCCTACTAGAAGGCCTTGGTCTAGTGAGTGGTGGATGTCACCTGTGCATTCCAGTAATGCTGTGATGGTACTCTGATCTGGTCGAAAGCCATGTTGTTCAGCACAGAGGAGTTGTTACTGGTTCAGATACTCGACAAGCTGATCTGCTACAGTCTGCTCTAGAGCTTTGGGGGGGGAGTATGGAGATAGGTCTGTAGTTGTTGTGTAGAGTCTGTTCACCTCCTCTGTGCACAGGGATTACTAATGCTGATTTCCATCACAGCAAGGGAACTTGGAGTGGCAGAGGGAGAGGTTGATAATCTTAGTGAGAGGGCTGACGACTTCCTCCAGTGCCATGCTGATGAACTTAAGGTCCAGGGTATCTCCGCTGTGTCGTGATTTTCCCAGAGCTCGCATGAGGTACTTTCTTGCTTCACATTTGGAGATTACCTTGAAATGGAAGAGCAGTCTGTTGGAGGGTGGTTGCTGGACTGTGTTAGGGTCAACCAGGATTAAGGGATTAAAGTAGTCTGTTAGTAGTACACTGCTGAGGTCCGTGAATGCATCATTAAATGTGTTGGCAATTCACTATTGGTCCAAGGATAGTGCGCTGTCGACCATGGGCACTGATGGGGCATTTTTTTTTTTTTTGTTGGTTATGTTGTTGAGATTATTCCAGAATGACTTGCTGTTGTTCCAGGAGCTGGAGAGGGCTTCCTTGTAGAATGCACTTTTGGCGTGTCAGATGGCTTTTGTGCACTTATTTTGGGCTTGTTTGTACCTTTGGATGTTAGTGGTGGTACTATGTGCTCTCATGATCTGCCAGAGGAGATTTCTGGCATTGAGCTGATCCATTAGGTCCTGGGTGATCCAGGGATTGCAATGCACTTTTATTTTCCTTATCTTTACTGGGGCATGCTTGTCACAGATGGTGTTGAATGTGGTCATGAAGTGGTCAAGGGCTGTGTCTACGTCATTGGCCTCATTGAGGTCAGTGCAGTCGATGCCCTGAAACTTTGCTTTTTACAGTACAAGGTGACCTTTTAGAAGAGCATGGTTTGTAATTGTTCTGGGAGGTGGCTTGCAGTAGTTTGTAGGACCAAGTACAAGTGACAGGGGAGTGGTCGCTCAATGTATCAGGGAGAACAGCAGTATTGGTGATGTGGGCAGGTCGATTGGTGAAGAACCCAGGTCAGGAGGGTGCTGGTCCCAGTTTTGTAATTAACTCTGGTAGCTGTCTCGACCATTTAAGAGAAGTGGACTGTAGATAAGGTGTCCTTGATTAAGGCAGCAGAGGGGGAGAGCCAGTTGATATTGAAATCTCCCAGCATCACAATTTCTGTGTTTAGGCTCAGGGTGCCCACGTGGTCCATCAGGTCACTGATGCCAGCCATGGTTAGTTTAGGTGGGCTGTAGACAGACAGAATCATCAGTGTCCTGTTATGGGGTCCCTGCAGAAGTTTTACAGTCAGAACTTGGATGTTGTTGGCACTGGTGGGTGCAGGAAGTATTTAACCTTGAAGGGGATCCCTAATGTATAGGACACAGCCCCCACCTCTTTTTAAGAGTCGGTACCGTCTGAACAGGGTATATCCCAGCAGTGTGATAGCAGAGTCTGGTACCTTGGGGGAGAGCCAAGACTTTACTATAGAGCGTATGTTTGGGTTATGCCGAGTGACCCATACTTTCAAGCTGTCCATCTTTGGAAGTAAACTGCAGATATTTTTGGAAGCAAGAGTGAGTCCCACTGTGTTGTGGGACTGGTTTACACTGCATGGTGGTGGGCCTGGGTTCGGGTGTGCATTTTCTGAGAGCAGGAGAAGGAGCAGCACCAGGCAGGTGAGAAGGTTTAAGAAGAGCTTGTTATTCTGCCTCCTTTTTCTCTTGCTTGGTACTGGCACTTTCATGGTGCTAAAGTGCATCACAAAACCTGGGAAAAAGGCCAACAGGGAGGGGTCCTTTAGCTGGGGATCTTGGGTTCAGGGTATATAATCCCTGTGCATGGTAAAGGCACATTTGCTACATGATGTGATGGTGCCATATATGTTTGGCACTGTCGTCTCAAAGTTGGGCTGTGCGGATTGTGGGAACAGTCTGCCGGGGGGGCCTGTGAGTGATATTAGGGCAAGTAGGAAGATGCCTCCTACAATCCCAAGTGTTGAGTGGGGCATAGTTGCAATGGCTGTGGAGTCAGAATGGGTTAGTTCAGGGCAGAGTATTCTAGATAGTAATATGTTTTGAAGTCAATAGAAGAGAACATGTAGACAGCCATGATAACAGGAGGGTGAACTCCCTCTAGTATCAGCAGCATATAAGGAGAGGTGGCGGCAGTAGCAGATGCAGCTGTGCGGTGTTCTGGGTGGGCATGTTCTGGTCTTCCAGTGGTAGAAGCAGAGCATAGTCGCACTGCAGTAGCACCCAATGTGGGTCTACTGGAGTCTGGAAAGGAAGGGAAAAGCTGGGTTCAAGTAAGAGAAGGAGTCAAGCAGCAGGGTGGGGGCTGGTGGCAGCCAGCCAGCAGGGGACTAAGGCCAGAAAGACAATAGGGAATTAGGCAAATGAGAGTGTGAGGTCAGTTAGAGAAAGCAGGGAGGGGTTGTGAAAGGGGATGGGTGTAAATCAGCGCTGCTTTCCGAGAGGCAGAGGCCTGATCAGTTGAGAAGGGTCAGAGTGAGTACAGGTTCAGGCAGGGTGAGCGATAGATGCTTAGAAGCAGTCAGAGGTTAGAGCAGAGGGCAATGCACCAAGCGGCAGCCACCTGCAGGCAGTTAGGACTGAGAAGTATTTTTTTAAAACTCTTGCAAACACTACAGCCTATGAATCTTTAGCAAATCTAAACAATACAGGCAGTGAAATGGTACAATTTCCAGCGAACAGCTAACAGGCTAGAAATTCATACATATATTAGTAATAATAAGTGCCATATTGCCAAAGGAATATGGGCAGTGAAGAGCGATTAAGGGGGGACGTATAGTTAACAATGAAAGATTCTCTTACTTCAGCCATGCTGCAAAACAAAAAAAAGAGAAAAACTAAGGTCCCTCTTGTGCCAGATCTTTATAATCTGCTAATGTGAAACTGGACAAAAAAAAAAGAGACAGAGGGAATACAGTAGCTAAAGAAGTGATCAACAGGAGATAGTGTGGGCCACTCGGAGATCAGCTTTCACTGGCACCAAATTCAAAGTCAGGGCTAGTACCTTGCAGATTCGGCTGAGCTGTAGCACACAGTGGATTTTTGAACCACTGTTACGGTTTGAAAATTAAGGGTTTCCTGGCCTGATCAGGGCTGGCTGGATCCCTGAACAAGAAGTAGAAAATAGGCTTTTTTAAAGGCAGAAAAGGGGAAGGCTTGTAGCATCAGAGCAAAGAAGAGGGCTGGGACAGAGGCATGGCAGGCTGTTGGGGGGTATGGGGAGACAAAGAGATATGCAGGGGCAGGGAACAGGAAAAGGATTTACAGAGTCAAGGCTCAAATTCACTTCTAAAATCAATTCAGTACTTAAATGACTGTAAGGATTAAACAGATTATTTAAATTCTCATGGAAATCTACTCAAATACGCTAACAATTTGATACGCAGTCTTGGATTTGGCCAAAACTATAGTGTGAGGTGTGGAGGGGTCCAGTGCAACTCTGTTTCATGTGATTCACTTTCCTGGTTTGGTTTCAAAATGCTCTGGCCATGCATGTACACTTAATAATAATAATAATAATAAAATTTATTTGGTTAAGCGCCGTTCAAATATTTCAAGGCGCTTTACAGTCTCATACATTTATCATAATCAGAAAACAAATATAACAATACAACAGATAAAAATAAAACAATTTAAAATACATCAGGGAAGGCCTGAATCCATAAAAATGATTTTAAGGCCTTCTTAAAGCCATCCACAGTTGAACTTTCTCGGAGCTGGCGGGGCAGAGAATTCCAAAGGGTGGGAGCCACAAAGCCAAACGCACGGGCTCCAGAAGACTTCAAATTCACCCTCGGAATCTCCAGCAACCCCTCGTCAGCCGAGCGGAGCTGTCTCAGAGGGGCGTAAGGCACCAGAAGCTCTTTCAGATAGTCGGGACCTAAACCATATAGGGCTTTGTAGGTCAAAAGACCCACTTTTAAGGTGATCCGCCACTGTATAGGCAGCCAGTGCAGAGAGCGCAGTACTGGGGTGATGTGAGATCTTCTAGACACCCCAGTCAACAAACGTGCTGCAGCATTCTGCACTAGCTGCAAGCGGTGGATTTCGACCCCAGCAAGCCCTAGGTACAGGGAGTTGCAGTAATCAAGATGTGATGTCACCAAGGCGTGGACCAAAACCGGCAAATCGCCACGCGGAACCAGGTGCCTAATCCTGGAGATATTTCTAAGATGGAAAAATGAAGTCTTGACTACTGCAGACACCTGATAATGGAGGGTCAAACCAGTGTCAAGCTCCACACCCAGGTTACGCACCCGTTCAGAGGTGGGGATCTGGTCTACCCCAAGAACTAATCCAGAGGGGGACCCTATCCCCTGACCCACCGCCCTGCGACCAGGGTCCACCACCATAACCTCGGTCTTTCCTGGGTTCAACTTTAATCCACTGATATTCATCCAGTCTTGGATATCAGTGAGGCAGTTATTCAGCACCGAGATAGCACTAGCCTGGTCGGGTGCAAAAGACAGGTAGAGATGGGTATCGTCGGCACAACAATGAAACCTCAGCTCATACTGTCTTACAATGTCCCCGAGGGGTAGCATATATACTGCGAACAACATGGGAGAAAGCACCGAACCCTGAGGTACCCCACAAGAAAGAGGGACAGCCCCGGATGAATGTAAACCAGAAACCACTCTCTGAGTTCTCCCCAGGAGGAGTAAAATCTGTGTTGAAGCAGACTATCAGAAAACGTTTTGCTGCCACAGAGACTGAAACAAAAGGTGTGAGAAAAGGTGTAAATTGCCCCATTCACCTAAATGGAGCATTAACTACAATGCTTGCTTTTGAGTGGAAGAGTAGGTATTGCTTGTGTATAGACTTTCATTCTGAACGGATTTTGATTCAAATGTGGGAGGAATTTGGATGGCCCTGTCAATTATAATCTTGAATGTGCTTCTGAGGGTGTTGGTGACAGTGATCCCTTACTTAATGATCTGCCACAACTACATGCTCATATACAAAGCCTACAAAAAAATTTGGAAAAAACACACTGGTAAAACAGGTTAAGTATATTTAAACAGTTACCTTCAAACAGAAGAAATAAAATCATTGCAACTCGAGTAAAGCAAAAGCGCAATTCAACAAAAACTATTGTATGATGTAGTGAAAAGCTATTGGTATGATTTAATACTTTTATCATGTGATTTTAAAATGTTTGTACTTACACACTGCTGATTAAGAACAGCAATTATTTCATCAAAATAAACAGTTTTTTTTTACTAGAACTTTATTAGGCACCCCAGTTATCTGTTTATTTTTATTTTTTATCTTGCACCATAGTAAGTCATTGTTAAACAGGCTTCTTTATTGAACATTAGGGTCAGTGGCCGCAAATAAAGGTAAGGTATACGGGCAGACTGGATGGGCCTAGCGGTCCTTATCTGCCGTCAATTTCTATATTTCTATGTAACATCCAGAAACTGGCAAAATATGTTGTTTCCGGATTTATTCTATATTGACTGACTTTGAATTACTAAATAAAATATAGAAAGCATTGCATGAGGTAGATGTCTTTAGATTTTAGAAGATGTGCTACATAGTGATTATATTTTTTTTTGAGTGGATGTAGCCACACCTAGGACTAGTAGTGCCTGGTTATGATTAAATTTGTAAAAGTGCAGAAAAGGAACTGGCACTTACTGAAAGGCTCTACCACAATTGTGACACTTCACTTTCTAGAAGGACGTGCTAACTAGGGTTACCACCTTTCAAGAAGCCCAAAGTGGGACATTTCTTACTGAAACATGATTTTTCACAGGACAGTACCTAACCTCGACCAATGCAACAGACTTGTTTTCACTATATAATCAGAATTAAGGGTAAGTATTGTAGGTTCGTTGTTGCTTCTATTGTTTCTTATCATTTTAAGGCATAGAAACATAGAACATAGAAACATAGACTTTGACGGCAGATAAGGACCGCATGGCTTACCTAGTCTGCCCATTTCCCTACCTAGAGGATAAGCTGCAGATCCTATTTAACCAACAGCCTATTTCTTCCTACCCCCCACAAAATTGCCTTATGTCTGTCCCATGCATTCTTGAATTCTCCCACAGTTTTGGACCCCACAACCTCCTCAGGAAGGCTGTTCCATGCATCCACCACCCTCTCTGTGAAAAATCTTCCTCACATTGCCCCTGGGCCGTCCCCCCCATCTTCAAATTGTGTCCCCTTGTTCTTGCACATCTCTTTTTCTGAAAGATGCTACCCTCTTGGACTTTGTTGATTCCACTGAGGTACTTAAACATTTCTATCATGTCCCTTCTCCCTCCTTTCCTCAAGGGTATACATATTAAGCTCCTTTAGTCTCTCCTCGTATGGTTTCTCTTGCAGACCCTGCACCATTTTAGTTGCCCTCTTCTGAACTGCCTCCATCCTGTCTATGTCCTTGCGGAGATGGGGTCTCCAGAACTGGACGCAGTACTCCAGATTGGGTCTCACCAACTGTCTGTACAGGGGGATAACAACTTCCTGTTTTCTGCTGGTGATACCTCTCCCTATACATCCCAGTATCCCCCCAGCCCTCCCTACCGCCTTCTCGCATTGCTTGCCAACCTTAAGGTCATCTGATATGATTACCCCTAGGTCTCTTTCCATTTTTGTTGTTGTTACTACCTCCCCCCATTGTGTAATCTTCCCCTGGGTTTTTGTTTCCCAGGTGCATTACTTGCACTTCTTTGCATTGAATCCAAGCTGCCATACTTCTGACCATTCCTCCAACCTTGCCAAGTCCCTTCTCATCCTTTCCACGCCTCCTTGTGTATCAACCCTGTTGCAAATCTTGTGTCATCTGCAAAGAGGTATACTTTTCCTTCCAGTCCCTCTGCAATGTCACTTATAAAGACATTAAAAGGACTGGACCCAGTACTGAACCCTGCGGTACCCACTAATAACCCCTCTTTCTTCAGAGTGGACTCCATTTACAATTACCTTCTGTGTCCTGTTGTTCAGCCAATGTTTTACACAGGCTACCACCCTGGGACCCACTCCCAGGCTGGTTAATTTGACTACTAATCTTTTGTGTGGGACTGTGTCAAATGCCTTGCTAAAGTCCAGGTAGGCCATATCCACAACCCCTCCCTGGTCTGCTACTTTGGTCACCCAGTCAAAGAAATCAATTAGATTCGTCTGACATGACCTTCCCGCTGTGAACCCATGCTGCCTTGGGCCCTGTGACCCACTGGCCTCTAGGTACTCAACAATTCTTTCCTTCAGAAGTGATTCCATCACTTTCCTTACCACAGGGGTCAAACTGACAGGTCTGCAGTTTCCTGCCTCCATCTTGGTCCCACTTTTGTGAAGGGGAATCACATCCACCTTCTTCCAGTCCCCAGGTACCATATCATCCTCCCATGATTTGTTAAAAAGTGTAGTCAGTGGTGTCACTAGTTCTCTGCTTAATTCTTTTAGAATTCTGGAGTGAATTCCACCTGGCCCCATTGCTTTGTCCACCTTCAGTTTTAGGAGTTCTTTCAGAACCCTTTCTTCTGTGAAAGGACTGGGATCAACTCCCCTCTCCAGGGTGCTTCTGTTAATTGGATTAGGCACCTCCCCCACTTCCTCTTTTGTGAATACTGAACAGAAGTATTCATTCAGTATCCCTGCTTTATCACTGTCACTCTCTGCCCACCCACCATCCATTCTATTCAGCCTCACTAGCCCTCCCTTTGTCTTTCCACGCTCCCTGATATACCTATAAAAGGTTTTATCTCCCTTCTTAACCGAGTTAGCTATCTTTTCCTCAGTTTGTGCCTTTGCTATTCTGACTACCCTCCCTGCTTCCTTCTGCCTTAACTGGTACAGTTCTCTGTCCTGCTCCTTCTGTGTTTCCTTATACTTCCTAAATGCTATCTTTTTCTCTCTAACCTTCACCGACACCTGTTTTGAGAACCAAAGTAGCTTTTTCTTTCGTTTTGATTTGTTTATTTGCTTCACACAAAGGCTTGTTTAGTAATTTTAGTTAAGGTATTACAGTTTTCTGCAACAGTCTACCTAAGTGATGTAACAGGGAGGGGCCCTCGCTCTTGGTACCTGGAAGCACTCCACCAGCCAGTCTGTTTTTCTGGCTTGCTGTTTTTATTGTTGGACTGTGGAATTTCTCCAATGGACATTGCTATGAACATTTCTGAGGATAATGAGATTTGGTGCTGCAACAGATGAACTGTGAATTATGAGTCTGTTTTAATATGTACACAGAAGATTAAAGAAATTTGCACTGAATTACTGTGTTAACACGTCCTTCTAGAAAGTGAAGCATCACAACTGTGGTAGTGCCGGTTCCTTTTCTGCACTTTTTACAAATATTGATTAAATTGCAATTTATTTCAAAAACACAAACCTTTCTTTATACTGAAAGCATATACAAGTGACAATACATTTCTATAACAACTTCTGTGATCAGTACATGCTGCAGCAAACAATAAACGATTTATTAGGGAGCACTAGGGATGTATAGTGAACCTCTACAGTTTCCCCTCAATTTCTGCAAAAGTCTCTGCATTTTGGGGTTAAATTTTCTGCAATTTTCCAGTAGCCCTGCCCATAACTCAACATATCATTGGTCACCCCAAAATGTTCAAATTCACCAGCTGCCATTTTATTCTCTCGCTTACCGAAGCACCCGCTCCACCACCACCACACACGCACACAAAAAACTGCCACAAACTGAGCCACAATGTAATTTTTTAACTATTCAGCAAAACAAAACATTTTCTTCTTAAATCAGTAGCACACCTACAACTTCAAACATCAAAAGCTGCCATACTGATAACTTCCTGGGTCCCGCTTGTGGTACCTCTGCCCACTGCATTCCCATACAGATCTGCCAGCCATTCTTCCACAGTGTGCCCGCCCTCCACCACCACTCTGCTGCCGATTCACCAAAGATCCTGTTTGTTTTCTACAGTGTAGCCCTTGTTTAAATGAAGCATAAACTAAAAGGAAGCATTATACCTTTATTGTAGAAGCCTTACTTTTCTTGCCTTCTCAGCTCGTCCAGACGGCACCACTGCTCCTCCCCCACAACCCCAGATTAGAAAAAAAAAAACTGACCAGGCAGAAAAGAATGGGTGAATGTCAAAAAACAATAAATAAAAACAGTGAAAAATAAACAGTTGAATTATTGAAGTCCCACATCAGTCGGGCAGTGGAGGAAACCATGACAACCAGGAAGGAACCAAAAGTAAAAACTATGGAGGCTCTACTAGGTCAAAAATCCCTAGTTAAAAAAAAAGCAGCAGCAAAATGCAGGCGGTGGAACTATTTTATTACAAAAATAAATGAAAAAGCTCATAGTTTAAACATTTAAGGAAAAATACATTTTTTAAAAATATATAAAACACAGTTTCTGATTTTCTAAGCACAATAATACCCTCCAGGGTGGGCGTTATGGGATATAATGGCCCTTCCAGGGGCTATAAGGCCCTCCACTTGTGGCATCAGGCCTCATTACCCCACTGGGTGGTCCATTATATCCCAATAACGCCCACCCTGTCGGGTATTATTGCTTACATAATGTCACTTCTCAGGTGCTGAATGCATTTGGTCAGTGGCCTTATGCTTCAACCACCCAAGGCATAACATTATTACACAACTCCACACACCCTGTTGTGCCTTGCTGCTTAATTATAATAAGTCAGGTAGGTTAACAGAAGTATTTTAGAGAAGATAATTATTTTCACTGTATCCTGGGCTGAGTGAGGTGTTGTATTGATCTATCCCCTGGCCTATACAGTTCTGACCCCCCACTTTTTGGTATGCTCCACTGCCATTGAGCCCCAGTGTCTGACTTTAACCCCTTCCTTAAGTATTCCTTCCCCAATTCTGCCTGTATATCTCATGATTCCCTTATATCTATGCCACCCAAGCTGAAACAATGTCAGAGTCTTGGCTTCATCCACCTCTTTGGACAGTCTACTTCTTTGCCTGCCGCCCATTCTATGATCAAAAACTTCCTCACATCCTGCCTGAATCTTCCCCCCAACAGTTTCTACCCATGTCATCTAGTCACTATGGCCTTGTTCCTCATGAACACATCCTTACAATCCACCCTGTTAGTTCCTTGCAAGAACTTGTATGTCTCAGTCATATCTCCCCTTTGCCCCTGGCCTCCAGTTCTCATGTTAAGGTTTGCTTACCTTTCTGCATATGACACCCATGCTGTGCCTGGTTTATTTCATGGCACTCCTTTGTATGGTCTCTGTGCAGTCTTTGCTCTTCTTGAGGTGTGGACTCCAGATCGGTGTGCAGTACTCCTGGCGTGGCCTTACCTTCCTATACATCCAAACATCCCGAATGTCTTCACATATGCTTTGTTGCACTGAGCAGTGGACTTGAGGCTGTTACTAATGATGATCCCCAGGTTGTTCTCATCAGCTGTTTATATCACCCTTACTCCTTCAGTAATCTGTTTTAGGGTTCCTTCTACCAATGTGTATCACTGCACTTTTTTGCATTGAAATTTATTTGCCATAATCTAGATAATTTTTCAAATTATACTAAGTCTCTTTTCATTTCTCAAACTCTCTCCTCATGTCCGCCCTGCCACAGATCTTAGTGTGATCAGCAAAAAGACATGTTATTGTGGATTCCCTCTCCAGTATTGAAAATGAAGGAACTGAGTCTCAGAAGCAATCCCTCCGGTACTCTAGTTGTGACTCCATCGGGCTCCAAGTGTATCCCATAGATGACCACCCTCTGAATCCTGCCCCCAGCCAGTTCCCTATCCAGCTGGTCAGTTTGTCCCCTATCCAGAGGTCTCCTAGATATTTTATTAGCCTTCTGTGTGGAATGGAATTGAAGGTCTTGCTAAAGTTTAGGTACAATACATCCACTACTTTGCCACTGTCTGCTGCCTTTGCCTTCTCATCCTCCAACTCCATCAACTGCCCTGGACTCCTTCCAATCCAAATTCCTATCCATATGGGATAAACATGCCCTTGTAAGGAAAACTAGGGTTTGAGGGTCACACCTCCCCTGGAACTCAGCAGAACTCCTAGCTTGTCTGCATGCATGGGACTTAGCCTGGAAGGCACACAAGTCTTCAGGCTCCCCAGTGACTGGCACAAATACCGTACACTCCGTAATACATACACCAGAGCCACCAGGCTGGCGAAAGCTGAGTACTTTTCCACTACCTTCCAGAACAAGATTAACCACCCCTCTAAGTTCTGGAAGGTCATCCACACCTTATTCTCCCCTAAGACCCAGTCCACCGTCCCTATCCTCAAGGCAAATGACATCACTATCTCTAACCCCTCTTAGTGGCCAATGAGTTTAACACCTTCTTCACCTCCTTTGCCTCCACTCTTCTTTCCTCCTTCCCCCTTCCCCGGCATCTCCACTATCTTCTTCACCTTACTCCTCCTCACAAGCCCTTCCTTTCTCCTTCTCTCCTATCTCACCTGCTGTTGCCATTAGGGCTGTCCTTGCCCTCAACCCCCAAAAGGGTAAAAGCCCTGATGGCCTTAACCCTAATCTCCTCCATCTCTCTGCCCTCGCTATTGCTCTTCCTATCTCTTCCCTCCTCAACCTCTCCTTCTCCCTCAGCTCTGTCTCTATAGCCTGGAAACATGCCACTGTTATACCTTTCCCTTAAGGTGATGACACCTCTAACCCAGGCAGCTATCACCCTATATCCCTCCTCCCCACCCTGGCCAAACTCCAGGAATACCTGATATTATCTCAACTCTCTCCCCTTCCTTGACTCCACCTCATTCTTCACCCCTTACCGGCCTAGGTTCTGAAAATCCCACTCCACCTCCTTCCTCCGACTAACTGACTCCATTCTCTTAGGAATGGATCAGGGCCATATTACCTCAGCCATCTTTGTCAACCTGGCCAAAGCCTTTGACACTGTTGTCCTTCACCTCCTCCTTGCCAAGCTCACAGCAGCAGGGCCCTCCATCCCACTAACTGGTTCTGCTCCTACCTTGAGGGTAGGACCCATTCAGTTAGAATTGGTAACTTCACACCCCTCCCCCATCAGTACCAGTGGCCCTCAGGACTCTGTACCTGGTCCAATACTCTTTTCATTTTTGTTAAGTGATCTCTCTCTGCTGCCTGGACCTCAGTGTCCATTCACATGTATGCTGATGACACAGTCCTATTTGCCTCTGGTTCTTCACCCTCTGATTTGCTGCCCAGACTCCAGTTGGACTTTGATAATATTCAGCACTGGTTCTGCTCAAATCAGTTGGCCCTTAACACCAACAAAACGGTCTCCCTGACCTTTGGCTCAAGGCAAAAACTCGCTAGGATTGCTGATCTCCCCTCCTTCCATGCCCTGGATGTATCCACCATCGAAGCAGTCTCATCTTTCAAATACCTCAGGGTCTCGCCTGACAGTCACCTCAACTTTTCTTAAGATGTGGATGCCATTCACAAAAAGCTACATCCCAAACTTGGGAGCGCTGTTCCGCAACCATGGCTGCATACCTCTGCAGGTCTGCAGAGCAGTTGTTCAGAAAATGATCTTGCCTTTATTCGACTATGGTGACATAGTCTACAGCACTGCTCCCATATCCACCCTGTCCAGACTGGACTCACTTTTCCACTCCTTCTGCCGCTTTGCTTTAGACTGTCTGCCTCAAAATCACCACTGCACTCTCCTTACCTCCCTCTCATTCCCTTCAGTTGAAGACAGGTGCCTGGTTCATGGCTCCTCTTTTATAGCCAAATACTGGCTGGGCTTTCTCCCTTCCTACCATTCCTCTATCCTCTTCCAGACCCCATCCACCTTGTATGCTCTTCGAAGCTCCGCCTTCCACCCCCTTGCTGTCCCTCCCAGGTCCTCCTCAGCATGCCAAGCTGCCTTCTCTTACCATTTCCCTAAACTCTGGAACTCACTTCCATTATACATCCAGTCTGCCCCCTCATCTTTCTCTCTTGCCTTCTTCCTGTCTAAATTCACCTCACCCGCCTGTAACTGCTACTGACCCCCCCTTTGTCTCCTCTGCATGCCTTCACTTTTTCTCTACTCTGTACTCCATCCCCAACCCTTTGCTGCCTCCTCTCTCACTTCTCTATTCCTCCAAACAGTTTAGACTCCACCCCACCCCTCCAGTAGCTGCTACTCCTCTCCCTCCCTCCCTCTACTACCCCCTCCTCCCTCTCCCCACCATTCCTCCCCCTTCCCCCCTCTCCCAGTCTGTTCTCTTCCACCCCTGCCTACCTACACCAAATCTCATCTAAGCTTTCCTTGCAGGCCAGAAAACCAGTACATGGACTGGGTGTGCACTGAGCTGTGTCTGGCCCTTGTGGAATTGCACACCAGAAGGACAAAAGCCTGCCTTTCCATTTCTACCTTAGTCTTTTCTTTTGGCTGTCCTGGGAACCTAGACGTGGACTTTTTTTTTTTTTTTAACTTTATTTATCTCCTCCAAACCACCCGGGCATCCTTCAGGAGTGCCCACATGGATGCGTCTCTACTCCCGGCCTGAACCCCTGCATTCCCCCAGCTCTGCCCCGGACAATCTCAGCATGTCCGACCCTCGGATCACCTCTGGGGCTGGGTCTGCCCTCCCTTGGCAGCTCTTTGTACCTGTACATGAAGGCCCTACCTCCATCGATAGGTCAGCCCTGGAGAGACCTGGGCGTGATGGACCGGCATAGGGATGTGGGCGCTCCACCGGGGCTTCCGTCATCTCACCGGGAGGCCAGAGGGTTTTTTTCCAGTTTTTTGCTTTCCCCCGAGTGCAGCCATGCAACGACGTCTGCCCGTGGCTGCCCCATTGACATCCGCCGTGCTCGTCCCCCAATTTCTAACACCGTGCACAAGTAATACCTCTGGTCACCACCAGGGGTCTCTACTGCATCGGGGAACCCTGGATCCCTCCCCAGGGAGTGGAGAGCTGTCCTCTGGATGCTCAATCCACCTCCCTGCCCTGCCGACTCCTAGCTCCCGGGCTCGTTCCCGAACCCGGGTCGCTGGCATGGTGCGAAGTGTGGCATCCAGTGCCTCAACCCTCAGCACAACTGGACATGGACTTGGTGTGCATCAAGCAGCATCTGGCCCTTATGGGGTTTGCACCCCAGAGGGATGAAAGTCAGTCTCTCCATTTCTACCCACCCCCTCTACCACACTTCTTACTCTCCCCCTCCCTTCTTCTTACCCTTCAGCTAACAATTTCTTATCTTACATCTCGGTCCTCACCCAGCCACTCTGTTTTACCTGTCTGCGTGACCTCTCAACTTCATTCAGCTCTCCACTCTACACCTTCAGCTGCTCCACAATTCCTTTGCTTCACAGATGCTCCACTGTTTAGGAGGCAGTATAGCGCAGTGGTTTAAGGCTCTGAGCTGCTAACCTGAAGACCTGGGTTTGAATCCGACAGCCCACACTTGCATACTGCTTGACCCTGAGCAAGTCACTTAACTTCCTCATGCTCCCAGGTTGCACCTAGAAACAAGCTTCAGCTTAGTGTGCCTCTCCTGGTTAAACAATTTCCCCCTTCTCCTGTGCATTTTGGGTTTACCTGTATTAAGCACATAGTGTACCTATGTGTGATAGCATGTATATTACTTGTAGCATTGTTGTTTTAAATTTAACTGTATCCCCTCCTCTCTCCCCCTCCCCCGGATGCATCTGGAAGCAAGCTGTTTCAGCTCAGTATGCCTTTCCTGGTGAAACTTTTCAAATAAATAAATACATTTGTGACCCAATCAAAGAAGTAGATCAGGTTATTAGTTTGGCAATGTCTTCCTGCTAACTCCTGTCTTTCAACCTGCTGGCCTCCATAAATTCCACTACCTGTTCATTATGATGGTTTCCAAAAGCATGCCTACAACCAAGGTTAGACTGACCAGGCTGTGATTTCCTAGGTCATCCCTGTTCCTACATTTTCAGACGCAGCTGAAAGTCAGTTTCTCATGGTTTGCTGCATGTCGTAAAACAGAGGAGTTGCAGTGATCATGAACTGCTGTGTTTATACAGTATGTAAGTGAAACAGCTGGTACTGGAAGAAGCTACCTCGTCTATGACTTCTGTATCAAGATTAGGAAATCAACAGAAGACAGAAGCAGAGCAAGAACAGAGTATGGTCAAATTACCTTTTGGTTCATGGCTTCTTCCTCCTTGAATCTTCTTCCATTTTACTTGTGCAGGTAACCTACTTGTGCTAACTTTAAAACAGCTCTTTATAAGTGGAGCTATTTTGAATGCACCTGTCTGTATTTTTTATGTTTGTATTGATTGTCATTTGAAACTGTATCATACAACAGGATGAGCCTGAAAACAGTCTGCATAGAGATCTGAGCCTGTTGAAATATAAATAAAATTCAAATTTAAACAGTCTGCAGTGGTATGCACTGTTGCAGCATGGACTGGTCTAGCAGCATATAGCACTGGAGATGTTATATTCCAAAGGCCGTTTTTGCTACCAGTTGATCATGGCACCATGGGAGAATACCATAAGCTATCACGCAAAGTGACATCTAAACCTAGATAGATGTTTACAGATTTCAAAGTCCTCCTATTTGTGTATGAAGTAAGCATTGTTTCAGATATCATGCATGCTTCTATTCTCCTGCATTTTGATGAGACTGTGGTGATGATACAGTATTACTTCCAAACATGCCAGCAGATAAAGGTCTTATGGTCTATCTAGTCTGCTTGAGAGCATGGTTCCTTCTGTAATTCTAGAGGAAACTGCCCCCCTTTCCATTTCCCATCTGAACTCCCTCAGCTTCCCCCTCCTCCCTCACTTGCCACCTCCTACCTGCCCCACAACTTTTCCCTTCACCCTGTCCCACCCCCTCTTGAAGCTGTCCACCATTTTTAAGGATACCACCTCCTCTGGCAGCTCATTTCACTTGGTCACCACCCTCTTGGTGCAAAACTGCCTACTCATCTCCCTCCTGAATCTTCCCCCTACCAGTTTTAGGCTGTGCCTCCTAGTGATCTTGTTCAAATTAAGGCTGAAGAGACAGTCAGTGCTCCCCATATAATTACCTTTAAGGTACCTGAAGGTCTCAGTCATGTCTCCCCCTCCCTTGTTTTCTCAAGAGAGTAGAGGTTGAGCCTGCTGAGCCTCTTCTCATAGTTGTTGCTCTGTTGGCCTTGATCATCTTGGTTGCCCTTTTACGGTCTTTCTCTAGCAAGTTTATATCCTTCTTAAGATATAGCCACTAAAACTGCATACTGTACTCCTGGTGCAGTCTTACCCATGACCTGTACAGTGGCAGAATGACCTCCGTCTTTCTGGTAGCAATTCCTCTGGCTGTGCAGCCCAGCATCTGATTTGATTTGGCTGCTGCTCTCCTGCAGTGTGCAGAGTGTTTCAGGCCACTTGAGATTATTACATCCAGGTCCTTTTCTTTCTCCCTGGTGAAGCCTCTGAGTAGGCAAATGTGCACGGGGCAGTCGGTCCTTTAGTGTGTGCTCCATTGCAATAAACTTGTTGTCTGCCACTGACTTGGTGTGTGCGCTGGGTTTTTATGCTTATTTGCTTTAATCCTGATGGTTTGTCTGGCAGTGCCTTTGGTAGTTGTCCTTCAATGCACTGGTCATTTTTTGTTATTTGTTGCCCTTTCTTCCTCTGACTTGGTTACCTGCACACCATCCAACCAGTATTTGGTCCCCGGCTTCTTCACCCCCAAGTGCATAACTTTATAATTTTTAGCATTGAACCCTAGCTGCCAAATTACTTTTCTAGCCTAGGTAGGTCATCTCTGAGCTCCTGTTTTCCCTCCTCTATGTCCACCCTCCCACAGAGTTTGGTGGTATCTGTGAACAGGCAGATTTTATCCTTGATACCATCCATGATGTCATTTATGAAGATGTTCAACAACACCGGGCTGAGCCCTACGGGAACCCACTGGTTACAGGGTTCTCTTCTGAGAATTCTCCCCCGACTAGGCTTCTGTCTTGCAACCAGCTTCTGACCCATCCTGCGAGCTTAGCCCCCACCTCAAGGTCTTCCAGCTTCCTGACCAGTCTCTTGTGAGGCATTGAGTTGAAGGCCTTGCTGAAGTCCAGATACAGTGCATCAACCACCTGGCCCTTGTTCACTGTCCTAGTGACCCAATTGAAGAATTCAGTCAGGTTAGTTTGGCAGCACCTCCCCAACACAAACCCATGCTGTCTCATATCTTGGAGCCCATTTTCCTCCAGAAAGCTGATCAGGCTGTCTTTCAGGAAGGTCTCCATCAGTTTACCAACTACTGAAGTCAGGCTGACTGACCTGTAGTTCCCTGGTTCATCCCTTGATCGACTTTTATGGAGAGGCACCGCATGTACTGTTCTCAAGTCCTGAGTATGTTACTGGACTCCAGAAAGGTGTTTTAACAGGTTTGCCAGGGGACCCACCGGAAACTCTGCCAATTCTCTTAGGACCCTCAGGTGTATATCATCTGTCCCTGGTGATTTGTCCACCTTTAGGGCCCTTAAGCCCTTGAGTAACCTGTGAGCTTGAATTGTACCATCTGTGTTGTATATCTTTCTGATACCTTTGTTTCTTTTCATTAGTTTCTGCACTGGAGACCACTATACCAAACAGGAGCAGGATCACAAAACAGATTCCAAGACTCATTTAAGTAAAACAGCTATCTTATGTTTATTTTCCAACTGCATAACATAACTCAGTAGGCTCAGCAGACACACTGGAGTCTTGGCCACACTGGCTCAAATTGGTTACACATGCACTCTATTTCCTGAGTGCATGACCCACACCGATGGAGTCTTAAAGAGACAACAACATATATTACAATCTGTGACTTCCCTCCTCTCAGTCCCCACCCCCCCTGCTCCCTAGTGGAACTGGTTCATCCTTCTCTGTAGTGAAGACTGAAGTACCTGTTAAGCACCTCTTCTTTTTCTCTGTTACGTTCTGCCCAACCCCCTTTATTTTTTAACCTGACAGTCTCATCTTTTATGATCTTTTTCTCTTTTATATGACTGAAAAAGGCATTCTCACCCACTTTTAGCCCCTGTGCTAGCTTTACTTCTGTCAGAGCCTTTGCCTCTCTTACCACCCTGATCGCTTCCCTTGATTTAGCGGTGTAGTCCACCCTATCCTCCTCCTCCTGAGTGCGCTTATATTTTCTGAAGGCTGCCCTCTTGTCCCCTACCATTTTTGCCACTACCTTGACAAACAAGCTGGGCTTCTTGGCCTTAGTTTTCTTACTTTTGATTTTACCACACTCACTAGTGGCCTCCATCAGTCCCTTCTTTATTATGTAAAAAACAAAAACAAGGTGCTATGTCAGCATGTGGTCTAAAAGCAAAACAAAATGGTTATATTAAATGCATGCTGAAAATAGAAAATAGAGTTAAAAATCTACGCTTCGACCTTAGGTCTTCTTCAGGAAGTATCTAAAAGAGAAAAAAATAAAGTTAGTGTAGAGGGGAGGTAAAATGAGGATATATATATATATATATATATATATATATATATATATATATATATATATATTTATACAACGTATGTTTTGGGATAAATACAAGGATAAAAATGATATCTAGACTGCCCAGTGAAGATAACATTGTTATCTTCATGTTCCTATCGTCATACATTTATCTCCCGTTCCTATCGTCATCCTGATGAAAGTGAAAGTGTTTCACTTTTCATCAGACACCTGTCTCTTTCCTCTGCCCTGTACAAGTAACTCCCCCAAAAACACATATTTTCTTTCTATTCGTTGATCTGTTTGCTATCTTAACATAACTAAATTTAACATATTGTTGATCCTGTGATCTTTCATCTTGACTGACAATGCATTGAATAAGATTGAGGCTGCACTGGGTCTTAGTTACTATACAGTCTGTGTTTAATTACTAAAATTGTAACACTTTCTCATTGGCGCATAGTAGTCGGCAGCTAGTGAGTGGCAGATTAAAGCGAGGTCAGCCATAGCAACCATGCCCACTGCCTGTTGAAGCTGCCATCACTCGCCTTCTTTACTGTTGTCGGCAGCTTCTTCTGTTAAAATATAGCCAGTATTAGAAGGCGCTATAGTTTTTGAGCACCTACAGCACAGGCTGTATAATTGAAAGTAACTGAGATTTCTATTGTTGCGCCGGTCACGCTACATTTCAATGCGTTCGATCGTCAATGGGTGAAAGGAAGTTGCAGGATCAACTAGATATGTTTATATTTAATTATTTGTGTTAAGATGTAGGCAGATCAACCAGATATGTATTATTCAATGAGTTTACTGCAGCAACATGAAACAATTTTATTTAAGAATATATGTAATCTGCTGTTTTGAGGGAGGGGCTATAGAGAGTTGTATTGGGGTGGTCAGGGCAAGGTTAGCCAGAATCCAGACACATTTTGGCATAATAATTTTAAAGTAGCAGGATCAACTACATATATATTTTTAAACAACATATGCATCTGTTGTGCTGATAGACATACTGCAGATTTGTGTTGAAACAGCTAACATCTCTATGTAGTGCAATGTATTAAGTGCACATTTGGAGCTTTTGTTGAATGCAGCCCAAAACATACATAGTATAAACCGAATATGACATGGCCCGACTGAAGATATCATATTTATCTTCACTGAGGCCAATGACATCATGATATCTTCAGTCGGGCCATGCCATATCTCCTTATTTATATATATATATATATATATATATATATATATATATATATATATGGAAAGAAAAAAGAGGAGGCTCAGGGGGGAGAAGAAGTGATAAATAGCAAGATTAAGAGAGAATCTGTGAAACAAAAAGGTGATGATGGGAAAGATAAAGCATAATAGGAATGAACAAGCTAGAGAAGTCCACAGGTGGAGACTAATTAACAGGGCCTAGTAAGAAGGCTGAAAGGTGACAAATGTGTGGGAAGGAGACAGAGATGGAGACTGATGGTGAAAATGAAAAAGAAATTAAATGTGTACAGATACAAACAGACTTAAGGGAAAACAAGGGGTGGCTGAAAGATGTTACTGGAAAATAAGTCTACCATTTAAACCAGAGGGCTGCTGGGAGCCAAGGCGGATGATCAGCTTGGCTTCCATGTTTTTTCTATGGTCAGAATCCCAGAAGCCCAGCTGAAGGACACAGACAGAAAGGTCATTGACACTGTGTATCCCACTTTATCTCCAGGGACCACAGTGTCAATGACCTTTCTGTTTGTGTCCTTCAGCAGGGCATCTGGGATTCTGACCATAGAAAAAAACATGGTAGCCAAGCTGATCTGCATCTACTCCAGTAAATAGAAAGCAAATTGTTAACAAGTTAAAACCATCACAGGCCAGTAGTAGTAGTAGTAAGGTTTATTGTTCAACATAAATTATGTGTGGTTCATAGCTCAGTGCTTGTGCTACATACTGTAGCTGGATAATGTAGGTTGTGCTTGGATACAGAGGCCAGACCAGTAAGTTGGCAATGCTTAAAAGGTATGATTAGTTCTTAGATACTTCAGCATAGACATGAGCAAGTCAGTGATTATAGTACATCTGAACTGGATAATATATGCAGGGTGCTTTGATGCTTGAACAGATAAGTAGCTTGTTATGACTTGATGTTATGGCCTTTCTCTGTATCCCACCATAGGAAGGGTGCTTAGTTGAGTAGGATGAGACCCCCAAAAGAAATAATGATTATCAGTATGACTACCTCCTCCAACTCCGGAG
The DNA here is from genome assembly GCA_016271365.2 of Neoceratodus forsteri. Taxonomy (NCBI): domain Eukaryota; kingdom Metazoa; phylum Chordata; order Ceratodontiformes; family Ceratodontidae; genus Neoceratodus; species Neoceratodus forsteri. The sequence continues at coordinate 884,104,242 of CM028131.1, read as the reverse complement.
AGTGTGGACAGTAGCATGCAGGAGAGTAAAACCCCCCTTGGGGGGAAACCTCTGAGGACCCATGGCTACTGACCTACCCATCCTTCTGGGCATAATAAGGGAGAGTAATCCTAAATGAGCAATATAGGTAATATCGGCTAGTCCGAGACCCCAAGAAAGGAAGATCTGAAGGTCTAGAAGAGCAAATGAAATCAAGTATTGATGAAGAATAACCAGCGAAGACGGTAGCACGGTCGAAGCAAATTCCAGATCGAGCTGTCAGTGTCCAGGCAAACTATCGATTGAAGGGCATCCTGAATCCAGAGGAATGCATAGGCAATCTTGAAGTAGAGGTCTGAGGTCCGATAGATGAGGACATGGGAGCAGAGAGTCCTGGAAAGCGAGTTGAGTAAGCTGGATACTGATGGAAGCTGAAGAAGGTGGAGCAACCGAACCTCTGGTCCTGAGTGGGCAAGTGGTAAATGGATAGAAGGCTAGAAGCCCTGAAATCTCCAACTTGTCCAGCAAAGCAAGTCTGGCAAGGGACAGGACCTCCCTGCCCCAAGCTGGACGAGGGAGGAGTATAGCAGAAATAATCAAATCTCCAGGCCAATGGTCGGGCTAGGCAAGTGTAGAGTATGAACAGTGAAACTTCCAGGCCCTGATGCAGGGCAAGGCAGGGTAGAGTAGAAATTGGAACCTCCAGGCCCCGAAGCTGGGTGAGGCAGGCATAGGGTAGAAATAGTCGAATCTCCAGGCCCCAATGTTGGGCGACGCAGGTGTAGGGTGGAAAGTCGAAACCCCAGGCCCCGATGGTGGGTGAGGCAGGTGCTGGCTAGGCCCCCGCGTGGCCAGCGGAAAGGTAGCCGACCCTACGTGAGGCCAGGTGGAGGATACAGAGCTGCCAACCCCATAAAGGCTAGCAGGACTGGGAATGCTGCCACGGAGGGCTGCCCGGTGCAACAGACATCCCAGGCTGAAACCGATGGAATGATGGTAGGCAAGAAGCGAAGATTGCGTAAGCAAGAGGGGAACTGAACATAGGTCAGTAAACAGTGTAGGGCAGCCGGACTTGCATGCAGGTCTGCAATCATAGTAGCACTGTAGAGGTAGAAAGAATTACCAAGCCTGAGCAGCTACCGCAGCTGGAGTGAGAAATACGAAAAGGTGAAGGCCATGGCCTGTGCAGTGGAGTCCTGTAGAGGGCAGTAGTAACCATGCCGACAGACCATCCAGACTAATGGAAGGGAAGCGGAGGCTGGATCCGATGAGGTCCATAAGGGAAAAGGTGCAGCCAGTCGAAAGGGAATTTCATTGTGGCAGAAATACATAAGCATATAGCCAACTATGGGGTTGAAAACCAGTAAACATAACTTCATTTAAGTGCAACACATCATTTGTTCATTCTCCGGGAATGCGTTCCCTTAGTTTTGCTCCAGTAAGGCACAGCAGTTAATAGTAACAGTGATGTGCTGACTGAGAAAGAATCACAACTCACAAATTACACAACAAAGGCAGTTTACAAGCTTCAAGAAGAGCAAATCTAGTGTGTAATATTCATAATATGGCAAGTTAACATGGCCGTCTGTTGTACCCCGAGTGCCGATGTCCCATGCAGTTTAATGTCCCACGGAACCTCGTGGACCCAAAGCGCAGACCAATAAGTAAAGTTGTAGTAGGGGCATGGTCCCAAATAATGGTGTACAGAAGCCCATTCTTGGCAGGACAGCGTAGTGCAGGCAGCAGCGGAAAATGCAGAGGAGAGTAGGCAATGGCTGTCCCAACCAGGTAGAGGAGTCCAGGCAGTACACGTGGAAGCGGCATTAGGCTGCAATGTTAGGGGCTCTGGAGCCCAAGCAAGTCAGTCCAGTGGAAGCCTTGAATAGAGGACCAAGTGAGCAGGAGAAGTGCAGGGCCACATGGTTGAGGAGTGCTGGAAGTCATGATGAAGGAGAACCTGAAGGAGTGGAAATGGCGGCCCGAACATGGGAAGCTGCAGTACTGGAGGCAGGCAGAAAGAAGAACCACAAAAATAAAATAAAGGTACCAATGAATGGGGGAGGGAGATGAGAAACAGAAGGTGAGAAGGGAAAAAAAAAAAGCAGAAGGACGCAGGGCATGGGGGGCAGAACAGAGAGGAAGCCAGCCCAGCATGCAGCATGAAGCGAGTGAAGATGCGACTCGCCAGAAGCACAGTGGTGGTAGCCTATTGTTTAAGTAGGATGTGGGGGAGGAGCTCTTCCCTCACATTACTACAGGCTTGCACCTTTCCAATGTTATTATAATACAATAAATATGAAAATAGCTTACAAAAATAGATATGCAATCATTGAATCTATCAGTAATATTATCATACATTAAAATTGGCTTTGGAGACACCTCAGTAAGCTTTATTAGATATAATATTTCAAAATAGAGAATGTAGAGGCCAGGAAAAGCATAGGTTGTGTCAGTGGCCCCAAACTGTAGGCTTGTACTTGGCACTGGGGGAAAGATAGCTGCCAGGCTGGGCTTTCGTCTGTCTGAGCTCCGTGCAGAAATCTAGATTGGAGCTCAGATTAGTACAGTATATAACCCCTGATAGCCTTTTAATTTTGTTGGACTTGTAATTTAATTTTGCTGTCAGTGAGAAAATGTTTAATTTCCTAGGTTTTGAGTTTAGCACGTCCATTGGCGTCTGCTAAGCTAATCGACTAGAGAGCTAGCGAGTAGGCTTAGGGACAAAGTTTAGGCACAGTGAGACAGTGAGTTAGTTGTAGGAGCTAGTTTTTTTTTTTTTTTAGTCAAAGTTCGAATTGTACCATCCACTGGATCTGAATTTCAACTTTAATTGTTGCTGTGGAAAAGCCCCAGGACATTTTACACCCCACTGACGTACCTTTTACGGGAAGAAATCCTCGGTGGTTGAAAGAAATAGTAGTTGAGACCACTCAATAGTAGGATTTACTTTGGAGGAGCTGGTCAAAAAGCCGTTTGCTAACATCTTGAGTACAAGAGAGGAGTGACGATTTTTCTACAGTGGTGGAAGCCTTTTGGATTCCCGGAATTTCCTGCAGCCACAGGATATTTAAACAGCAGAGAGTTTTCTTGGAGGGAGAGGATGCTTTGTTGTGTCTATTGCTGCTACTTGTATTTGATGGAATAAAAATCCGAGACTGGACCTGTAGCTTTTGTGTCATGGCCTTATACATACATCAGTGGTGAGAGCACTAAGTATTTTATTTCTTGTTACTGTTACCCAGTGGATAATCCCCTTAAGCAGTGGTGAGAGTGCTGCTTGGGGATGTGGGGGTGGGGGCACACTGAGCGCTTTACTTATTATTGAACTGCACCAGCTAAACATAGACTTTAAGTTTGTACTATAATCGGATACTATGATAATTGTTATAAAGTTTCCGCACTGGTTGGCACATGATATGTACTTTTTTGTTAAATTTTTAATTGTATGATTTACCGACTGGGGAAGTGGGTTGGAGTGTTTCAGGGTTGTGATAGGTTAGTGGTTGATTGGTTGAGTGTGTTTGTATAGTAATTAATTGTAGAGAGTGAGTGCTTCTGAGTTTGTGCATAGGGCCTAGATTCATTTTGAGTGTTGAATGGTTGGTTTTTAACTTATTCAAGCAGTGATTTAGGGATTTGATTTGTAAGGAGTTGAGTAGACAGTGAGCTGGGAAGATGTGCCTAGGTTTCAGGCCCCAGAGACTCAGCTGCTCGGCATCCCAGCTTTTGGACCTCTGCCCCTTCACTGACCTCCATTTGTTATCAACAGCACTCAGGCACTGTAGGAAGGTTAGTATTCAGAGGAAGTGGGATGGTAGACAGCGGGGTACCAGGGTGACTGCAGAGGAGAGCCATATTAGAGTGGTAAGAACCAGGATGCACCCTGGGGTGCAATAGAAACATAGAAACATAGAATTTGATGGCAGATAAGGACCGCTTGGCCCACCCAGTCTGCCCATTTCCCTACCTGCTGGATAAGCTGCAGATCCTAGTTAACCAGCAGCCTACTTCTTCCTACCCCCACCCCCTAGAATGGCCTTATGACTGTCCCATGCATGCTTGAATTCCACCACTGATTTTGACTCCACAACCTCCTCCGGAAGGCCGTTCCATGCATCCACAACCCTCTCTGTGAAAAAATACTTCCTTAAATTACCTCTGAGCTGCCCCCCATCTTCAAATTGTGCCCTCTTGTTCTTGCACACCTCTTTTTTTGAAAGATGCTACCCTCTTGGACTTTGTTGATTCCCTTGAGGTACTTGAACGTTTCTATCATGTCCCCCCTCTCCCTCCTTTCCTCGAGGCTATACATATTAAGCTCCTTTCATCTCTCTTTATATGTCTTCCAGGTGCAGACCCTGCACCATTTTAGTTGCCCTCCTCTGGACAGCTTCCATCCTGTCTATGTCTTTCTGAGATTGGGTCTCCAGAACTGCACACAGTACTCAGATGGGGTCTCACCAGCTGTCTGTACAGAGGATAATAACTTCCTGTTTTCTACTGGTGATGCCTCTCCCTATGCATCCCAGTATCCCCCAACCCTCCTTGCTGCCCTCTCACATTGCTTGCCCACCTTTAGGTCATCTGGTATGACTACCCCCAGGTCCCTTTCCATTTTTGTTGTTGTTAATATCTCACCCCCCATTGTGTACTCTTCCCCTGGGTTTTTGTTTCCCAGGTGCATTACCTTGCACTTCTTAGCATTGAATCTAAGCTGCCATACATTTGACCATTCCTCTAACCTTGCCAAGTCCGTTCTCATCCTTTCCTCCCACCCTGTGCATCAACTCTGTTGCAGATCTTTGTGTCATCTGCAAAGAGACATACTTTTCCTTCAGTCCCTCTGCAATGTAAACATAAAGACATTGAAGAGGACAGTCTAATACTGAACCCTGCGGTACCCACTAGTAACCCTCCTTTCTTCTGAGTGGACTCCATTTACTATTACTCTCTGTGTCCTATTCTCCAGCCAATTCTTTACCCAGGCTGTCATCTTGGGACCCACTCCCAGGCTGGCTAACTTGTATATTAATCTTTTGTGTGGGACCATGTCAAATGCCTTGCTAAAGTCTAGGTAGGCCATGTCCACAGCCCCTCCCTGATCTACTACTTTGGTCACCCAGTCAAAGAATCTATCAGATTCGTCTGGCATGACCTTCCCGCTGTGAATCCATGCTGCCTTGGGTCCTGTGCCCCTCTGGCCTCTAGATACTCAACAATTCTTTCCTTCAAGTGATTCCATCATTTTCCCTATCACTGAGGTTAAACTAACAGGTCTGTAGTTTCCTGCTTCTGCCTTGCTCCCACTTTTGTGAAGGGAATCACATCTGCCCTCCTCCAGTCCTCGGGTACCACCCATCCTCCCATGATTTGTTAAAAGGGTAGTCAGTGGTGTCACTAGTTCTACCCTTAGTTCTTTTAAATTCTGGGATGAATCCCATCAGGCCCCATTGCTTTGTCCACCTTCAGTTTTAAGAGTTCTTTCAGAACCCTTTCTTCTGTAAATGGGTTGATATCAACTTCTGTATCCAGAGTGTTTCTACTGTTTGTTTTAGGTACCTCCCCTCTCATTTGTAAATACTGAGCAAAATATTTGTTTAGTATCTCTGCCTTTTCACAGTCTCCTCTGCCCACCCTCCCTCCCTTTATTAAGCCTCACTATCCCTCCTTGGTCTTCCTTCACTCCCTGATGTACCTATAAAGGTTTTATCCCCTTCTTAACAGGTTGGCTATCTTTTCCTCAGTTTGGGCCTTTGCTGTTCTGACTGCCTTCCCAGCCTCCTTTTGCTTTAACTGTACAGTTCTCTGTCCTGCTCCTTCTGCGATTCCTTGTACTTCCTGAATCTTTCTTTTCTCTTGTACCTTCCTGCCACTTCCTTTGAGAACCATAGTGGTTTCTTACATCGTTTTGTTTTGTTTATTGCTTCACACAAAGGCTTGTTACCTCTGTGATGGCAGTTTTATTATTCCCCATTGTTCTTCCACCCTCCTTCCTGCTCATTTGCTAGTGCATTCCTTAGGCACTCACCCATTTAGCAAAGTCAGCCCTCCTAAGTCCAGTACTTTTGCCTTTGTATGGCTTGACTCTATTGCTGTGTTTATTGTGAACCATACTGTTCGATGGTCGCTAGTTCCCAGATGGCTACCCACTTCACATCTGTGATCCTCTCTCCATCTCCATTTGAGAGAACCAGGTCTAAGATTGCTCTCTCTCGAGTGGGCTCCAATACTAGTTGTCTAAGGCATGCCCCCTGTAAGGCATCTAGAATAACCCCACTCTTCGAAGTGGCTGCTGCAACTGCACTCCAGTTAACATCTGGCTTATTCAGATCACCCATCAGCAATATCTCCCCTTTTTCTGCCTTTCTAAGTATACTTTCTATCATTTCCTTGTCCATTTCCTCTCCCTGAGAAGTATACAACCCCTGTGTGGGTTGTGGTACCATTGCCTGTCTCCAAATTTACCCACAGTGCTTCTTCTCCTCCCTGTTTATCCTTTTGTTCTGTTGCTTTTATTCCTTCCCTTATGTAAAGAGCTACTCCTCCTCCTCTTTTACCCTCCCTGTCCCTCCTGTAGATAGTGTATCCTGGTATGTTTATGTCCCAGTCATGGTTTTGTGTGTACCATGTTTCTGTGACTGCCACAATATCCAAATGTTCCTCCTCCATCAGGGCCATTAATTCAGGAAGCTTGTTACCCAGACTATGGGTATTGGGGCCTAGGGAGAGGCTAGACATGTTTGAGCCCCTTCCCAGGGCTACCACTGGACCAAGCGGACAGGAAGCCAATTCGGGTAGCCAATGAACCAGCAACCACTGGCAGTCCACTTCCAGGCAGTGCTGTGTAATGTGAGATCAGTCAGGAACAGGACTGCAATTATAGCAGACTTGGTTTTCATGGCTAGGAGATGACACTGGTCCAGTCTTAGAAGCATCTGTCCTTGCCAAATTCTCTGTAGTGAACTGTCAGATGAGCGAATGCAGGAGGAGGATGTGTGGCCATCTGCTCTAGAGCCAACCTGAACTTCTCTGTGCACCCAGTGGGTTCTACTTTGTGGTTTGAATGCCCGACTGTACATGGGGGTCTGGGTGCAGGCTGCAGAATACTTCTGGTATACCACTCTCTGGGGCATGAGGGTGAATTTCTGCAGGAAGTTGCGGTCGCTGAGAGGGCATCGGAGCACCCAGGTGGGTGGTCCTAGGCAACTTCAATGCCCAAACTGATGATGAGCTATTGCAGTTTGGACAAGACTTACTCCAGACGAAGAATTCACTGAGCCTCGCACAAGCGTTTGCTACTGTGACTCACAGACATGAGCACGCCTTGGACCTAGTATTCTCACTGGTGTTTGAGGTATATGATCTCAAGATTGATTCGGTCATTTTTTCAGATTACTGCACAGTAGGGTTCTAGTTCAGGGCCCCCCTCGGTAGTCCTTTCCATATGGAGATGGTCCATTATTGCCCTTTAAAGGGGTTGTCTCCAGAGGGACTGTTGACGATAATGGAACTCTTGGAAGTGAGTGTTGCTTGTGAGGCAGGTATGGGTGAGGCAGTGACAGTCTATAATAGGACTGTTACCTCTGCACTCAGCTCTGTTGCACTGCTCTGTATACGACCCATGCCTTTTTGCTTGAGGTCCCCATGCTTTGATGGGGCTCTCAAGGAGATGAAGACCAGGAGTTGCAGGTTGGATCATTGTTGGCAGGAGTCTGGATCGAAGGAGAACAGACTGGCTTTGAGATCTCACTACAGTGAGTACTGAAGAGCGGTCTCCCATAAGAAGGCAGCATTCCTGTTTAGGGAGATTGCTTTAGGGAGGAACAGACCAGCTCAGCTCTTTCAGACTGTAGTCATGTTGCTCCATCCGACCTGTCTGCAGCCAAAAGGAGCAGTTCCAGCTGCTAAGTGTGAAGACTTCGCTCTGTTCTTCTCTGACAGAGTGTCTTCTACTAGGTCTGGGATCTGCCCAGTGGGGCAGTCACAGACCTACAGTAGTCAGATGGTCGTCTTCAGAAGCACTCCATTCGCCTGGAACAAGTTTAGGCTAGTGGAGGTGGAAGAGGTCTGTGAGGTAATCTCAATGATGCAGCCCACATACTGTGAACTGGACCTGGGCCCAGCACCTCTCCTTGTGGGATGTCGGGGGTCTGTTGGTCCAGTGTTTGCCAAGATTGTCCAGTGTTCGCTCTTGGAGGGGTTATTCACTAGTGCTTTGAAAGAGGTGCTGGTGAAACTCCTGAAGAAAACATCTCTCGACCCTGACATCTTCGCATATTATGGACCTATCTCTAACCTTCCCAGTCTGGGCAAAGTTATTGAGAAAATAATGGTTCTGCAGCTCAAAGCCCACCTCACTGCCTTTGACATCTATGAGCTCCTCCAGTCAGGATTTACGTCAAGACACAGTACTGAAACTGCATTGGTCAGGGTGCATAATGATCTCCTCAGGGCTAGGGATAGAAGGGAATGGTCAATTCTTGTTGTCCTTGATCTCTCCTCAACCATTGACACTGTGGACCATGGTGTGTTGTTGGATTACCAAAGGTAGTTCTGTGGACTCACCAGCAATATCATCAGCTGGTTTGAGTCCTTTCTCACAGGTAGGATGCAGAGAGTGGTGATGGGTAATTTCTCCCCCTGCCCAAAGCCTCTACTATGTGGAGTTCCCCAGGGCTCTATCCTGTCACCCATGTTATTCGCAGTGTACATGCTGCCCCTGGGAGAGATCATTAGCTGTTACAATGTGAGGTTTCAATGCTGTGCAGATAATACCCTGCTGTATATGTAATTTGCACCCAGGGCACATGATGCTGTGGAAGTACTGAATGCATGTCTGGTTGAGATTCAGCACTGGATGTCCTCTAACTTGCTGAGGCTCAACCCAGACAAAATGGATGTGCTGATGATGGAGCCTGGTCACTGGTGGGATGCAAAGACTGCAGGGGCAGGAACTGGTTTGATGCTGGGCCCCACCCCACTCGCAGCCTCTACTAAGGTGAAAAATCTGGGCGTTATCCTTAATGATAGATTGACATTTGAGGCTTAGGTGTCATCTATTGTCCAGAATGTTTTTTACCACTTGAGGAATATCACCCGGATCAAAGCCTTAATCCCACTGGATGGCCTACCCTCACTCTTGCATGCATTTGTGATGTCCAGACTTAACTATTGCAGTGCTCTTTATCTTGGGATTAGCTGAGTTGCCTGCAGCTAGTGCAGAACGCAGTGACCAGGTTGCTGACAGGCCTTCTAAGGTCCTGTCATGTGACCTTGATCCTGCTAAATCTCCACTGGCTGCCGGTGAGGTAGAGAATTACCTTCAAGTTAGGTTTTCTTACCAATGAAGCCCTATATTGTCTGGATCCTGGCTACTGAGTAACCTCTTGACTCCTCACCACTCTCAGCGCTCTCTCTGCTCCTCCAAGGACCTCTCAGTGATTCCCTGGGCCCGGCTTAAAATTTCAGGTGACCATTCATTTGAGGTAGCTGGACTGGCCCTGTGGAATTTGCTTCCAAGGTCCTTGAGGGTGATTCCCTTGCAGGAGGTGTTTAAGTGGGGCCTGAAGGTGCATCTATTTAGGGATGCTTTGGGATTTAGTATTTTCCCTCAGTTTTAGTTTTAGATTCCCAGCTGCTGTCTTATGCTATTTTAATGAACTGCTATTTATGTTAATTTTATCATGTGAATTATTGACTTGTGACTGTCTACATCCTGTACAGTGCCCTGAGCCTCAGGGATAGGACGCTTCATAAATAAACTTTTACTTACTTATTTACTAGATAGGAAGAGCAGATACAGAATATGAGACAGAGAAGGAAGAGAAGTTTAGAAAATTCCTTTCAAAGGTTACATGGAAACATAGAAATTGATGGCAGATAAGGACCACTAGGCCCATCCAGTCTGCCCATTTTCCTTGCCTACTGTAAAAGCCGCAGGCCCTACTTGATCTCCAGCTTTACCTCCTCGTTCCTATTACTAGGGTTCCTCTATGCCTGTCCCATGCATGTTTGAATTCCCCCCATTGTGTTTGCCCCTGCCATCTATGCTGAGAGTCTATTCCATTCATCCACCACCTTTTCTGTGAAGAAATACTTCCTCATACTACCCCTTAGTCTACCCCTTCCAACCTCATGTCATGCCCCCTCATTCCTGAACATTTCCTTTTCTGAAAGATGCTACCCTCCAGTGCCCTATTTATGCCTTTTAGATATTTGTAGGTGTAATCACCTCCCTACTACTTTACACAGTTAGCTACCCCAGTACCCTTGACTGGGCACAAACTACTTCAGAAATTGGTACCATCCCTAACTTTGGGCATGTACACCAGGCTCATTACTTCTAGAGTTCAAACAAAGGGGTTGGGGTGTACAATAGCAAAAACATATGACCAATGACCCAGGTCCTGAGGAGAGAACTTTTTGCTAGGGCTATGCTAGACCTATACTTCTGGAGGGGTACCCAGTAAATCCACACACAGGAAGCAAAAATGTAAATGTGCAAACCATGTTGGGGTTCTATAGTGTGACTTTATTCCAAAAGATGTTCTCTAAAGCAAGGGTGGATCCCTAAGGTTTACACATCATGGCACAAGGAATTACAGAACAACAGAAGTTGACAGAAACTTTACGTGTTTCCATTTTTCATAGGACATTGAATTCTCTTCAGTGGCACTGGCCACAACACAAATCTTTCTTCCAGTGGTGCTGGCCACAACTGAGCATGCATTCCCCATATGGCATAGGACTTTAAAACTTTGAGTGGCAACTAGCCACAGCTGAGCACACTGGGGCTCATAACTAGCACAACCCACTCCAGGGGGTAAACTTCTCTTCAGACATTGGCCACCATGTCCAAAATCACCAGGCGCCCTTACGGAACATGTAGTGCTGAACTGGTTACTTCAGAGGGGAGCTGCCCACCCTCTGCTTCCAAATTCATACCAAGTCATTCTTTCAGAGTTATACCTTAAAACCTCTTGAACACACTTAGGTGAATGCATCTTTGAATGAACTTTTGCATCCAGCATTTAAGAAAACACTACTCTGGGAGTGTAAGAAATTAAAGTCCTAAACAATGTGAATGGTCTGCCTCTGGATTCCACAATTGTCAGCCAACTTTACACTGAGAAGAGTCTCAGCTTCAGAACAGAACTGGTGTATCTTTCCCTTTTAACCAGAGAAACACCAAAGTACAGGTACTTTCTTCTGGAAGCACAAAGTCAAATATACTCACAGTTAGAACAGCATAGGCAGCTTCAAATTGTCTTGGATCACATAGGGGATTGCCCCTAGGATCCATCCTCTAGCAGTTCTTTTCATCCCTCCAGGGATGAAAATCAGGAGATCCTACTGTAGACAACAGTTTCCACCACTTCTCTTGGCAGGCTGGAGACTTTTAGAACTAGGGTGAGATAGTAGGCTCTCCTCTCAGAGCCCACAGCAGCTCTCACTCCTCACACTTCAACTGCTGACTACCAACTCTGACCAACTCCAACTGACTACCGACCCAAGATTCTGAAGCTCCCCACCCACAGCCAGCTACAGTGGCTTATGCTGCTGCGAGAGTTCTAAATGACCTCATCTCTCTCTCTCATCTCAGCTGAGACCAAGTAAACTAGAGAGTGAGTAGGTGAGAAATCCATTGAACTAGTTATTCACCAGCTGCCTTCCCTACCTAGCACTGACACTGATGGGATTCTAGTAAACCCAGGGGATTGTGTGGTTATACTCACCCCTGCCAGGCAAATGACTGTCCGCAGTCATCTCTCCACCTGGCACCAGGCCATCCTACCATCTGTGTCACCTATGGGGAGGTAGCGCTACTTCTTTCCTACCATGTGCCATGCAGAGGCAGACAACACCGAAGGCACAGTGGCCAGCTGATGAAACTTCAGCCCCTATCCTATGATCTATTGATGGATACTCAGTGGCTGCAAGAAAACTGCTTGAAGCATGCTGTAATAGACAGCATTGATAATCCCTATCATGAATCAGGACCAACAACCTGCCTATCCCCCTAGCCATCTAGGAAATATCTATCTGAATATGCTGCCTACTAGGGAACCCATCCCCCAAGCTTCCCAGGGTACTTGTGAACAAAAAACAAGGAAACATACATTGCATTGCATTTCGTTTCCCCAAAATTTCCCCACAGTCATCATACCTGTGAAGAAAAACATGTTAACACCATGTTAACCACAAACAATCCTAAATAAACTCTAAGAAAAGAGAGCTTGGATGAGCTCCAACATCCTCTTCTTTTTCTTTTCTTCCTCAGGAGCACCTGCAAGAGAAGAAAAACACACAAAAAAATTCTACTTTCCACACAGTGCCTAAACCTCCACATGAACACTAAAGAACCCCCCAAAATATTTTTCTATGAAAGTACAAAAGTAAAAATGGAAAGAAGACATTTATACAACACGTTTGGGGATGGAAGACCCTATAAACTTCAAAACTAGTGACAAGATTATTGTTGTCTGTAGGCATGGTCCATTAAAGAGTCTATCCTAGGCTGAAGCCTGCTGAAGAACAGTTATTAGACAGGATTGGGCCTGTATAGCACTGCAATCCATGGGGAGAGTCTTTGATGACAGACATTACTGTTCCATGGACAGTCTTCAAATGTAGGATGTGTCGTGCAAAGTCAGTAAAGTAAACAAAAAGTTTGGTCTTACCTGTTCCTTGAAGACTAAAAACAAAGGATCACCTTACTTCTACGAGCTGAGGACCCTCTCCCTTCAGACCAGGTGGCATCTTTGGATACTGCTGGGTTGATATCAACTGGAAAGCAAGATGATGAAACAAGAAAACTGCTGGGTTGATACGTCATCTGGAAGACCAGGTGATGAAACAGGAAAATTGCTGGACTGATGTCCTCTTGAAGGCCAGACAATGGAACAGGACATGTGCTGAGTTGACAAATCTGGATACACTTGAAGAATCCTGAAACATCAGAAGAGCTGCGTCTTCCTCCATGGATACTGCTGCTTCGGATGACAGACACTGGGCTGCCACTGCTTGCTTCTTTGAGGCATGCTGGGATTATTTACAGGGAGTGGCACCTTCAAGGACAGTACCACTCAAGGTGTGCGGCAAGGACTATTAACCCGTCTGGGCATTGATGTTGTAGAATGTCTCATTCCCAGCCACATCCACAATTTGCACAGTGTCTAGAAACAGAGTCCTGCCCATTCTCCAGAATTTAAGGCGATCACTTATGACTTTGTCCCTTACACATTTTGCTGCACAAAGTACAGATTCTTGCTTGCCTCTTCCAATAACCAGGATTGCCTGTTCTATTCAATTTCCTCCCAGACTCGATGAGGAAAGGACTTCCCGTAGATGGCGTCAGCCCTCCTACATATCAGTCTCTCCTCCTTGCTACTCTTCACTAGTCTGCAACCCATGGCCTGGCTTAGGGGTGGCCAGTCATGGTTGAGCCAGTGTTGTATATTTAAAGAACGAAAGAACTTGTCACCTACCATCTTCGTGGTCAGGTTACTGGAGCCTTCTCCAATTATCTCTGGCTCCTCTAAGGCAAGAGCTTGAGATGACTCACGGGGACCCTCAAGATGAAAATACATTTCTTCATCCTCCTGTTCTTTATTCATTATCTGAGCCCGAGAGTGAGCAAACATCCTCACTCCTGAGACATTCCACTCCTCACTGGGCATGGAAGTAGACACCTCCCAATTCAGTGTCTCTTGCAGTTCATCCTCCCCCACTAGGCTAGGACTTGAACCCTGCTTCCATAGGTCCACGGATCCTTCTGTTGCACTATCCACCTGGGATACAGGTGTGGCAACCTCTCTCTGTTCCTGCCCTTGCAGTGGATCCACATCAACTTTACTTTCTCCTTCTGTAACATACTCTGAAGAACTTTCCCCAACAGGTTCAACCTGGTGCTGCATGCTGCAGCAGGCAGAGTCCCCTACTTGGGTCCACGTAGGAGCCAATCGAATTCTTGATGCCCTCTCTGGCACTGCACCTCTGCTCATTTCATACTTCACAAGGCAGTCCGAGCAATGGGGTAGGAGAAACACATCCCTTCCAGACTTTAGGCACACAATGCACAGTCTCACTGGATAGCTAGGGATTGCTACATCTGGAGGTAACCTTCCACCATAGAAAGTTCTTTTTATTTCTCTTAGTGCTGCCACCTCCTCTGCGATCATAGCTTGGGCATGATCCAGATATTGGGGAGTTCCTGAAGCCATGTCTGAATGCAGACACACAAAACTTGTTGTTTCTGAATTGCTCACTAGTCTCTTTACTGTCTCACAAAATGGCTCCCTGTTGCTGTGTTTACATTGCTGACCCCGCCCTGTAATGGCGGTGGTAACTTTTCTCATGCATCAAACTCTGTTCACTTGCTAAAACTGTGTTTCTGACCTTTTCTGGCTACTGAATTTACTCAAAACTGCAATTGATTGTTCTGCTGGTACATTTCAGCACATTCATACTATTTTAAATTTGACTTTGCGATCAGCATCAATTCAAGAAAACTATTTACACATGCTCAAAGACACTTGTGAGACCCACAGTCTTTCTTTGCACAGGATTGCCTGTTTGCTGCATTCTCACTATACAACTCACAGTCCCTTTTTGCTTAGAAACATTTACTGTTGCTGAAACCATTATTAATGCTCACAGTCTATACTCAGAATTTTTATGTTTGCTTGCACGCATGCACAAGAAACATTAGGTGGCAGCCTAGGAGAGAAACGGGTTTTGGAGGTGCGGCATTGTGGCGGCCAATGCCACCACTGCATTCTTGGGCTTGGCCCTCCTTTCGCAATGCGGGGGCATGCTGCTGCTGACACTAGTTCAGCCAGCATGTCACCAATTTGAAACAAATTAGCTGCTGCAATGAGGGAGCGACTCATCATTGCAGGGCGTGCCTTGCCTGGTGTAATATTTCAATACAACATGGCGGCAGCTGTCGCCATCTGCTCACAGTCCCCATAAAAGCCGATGGGGGTGCCCAATACCCCTGTCGGCATGCCCCCACCCCAGTTCATTTGCTAACGGAGTAGCCCAATCCCTGTCAGCATCATGCCCCCCCAAATAGGCTTTCTTTGCCGATGGAGGGCCCAATCCCTGTCGGCTTAAGTCCCCCCTCCCCAAAAATGCAGGTGGCACACTGGGAGCCCACCCCAGTGTGCAAAAAGCAAATCTGCAAAAAACAAAAACCTTCCCGATGTCCCCCAAAACAAAAGAAAACTGTCCCTCACCATTGGGTCTCCTCCCTGACCTGTGGCCATTCTCTGTGCACCTCACCTCCACACCCACCCTCACCCCAACTACTCACTCCAGAGCTGGGCGTGATGATCTTTGGTGGACTAAGAACACGTCTGCACTCTTCAAAGTCGACTGCGAACTGAAGAAATGCCAGTAAGCTGTATAATGGCATAAATGAGTTTTGTTCAACTTATGTGAATATCTCAGCAATGTTTTCGACTTTTGGCACCAAATTTTCAACATGGGGTTCTTGGGACCCCTTCTCATGAATTCAGTCACTGTCATGACATTATTCAGTCCTGAAAAGTGTTTTCACGGTCACTGCGTAGAATCATCTTTCTGGACTGATTAACGAAACAGTGCCACTGTTCATGAGGTGGGCTCCCAAAAAGTGTATGTTGCACATTTGGAGAAAAAAATCCAAAAAATGACTGTGTTACAAGTGTGCGTTGTGCAGTTTACATGCATGCTTGTAACTTTGAGAATTTTTGAGATTTTTTACTCCAGATTTTCCACATTGCTATTTTTACATACCTGAACAGTACAGCTGTCATTGTTCATATCCTGCCCAAATGTGTTTTCACACATCCGCCACACAATGGCGTGGTCGCTGTGGGAAATCAATGTTCCAGACAGATTAAGAAAATCACAGTGACACTGTTCATGAGCGGATGTCCCAAAATGCTTATGTTGAAAATTTGGTGACACAATTCCACAAAATAACTATGTTACAAGCGTGCATTGCGCAGTTTCCATGCACACTCGTAACTTCAAGAATATTTAATATTTTCACTCCAGATTTTCAACATTGCCATTTTTGCACACCTCCTTATGAACAGTACAGCTGCCATTTTTCACCTTCTGTCCAAAATGTGGTTCCACACATCCGGCACCCAATGGTGCAGTCGGTGTGGGAAATCAATATTCTAGACAGATTAAGAAAATCATAGTGACACCTTTTATGAGCAGAGGTCTCAAAATGCCTATGTTGAAAATCTGGTGAAAGAATTCAAAAAAATGACTGTTATGAGAGTGCATTGCTCAGTTTTCATGTGTGCTCGTAACTTTGAGAATTTTTTATATTTTCACTCCAGATTTCCAACATTGCTATCTCTTCACACCTCTTTATGAATGGTACCACTGTCATTTTTTACATCCTACCCAAACTGTGGTTTCACACATCTGGCACAGAATGGCACGGCTGCTGTGGGAAATCAACGCTCAGGAGAGATTAACAAAATCATGGTGCTACTGCTCATGAGCAGAGGTCCCAAATGCTTTAATCAGGTGGGGGTCACAAAAAGGCCATGTTGAAAATTTGTAGTGTAAATACCAACAAACGCCTGGGATGTTAGGGTTTCTAACCATAACGTCCCACCTTGTACAGACTGACAGGCGTCAGGGGTGTGCCTTTGGATTGCCGGCTGTAATGCACATGCCATTCCACCCCCACCCTGCAACCAGTGACAGGCACTGAGGTGTGCCTTGGATTCTTCGGCCTCAGAGTTCACCCCATTCTTCTATACTGCATCCATTTCAGCATATGTCCTTATGGAATGGGGTAACTGTAAAGTTGGACACAGCAAGGCACACCTCAGCACTTGTTAGTGTCTGCAGGATAGGGTGAAATGAAATGGCGTAAGCGTTATGGGCGATGACTCAAAGGCATACCCCAATGCTTGTCCATCTCTGTGGGTTGGAGGTGAGGTTGGCATGAAGTTCAATACTTCATTGCCATTCCTATTTTGCATCTGTCTAACTCCTGCACTTCCAATACTAATACCAGCAAGCAAACATTCAGCATTGACAAATGCTTGTTGTTTGTTGCACTTGCTCTAACAATGCACAGTCCTTCTTTGCAAAAAAATCACACTGCTTGCACACAGGTTCAGCTGGCTTGATAATCACACACAGTTTGTTTGCACAGTTTACTTGGTTTACTCACTGAATTCAGTGGCTGGCTTCCTTCAATGGAAATTTTCGGCCTGGTGCCAATCCTGGGAAGGCCTCTCGGGTGGAACGGGCTGGCGGCCCCGCCAATCGTAGTCACAAATGCCTCGATCATTCTCCAGTTGGTTGGACAATGGGTTGAGCCGGAAAGTACTGCTGGCCAGGAGGTGGGACTGATTGCAGTCATGCCAATCACTCGACACCATGCAAATGAGCCTCTCTCTCTCTCTCTCCTTGCTTGTTCTTCCTTCATGGTGATCGTGAAGCAGGAGCAAATTTAAACTGCAAACTGTAACTTTTTTTTCTTGGCTGCAATTTCAGTGGTGAGAGCACCATTTTGATCATTTTCTCCACAGTTTCTGGACAATTTCTCTAACAATTCCCCCAATTTAAGCATCGAAACATAGAAGTTGACGGCAGATAAGGACTGCAAGGCCCATCCAGTCTGCCCATTTCTTTTTCTACCTTATAAATGTGCCATCGGCATTTGCTCTGTCAGTGGCCTATCTATTCATACTCATCTGTATTGCTCCCTTATGCCTATCCCATGCCTGTTTGAAGCCCTGCACTGTATTAATAGCCACCACTTCCTGAGGTAGGCCATTCCATGCATCCACCACCCTTTCTGTGAAAAATAATTTCCTCACATTCCCCCTTAATCGGCCTCCCTCTAGTCTCATGCTGTGTCCTCTTGTCCTGCTATTTTTCTTATATTTAAACATGTTAGACTCTTTCACCTTGTTAATGCCCTTAAGGTGTTTGAATGCTTCGATCATATCACTTCTCTCCCTCCTTTGCTCAAGGGTATACATATTGAGCTCCATTAATCTGTCCTCATATGTCTTCTGATGCAGTCCCTGCACCATTTTAGTTGCCCTTTTCTGGACTGCCTCAATTTGGTTAATGTCCTTCTGAAGGTGTGGCCTCCAGTACTGCACGCAGCACTCCAGATGGGGCCTAACCAATGTCTTGTAAAGAGGAATTATGACCTCCCTCTTACGACTTGTGATACCCCTACTAATACACCCTAACATCCCCCTAGCCTTACCTACTGCTTTAGAGGTCTGCTTGGATGATTTCAGGTCATCGGTGATGATGATGCCCAAGTCTCTTTCTTCCTTTGTGACTGCCAGCAACTCCCCTCCCAGCCTATAGGTGGCTTCAGGGTTTCTCTTCCCTATGTGCATGATCTTGCACTTCTTTGCATTACATCCCAGTTGCCTCTCTTCTGACCATTTTACTAGTTTATCCAGATCTCTTCTCATTCTGCCCACCCCATCCAGATCATCTACTCTGTTGCAGATCTTGGTGTCATCTGCAAACAGACAAGCCTTACCTTTTAGTCCATCTGCTATGTCACTAATGAAGATATTAAAGAGGACTGGCCCCAGGACTGATCCCTGAGGTACCCCACTTGTGTCTTGCATCTCTTCTGACTGTATACCATTTACCACCACTCTGTTTTCTGCCTGTCAGCCCGTTTGCCACCCAGTTGACCAACTTCTGACCCACCCCAAGCCTACCCAGCTTATTTATCAATCTTCTATGTGAAACAGTGTCGAAAGCTTTGCTGAAGTCAAGGTAACATGACATCAACTGACATCAACTGCTCCCCCTTGGTCCACCACTCTGGTTACCCAGTCAAAGAAATCTATGAGATTAGTTTGACAGGACCTTCCTTTTGTAAACCCATGCTGTCTTGGATCCTGTGCCCCTATGGATTCCAGGTGTTGCACTATCCTTTCTTTAAGGAGTCCCTCCATAATCTTGCCCACTACTGAGGTAAGACTGACTGGTTTATAGTTCCCTGCCTCCTCTCTGCTACCACTCTTGTGGAGCGGGATCACATGAGCCCTTCTCCAGTCTTCTGGGACCTCTCTTGTGCTCAGAGACTCACTAAACAGTTCTGCTAATGGCTCTGCTAGTTCCACCCTTAACTACTAAAGTACCCTGGGATGTATGCCATCAGGTCCCATTGCCTTGTCCACCCTGAGCTTAGCGAACTCTTGTAGGACCCTTTCTTTTATGAAGGGAGTAGTGCTCATCTCCCTCCCCTGTGTCCATGGTGCTGAGCTGTGGGCCCTGCCCTACCTTCTCTTCAGTAAATACTGAGCAAAAGTATCTGTTTAGGATAGATGCTTTTACAGGGTCCTCCTCCTCACATGCCCCCTTTTCTCCTTTGAGTTTAGCAATACCCCCTCTGGACTTTCTTCTTTCACTAAAGTATCTATAGAAAGTCTTGTCACCTTCTTTTACTGTTTGTGCTAGTGTTTCCTCAGTTTGGGACTTTGCCTGCCTTACTGCCTTCCCTGCTTCCCTTAGGGCAGTTTGGTATGCCTCCATATCTTCATCCTGCTGTGTTCCCTTATATTTCCTGAAGGCCAGCCTTTTGGCTCTGACCTTTTCTGCTACTGTATTTGAGAACCAAAGTGGTGTTCTTCTTCTTTTACACTTCCTTTTCTGTCTAACACAATGGGATGTTGCTTCAAGTATTGCATCTTTAATGCTTGCCCACTTTGCCTGTACCCCGTCCCCTGTGTTTCTTTTTGCCAGGGCTAGCTTAACTCTGTTGGCCATCTTATCAAAGTCAGCACACAAAGCACATTAAACTTTCAGGGCACATAACTGAGTCTGTTCCTTAAAGTCCACACTACTTTTAGCATTTAAAAATTGCAATTTAAAAAGTTATGTAAACACTTTCTGATACAGAGACTAGGACATGCTCTTCAAGGCTTTACTGTCCTTTGCAAGTTGACAACACAGAATCAGCACACTGTTATTTTCTGTTCTAGAAGGCACACAAGCAGTACATTTGGATGACACTTGACTTTTCTGGGCAAAAACCTCTTGTCCAAAGCTTCCTTTCTGTTTGGGCTACACCACTACCAGACAGAAAGATTCTAGACATACCCTCAGCAAAAATCTCTGGTTCTCTCCCCAAATTAAACAACATCAGATGAGCCCACTGTGAGGATATGGGATTTAAGGAGGACACCAATGACAACAGGTTTCAGATGTTCAAGAAGGTTTATTCCTTATTCAGGCAAATAAGTTAACAGAAACAAAAAAATATAAGGTGTACTTATATGGCAAAAAAAACAAAAGAGCATAAGAAGGTATATACAAAGAACACACTAGAAAACAGCTAGTGCTACCACTGACAGGGCAATGTGTGTCCTCTCCCTGCAGTCACCAATCTGATCTGATGAATGAAGCAAGTCTCCTTTTATACCTTGAGCAGCCATGTGATATATTTGACTCCACCTCTTTTTCTGCAAACAACAAAATTTGTCTTTCTGCTACAATGTTTTACATTTTAGACCCCTTATTTCCTTAGTTCTTTTATTTACATTCATACAAAGGCAACATAACTTAAAATAATGCTTAAATCAAGAAAAAGATGCAAAATCCTGATGAAAGCTCCACCCCCTCTGTTACCAGGATTATATAAACAGGAAAACTGAGCCGGCTGGCTCCTTAGAAACAGGTAGCAGAAGAGCACAGGCAACCTCAGAGCATTTGCTATAGGACTACACCCTAATTTGGTGAGACCTGCTTTAAAACAACATAGTATACCTATGAAACAATGAGGTTTGCACTAAGGGGTTTTATTTCTTTCCTTTGTACATTTATAAACTTATGGAGTTGCACTAAGGGATTTTTGTTTTAGTCTTTTTATCGGTATATTTACTTGTGGCCAAAAGAAAGCAGTTTAAGATGGTTGTGTGCAAAACCAAATGCTAGCAATATTTCACATGTTGACACAGTGAATTGCAATGCTTTCATTAGGCTTCTGAGTGAACTGCAGTTTTCACTCACTATTTAAAACATTTTTCTTTCATTCTGTTTACTGTGCCTTACTGCAGTCACACTTCGAGTGGACAGAAGGTGAAATTTAACTTAAACAGAAAAAACAGGTTTTCCCTACAACCTGCACGTGGGGGGGGGGGGTTGAGGCTTTACTCAAAACTCTACTACCCATTTTCTGCTCCATGAAATTTAGAAAGGGGGGGGGTCTGCTTTATTTTATTAATACCTTAACTTAGCATTACTGAATGAACACACAGAACTCCACAGCAATATGAGAGCATTAGCGGCTCCACATTGAAACAAATAAATTATTCTTTCTCTCAGGGCTTGGGAAGGGAGATATAGGGATCAAATACTGGACATGAAAATATTAGGGGATAGCAAAGAATGACCTCATACAGGCGGCCTACCTGTACAGGTAAAGCAAAAAGAATTAAAGATATAGGAAAGTATAGATGAGTGTTGTTGCAACAGACTTTAGGAAAGAGGTTTTGAAAAAAAGAAATAGTCCTGTATGTAGCACCTATATCACAACCCACACTTTCTTTGTGGCACTCCCCCAATTTAAACTTCTTCGGACAAGCCCCCATTTTTTGTAACCCCCTCCGCTACTTTACACATTTAGCTACCCCTGCTACCCTTGACTGGGCACAAACTACTTCAGAAATTGGTACCATCCCTAGCTCTGGGTATGTATACCAGGCTCATTACTTCTAGAGGGAAAACAAAGGGGTGGGGTGTATAAAAGCAAAAACTTATGACCAACAACCCAGGTCCTGAGGAAAGGTCTTTTTGCTAGGGCTATGCTAGACCTATACTTCTGGAGTGGTACCCAGTAAATCCACACACAGGAAGCTAAAACATAAATGTCCAAACCAGGTTGGGGTTCTAGAGTGTGACTTTATTCCAAAAGATGTTCTTTAAAGCAAGGGTGGACCCCCAAGGTTTACATATCATGGAACAAGGAATTACAGAACAACAGAATGACTGTAGCTGACAGAAACTCTACATATTCCCATTTTTCATAGAACATTGAATTCTCTTCAGTGGCACTGGCCACAATGCAAACTTTCCTTCTACTGGCACTGGCCACAACCGAACACACATTTCCCATATGGCATAGGACTTTAAAACTTTTTTGAGTGGCAACTGGCCGCAGCTGAGCACACTGGGGCTCATAACTAGCACAACCCGCTCAAGGGGGTAAACTTCTCTTCAGACATTGGCCACCATGTCCAAAATAACGAGGTGCCCTTATGGAACCTGTAGTGCTGAACTGGTTACTCCAAATGGGGGTGCTGCCCACCCTTTGTTTCCAAAGTCATAACCAGCCATTCTTTGAGAGTTGCACCTTAAAACTTCTTGAACACACTTGGGAAAATGTATCTTTCAATGAACTTTCACATCCAGCATTTAAGAAAACACTACTCTGGGAGTGTAAGAAATTAAAGTCCTGAACAATGTGAACAGTCTACCTCTGGATCCCATAATCGACAACCAACTTTACACTGAGAAAAGTCTCAACTTCAGAACAGAACTGGTGTACCTTTCCCTTTTAACCAGAGAAACACCAAAGTACAGGTACTTTCTTCAGGAAGCACAAAGTCAAATCTACTCATAGTTAGAACAGTACAGGCAGCTTCAAATTGTCCTGAATCAAATAAGGGATTGCCCCTAGGATCCATTCTCTAGTAGTCCTTTTCATCCCTCCAGAGATGAAAATCAGGAGATCCTGCTGTAGACAATGGCTTCCACCACTTCTCTTGGCAGGCTGGAGACTTTCAGAACTAGGGTAAGAAAGTAGGTTCTCCTCTCAGAGCCCTCAGAAGCTCTCAGTCCTCACACTTCAACTGCTGACTACCAACTCTGACCAACTCCAACTGACTACTGACCCCAGATTCTAAAGCTCCCCACTCACAGCCAGCTAAAGTAGCTTATGCTGCTGTGAGAGTTCTAAATGACTTCATCTCTCTCATCTCAGCTGAGACCAAGTAAACAAGAGAGTGAGTAGGTGAAAAACCCATTTAACTAGTTATTCATCAGCTGCCTTCCCTACCTAGCACTGACACTGATGGGATTCTAGTAACCCCAGGGGACTGGGTGGTTACATAGGTTTCTATCATATCTCCCCTGTTTCTCCTCTCCTCAAGGGTATACATATTGAGGTCTCCCTGTCTCTCCTCATATGACTTTTATTGCAGGCCCTGCACCGCCTTTGCTGACCTTCCTTGAACTGCCTCTACCCTGTCTATGCCTTACAGAGATGCAGCCTCCAGAACTGGATACAGTATTCCAAATGAGACCTCACCAATGATCTGTACAGTGACATCACCACCTCCTTCCTTCTGCTGGTGATACCCTTTCCCTATGCACCCCAGCATCCCACTGGCTTTCCCTACAACCATGGCACATTGCTTGGCCACCTTTATGTCGTCAGATGTGATTGCCCCCAAATCCCTTTCAGGTTCATATTGGTTATCTGTCATCAATGTCCAGTGAGATATTGCATAGATGTTTAGTCATGAGTGATGGTGACAAATTGACAATGGCTTTTGATGTTTTCTCAGATGTGCTGGTAAAAGCTGTTCAGCCAGTTAACCGCATGCCTAGAATGTCACTATGTGATTCCTTCAGAGATGTCATGCTACATTAAGAGGGAGAAACTCTAGTGGTGTTGTCATCTTTAGACTGTATTGATGGAGTCTGCATTGTCAGGAAGTACCTGTGATAATTAAAGAATGGCTAATTGAACTAAATATTGATTCAGGACAGCTGGACTTGATAGTGTTATAAATGTGTGCATCAATGTCAGGATTATGCTGTGCAGGAATCTGTCAATAGATTTAAGATTGGTAAACAGTGCCATGGGAAACACTGTCAACATCAAAAATTATGTAAAGAAGTTTTTTATGGAGCCGATTTTTGTGAAGTTTCACAGTGGGAAACATGCTATATCTATTGACAGAATATTGGTGAAATTTTGGTTGTTTACAAATATGTACATCACTTGTTAGCAGTTTCCATTGTATGTGGCATGTACTACATCTATACAAAAGTCTCAGGAACTCACATTAGATGCAGCCATTATTGACTTTGGTAATTCAGTCTTCATGGATGGAATGAGTAATGTTGCACTTTCTGGAGTAAGATCCCTGTCTGGTCTATATCTCATCAATATAGATGACAAAAAGATAAAAGCTCAGAAAATGGGCACAGTGCATTATAACAGGCTCTGTTCCACATTTATTTATTTATTTAGGAAATTGAAATGACAACCCTTTGAGTCATAGGCTCATTTCCAAAGGCTCCATGTCAGAATAAAACATAGACATTCATACAGTACATACATAGAATAAATGTGGGTGAGCAATCATACAGAGTATAAGTACAATGAGCATGGGTTAATGCCTATACATTTGGTAGCTAAAACAGGGCAGAGCTATCGACATATTTACCTAATGAGCGGTTAAGAAGTATACAATTGGTAGCTAAAGCAATACATAATATGAGTTGGTAGTAAGCCACCTCAGGGAGGCCTTGTCTTATACATAATACAATGCACTCATAGTCCAGTGCAACTATATGGTAACTGAGGGAGTTGAGGAGCCTGTAGGCTAGAAATAGTGAGGGCTCTCCACTGCCAGGCCAAGAGCGGGTGCGTGGCCTAGTGGCATGGTGCAGGATCCACAGGTTACCAGTTACACTGACATTGATGTGAGGAGAGGATATGGGCCCTTAAGGCAGATTTAGAAGGACCTAGATTGGTGATTGATGTTATGGCTGGTGGGAGGGCATTGTACCAGGATGGAGCTCTAAGGGGGGAGGATTGCTGGGCCAGGGTGGTCCTGACCCTAGGCACCTTCCAGATAGTTTTTGGGGTGGCCCATGTGGATGCTGAGATGGTGGCTGCCTGAAGAGAAGCCATGACACCTATTGGGGTTAAACCAAGGTGGATTTTTTTGGTGAAGAGATAGGTCTGGCATAATAGTCTTTCCTCAAGGAGAGGATATTGGTGAGCGCATATAGGGGGCAGGTGTGTATATTTCTGTCAGCACCAGAGATGAGCCGGCAGGCCTTATTGATGACTACTTGTATTTGATGAAGTGTCGTAGGGTTGGTGGCAGCATAGATTGTGAGGCCATAGTTCACCAGTGATAAGATTGAGGAGGTAATGGCTAGGTGAAGTGCTTCAGGTGGCAGGCAGTCTTTATGTCTGTACAGGAGACCAATTCGGGTGTTGGTAGCGGAGGTGAGGATTTTTATATGTTCGTGGAATGAGAGGGAAGAGTCAAATGTAATACTGAGATACTTGTACTTTTGGACCTGTTCCAGTGGGATGAGAGAGGTGGAGAGTATTTCCAAGGGGAAATCCTTTGATCTGTTTTGGCGGTGGGCATAGAGCATCGTCTTAGTTTCTTTAATGTTGACCACCAATCTGTGTTCAGCAAACCAGTGTTCAATCTGAGAGAAGGAGTTTTGTAAGGTACACTGGAGAGAGAGAGAGGATCAGGATGTGCGGCATAAAGAACAGCATCATCCGCATAGTGGAGAAGGTTGCTGGGCAGGATTTAGGCAGGACATTGAGGTAGATGCTGAATAGCAGTGGACCCAGGATAGATTCCTGGGGAACTCCTGAATGCACAGGCAGCATAGTAGATATGATATTATTAATTTAAACACATTGGGTTCTAGATGAATGATAGCTGGAGTACCATGAGAGTGGACAATGAGAGACTCCAATTTGTTGTAATGTGTTAAGAAGGAGGGGGTGAGAAACCATGTCAAAGGCCTTTAAGACGTCTATAGTAAACATGGCCCCTGCGAGGTGCCCCTTGTCAAGCGTGTAGTGCAGGGAGTTAGCGAATTCTGTGAGGGCGGTCGTAGTGCTATGACTAGCTCTGAAACCATGCTGCTCCCTACATAAGAGGTTGTGTGTGAGGAGGTAGTCAGTGAGCTGATAGGCCATGATCTTTTCAAGGGCTTTAGAGAGTGGGGGGAGAATTGAGATGGGCTGGTAGTTGTTTGGGAGGGAGCTGTCACCACATAGAGGCAGTATGGCGCAGTGGGTTAAGGCTCTGAGCTGCAAATCTGGAGACCTGGGTTTGAATCCCACAGCCCCCTAGGTGCATACTGTGTGACCCTGAGCAAGTCACTTAACTTCCTCGTGCTCCCAGGTTGCACCTGCAAACAAGCTCTCAGCTTAGTGTGTCTTACCTGGTAAAATAATTGGTAAATAAATAAATAAAAATAAATAAATAAACATTTCAGTATTGGTGTTATCACTGACATTTTCCATGAGGTTGGGAACTGGCCCAGGCGCAGGGACAGATTTAGAAGGTCCGTGAGTGGAGAGATAACTGAGTCTAGCGCAAGGCATAGGATACACATATCGAAGGTATCTTTGCAGTAATTGGAGCTCTGGAGGGCTTTGGACAGGTAGGCTTTCGCTTCTGTAGGGGTAATGACTCTGAGTTTGAAGGGGGGTGGAGGAGTTCAGGCGGTGGGGTAGGCTGAATTGGATAGAAAAAGTTGCTAGGGAGGACTGAGCTGAGGTCTGAGAAGGTGGAATTGAAGCAGTTAGCTATGTGAAGTGTGTCTGTGGTGGTAGTACTGTTAACACTAAGTTGTGAGGGGGGGAAGGCGTGATTTACCATTAAGCTCCTTGATGTTATCCCAGAACTTTCTTTTGCTACCCCAGGAGGTGGCTAGAGCGCTTCTGTAGTGCTCTGCCTTGGCCTTGCGGATTGCCCAGGTACACTTATTGCGGGCAACATTATAGGCCTGCCTATTGCTTAGCAAACCAGAGGCAGTGGCATGATGCCAGAGGTTGTCACTCATTTTGAACTGTTGTAGGAGTTCTGGGGTGTTCCAGGGGGCACTTGCTTTGCATTTGTTCCTATTTCCCATAACTAGAGATATACATACTGTATCTGCCTGCATATAAGAAATATACCACCAGTAAGAAGAGACAACAGGTCAAAGCAACAAATGAAACAATGTCAACATCTGCTGACAGCATCTGTTAGCTCAGAGGATACCACTGCAAAGAGAACAAGATTGAGGCTAGCATGGTCTCCTCCATCATTTCACAACATGACAGGAGTGAACTGTTATACTGACTGTAGCATGCAAGAATGCCTGCATTTGAAATGCTTCCTGGTACTCATCACAGCATCAACAAGTGCTAGGTTTGCAGATTCAGTGAAAATATTAGTGGATTCTGATACCAATATGCAAAACTCGGAGGACAAATAGTATGCAGTGGAAAATTAATGTTTAGCACACATCACATATGAATGCTCAGTACATTTCAGTTGCAGATAAATACCTTTGAGCCAGGAAGGCTCTTTTACAAAGGTTCCATGTCAAGTGGACGAGAGACAAAATTTACATAAACAATTTACAGAACATTCAGAGTACACAATTGGTTACAGGCTGTACAGGTAGCAGGCAAATATGCCAATAACAGTATCAGAAGTGTTACAAGGCAAGGAGTGCAGTTTGACATTCTAAACTGGTCACATTAAAAAACAGGAAAAAGAGTCAAACAGATAAGAACTACATAGCAAGGTGGGAGCAGCCTGAGGGGGATTTGTCATAGTATAAGGGGATTGGTGTGAAGGGAAGAGCAGGGATAGGGGTAGCCCCCCAAGAGGTTTTGTCAGGGAGGGAGAGGAATGAAGGGGGGAGGTAAGCAGAGGGGTGAAAAGTTTTGATGGTGATTAGTCACAGGTATTTATTTGTTGCATTCACATTGCTTCTTTTGGGCCAGAAGGATTAGCAGTTCTCTTTTAAAGGGTCAAATTTTTGTGTGTTCCAGGGTGGTAGGAGGGAGTTCATTAAACCAGGTGGGCCCACGATAGGAGAGAGAATGCTGTGCAAGGCTGATTCTTTTGAAAAGTACATGGAGCACACCCTTAGCTGAGCTCCTGGTGACTTTTGAGGAGTAGGAGCGCTGGAACAGAGCTGCGGTGGAGTAGGGAGTGGGTCCAAGGAAGGCTTTTTTGCCTATTAGACAAGCCTGATACTTTGCTCTTAGGTGTAAGGGGAGCCAGGCAGTAGAGGAGTAGTGGGCGCAGGTATGGGTTCGGTGTTTAGCCCCCAGGACCAGGTGGCAAGCCTTATTGAGTAGTACTTTTACTCGATTTAGGGCTGAGTCTGTGGCAGCACTGCAGATGATGAGGGCATAGTCAATGATCGACAGAATGGAACTTCGAGTGACTAGGCTTAGAGCCTCTGGGGTCATGGCTTGCCTGTGCCTATAGAGGATTCCTAACTTAATATTAACAGATTTGACTACATGCTTTACATGGTGTACAAAGGAGAGGGTGTCATCAATATGTACCCCGAGATATTTCAAGGTGGTGACTTGTGTGATGACCCACCTCTCCCTCTGGGCTGAAGCAGCTTTTAGATTGGTGTCTGTCCTCAGGTATTCGCTGCCACCAGCCGGACTTCTTCCAGCACCTCCTTCAAGTTCATAAACTTGAATAATTACGTGCAATTGCACAAGTTAAAGTCTGGTAGTGTGTCTCTCTCAGGTGGCGGATGCTACACAGAGTTTACCTCAGCCAGTGGAAACCAAATATTATGTTAGAAAAATGACATCACATTCACAACTATTGAGCAAATAAATCGCTTTTTACTTAAAAGAAAGTGCACTGAGCATTTACAGGATATATATTTACAACACAAGAGAATAACACTAATACAGGAAAAGTAAACAAATGTTTTTTAAATAAAAGATGGTAAAAGAAAAAGGCTATTACTGCAATATGCTAATACTAAACTTACCCTTCCCTGTCCTTTCAAAAGACCACTGTGCCCTATGCTAACTGCCAGCTCCCATGGACATAGCTAGAAGGATAGGCTCTAATCTTAGTTACTCCCTCCAGCTTCCAAAGTAAGAGGAACCCCCTTCTCTGTCTTTCAGAAGATTATATACTCTCTTGAAAATAGGTCACTCCTATTCTCCCTTTGAATGCACCAGCCATCTAACATGTATGTATTTAATTGTCCCAATCAGAGTGAACACCTATCAGTGACCAATTATATTCCCTTTTACCCTTAAGTTCATATTTGAGTGAACCAATCTCTTCAAAATGGCCTGTGTATGTGGACATGTCCACTCGAGATTTATGACCCAGATCTTATCTAGCCAGATGCTGCAGATACTGCTAGACAGTGGATTTTAGCCTGTGTGTGTTTTTTTTTCAAACTGCTAAAAAAAACACCAGCTAGAGAATCCAACCACCAAGCACATAATCCAAACCATTAGCTCTTTCCTTTCCATTTCTGTCACATCTCCCCCCCCCCAGATAATGAAGGCGTGTCCCTTGGGCCACCCCAAGTGACACAGCTGTTCATGCAACTACTGGGAAGTGCCCAAAGTATCCGGCCATGTCATTAGCCCTGTCTAGAGAGCCCATCTGCATTTGCATTTTGTTTGCCACTGCGATGCTGGATGGTCTTGTTGTATGCCTGCAGTACCAAACTCCAATGCAGTAGTTTTCCATTTTGCCCACTTGACCTATGAAGCCGTATCAGGATTATGATCTGTGACCACAGTAAATTCTCCCATATAGGTAAGCGCAGCTTCTGAAGGACCCACACTATTCCAAGCATTCCTTCTTGACTGTGGAGTATGCCTCCTCTCTGGACAAAAGCCTCCGGCTGAGGTACACAACTGGGTGCACCTCCCCCTGCTGGGTAACTTGGCTCAGCACAGTCCCCTGCCCATGATCTGAGGCATCCACATGGACCATAAACTTTAGACTATAATTGGGGCTGGCAAATACAGCTGGGCTGCTTAAGGCCTTCTTTAGCTCCTGGAAAGCAACCTCACAGCCTTCTGACCACTTCACTGTATCTTGCTTTCCCTTCTTGGTTAGGTCTGTCAGGGGCTTAGCCAGATCGCTATAGCGAGGAACAAACCTTCAGTAGTACCCTTCTATCCCCAGGAATGCCCTTACCTGTTTCTTGGTGGTAGGAGTGGGCCAGGTCAGGCCAGGATGGCATCAACCTTGGCAGGCTCTGGGCGGATGTGTCAACTACCCACCCCGTGCCCAAGGTAGGACACTTCTGCCATACCTATCTGGCACTTTTCCACCTTGACTGTCAGACCTGCATTCTTTAACCTGTGGAACACATCCCGTACATTCTTGATGTGCTCATCCCAGGTCTGGCTGTATATGGCTATATCATCCATATAAGCCAATGCAAACTCACCTACCCCAGACAGAATACGATCCACAAGCCGTTGAAAGGTGGCAGGTGCATTCTTCATTCCAAATGGCATTACCTTGAATTCGTATAAACCAAATGGAGTAACAAACGCTGATCTCTCCCTGGCTACAGGGGTCAGAGGTACCTGCTAATAGCCCTTTGTTAGGTCTATTGTGGTCAAATACTTGGCTCCCCCAAGTCGCTCCAGGGTCTCATCTGTTCTGGGCATGGGATAGGTGTCAGACTCCGTGCAGCTATTAAGCTTCCAGTAGTCAATGCAGAATCGCGTGGTGCCATCCCTTTTGGGGATCAATATCACGGGTGATACCCAGGGGCTACTAGATTCCTGGATTACGCTAAGTTCCAGCATCTCCTTGAGCTCCTCTTTCACTGTCTGCTTAACGTGATCAGGTACCCTGTAGGGGAACTGTTTCAGGGGAACCTGGGTCCCTGTATCCACATGGTGCTCTGCCATCATGGTGTACCCCGGGTTTCCCTGTGAACATGTCCTCAAATTCTCTCAGCACACCCCTAATTTCTTGCACCTGGGCTGGCATCAGCTGTTCAGAGAGGGTAAGGTGGTTCACAGAGGATGCAACCCGGGCATCCCCAAGGAGGTCCACCAGTGGATCCATCTCAGTTTCCTCCTCTGGGGCACTGCATACAGTGAGGACCATTTCCCCCTGTCATGGTAGGGCTTCAGCATGTTAACATGATACACCTTTCACCTGCATCTCCTGTCTGGTAGTTCTATCATGTAATTGACATCACTAACCTTTTGAACAATGGAGAATGGGTCCTCCCATGCTGCCTGTAATTTATTCTGTTGGACAGGGATGAGTGCCATCACTCGCTGTCCCACCTCATATTCTCTGGCTCGGGCTCCACGGTCATACCAGACTTTCTGCCGCTGTTGTGAAGTGGCCAGGTGCTCCTGAGCAAACCCCATGAGCTCCTTAAGGTGAGTTCTGAAGTGCAGGACATACTCCACAACAGGCTCCCCTTGGGAGGCACGGTCACCCTCCCATTCATCCCAAACCAAATCTATGGGCTCCCGCACCCTATGACCATATAGGAGCTCGAAAGGTGAGAACCCTGTGGACTTCTGTGGGACTTCCCTGTATGCAAATAGGAGATGAGGCAAATATTTGTCCCAGTCCCTCTTATGCTGGTCAGCAAAAGTTCTTAGCATGGTCTTAAGGGTTGAATTAAATTGCTCCACCAGACCATTAGCTTGGGGATGGTATGGGAGGTTTTGAGCTGCTTTACCCCACACTTCTCCCACAAACTACTCATTAACCCTGACATGAAATTGGCACCCCGATCTGACAGTATCTCCTGGGGAAAGTCCACCTGGCTAAATATTCCCAACACTGCATCCGCCACTGGTTCTGCCTCAGAGGATGTTAGGGCCACTGCCTCTCGATATCTTGTGGCATAGTCGACAACTACCAGGATATACCACTTGCCAGTGCGACTTGAGGTGCTCAATGGCTCCACTATGTCCACAGCTACCCGCTGCACTGTGGACAAGTCCTGCAATAATTTGTCACATCCTTGCCAATACCATGCCAGAAGAAATTGTTGGTCAGATGCTTTTTTGTGTGCCTCACCCCCAAGTGTCCTGAAAAAGGGATATCATGGGCAAGGGCCAAAAGCTGCTGATGGTGAACCTTAGGGACTACCAGCTGCTGGAGAATCTCACCTTCTAGCTCTTTCTCTGTTGTACATTCTCTGTACAACAGCCCATTGTCCCAGTAAATGGACTCTTTACTCCTCTGAGGGTGCTCAGCCCTATGAGCTATTTCCCTCAATTTTCCCAAGGTAGGGTCAGTTCGCTGAGCAGCACTCAGCTGCCCTCATTTGACCCTTCCCAGCGCCCCTTCAGAAGGAAGTCCTGTGGGCTCCTCTATTTGTGACTGGGGTTCTGGACTGCTGCTTCTAGCCAGCCCCTCCCGTGTGCTAGCCACTTCCTCAGCTGCTTAGGGAGGGGCTGGACCACCTTGAGTCACCCCCTCTTCACCCTCAGAAACCTGCCCTTATTCCTGACTATGAGTTACAACACACACTAGTTTTTTCCTGGGGTCCAAATCATTCCCCACAATCACATTTACAGGGAGGTCCTTTACAACCCCCACCTCCTTTTCTCCATGCCCCCTTCCCAGCTCAGAAAGACTCTAGCCATTGGTATTTGGACTGCTGGCCCTGTGAATGCCCAGACTTTGGAGTATTTCCCAGGCACCATCTGCTCTGCCCAGATGAGATCCTACCTCACCAGGGAGATGTAAGCACCTGAGTCCCTCAGTCCCTGTGTTACTGTCCCATTAACTACAATGGGATGCATATTTTCATCAGAGGAGAGTGGTTCTTCAGGCTGGATACTCCCCACAAACACACCGGTGCTATTTTGATCACCTCCTCCCCCATGCCTCTGCCCCTTAACCAGTTTCTGAGGGCAGTTATATCTCAAGTGCCCCACTTGATTGCAAATATGACATTTCTTGGGTCCTGTCTCTTGAGTCCCTTTAGAACCAGAGGGTTCTGCTTTGGCCTCAGGTGCAGGCTGGTTTCCTTTGGGCTGCCCCCCATGGGATCCCTTATAACCATGTGCTGCGCCCCCACCATAAGACTTACGCTGTGCATATGGCCGGCTAGACAGATACATGTCAGTGCTCGCTGCCACCTCTTTTGAGGAGGTGCACGCCCTGTCTAGGAACCATACACACATATCCTCAGGTACAATTTTAAGAAATTGTTCTCTCACCAACACATCTTTGATTAGTTCTACAGTGTTTGCGTTAGCCCCCTCCACCCACCTATCAAGGTAAGTACACATTTGAACCTCCTGTTCTGCATAACTGTCTTCTGGGCTTTTCTTCAACTCCCTAAATTTCTTTCTGTAAGCCTCAGGAGTTAATTCAAAATGTTTCAACAACACTGTTTTAACTTATCATAATCAGCATAGTCTTCATTACTCATTTTAGAAAATGCATGCAAAGCCCTCCCCGTAAGTAAGGTTGTGAGATAAGTTGACCAGGAAGCCTTAGTCAATTGGAATTGGTCACATACTCTCTCAAATGACCTTAAAAAATAAATCAAGGTCATCTCCCTCTTTAAACTGAGGGAACAATTTGGAATTAAGTTTGGCTTCATGAGGCAAACTCACTCCATCATTACTCATGGTTTGCTGGCTGCGCTGGGTCATTATCTCCTTCTCATGCTGTTGTCTCTGGAATTCATGCTGTCATTCTCTTTCGCTTTCTTCACATTCTTTCTCTCTGTCTTGGCTTTCTCTTTCTCTTTCTTCAAGTTCTTTCTCTCTGTCTGCCAGTCTCTTTTCTTCCAGTTCTTTCTCTGCTTCCAGTCTTTTTCTTCCAGTTCTTTCTCTGCTTCCAGTCTTTTTGTCTCTGCTTCCCATCTTTTTGTTTCTGCATCCAACCTTCTTGCTTCTGCTTCAGCATCCAGTCTTTTCACCTCCAGCGCCTTGTCTTGCAGCAATAGCTGCAGTCACAGAGCATCAAGCTGGCTTGGGGGTCTGCTGCCTCAGTTCCTGACTCACTCCCACTGACTGTCTGCTTCTGGTCATGTGCCATGAGGGTAGCTAGGAGGTCTGCCCTTTTCTTGTGTTTTAGACCTTCAAGCTGAATCCCCTTTTCCTGGCACCTTTCACAGAGCTGTTGCACAGTAAGCAAGTCATACTTCATGGAGCTCATGCTCTAACCCTACACTATACTGTGCTAACTGGGAAAAAAAAAACAGTTGTGCAAATGTATTCCCTTATATATCCTGTTTTGCAATGCTAAGGTAAGTGTTCCACTGGCAAACTCTGTATCTCAGTGTGCTACTCAGTCTGCTGTCACCACTGCCAACCAATTGTGACAACCCACCTCTCCCACTGGGCTGAAACAGCTTTTAGAGAGGTGTCTGTCCTCAGGTATTTGCTGCCACCAGCCGGACTGTCTTCCAACACCTCCTTCAAGTTCACAAACTTGAATAATTATGTGCAATTGCACAAGTTAAAGTCTGGTAGTGTGTCTCTCTCGGGTGGCAGATGCTACACAGAGTTTACCTCAGCCAGTGGAAACCAAATATTATGTTAGAAAAATGACATCACATTCACAACTATTGAGCAAATAAATCACTTTTTACTTAAAAGAAAGTGCACTGAGCATTTACAGGATATATATTTACAACACAAGAGAATAACACTAATACAGGAAAAGTAAACAAATGTTTTTTTAAATAAAAGATGGCAAAAGAAAAAGGCTATTACTGCAATATGCTAATACTAAACTTACCCTTCCCTGTCCTTTCAAGAGACCACTGTGCCCTGTGCTAACTGCCAGCTCCCATGGACATAGCTAGAAGGATAGGCTCTAATCTTAGTTACTTCCTCCAGCTTCCAAAGTAAGAGGAACCCCCTTCTCTGTCTTTCAGAAGATTATATACTCTCTTGAAAATAGGTCACTCCTATTCTCCCTTTGAATGCACCAGCCATCTAACATGTATGTATTTAATTGTCCCAATCAGAGTGAACACCTATCAGTGACCAATTATATTCCCTTTTACCCTTAAGTTTATATTTGAGTGAACCAATCTCTTCAAACTGGTCTGTGTATGTGGACATGTCCACTCAAGATTTATGACCCAGGTCTTATCTAGCCAGATGCTGCAGATACTACTGGACAGTGTATTTTAGCCTGTGTGTGTTTTTTTTCAAACTGCTAAAAAAACACCAGCTAGAGAATCCAACCACCAAGCACATAATCTAAACCATTAACTTTTTCCTTCCCATTTCTGTCACAACTTGTTCAATGTCATCCCCTTTCTGGCTATGGATAGTCAGGTGTTCAGCATTTCTTTTGGCATATGGCAAAGTTAGGTGCATAACTTTTGTTTTTTTATAGTTTAGAAGGAGTCTGTTTTGGGTAAACCAGTTCTCAAGCATGGCAAAGCAATACTGTAGGTTTTGTTCTATTTCTGATGTGTGGCCACCAGGCACTGAGATAACTGCATCATCTGCATACAGCATTTTAGTGGGACAGGCTTTGGGAAGGGAGTTAATAAAGAGGTTGAAGAGAAGTGGCCCTAAGATCGAGCCTTGGGGAGCCCCAAGGGTTACCTTTTTAAGTTCAGAGGTTACACCCCCTATCCTCACACACTGTGTCCTGTGTGAGAGGTAGCTATTTAACCAGGAGATGGAATCTACTGACAGTCCTAGGGTCCTCAGGTGTCTGAGAAGGATTTGGTTGGTGACTGTGTCAAAGGCTTTGGTGAGGTCTATGAAAATAGACCCCACCATTTGGCCCCTGTCAAGGGCTTTGTAGATGTCAGAGGTAAAGTCGATTAAAGCTGTGGTGGTGCTGTGTCTGATATGAAACCCGGGCTGCTGCAGGCAGTGCAGATTGTACTTGTTTAAGTATTCAGTTAGCTGGTCTAAAACAACCCTTTCTAATGCCTTAGATAGAGGTGGTAGTATTGAGATTGGGCGGTAGTTTCCCAGGTTAGTTCTGTCCCCATTTTAAACACTGGGGTGACCGAGGCAGTCTTCCACCTATCTGGGAAGATTCCAGTGTGCAAGGAGATGTTGAAAAGTATGGTTAGTGGAGAGGCATGTTCATCCAACGTTAGTGCTACCAACTTCATGTCTAGCAAGTCACTCCTGACCCTGGTTTTATTTAGGATTTTTTTGACATATTTTATGGTCTGGGCCCTAGTTATTTGCTAAAGTAGAATGGTGATTGGCCTGGTTTAGGGGTGAGAGGAGGGTTTCGGTCAATGGAATCTGTTGCTGGTGGGGTGTGGAGAAATTCAGGGGGGAGGACAGAGCTGAGGTCTGTGAAGGCATTATTGAAGGCATTGACCAGGTCAATAGGTTGCTGTAATGGGCCAGATGTGGTTACTATGAGATCCGGTGGAGCTCTGGATTCTTTGCCAGTGAGTGACTCAATGCTATTCCAGAATTCCCTGCCATTGCCCCAGTTTCTCTTAAGTTGTTCTCTATAGTAGGTAGCTTTGACATTTCTTACTTGCCTAGTGCACCTATTGCTAGCCTCTTTGTAAGCAGCAATGTCAGATTGCCTGCCTTTCTCCCTGGCAATATGTCAGTGGTTGTCCCATTGTTTCATCTGGGCAATTAGAGTACCAGTGAGCCAAGGGTTAGAGGCTCCTTTAATTTTGACAGTTCTGACAGGGGCAAATATTTCACAAGCCTTGTTAAAGGTTTTTATGCGGTAGTCAAGAGCTTTATTAGCATCACTGCAGCCTGCTAAGGGGGACCAGTCTGCTTCCTTCAGATACCTCTTAAAATTGCCTACAAGCCCCTGTTTGAGGTAGCATTTTTTGGAGAACTGGGGGTCTTTAGGGCCCTTATTAGTCCAGGAGCATAGTAGTGGTGAATGGTCGCTTAGGGTGTCGGGCAGGACAGTAACAAGTTTGATATGCACAGGGTTGTTGGCAAGAAGCCAGTCTATGAGCGTACATGTGCCGGTGCGGTAGTTCAGCCTTATTGCCTGCATTACCATCTGAGTGAGATATAGGCCATGGATTTGGTCCCTCATGGTAACAGAATCCTGGGCAAGCCAATTTGTGTTAAAGTCCCCTAGGATGACCTGCTCACATTCTTTATTGATCTTGCTAAGGTGGTTGAAAAATAGGTCAAGTCCACGGGCTTGCTTGCCGGTGGGTATGTAGACAGTGGTCAGAGACATTGCTTTGCCTTGACATCCTATAGATAGCTTGATGGAGAGAAGCTGAGCTTCAGTAGTGTTTACACTGAGTGGCATAACCTGGCCACTTATTTTGTTACTCAGATAGACCAAGCACCCACCCCCATGCTTGGCTTTTCTATCTAGTCGGAAGGAGGTGTATCCATCAAGTGAGATGGAGAAATCAGGTATTTTCAGAGACAGCTACGTTTCAGTGAGCGAGATAATTAACGGTTTGTGGACAGCAACCCATGCCTGGAATTGGGGTAGTTTGGGAAGGCGACTCCCAATATTAATTGATGCAATTTCTAGGCATCCGTTGGTTGTGGGGTACCCAGTGCCAGGAGGTCCAGGTTTGGGGTGAATGTTCCTGGAAATCAGTAACAGTATAATCACCCTGGAGAGGTATCACTTCCACCAGGTTTTAGTGATCCGGGACTTTCTGTGCCTTGTATTGTATTGCCCTGGTTTGGTATCTGCTGTTTAGTGGTATATGTGCACATCAGGGCCATGGCAACCTCCGGAGTTGAGGGGGGTCTGGTTCATTCTTTCTTGGAAAGAGAACCTCCAGAGGTTGCTGGATACAGGATCTGGGTGCTTCGATGTACCATATTTGTTAGCTACAGTGCTAATTAGTGAATGCATGGCACTAGGCTGGGTCTCCGTATGTTTGCCATTAGTAATTCCAGCCAAGGGGGGAAGGATGAGTAAGGCCAGAAGATAAGTGTGCCAGGGAAAATAATATTCTAGAAGCACAATATTAAACATGGTGTCAGAATCTGGAATACCCTTTAGGAGAGGGGGAGAGATTCTGAAGGGATAACAGCCAGGGAACAGTGAAGCAGTAGTTATCGGTTAAGCAAAGGAATAAGGCTAGAAGAGGTGGGGTGGAAGGGCCAGTTAAAATTAGCACACAGGAATTAGGAAGCAAAAGCTTATATTTAACCGTATTGTGTGAGCCGAGACCTGAGGTTCTTGCTCATAGCAGCGCTATCTGTATATGGCAGGGAGCTGAGCAGCCTCTAGTGGTGAACTTCTATAGGCTGCAAATGGAGAAATTGACTGATTGGTTCAGTCAGCAGCCAAGTCCCTATAAAAGGGCGTGTTCACCAAGGGTGGTGGGGAGCTGACATGGAGCATCGGTGGGGCCTCACTTTCCCCTTTTCAGGTCCGTGAATGTTTCACTGCTCGGGACTGCGTAAGCTGCATACTTTAGCTCTTAGCTCCTGATTTTGTTCTGGGGGGTTGGGGAGGGCGAGATCACTGCAGTCCTCTCAACCTCTGCGTCTGGGACCTCCGTCGGTCAGTCCATTTGAGCTGTGGAGAACAGGAGAGGAGGTAAGAATATATGTAGGCAAAAGCCAGACTATGCGGGAGGGAGGGAATGGTAAGCACAGGCTAGGTGGGGCAAACAGAGATGTGGAGCCCAGGCTGTCAAATTACAGCTGAGAAGCAGACAGGGCTGGGATGTTACACTACAATTAAGGTGAGCTTTCAGATCCAAACAACTCTGGCATCAGAAAATCACTGCGAGCCTTGAGAGATAATTAAACAGGCAATCAGGTAATTGCTAAATAACAGCTCACTGCAAGTAAAATCTTTGGCTAGCGAGCAAATTAAAGTATCAGCAGTTGGTAGCTAAACCCAGCTCTTCACATGATATTTGGATTGCCATTCAGAATATTATAAAAAGAGGCTAGCAATCACTATGCTGTAAGGAAAGTGACTAAACAGTGAATCTACGGCTTAAGTTCCAGTAAAGTTACAGTAGGTTGTAGCTAGACAGCTTCTTACAGGAACAATTAAAGTACCAGTCAGAATATGTTAAAAATTAAGGCAAGCAGGCACAATGCTGTAGATGTAGAGACTATCTTCTCATGTACGCCGACTGCAGTCAGTCCTGGTGTAAATTTGAATTTGGAAAATGGCACCACTTTCCCCTCAACAGGTCCGCGGATGTTTCACTGCTCGGAGCTGCGCAAGCTGCTTACCTTAGCTCTTGATTTTGTTCTGGGGGTTGGGGAGAGTGAGATCACTGTAGCCCTCTCGACCTCTGCATCTGGGACCCACTGTTGGTTGGTCCCTTCAAGCTTAGCTCCTGATTTTGTTCCAGGGTGGGGGAGGGTGAGATCACCGTTGCCCTCTTGACCTCTGCGTCTGGGACCCTCTGTTGGTCGGTCCCTCCGAGCTTAGCTCCTGATTTTGTTCTGGGGCTGGGGGGGGTGAGATCACCATAGCCCTCTCGACCTCTGCGTATGGAACCCTCCATCGGTCAGTCCCTTCGAGCTGAGCATGTGAACACACAGAAAGACTACAAAATATCTCACTTTAAAATGTATTTATCATACCTAAATTCAGTAACAAAAAAAAACTAGCATAAAAAAGCAAAATTTACAGTACTTAACATATGTAATCATTTCATGTGCTACAACACTTTCTGAGCACTCTTAAGGGTGCTAAATTATGTTTACAATATTGCTTGCTGGTTACCAAATTTCTACAATATTTTCTTTTTTTTTCCGTTAAGATTTATATTAGATAAGACATATACATTGAAATATAAGTCATATAAAACAAGTTTCAGATATATCAATGAGCACTGACATGGCATGGGCTGTTCATTATGGCTTGTACATTATTCTAAAACAAACAGTAAGAGGTATTACTAGTAACTTGTCAGTGTCAGTGGCTCAGCAGGTAGCACACTCACCTCTGAGGCTGGGAGATCAGAGGGCTGTCAGAGTGCTCTGGGTTAGTTCCCACACCTGGCAGAGGGGTGCCAGAGGGCTGTGGGTTCAATTCCCACACCTGGCATTTGGGTTACTATCCCAGTACTTACAGTGTAGTGCAGCATGAGGGGGGCGCTGCACTTCTGAGGTGTCGTCTTTCGGATGAGGCATTAAACCGAGGTCCGTTCTGGTGGTAGTTCAGGTGGATGTTAAAGATCCCATGACACTTATCGAAAAGAGTAGGGGAAATTTTTATTATAACTTCAAAATAATATTACAATACATGTTTAAAGGCACATAAAATAAATATACAAATCAAAACCCTAAAAAAGTAAATAAGCATTACCATCATGCGTCCTAGCGTGATTATGAAATTAAGTACAGAGTATAACACAATCTTTCCATTCCAAGGAACTCAAAAGCATAACTAAAAAGCATTAATGCATACTATCCCCTATTGTAAAAAGTGCTGTCGGAATCAAACATTGAAACAAGAGAAAAAGCATTAAAGCAAAATAAAGAAGAATTAAGTATTTCAGTCATACCTTTTATAACACAATTCTAAATGAGACATATAAACTTAAACAAAGGATAAATCTTCACAATAAACCACTTTAACACATGCAGGTATTAAAACAAAACTCCCCGAAGAAATATTCAATCGTATCTTTAGCATTATTTGAGAAACCCCCTCCCACCAAATAAGTCTTTTTAATTCCAAATAGTAGCAACCTTTGAAATATTGAGGGCATATACATACATGTTCCCTCTGGACATCTTGAATTCATATAAAAATGAGACCTAACCCTAAAAGGAGACAACAATTACAAGATGTTTATTACCCTATTTTTCCACCTCAAAGGGTATAAGAAATTTTTTTTTTGAGGAGTGATAGATGCATTCCTAGAATTTTCTATGAGAATTAAATCCTATAAAGTCATCCTCATATGGGTAGAGCGAATCAAAAACCTCAGCAATATCCTGGAAAGAATGAAAGGCAAGACTCTTGAGTACCTACCAGTACCCCATATTTAGACAAATTTAAGGGCATTCACTGTTTTCCAAGGCACAAACAGCTGTTGCTTCTTCCAGGTGGTGAGCCCTAATTTTTTGGTTTTTAAGGAATCCAGGAAATTGCTTCCCACCTCTGGTGATATACCTGTGTAGAAAATAAAGAAGCTTCCTGAAGTTTAATTTTTCTGATAGCGTTCTCTATCATATAAAACAACTAGGTTCCAGAAATTACCATCTGTTGCAAAGTCAAACAGCATCTGACATGCCAGATATAGAATTTACAACATGCCAAAATCACCCAAATAGTGTGTCTCTCATACCAAGACCATGCTGGTGGCAATATTCCTAGCCACAAAATGTCTGGGGAAATGCTGGAGAATGGGGAGGATGGCCAATTTAGAGTAAAAACCTGTCAAATTTATTTTATATATGGGCAATCAAAACATAGATGCTGCATCGTTTTAACTTGTAAAATACAAGAAGATCTGGGGCACTACCTCTCCTCCATCCCTTTGTGCTTGAGGTTCCCCATCACATTTAATTTACCATGCAGGGAAAGCCAGGTCACATCCCACAGTTGTTTTGGAATCCTGGGGGATTTAAGCATTTGTCCTATCAGTGTTTTGTCATGTTGCAGCCTATCTGAAAAAGAGGGCTGTGCCTTAAACCATTTCAAAATAATATATTCATATATGGTTTTCCTAGGTAGGGTCATAATTCGGTTCTTAGATAGCATCCAAAGTTTTAGTTTTCCAAAACAATCTAAAAAATGGACCGGTAACCCCACAAGTGACCGTTGTCTATAGATAGGGCCATGTAGGGACCATACCTGCAAGACGGGTTCTAAATAATCCATTACCCATGGGATCCAAAGCTTATCCTTACTAAGTAGAAGAGGTTTGAGGTTAAAGGTTAGATACGTAGAGGAAAAAAAGGGGATGGGGTTCACCATTTTAGGTCCACCTTGTGATTTGTCCAAAAATAAAATCTCCCTCTTAATGGGGTTCAGACGGCTACCCCAAATACATTTAAAAAAACAGGCATACATTCTGGTTTCCAATTGTTTGGGAGAAGAAAAATGCTGCTAAGATGCAGAAAGGATGCAAGCAAGTAAGTTTTAACCATGTAAACTCTTTTGGGTTTCAACATCCTCCATCTATTCCAGAGCTCCACTTTTCTCTTGAGCAATATCTAACAGTAGTTGCCAGTTTGTAAGGGCTGTATTACCCTCCCCAAACAGAATACCTAAAATTTTACAGGGTTCTTTAACTATAGGGACATATTATATGGTGTCAGAGGTGTAACCTGTATGACCAATTAGTAGGCATTTGCTTTTCCCATAATTAACTTGTGCACCCGTAGTTTCAGTAAATTCAGCAAGTAAAGCCCCTGCCTGGTGGCAGGACTCTGTATCTGCTAAGAGAAGACATATATCATCTGCATAAGCAACTGTACAGATTTCTGTATCTGTATTAGAAAAGAAAAAACCACAAATGGAAGAAAATAAATTAATTTTCCTTAATAGGGGATCCAGGATTAGAATGTTTGAGTATGGGGCTCAAAGGGCAGCCTTGTTGAACCCTCTTGGCAATCGCACATTCTGTCCCCAACCATCCATTGCAATACAGAATTACAGTAGCTTTATAACAACATGCCAGTATCAAATGTACAAATTGTACTGGAATCCCATAAGCAAGCAGACATTCCCATAAATAGCAATGTGATACAAAATTAAAAGCTTTTGTCTAATCCAATGATACCAGGAAACCAGAGAGTTCCTCCTCTCGGCCTTTGTGTGATATTTCTCTGATAAGTATAAGATTGTCCTGTATGATCCTCCCTGGGATGGCACAAGTCTGGGCTGGATGTAGGAAGGAAGCTGCTGCCAATGCTAGCCTATTGCTAAGGATTTTTGTGAATATTTTGAAATCTACATTCAGTAATGCTATTGGATGCCAATTATTTAATGAGGTCCTATCACCTGACTTGTAGAGTAGTACCATGAGGCCCACCCGCATGCTATCAGAGGTAGATTCTGAAGATAACACGGCATTAAATAATGCCACCATTTCATCAGCCAGATGAAGTAGAATGTATTTGTACAGTTCATATGGAATTCCATCTTTAACTGGGGCAGATCCCAATTTTGAAGCGGCCACCACCCCTTGTAATTCCAGAAAGATGATTGGGTGAGTCAGAGCTGATTGATGTTCAGTGGAAATAATGGGTAACTGGCATGAAGACAACCATGTGGTCCTAGCCACTGGACAAGTTGGAAGGTTCGAAAATATCTTTGTTATGTGTTGTTGTATTTCAGTTAAAATATCCATTTTATTCATAAGCTGGGTACCCGACTCAGAAGTGAGAGAGGATATCAATTTCTGATGGTTTTGTTTTCGGCAAAATTGGAAGGGGTTTACAAAATCCTGTTTACCTTGGATACTGAATTTTTGCTCTAGTTCAAGAGATTTTATCCTATCATATTGTAACTCTGACATCTTATGCTTAAGTTCTGTAATTTTATGTGACAGATTTACATTGGAGCTTTCCTGTTAAAATAGAAGTGTATTTAAGTCAGTTCTATTTTGTTTGTATAAGTCTGTTTTAATTTTCCCTTTTAATTTTCT
The DNA here is from genome assembly GCA_016271365.2 of Neoceratodus forsteri. NCBI lineage: Eukaryota > Metazoa > Chordata > Ceratodontiformes > Ceratodontidae > Neoceratodus > Neoceratodus forsteri. The sequence continues at coordinate 884,060,955 of CM028131.1, read as the reverse complement.
GATTTGCTGAAAATATTGTTTTATGTATATTTTTATGTCTTCCCACACTCCAAGGGAGAATCATACAGGAAAAACACTGACTGTCTAGCTATTAAGAGGTCCTTAAAACCTTGTACAACTAAGGGGTCTGCCAAGGGGCTTATATTCATACGCCAGTACCCAGGACCTCGTCCCATCTTATCAAAGTTTGCTATCTCTACGGAGATGAGGGCATGATCTGAAGAAGCCACTGGATGAACTATGGCAGTTTTTATCTCCAAATTTTCCGATATAAACCAGTAATCAATTCTAGTTGCTATAGTACCCCGGAAGAATGTTTTGTGGGGGGAGGGACTCTCTGTCCCAACTCAAAGGCATCTTTCAGACCTGTCTGTGTGAGAAGATTATTCAAACAAGAGACATCACAAAAAATGTTGGATGTCTTTGAACCCGTATCTTTTCTATAGCGGCTACAATTAAAATCCCCTCTTAACAAAATAAAACGTGAAGTAAACAAATAAGGTAATAACATTTGAAATAAGCCTATCCTCATGGCCTTAGCTTCTGGAGCATATACATTAACACACTTGAAATCCATATTAGCAATAGACACATCCAACAATAAAGCATGTCCTGGGACAATGTCAACGTCATGAACCACTTCTGCAGTCTAGTTATTGATACAAATCCCTACCCCACTGTGCGTTTCCGTGCTGCTGGACCAACAGGCAGTACCCCATACCCAAGCTTGGCTGGCCTCAAGAATTTCAGTGTTAGCATGTAATCTGGTATTTTGAAAGTATATAATATCGAAAATAGAGTGTTCAAATTGTGCGTAAGGGCACGTTTCCTTTCTGTTTTAATGCTATTGACATTTAATGAGGCAACAGCCAGATTATATAATGGGGCATTCATTTATGAAATATGTCAAGATTTTTTCTTAACACGAGCCCTAGTGCCCATACTCTTTCTAGGCACTCTAGGTGCACTCTTTTCCATAGGAAGTTCCCTGTCTGACCTCCCATCCACCTGAGAGGAATGTATAGATGCTGAAACTGACTCCATCTCCCTCTCTATATCATCTTCTACCAGGACAGTGTATTGATTATGTATCTGAACAGGGGTAACCTGTGGTATGTGTGAAGCAGGGGTAGTCTTTTTTTTTGCCTCCCTTTCTGGTGACAGTCTAAGGGTCTTCCATAACCCTTGGTGGGGTACATAGACGTGGAACTTGTGGTAGCCTGTTCGGAGGGCACCACTGGAGTAGGAGGTGTATGTACATCTGTTGGTGCAGGGACAGGAGGAGCTATGGTTGCAGAATGTGTAGGCCCCAAAGGGTTTGTAGCTGACTCCGTGGGTGGTGGGTTCATATGACTAGATGTGGGATGGAGGGGGGGGAGTTCCCTGTGGGGACTTATCTGTTTGCCCTTTGAGCAGTGTTAATGTAAAAATTTTGCACCACAAACTCAGCATCAGAGGTACTGTGTGCTGCCCATGGGCAGTCCGTGAAAGAGTGTGCTTCTTCACACAGGCTACATTTAGCCACATTTCTACAATGGTAGGTAAAGTGACCTACGTCCCCACACTGTGCACACTTGACTACATCACATGTTCTGCTTAAATGCCTAGGTGATCCACATTTATAACAATAGCGTGGCTGGCCAGGGTAAAAAATAAAACCCTTATCCCTCCCTAAATAAAAAAAAACTCAGTAAGTGTTGTAAAGCAAGGCAAGGCAAGGCAAAGTTTATTTAAAAACGCCCAATGCTGGAGGCTCTGGGCACTGTACAAAATGAATAAATACAGCATCAAAAAACACAGAATACATCACATATTTAAATACACAGAATAGAATTTATAACGCATCAAATAGATTATCATGTTCTGCTAAATTCCATAATTTAATCACAAAAAGCTTGGGAAAATAGGAGGGCCTTCAGGCAGGCCTTAAAAATATCTACAGTGGGGGCTCCCCTAACCCCAGATGGCAGCGAATTCCAAAGAACAGGAGCAGCAACACTGAAAGCTCTATCTCCAGCAGATCTCAGCCTCATTCTAGGAATTGTCAGGGGACCCCCACTGGAAGAGCGGAAGGGGCGGACAGAGAGAGCAGGTGCAAGAAGGTCTAACAGATAACCAGGGCCCTGCCCATGTAGGGCCTTATAGGTGAGAAGACCCACCTTAAAGAGGATCCTCCACCTTACCGTCAGCCAGTGCAATCCACGCAGCACCGGTGTAATGTGGCAAAATTTTAGCTGCTCAGTAAGTAACTGGGCAGCTGCATTTTGCACCAGCTGCAGCCTGCAGAGAGATCCTCCTGTGACCCCGAGGTACAGCGTGTTGCACTAGTCAAGCCTTGATGTAACTAAGGCATGTATCAAGGTGGGAAGGTCCAGAGGCGGCACAAGGGACTTTATTCTGGTGATATTTCTGAGATGAAAAAAACAGGAGCGGACCATGGAGGATATTTGCACCTCCATAGTCAAATTCCTGTTCAAAATAACACCAAAGTTTCACACCCAAGAGGAGGCCTTCAATGAAACAGCTCCCAGAACAAGTCCAGTTGCTGAATCAGAGGCCAGCCTTTCACACACTCTGTTCGACTCCACCACCAGTACCTCCATCTTATTGGGGTTCAGTTGCAACCAGCTGGAGGCCATCCAGTCATTGATCTCAGTGAGGCAAATGTTTAGCACATCTACCACGTTGGATGTTCCTGGGGCAAAGGAAAGGTATAGCTGGGTATCATCGGCATAACAATGAAAACCCAAGCCATACTTCCTAATGATCACTCCCAGGGGTAGCATGTACACTGCTAACAACACTAGGGCCAGTACCGACCCTTGAGGAACTCCACAAGATAGGAGGCTAGGCGTGGAGAAAAAATTCCCCATCACAACCCGTTGCCTCCTGTTGGTAAAAAAGGACTCAAACCAGTGAATAACAGTACCGGTGAGTCCGCAAAGCTCCCTAAGGCAGTCAAGCAACACACAATGGTCCACAGTGTCAAATGCTGAGGAGAGATGGAGGAGAACAAGAATTGTCCTATCCCCAAGATCTCTTGCCCTGAGGACATCATTCTGCACCCGAACAAGGGCGGTTTCTGTGCTGTGCCTAGCCTGAAATCCTGACTGGAAGGGTTCGTACAACTCATAAGTCATGAGGAGCTCTTCCAACTGAAGCACCACCACCTTCTCAACTACCTTTGCCAAAAAGGGAAGGTTGGATATAGGTCAGTAATTTGCCCTGACCTTCGGGTCCAAAGATGGTTTCTTTAAAAGGGGTCTTACTAGTGCCTCCTTCAAGGCATCAGGAAAGACCCCCCCCAGATAAGGAACACCAGACAATCAGGGCAAACACTGGGCCAATGGTGTCAATGCATCTCATTAAGAAACGCGTCGGCACCGGGTCAAGTTCACAAAAGGTGTGCTTCAGATTGGTTGCCACCTCTATGACCTCATTCACCTTCACCGGTCTAAACTCCCCCCCCCCCCCAACCAGGCAGGGTGTAAACTGGAATCATTCTGAAATAAGTTGATTTTAATATGCCATCCCACATTGCAGAAGCCTACAGTGTTAAGTATTGGTTCAGGGTTCCCATGTAGTTTACACTTTTTTTCCAACCAATACATAATGTCAGCAATGTTCACCCCTTCATTATGAAAAAGAACAGTAATGACTTTGAAAGTCTGTTTGGTCAAAGGTATGGCCTGAAAGTCTGCCCAGGCTGGATTAGTTAACCCATTGATTGTTTCAGTAATGTCTTCCCCACATAAAACCTATCAGGCATATCTTCTTCCCTGCCTAGAAAACGCAGCTGTATGGCATTTCGCCTTTTAGCAAGTTCGATTGCTTTCCCCAATAAACTAGCATAAGTAGGCTGAGAAGGAGCTGTGAGCCCACTAGTATTGTCATCCTCACTAGTACTGTGAACCCCCCCCTCCAAAATGTTATCATTAGGAACCTGAGTGTTAGCATTACCCCCTGTATCAGTGAGCCCTGATTGGGCATTGAAAAATTCATCAGTCATAACATTTTCCATAAGAGAATAAAAAATGTTACCTGAGATGATCTCTGCCTCTAGTGTGTCATTTTGAGGAACAGTGGTCTGGACTGGTGCCCCACCCTCGAGAATGGTAGCTGTAGGAGAAGGGTTTTGGCAGGATGTGGAGGCATGGGCATCACTCATGGAACCACCTGGAAGGGATATCGAAAGGTCAGGGATCCATTCCCCCCCATTCTGTATGTAGCCAACCTGCCTTGGCCTAAGCTTTCTCTGGTGACCATTCTATATCCTTTTTTGGAACCCGTGATCCTTGGTTCTGTGGGACATGCTGCTCTGCATCCAGATTTTCTTAATTTCCAGAAAAAATAAACACTTTTGCATTTTGCAGCATTGTACCAGATGAAACTAGTGAAGTACGTTTCTGCTTCCTTTCCTGTTCAATATTTCATTTTACTAGTCGGTAAGCTTGTTCCATAGCTTGGAATTGTAATTCCGGTTGTGTAATTCCCTGGTTCTCCCGTGCTGCATGATGTATCACTCCAGCCCCTTATTCCAGCCTTCCAGTCAGGAGGATAGCCACATTACAATCCTACACTGTGGTGTCGTTTGCACTGGGCTCAACCGACCTTTGCGGGGAGACATGAGGGGTGATGTGCTGGCCAACCAGAAGGGGAATCCCAGCTGCTCCCTGCTTCTCCCCCAATGAATCACAGAGCTCTTTCTCTCTGTCTCCTGCTCCATCACTCCCAACCTCCATTCTGAAGCACTCACTGTCACTCACTCAGAGAAACAGCTGCTCACAGGAAGTCAAGCCCCAAGCTGGCAGAGTAGGGGGAATTTTACTGTAAAAATTGGACTGCATAACAAGTCGAAAACAAACAAGTACAAAATTAATCTTACAACGCTTTCAGTACATAATTAACAAATGTTTTTCAAGAAAAAATAAACATGATAATGAAATGAAAACTTAACACCATGTTCTACAATTAATCCATAAATGCAAAACTTTTGATGCTGGATATTTGGACACATCATGTTTTAAAAGCTGTTGTAAACCATTTTTTATATTGAGAAAAACAACATTGTGATGCAGCCATTTTTGTTGCAATACTTCTACACATCTTGCCTTCCATAAAAAATATCTAATTATTGCAAAAATAACATAGATCGTATCAGCATGATACTTCCCCAGGAGTCCCGGGTTGTTTCTTTCCGTACATAATAGCTGTATAACTTAAACTTTGGAATCATGCCTCCCCCATTCATTTGCCAACCTATCCCATAATAACTTTGCAAAATCACAATCTAAAAATATATGTTGTTGAGTTTCATTTATTAGGGTACATGTATCCCTTGGACAATATCTATCAGACACCTGCTTGTGTTTATTATTTCCTTTTATGCTGAGTCTCCCATAGTTTCCCCAGCCATAAACAATCCCAAATATATGGGTGAATGTGAGGGTTGACTAATTGTTTTAATACCATTTTCTTCTATTGCTCTGTACACAGCGGGAATTCTATACTTTCCTTTCCCTTTTATTGTAAGTATTTGTCGATACAATTTCTTTCTATCCCATCTACATATTTTCCCAGGATCAATTTCCCATTTTAAAGTCCATGTTATACTCTCTAACCCATAAATAGGCATCACTTCAATTTTCCCAAGTAACCTGGGTTTTTGCTGTAGCCATGGTGCGAGATTGGGACTCATCCAATATTCTACCCACGGTTTCCAGATAACTTCACCTGATCTAAAGAATTTTCCAAAATTATATTAATAAAAAATGCTCCAGAAGAAATCTATGGGGTTGACCATCCCTAAACCACCCTCAGCTTTGGATGTATAAGTAAAATCCCTGTTTACCAGATTCAACCTGGAACCCAATAACCCTTGAAAAGATATACTAAATAATTTCACATGGACCTCTCTAGGAGGTGGGTACACATAACTTATATACAAAAAAATAGGGATGAGCAATGTTTTTATTAACCATACCCTTTTGAGTCTTCTGATGACTATGTTCCTCCACCCAGAGATTATTCTCTCTGTCCGAGAGAACCCCTTCTCCCACTTCTGTGTATTAGAATTCTGAGGTCCAAACACAACACCTAATATTTTTATAGGTTCAAACAAGATTCTTATTCCTCCTACAGTCCCCGAAATTGGTAATGGAGTCTTCCCTAATGGAAATCCTCTACTTTAATTAAAATTTATTTGTGACCCCGATACTGAAGAATAAACTTTAATTACTTTTATTAACGATCTATCATCTGTCGATGCGTCTAAGGTTAATACCACATCGTCAGCATATGTAAGGATCTTTACTGTATTCAGGGAGTTATTTGAAATCCCTAACCCTACAATACCTGGCTTCTTTATGCATAATCTAATGAAAATGTTGATACAGAAAGCAAACAAAAGAGGGCTCAGAGGACACCCCTGATGTACTCCTCTGCAAAACTTAATTTTCTATCAATGCCACCCATTAACATTAACATGATGGTGACATTCTTATATACTATTTTAACCCACCCAAGGAATTTCTCCAGAATTCCAAAGACTTCTAATACAGAAAATAAGAACTGCTGTGACAACCGATCAAAAGCCTTCTCTTGATCCTCCCCTAATACCCAACCAGAGAGTTTTCCTATTTCCCCTCTATAGAATATCTCCCTCAAGGTGATTACATTGTCATATTGTTGTCTGTCTGTCTTGTACTGCACAGGTTTGGACATCACTGATCATACTAGAGGCAATTTTTGAAAGTCTATTTAACATAATCTTATCCAGAATTTTTATGTCTGTATTAAGAAGGCTCAAGGGCCTCCAATTATTAATCTCATTAGATGGACCTTTTTTACAGAGAAGTACTAAAATTGCTTCTCTAATTGTGGGGGCTAATCTATCTTCATTCAACATATAATTATATAAGATTGCTAAACTTGGAGCTAAGGATCCTTTAAATTGTTTATACAACCTGCCCCAAAACCATCTGAGCCTGGAGCAGAATCTGATTTTAATTTATCAATAACAAATAAGATTTCTTCAACTGTGATATCTTTTGTAAGGGAATCAGCATCCTGAATTGCCACCTGTGGTAAATGCAGCTCCTTTAAAATGTTCTGAGCTGATGCGACCTGTGATGAGACTCCAAACGAATTCTGGACTTGCCTTTTAACTATTTCTAAAAGTCCTTGAGGAGATGAGAACGTGTCTCCAGTAGGGCTCAACAATTCTGTTATAATTCTGGATGCCACCCTCTCCTTACATTCCTTATAAGGATCAATGCAAGCCTTATCACAATTAATCTCTGATTTAGCCTCTTGCCCTAAAGATTTGGCCGTTATATTGCAGCTTCTGTAATTGTGCTTTGATTGTCTGAATTTGTATTCCACAATCTTGAGTTGATGTCTCTGTTAGAGATATCAAGTGGTGTAGCTGTTGCCTAAGCTGTAAGTAATCCATGTAGTCATTATTATGTTCCTGGTTTGCTTTATTTTTAAATAACTCTTGCCAGGATATTTTTGTATCTTCTCACCAGGCAGATAAATCATCATAACAATCCACCACAGACAGTCTTGCTGACCAATTTCTCTGCCATAATTTCTGGTATTTTTTTATTTAATAATAAGGATTCACTTAATCTCCATTTATTCTTATTGCATTTGGGTGTATTCTCCCATGTAACCCAACTGCATACTGCCATATGGTCTGAAAATTCACATGCCCATGTTTTAATCGAAAGTACCTTCAGAATACCTGTTACAAATGTGAAATCAATTCTGGTTTTAAGCTTTCCTTTAAAAAATGTAAAACCCTCAGAAGAGTGAAAGCATCTATAAAAATCTTTTAACCCAGCATCAGAAATAATCTGCTGGAGTGCTATGGAGTCACAAAAAAGTTTCTCTGTACAAAGACCTCTATCTTGTCTCTGTAAACTACAATTAAAATCTGCAGCCCAAAAAACTAATTGAAATGTATGTAAAAAATGGTCTTATATCTTTGAACAATGCTGCTCTAAGAGCCTTAGTTTGTGGGGCATATGTAGCTATTAGTCTAATCCTATTTTTGAAATATGAGCTATCTAATAACAGTGCCCTCCCTGGGAAAATATCTACTAGTCTGGTAACTACAAGATTTAGATTGGCCAAAAGAATGCCCACCCCATCATAGAGTTCCATGCCTGTGGACCAAAGGGATGGCCCTACTGTTCAGGCATGAGAAGCTCACCTAAGATCTACATTAGTTTTTAACCTAGTGTCAAGAACACAGATTATATCAGTAGTTTGTTCTTGGAGGGTCAACATTGTGCCTGCTAATTTTTTTCCCCTTTTATACTGTTTACATTCAGAGAGGTTATGGACAGCTGATCAAAGGTATTTAAGGAATGCTCATGAGTTTCAAGAGAGAAAATTATGGAGTCTGAGTTTTCTGTCTGTGTCTAGTTCTTTTAGCTATTGAATCTGATTCCCCCGCTTTCTTCAACATCTGTGCAGAAAACTACCGAGGAAGAATCAGTTTCTTCTTCCTCAGATTCCCCATCCTCAGATTGTAAAACTGCAAATTTATTTTAATTTTTCATGACCTGGGCGTAACTTCTTTTCCTGACCCCCCTAATTTCCTTGACACCACTTTGCCACTTCTTGTCCTTTTAGTTTGGGTGACTGTTTTAAAAGTTTCATCAGCCGGGGAGTGTCATAGCTATCACAGCAGTATCTCTTGTTTCTATCTGCGCATCAGGAGGCACTAACGGTTCAGCATTAGAATTTTGAGTAGGGGTAGAATCTTGTCTAGCCACTAAATTACTTGCAGTGGGTTCTAGTGTCCTTACTTCCTGGACCTCAGGGGTCTCGTTTTGTATTCTCTGTTCTACTCTTACTCTCTCATTCTGTTCTGCCACTTTTTTTGCCTGATGCTGCTGAGCTAAATTAATCAATCCATCATGAGAGGGGCAGTCCTTGCAATTATGTGAGGCCCAGGGGCATCGCCTGTAGGAGTGCCCTGTTTGCTCACATAAATTGCAATGGAATAGGTTTAAATAATTCCCTGATGAGTGTCCAAATTCTAGACAATAACTACATTTCACGGTGTTACATGCTGAGCTCAGATGTGTCCTGGCTCCACATTTGAAACAGGAGTGTGGCTGTCCTGCATAAAAGATAGAACCTCTATCTTTCCCTAGATAAGAGGTACTGGGAAGGTGGGAGGGCCCAGAATTAGTTGTAATGAGCTTCACCCTGACTCTCCACCCCCATCCGAAATCTGCTCACTGTTCAAAGTAGGGCTTGGTCTATTCAAAACTTCACATCTTTGTCAAAGCCAATATAGAATATCTTCAATGTTTACTCCTTCATTTTTAAACATAATAGTTATGTTTTTTACTGCTGGTTTGGATAGGGGGGTGGCATGAAAAGGGACACATAAGGGGTGTTCTTTAGTTTGCTATACTGTGCCCAAAATCTGTCTAGTCCAGAAACATTTTTAAAGCTGATGTCAAAGATGTGATTACCCGGGTGAATCAGCACAAATATCTCAGAAGAGAAAAATTGTAATGATCCTTTTAACAATTGTTTTGCAATAAAAACTCTATCGGGGGATCTATTAAACCTCCTTTGTACAAATGTCAAACTGCATTTCAACAAGGGGCAGGTTCCCCTCTGTTCTGAAATAAATCAGACAACTTAGAAATAGAATCTGACTCCCCACCCCATTATCATTGTCTGTGGCCTGCTCAGGCATACCAAGCCTAACTGGGCCTTCAGCATTCTCCTGAAAATCTTGTACTACAATATCATCATTGATTCCTCAGATTCATGAGAATTAACATTATTAGGATTATTTTGAGTCATTACAGTCACAGATGCTACCTTACCTTGGGGTTTGTTGGAGCTCTTACCTTCTGAGACGTTGGCGGCCACATTTGTATTAGAAGTTGCCAACATAGCTACATATGTTGGATCTATTTTGTCCGGTATCCACTGCCCACTGGCTGTTTATTCCCAGCCAGCATTCTCTAAAGCTTGAATAGGAGACCATCCTGAGCCTCCTATATCTTCAGCATCATGCTCGTACTGTTGGTTTTGAGCTAAAGGTGTTTGTTGTAGTTCTTGAGTCAGTTCTGTCTTTACCAGATTTTTTGCTCCATCCAGGCTTAGATTTGTCTCTTGGAAAAACAAATTCTTGTTCTCCCTGTGAACCTCGCCCCTCAGCCAGAGGTACTTGTGGTGTTATTCTGCTCATTCCACATCCTACATCAAGTCTTTTAGGCACATTCTGCCTTCCAGCAATTTTTTTGTGCTTCAGGCTTTTGGCATGCAGCCATCCGGCTGTTTAAGCTGCCAGCCTGAGCTGAAGATTTAGATTGTGCCATTTTTGTTGTGGTTTCAGATAAGTTCGCCAGCTCTTCGACTTGCAACATAACATTTTGCAAATCACTGTGCTGCATCCCATGCATACTCTCGCCAATATTCTTTAAAGCATTTGCCGCTTCACATTGAGGGGAAACACTTGCCACATCAGCACTCTGTTGTCTCACTCCCTCGCTGACATCGGAATTTACTTGCTTGACAGGCATTTGTGCAACAGAGCAGGAGCTTAAAGATGAGTCTAAATCTTGCACTACCTTTAAAAGGATTTCTCTTCATTGCAAAAGCTTTAAATACTGTTCTGGAGTTAGCGATTCCAACTCCTTTTGAGCAATCGTACCAATGTCTTTTCCCATTACTTTTTCACCACACAAATCCTCCGGTTCAAAACTCAACAAATGAGCCACCGCTAATGCAGCGTCTATGGTTTCTTGTGTTTCAGTGCAGGGAGAGGAGGCCCGCTCCCCTGCACTCTCTACGTCCATCTCATCTTGAGGCTCCTCCATAGAGGCCATCCTAGCCCAGACGGCCAAGGGTTCCCCCTACAGGTCAGTAGGGGTAGTTTTATTGTAAGCACATCGTATACATAAATGAAACAAAATCAACAGATCAAGAGAATCTTAATAAGCAAAAAAAAAAAAGAAAATTAATACTCATACATAGACTATTATCAATTCCCTTTTCCTTTCCCTCCCCTTCCCCCATATGAGAGAACTCTTTAATCATAAATGAAACTGGTTTATCCATCCTATTTACAATACCATACTATATTCACTGTTATAATCTCACCAGCCTAATTGTTCTCTCTCTTATCCCCCTGTCTTATCAACACTAGGCCCGTCCATCCCCTTATTCTTCCTTTCCCAACCTCGGATAGGAGCTCACTACCCTGGGTTGTGACATCCTACCATGCCCCGTACTTTATAGCATTCAATCCTGGTGCTCACACATACTCCTTTTCTCCATCCACCTTCTCTACATCCCGTTTTACCAACTCTTCTCTATGCATCGTGCCCTCCTAGCCTTTCTTCCCCTACCTCCCTCCCCTCCCCCCTACCTTCATCTCTGCCTGGTGTATATTTTTATTTTTATTTTTTTTCTTCCGTTACTTCCTCCTGCAACCTTAGATAACCTGCTTTATCTTCCTATAGACACTTCTATGTATGTAAATACCATGTAATCTGTACAATATCTGTATAATTCTATGTACATACAAACTTCTTTTTCTTCCTCTCTGTAAAGCGTATTATCTGTATTGCTTTGTAAATACCTGTGTTGACCTGTATATACAATTGTTCATGCTCCACCCAGGTCCATCTTGCAAATGAGCTTCTGCTCAACGATGAACGCCTGGTTAAATAAAGACTTGATTGATTGATTGATAATCCATACATAGATATATAGATACATAGACAGTGTCGGCAGATAAGGGCCTATGGCCCACCTAGTCTGCCCATTTGAGTTTGTAACTTCAGTTTATGTTTTCCTAGAACTCTGTTGCCCCTTACCCCTGACTTTCAGAATTCCTTTATGTTTATCCACTATTTCATTTTTATCAGTAAATCTCTACTTTCCCATAACCCATGCTGTAGTAGAAAATATCTTATCTACTCAAGAATTATTTATATTTGACAAAAAAAGAAAACCCTTTCCACCAATTTTTTACCTTCTGAGGAGAAGAAACCAGTACATCTTTTTCATAAACATGCATCATAGCTTGGTGCACCAAAACCTGCACTGTATCATATGACATATTACTTTGGTTTAACACCCACCTACACCTAGCTTGCCATAAATAGAATTTAATACAACAAAGAAATATCATTAATGTGTCATGATGAAACCAGGGCCCCACCAGGGAATACTGACCCAAAATTAAAAATTCATAGGACATGTTAGTGAACCACTTCATATTCCATTTTGTTGCTAAAAATACCATAAATTTCTGGAATAAGAACATGTAAATAAATAATGATCCATAGTCTCCTCTTGGTTAATACATTTAGGATAGGGACAATTCCTTTCTTCTGAAGTTTTGTGCTTTGCATTTCCCCAGATATTAATTCTACCATATATGGAAAGCCAAAGGTGCTCCCACACATGTGAAGGAATCCTAGGATTATTCAACTGTACAGTTACCAAATTTACCGTATAAGACATAAATTTCACTATCATTTTATTTTCGCTATATTCACTACTTGAGTAAGTCAGTGAAAATTAAATGCCAGTGAAATTTATATGACGCACATCACCTTCACTACATTTGTGAAACAAAAACATTTTATTACTGAATCTGATGTTCTGTATAAGCTACATTATACTGGTAACGCCTAACGCAAAAACAGAATACAATTCACCATTGATGGAAAATGGTTTTCTTACCAGAGCTGTGTTTCATCTGTGCCTGGTTGGTGCTGCTTTCCCCATCTTTCCCTGTCCCCATCTTTCCTCATTTGTACCATAGCAATCAACACCAGAAGACTGGATTTGCTACACAAAAAACTTGAATGTTTATACAGTAATCCCAGAAAAAGAATGAAAGAATTAAGCTATTGTTAGTCCCTTCTTCTCGCAACTTGTTCGGTGTTTCATTATTCTCAGCATTTCTTCATTCCTGGTCGGACACGTGGTCGCAGTCATCACCCGTCTCCATGGAAGCGGCTATCGGTATGATGACATCAGAAGATACGGACACCTACGTTGTGGAAATGAAAAAAAAAACATGAGAAATGGGCTAACTGAATGTGATTTTCTGTAAGTACACACAATAAACATACCAAGTTCAGACTGTTACTGTGGGCAGTTAGCATTCCAGCTTCTGAAAACCCACAGATACAATCATCTTTTCGCAAAGATAGCGCTGCAAAGCTTGCCTCTAGCTAGGCGGCATGATGCTCCTTCAAGTGATGCTGCTTGCAGTCGATGTTGTACTCTTCACTACCCTTGGCCAGATTTTCTGCTATTATCCCAGCATACCAAGCAGTAAACTGCTTTTACAGACTATCCTTAAAGAGCTTATTCACAGCAATATCCAAGGGCTGCAACGGTTAGTGCAAGAAGCTGGGATGAATGTAGGCATGATTTTGTTTAACTCTAGTGCTTTCAGGACTTCAGGCTTAGTAAGAGCTCTAAAAAGATCCAGGAGCAGGAGAGCTTTTTGTTCACTGGGCAGTTCAAGTGTCTCTTTAATAGACTCAAAGTAAGGGACAATAACACAATGTATTGCAAGGTGGTGGTTTCATTGGCCCAGTGATTAGGTGACTGTGTGATATCCCAGTCCCAAGGGAATCTGTATGTTGGATTGCACACATGGGTTTTACCCATGTAGCTTACTGTGGGGGTAAATAGCAACCTGCTAATGTACATGCCAACACCATGGAGACTTGTCGCTTGTCTCTAAGGCCAGCTACACACACCTGTTTCGAGCCGGTAGCAGCCATGGTCCACTCAGACACAGGCACCATGCTGACACTGGTCTCATCTAGGTTAATAACTAGCTCCACTGGGATAAGTTCTTGGGCCACACAATTTGCTATATGTGTCAAAAATGATGCCTTTAAATGAGGGAAATCAGAGGGTGTCTTACGGGCTGTTTTAGTGCCTTTTCGTTTACTATAGCCCATTCTATTAAGAAACTGCCAAGCCCATTTCATGGACAGTTCAACAGTACCACCATTTTCTTTCAGAAGGTGTGGGGAATCAGACTTAACAATCCCTTGGGCAACAGCGAGAAGCACACGGACATTAACAACAGCACTCTTGCTTCTCAGTGTCACCACAATCTTCTGCAGCTTGGCTATGACATCTGACATTAGAAGTGCAGGTCTGCCTTGAGCTTTTCGTGGCAAGGCAGAGGACAGCTGAGAGGGGTCAGGCATTTTCATAAGCTGTTCCATGTAATCCTTTTTATATTTCCTAACAGTGCTTTCATTAATATTAATTTGACTTTTCTGGCAATAATACCTGACGGCAGACATTACACCATGCTGAGTAGCATATTGCCCCAATTCAAACCTCAGCTCTGGGGTGTAATGTGTATAGGTATTCAGCCTTTTCTTTTTGGCTGGCGGAGGGTTGGACAGCTCCTTAGCAACCGCAGCTTCAACTTGCGGTTCTACACCTGAGGTCTGAGTGAGCGTCTTGGGGTTCACATTGGACACCTAGAGTGGGTTCTTGGTTTTCAGAGCCTTAGGTTTCAACCAGGATAGCAACAACATTGTGTCAGGTACAGAGCAAATACCAACCCCAAAAAAATCAGCACAAAAGAATTTCGGACAAATGACAGTCTTTTATTCAATGTCATTGCACTAATTTACTCTGACGCGAATACGTAAGTGGGATTACAATCGTGAAATTTATCTGCCACGAATTCAATGTCTTCTACAATATTTTATCCTGTGAACAGTGTTTAAAACTAGGTTCAATAGGAAAGCAATGTGCCATTGCTGTCTGATATAAACTACGTCCAGAAAGGGACAATAATTGCTGTTTCGTTAAGTCCCACTTGTATATTTTAGACACTGTAGATTTAAAAAAATCCAGAACATGAAAATAGTTCCCTAATTTAGGAGGCACCGCCCCACCATGCTTGAAAATAGTGAGTTGAATTCAACCTACACCAAAGGTTTTGAGGGGTGTCCTCCCACCCTTAACCCACATTTCACCGTTTGTGATAAAAACAATGTATGGAAAAATATCACTGGGTCTATCATACCCAGGCCTCCCTTGCAAATAGGAAGACATGTAAAACACCGTCTTATGGGGTTCAACCTACTTCCCCACAACATTTGAAAAAAGAGGCTATTCAGTATTGTTTCTAATGTCTGTGGTAGAGGAAAAATCATGGCAACATACAATAACCCAGGGATCAGAAGTTTATTTATAATTTGAATTCTTTTCAACTTTGACATATTACATTTTTTCCATCTATTTACCTTCAATTCTATTTTAGACAATAATTGTTCTCAATTCTCGGTAGCCATATTCTGGGGTCCTAATGTAATCCCAAGGATTTTAAGGGGTTCCTTTGAAATCTGAAGTCCTGCAATTTGAAGAGGGTCAGGATTTCCTACACCAATAAAAAGTCCCCTACTTGTTTTTATGTTTAGTCTAGAATTTGAAATATAGGCAAAATCAGACATAATTTGTAAAAAAATGGGAAATTGAGTATAGTTCAGAAAAAAAGGCAAATATCAACTGCATAAGACTGAAGATATAAAGTCTCCTGAATACCAGATCCAGTAATCCCATGTCATCTAGGTGTATCTGTCAAAGTGCATAAAAAGGGGTCTAATGCAAATACATTAAGGAGGGGGCTTAGCGGACAGCCCTGCCGTACCCCTACATGTGTTTGAAATCCTATAGTAACAGATCTCCTGATAACTGGATAAACCTTTGTAGAAAAGTATAATAATTGAATCAATTGTAACCATACATCCGGAATACCATAATATTGTAATACAGAAAATAAATAAGCATGAGATATGTGATCAAACGCTTTCTCTTGATCAACAGAAATGATAGTACCATGCTTCCCAGAAAGGGATAAAAAATCTATTACATCCCTAACAATCATTAGGGCGTGCTGGATTTTTCGGGAAGGAAGTCCACAAAATTGTAATGGAGAAATAAGTTGACTGGAAAAAGTTTTCAACCTATTGTTCAAAATATGAGCCAAAATTTTATAATCTGTGTTTAAAATAGTAATTGGTCTCCAGTTCGTAATTAAATGCCTATCTCCAGATTTATATAAATACATTAATATACCTTCCAGAAATGAGGATGGTATTGCATTCATTTTATAGAAATAGTCATACACGAGCTCTAAACAGTCTGAGAGTTCTATAACAAAAGTTTTATAAAATTCTATAGGTAAACCATCTAACCCTGGAGATTTACCTGATGCTATAGATTTAATAGCATTTACTATATCTATTTTGCTAATCTGAAATTTCCTGTTTAAGGGGTTCAAGGGAATACCAGGAAGTTTTATTTTTCTCAAAAATGTAGCAATATCTTGAGCAGTAGGGACAACCTCAGGCTCCAGGGTAGATATATGTTCTTTTATAGCTTTATGTAAATCCTGTTTTGAAGTACAGGTCACCCCTTGGGAATCCACTAAATAATCCATTTCTGTATTGTCCCGTAGGTGTTTACAGGCCAGATAAGGGTCTCCTACCAGAGTCTTTTTTAGTCCGTTTTGAAATAAGACTTTCATAGTTCATGCTCGATCATACTGTATTGATAACTCAACATCTGATCTTTAATATTTTTAATTTGGGCCGAATAGTCATATTTAGTCGTATTTGACCATGAAAATAATTTAAAAAGTTGCTGTCTCAAAGAAAGATATTTCAAAAAGTTATCATTTTCTTGACGTTTCCCATATTTTTTTAGCCAGGTTTGAAAATCTGATTTAGTATTCAGCCGGCACTGACCGATATCCGAATATAAGAAGCATACTGAACATCTGGCAATAATAATTTCCCGTATACCTTGCTGAACCCAGGCTTCATCCAAGACAGTAGTATTTAATTTCCACCTAGATACTGTCTGCCTCAAACCTGGTGTATCCTTACATGTAACTAGTAAAGCCACATGATCTGAAAATTCTACAGGATACGTTTGAAGTGAAGCTGTGGGAAGGTTCTGGAAATAAAAACATGATCCATTGAGGTGGTGTATTTACCTCGCTTATATGCGAATTTTGGACCTTTTACCTGAAAAGCTACACAATCTAATAAATCTGCAGAAACCACCATCTCGGACAAAGCATTAGAATCACAATACACTTTACTCTTTGGTTTTGAATTAATCACCTGAGATTTCACCTCACAATTGAAATCTCCACATAGAAAAATATGATATGAAGTTACCAAATAAGGCCACACTACTTTAAATGCTGCTACTCTATCTGCTTTTGATTGAGGTCCATAAACATTAATTAAGAGACAGATCATTGTATTCCAGATCCCATTCAACAGCAACACCCTCCCAGGTACAAGAGCAATCAGCTTCAAAAGTTTAAAAGAAAATGAGTTAAGTAAAATTCCTAAACCATCAGCACTTGCTTGACCAAAGGACCAATAGGAAGGTCCCCAGGCCCATTCCCCCTTAAAACATCTAACTTTATCAGAGGAAAAAACCCAAGTTTCTTAAAGGAAACAAATATCTAGATCAGTGTTTCGTATAAAATCAAATACCACCTGATGTTTCCCAGTATTTAATAGGCTATGTACATTAATTGTACCTACTTTGAGAAAAGCCAGAAGTTAAGTATACGCCCTTGACATATAAGATTTTTAACTTTATTTTCTTCTCTTTTTCTTCTTTCCTCTATACCACATGGAATCTGGGTTCTGGACCTCCACCTCCAGATTCCTAGGCTGGGTATCAACTTCATCCTGTTCCATTTCAGAATCCCCCATTCAGGGGCCAAAAGCAGCAAACAGATTAGAAGAAGTTACAACTTCTCCATGGGGAAGAGGGGGGAGAGAAACTGATTTCACATTCCTAGAAGACCTGTGTCTTTGTGTAGGGGAATCAGGCACAGGAGGAGGTACAGTTGTCTGATCTGGGTCAGTAAAACAGACTGGTGTTAAAATCTCCTGTCGAGGTAAAGATAAAGGGTCCTGTGAATCCGAAGGGTCCACTTTCTCCTTTATCACCATAACCTCTGTTTTGGTGCATTGTGGAGGATAAGGTTTATGAACAGGAGCCTTTGGTATAGGTATATCCTGCTGCACTGCGATGTCCTGAGCTTGTTGAATAGGTAACTCCGAACTCACGCATATGGCAGTATTTTTGGCAGCCCAAGGACAATCCTTAAAGGCATGACCAAAATCCTCACATAGGTCACATTTTGTATGAGAGGCACATTGAAATGAAACATGGCCCACTTCTCCACAATTTCCACACCTATGTCTGTCACAAGTACTGGAAATATGAGTTCTAGACCCACACCTATAGCAGGTCCTGGGCTGTACTGCATAAAAGCACACCCTCCGGTCTTTTCCCAACATAAACAAATTCAGAATGTGTGTTATACCAGTCTCTGTACTCCATAATTTCACCTTACAATTCCACCCCCCAGTCCAAAACATCTCAGTATCAAGAACGGCCTCAGGATCCCCCAATAAGTCACATTTTTGTGACAACCAATAAGTAATATCAGCCACATGAACTCCCTCGTTTCTGAACATAACAGTTACAAATTTAACTAAAGGTTTTGACAATGGAATAACCACAAATGGAGTCCATATGGGAGAAAACTTCACTTGGGTGTGACGTTCCCAAAATAAATCCCAAAAATGTGCCGAACGAAAGCTCACGTCGAAGTTATCTTCCCCAGAAATGTTTATAAATGCAAACACCTCATGAGGAGAGAGTTGCAAGGAGTCCTTTAACAAGTTCTTTCCCACAGAATGTCTATCAGGTCTTTCTTCCATGCCCCCTTTGTACCTAATCCGAACCGCATTTCATCTAAGGGCCGCTTCCTTTTTAATGTTAGCAAATAGTTCAGACAATAGAGGTTTTTGAGGCTTTGTTTGGTCCTGGGGTATATCCCTGTCCTGTAAGGGATCTTCCTTTGCATCGTCATGGCTTGAAATGAGGTCCACAGGTTCTACCCCTTCTTTATGGGGCAATACTGTGATGGGTGGACCCCCCCCAGTCCGTGTCTCCTTATGAGATACGGCATTTTGTTGTTGCGCAGGAAGATCAGTCTAAATTGGAGATAGAATATTAGAAGGCTGTGGAGCCAAGGTAGTGGAGTTTGGAGTGAAAGGTAGTTTAGAATCCCATGTTGGATCTGGAAGCCATATACCCCCAGGGGTTTGCTTTCATCCAGATTCATTAAGAGCCTTATCAGGAGACCATACCTCTTCTGGGGGAGCAGGGCTTGAATGTAAGGAAAGAGCCTTCTGAATGACTGATGTAGTTGATACTCCTTCCACAGGAATTGTTCTTTTAGCAACCTGTATTTTTTTTACCAGTCCCAGTAGTTACAATGTTAATATGTCGTTTTGCAAAAGCCATAGCTAGTCATTTTTCCTTTTTATCTTCATTTGGCCCAATTTTACCATATTTCCCCCCCAGCAGAAAAAGAGAACTGCATGGCAGTAGCCTGAGACTCAGGTTTATGAGTTTGAAAAATAACTTGTCCAGAATCGTTGGATATGTCAGTAATAGAAGTAGTGGGAACTGATATAAACCCAGAAATTTTTGACAGGCGTTTTACTACATTTTGTATCAGGTTAGTGACTTGTGGAACTGGGCTACCAAGACCCAAATCATCCCTGTTACTGTTATCTGAATTAATGGGGGAACCATGGTCAGAATCCGTAGTTACAAGTTTCGGAGTTATAGGGTTTGGCTTTAGGCATGCGCTGCTATCTGTGCCGAGACTGCCAGCCAGCTTATTTTCCCCCATTTCTGCATTCCGAGGAATGCTTAAGGCATAGTTAACTGTTGACTCAACTGGTCCCGACTGGGCCTTTGATTCTTCCACGTCAGCTGTATCCCTGTCAGACTTTACCGCTGCTCTGTCATCCAGTTCTTTACCTCGTAAGTCTGACAGCTGAGATTGCAACCAAATTTTTTCCTCAGCATGCCGCATCTCTTCTTCATTAAGCAGAAGTTGCAATACCCATTCCGGAGCTTCAGAATTATTTGGTTTAACAGCTGCAGCTTCTCCAGTCTCACTCATAGTGGATAAATCTTCTGTAGAAAAAAATTTCACTGGGGTTTCTACCCCATCCTCAGAATGCAACAATGTTTCAACTAAGGCATCAAAGTCAGTAGCATTGTCAGATCTGGAGACAACCTTCTCCCCTTCGTCTTGCACGTCCATCCACTCTGCAGGTAAGTCAGGACTGGCCATTGCAGTGGCCAAAGGTTCCCCTTACAGACTAGTAGGGACTTTCTCTGGTGTCCTGGCCAAATTTCCCCCATTCACTGGAAATACCACCAACAGCTTAATCTGATTGAAGGTCAGTTGGCACTCATCTGGAGGGGGGGTCAAGGAGTGGAGAGGCAGCTGCAAGTGGGGTGCTAGCTGCACACTTATAGACCATGTGGCCTGTTTCTGCTGGCAAGTAGTAAGTAAGTAAATGGAGGGTCATATGACCATTCCACATACATCTTGTTTTCACAGAACTACTTGATTTACTATGCAAAGGTTAATCTTAAATCATTTACATACATGTTACCTGATCTCCACACACCCCCCCCCCCGCAGCAGCAGCGCTTCCGACCTACTTGATCTAAAAGTATCAAAGGACAAAGCGTGGGTCCACCTGGGCCATGTACCACACCCAATGTTGCCATTTAGTATTGAAAGGGCTAAGTTTATCATTCAGTTCAGCTGTGAGTTTTTCCAGATGATAAATGTCTAACACTATCTTGTGCCACTCGGCTACCACAGGGGTTTTAAGTGTTAGTCACTGCTGAGTTATAGCTGTCTTGGCTGCCAAAAGAAATACCAACATTAAGGTCTTAGAAAAAGGAGGGTGATGCAGTGGAAGAATAGTTAAAAGTGCTATTTCAACCAATAGGTCAATAGGTTCAACTAAGTAGTCCCCCAGTTCTACCTGGAGGGCCTGCCAAAATGAGATCACCAACAGGCAGTGCCAAAATATATGACCCTGATCAGCTGGGTTAAAACCACAGCCCCTCCAGCAAGCATCCTGCGACTGTGATGTACATTTTGCTAGCACCACGGGGTGCGGAAGTTGTATATCGGCACTTCCAAGCATTCTCCCTCCAAATATTAGATAGTGTTATTTTAACCAAGGGGACTGCATATTGCACTCAGGATTCATATGATATTGTGAGGCCCAAGTCTTTATTCCAGCTACCTAGGATTGTTTATGTAGTGTCTCCCAGATTTTCTCTCAGGATACTATATAAATGCCCTATCAGATGTTCCCTAGGTATACCGTTTTGTGTATCTATTAACCGGGCAAGTAAAGTGTGTTTAGGCTCAGGGGAATCTAGTATAGTGTTCTTGTTTGTGTAGTATATGTCCACACTTGTAAATACCTATAGTGCTCTCGACCAGTTAAGCCATACGTCAGTTGCAATGCATTGGAGGAAACAACCCTGGTAGTGTCTAAGAATTGGTATATATATTTAAGGCTAAGGTTTCTCCAGTGTTTAAATGAGAGGTCCATCTGAGCCAGTAAAGAATCACCATCTGCTGACAGCAGTCTATAAAAATAAAATATGCATTCAAATTTATGATGCCATTGTATTTGATACCATACCCTCAATGTACAATGTTTTCTAAATGGAACAACGTTTATCACCAGACCCAAACCTTCAACATATATTTTTTATTATCTGGCTTGTTTCACACATGATGAGGAGATGATGACATACAATGTAATGATCTGTGAAAAAAAAAGCTAAACAAATGCATTACTACACCACTCTATATTCTTCAGTTACGTACTGCTGTATTACTGGTGCTCCAGATAACATATTTAGTGAGTACGGTACTCTTTATTTTCAATGTGAGGAGAGCAAAACCAAATTTGAATGAGTACAAATGACAAAATCATTTGAATGAGCAGTATATTTGTTAACAGTGCATTTTTAGTGATAAAATAAGAATGCAACAAATAATCCATTTGTGTGTCTTATTTACTTACATACTCACCAGCTACATTAGATGTGTCATATTAATAAAGGGATTTTAAAATTTAATTGGACTTAGTTTCATGTGACGCTGCTGACTCACACACTGATCTTTATAAAAACACAGACAAACACAAGACAGATCAACAGACTCTCAGACAATGCACAAAGCAACAGTTACACACATTTTTAAGGTTGTTTGGTCAGCAGACTTCTTGTGGTACTCAAGAGTAGGTTGACTCAAAAGAAGCTGGAAAAATACCCAGTGAATTGTTTATTTATTTGTTGTTTTTTTGGTGACCAAGTAAGTACATTAAACAATTGAATGGCTATTTTCAGGCATGATGGGGGGCAAGCAAAACACAGCAATTCAGATATTGGAATGAAACAAACTACATAGAATAAACTCAGTGTGAGGAGCATATAAACCAAAGGTATAACAGTTGAGACAAAAGACCAAAAACAAATTCAGTGTGACAGCATACAACTGTACAACAATTTAGGCAAAAGGTATCAACAAAAAGAAGCACACACTAAAAATAAATAATGCAGACCTAGACAGGCTGGCAGTGTAGCATGAGAGTGCGTGGGGAGGCCATGGATAATAGGAAATGTGCATCATAGCAACACTGAAGGATAACAGAGCGGGAGAGTTGCAACTCTTGATAGGGAGGGAGTTCATACCTTGGGGCAGATGAGGAGAAGGCCTAATTATCCATTTTGGTGAAGCAGTTTGGAACGACCAGTAAGGGGGTATCAGTAGCTTGGAATGAGTAGGAAGGGCAAACACCATGTAACAGAAAGACAGGGATGGCTGCAGAAGCAGACCTGAGTAATCTGAAGAGAAGGCATCCTAATGCAAAGGAGTATGAGGCAGAGGAGGAGAGCCAATCCAGAGAGGAGTAGAGGGTGCAGTGATGAGTTAGGTGGTGGGATGGCAGGGCAAAATGGCATATGTTGTATGCAACATCCCATTTATGTAGCAAGGTTTTGGGAGCATTTGAGAAGATGAATGAGCTATACTGTAGGCAGGGAAGAAGAATGCCTTGGAAAATGGCTGTACATGCTTTTGGAGTGAGGAAGTGGCAGAAGAGGTAAGCCAGGCCAAGCTTGGAATTACAGGGTTTGCTAATAGTGGAGATATGTGAGGAGAAATCCATGACAAGATCTAAAGTGATGCCCAGATACTTAAATTCATGCACCATGGAGAGAGATGGGAGCCATCAGGACACTGGATGGACAGAAGACTGGAGCAGGATGCTCTGCATGCCTTAGACCCAAATAACGTTACGTGGGTTTTAGAGATGTTGAGAACCAGATTGTTGACCACAAGCCAGTTCTGTATGTGAGTGAAGTCAAGGCTAATTTAGGCTTTAATATGGCAGTGGTTATGCAAACTAAGGTAAAGGTTAATATCATCAGTGTACATTATGACTGAACATTTGGTGGTGACTGAGGGGAGGTTGTTAATGAAGATAGAGAAGAGATGTGGTCCTAGAATGGATCACTGGGGGATGCCACATGTTATAGACATTAAGCTGGAAGAGGCATCACCAAATCTGATGAATTGCTGCCTGTCTAGCAAACAGAGAACCAGGCGGATGCACAAGGAGAGTTGCCAATATCAGTTAATTTTTGGGATAGGAGAGCATGATCTACTGAATCAAATGCCTTGGATAAATCTATGAGGACCACTCCAGTTAGTGAACCTTTCTCCACAGCAGTTTTAATGTCATCAGTGACATGGACAAGGGCAGAGGTGGTGCTGTGTTCTTTGTGGAAGCCGTGTTGACAAAGTGTAAGGAGGTGGTGAGTTTGTACTGTAGGTAGTTAGCTGGGAGGCAACCACCTTTTCAAGTAATTTGCTGAGGATAGGTAGAAGGGCAATAGGAAATTACTGCGAAATTACTATAGTTTAAGGTCATCCTTTTTGGGGACAGGGACTAGCCTGGTGATCTTCCATTGGGAGGGGACAACACAAAGGTTAATGATGTGTTTAAGAGGGAGGACATGTGCACACGTACCTAACCAGATCATTTTAGGCTCAGTCCCTTCTAGGCCAGGTCTGGTGCCTAAGGGTAGGGAGTTGAGTAGCTTATGAATCTCTCTTCTGCACAGAATTTTCAGGAGGAAAAGGGGGTGGGGGGGGAGAAGACTGATGAGGATTGAAGATGGTAACCTGGGCGGCAGGGTAGTTGGAAAAATAAAGATGAGAGGTCAGAGAACTGAGAATTGAAAGCATTGGCTATAGTTGTTTGGTTGTTACAGTGGATGCCGACAGTGGCCATCTCTTTTTAATAGATTCGGAGGGGTTGCCCATGAGCCCTTTGATGTGCTCCCCAAAACTATGTGAGTTGCCAGCACAGGACAGCAATTGCTTCTTACAGAAAGAGCTTTTTGTTGAGCGGGTTGCTTTTTGCATTGATTGTACAGCTGTCTATATGACAACCAATCTTGTGGTTTGGAAGAAGTCTTAAAGGCTGCCCAGCATTTGTCCTTGTCTTTGAATAGGGAGAGAAGGTCACTATGCAGCCAATGGGTTGCTGTACCCCTGACTCTTCTTTTCATGAGGGTGTAAGTCTATCTTGGAGACTGGTAAAAAGGGACTGTAAAGGTCTAGTGCTGAATTGATATCCGAAGTGGCTAGTAAGGGGGACCAGTCTATAAGTGAAAGTTCAGCATTAAGGGATGATGAGTCAAGATTAGAAACGATCCTGAGGGTAAGAATTTGGGGTGGGAGTTTAAGGACCTGGGTTTTCCATAGGCAGTAAGTTGGGGAGTGATCACTAAGTGAGTCAGGAAGCACTCTGTACGCTTGAACTCTGTCAGGTCTATTTGTGAGCATCCAATCTAGCAGAGAAGAGGATATTCCATGGTGAAAGAGAGCCAAGTGGAGTGGATATAATTGGGGTGAGACTGGCCTTACTAAAAATCAGTTCATTATTTTAGAGTTGGGAATGAGCCAGTTTAAATTTAGGTCTCCCATAAGAATAGTTTCATTGCAACCAGTTTCTGGTTATATGTTGTCAAGGAGGGCAGATAGACCTGAAACACTGCATTTAGGTGAGGGGAGTTATAAATACAAACAAGAGGCATTTTATGGTATGGCCTAGCAGAAGGGAAGCATAGCATTTCACGACAGTAGCAATTCTTGCTTCATAAGAGATCATGGATAAATAAAGATGGAACCTATGATAAATTAGTCGGCCACCACCTCTTTTGGAGAAGGGGTGATTATCATGTATGAAGTGTAAATGTCCAAGTAACAAAGGGAGTCAGTGATACTTGATTTAAGCTATGACTCCTAAATGCCAAAAATATTTGGAGAATAATGGGCCGCCCAAGCCTGTAGGTCAGTTTTAATGGCTATGAGACTGCAGACATTAAGGTGGGCAATTTTAAGCCCCTTGAATTCTGACCATGGTGCAGTGGACAGAGGGATGGGGGCCATGGGACCTGGATTAGTTTCAATGTTCCCTGTCAGGCAAAGATATAGATAGGGCAGTGATTTTTAACTTTGACCTGCACTATGTAGGAGAGCTGGAATAAATTCCTCTGAGTGTGTAACACTAGGAGGAGCAACGGTTTTTGACTTAGGAGAGCAGTGTGGTTAGGAGACAGATAAACCACTATCAGTAGGTTGGAATGGCTGAAATCTGTTAGAAGATTGACTGGGGAATAGTCAGCAGTATCTTGGGGAGCTGGTAGTGTGCCTGTTAAGGAGAGGATGGAGACTAGCAGCTCTGGAATGAGGGTTATAGTTAAGCAGGGATTCAGCATGATTAATATATAGGAGCAATGTTGAAAAAGCTCTGTGCAGAACAGAGGCAGAGGTCAGAGGGGGAAGCACCCTTAAACTTGGCTGCAAAGTGCCTGCACTGCAAATGTTTAGCACTTAGATAATAAACCTCTGAGTTCTGTGCAGAGAACCAAGCTGCAGAGTGGTGCTGAGCTGTTTGGTTGTGGCACGTAAGGAGACAGGAAATTATTTTACATAGTTATCTGCCCTTTTGTTATCCTTTCCATGCCAGTTATGTATTCTGATATGCTTTGGCCAATTTTTGATAAATAATCTAGCTTTGGGGTGCTCTCAGAGCCATGTAGAGTTCCCCTCCCCTCACCAACTACTGATTTTTTTTTTCATATTTCTAAGACATTCCATGACATCAATAGCACTAATCCATGCTATTCATCTGAATGGCTTGGAACGGTGTTATTGATGCCATAGAATGTTCAGGCAGCATGAAAAGAGAGAGAGCAGCAACTGCTGAGGAGAGAGGGATTCAGTGCAGTTACCAAGGCAACAAAATTAGTTTATTAGTTTTACAAATAGGTCAAAAGCATATAAGAATATTGGATATACACTGAAGGGACAGAATTGTAAAAAACTGTTTCCTATACCCTTTAAGCTAGGTACTGGTAAACAGTAGTAGTATTAATATTCGCTGCAGTAAGGAATTCAAAGCAACATCAGTTTTCTAACATTATAATCCAAGCAGAACAGCAGGCTTAAGTCACCAGAGCAAAAGCATCAGTGCCAAAGCTGTAGAAGCCAGTTAAGTGTAGGGAGCAGAGAGTAACAGAATATCTAAAAAAATGCTCTAGATTGTTAAAAAAGGAATAGCAATGAAACACTAGACTTAGCAGTAAGGATCAACAGCACAGTAGAACATGTAAACATAAACTATAACAACCCAACACATTACTAACTGGCTAGTAGCCATTAGCTTACATGGACTATATCACATACTACATTAGGTAACAAAGCATACATAACAAAGACTGCTTCTGTAGTTAGAGGGTGAGAGAGTGACTTACCAGGCACTTCAAGTCACAAGCCAGCAGCAAGAGGTGCCCCAGCACCTTCTTCATCAGATGACTTGGCAGACTCCCTACACAGCTCGCGACACTCAGTGATGGGCTGCTTGGTGAGCAAATATTTTAAAGCCTGGGGGTAGGAATGGAGTGTGTTCCCTGCAGCCAAATTGGCTGAATCAGGGGAAGGTGCCAAATTCAAACTAGCAGACATTGCTCAGTGTCTTGTTGTTGGAGGGAGGGCTCCGTTGCTCTCATGGATCCCAGGGGATGGTGCTGCAGGGTTGCAGCCAATGATGACCTGTATGCTGAGGGCTTGTCAGTTGTGTGCTCTCTGTTGCATGTAAGAAGCTTGCTCTCAGTTCATCTGACTGGCAAGAGAGTACTGGGGCAGTGTGGACTTGAAGATCAGAATAGTCCCCCCCAGGGTATCTTCCCCGTAGCACAATTGCCTGGAGCAGGCAAAGGTGCCAAATGCAAACTGGCAGAAATTGTTCAGTGTCCATTTGTTGGGAGGAGGGTGCCACTACCCTCACAGACCCCAGGGGATGGTGCTGCTGGGTCGCTGCCACTGGTGGCTTACGCACTGGGGGGTGGTCATCAGTTGCATGGTTGCCGCTGCATGCAAGAAGCCTGCCTTCAGTTCACCCGACTGGGGAGAGAGCACTGGAACAGATGGATTTGAAGATTGGAATGCATCTTTCCCACAGCCTGACTGGCTGGAGCAGGGGAAAGCACCAAATTCAAACTGGAAGACATTGCTCAGTGTCTTTTTGTTGGGGAGAGAGGTCCACTGCCCTCATGGACCCCAGGATTGTGCCGTGATGTCGCCGTGGCTGGTGACCTGTGCGCAAGGGGGGGGGGTCTTTGGTTGCATGATTGCCACTGTGTGTGAGAAGTCCTAGAAACATAGAAACATAGAAACTGATGGCAAATAAGGACCACAAGGCCCATCCAGTCTGCCCATTTTTTCTACCTTATGAATGTGCCATAGGCCTGTACTCTGTCAATGGCCTATCTATTCATACTCATCTGTATTGCTCCCTTGTGCCTATCCCATGCCTGTTTGAAGCTTTGCACTGTATTCATATCCACCACTTCCTGAGGTAGGCCGTTCCATGCATCCACCACCCTTTCAGCGAAAAAGAACTTCCTCACATTACCCCTTAATCGGCCTCCCTCTAATTTCATGCTGTGTCCTCTTGTCCTGCTATTTTTCTTATATTGAAACATGTTAGACTCTTTCACCTTGTTAATGCCCTTGAGATGTTTGAATGTTTCGATCATATCACCTCTCTCCTTCCTTTGCTCTAGGGTATACATATTGAGCTCCATTAGTCTGTCGTCATATGTTTTCTGATGCAGTCCCTGCACCATTTTGGGTGCCCTTCTCTGGACTGCCTCCATTTTGTTAATGTCCTTGTGCAGGTGTGGCCTCCAGTACAGCACGCAGTACTCCAGATGGGGAGTAACCAGTGTCCCTCTTACGACTTGTGATACCCCTACTAATACACTCCAGCATCCCTCTAGCCTTACCTACTGCTTTAGTGGTCTGCTTGGATGATTTCAGTTTGCCTGACTGGCAAGAGAGCACTGTGGCAGGTGAATTTAAAGCTTGGAATAGTCCCCCAAGGTGTCTTCCCTGCAGCACAATTGTCTGGAGCAGGGGAAGGCACCAAATTCAAGCTGGCAGAGATTATTCAGCATCCTATTGTTGGGGTAGGGCTCCACTGCCCTCATGGATCCCAGGAGATGGTGCCGGAAAATTGTGTACTACTTTTGAGTGTGCCTCCATCACCACCACCTGCTTGCCCAAGGATATACCCATAGAAATCACATGGAAGAGAGACATATATGCAATCTCTGTGGGTGAACAACCAGAACTACTATTGGCTGCCAACAGACCGGCTCCTATGGGTGCCAATGGAACAGCTAGCATGGCCACTAATGGAGTGGCTCCTACAGCCAACAATGGAGTGGCTAACATTATATGTAGTGGCACTTTGTATAGTTCTTTGCCCGGCAAAGTGCCTAATTTTCCCCTGACAAAGAGTATGCAAAATAGGCACTTTGTCAGTAAAGTGCTACTACATGTACTGGTACTGCAGTTTTTCATTGGCTTAAAAGCTAACCCCCCCCCCACTTCTGAATATCTTCCCACCCTCATGATCATTTAAATTAAAGCCCACTTCATAGCAATCCAGCCTCCCTCACCTTTCCATCCCATTGAAGTAATAAAATATGCCTAAAATGAACTTTATCTTAAGTCTCCTTCCCCCCACCCTATCAAAGACTCGCCAGCGTTACCCACATCCCCCACCCTGCTCTAGTAAATCATGCTTCCCACCCTCTGGCTAACCCCCAAAGCACACTGCGGAGATTTAAAAGTTGACACCTACTTTATTTGTGAATGAGGGTGGGGAAACGTACACTTTGGTGAAAAAAATTGAAAAATATTAAACCATTTTGAATAATTTAAAAATATAAAAACATTTTGAATAAAAGAATAAAAAAACTGCCAAATTTTAAGTCTGAGTGAATGCACAAAGATGTTGATCTCAGACTTAGATTTTTGCATGAGCTCGGTAACTAGCAAAACAGGCAGTCATTCTCTAGGAAGACGGTGGCCAGACCAGTTTTCCAGACCATCCACTGTGGGATGGTATTTTGGGGTGAATGGGATTGGGGTGGGGTGGTGGGTGCTAGAGGGTGGGTAGGGTGGGTGTGATTTACTGGGATGGGCGGGGTAAGTTGGGTGCACTGGCAGATCTTTGATGTGGTAGGTGTAAGAGAGACTTGCATGAGTTAAAAGCAAAGTTCACTTCGGACATATTTTATTACTTTGCTGGGATGGGGGAAGGGGGCTGGGGTAACACATGAGTGGGGGCCTTAATTTAAGTGGGTGTGAGTAATGGGATGGTGCACTGTAATATTTCAAAGTGGTTGGAGTGTTGTTTGGCTTTAAGCCACATAAATAAAAAGCATTGCACACAAAGTTGGATGAAGTCAAGAAAACTTTGCCCAGCTACATTAGTGTGAAGTTCCTTTGCACTAACTTTGCCAGGGAAGTTTAAATTCA
This sequence comes from Neoceratodus forsteri, assembly GCA_016271365.2. NCBI lineage: Eukaryota > Metazoa > Chordata > Ceratodontiformes > Ceratodontidae > Neoceratodus > Neoceratodus forsteri. Next base: position 884,031,071 of record CM028131.1, on the reverse strand, counting down.
CTGCATCTCTCCTCTTATAGTCAGAAACACAGCAGCTACCATGGCCCCCAATGGAGTGGCTGCTATGACCTCCAATTGAGCATCTACCATGGCCACCAACAGAGTGGCTTCTAAAGTCACCAACAGTGTGTCTGCACGGCCACCAATGGAGTGACACCTGTGGCATCCAATGCACTGGTTCCTGTGGCCACCGACAGGGTAGCTGCCATAGCCACTAAAGGAGCAACTACTATGACTGCTTATGTAGCGACTAAAGGTTGCTGAAGGAGCAGCTCCTACAGCCACTAATAGAGTGGCTACCATGGCCACCAATATCTTGGTTACCATAAGGCTGCTCAGCAGCACTTGCACTCTCCCCACCTGCCCCCAAATAACTAGCAGTACCATCTTCAAACAAGCCATTTGATGGTAGTCACACTCTTTCCAACTACCACCAAAAATCTTCTGCAGCACCAGTCTCAAGAGAAATCACTCAGCGGCAGTTGCATTCTCCCCCCTATAAAACCACTAGCAGCACCAGTCTCAAGAGATGCCACTTGGTAGCAATTACATTATCCCAGTTGCCCCAGTCACTAGCCATTCTTATCTCAAGTAAAGCCACTCTGCAGCACTTCCATCTTGGCTGTCTGAGGTGTCCAAAATCCCCAGCAGTGCCACTGTCAACTGAACCTGTTGAGCAACACTTCCACTTTGTCCACCCTGCCAAATGTTTCACCTGTCCACCTGTTGTCTTTTGGTGCTCCTCGTGCCTGACCACCCATATGGCATATATCCTGCTGCTTCCCCACATAATTGTGAGCATCAGATAAGCAGGTTAAGGAACAAACTGGGGAGTGGAGTATTGGAGGGTGGGGCACACAATGCAGTGCCACTGGCATCCAAGGGACAAGTTTTAAAAACGTGATTAGTGTGCACAATTAAAACCTGCTTGGCAACAGTCACACTCTTCCTGGCCCCCCCCCCAAAAAAAAACATCAACCTGCTTGCCTGCTGTCTTCACCATACTTTTTGTGCCTTACAGCCCGATGACACATGTCTGCTGCCACCCCTCACATTATTATGGGCATCGGGGAGCATGATAAGGAATGGGGGGGTGAGGCAGAGGATGGCGGTTCACATCACTGTGACTCTGACACTCCACACAGTTCAGATGTTATTTTATATACTGCACTTGCACAAGGTACAAGACCTTGGCTACATAGTCCAGACAAGAACGCTTTCCCCAAGGCTTTATTTTATTTTTATTTATTTATTTGTTAATCGGGCACCAAAGGCCCCTTTTCAGGTGCATCCTGGAGCTGACAATGAAGACAGCTAAAGATCACCATTGAGAATGAGCTGTGCTCTATGGTTCCAACCTTAATAAATCAGATCAAATCAAAAGATAACAAGCATGATAAAATACAACAGTAAAAAGGCTTGGGAGTGGCTATCATACTTTATTCAAGTATTACAGAAATCCAGTCCGAGGAGCACCCCCAACGCACGTGACATCTTGAGAAAGCATCAGGGTGATGTGAAAGGTTGACAGTCTAAAGTTTATAAAGTTTGTTTTTTATAAAGTTTGACAGCCACTCCAAAACTTCAGGGAAAGCATTCTTGTCTGGACTGTGTACCCGACCTCTTGGATCTTGTGCTTTTGCCATTCACTGCTTTGGCTCCATCCCATGATGCCCAGAGTCCTCTTTTCTGTGTGCCTCCATTATACTGTAGTTGCCTTTGTTTCATACTTTAATACTTAAGCAGTCTGCAGTAAAACAGGCTCTCTGTGGCTTGGTCTTCATTGGTTCTAGCTGCTTGCCTACAGCTGTCATCATAATCCGCTACTTGTCAAAGCATAATTATCTCTTCAACAGCTAGTTGTGATGTTACAAGCAGAGATACAGTAATGATGTCATCACTTAAGGGCCAGAAGTCGGAACAAATGTAGACTGTGTGAAAAGATAAAAAAGCTTCATGTTTTCTGTCAGCAATCTGCTTCTGGGCTCAAGGGTTTGGGGAGAGAGAGAGAGAGAGAGGAGAGAGAGAGAGAGAACTTCCTCTCCAGGCTGGTGATCTGCTCCAGTTTGAGGAGACCTACCTATTCCCAGGCCAGCTTCCTTCTCTATGATTTCTTCCAATTTGTGTGTGACTGGGTGGTGGGTGGTGGGTGGGGGGATGTTCAGACACATCCATTAAAATGCTTAAGGACCTCAACACAGTGTCCAGAGATAACATTGAAAATCCTAATAACTATTTTCTGCATAAGCATCCTTTTCTGGCATCCGTTGTGGCCTGGATATGTCTGGTTACTGTTATGGGCGTTGATATAAAGAGAGGAGAGTAGGGCCTGACAGAAGAATTGATAACCCTCACCCCCTTTACAACCACACAGGCATGTGTACACACACACACACAAACACACACACACCCCTGCATCCTACTCCACATACAACACAGCACCACCCAGTGGCAGACCCATTGATGGTCCCTGTGGGATTCACCAACAGGACAGGAGAACTTTGTGTGCAAGCAGCAATAGCCTGGCTGGGCTGACTGAAATATTTTTCAGCACTATGCCTTCTCTATTGGGACAATTAATGGAAGTGGCAGGATAACTGCAAAAGACTGTGTGTGTGTGTGTGTGTGTGTGTGTGGGCGGTGGGGGGATTGTTGAACCACTGGAGCCTGCTAGAGATAACACTGACTACTTCTACATTACCTTAATGTGTAAAGTTCTGTTGTATTACAGCAAATAACAATATAGCCTTAAATGCTAAGTCAAAGTAGATGTTGCTAACTGTTTTATTTAATTTATTTATTTGAAGAGTTTTACCAGGAAAGACCTACTGAGCCATAATGGCTTGTTTACAGAGACATCCTGAGGTGAGCGGAGTACAAGGGAGACAATACAGTGGCACTATATCAAATGACAGCGTCCCTCTAGATGGCAGGAGCAGGCATGGATATGGAGTGTTATAAAAAGGATTTTACTTGTGCAAATAATTTACAACATACAAAAATACAGTATACAGTGTAGCTCCATAGGGTAAGAGGTGTTACTGCTTATATGTAGTTAAGGCAGGTGTGGGAGTGAGTGGTGTATATATGGAGAAGAGCCTTCAGAGGGGTAGGAGGAAGCATAAATGTTGGATGGGAAGGAGGATCAGAGTTGCAGAAGCCTGTAAGAGAAAGCAGACTGACCAGCTGAGGACTTGGTATCGGCAACAGAGAAGGAGAAGGAGCAGGAGGTTCTGGAGAGGAGGGAGCAGGAATGGAGGGAGGAGAGGTAGGAAGGGAGTAAGCCAAACCAGAACTTGGCAATGAGCTGTAGCTAATTCTTGTTTCTTGCATGTCTGCTAATTAAAGAGCAACTATCATGCTCAATTCTAAATCGCTCCCCCCAAGAAACACAAAAAACCCTTACCTGACCCCAAATTAAATTCTGCAAAAAATTCTTTTCCAAAATGTCCCCATTTTGGAAGGTAAGGGATCGTATTTTTGTTCCGTGGAGTTCCGCCGCACTGATCCCTTCCACTTCCTGGTACCTGTGCCTCAACTAATCTCCCCCGCTCCTCCCCTGCACTCCTGCATTTTGTGACATCACTGTTTGAGTAGCGCGGAAGCGAGCATCCATTGACTTGACTGGAGCTGTTTTAAAAAGGTAAATTTGGGTAGTTTAGATGGCCAGTTGGAATAAATCATGACCACTGCTTAACTAACAAGGCCCTTGTTAGTTAAGTAATGGCCATGATTTATTCTGACTGGCCATCTAAATACCAAATTTCCTTTAAACAGCCCCATTAAGTCAACAGATGCTCGCCCCGCGCTGCTCAAACAGTGATGTCACAAAACGCGTAGCGTGGGGCAGATTAATCGAGGCACATGTCTACAGAAGTGGAAGGATCAGTGCGTGGAGCCCAGGGAGCAAATCCGATCCTTCCTTCCAAAATTGGGATGTTTTTGAGAGTAATTTTTGCAGGATTTAATTTGGGGGCAGTTAAGGGATATTTGTGTTTCTTGGGGGCACCAGGTAGAAAGTTGCTCTAGTACACAATATAAATGTAGCCAGTGTAGGACCCCTCTCAATACTGGCAAAGATTCAATTCTAGCCATCTGTCATTCTTTTCAGAAACTTTCCTTGATCAGAGTGTAGTGACATCAGGGGTCTGGCTACCATCCTGGATAGGATACACTGTATACACATAAACTTTATTATCCCTTAGTCTGACTTTTTTTCATATCATCTTCTGGTGCCCATGGTCACTATTTTATCTACTGTACTTTCTTTTTTCCTGTTAACTTTCTCTCGCTGCAGTCTCTGCCACCTTGTGTACTTCTCCTGTGTGCCAGACTCCTGCTCCACTATCTGGGCTAGCTTATATCTACCCTCATTCTTGCTCTCTATCTCTGCTCCTTTCTTACTGTCCTCTCTCTCTCTCTATCTCGCTCTCTCTATGCACTCATTTCAGTGACTAATAATATTCTCCACCATGATGTTGCTTGCTTAACTGCAAGTTGGCGATTGAGATCAACTGTTTATTTTGCTGCTTGAATAAGAACAAAAACAACCACCTGCATACCTGAAGGAAAAAGCTCAAAGTGAACAAAATAAAAATGTCTTTTATTTTACACAATAGTGCAAGTACAGACCTTTTTTTTATTGTATAGCAGGGTTGTTGTTCAGGAGACAATTAGCAGGCAGACATCCAGAGTTAGTGCATAAAAAATACCAGGCTGGCATTTATCATTTTATTATTTGTAGCATAAGATGATAATTATTCAGAACAGAAAATAAGAAAACTGTCATTAAGTCAATAACATCAATGCTGTCTAGGGTGTAGACACAAGCCTTCTAAACTTAAGCCTACACCTCTCACAGTCAGTTCTAGACTGACGCCTTATCTAATAAATCCACCCTAGTGGTAGGCTTATACATATTTTTATCAATGACATCACTGTCACGTGACATCAATTCATTTCCAATTTAGTACATTTTTGAGTTTCTAGGCTCACAACTTGCTCCTATACATAGTACAAAAAATTGCTTTTAAGCCTTATTACTTTAATAACTATTTATTTCCAACATCTTTATTACACACCATAATCCTGGTTAGAAAGTGACTCTAAATGCTTGATTATCTTTTTAATTACTGTAAGCTCCTCCCTCAATCAATAATAGAAGCAGCTAGCATCTGTATAAATATAGGCCTCTAGGGGCCGCTGCTTCCCTATAGCAACAGATTGAGTGCAGAAGAAGAGCTTGTGCAGCCGACACCCTGTCCTGCTGCAGAGAAGGCTGCAGCTTATCAGGCCACCAAGCAGTATCTTTTCTCCCTCTTTTTTACCCTCTGCAAGACTGTTTACATACCAGCAAATTAACCTGAGGATAGCTATTGACCCAGCATTACTGCTACTTGCTAACAGAGCATCTAATAATACTGTATCTTAGTAATATCCCACTTATGTTATCTTTGTATTTCTAGCAAGGCAGCATAGGATGCATAATAAAGCAAAGGGGAAAGGGAATGCTACTTACTGGTTTATTTAATCATGGGCTCATTTAACTAGCCACTAAGTAAAACACATATTGCCACTTGTGTTTTAGTTTATAACTACAAGGTTCCCTTACATGAACCTTTTACCTGGACCCAGAAGGAAGAGAACTTGAAAGAGGGTTTAGACAATGACGGGGATGCAGCTTAGAGGTGGCTTGCCTCCAACCAAGAAAGAAAGGGATAGCTGCACTAGAAAAGAAGATAGAGGTTGCAACCATAGAAAACAGACAATACAGATGGGTCCTTACTCTGTGGTTCCCTTTCTATATTTTTTTTATTACTGCAATTAAAGGCACAGATGCATTTTATATTTCTTACTTTCTTTCTTTGTACAGAAAGCACTATTCTGGTACTTTAACCATAGCATTTAACACATCCCTGCACTTTATTAACTAGCACTTTTAATCTTTAATTGTTTTTGAAGCACTCCAGCACTTTCATCTATTCCTTCCATGTACTTTATATAACATAGGCATAAGGTAGGTTAATGGGGGAGGGGGGCAAGGAAAGACCCACATCTCTCCCTACCAGGGCACCTCACCAATGACAGGGGTTACCCAGTCACATATTGTTTGTTTATTTACGAGGTAAGTGCATTAGATATAAAATGCCTATTTTCAGGTGTGACCTGGGTGGATACAGGCAGAATCTCATAGGAACAGAAGTAACAAGCATTTGTCAATGCTGAATGTTGTCTCGCTGGCATTGGCATTGGTAGTGCAGGAGTTAGAGATGAATAATAGGAATGGCAGTGAGGTATTGAAGTGACACCAACCCCATCCCCACCCTGCAGAGACTGATAGGCATTGGGGTGTGCCTTTGGGTCGTCAGCTATAACGCTCATGCCATTTTACCTCACCCTACCCTGTAGACACTGACAAGTGTGGTGGTGTGCTTTGGGGTCTTTGGGCATTATACTTACCCCATTCCATAAGGAAATATGCTAAGGTGGATGCAGTATAGGAGAATGGGGTGAACTTTGTGGCCGAACACTGCAAGGCACACCATGATGCCTGTTACTTGCTGCAGGATGAGGGTGGGGGTGGAATGGCATGAGCATTACAGCCGATGATCCCAAGTCACACCCTTGATGCCTGTCAGTCTCTACAGGATGGGGTGCTACAGTTGGAAACCCTAACACCGTAGGCGTGTGTTGGTATTTTCACTCCAAATTTTGAACATGGGCTTTTTGTGACTCCACCTCATGAAGAGTGGCACAATCAGTTTGTTAGCTGAAGGGTGGTTTTGCACAGCAGCTATGCCATTTGGTGACACAGGGACAAAAACATATTTTGGGCAAGATGTGCAAAATGACAACTGTATTGTTCATGAGGAGGAGTAAAGAAATGGCAACATTGAAAATCCGGAGTGAAAATATGAAAAATTGGTGAAGTCATGAGCATGCATAGAAACTGCACAACACACGTCCATAACCCAATTATTTTTGGGAGTTTTTTAGCCACATTTTCAACATATGTATTTTGGGACCTCCCCTCATGAACAGTGGTGCTGTAATTTTGTTAATCTGTACCAAAAGTTGATTTCCCACAGCGACCATGCCATTGTGCACCACAGCTGTGGAAACACATTTTGGGCAGGCTGTAAAAAATGACAGCTGTACTGTTGATAAGGAGGTGTGAAAAAATGCCAGTGTTGAAAATCAGGCATGAAAATATTGCAAATTTCCAAAGTTACAAGGGTGCGTGGAAACTGCGCAACGCATGCTTGCAACACAGTCATTTTATGGACTTTCGGCACCAAATTTTCCACATAGGCATTTTAGGACCTCTGCTCATGAAAAGTGTCACCGTCATTTTCTCAAACTGTCCCAAAAACTGATTTCGCACAGCAACTGTGCTATTCTGCTCCAGACATGCGAAAACACATTTTGGCCAGGATATGTAAAATGACAGATACACTGTTCATCAGGAGGTGTGGAAAAATGCCAATTTTGAAAAATGGAGTGAAAATATTACAAATTCACGAAGTTACGAGCGTGTGTGGAAACAGCGCAACGCACGCTCATAAAACAGCCATTTTTGGGATTTTTTTCACCAAAGTTGCAACATAGGCTTTTTGAGAGCCCCGCTCATGGACAGTGGCAATGTAATTTTGTTACTTGGTCCCAAAAGGTGATTCCACACAGTGACTGCGAAATCACCTTTCAGGACTGAATAATGCCATGACAGTGACTGAATTCATGAGGAGGGGTCCCAATAACCCCATGTTAAAAATTTGGTGCATGAATTGCAAAAAATGCCTGAGATATGCACCAAAGTTGAAAAAACCCTATTTATGCCATTATACGTACAGCTTACTGCCATTTCTTCAGTTCGCTGTCGGCTTTGAAGAGTGCAGACGTGTTCCCGGTCCACCAAAGATTGCTGCGCTTGACCTCAAGGTAAGTATGGGTGGGGAGTGTGGGGAGGCAGGGTGCGCAGAGGGTGGGTGCGGGTTCCTGGGAGGCAGGAGACCGTGAGGACTGTTTTCTTCTTTCACAGGGTTAAAAAATTAAAAATAAAAACATTGCGAGGTGGTTTTATTTTTTAGGGATGTGGCACACTGGGGTGGGCTCCCAGCTTGCCACCTCAGTTTTGAGGGATGCTATAGCTGATGAGGATTGGGACCTTCATCAGCACACAATGAAAGTGGGGGGCAAGAGCCAAGGAGATTGGGCACCCCTCGGCACATAACAAATGGGTGCTATGCCTAAGGGAGGCCCCGTCAGCACACATACATTGGGGCAGGACATGCCGACAGGATTGGGCACCCTCAAAGTCGGCATTATGGCAGCAGTGTGCCACCATGTTAAATTTTTTTTTTCACCAGGGAAAGCATGTCGGGAGGTCCGCTGCGTATGACGAGCTTTGCTCACATTACAGCGGACCTTTCCTTAGATGTGCTCACCACATTATGTATGCATGGTGTGACGCCGGCATGCAGGCTTATTGGGGAATGAGGGATGCACCTACTGATGCGTGCACTACATTTGCCCAACGGTGACCGCACCTCCAAATCTGCTACTACCACTATATGTTGGCTGCGCATGTACCAGCCAACATAAAAAGCACATCATGGCACAAAAGCAGCACATAAAGTACAGTACTTGTAGATTTACACATTGGTAAAAAAGCAAAGAAATACAGTAATTCATGGACAAAGTAGCATATTACAAAATAGCACACCATCAAACAGCACAAGCACCTGATGGAGTTTCACTTTGAAGATAAAGATTCTTTTGAAGAGAAATGTCATCAGATGTTTTCCTGGTTAGTGTGGTGCCATTTTGTAATGGGCTATACCCACACTTTTCTGTGAAATGAAAGACATTTTTACTTTGTTCATGTAGTAAGTTTTGCTTTAGGTAAGTGGATGCCAGTTTTTGCTTTCATTCATGTTACTCCCTATCTGAGCACAGGTTAACCATGCAGTGGCTTCTTTTCTTTTCTTTTCTTTTCTTTTTTTTCTTTGTTACACTTTGCTGGTTGCCTGCCCACACTCACACGACCACTTATGCATCTGTTCCCACTCTCCCTCAAACAACTAATAGAGGCCTCTCCCATTCTCTCATTAATAGTGTCCCACCATCACCACACCTCCCCCACCTCTCCCCTCACTCACAGCCCTTAGATGCCAGCTAAGGTACCTTCCTGCTCCCTCCTGTCTCTGTCAACCCTACTCTTGACTTTTTTTTCCCATTTCTTCTGACCCCCCTCTTGCTTAGGACCCTCCCTTTAATTTAGGATAATTGTGACTACGTCCGTGGTCTGATTCTGTGCCCAGAGCACTGCGATCTTCTCAGTTAGGCACAGCACACTTTATTGTATTCTTGCACACTTGTTCACATATCACTGTGATGAACCACGCTGTTGTTTACCTACTCTACTTGATCACCACATTGCTCTTGCACCTATAATGCCATCTATGTAACCACATTCTCATGTTTTGCAGTGGTATTCTTTTAGTACTCCCCTTCCCCTCTCCATTCGGTCACACCCACAAATGAACCTCAGCTCAGTGTGCCTTTCCCGGGTTACCAATTGTTAACTAAATAAATAAAAATAAAATAAATAAATGTATTGGCAGCATTTACTGCCCTTTACTCAACATTCAAGTTACATGGAGACAATCATCCTTGTCCTGACTGTGCTCTCCTGCTTCTTCCTGCTTCACTGATAGTGGGGACTTTGTCACTGTCCTGCCTGACCTTGTTCCGCTTGTCCAGCACACTCACTCCTGCTTTCCCCAATGATGGGCATGTGCATTATAGCAGGAGGACACAACAAGGCTGCAGGCTAGATGGTGAAAAAAGAAACAGTGTTTTTTCTATTTTGTGTGACACTATCCAATCAATGGACAGGGAGGCAGAACTGTGAGGAAACTGAGGAAAACCATCCTTTTCCTCTTTTCCCCCACATCTAGAATAAAAAAAGTCAGGGCCTCGAAACTCCGGGCATGTGTAGTGGTTGGGTGTAGGAATAATAACAACATCTGGACAGTAGCCAGCTGTGCTGACTACCCTGAGTACTTTAACACAAACTGCTGCAAATGACATGTGAATGCCATTTACAGATGCATAAATAGAGTGCGTATGCACCTTATCTGCAGCTCTGACTACTGCCTCAGGAAGTAAGGAAATTCATTGCAAACAGGTTAAAGCCTCAGTTAGGGCTGGATTGAACGTCGCAAAAGGATGGGAATGTGGTGCTAGGGTTTTCAACCATAACTCCTGCCCACACAATCTGTCCGGGAGGGGAACCAGGATCCTAGGTGATAGGTTTAAATGCTTCATTGGCAAGCTTTTAAACTAGCCAAGGGGGGAGGCACTGGAAAGGAGCAGTAGAATCCTACCCCCCCAAAATAATCACGGTAGTAAGTGCAGCAAACACCAACATAGAGGTGTCGATAGGGAGAAGGGCAGGGGTAAATGGAGAAAGTGACAAAGGCAAGAAGGACAGGGATGGGGCAAAAGGGAGTAAGGCCATCAGGAAATGGAGGGTAATGAGTACCAATGCCCGTAGTCTGGGCAACAAGCTCCCTGAGCTGATGGCCTTAATGGAAGAGGGATGCCTGGATATCGTAGCAGTCACAGAAACATGGTACACAGAGAACCATGACTGGGATGTTAACATACCAGGGTACATAACCTACAGGAGAGAGACAGGCAGGGGAGAAGAGGGAGGAGTAGCCTCTATGTAAAGGAAGGATAAAAGCAACAGAACAAAAGAGTAAACAGGGAGGAGAGGAGGCACTGTGGGTCACCTTGGAGACTGGAAAGGGCACCACAATCCACACAGGGATTGTGTACAGACCCCCATGTCAGGGGGAAGAAATGGACAAGGATATGATAGAAAGCATTCTTAGAATAGCAGAGAAAGGGGAGATACTGTTGATGGGAGACCTGAATATGCCAGATGTTAACTGGAGCACATTTGCTGCAGCCACATCCAAGAGCAGGGCCATTCTTGATGCCCTACAGGTGGCAGGCATTAGACAGCTAGTTTTGGAACCCCACTCATGAGGGAGCAATCTTAGACCTCATACTCTCAAATGGGGGCAGTGAGAGGATCTCAGATCTAGAAGTGGGTTGCCATCTGGGACAAGTGACCATCAAACAGTGTGGTTCACGTTAAACTCAGCTACAGAGTCAAGCCATACAAAAGTGAGGGTACTGGACTTTAGGAGGGCTGACTTTGGCAAGATGGAGAGTGCCTCAGAAAGCACTAGCAAACAGGCTAGAAGGAGGTGTGGAGCAACAATGGGGAATTATCAAAACTGCCATTACAGAGGCAACAAGTCTCTGTGTGAAGCAAATAAACAAATCAAAATGAAAGAAAAAGCCACTATGGTTCTCAAAAGAGGTGGCTGTGAAAGTCAGGAAGAAAAAGATAGCATTCCGGAAGTATAAGGAAACACAGAAGGAGCAGGACAGAGAGCTGTACCAGTTAAGGCAGAAGAAAGCAGGGAGGGAAGTCAGAATAGCAAAGGCCCAAACTGAGGAAAAGATACCCAACTCAGTTAAGAAGGGGGATAAAACCTTTTATAGGTACATCAGAGAGTGTAGAAAGACAAAGGGAGGGATAGTGAGGCTGAATAGAATGAACGGTGGGTGGGCAGAGGGGAACAGTGAAAAAGCAGGAATACTGAACGAATATTTCTGCTCAGTATTCACAAAACAGGAGTTCAAGTGCCTAATCCAATTAACAGAAGCACTCTTGATAGGGGGGTCGATCCCAGTCCTTTCACAGAAGAAAGGGTTCTGCAAGAACTCCTAAAACTGAAGGTGGACAAAGCAATGGGTCCTGATGGAATTCACCCCAGAATTCTAAAAGAATTAAGGAGGAACTAGTGAAACCACTGGCTACTCTTTTAATAAATCATGGGAGGATGGGTGGTACCCGAGGACTGGAGGAAGGCGGATGTGATTCCCTTCACAAAAGTGGGAGCAAGACAGAGGCAGGAAACTACAGACCTGTCAGTCTGACCTCTGTGGTAGGGAAAGTGATGGAGTCACTTCTGAAGGAAAGAATAGTTGAGTACCTAGAGGCCAGTGGAGCACAGGACCCAAGGCAGCATGGGTTCACAGCGGGAAGGTCATGTCAGACAAATCTAATAGATTTCTTTGACTGGGTGACCAAAGTAGTAGACCAGGGAGGGGCTGTGGACATGGCCTACCTAGACTTTAGCAAGGCGTTTGACACAGTCCCACACAAAAGATTAATAGTCAAATTAACCAGCCTGGGAGTGGGACCCAGGGTGGTAGCCTGGGTAAAACATTGGCTGCACAACAGGACACAGAAGGTAATTGTAAATGGAGTCCGATCTGAAGAAAGGGGGGTTACTAGTGGGGTACCGCAGGGTTCAGTATTGGGTCCAGTCCTTTTTAATGTCTTTATCAGTGACATTGCAGAGGGACTGGAAGGAAAAGTATGCCTTTTGCAGATGACACAAAGATCTGCAACAGGGTTGATACACAAGGAGGCGTGGAAAGGATGAAAAGGGACTTGGCAAGGTTGGAGGAATGGTCAGAAGTATGGCAGCTAGGATTCAATGCAAAGAAGTGTAAAATAATGCACCTGGGAAACAAGAACCCAGGGAAGAATACACAATGGGTGGGAGGTAGTAACAACAACAAAAAGGAAAGGGACCGGGGTAATCATATCAGATGACCTTAAGGTTAGCAAGCAATGTGAGAAGGCAGTAGGGAGGGCTGGGGGTATACTGGGATGTATAGGGAGAGGCATCATCAGCAGAAAACAGGAAGTTGTTATCCCTCTGTACAGACAGTTGGTGAGACCCCATCTGGAGTACTGTGTCCAGTTCTGGAGTCCCCATCTCCGCAAGGACATAGACAGGATAGAGGCAGTCCAGAGGAGGGCAACTAAAATGGTGCAGGGTCTGCAAGAGAAGCCGTATGAGGAGAGACTAAAGGAGCTTAATATGCATATCCTTGAGGAAAGAAGGGAGAGGGGGGACATGATAGAAACTTTTAAGTACCTCAGTGGAATCAACAAAGTCCAAGAGGGTAGCATCTTTCAGAAAAAGAGACTTGCAAGAACATGGGAACACAATTTAAAGATAGAAGGAAGGCGGTTCAGGGGCAATGTGAGGAAGTATTATTTCACAGAGAGGGTAGTGGATGCATGGAACAGCCTTCCTGAGGAGGTTGTGGGGTCTAAAACTGTGGGAGAATTCAAGAATGCATGGGACAGACATAAGGCAATTCTTGTGGGGGGTAGGAAGAAATAGGCTATTGGTTAACTAGGATCTGCGGCCTATCCTGTAGGTAGGGAAATGGGCAGACTAGATGGGCTTAGCGGTCCTTATCTGCCATCAAAGTCTATGTTTCTATGTTTCTATGTTTCAATGCTAATGCCACATTTTGGATTATATTAAATTTACCATCCAAAATAAATGTACATTAATAACACAAATAATTTAACTGAACTATTCAAAAATATACATCTCAGAAAATAAGTGGAAAGGCAGTGTGGGAGGGCAGTGGCTAGGGTTAGTGAAATGCTGGTATGCATCGGAAGGGGGATCACCAGTAGAAATAGCGAGGTCATTGTACCCTTGTACACCCATCTGGTTAGACCGCATTTGGAATACAGAGTCCAGTTCTGTAGGTCATACCTCAAAAGGGATGTGGGGAGGCTGGAGCATGTTCAGAGGAGAGCGACAAAGGTGGTAAAAGGGTTGAGCCACCTATAGGGACAAAACCCTTGATGGAAACATTATTTTATTTTTATCTTCAAGAATTGATTTTTTTTAATTATCATTATTATTTTATCTGATTTTATATGGTATTAAGATGGGAAATATTTATTTTTTATTTCTGGTCAAGATTAATGTTGATTAAGTCTTAAAAACAGTAAAATGGAAATAATGCCATTTAAAATGGAGTCAGCTTCAGAGTTCAGAGAAAAAATGGTTTTAAAGAGACTGTTTTAAATTTCAGAGCTCTGTGCTCCAGCTGTAGAACAGAGTTAAGATGGGGCCTAACTTACATGTTCCACATTTCTGGGAAGACACTTTTATTAGAATTTATGTGTTTGTACAGGAAAAGTCTTAGATGGAGCTAGGTATCCATGGCTATGACTAAGATAAGAGATCATGTGACTGGTGGCACCAAAAAGGAAAAAAAATGTCTTAGACTTTGGAAGTCCCATTACCCTGTATAGAAATAAGAAGTTTTATTCATAGTTTAAAGATACAGTGTACCGCCACTATGAAAATTGGACAGTTATTGGACAACAGTATGATTAATAAGTTTACCAAGTTTTATAGTTGTAGAATAAAGCATTCAAAAGTTATGAATATCATTTATTTAATATCATTTTCTTATTAGAGAACTAGACAAATCTAGTATCCTGTGATAGCTCACATCTTAGGAAGTCTAACAAGATGAATATTAAATCTGTAGTTTGTTGCTATAGAGAGAAAGACCATCTAAAAGTTTATAGTGAATTAACTTTTCTGACAGTGATTGATGTCTTTAAGAAGAGAACAAAGGATCTTGTGTGTCTCTACAAAAAGTAATGTTTTAAGGACTTTAGGAATGGATTTTTCTTACAAATATTATATCATTCTGTAGTTTAGACATAGAGTAAGACTATTATTTTGTTTTGAGAAGTTCTATTAAAATTATGAAGTTATAACCTTAATAGTGTAGTTTAAAAAGTATCCATACTACAGATATCAGACTTTTTCAAGAATGTTTGGCTTAATGTAAAACACTTGAATATGCAAGTTTAATTTTCAAATTACGTTAAATAAGACTTTTATTTAAATAAATAATTCTTACCCAAAAATAGGTTTAAGGAGAAGGGGCTGTCTTAAAGAGACATGTCTATATGTCACCATTTATCTTCTAAGATGCCCTACCTTTCTAGTGACTCAAACCAATCAAAATCTGGTGATGACATCACCAGAGCAGTTTTTATATTAGTAAACACTGCTGACCACACCTTTTATATCTGAGCTAACTAGCAATGTAGGAAGACCTATGTTCAGTTAACTAAGAGTTTTAATGGCTTTATACTGATTCTAGGCCAAAGAACTTTGGGCTACGCCTGTCTGAAATGCAGGGGTCAGCCTATGGAGAGTCAGAGCTCAGTGCTGCTGAAGATATCTCGAGGCAAGAAAGAAGTGCAAGGACATTTTTATTGTGTTTAAAGCAAGATTTGTGTTATTTGCTGAGCATTTTGACAAGTAATGCTGCCTGCTGAAAACCTGACAGCCTTACTTTTAAGACTCATGCAAGCTACACAGCGTGCTGAGCAAAAAGAGGGTCTATTATCCCAAGGTTTTAAAAGCAGATGCACAACATGAAAGGGTCAATAAGCTCCAGTTGTTAAAACAACTTGTTATTCACAAGAAAGTTATTTGAATCCAGTATTGCTATGGACTGTGCAGATTGAAGCTGTGTTCCACAAATCCATGAACTGATTTTTAGTAAATGTTTAACCTGCAGAGTGTATCCATGCTAAAAGAAGTTCCAGGGTCAAAGTTAGCTGACAAAGAAACCTTTACATCAAAAGCCAAACTCAGCCAGAGTTCTAAGTGGAGAAGAGAAGAACCACTTCTACAACCAGAAATCTAAGTATTCCTTTTTAATTACTTTCACTAATTTTAATTAATAGTCTTGGTATTTTAAATTGGCTTATCTGGGAAAGTAAGAGGGAATCTGCTCTTAACTATAGAATCTGGGTATATAGCTTAAAAGCTTTGAACTAAAGAATAAATGATTTATTTATTTTATTTTATGCATTTAGTTTTTGTTGACTGGGTAAATGCACTAGACAAATCCTACCTATTTTCAGGCATGACTCGGGGGAGGGATACAGATGAATGCCAACTGACCTTGAGACAGATTAAGCTGTTGGTGATATTTTTAGTGAATGAGGGAAATTTGGCCAGGACACCGGGGAAATTCCCCTACTCTTTTCGAAAAGTGCCGTGGGATCTTTAACATCCACCTGAACTACCACCAATCCAGGCAGATGGGACCTCGGTTTAACGTCTCATCCGAAAGATGGCACCTCACAAGTCCAGCACCCCACTCATGGTGCACTACAGTGTCAGTATTGGGATATCAACCCAAGTGCCAGATGTGGGAACTGAACCCACAGCCCTCTGATCTCCTGGCCTCAGAGTCGAGTGTGCCTCTGAGTTAAAACTGAGTTTTATAAAAGTACAGTACAAACCACTAATATAATGAGTTGTTGCTAGTTCTCATAGAAAATACATTTTACATGCAATGAAGTTATGAAACAAGTTTTATACAGAAATAATCTGAGATATTAATCTTATACGAATATGTTCATATGCATAAAGGTTATGTTAAATACTGAGCATGATAAAAGTAGTATAGCTGTTACCATTTATTATGTTAAGTATTGCTTATTTCTTTACATTGTTTATTTGCTAGAATTTATTAGTTGCTGAATTATCTGAAACAATTTTGTTGATGTTTACAAGATTAGGCTTGATATATATGCTAATGAGGAATATTTAGAACCATTGTATTGGTGTAATAAAAATATTTATTTTTCATATAACTATATGGGTGGTACGCAGTGTCATTTACTGTTATACTTGAATCTGGTGAGCATAGGATAATATCACATGTGAATATTTATTATTTTTGGTAATTTATGAAATAATTTTTGGGTAAGGCCTGAGGTGAATCCAAGTGCATCATTATAAAAAGTGAAATTATAAGCCTTTGTTCCGACACACCTATCCTATGAAGAAAGGTTGAGAGATCTAAACATGTACTCCCTGGAACAGAGGAGGGAGAGGGGGGGACATGATCGGGACCTTCAAGTACCTTAAGGGTATAAACAGGGTGCCAGTAGAAAGCATCTTCCAGATTAAGGGTAATCAGAGGACAAGGGGGCATGGCCTGCAGGTGGAGGGGGGCAGTTTGGGGTAACATTAGGAAATACTATTTCACAGAGAGAGTGGTGGAAAAGTGGAACAGACTCCTGGAGGTGGTCGTTGGAGAAGAAACAGTGGAGGGATTCAAAAGGGCATGAGACAACCACAGGAGAGTGTTAAGGGTGGGGGGGTGCAGGTCCAAGCAGATAGCTGGACAAATGGGCAGACTCTGTGGGCCTTGTTGGTCCTTTTCTGCCATTACACTTCTATGAATCTATGAATATAACTGGGTCATATATGTCTTTTTGCCTTACTGCTCTTTTAATGTCTTATACTTGAATGTTAGATGACATGCTGTGACAAAACAAAGTGAAAACTTATGCAATAAAATTGTGGATTACTTCAAGTCAAACCTCAAGTTCAACTGCAAAGTAAATGATAAACTTTTTAAATATAAATCACAATATATGAAGCAGTATGGTTTGTAAAGTTTCAGTGTTCTGCTTATTTTCATATATTGCAAACACTGACACCAAGAGAATCTAGCAAAATAAAATGAATCCACAATGCCACGAATATAATGTTTCCATATGGAGGCAGTGCTCTGTCAGTCAATGAAAACCATTAGTCCGCATGATGACAGTGCAATGTACTGAACATCCATATGTCCACAAGATGGCAATGCAATGCAATGCAATTTACTGAACCTCAGGGGCTCAGTTTTCAAAGGTGTGTTAGATTGACGCACATTGCATCTGCTGCAACTTGCATTGAATTTTGCGGCAATCCCCATGTGCCCAATTCTAGAAAATTTGTGGCTTGTGTCGATCTTTCCAGAAATGACGCAAGTCATAGCCTGCATCATAAAAGGTGGTGCATCATGCAGGAATGACGCAAGTTGTGACATGAGATTGTGGAGCAAATGATGGTAGCGGAGAGCAGGGAATGCATGCTGCAGGAAAGCATCAGGCAGGCAGAGGCAGAAAAGAAAATTCTTGGCTGAGGAGATTGATGTATTAATTGAAGAGGTTGATGCTGTCCAGAGGTGGGGACAAAGACACGCATGACTGCACATGTAATGCCTGGGATGAAGTGGCCACCAGGGTGAATGCTGTGAGCCCAGAGAGGCACTCCATCTGGGAGCTTCAAAAGAGGTACCATGAGATCAGGCAGAAGTGCAAGGAGAAGCTGGCCCACAACATGCAGAACGCCACATCCACTGGTGGTGGTGGTAGCCAGCAAATACACCTGAGCAGTCTGGAGGAGCGTGTCACACCACATCTCAGCAGCCATACCATCAAGGGCAACACAAACTTGGATATCTTTTAGCTACAGAGCTGCACAGGTATATTTGAGGTCACAGAAGCAGGAGACTTAGGGGTGTTGGGTGGGTCCACCGCTAGCTCCAGTAATGAGAGGGTCTTGCATGGCTAAATTTAAGCAATAAGGCATGCCCAAGGGTTATGTTAATGGTCTGTTAATCACCCTCTAGGGGCATAATGTGGCATGAGGCGTTGCCGAGTGCCACATGCCCCTAGAGGGTGATTAATGGACCATTAACATAACCCCTGGGAGTGTCTTATTGCTATTATAATAAAAATGTTTTTTTTAAACAGTGTTAAACCTTGTTCAATATATGGTTAAGCTGTTCAAGTATGTTAATAAAATATTAACATAAGGCTGTTAGAATGTTTACAGCTAATCAGAAAGCTTCATTTCTCAGACCTTTGTTATAATGGTGTGTATACACAGAGCAGAGAAGTAACAATGCACAACTGATAGGGTCATGAGACACAGCAGGTGTGGGTGCGGGTGGGGGGACCTACAAGTGTGGCAAGGACCACGCACATGGGGCACACTGTTGCCTGTGGAGTACATGTTGTCCTGTGTGTCTGCAACTAAAGTCCTACCCAGGCATGTGTAGAAAGGATGCCTGCCACTGTGTAACTGCAGCACAATGTATGTAACAGAGCACAAGGGTGGCATTGTGATGGTGCATGTATGTCCATGTGTGTGAGGGTGTGGACTTCAGCCAGCAATGTGTGATGCTCTTGTGGCTGTGGCACATGGCACTGCAGTATGCAGTGGAGCACAGGCTGCCCATGTGGAGGTCACAGTCAGGTGGACCTGCAGTGCAGGCATACGGGTGGATGGGGGGCATTGATGGTGGGGACAGTGTTATGAGGGCTCCGTACATCACCTGGATCTGTCGAGATGGATTACGGGCTAAGGGTTAGCCAGCATGTATGTGAGCGTCAGCATAGGAAGCCACATTGGAAGGAATGCAGGCATCTGGGAGGTTGCTGTGTGTTGGATGTGGAGAATTGTGCCACAGATTTGTGGAGGCATTGGCAGCTCAGGGCATGTTTCATGTGGACATGCAGGGGATACATCCTCATGGGGTGCCTTGCAGGAGGGGTGTGTGTACTGTGTAGCTGTTGTCCAGTGATCAAAATGGCCATGGTACTGGGGATGGTTGCCAAACTGTGCAGGTATGGCTGCTGTGTCACCTTCATGTGATGCAGAGGTTGTGACAGTGTGGCAGTCTAACATCATGCCCTGAAGACAAGCAGGTTGGCCTATCAATGTATATGGCAAACAGGGCATGTGTGACATGCCTTTAGTGGCATGCTTCAGGGCAGAGTGAGTCACTGGACTGTGGTTAGGGTGTTCTGGCATGCAGGTGGCACTGTGGTGCCATCCACCACAGTACTACTAAGGCAGCAAGGCATAGGCTGCACATATGATAACTGAAGGACATCGAGTCACTAACACTGTACTGTTATTGACACATATGGGGGGGCTTATCACATGCACACCATGAGCTAAACAAGTGTGAAACATAGAAACATAGAAATTGTCAGCAGATAAGGACCACTTGGCCCACCTAGCCTGCCCTAGTGAGGCAGAGGTGTCGATACATGCAGGATATGTTGTGACTGAAAAGTAGAGGTCACACACTGTGGCAGCAGTCACGCTCAGCAGTATCTCATGGGGTGAGATGCTGCAAGGTGGAGACAGGGACATGGCAGATCAACCTGCTACAACCAACACACAGAAACATAGTGACATGGAGGGGTGAGGTTGCAAGTAATACTGTGTTCTCTCCCAACAGATATCACAGTACAGCAGGGGGATACAGCGACATGCAGGCACAAGTGTGACAGTTGCTGTGCCGCAGCCTGCACATGATGTCCCAAGACATACAGACAGCAGCAGCACATACAGTAGCTGTGGCCTGCAGGTGGAGCATGTACCAGTGGAGCAGGAGACAGTACTGGTAGAAGGGCATGATGTCGTAGAGGGTTCCAGCCATATGACCACTGCAGTGGAGGTGGCTGATGGTGATACAGAGGGTGCAGACATGGACCTAAGTCACAGCATTGCAGGCAATATTTTGCAGGACCTAATCCCCCTAACCACTGAAGATTTGGAGGCCACATTGGAAGAGGATGCCCATAATCTCACCCAGCAGGTGCTGCCACAGATTGAGTATGACAGGTACTGCCAAACAGTGGTGGACAGACATGAGGAGCAGACCCACAAATTGGAAGCACTTAGGTCTTGCCTGGAAGGTCACCAAAGGTGCATGGACGACCTCCTGTCAGGGCTACTCAGTGCTCAGTGCCATACAGAGTGGAACACATGATAACTTGGCAGTTCTGGCCAACATCATGGATGTTCTGCATGGCCTACATGTCTGTGCACAGCAGAAAATGGAGGCAATTGAGTGTCTCGCTGCTGCCATGGAGAGGACAGCAACACTGCAGCAGTGGCAGACTGACACCCTCACAGCTACACTGCTGGACATAGCAGCAGCACTGAGGATGAGGCCATACTGGAGTGGTAGTTGGCCCCGGGATGATGCACCCTGTGACTCTGCTGAGCACCTGTGTGGTGCCATGCCTACCCTGCAGCAGTCATGTGCCTCAACGTAGTAGTCTGCCTCAAGCACCTTGCTGACTCACTCTCTGGTGATTTCCATGCACAGCAGTGGGGAAAACATGCAACATGTCACTAAAGATCACAGACTCACTATTTGGGATGCCAATGTGTTCCTGCAGCCATCCACTCATCAGGCCGGCAGTGATCCATGGCCAGGTGGTGCACGTGACCACTGGATGGGGGTTACCAGTATGTATGCCACTGCACATCAGACCATCCTAGCAGAGGATGTGGCCAGTGGTCTGCAGGTGTTGCAAACGGCCACCCATGTCCGTGTAACCACTGACACCTGTGCCGAGCCTCCAGGGCACAGTAAGCTGTACTGGTACCACCACAGCATATGTGGCAGCAGGTCCAGTGCACACACTGGTGACCTGCACATCAGGAGGCCATTCTGCTGACATCAGGTAACAGACTGTGCAGGTAGCAGAGACAGCACACACTGAGGCCACTGGGAAAGCACAAGCAGAGAGGCTCACTGGTGCCCCCCCCCACTCCCCAGAGAACAGGGCTGTAAGATGGGACCTGGCCACAGATTCAGTGGGTACTGCCACATGACGTGATGGCAGGAGGGCAACCAGGCTCACAGGCAAGGTCATGCAGCAACAACCGCCTATGGTAGGCTGCCAGAGGACAAGCAGACCTCTTCCCAGGACAGCGACCCAACAGTGACAGCATGTATAGGGCAGTGCACCAGACTAGGTGTGGGTGTTTCACTCGGGGTGTCTGAAGCATGGATGGCACATAACAGATGCACCTAGATACCGGGTGCATGAGCACAGCAACTGGGAAGCCATCACAGTTGGGCGGGCCACATGGTGAAACATTACAATGTCTGCCTGAGGGGTTTGGGGAATGGGAGCAGTAGTGCCTGAAAAGCTAACACAACCTGTCATACAGAGATGGCTGCTGTACCAGTGGGAAAAATAGTAATGTGTGTTCAACTGCCTGTTGCTCAATAAAGACTTCTAAATCTGGATATGTGTGGCACTCATGCTTTGTCAGACTAAAGTTGGAACACACAGTTGCTGGACCCGGGGGGGGCAGGGGTGTAGTGGCACTTAGGTGGGCCTCAGCAGAGTTCACATACAGCTTCACCTTTTGATCTGAAAAGTGGGCTGTGAAACATGCCTGTAGGGGGGAATGTTGTTGTGCATAGGTGTCATCCTGCCTATGGGGCTGCTCCCCAGTTGTATGGTTGGGGGATGTCATCCTTGGGGGAGGCAATAGCACATTTCATTCCTGTGTACAATGCGGGAAGAATGTTGATGGAGGGGTGTCATAGTCAACCCAAGTTTCCGGTGTCCCGCATGCATGGCATTATGCACCCCTGTTCATTCACGGTGGGGGGGGAGGAGCAGATGACTTACAACACTACAAGGGGCACATCACAAGAGCATTCAAGTGGTGGTTTGTGGCAGCAGCCACATATGAGGTCTCTCCACATTGCCTCACATACTGCACAGGATCTGGTGTATTACGGTGTTTTCACCGCGTGGGAGTGCCTGTCACATAGGCAGGTGTCCTGCAGCACACAATGCTGGCTGACCCCAGCCCCCCCAACAGGGTGTGACAGGTGCTGTGTCAGGCCATACACATCCTTGCATACCATTGCTACATCCATGGGTACAACACTATGCACTGCTGCTGATGGCCATGTGGCCCACAGCAGATGTAGGGTGCCAGTGTGGTTTGTCATGGTCACTGCAGGCAACATGGACAAGTTGGCACTGAAAATGCCAAAGTGGACGTGCAATGGGGGTCCTCAGGCTAATGGAAGCACACATAACAACATGATTACGGAACAACAGGTTTAATTAACAGGTAGGGTAGGAACATGAAACAGGAAGGGCTAGGAAACAGAGCAAACTTAACAACATCAACAATGGTAACATTTAAAAAAACATACTAACAAGGCAGCAGGGGCTTGCAAATGCCACTGTGGGTGCCACAATGCTGCTCTGCAGGAACATGTCAATGGTGACCTAAAAGTGTTGGCACTGCCGCACAGTGTCCATAAAAGCCTGCAGAGTCCACTGAAGGTGCTCCATGTCCTCCAAAATGGTCCCAATCTGCACCTCCATCCTTTGTAGCAGGTCCTGGTGGGGGGACAAGCAATCTAGGGGTTCCTGCCATTGTGCTACTGGATGTGCCACTTGACCATCATTAGTGGCCACATCACACTGTCTTGCTTGGTCACTCACATCGTTACTCTCTGGTGGAATATCCAGTGGTTCCATGGGGCCACATCTACCTCTGCCTTTGGCGGATGCTGCCCAGCAATTGCCTGTGGCCCTGCAGCAGTTATCACATGCGCCACTACAGTGCCCCCTTGACCGTCCTCTGTCTGTTGAGCAGTGTCCCCACAATGGGCCTGAGGCCCCCCGTAGGTCCCGTCATGCACCTCCTCCACTTCCTCTGCTGATGAGGATAGCCATCATGGTGGTCAATGCTGGTGACATGTGCTCTCCATGTAGGTGCAGGAGTCGTCACTCTTCTGTCACCTCATTGCTCTTATGAGCACTTGGACCAGGGGGATTTCTCTGTGGCCTGCTTCTCCTCCATGCTGTCGGCCACCTGTGGCATAAAAAAAGAAACACATGTTAGGGCCCTGTGTGGGCATGGTCATATGCAGTATTGCTGAGGGATTGCACATGTGGAAGGGTACAGATGGTGAGGGAGTGTCATGTACACCCCAACAGTGGGGCCAACTGATGTGCCAGTGATGGTGCTGCTGTTATGCAGGCTGAGGCAACTCAACACCAGATGCTGCAGCCTGATGGCAGACCTGCGTGCCACACATGCCTGATGTGGCCTCAAACTCCATGCAGGTTAATGGGGAGAGGGGGATGTATCTGTCATGGGGCTCAGAAAGGTAGCGACCGCAAACCTTGGCTGGGTGCATGAGGTGGATGCATGCTCTCCCTGTGCCCAGCTCTGTGTGTGTGACAGGAGGCATACAGCCATTGTCATGGTATAGGGTGGAGGCCTCAGTACACAGTGAACTGTTATGAGTCACCTGTGAGCCACGGCACACCATGGATGATGGTGGCAGTGGGCAGTAGCACCATCGGTCACCATCGGGGTGCATGATGGTATACAACAGCATAACGACAAGGTTGAAGGGGTTGGTTGTTGGCCTTACTCTCCAGGGGTATGGTGATGACTGAGCAGTTAGTGCTCCTTCCAGAGCCTGCCTGTCTCTTGGAATCACCCTGCCCCATGCATAGTGGGACAGGCAAGCCACACGTCTCATGGAGAACTGTCAGGCATGTGACCACATTGAAGCACAGTGAGAGGTGAACAGGCACGTCAAAGTTGCTCAATGGGGTTGGGGGGCCAGATGTGGCACATGCATCCATGTTGTTGACATATTCCCACCACCATCCACTCCCTGGGTGTGGCCTTCTGAGTCTGGGGGGAGCTATAGACAGTGTGGCACACCACTCATCACCTTGGATATGTAGTTGAATATTCCCGCATGGTGCCTGAGCTCGCCGTGCCTCCTGGTGTGTCATGGCAGAACAGCAAGGCAAGGAAGCCACTGCATACCCCTGCAGTGTGACCCTGGAATGTGGCTGCTGTTACTGGACTGAATCGATGGTACTGGTGTTGGGTGGGGTCTGCAGGTAGGAAGGGGGTGCATGCAATGCAGCCAGCAAGAGTGGCCCCCTTCCCCCCAAGGTATGTTCCAGGGGTCAACTATGCCATGGGGTACCTCAGCGGTGTCACTATGGATGGGGTGCTATCAGTGCAGTGCAGTAATGTGACACCAGTTATTCATGTGTTGCACAGTTGGGCATTCCACATTGAAACTGCCGAGGATCGCACACAGCACAGCACTGTGGGAAATCCAACATGATCAAAATGCCTATGGGTCTTATTGCTGTGTGAATGAGTGACCTGCAGCACAAGCAGGAGGCATACCTACCGCCCTTCCCAATCCTCCCATCTTATGAGTGAGGCCTTGGTTATACATGGCTTTTCATGTTCCTTCATGTCACACTTGCACCCCCCCTTTGCCATGCACATCACTGACATTATTTCTCCAGTTCTTGTGCATGATCCACCTGTGCCCTCACTTTCCCCATTGCCTCCTTTATTGTACTCCATACAGAGGACCCTACACCCTTGGCAGCAACTCCTTGGTTGGCTATGGGACAAATGGGTGCCACAGCCACTGACAGGCATGACAGGGGCATTGGCCAGTTTACCTGTCATATGTATGGATGAAGCACATGAATATCAGTACGTGCATAGCTATGTCACTGGCAGCTTCCACCCTGTATGGCACACCACAGGCATGGCATGCATACCTTATGCGATATGGTACTATGTGTTGTCCGGGTTGAGCTGACAATATGCATGGGACATGTGCCCCCCCACAATGTGTGAAATAGCTGTTGTGCATCCATGGGAACCCATAAAGGCCACAGCCACTGCAGCTGTAACATAAGTTATGTGACCCCCTTTGCATATCTCACACATAGGTGCCACAAGGGCCTCCCCAAACCCTGCATTGTGACAAACCAATCGGGACACACCTTTGGCATATCCTAAGAATGTTAAGGGCAATATAGGGGTGGAAGGCTGCAATGCGTGTTGCACACACCCAGCAGATAGCTACAGGAGACTCCAGACCCTGGTCCCTGACCCCCCCCCATTTGTAGAACAGGTGTAAGTCATAACTCACCAGGAGCAGAGCATGCAAGTACATGTGCACTGCTGTCTCATACAACCTTGTACACTGTGAGGTGGTACACATTGCCATGGTACAGTGATGCACCATGAGAAATCCCACTGCAGTGCCATGAGGCAGTGCCAGGACAGCACCAAACACTTCACAAGCTGGGGTCAGCAATTACTGCATAGTGACACACACATGCACATGTCATGAGGACACCCAAAGAATATGTGCTGCCCACTGTTGCAGGATATGTACATATACCTCCCATCCTGTACACAGCAACTGGGTCTCCAGGGCCCAACAATCCACTCCCGGTACAGGGATGGGATATGCATGCACATTCCACCCTACTGCACATATAGTGGATTGCCTTGCAGGCTGCAGTGCCATGTTTCACACACAGCACCTCATCCCCTACCTACCACTAATACACATGGCTACACAGTCAGGTTGCGCCACATGTTGAGGCCTCCCACTCCCCATATCTCTTGATATTCATGGGCCCCTGGGACACTGCCATGTGACCCCACTGTGCATTCACCCATGGTGGTGCTAAATACACCATCTCTCATGGACCTCACGCCCCCCCCCCCCACCTCCTTATGTCACCAGGATGTGCATACCCATGATGAGGGGTGGTTTCTATTTGGGGGGTGGATATCCCAAATGGCCTTCTACAAGGGTCAACCCCAGAGAGTTACAATAGCACGGTAGTCAATTAGCTTCCATGGCACAGTAGGCACCTAGCATCCATGGGAGCCAGACCCCCCCCCGGGCTGCGAGAGTGGAATAAGCCAGTCCTGTCACACATGGGGCAAATTCTGGTGGTGCTGCAAGTGTGCTTGCCCATGTGACACATGCAGCCATTTCCCTGGTTTACAGAGCCGGTGAGTCGTTGGCATCCCCCTGATGTTTAGTTTTGGGGGATTTTGATGTCTGGTCCGATGATGAGTTGTCCAGGCTGGGTTCCAATCTCCTTCAAAGTATGTCTTCTCTGGGCCTGTTGGAGGAAGTTTCCTCTGCGACACACCAGGGTGATCACATGTTGGACTTGGTCTTCGCTCTGGGGCTTGAGGTTACTAACCTCAAGACTTATTGGGTCATCTGGTCTGATCATTGCACAGTTGAATTTTTGCTCAGCCCCTCCCCCCCGAGAAACCTCACCTTGCAGAGATGGTTAGCTATTGCCCTTTGAGGGGTTTGACCCTGGAGGGATTGTTGGCGATGGTGGATCTATCTAGCGTGGGAAGTGCATGCACAGAGGGTGTGGTCGAAGCAGTCGTCACCCATAATAGGAGGCTGAAAACAGCGCTCGACTCTCTCACACCAATCCATGTATGAC
The DNA here is from genome assembly GCA_016271365.2 of Neoceratodus forsteri. Taxonomy (NCBI): domain Eukaryota; kingdom Metazoa; phylum Chordata; order Ceratodontiformes; family Ceratodontidae; genus Neoceratodus; species Neoceratodus forsteri. The sequence goes on along the minus strand of CM028131.1, from coordinate 884,004,175 downwards.
CCAAATCCTCCCACTTGAGGTCCCCCTGGTTTGCTGGGGAGCTGTAGGCGATGACGATTTTGGGTTAGAGACTGGAGCACTGCTGGCGGAGGTCCGTCCCGGAGGTGGATAAACTGGCCCTGTGCACTCACTATTGTGAGTACCAGGGGCCATCACCCAGAAGATGGCAGAGTTCCTGTCAAGGGAGATTGCTGCTGGTAGTAATTGACCAACAGTGCTCTTTCGGACTGTGGAAAGACTCTTAAACCCAGCCTGTCTACAGCCAAAGCAGACTTTTTCCAGTACTTTATGTGAAGAGTTTGGTCAATTCTTCTCTGACAGGGTGTCTATCATCTGGCAGGGGATTCTGCCAGTGGGCCTTATGGAGGCCAACAGTGGTCGCCTTGGTTGTACAGAGAGCACTCTGCCTTGTTAGGAGGAGTTTAAGCCTGTGGAGGTGTCAGAGGTCATTGGGGTTGCATCCAAGCTGAAGCACACCTATTGTGAACTGGACCCAGTAGAGATGCATTTCTTAATGGAATATGTTGATACCATTGACCCGGTGTTTGCCCTGATTGTCCAGTGTTCTTTATCTGAGGGGATTTTCCCCGATGCCTTGAAGGAGGCATTGGTGCGTCCCCTCCTGAAACAAACATTTTTAGACCCTGACATTAAGGTCAACTACCTTCCCTTTTCCAATCTCCCATTTTTAGGGAAGATTGTTGAGAAGGTGGTAGCACTTCAGCTGGAAGAGCACCTCTTGACACCTTTGATCTTTATGAGTCTTTCCAGTCTGGATTTTGTACGAGGCATAAAAAGTGCATAATGACCTCCTCAGGGCTAGAGATCGAGGGGAAGGGACAATTCTTGTTCTCGATCTCTCTTCAGCATTCAACATGGTAGACCATTGTGTAGCTTGACCACCTGAGGGAATTTTGTGTGCCCACCAGCACTGTCATCTGTTGGTTTGAGTCCTTTCTTATGAACAGGAGGCAATGGGTGGTAATGGTGAATTTCTCCTCCTCCCCTATTCTCCTGTCTTGTGGAGTACCTCAGGGTATGGTCTTGTCCCCAGTGCTGTTTGCCGTGTATATGCTGCCCCTGGGTGAGATGATTAGGAAATATAGTCTGGTTTTTCATTGCTATGCTGATGATACCCAACTGTATCTTTCCTTTGCACCGGGAACATCCAGTGTGGTGGAAGTACTTAACAACTGCCTTGTGGAGATCAGTGACTGGAAGGCCTCCAGCTGGCTGCGACTGAACGCCGATAAGATGGAGATACTGGTGGTGGAGTTGAACAGAACGTGGAATAGGATGGCCTTTGGTGTGAAAACCAGTTTGTTTCTGGGATCCATGCCATTGAAGGCCTCCTCAAGGGTGTGTAACCTAGACATAATCTTCAACAGTGGTTTGACACTTACGACTTAGGTGTCAGCCACTGTCCGGACCAGCTTTTACCATTTTAGGAATATTGCCAGGATTAGGCCCCTTGTTCAGCCTCTGGACCTCCCCACCTTGGTACATGCCTTCATATCGACCAGGCTGGACTACTGTAATGTGCTGTACCTCGGGGTCTCTGGGGGATGCCTCCACCGGATGCAGCTAGTGCAGAACGCAGTGGCCAGGTTGTTGGTGGGGCAGTCTAAATTCTACCACATTACTCTGGTGCTGCGTGAACTGCACTGGCTACCGGTCAGGTGGAGGATCCTCCTTAAGGTGGGGTTACTCACCTTCAAGGCCCTACACAGTCTGGACCCTTGTTATCTGTTTGACCTCCTGTCATGTGCTACATCGACCCACTCCCTCCGTTCCTCCATGAAGGGCCTCCTAGTGATTCCCAGTACGAGGCTGAAAATGGCCTATGAAAGGGCATTTAGTGTCACTGGCTCCGTCCTATGGAATTTGCTTCCACCAGCTATATGGGAGGTTCTTTCAGTGGAGGTCTTTAAGACCCGCCTCAAGGCCCACCTATTTAGTCAAGCCTTTTCCAATTCTCCAGACTGAGTTGTATAGGATTTGTTTCTCTCTCCCCCTTACCCTTTCTGGTTTTAGTGATTCTAACATATGAAAGTGATAATTTGTAGCTTGCCAAAATGTTCATGTTTTTATGTAGTTTTTATGGTACATTTGTTGTTGTTGTAGTACGGTGCCCAGAGCCTTCGGGATTGGGCGCCTGAAAAATAAAACTTGCCTTGCCTTGCCTTATGGACTTGCATGTGCAATAATGCCTGTTGTGCCACTACACAGGAGGCATCTTGACACCCCCAGGGTCATACAGACTGCATGACATGGGATCAGAGGCCCACATCACATCCTGAATGTGCCACTGTGGTCCACATTGCTTATGACACTTACCGTGCCCACAGGGACCAGCAGGTGCCACCTGGTCTGTAGCCTCATCTGCATCAGTGCCGCCATTCCTAGAGCCACTGTGATTCTGCACTCCTGTGAAGACACAAAGACATTTTCCACAATGTTAATGTGCACCACCCAATACAGCTATATTTCAGTGTCATGTCAGCTGACTTATGTGTGACAAGTGCCACTTAACTACTCTGGATGCTGACCTGTCCGAATGGCCACATCAGCTGTGTGTGCCATGTCCCTCAGCTGATGCAGGAACGTGGGGTCCCTCCTGGACATATCCTTCCAGTGGTGCTTCAGTTGGCAGGGAGTCCTCCTAACTCTGGACTGTGTGCAGCCAGGCCACAATTAACTGCCACACACTGTCCCTCTCTTGGGGGCTATGCCTCCTGCACCCAGGGGGCAGCAGAATCTTCCCCCATTGCTGGATAAGGCTGATAAGCTGGGCAGTCTCCCCTTTTATAAAGTTTGATGCCTTGCCACTGAAATTAGCCATATTACACAGTTTTGTGGTGGTGAGGGTGTTTTCTAATGGACTACGGCAATTTCACTGTCCAGCACTGCAGGCTGGTGTCGCACGTTACCCTGTTTTCAGTGCGTTACTTGAATGCAACTGCACTTCCATGTTTGCACACTGTGTGGGCATGCCTGATACAACTGCATCATTTTCCAGCCACACATGCATGCTGCATCTATTTTTTCCCGCAAGTCTGCTGCAAGTCACTAAGAGCTTACATTTGTGGCAATTGTTTCCCACGACTGCATTACAGAAGCAAATAATAGCCTACACTTGTTGCACATTTCCTCACAAATGCCTCATGAACCCCATGAAGCAGAAATGCTGGACATAGATGCCCCCTCCGGCCCTCAGACATGCTTGGTGGCACCTGCAGGACCCATGTGCCCTCACTGACATACATGCCAGTGATGGACATGGTACCTTTGTCAGTTTTTGGCTACATGCCCCACATAGGATACCTCTTACTGGTGCTGTATCATGCTATGTCACCACCCTTCCCATTACCCCCCAAGTCATACCCCAGCTATGGAGTCTCTGGTCATCAACATGCCATGCTGCTGTGTCCCCCACCATGTGCCACAAGCCCGTGTGGCCAACATGAGTCTTCTACGGTAACCCACACATTGGGCCCAGAGATCATGGGACTTCCACCTTCGGTGTACCTTCTGCCCTCTTGAGCTGCACAAACTGGCTATGGCTCACCTGCAGTGACCTCTCATGACCTGCAGTACATGCATATGGCCAACACATCCAGGATGTCACCACTGGGCAGATGCCACACCTCCCAGCACCACTGCCTGGCTTCCCTGTGGGCCACCCCATTGCCATGTAAGCCTCAGGGTGCACCAGGGATGCCTCTCTGGCTGCTGAAATGCCAGGTGCAGACATGTCCACCAGGTTCTACACATATGTCACAGGGGGGATGCACATGGCTCTGGATGTTATGGTGGACATGGCCATTGGGACTCCATTTTGTCCATCATGCACCAAGACATCCCACACTACCTCCTGCTGCTGCAGGTGAGGGGTCTGCCTGGTACCCTTCCCCACTACAGTCAGGTCACTAAGTAGCATGACTGCCAACCTACCCCTGCCTTCACTATTGCCCATGGCTATGTGCTGCTTGTCCATCCCCCCCTTGTCCTCATAGATCACTTCCCACTCACCTCATCTCATGAGTCGGCACTGCATGCTTTGTGCCCTTTTCCTGCTGGGTGCTGTATCTATCAGGTGCCACTCACCGGCAATGGCCACTGAATGTGCAACAGTATTGCCATCTCCGGTGGGAAGCACCAGGCAGACAGACATCCTTGTACCCTTCACAAGGTCACACTGCCACAGATATCACCATGACCCTGGTAATGCAATGCCGTGTAGATGCTATCTACAGCTGCTGGTACCACCCTTGGGATGCTGCTGTCCCTCAGGTGAAGTGATTGTGAATGAAGTCCCTTCTTACTCGATGCCCTACAGACTTGTCTCCTGAACGTATGGGCAGTTGCTCACTGTCTTCCCCCAGGATCTCTTCTGGTCCATCCTCCTCCACCTCTGGGTTGTCAACTGGCAGTTGAACACGCTGTGCCAGGGCAATGTTGTGTAGGATGCAGCATGCTACAAAGATCCTGCAGACCATCACAGGGCTGTACTGCAGTGCCTCACCAGGCTGATCCAGGCACCTGAAACACACCTTGAGAAGACCGAAGGTCTTCTCTATAACCACCCTCATGAATGCCAGTGCCTTGTTGTATCGCTCCTCTGCCTCACTCTGTGGATGTTGAACAGGGGTCATGAGCCATGGCAGTTGAGGATATCCACTGTCACCTATTGCAAAGTGGGCAGAAACATTACTATTTCCATACTCTGTGTGTGATGCCCTTCAATCCCCTTCCTCCCCTGCTGCTTCAGGACCAACAAAGTTAAACTCATACAGCCATCAGATACCAGTGCTGCCAGCACACCACACTCCCCCCCGAGTCACCCCTTCTACTCTTCCTGCTGTATGCTTCCCATGACAACTAGCTCCCACATCTCTTGCCCTAACACACACACACATATGTATATATATATATATATATATATATATATATATATATACATACACTCACCATGCATGTATTGCTATCACATTATTCCATCCACACTGTAAGACTACATCACCTGCCCATCAGGTGGACCTAATGGTCACCTCTGTGCACTCCTTCCTGGACACCACCATGTTCTTCTCTCTCAAATATGTGCATACCAGGACCCCTGTTGCACATGTGTCCCATTGCCACCTACCTATTAGCCATCCTCCTTCAATGTCTCCCCTTTCAAAGGCCTTGTGCAGGCAACTGTGGCAGATGATGTAGGCATCATGGCAGGATCCATGGTACTGAGCAACCAAATCAAAAATGTGACACCGACTGTCACACACCATCTGCTTGTTCATGGAGTGATAGCCTTTGCTGTTCACGTACATTTCCTCCTATGTTGGTGGTGCTCTGATGGCCATGCAAGAGAGCCATGCCAGGGTGTAGAAACCCTGCTTCATGACCTGTTACTGCAGTGCATCCCATAGGAAGCTGATGTACCTGTGTGACCTGCATAGCAGTGCCTCCAGAAGCTGCCTCAAGCACTTAGATACAGCAGATTGTGAGATGCCCATTGTATCACTGGTGGGGATCTGGAAGCACCTGATGGCAAGGAAACAGAGAGCTGCACTAACCTTCACGTCCATAGGTACAGCATGCCCCCTCTGAATTGCATTCTGCAGGTTCCCCTCAACTCCTGTCACAACTCCCTGATGGCAGCCTTGTCAGCTGATACTGGGCTATGCACTGCTCCACCATGAGGTCCTAGTATGATGTCCATCTGCAGAACGCATGTGGCACATATCTCCTGGTGGCTCTCCACTGCAACTGTGGCATGCCATTTCCCTGAATCCTCCCAGCCTAATGCCTAGCATGGCTCTGCCACCTTTCCACTGCCATCATGATGCCCAGTAGGGCTAGTGGTTTAGACATCTTCACTGTCACTTACAGGCTGCTTATGCTGCCATGCTGATACCTCCCAAGTGATTCTGATCTGTATGTCTACTGGGGCCTATTTATATGCTCTAGCGGGAGTTAGACCAGCTCTACCTTGATCTAACAGGTGTATGCTATGATCAGCGCAGTTAACAGGTGTTCAGCTTCCAAAATCCCCCAAAAGGGGATGGTGCTTAATTTTTTGAATGCAAATTGCTTTGTGACATGTTGCATCAAATCTTTTGATGTAAACTTGGCATGGGCACTTAGCTGCAAGCCCAGCAAACACTGATGCAGGCTGCATTATAAAATTGCAATTGCTGCAGTTATCAACGCAAGTCACCATTTGCGTAAATATCGTTTGATGCAAACACCTTGTGTCATTCCTGCTGCTTTGAAAATCAAACCACAAATGTCCACAAGAGTGCAGCACAGTGCAATTTACTAAGCATCAAATGTCTTGGCAGTGTAGGTTAGTTACCTCTAAGTGTTCTTACAATGGTAGTGCAATGCAAGCCAGTGAACATCTAAATATTGAGGCCAGGATTTTAAAAAATATTAGCACCATGCTAACCAGCTTAGTGACACGTTAAGTGTCAATGGCATGGCCACCAGCCTGTTAGCACATCCGAAGCCATTTATAAAATAGACGCTTAGTGCATCTGTAAGCTGCTAGCACATTACCACTAATGATAGTGTAATGGACCCACTTAGGCGGGCCTTCCCCCATACTCAGAAACCTTGCAGGGGAAGGGACTCCAGAAGGGTTCGGGGGAAAGGAGGAGGAGCATCAGGTTCTGGCACCTTTTCTGTCCTGTGGACTGTTGAGTTTTTGGAGTGACAGCCCCAGGCACAAACCAAGATGGACCTACAGCACAGTCTATAAAGGCTAGACTGTGCTGTAGGAGGGGAGAGCTGGTGGAGGTCTAGTGCTGGGAGTACGTACAAACTGTGGCATCCATCCCAGGCTTCAAAAGTGGAGAGCAAACTGTAGACAGACCTGCTGAGTTCCAGAGAGGAAGAGAGTGGCAACTGTGTGCAAGCCAGCACATGGGTGAGGATGAAGATATAGCATGGAGAAAAAGACAAAGGGCTGCTGATCCAGATCCTGTAGCAGGCACTGCAGCATGGTGCTTAGAAGCCAGGACTTGTGAGGGTCAGATTGGACCCTCAGCAATACTGAACAAGTGAAAGGAGGTCAGAAGGGCATCAACTACATTTTTTAATTCCTGGTTTCGAGTTACAATAACAATTGCCTTTAAATAGTAGTAGTAGTAGTAGTAGATTTTATTTATTTAGGGCTAATTATAACTTTCTTATTTTAAAGATATTTTGTTTTTCAAAAATACCAAAGCACTACCTAAGAGTAAATAAAAAAATAAAAACCTTGAAGATTCATGTTTCAACTCTTTACCTTTTTAGTCCTATTTTATAAACAAAAAAATTGCCTTAAAACAATTATTCTTTATGTAACCCCTAGGTGGCACTATCCCAAGGGCTACTACCCCTTCCTGCTTGGCTAGTAGCAGGTTAAGGGGCCTGGGTACTGAAATGGGTGCCTCCACCTGGAGGTCAGGGTTGTTAGAGGTCAAGCTAACCTGGGCACAGCCCTCCGGGACACCGTAACCCCCCCTCTTTCCCTTCTAGTGGCCTAAACAATATCCAATTATCACTTTCACAATGACCCTTATTCACCATGCAATTACCCACACTTTTTGCACTTACTACCAGGGCTGGTTCCTCTACCTTGACCCCGGGGACCCCCTGTAAAATAAGGTTATGCACAGCAAATAGCAATAGTACAGTACTCTTGGCACAAACTGGAACCACAGTCAGGTTAAATGCAAAAAGAGTTAGATCTGATTTATTCAGGGGACTTGAACAAGGGAGGGGCGTAATCAGGTTGATTGGCTTAAAGGCTAAATCAATCAGACAGTTATGCATGCACTTCAGAGTCCCTACAGTCACACACTCTGTGTACCCAGGGAGGAAAAAGGTGGGCTAACCAGGACCGTTGCCCGGGGTAAACCAGCTATGCAGCTGGTTGGGGCCCTGTGATGGAAGAAAGCAACATGCACAACACACGCTATTTGTAATCCAGAGCCGGAGGGCTCAGTTCGTGAAGGAAAAGACAACAAAGCAATCAGATGACAACACTTTAGATTTAGCTGTTGTTGCAGGGAGCTACCCTGATGTTTACTCATGATACCCAATACAGGACAAAGGCAGGACAAAATCGAGACTGCTGGTTGTTGAGCTGGAGTGCCAGGAGAAGCAGGGCCCACACGAATCACCGAGGCGTCATTCCTGTTCAAGGCGTTGAGCAGGGGGCTTATCCCCAGGCAGGTCTCTTGTTGATGGTTTTCTCTGTGTAGCGGGTAGTCTGGCTGAGCCAGTGTGGCAAGGCCCAGGCCAAATGGAGATGCAAACTGATTTAGTCCGTTGGAGCTGGATGCAGTCTCCAGCAAGCAGAACACAGTTCAGCACACAGTGGGGAAGCAAATCATGACCCACTAGCAGCACACAGCACATTTACATGTAAGAAATTCTACTGTACCAGGCAGATTGCTATCTGGTCGCAATTACAGAGTCTCTGCACAAACCGGGAGTTCAGAGGTGGCTGGAAATCCTGACAGGCTGATCGCATTCAGCAAATCTTTGGTCTTCTTCAGATTAAAGCCTGGTCACAGTTCTGTTGCTTAAATCATCCTCACAATTCGGATTCAGTCCGAATAAACTTCAATTTCCCTCTCAGGGACAGCAGGCAGACAAGCAGGCCAAAACTCAGTCCTTTCACAGTTCTCCCTCGCGAATCTATGCAGGATTACTGCTCGACTATCTCGAGCTGTTACTCCTTAACTTCCAAACTCAGGTCTGAATTGAAACTGCAAGCAGTCTGGAACTTCCCCAGGATCCAAAAGGTTTGGTTGGCTGATTCCTCTGTCAGTCACAAAAAGGGCTCCCTCTCCAGGTTCATTTAGGTGCCAAAAGCCCAAAACTACAATTCCTACAGAATTTTGCTCCCACAAAGCCCCTTGGGACAGGCTCCATTTTAGAGTCTCCAAAGCTACTGATTGGCCCATTTCAGCAGTCCAGGACCAAGATGGTGGAGATAAACAGAAATGTCCATGCTGCAAAGAAGGCAGGTTAGACAAACTGCAATATTATTACTATGCTAATAAATGATCAGCAAACAAGTACATCTTCTAACAGAGCTCCCTCTGCGCTAATAGCGATGGCAGAATGGAGCAATTATTTGGCAGACCGGGTGGGACTCGAGCATGGAAACACCCCCTCCCAGATTAATTATTACTACAATCTAGGCAGCTCTTAAAGAGACAGTACACGGAGGCTCTACAGGCACTCTCTGGCAATAATGTTTACATTTCTAAAATGCAGGAGACCAGCCTGGCAGTGAGCATTTAGACAAGCTCAAAGAAGATTTTTCGTGAACTCCCATTTGTAGGGAGGGTTACATTTACAAAAGCATTATTTGAATAGTCACAACTATACAAAGTATTCAATGTTGCATTTTTTTCTTTCATGTTTTGAGTTTCAATTACAGTGTCTTTTAAATTATAACTTTCTTACTTTATAGAACTTTGTCCCCAAAATACCAAGGCACTACCTTTGGGCCACAGTGCAGAGAACCTGAAAGTTTTAGTTTTTGACTCTACAAGTTTCCATCTTTTGTGACCAATAAAGTCCTAAAACTATTAAAAGTAATTTTGAAATGTCACAGCCAAGCTATGCTTTTGATCACATTTTTCAGTTCTTGGTTTTGAGTTACAGTGACAATCTCTTTTAAATTATTGTAATTTTCTTATTTTACAGAGTTTTATTCCAAAAATACAAACTTACTACATTTGGGCCACTATGTAAAGAACCTGAATATTTCAATTTTCAGCTTTTTATCTTTTTTATCTTTTGTGAGCAAATAAAGCTGTCTCAAAACCTGTTAGCACACTTCACAAAAGCATTGTTAAATGGCCACAGCTAAGTACAGTAGTTGCAACTAAATAGAAACATAAAATTACACAGGCAGAAACAGAGCAGAGGTCTATCATGTTTGCCTATACCTACCTAGCCTTTGAACCCTACTGGGCCATAATGTTATACATTTAATAGTGTATGACATGGCTGGCCTGGTGGTGCTGAGGGTTGAGGCTCTGGACGTCACACCTTGCGCCACGCTGGCGACCCAGGTTCGGGAGCGAGCTTGGGTGCCGGGGGTCGGCAAGGGTGGGATTGGATTGAGAGCCCGCTGGGCTGCTCTCCTATCCTGGGGGGAAGGCTCTGGGGTGTCCGGTGCATCAGTGACCCCTGGTGGAGATCGGGGGTGCTGCTGTGTACTAGACAGCACATGATCTCTGTGGCCCGACGTTGGCAGGGTTGCCATGCGCCAATCGGGACGTGCACCATGCAGGGGAGGGAGGGCAGAGCACAGAAACTAAGGGGAAAATATCCCTCCCATTGGATAGGCGACAGCTCCTCCAGTGCCACTGCTGCCACATGCCCAATGCTGGTTCCCTGCCACTGCCCCTTCTACCTCCCTGGGGGCTGTAGCCCCTCCCGTGCCTCTGGGGGGGCCGTAATGTCCTTGAAGATGGTGGGGTACACAGCGGGTGGTAGAATAGTCATGGAAGTGAGGTAGCCTGAGAGAGTTCTGGTCGGGAAGATGAGAAAAAGTATTGCGCAAAAAAAAAAATAGTGCATGACATTAGCACTAACCTGGAATAGCACTGTACGAGACAGCCCAGGTGGTGCAATACTGCAAAATACTGTAGCGTATTGCTACCTCCACTCTCCCAGGCAGAGATGAGACCTCTGCTGGGATGGGGTTCTGCTGAGCAGCTGCTGTGGCTCAATGGACTGAGCCACTGCAGCAAGGAACAGAGTGTTGTGTCTGGGACTGGGTTTGATTCCGGTCCCAGAAACTTTATTTCTTTTCCTACTATTGTGCAATTTCATGTTGAACCTCCCCAAGAGTTGAGAATCCTTATTGGGGGGTTCGAGAGATGCATCCCCTGTAGCAGAGTGCGGGGCAAAAATAATTATGCTGCATGCAAGAAATTCAGCTGTATTGGCAGCATGATTTTTGCATGTGGCATAATGTCTTGCAACATTATGACCCCGTGCCATGCTGAATCAGCCTATCAATGGTTAGGGTTAGGCTGAGCACCCTATCAGCAGCTCTGCCTTATTCTCTGACTGACCTCCATCTTCCACCATGCATATTCCCTCTCCAACTTGTTCCACCTCTTTTTTCAATCCAGTAACCATCTTTGCATTAACCACCTCACCTGACAAGCAGTTCCACTTTTCCACAGTCATCTCCATTAAGAATTACTTCCTCACATCCCTCCTGAACTGATCCCCACTAGCTTGTAAGTGTGACAATTTGTTACTGTCCCTTCAAAGTGCTTGAACTAGTGTTGGCAGTCAACCCTGTTGATACTTTTTAGAACTCTGAATTTCTTATTCATGTCCTTCTACTCTCTTCTGGCCTCTGGAGTATACTGCGTACATGTTCAGGCCACTCTGAGTTGCCTTCCACTGGTCACATTCTATGCAATACTTATCTTTTTTCAGGTGAGTACTGCAGAACTGCACACAGTATTCAGATGCACACAGACCAGGGATCTATGGAGGGACAGGATACTCTCCTTACTTCTGCTGGAGAAAGCCCTGTTGATGCAACCCAGCATCATGTTGGCCTTTGTATATGACTTGTTGCATTGAGCTGTTGTTTTGAGGCTATCCTTTTAACGAACCTCCAGATCTCTTTCTTTGGTGGTCTGATTCATAGTTCTCCCAATTCAGTAAAGTATCCTAGGATTCCTTTTGCCTATGTGCATAAGTTTGCATCTCCCAATATTACTTTTGAGACACCAGATCACTGACCACCTTTACAACCTTTCCAGGTTCCTCATCATTTTTCTAATTCCCCCTGTTCTATGTCCATTCCTTCTGCAAATGTTAGTGTCATCTTCAAAAAGACATATCTTCCCTGGAATCGCTTCCCCAATATGGTAGATGAGCAATTTGAGGAATAGTGGTCCCAGGACTGGTCCCTACAGCACTTTCTTGACCCCTATGAATTCACCAATTTAAACCACTCTATGGGTCCTGCTCCTAGCCAGTGACCTATCCATCTACATTTTTTACTTCCTGGTGTCAAGGTATAATGGCAGCCTTCTTTTAAAAGATTATACATTTGTTTTCCATATAGGTGTTTGGGGCTCCTTTGGTGGGCTGCAGCTGCTGTTTGCCAACCTACCGAACTCCAAGGGTCCTTCGGGATCTTATGACCCCCTCGGAGCTGGCCCAGAGGCATCATCCTGTCGCAGCCCCTGACCGTTTTCTGTTTTTTCTCCCTTGTTACCCTGGGGCCCCAGACAGAGAGGTGCATGTGCATGGAGGTACGCATGTGCCCTCTTGCTCTGGTGACAGCCCCATCCTCCTTCTCTATTGGCCTAGCACCCCATGTTACCTCAGCTGCACTGCTCCCTAGCCTCCACCATGAAGCAGTCAAGCACAGAGGGAGACACAGTTCCCTCCCCAAGGAGGAGAGCTGCCTGCTGGCAGATAATTCTGCACTGCACCCCTCCCTGTGCCGACATCCAATGACCTGCGCTTGCTCCCGAACTCAGGTTGTCAGTGTGGCGAGAGTTAAGGCATCCAGCACCTCAGCCCTCTGTGCCACCAGTCTGCCTAAGGATTATACATTTTTAAAGAGCTTTCTTGCTGGTCCATCAATGCAGCAGCAAAATTGCCACTTCTGACACTGACAATCCAGGTTTGGAAACAAGTCTGGGATTTGTAAGGTCTGTCGGGGGAGCAGGAATAGAGTGTCTATCCCACAGGATGCTATCTGGGGAGGGAGGGAGCGATCATCTGTTGTTCTACTACTACTTAGATAATCACTGGTGGTGATGCAGCTGTTGCTGTAGTGGGGGGGGGAGTCTAACAGGCTTTGTCATGCAGGGTACATTTTGTGTGCATATGCATACCACAGAACCATCTCCCTTGGTGTCCTGAGGGCAAGGGGGAGACAAACTGGGTAAATTCTGAAGCACAGCAGCATGATGTCACTACTCTCAGGACCCACAAAGCTGACTGCCCTCCCCACCATCTAAAACTTGGTTGTCCTATGAGGGTCAATGTGGAGGCTTCCAAAGACCCCAACACAAATGGGCAAGTCTGTGGTAAGAGGTGTTGGGTGTAAGTGACAGAGAAGGAGGGATAGGACTGAAATATTGCCAAGCTGAGTAGAGCCATGCCATAGGGAAGGTGCAAGGAAAAGATCTTTGTTCACGAACTGCTAAAAGCACTACCTATAGGCCTTTAAGAAAAGAACATGAAAGATTCAGGTTTCAAATCTACCTTTTCCATCTTTTGAGCATGAAAAAACTAAAAAAATCTAAAAACACACTGCCCCACGTCACAAAAGCATATTTAATGTTCACCACTAATAAAGGCATTTGTAGCTACATTTATTACTTATAGGTTACATGTACTACATTTTTAATTATGAATATGTTTGCATTTTAAGAGTATTTAAACTGTAAAAGCAATCTTTTAAGCTGTGTGTAAAACACCTTGTGAAACATTCATAGAAAACACTCTGTGCATGCAAAGCTACTGTAATGTAAAACAAAGATAACATTGTTGCAGTCAGGTAGCACAGCAGCAGCACTAATGCTTGCTATACCAGTGACTGGTGTTCAGGAAGGGACCTGGTTGCTAGGGGCATGCCCATGGGGTGGGAGGATTCAACATCTGTGAGACAGCTCTCCTCTCTCAGAGAGGGGAGTTCTGTAGTTCTGCTGCTTGACTGACACCTAGAAGAGGTTTGGTGTCAGCACAGTTTGGAGCTTCAACATGGCAGGAGCTCCTGATGGACAGGGATGTGCCTTGTGCATGCAAGCACATGCCAATCATTCCCCCCTTGAAACATCAAGGGGAGAAAATGGAGGCCGAAAACACTGCACTTGAACTGGGTGATGCAGGACCCTTTCAGGTCCAAAACCACCAACAAGGCACCCCAGTAACTGGATCCTGCTTCCCTGAGGTATGGGCACCTGGGAAACAAAAACCCAGGGGAAGAGTACACAATGGGGGGTGAGATACTAACAACAACAAAAATGGAAAGGGACCTGGGGGTAGTCATATCAGATGACCTAAAGGTGGGCAAGCAATGTGAGAAGGCAGCAAGGAGGGCTGGGGGGATACTGGGATGCATAGGGAGAGGCATCACCAGTAGAAAACAGGAAGTTATTATCCCTCTGTACAGACAGCTGGTGAGACCCCATCTGAGTACTGTGTGCAGTTCTGGAGACCCAGTCTCCATAAAGACATAGACAGGATGGAAGCTGTCCAGAGGAGGGCAACTAAAATGGTGCAGGGTCTGCACCGGAGGACATATGAAGAGAGACTTAAGGAGCTTAATATGTATAGCCTCGAGGAAAGGAGGAGAGGGGACATGATAGAAACTTTCAAGTACCTCAAGGAATCAACAAAGTCCAAGAGGGTAGCATCTTTCAAAAAGAGGTGTGCAAGAACAAGAGGGCACAATTTGAAGATGGGGGGCTCAGAGGTAATTTAAGGAAGCATTTTTCACAGAGAGGGTTGTGGATGCATGGAATGGCCTTCGGAGGAAGGTTGTGGAGTCAAAATCAGTGGTGGAATTCAAGCATGCATGGGATAGTCATAAGGCAATTCTGGGGGGTTGGGGTAGGAAGAAGTAGGCTGCTGGTTAACTAGGATCTGCAGCTTATCCAGTAGGTAGGGAAATGGGCAGACTGGGTGGGCCAAGCGGTCCTTATCTGCCGTCAAATTCTGTTTCTGTTTTACCCCAGGGATTCCATCATGAGGGTATGTTATGAGGGTGAGCAGACGTCTAAGTCATGCGGAAAGTGGGTGATTTGGCTGGGGGGTTGGCTAAATGGGGGCCAATCTGGGTCAGGAGGTAAAAGCTTGATTGAAAACAAAAGTTAACTTTGTAATTTTTATTTTATTATTTTATTACCTCCCTCCAAAGCACCTTAATGAGGCAGGATATAATGAACCTAGAAGTTTAAAACCTAATCTGCTTTTTAGTTGTTGGTGAGCAAAAAGCATCTACAACTCATATTTTCTTGGGGGGAAGGTGTTTAACACCCTATAACCTAAAAATTGCTGGGCCACATTTTACCAAACTTAGTAGGTTTGCAGACTATTCCACAATGCGTTTGCATGCCAGTTGTCTAGTTCCTAAGTATAAAGACTGCTGTGCTCTAAGTAGTCATTAATTGAGGTTCAACATAACTGCTCTACTCAACCCTAACTGTAATACTCAAATCCATTACAATCTTTATCAATAAGGACATTCACCTAAAATATGATCCCTGTCCCTTAGATTTCATGTACTACTGCTACTTTTCTATATGACATCATTATTCTCTGCTTGTGATTCCATAATAATTTCTGCAGCAACATATTGTGATGTCATAAACAAAGGATTATAAAGTTATGTGTAGACACGCAGCAGGAGCAGATGAAGTCAAGTGACAAAGATCTTGCTTTCAGGCAAACTTCCCAACAAACAAAAAAATAAAAAGAATATAAATACTGACAATAGATAAAACACACTGAATTATGTAGACAATAATGTATGGGGTGTTGTACATTATGAGTGCTTCTTTTTACACACCCACGGTGTGTAAACCAAGAATGTGAAACACGAGTGACTTGTGATGGTATTACACAGTGAGGGTGTGTGAAAACACAAAGAATGTAACACCCCATAGTTTATTTTATATAATTGCTGGTCTAAAAGTATTAAACATTGAATCTGTACAACAGCAGAACTTTGAGTATGGGTCAGTTTTATTCATACGAACTGTAACGTCATAGATTCAACAAATATGCAATTTATGAAATTAAAAAAAGTCCAACTTTGTTATGTTAATATTGCAAATATGTTGTAAACATCTAACTTTGTTATGTTAATATTGCACAACGGTTGTAAACATCTAACTTTGTTATGCTTATATTGCAACAATTAAATGCAACTCATGAAACTGTTGTAAAAGTCAAACTTTTTTGTTTTGGTGGAGTTAAAAAAGACGTCTTTCAGTGTTTTGCATTCTTCTAGTTATCCATTGCAAGATGCTAACTGCTTCTGGGTGCCGTTTGGGGAAAAACAATGATTTTGTTGAAACTGGGACTTTTATATATTGTTATAATTATAGTGAAGAGTACTGTTTTGTACTTACTTTTATTCCTCATCTAAGTCAAACATGACCCACGGTTTTGATGTTCTGGCTCCTGGCTTATGGTGGTGGTTATGGATGTTAACTATTATGTGTTAGGACTTTTTACAGCTACCTGAACACTTTATGTGAAGTATGGTTTACTGCTGTGTGGTGAGGGGAAAAAAAAAAACAGTGTTAGGAGAGGGAAGACTGTGGTGTGTGAAAGTGCAGACCTGAAATGCACATGGACAAATGCAATTCATTTTACCAGGTAGAAAACATTGTGCAGATATCAGTCAGTCAGTCAAAAGCTTTATTGTTTGCCAATATGCCATTACAGCTTTAAAAACATAACACATACAATAACATATACAAATTTCCAATAACAGTTCATAATTATATATGCATGTGTTACAAACATACTTATAACATAGGCCATGATACCCAAGAAATAATGGGAACAGCAATCAAAGAGATATTCAAGGGAAAAGGGACTACTATTCAAATACAGCATAACAGAGGCAATGAAGCCAAACTCCTGGTGCTCTTAGGCAACATTACCTTTCTGTGGCAGATCCTGTCACACCCTCTCTCTCGGGGGTGGGGGGACACAGAGGAGGTCCAGGGTCTGTACTCCAGATCATTCTGACACTGATTGTAACCTAGCAGCCATATGGTCTCCTGGGCAAATAGAGGAGTCAACTAAAGTAACCAGAGAAAAGTCTGCAACTCCATAGAAAATTTAAAACATATCAAAATCTATCAACCTATATTAGTATAAACCTAAAACCTATAAGGGCAAAGCCCTAGTTTCCTCATCAACATCATTTGGCAGACATAGAACGGCCACCTATTCAACCTCACAAGGTGCCGGAGACCTTATGTATCCCTGTACTTACGATCATATTGTCCCTTTTCCTTACTCTTTGGCCCTCAAAAAGTCAGTGCCACAGCTCCCAGATCTCACCCCATCATGAGAGATACAGGCAACCACACCAGTATGGTGTAGATATGGCCAAGACAGTAGCACCCTCTGAAATAACTCAAAGTAGCTATAGCATCAGCAATGCTACCAATCCTCGAGAAGTTCCCAAATTTATACAAACCAAGGGTTCACACAAATAGATGATTTGATACCACTTATTGGACCAACAGAGTTGTTAAAAAAGAAAATAGGTATTTTTTAACAACTCTGTTGGTCCAATAAAAGCTATCAAATCATTTATTTGTGTGGATCTTGTGTTACAAGGACCAATATGGCAACAAGAATTTCTGTGTACAAACCAAGGGGTCATAGCCATCATTTGAATATTACCATGAGTAAGGAAGCCATATGATCTATAAAACTCATAAAACAGGTATATACCAGGGAAATAACTATGCAAATTTCCTGGTTAGTGGGATTTCTGTGCTATATTTAAATACACAACGAATAGTACATATACAAAAGGAATAAAAAAAACTATTCCCCCTGTTCGCCTGGCACAGAGTGTCATAATACAGATTAAAAGTCCATAACTAAATATGTAACTATAAGGTCAAGTGAGCATAAAGAACACATTCAAATATAATAAATAAATAAAAAAACTGAAAATGTGAAGATAAATTCTGCAGGCTGATGTTTAAAGAGTTCATGAGAGAATTCATGGAGCACCATTACCACTTCTTCAAGTATCCATCTAAAATGAGAAGAAATGAAAACACCTGGGCTTTGCCAAGATTTTCCTAGTATCTAGTCCTTCTCAACAAGGAGTCCCTTGATATATGACAAGTAACCCCCCCCCCCATCCTCTGGAAATCCTCAGTTTATCCACATTTAAATTATTAAGTTATTAAAGGAACAATATCTGCCAGCAAACATATGCTCCCTTCTTACCTACAGGGAGTTCATTAAAGGTTGTCACCCAGAGAATTATGTACAAGGGGGACTGCAATGGGCCAATGGCCCAGTTCATTATTCCACTCAAGAAAAAATAATATACATTTTTCAAATTGTCAGAGTCTCTTCCCCACAACTAACATAAACATGTTTGGATAAATAGAAGTAGGACTAACTACTGATGTGGAATACTCTGTAGTTTCTTCCTTTAGAATGTATCTAATGCTCCACAAAATATTTCTTGTTGGTATCCCTCTGAGGGACTTCAGGGTCCTATGCAACCATATCTACTAAGAGTCAAACCCTCTTCAAGGTCCAGGGTCCAGGTCTGCAAGACTTTCAGTGCTCAAATCTACATCCTCCATTACATGTTCCCATGTTTTATAAAGGCAGAATAGCTTTTCAGCACTTATAGTGCATACAGCGGTATTCAGCTTTATCCACTTATCTCTCTCCTGCCCTGTAGCTGTCTGGTGGCTTTCATTCTCTCAAGCCAACAGGTCAGTTAAAAAAAAAAAGACAAATATTGGGATGAGATTCGGCATAAATACACAAAGCCACAAAACCTCTGAGCAGCAAAAATCAAAGCTTGGTTTCCCAACAGACTTTAGCCATGATATCTGGCTGGGTAAACAGAGTCTCAAAGCACCACTCAGAACTACAGTCAGTAGCTCCTCACCACTCATGATACCACACAGAAGACAAATGGCATGTTGAATGCTTCTAGAGCGTCTCTATAGAATGCTCTTCTAGTTTTCCTTATTTTCATCAGACTCTCAATAATAATAATTTATCTGACTCTAAGAGCTTATTCAAGTCATAATTTCTTCTAAAAGATCACATGCCTTCAAAAAAAAGAATATAATGTGGAGCTGTACAGAGGAGGGGAGCAGCCCTGAAGCCATCTTGCTGCTGTACTGCACTGCCCCCCACCCTCACCCTGATATTTTCTACTTAATATGTGCAAATATGATGATAAAATGCCCTATTTACACAGTAAGAAAGAAGCAGAGACTGTTTTTGCATCTTTATTGTGAAAAAATGATTTTGGAAAGGGATTTCATTTCTATGAGAGCAGAGCTGATGGCTTTCACGTTCCACGTCTGGTTGTAGTTAGCCCACCTGAGTTCTTTGAATGCAGCAGTTTTGTAACACCGTGCTATATCCAAAAGAACCAATTATTTCATATAGAATAAAGGATGGGGAAGTATATGATATACATAGATACACAGATACATAGACACTGTTGGCAGATAAGGGCCTATGGCCCACTGAGTCTGCCCATTTGAGCTTCTAAGTTCCATGTGCGTTCTTCTAGAAGTCTGTTGCCTCTTACCCCTGACCTCCAGAATTCCCCTATGTCTATCCCATGCATTCTTAAATCCCATGATTGTTTTAGCTTCCTCCACTTCCTCTGGCAGGGTGCTCCACTTGTTCACCACCCTTTCTGTGAAGAAATTCTTCCTCACGTTTCCTCTGAATTGCCCTCTCTCCAACTTCATCCCATGCCCTCTAGTCCTGGAACATCTTTTTCACTGGAAAATAGTGTATTCCTGTACCCTGTTCCTCCCTGTAAGGTACCTGTATGTCTCTATCATATTTCCTTTCTCCCTCCTCTCCTCCAGGGAGTACATATTCAAGTTCTTCAGCCTGTCCTTATAGGACATGTGATGCAATCCCTGTACCACGTTTGTTGCCCTACTCTGAACCTTCTCTACGCTGTCTATGTCTTTACGTAGGTAAGGTCTCAAGAACTGTACACTGTACTCCAGGTGGGGCCTCGCTAGTGTCTTGTATAATGGAATTATGACCCCCCTTTTCCTGCTGGTGATGCCCCTGCCTATGAGAATTTAATACACACCTGAGGTGTGGGATGCTACATAAACCCCGAGGGTGAAGCCTGAGGGTTTTATTAAAGCATCCTACACTGAAGGTGTGGATTAAGTTTGAGTTTCATACACTTTCCCAACTGTGAGCAATTCTTTCCAGCCAGACTTCTGTGTCGCTCTGTGTCACACACGCACACGTGCATACACACACACACACACACACACACATACATATACACATACACACAGACTCTATGTCTCCCTCCTTTTCCTCAGTTACCATTTTGTTGTTTGTTTATTTATTTTTTTGTATTATTTCTTTATTCTCCCCATGTCTCACCCGTCGGCCTCTCCTTCAGGTCATCAATGGTCTTGTTCCTCTACTGCCTGCTTGCACCCCCACCCACTGCCACCATCCACCACCTCAAATGGCAGCCACCCTGGGGGTAATCCAGTGTAACCCTTCACTGGATGGGTTCTCCTTCTCTGAGGAGAAAGACGTTGGTGAGGGCCATCCAGCACAACTACTTGGCCCCTCGGGTACTGCTGAAGTGGTCTCTGGAGCCCTACCAGGGCACTCATGGTGATGGAGGAACTGGATGGTCATCATCTGGTCAAGTGGAGGAAAGTTTTTTCCCTTTTCTCCCTGGGTGTGTGGCGTGCCATGACATCTAGGCATACACTGATGTCTACCACGCCCCACTAGTTAGTCATTGGGCATGCTGCTATGCCCCTGGTCTCCACCAGGAGTCAGCAGGTGCTGGACCACATACCCACCCTGCCCCCTGGAGAAAGTGAGCCATCGTTGGACATTCAAGCCTTCTCCCCCGGCCGGCCCTCCAGCGACCCAGGTCTGCTCCCAAACCTGGGTCGCTGGTGTCGCAAGTGCAAATCCAACTGCTGCGTCGATGGGCTGGCTTTGTTGTTTATTTTCTTTCTTTTTTTTTAAAGTTGCAGTTTAGAATCGTGATCACGATCGCACTTACCTTGAACTGCACGCAATCAGCCATGACCCCATTTCCGGTCTCAGTGTGCATCGCCTGAAGCAGGCGAACAACAGGATCAACCAGATACAGCTTTTTTTATTTAATAGGAGGATCAGCCAGCTAGATTGTGGGAAAAAAAAATTACGATAAGAAAGAGATCAATCAGTCTTGTACTGGTGACTCCTCAGTAACGGAGATACAGAGCCACCATGTTTATTGAACTGTTCAGCCCACTCACATAAAGAAAGAGAGCCAAAGAAGGAGCACCTGATTTGGAGTGACAGAGCGAGTACTCACTGTAATAACTGCACAGGTTATTATGGTGAATGTCAACTGGCTGAACCCCCCCCCCACAAAAAAAATTGCTTGCCGGTTATTATAGATAGAATACTGCATGGGATTTGTGCATAACAAGAATTTTATATGCACCCGAGGTACGGGCTGCTAAATAAACCCTGAGAGCAAAGCTCAAGAGGTTTATAAAAGCATCACACACTAATGGTGTGCATAAAATTCGAGTTTTGAATACCTTCCATGTTTTGTTTTACGTAATTGCTGGGATCTGTTTTTTCACTCTTAGGATCTGGTGCTGTGTAACTTGTGATTTTGTCTGGCCACTGGATGGTGCTGCTGTGCATGGTGTCCATGGAGACCTTTTTGTTTGCTACCTTGGCCCCTGTTTCTTTTTGAGTATTTTTGTTAACTTTAGTTTTTCTTTTAAATTTATTTTAATGGGTCCCAGCAGCTGGACTGGTTGGGGCAGTGGAGGGAATAGCCAAGTGGCAGCACTACTTGTAGAGTGTGGTTGGGTTGAGGTGCCACTTTACAGAGCAGCAAAAGTACTTTTACTTTTTTCGTTAACTGTGATTCAGAACCAGTAAAGCAGGGAGCATCTACATTGGCAGTGTATAAATGTATTTCATCTTTTGGTAGAGGGTGGTCAGTGCAAAATGTGGAGATGAGAAAAGTTTTCTTTTATTTCTGATGTGTGAAGCTACAGGTACAAGATTGTTGTGAGCATAACTACAATAAGGGAAAGTCAACGTGTGTTCACCATTATAAACAGCTGGTTATAACAGTGCATTATAAGCGGGTTTCCCTATGGGATGGAACAGAGCCCAGTTATTACTGCAAAATATTGCCTTTTCTAAATGTTGTCCCTTAGACATCAAAAGCTCTTTAAGTGTTCAGCTATTGCATATGAAGGGTTTATTGCTAAGTCTTTGTTTACAGTTACTTTGCAATTTCAAGCCACTCTCCTAATTCAAAAATACAATAACCTCTGAGCAGACTAGCGGTAATGCATAAATTATGTTTAGATCAAGGCAGCAGGCATTTCCTGTCAGACTTATTCTCAAGAGTCAATCCAATTGTCAGCCATGTACCATAACAGGAGGGCTTCTGCTCACTACTCCAGTGGCCTGGGTTTTGAAATGGACTTGGGTTTTAGGGGCTGACTGGGGAAGGAGTGATGAGTGTTCCATTTTTACAGCTCTCCTTTGGGTAGGGGGAATGTTATGTCAAGGGAAGGCTGTACTGCAGCACAGGCAGAGGCCACCATGGTACCGTGTGAGTATAGCATGAACTAAACTGTGCATGAATTACCACGCGGTCAGTAGCGTGTATGGTATGAGAATGATAGGGGTATATGAGTGATATGACTATATTGCTACCCCCAGTCACTTCATACCAAAGAAGAAGTGGATGTAACCACTGCCGGTCAGGTGCTCAGTTAAGCTGCTCCCATGGTGCAGCAGCTAGAGCACCCAACCCAACAGTAGATGAGGGGGAAGACCAGGGTTTGAAACTCTGCTCAGGAAATTATTTTTGTGTTCTGACTGTGGCCATGACTAAGTGCCGCAGTCAGCTTTTTAACTTGCCCCGCTGTCCACACCCCGCAGAGTTGATTATATTTATTCTGGAGTGTGTGGGGGGTGCATGGGGCAGAGCCCCTCACAAAAAACAAACTGAAGGATCAGGTGTGTGGCATTCTTGTGTGGACGGCATTATGTGCAGCTGCTACATTGCTGCATGCTGTTTTCCATGCGTGCGTGTGACATGCGCTGTTTCGTTAGGGTCACTGGAGCTGCCATGGATGTTGACATGCTCATTCACAACTGCACACACACATGTCATGTTACTGCATGCCAGCTGAAAATGGTGAAAAAAAACAACTGAGGCAGTAGAATGGTGACTGACCTTCTACTTGCCCCACACGACTGACCAGTCACCTGCCTCCTGGACCAGATCCTTCACCTGTTGGGGAATTTGTGCTTCCTGGGGATCTCACAGTGGGGGTCAAGCCATGGTTGCATTAAAGATATCAGGGTAAGTACTTGGGGATGGCAGATGACAGGGCTGAGGCAGTAGGTCAGATGAAGCTGCCCAGTAACCAGGAGGATAAATAAAGAAACTGAAAAAAAAGAATCAACTCAGTTACCAAATGCAGAATCAATCAGTCAGTCAGTCAGTTAGTAAGTTCATGCAATCTTGAGATAGAAAGAGATGTCACTGAGATGAAACTGATGTTGTTAATTAGAGATTGCCTCTCAGTGGCTCACTTTCTGTTTCAAGATTCAATAAAATGGTTGCTGCTTTGATTTAGTTTATGGGGGATTTAGACATTTATATTTCAGGACTCCTGACACCTACAGGTAAGACCAATGCCTTCTTTAAAAGATTATTTCATGGCTTTCAGAACAAGTATGACCCAAGCATGATTGATTTCCCTTTAAACACTGCATCAGTTTACATATATGGTGTACTTCATGGAAACTGACTCAAGTGACCCAGGATGTTCTACTTTGTGGCTTTTCGCTGTTACTGTAGGCCACTCCTGCCTTTCTGAGCATTGTTTGTGTCTTGTGCTGCTGCCTCCATTTCTTTTTAAATTTTGTCTTCCAGTTTGTCTTTCATCACAAGCCCTCTGCTCTGGCATATAACTGCTACTGTTGTGACCAACGCACATCCTGCAAATCTCCTGTTCTAGTCAATGGACAGCTGCTGGATATACTGTAACTGGCTTGATCTACAGCCACTGTCCCAGAAGTCTACCTGGTATCCACCATCAACTTATTTCAGCAGTTTCAGTTATAATTAATCTACCATTTACTCATGCCTTCATGGCAGCTCATATATGGGATTGGTTGGCATGTGTCCACCATTATCAGTTTTGTTTTCAGCACACTGCCTCATGCGTTATCTGTATGGCTATAAGCCTCCATCAGACCTTATCCCTATCCCTTCCCTGCATTTTTACTATGCCTTTCAAACAATCATCAAGTATTACCATTGGTTTATTATGACCTTGCTTTGCTTCATCTGCCATCACGGTCACCATCAATCTCCTACTGACCTCCTCCCTACCCTATGTAACTGAACTAGGATTTATTCCTGCCATGACTGTACTTCCTTGGCTTCCAGGGATCTCCTGCCCTGTAGGTCAATGGTCTTCCACTGCTTCCTTGAAGTCTGCGTATCAAGGGAGCGTTCCTTAACTTTGGTGGTGTCCTCCTCTGTCTGCTGTTCAGATAAGAATGTCCTGATCTCTGGGGACACTGTAACTGAATATACTGACTTGGCAGTCCTTATTAGTGTAGCAGGTAAGGCTTCCGCTGCCAGAGGGTAGAGTCTCAAAGCCTTTGGGGGTTCCTTTACTTGTGCAGACCACATTTGCAATATTTCTGAAAGCTATTTTCCCTACATCCACCTGAGATCCACGTGCTCTCCTATGTTTTTCCTTCCCTTCATCTGCCCCTTTAATGTGAACTTATACAATATGGTGCTACTCCTCATGGGCTCAGCTTCTTTGTATCATACAGCCTTGCCCCTGAAGTGCTCAGCTTCCTGTCCACATTAGGCCTCCTCCTGGTCCAGAGGCCAGGTGTTCACATTTCAGTGTTTGCTTCTTTCCTCATCCTATTCCTTTGGGGTGAGCCTTCTTTGTGGGTGACCCTTGTGACCTTCAGAAATTGGCCTGCAGCACCCTCAAAGGGTTCTTTCATTAGAGAGATAGATTAAGAGCCATTCCTCCAAACATTTCCCTGCTGAATTGCCTGTTTAAATTGCAGCAGCCAAGCTGTCACTAATACCACGCTGATTCCGGAGGTATGGCAGTCAACGCCTTTGTTTCCCAGAGGTTTCCTCCACAAAGGTGGTTTTTATTCTCCTCTGTGCAAAAGGTCATAATAGGTACTTTCCACAGGAGTTGGAGCTGGATGGTGGTTCTCCTTCTCCTCTCGGTTTGTCTCAGTCTGGCTATGTCTCTCCTCTCCTTGGAAAGGACATGTTCATCTGTCATTCTTCCTCTTTTGGGCCTTTATCTCTAAGGTGCCTTTGGTCAGAAGACCTCATCCCTGCAACAACTTGAGGGTTGGAAATCCTTCCATGGGGGGTCCTTTGTCTTTATTTCACCACGACAGAGTGGTAGTCCCAACAGCAGGGTGAGAGAGAGAGAGAGAGAGAGAGAGAGCATTTGCCAGAGTACTGTGCAACAGCTGCACAAGCAACATGCACTGCTACTCAATCTTTCTCAATCCTAACCCATACTTCATAGGGGTCCAATGACCCTTTGAACTGAAAAGATTCAGCCTGTGGCTCAGAGGGGTAGTGGGTAACACTCGCTAAGCCCCCCCCAAGCTGTACTTATACCATGCATGTCCAAGCATCCCTTGGTCAACTGAACTTGTTGTTGCCACCATCCTGTGTCCCCCACTCCTGTTGTGCCTCTCTCATTGGGGTTGAGCCTTCATCCCTAAGTTGTCTTTTATCTTGGTGACCTTGTCCTTGCAATATTCTGGGGGGTTGGAACCTTTCTGTGAGGATTCCTGTGTCTTTATGGCACCCAGACAGGGTGGTAGTTCCTGTACCAGGGACAAAGAGGGCGCAAATAAAAGTATAACAGTTGCACAAGCATCACACACTACTACTAAGTCCTACTCAGTCCAGCCCATACTTCACAGGAGCCCAATGATCCTTTGAATTTAAAGTGTAACACAATTTGTTGACATAAGCCCCTTCCACAGGCTGAGGCTGAGTCTTTCAGTCAATCAGTCAATCAATCAATCAAATCTTTATTTTACCAGGCAGAACACCATTGAGATGAACTCTTTTTCAAGATGTACCTGGAAGAGGTTCACAAAAGGCAACATGATATGTTCACAGAGCTTCATTGGCAAACAGCATGCAGATATATACAATGTGTACAGGGCACGGAAGGTATCCATGTCAGCATACAAGTTTGTACACTATACAGACAGGTCAAAATTACAAAATAGTCAGGTGTAATATGTAAGAAAATACACAGAGTATATGCGGTACATATGCAGGATCTACACTATGTGTAGAAAATAATATAGAAGAGGTAAGAAGGCCAGGGGAAGGGTAAGAACATCAATTACTGGGGCAGTAAGTTAACACAAGACAGACAGAGGTGAATCCTGATGCAAAAATTAGGGAAGGGACTGGGAACTTATAGGAATGAATGACGGGCGACAAAGATAAGCAAGGCTAGAAAATTAGAGGGTCATTGGCCGAAGCAGTTGCATGTCTCTTTAAAGACTGCAAAAACAAGTTTTTGAAGAGGGACGGTGACACCGGGGAAGCGAGCTAAAATGTTTTTTGTGCATTATTCTAAAGAACAGGGAGGGCATGGCTTATTGCCACTCTTTCGAAACACGTTCTAGCTTTAGAGATCAAGAGTGAAATATAAGAGGGACTTCTTAAAAGGTAGGTAGCAGGATTGCAAACAGGCAAGCAGACCTTAATGTATTGTGGCAGCTTATTAATAATGGCTCTATATGTCCAGAACACTGCATTCTTTTGTCTCCTGAGGCTAAGTGAGCTCCATCCTATGGTAATATAGAGAGTACAGTGATGTGGAGAACAGGGGGCACTGGTAATAAATCTAAGTGCCTGGGGATACAGGGAGTCAAGTTTGGAAAGGGCCACACTTGAGCTATGCCCATACAAGAAATCGGCATAGTCTAGGAGAGGCATGAACGTAGTTTGTAATAACCTTTTTTCCCCTCCTGAGTCAGAAAATGCTTGATTCTAAAGAAAATCCCAAGCCTCTGTTTTAGTTTTTTTTTTAGATTTCTTCTATATGGACTTTGAATTATAGTTTAAAGTCTATCCAAACTTCTAGGTATTTAAAGGATTCCACGTAGTCCAGTGGCCCACCAAGCAGGGTGAGGATTTGAGGGGCTGTCCCTGGGGTGTAGGGTTTGGAGGTGTTCACTGATGGGGTGAAAATAATAACCTTCATTTTCTTAGCATTTAAGAGGAGCTTTGAGTGCAAAATATTTTTCTGTAAATGATTAAATTCGATTTGGAGGTCATTACACGCGAGCTCCAGGGTAGGCCTGGCAATGTATTACACTGTTGTCAGCAAATAGATGAATGTTTGGTGACTTGATTCCAGTGTTTAAGTTGTTTAAATAAATGGCAAATAAAAGTGGACCAAGAATGGACCCTTGGGGTACATCTCTTGGAAGGGTTTTCATAGGGGAGC
Organism: Neoceratodus forsteri; assembly: GCA_016271365.2. Classification (NCBI taxonomy): domain Eukaryota; kingdom Metazoa; phylum Chordata; order Ceratodontiformes; family Ceratodontidae; genus Neoceratodus; species Neoceratodus forsteri. Next base: position 883,976,858 of record CM028131.1, on the reverse strand, counting down.
GGTCACCCTGTGCCATGACCTGCTGATAGCGATCGGTGAGGAAGTTGGAAAACTATTTTTGGGCCAGATTGCTGACACCAATATTCCTTAGAGTGGCCAAAAGCAGGGTGTAATCCACTGTATCAAAGGCTTTGCTAAGATCAAGAAACAGGGCACATACATAGTTTCTGGCATCCAGGGCGTTCAGCTAATCATTCGCGACTTTAGCAAGCGCTGAGATAGTACCATGACGGGGCCGAAAACCAGCCTGGGCTAGGTTTAGCAGGTCAGAGTCCTCTAGGTACTGCCTAAGCAGGGAATTAACCACCTTTTCAAGTAACTTAGACAGAATAGGAAGCAACGATATTGGACAGTAGTTGTTTAGGTCACTAGCGTTGCCTGATTTAAAAAACGGTAGAACATGGGCTGTTTTCCATATGGCGGGGAGGGTACCCTGGGCAAGGGACATATTAAAAAGGTGAGCGATTGGGAGGGACAAGACAAGTATCCAAGTTTAAGGTAGTACGGCTCAAGGAGATCTGTGCCTGCACTTTTCCTAGTGTCCAACTGAAGTAGGAGGTCCTCTAAGTACTTCACAGTAATAGGGCCAAATGAGAAGGCTTTGCCTTGGGTGGATGAAGTTAGGTCAGGGAAAACAGGGCTCAGGTTACACAGTTGCTCCTGGAGGCTGTTGGCCGGTGAGGCATCAAAGGCTAAGCCTGTTGTGGAAAAATGGTTGTTAAAGAGGTCAAGGATTTCCTGTTTGTCAGTAGTGGAGAAACCACCACTGAGTCGAGAGTTTTGGTGGGAACGGTCTAGATGAGCTGTGACCTTGTAGTTCTTTTAATGTTTTCCAAAATTTAGATGTGCAATTGGAGGAGGATTCAAGTTCAGAGTGGTAATAAATAGATTTCTCGGCCCTAGTTAAGCTGGTGCACTGGTTTCTAGCATCTCTGAAGGCTGACCAGTCAGCGGGCTGTTTGGTTTTCCTTGCCCTTTTCCAGAGAGAGTCCCTATGTAGCAACTCTGCTTTCAAGCTAGTGGTGAACCATGGGCATGATTTCTTCTTAGTACAGGTTTTGGCTAGAGGTGCATGTTTATTAATGGAGCCAAGGACGATATCATAAAATTGTTCATATCGGAGGGGCCAAATAAAAGTCCTGCCAGTTAGCATGTTGGTGGTCGGATAAGAAGGCATTGGGGTCAAAGTTCCATTTTGTTATCTTAGGTATATAGTTAGAGGAGGAGACAGTCTTGGGGGAGGTCCGCATGCAGGCTATAACACAGTGACCTGCTACACATTCCCCCTCTAAACAACACCTGCTACTCCTCACCCCCCCCACATTCACCTCTGCCCTCCATCCCTCTTTCATTGCTACCAACTTTAACCTAATCTACACTTTTAGCAGCATTTAAAACTACTAACTCCCTGGTCCCTCATCTGCTTCTACACACTTGCAGAAGGAGGCAGTCACCCATTCTGGGCAGAATGCTTGGTTGTAGGCTGTGAGGCAGGCAGGTCAGCGCAGAACAGCCGCTGGGTTCAGAGCTGCTCCCGTGGCTTGCAGATGGAGGCAGTCGCTTGTTCTGGGCAGGAAGTGGAATGTGCATGTGCCAAAACTTGATAAGTTCAGTAAAGTGCAGCACCCCTTCTCCCCCCTCTGCAAACAGTGTTTTTCTGTGTGGAGGTAGCAACTCTGAATATCATTGGAACTTGTAAGGAATCTGCTAATAAATATATAAAAATAACAAAATCACATCTGTTTCAGAATGCCCTGTTTGATTAACTGACTTGACTATTCCCCTACTGATACTTTGCTATGAACAGACTGTCAAAGGGGCCTGGATGGCTCACTGGATTGGTAGTCCCAAATTCAGGAGACTCATTCTTTCTAGTCTTAATAGTGATAGACCATATCATGGTGAAAGAGAGCTGGAACAAAGCCTAAGGACAAAGAGATCAGTACCTCACCCCTATCAAAGTGTCCAGACAAAAGTAATGCAGTACATCAAGCTCTGCAGGACCTACTGTCAAACCAAGCAATGATGCCAGTATCATATCAGGAAGTGGTGCAAGGGATATATTCTGTCTCCTTTGTGATCCCAAAGGAAAGTGTGAGTTTTCAGCTTCAAGTTTTCAGTTCATAAGATATGAGAAATTCAAAATGGAGATACTATAATCAACAATACCAGCAATCCATCCATGAGACTGTGTGACATCCATAGACCTAAATGATGCAAACCTCCATGCACTGATACCCCAAACCCACCAAAAATCCCTGAGATTTAAAACACAGAACAGACACTTCCAGTACAAATGTTTACCAGTTATTCAGGAGGGACAGAGAAAAAGGTAAGTGGGAGGGAGTAGCTGTTTACATAAGGGAAGGGATTGGATGTGTCAGGGAGGAGGGAGAAGAAGGTAGGTCAGAAGTCATTTGGATACAACTCCATGCCTCAAAGGGGGCTAGGGTCCGATTGTGGGTTGTTTATAGGCTCCCTACCCAGAAAGAGGATGTGAATAGGGAGCTAGGGGAGCAGATAAGGAGACTGTGTGGCAAAGGGAGCACTGTGGTGGTGGGAGACTTCAATTTACCAGAGGTGGATTGGAGCATCCCAGCCACCACATGCACCTGGGAGCAGATCCTCCTGGAAGCAGTCCAGGATGGCTTCCTGACCCAAAGGATGACAGTGCTGACAAGGGAAGAAAATATTCTAGACCTGGTGCTGGAGGATGGAGAACAAGTCACAGATGTAAGGGTGGAGGAACCACTGGCTGGTAGCGATCACCACACAGTGTCGTTCTCTATCAGTTTGGGTAGAGAGAGTCACAATACAAAAACAAAGGTCCTGGACTTCAGAAAGGCAGACTTTGGTAGGATGGGACAATTAATGAGATCACACATAGATGGCATCCACCCTGACATGGACGCAGAGCAGAAATGGGCAATCATAAAATAAGGGCTCATTGAATCCACTAAGGCTTGTGTCAAGAGCCAGCAAAAGAAATCAAGGACCAAACATCCAAGCTGGATGACCAGAGAGGTAACGGAGAAGGTGAGGGATAAGAGAAGAGCCTTCTGAACCTACAAGACAACCAATAGGGCCAGAGGATAGGCAGAACTATGTGAGGGAATCCAGGGAAGTGAGCAGAGCAATCAGGACTGCAAAGGCAGCCAGAGAAAGGAAATTATCACAGGGGATTAAGGAAGGAGAAAAGGATTTCTTCAGGTATATCAGTGAAAAGAGGAAGTGCAAGGATCAGATAGTTAGGATCAGGAAAGGCAGTGGGTGGGTAGACAAGGGGGCTGAGAAGGCAGAAGCACTTAATGAGTACTTCTGTTCAGTGTTCACAAGGGAGAAGGATGGACCCATTCCTGCAGGGAAAGGGGGCACAGGCATGGGGGGTGAGACAACCACAGACGGGGTCATCATGGTGGAAAGGGTGCTGGAGGGCCTTAGGTCCCTGAGGGTAGACAAGGCACCTGAGCCAGATGGAGTACATCCCAGGGTGCTAAGGGAGCTGGCAGAGGTCCTGGCAGAGCCACTGGCAGATCTGTTCAACACCTCGCTAAATACGGGATGTGTGCCCAGAGATTGGAGGGAGGCACACGTGGTACCTCTCCACAAACGTGGGCCCAAAGATGAACCAGGGAACTATAGACCGGTGAGCCTCATCACAATTGTGGGAAAACTGATGGAATCTATCCTCAAAGAAAGGCTGGTGCAGTTTCTTGTGGATAATGATCTGCAAGATGACAGACAGCACGGGTTTGTCGCTCGCATCCTGTCAGAAAAACTTGGTTGATTTTATTGACTGGGTCAGGAGGGCACTGGATGAGGGCCATGCAGTAGATGCAGTCTACCTGGATTTCAGCAAGGCCTTCAATTCAGTGCCACACAGAAGGTTGACCTGCAAGTTGAGGAGTCTTGGTAGAGGGTGGAAGCTAGCCCGATGGGTAGAAAACTGGCTGAGGGACAGGCAACAGAGGGTAGTTGTGGGGGGAGAAGAATCAGAGCACAGGGCAGTGACAAGTGATGTCCCACAGGGATCAGTACTGGGACTAGTCCTGTTTAACATTTTCGTCACAGACATAGCGGTTGGGATCAAGAATAAGATCAGCCTCTTCGCCAATGACACCAAGAACTGTGCTGAGGTGGATGGGGAGGAGGGGGGTAAATTAATGCAGGAGGACTTGGCAAGACTCGAGGAGTGGTCGCACACCTGGCAGCTTGGATTCAACACCAAGAAGTGCAAGGTGATGCATTTCAGAGCTAAAAACCCAGAATACAGTTACCGGATGGATGGTATCAAACTGTCTGCATCCAACGAGGAGAAGGATTTGGGGGTGCTGGTGACCGGGGAATTAAACCACTTGGCCCAGTGTAGGAAGGCAGCAGCTAAGGCTAACAGGATGCTAGGGTGCATAGCATGGGGAATTATATCCAGATGTAGCGGAGTCATATTGCCCTTGTACAGGTCCCTGGTGAGGCCGCACTTGGAGTACTGCATGCAGTTCTGGCACCCATACTTGAAAAGGGATATCAAACTACTGGAGGCAGTGCAGCGAAGAGCAACAAAGATGATCCAGGGGTTGGGGGACAGAACTTACAAGGAATGACTAAAAGAGCTCAAATGCATACTCTGGAGGATAGAAGAGAGAGAGGGGACATGATCAAGACCTTCAAGTACCTGAAGGGGATGAACAGAGTAGGCTTCCAGGGTGGGTTCACTGTCCAGAATGGAAGAGATACCAAAAGGCACTCCCTGAAGTTAAGGGGGGGGGAAGATTCAGGAGGCAAAGAAGGAGGCACTACTTCACTGAAAGAGTGGTAACAGGGTGGAATGCACTGCCTGAGCTACTCATATCAGTGCAGACTGTGGGGTGTTTCAAGAGGGGTGGGACAAATTCAAGGGGAAAGTACATACCGGGGGGGGCAGTTGGGGGAAGGAAGAGTTAATGGGAGGAGGGGCAGCTGCAGTCTAATGGACTGAAGTGCTGCACACTCGAGCAGACTAGATAGACCATATTACCTGTATCTGCTGGCAATTTTGTATGTTCGTATGTTCATCTGACTTAGCATTGGTCCCTCGAGTGCTCACCAAGATACTCATAGTGCTGGCAGAAAAGCTGAGGAGGAAGGGTCAGCATGATTCGATACCTGAATGACTGCCTAATTTGAGGTTGATCTCTGGCCAAGTCATGCAACCGAATGAGTAGTCCAATGCCTGACTGGTCACGACTGGATTATCAATATGCCAAAAATTCACATAACTGCAACCCAGACCATCAACCATTTAGAAGTGTCAATAGACACAGCACAAAATGAAAACAGACCGTCACGTGACAAAAAAAATGGCAGACTGATCCAGCTAACAAAACAGTTTGTAATACAACCAGCATGACAGGTGTGAGAATGTTTGCAACTGTTGGACCTCATGGCAATGACAGTAGACTTATGAGACAGACTACACATGCGATCACAACGTCTGAGTGCCCTCAACTCTTGGGATCTACAGTCTTAAATTTACAATATGGCCATTATGATGCCACCAAAGATAAGGGACAGTATGAAAATGTGGGCAATCCAAGACAACCTGAGCAAGGGAGCCCCACTACATCAAGATTCAATGGCAATGTTAAAAAACAGATGTCAACCTACTCAGAAAATGGACAGCTCATGGAAAATGGACCACGGCAGAGGCGAGGCTTTCAATCAATGTCCTGGAGAGGGATGCAGTCTATCACATCCTCACACACTTTATACCTTCAATCAAACAGCAAATGGTATTAATCGGTTCTGACAACTATGCATCCATTGTGTACGTTAACAAACAAGACAGGACCAGGAGTAAAGCTAAGATTCAGGAAAACTTCCAGGTTTTCTGATGGGCAGAAAGCAACCTAGATACATATAGTACTAGTGGCAAAGCTGAGGACAGAAGAGATCCACGTGATCCCGTATCTGGACCACTGGCTAATTTGAGGCCAATCTCCAGCCAAGGTAAGTCAGGTAACTGAACGAATATTCCCGTGCCTGATCTTCTGTTGATCATGGCTGGATCATCAATATGCCAGAAAGTCAATTAACACATATCCAGACCATTTCCCATTTACGAGTGTTGCTTAAAACAGCACAAAACAGTCAGAACATTCTGTAACAAAATAGACTGATTCAGCAAACAAAAGAGTTCATAATGCAGTAAAGCCTAGAGGTGAGAGTAACAATCTATAAATGAGCTTGGTACATCCAGCAGACCTGAGTGTGATTCCCACAACCTCCACTTGCATACAGTGTGACTCTGAATGAGTCACTTAACCTCCCCAGTGCTCCCAGGTTGTCCCTGAAAACAGGAACTTGTGCCTAGTGGGCCTTACCCAGTTACCAAAGAATAAATAAAAAAAAAAATAATAATAATAATAATACAGTCAACATGACAACTGTGGATTGTTTGTGTCCAAATGTTGGGTCTCATGGCAGTGAAAATAGACATAGTACCATGAGCCAAAATGTATTTGCAACCACTGCAGCTAAGTGTCCTTGACACTTGGGATCTACAATCCCAGAGTTACAATATGGTCATCAGACTACTACCAGAGATAAGGGACAGGCAACCTGAACAAGGGGCCCCAATACAACAAGATTCATTGCCAATTTTAACACCAGAAGCCTGCCTACTAGTATTGGTATGGGGGAGCTACCCTAGGAAAATGGATAGTTCATACAAATGAACCATAGCAGAGACAAAGCTTCCAGTCAGTAGCCTAGGGATGAGGACAATCTTTCATACCCTGACACACTTTGCACCCTCAATTAAAACAACAAATGGAACTAATCAAATCTGACAATCAAGTATCCTCAGCATACATCAACAAACAGGTTGGGTTCCAGGAGCAAAGTCACAATTTGGGATGCCTTCCAGGTAATTCAATTGGCAGAAAGCAACCTCTAGTCACTTTCAGCAGTCCCCCTAGCAGGGTCGCTGAACAAGGAGGTGAACTGGTTAAGCCCCAGATCACTCAACCAGGGAGAAAGAAATGTCACCCAAGGTTGTTTAGCCTAATCCAACACCCTTGGGGTCCACTAGAACTGGAGCTAATGACCTTCAAGGATAATGCACTATTAACAAGATTTCACTCCAGATACAATGGGGGCGTAGTGGAAGAAAGACACCCTATCAGCACCATGGAACTTTAAAATTGCATACATATTACATACCACACCTATGCTCCACAAGGTGTTCAACAAAATAAGATACATTAGGATGACAATGGTTTTAGTGGCCCCTCTCTGGCCCTAAAGACTTTGTTTTTTTCCCCAATCAAGGCACTGTCCACTGCTCTAATCAACCTAACCACCAGGGAGGACCAGCTGTACCAAAGAGTCATTTACCATCACACCCCCACAGCACTGAGACCCACAGCATGGCTGCTAAAATGAGCAGACCAATTGCCCAAGCATACACAGAAGTCATGGAAACGATACTGCGACAGTGTCTGAATCCTTGTAACACCAGGGGATCCGAAACTCAACTCCTCCAGGTTCTCTGGTGTCGCATCTCCCAGGGCCAAAGATCCTTTGCCCACAGGGGGCCTAGCTGACTAAATGGTCTCAGTCCAGACATCTCCTCTACCCCAAAGCTTGGTCCTTTCAAATCCAAGCTTTGCTTTCATCTCACTGCCATTAGCTCCTGTGATCATTGCTATATGTCCAGCCCTACCTATCTCAAACTATCCACCTATGCACTTACACTCTATCCTCCTCTTCTCCACTTCCCCTTCCCCTTTCTTGCCTAGTCCCCTCCTCCCTTCGCTAGCACTTCCCCCCCATTTTGTTTGTCTATGTCACCTTCTGCTCCCCCACTGTGATGTTGACAATGCCTCTGGCTGCTCCCTCCCTCCTTCATCTGTGTCCCCCCGCCCCAATGTGTCCCCATGTACCTTCCCTCCGCTCTTCTCCTATGTTATCCCACTCTATTATAGCTTATTCGGACCACGGCATTGTATTTCTCCTAGTCATAATTTGTTATCTTCCATATTTTTATTTCTGTGCTGTACTGTATTTTGATGTGGAACCTTTGTAAAAGAGCCTTGGCTCAAAGGTATTTGTATACCTAGACTTTATAAATAAATAAATAAATAATCCAGAAGATACTCCACAAACAGGACAGACAACTGACACAGGGCAGTATTCCACCACATGAGCTCAGCACGAGGGGTATCACCCATGGGCACTAACTTACCAACACTTTTATCTTTCTTAAACAGTGGTGTAAGCAAGGGCTTGGCACATTCTTCTGCAACAGTGCAGACAGCAAAAATAGGGCAGTCATGGGCCCACTATAGTGGGGAGGATCTATTCGGTTAGATTTCTAAAAGCCATTCAGAATGATAGTAGAACTAAAACAGCAATGGTTCTGCTCTGGAAGCCAAATTTAATACTATAAGCTCTCTCAAATGCATCATTTTTCAAACCAGTATACTCATTGTGTCCTTATATCTTCTGACCATCAAAACTGTCTTCCTAATGGCCATTGGCTTGGCAAGGCAAGACAAATTTTATTTCTAGGGTGCCCAATCCCTGAGGCTCTAGGCGCCCTTCGTTAAAATAGGTTAGACAGGAAGCAATACAATTCTTTAATATGTAAGCAGGATTATTTAAAAACAGTGTTTTAAATTAGAAACCCAAAATTATCGGTGGTCAGTGCAAGTCAGATAACTTCACTCGGGAGGCCAGAGAGAACAGATGAGCCTTTAGCCCCTTTTTAAAGGCCTTGATGGATGGGGCCCCCTGATAGCAGCTGGAACGGTGTTCCACAGGGTTGGCCCAGTGACACTAAAAGCACGGTTGCCTGGCATGTTGGATCAGGGAGAAGTATGCCTTATCTTGCAGAGAACCATTCATGGTGTTTCACAATGTCAGAGTCACCTTCAGACCAGTTCCAGCCTTTACACCAAAGGCAACCCCTTTTCACACCACTCAGAAGGTTCACTTACCAACCTTGGCATCTCATCCCTCATGCCAGTCAGAGGAGACATGCAGCACTCAAGATGAGGAATGTCAGCAGAAGGCCTACTTGAACATGACTTGGGACTTCCAGTTGATGAACAGGCTGTATGTACTACTTGGGAGACACAGTGGACCAAGCAGCACCCAAAGATACAATGGGAAGGCAGCTGAAGGTGGCAGTTTCAGAAGCCTGTCAAAAAACAGAAGTAGCTGGTCTCATAGCACTACACCCCAAAAAATCACCAAAGTTTTAGTTACTTCCAAAGTTACCCATGTGGCAACTGTCAATTTTGTCTACATGTAAACAAATGCAAATATTTTTCCAGCCCCAACACCAGTCAGCAATTTGAGATAGAACAACTGATAATGTGCACTACAGAAAGGATTGTATATATGGCAGAATGTGTCTGTTGTGGGAGGTTTTATGGGGGTTAGAGTCAGAGGCAATTTAAACAGTGCATGAGTGAGCATCTCAGCGTGATCAACAGGCATCTGAAGAAATACCAAACTAATGCATTGGCCATGCATTTACACAGGGAGAGGTCTGAACACAAGTTCAAATTTGTTGCTTTAGAGAAGATAACATTAGAATCCAGGGGAGGCAATTTGGATATTATCTGTGGCAAAGGGAAATGCACTGGTAGTACATGCTCAGAGCACTTTCTGCCCCAGGATTAAATGACAAGTTCAGTTGCAACCATATTTAACAAAATGATAGGATTTAAAAATGACATTTAGGAAGGAGTATCACACACTGTATGGGCAGTGTTACTAGAGGCAATCTGTTATTCAAAAAGAGAAAACAGGGGTCAGCAAAATGAGACTATATAAATAAATCCTTTAATAAACGATTTAACAACCACATAAATAGAGAGAGCGGGGGACGCCAGGTGCTGCGACTACAAAGCACCGAATCGGGTGGTGGAAAAGAACATACATATGCAGGAGCAATCAAGCCAAAAGGCAAAAAGAAGGCATACCACTCCGATGTAAAGTACTTAGTTCATTTCAAGTCCAAAGAGTAGACAGTAAGCCATCAAAGCACCACGAGTGAAACCGGAAGAAAAGCGGACCAATGTCAAGACGTCACACTCAACTTACATATCAACTATTACGTCTTCTTCAGAGCGTAGAGTTGGCTCATACTCTGTCCCTTAAATACGAGATCAATTAAAGCGATAAGGCTAATTAAAACATACATACATTTACCAAATACCTACAGAGAATCAAAACCACAAAATATAAAATAATTACAAAAAAAACTTCAATTATAACAAGGGGAAAAGAGCCGGACAAGTCATATTCCCCGATAGACCCGGCTAGAGCACGAAGTCATAGCCAGGTATACTATATAAGTGCCACCATGTTAAACCAGAACAAATAGGTATGAGAGGCAACAGAGGGCGACAGAATTACAGAGGGAGACAGAATTGGGGGGTGAGGAGGTCTCCGAGACCAAGGAATCTGAATTGGAGGTCATAAATCTTTCGGATGTAGTGTTAACTCCTATACAGATACAGGTGTTATCTAAAGGTCTAAGTTTTGTACCCACTACCAAAGTCAATCCTTTCCAAATTGAATTGGATTTATTTAGATTTTTTAGGAAGTTACACTTGAAAGATTTTTTCAATTCAAATATGGCTATGCCCCCAACCCATGAAATTACAAGAGAAGATACACCTTTTAAAAAGCCCTCGTCCTTCAATCCTCCACATTTGTGTCATACGATCAATACGTTCTGTAATCTGGTCTTTAACGATGTGCATAAATTGATTGATAATAATAAAAGCGAATATTGTGCACAAAATGTTACCAGAGCTGAGAGACATGCCATACAGGAATTAAGAAATTTAGATTCAATAGTGATAAAACAAGCAGATAAAGGTGGTGCTGTAGTTGTGTGGGGAACTGATGCCTATATTGAGGAAGCCATGAGACAGTTAAATAATCAAGAGTTTTACAAGAAGATTGAAAGAGATCCGGTGACCTTGATTAAACAGAGAGCAGATAATCTCATTGACTCTGGTTTTCTATCAGGTGATATTACCAAAAGGGAAGCTGAATTTTTAAAGATATCAAATCCAAAGAAGCCTGTATTTTATCTTTTACCTAAGGTACATAAAAATACTTTTTCTGTTACTGGTCGGCCTATTGTCTCCGCCAATGAGTCTGTAACTGAAAATATGTCTAAGTTTGTCGACTTCTTTGCACAAAAGTTTGTGCCTAATCTGCAGTCCTATGTTAAAGATACGAAGGATGCTTTATTGATGCTCCGGAATGCATTGATATCTGAATCTGATCTACTAGTGACTATAGACGTGGTAAGCCTCTATTCTAACATATCTCATGAGAGAGGTTTGCAGTCTCTCTCCAAACATTTGAGTCTAAGGGAAAAAAGGAAACCAAGTTCGAATTTCATACTGGAACTGACGAGATTTGTGTTAGAATAAAACTATTTTTGGTTCAATGATTCTTTCTATATTCAGATAAAAGGGACCGCAATGGGTACAACCTTTGCTCCTAGTTTGGCGAATTTATTTATGGGCGAATGGGAAGAAATGAATATATACAATCCATCCAATAATATTTTTTTGAAGCATATCAAGTTGTGGAAGCGATACATAGACGATTGTCTGATGATTTGGAAGGGCTCTGAGGTTGAACTCGAACATTTTATTGAATATATAAATCACACCAGCACACATCTCAAGTTCACCTATGCTAAAAGTAGAGAAAATATTTATTTTTTGGATATGCTGATAGAAAAGAAGGATGGTTCTCTTTCAACGAAATTATATAGAAAACCCATGTCCAGAAACACTCTGCTACGTTTTGAGAGCTGTCATCCTAAATCTGTAATCAACAATGTTCCTAAGGGTCAATATATCAGAGCTAAGCGTATTTGCTCTGACAACATGTCTTTTTGTGAAGCGAGAAAGGACATTACTGATAGATTTATCAATAGAGGTTATGAACCTGGAGTTTTGTTAAACAGTTTACATTTAGTGAACAAAATGGAGAGAGAGACACTATTAATTCCCAATGTACAAAACCAAAAGGAAATGGATAGACTCATTTTTACTACTGAGTTCAATCATTTGGCACCTAAAATAGGGCACATTATACATAAACACTGGGATATTATCAACTCAGATGGGAGAATGAGACATATTGGTCAAAATCGTCCTTTAATTTCATATAAAAAGGGACAAAATTTAAAAGATCTGTTGGTAAATTTGTATATTCCTTGTGTGAATGATATGCAACAACTAAATTGGCTACCTTCTTTTCCTAAAGGCAACTATCGATGTGGAAGATGTGTACATTGTTCTAATACGTCAGATGTAAAGATTTTCCATCATCCACGTTCTGGTAAAAGTTATGAGATACAATCTTTCATTAATTGTAACACTCAAGGGGTTATTTATATGCTGACCTGCCCTTGTGGATTAGGTTAAGTAGGTCAAACAAAAAGTAATCTAAAGTTGAGGATAGGAGAACATAAAGGAGCCATTAGGAATGCTAATATGGAATATGCGATAGCATGTCATTACCATGAAGCTAAACATGGATCTCCAGCAACTTTGAGATTTGTCGGTTTGGAGAAAGTGGAAGTGGGTTTTCGTGGTGGTGACTTTAATTCAAGGATTCTACAAAGAGAAGCATTTTGGATCTTTGAACTTAATACCATGGTACCTCATGGTTTGAATGATGAACTCCCTCTATATAGTTTTTTATAGTTAATGTTAGTATGTGTGGACATGACCTGTGTGGTGCTCTGTCCACAGAATGGGGACATGACTTTTCTGGCTCTGTCCCCTTCCTGGTGTTCTGTAGTTGTATTCATTATTGTTATGACCTTTAGTAATATTAAAGTTTATTGCACTATTTGTTCTGGTTTAACATGGTGGCACTTATATAGTATACCTGGCTATGACTTGTTCGTGCTCTAGCCGGGTCTATCGGGGAATATGACTTGTCCGGCTCTTTTCCCCTTGTTATAATTGAAGTGTTTTTGTAATTATTTTATATTTTGTGGTTTTGATTCTTGTAGGTATTTGGTAAATGTATGTATGTTTTTAATTGCGCCTTATCGCTTTAATTGATCCCTGTGTTTAAGGGGACAGAGTATGAGCCAACTCACGTTCTGAAGAAGACGCGATAGTCGATACGTAAGCGTGAGTGTGACGTCGTGACGTTGGTCTGCCTGTCTCTTCCGGGTTTCGCTCGTGGTGCTTTGATGGCTTACTGTCTACTCTTTGGACTTGAAATGAACTAAGTACTTTACATTGGAGTGGTATGCCTTCTTTTTGCCTTTTGGCTTGATTGCTCCTGCATGTGTATGTTCTTTTCCACCACCCGATTCGGTGCTTTGTAGTCGCAGCACCTGGCGTCCCCCGCTCTCTCTATTTATGTGGTTGTTAAATCGTTTATTAAAGGATTTATTTATATAGTCTCATTTTGCTGACCCCTGTTTTCTCTTTTTGAATGGTGTATTGATTTTACAACTCCTGGGGTATTGTGCATTACTCTGTATTTGTGAGCCTCCACGGTCTTTGAGATTTTTTTCCTGGACTTTGTGTTTTAGTCATTCGCAATCTGTTATTGTTATAGAAATAGAAATAACATTAATGAATGAAATGCAGATAGGATGCCATACTATTGCCGTAAACATATGGGAATCACTTGCTTATGATATGTTGTCCAGTGGGGTGCCTCAGGGATCAGTTCTGGGCCCAGTACTGTTTAATATCTTCATTAGTGACATTGCAGAGGGGCTGGAAGGGAGGGTATGCCTCTTTGCAGATGACACAAAGATATGCAATAGGGTAGACACTCCAGGAGGGGCCCGTTTGTTTGCATATGCGGCCCCTACCCTGTGGAATTCTCTAACTCATTGGATAAGAGAGTGCCTGACCGTCCCAAGCTTTAAAGTAGCCCTTAAGACCCATCTCTTTACTTTAGCATCCCTGGAGGAGCTCTAATGATGGGTTACTTTTATTATATAGTACTATTTAAATTATTAACAACTGATTTTATATCTGCTGATTTTATATTTTTGTATGTTCTATGAATATGTACAGCACCTTGATCTTCTTGGAAAGGCGCTTTAATAAATAAATTTGACTTGACTAGAAAAAATGAGGAAGGACATTGCTAAACTAGAGGAATGGTCCATAGTGTGGCAGCTAAGATTCAATACAATCAAATGCAAAATCATGCACTTGGGGTAAAGGAACCCAGGAGAGGATTACATGATGGGTGGGGAAATACTAACAGCCACCAAACAGAAAAGCGATCTCGTAGTAATCATATCTGATGATCTAAAGGTGGCCAAACAATGTGCCAATGCTGTGGGGAGAGCCAGGTGGTGCTGGGGTGCATAGGGAAAGGCATCACAAGCAGAATAAAAGAGGTCATGATGCCACGGTACAAATCTTTGATGAGACCTCATTTGGAGTACTGTGTCCAGTTCTGGAGGCCACATCTCCGAAAGGACATAGGGTAGAGGTAGTTAAAAGAAGGGCAACAAAAATGGTACAGGGCCTGCAACAAAGGTTGTACAAGGAGATACTGGAGGCAATCAATATATATATATATATATATATATGTATATACCTTGGAGGAAAGGAGAGGAGAGGAGAGGAGAGGAGAGGCGAGGCGAGGAGGGAGAGAGAGAGAGAGAGAGAGAGAGAGAGAGAGAGAATATGATAGAGACCTTAAAATACCTAAAGGGAATAAATAAGGTACAGGGAGGTAGCATCTTTCAGAAAAGGAGATGTTCAAGAACAAGAGGGCTTGACACAAGACTGAAAGGGGTAGACCAAGGGGCAACATGAGAAAGTGCTTTTTCACAGAAAGGGTGGTGGAGGCATGGAACAGCCTCCCAACAGAGGTGGTGGGGGCAAACTTAGTGGGGGAATTCAAAATTGCATGGGATAGACACAGGGGAACCCTAACGATTCAAAAGGGGAGGTAAAGTCAGAGATCAAGTAGGTCTGCGGCTTTTACAGTAGGTAGGGTAAAAGGGCAGACTGGATGAGCCTATTGGTCCTTATCTGCCATCAGTTTCTATGTTTCTATATTTCTATTACATGCACATTTTTAGTCCTGTATTCTTTGTTCATTGTGTGTGTTTTTTCTATTTGTTTTCCTTCTGAACCCTTCCCCAACCCCTCCCTATATTGTCTGACTCCCTTTTGTGTTTTTGATGGTAGTGTAATAGTACTGATAGATTCATGGGTTTCAGGGATTAATTAAGAATTGTACATCTTTAATTACAGTATGTATATGAGTGTAATTAGTTTTTTCTTTACGCATTTTTTGTAAAAGGCATTTTAAGGTGACAGATCATATGATGGGTGCATCAGGTGATACCCACTTGGGCTATTTAACTGTGACGTTCAGGAACCCATGCACTTCTTGAAAAAGAGCCAGAGTGGCTTGAAATGTAGGAGTCTCTTGTAGTGGTGTTCATTCTGGGGTGCTTATATGCTGTTTTCATGATGTTCAACACAAATAAATGATGACATTTTGGAAGTAACTAAAACTTCTGTGATTATTTTGGGTGGAGTGTTGTGAGACCAGCTACTTCTTTTTTTTGACTTGCTGCATTTACACTGTGGATCCACTCATATCAGTTTGTGCGGTCTTATTGTCTGCAGTTTCAGAAGCCTACCAACTTTCTGGGGCACAGGTTTCCCAGAACATCAAGGCCAGAGCCATAGTCACATCATGGGCCAAGAAAGGATGAGCTACTATAGTCGAGATCTGCTCAGAAGTCACATGGGCCACAGTCTACACATTCACTAAGCATTGCAAAATAGATATTATGTCAGCAGATCAAATGGCATGGAGATGTAGAGCTATACAGGCAGCATGCTGTGTAAAGGCTCAGATTAGGAACTGCTGTACAATACCCACCCAAAGTCCTAGGCACTGCTACAAAGGTCCCAGTGGTGAACCCTTCTGAAGTACTCTAAAGGATGTGAGATATAATGGAGTTTATTCCCCTGGTAAAGATGATTGTATGAGAATCTTTGTAGTGCTCTGTGGCCCAACCCAATGTGACCATCAGTATACATATGGAGGAAAGCATAACACTGAGTGACATATAACACTGAATCATATATTGACGATGAGAGTAAATGAACTAGAGCTCATGTTGTTCTTCTATCCTGACTAGCAATGTAAATGCTAGTTGTTAGTTAAGCAATCATCTATGACAGATTGTAAATTATGTTGGGATCTGCTCATGTCGTGATGTGGTTTGATTACGAGGCTGCAGGCTGAGTGACTAAACCACACCACAAGTGTGTAACTCCCAGTATAACCCATACCATGGAATGGATTATTGTGTTTATACAATTGGAAATAAGCAGAGAATTAAAATTATATATATATATTTATAAAATGGGTAGGGAAATTGCTTTGGAATGATTGGCTATTGATCATCACATGACCGTCACGTGTTATATCAGGCGTGACGTGCACCTGCAAGTTTACCCCCTCAAACAATTTTGACATTTTATAAGATAGATAAACCACTCTGAGGTGTGTGGTCATGCTCTGATATACGCTCGCCTTGTGTGGTTGACGCACTCGGCCTGCAGCCGCATGCGTATATCAGAGTGCGACTGCACACTTCAGAGTGGTTTATCTATTACATACATACATATATATATATATATATATATATATATATATATATATTACAATGTTCAGTTTTGATTTTTTTATTCTTTTTTATTGATTTTTGGTAACATATCCTTCCTCCTTATCTAAAGTAGTTTGTTGTTGCTGGGTAGATACAGGATAGGAAGCAATTTCTTCCCCCCACCACATCTTTTTTGTGATTTTTAGTAGCAGTAAGAGGCTGTTTCTTCCCCCCTATCTTTTTTTTGTGATTTGTAGTAGCAGTAGCAGTGGTCAGACAATCTGATTGAAAATGTTTGTCACAGAGTGAGATGTGGCTGGCAGTGATCAGCACTGTAAAGGGAACTGCTGGTGTGAAAGATGGGAGCAGTACACCGCTAAGAGTAAACATTAGGAGTGATCAGCGATATGGAGCAGCTGGTGCCACATGGAAATAGCGAGTGGGGGTAGGAGCTGCTGTATTTAGGGTGACAGAATGGATGAGAGACTGAGTTAGTGTTGCAATGGTGCCACAGTTTGAATGAGTGTAGTGTGGGTGGGGGTTCACTGATAGTTGGGAGGGAGTCTGGAAAGGGTCGCGGTCTGACATTGGCCTGCATTCTGGTTTTGGGATGCTTTGCAATTATGTTTGTTTAATTATTTATTTCAAAACTGGTAACTGGGAGAAGCACACTGAGCCAAGGCTCATTTCCAGGTGAAATCCAGGAGAGGGTAACAGTGGAAGAACAGCAGCACAGCACATAATAGCAAAACATTCAAACAACATTTGGTAAAAAGTTTGTAAAAAAATAGAATAAATACAAAAACTGCATGTGCGGAGAATAAAGTGTGGTACAGCACAATAAGAACATCTAACAAGTGCATGTTTAGAAGTGGCAGCAATATATGGTGAGCAAGAGCAATATTGACAATAGGCAACTGACCTGTAGAGTGAGTTACTGCTTGACCGTATAATGGAGAGAGAAACCTGTAGTGTTGTGGAACTGAAACCGCAGCAGGAGTGGGGACCCAGTCAGATGCTTACCAGGATGGTTAAGGCTCTGCCAGGAAAGTGTCAGGGGAAGGAGAACAGGAACAGGTGGAGAGGGGGTGGAATTTGCAATTGGTGCCTGAGGGAAACACTGCCCTAGATAGCTTCTGCCAGAGAACAGCAGAGCACCAGGAGGAAGGAGCTGCTGGTATAACAGAGCTTATCTACTGGGACTAAGAACTAGAACTCTTGTACTGGGACCTTCAATTTAGGGTAAAAAATATATATAAAAAAGTTAGTGTGTTTGTCAGAGTTAATTGAAGTGAATTGCTACCTGTTATCTGCGTTATCTGTGTAGTTATCTAGGTGCTTGTCACAGGTGGCTGAAGGGAATTATCTGTGAAATCAACTAAGTGTAGAAAGGTTTGCAAAGTGGGGGAGTGGCTTAGCTTGAAGAAGTTAGGTTAAAACCAGATTTAAACACTGCCCTAGATAGCTTCTGCCAGAGAACAAGCAGAGCACCAGGAGGAAGGAGCTGCTGGTATAACTAAGCTTATCTACTGGGACTAAGAACTAGAACTCTTGTACTGGGACCTACAATTTAGGGTAAACAAAATATATAAAAAAGTTAGTGTGTTTGTCAGAGTTAGTTGAAGTGAATTGTTACCTGTTATCTGTGTAGTTATCTACGTGCTTGTCACAGGTGGCTGAAGGGAATTGTCTGTGAAATTAACTAAGTGTAGAAAGATTTGCAAAGTAGAGGGAGTGGCTTAGCTAGAAGGAGCCAGGTTAAAAGCAGATTTAAACACTGCCCTAGATAACTTCTGCCAGAGAACAAGCAGAGCACCAGGAAGAAGGACCTGCTGGTATAACTAAACTTCTCTACTGAGACTATATTGCCCTCCTTCCCTTCCCTTCACCCCCCCACCCAAAGGCAGTTCTACTTTTATAGGCACAGGATTTAACTGACAACAGGAATTTTCTGTTTGGGAGCAGGAAGTGAGTGATCACAGAGCCACCAAAGACTCACTATCCTAAAAGGGCAAGAGTAGCTCTGCTCCCCCAGCTGCTGGAGGTCTGACTCTGAGCAAGTAAGGAGACTACTATGAAATATAGGAACTTCTTGTCTCAGACCAGGAAGATCAGGAGCTAAAAGGGCACAGAGACAGTACGTAAGTAGGGACAAAAAAAAAAGAAATAAACAAACAGAGGAAAGAGTAAGTATTCCAAACAACAATTAGGGGGCCAGAAATAAGACATGATGAGAGTGGTGCAGTGCAGTGGCTGTGGTGCAGCAGTCTTCAGGGAGATGTTCTTGAGGATGCAGTGTTGTCCCATCTGCAGGCACTTCTCTGGGCTGAGGGAGGAGGTTGCTCATCTCCAGGCTGAGTTGGCCAGGATTTGTGGGACCTCCTCTCCCACCCAGGGACCACCAGGGTCACTGCCGTTGCCTCAGAGGTTGCCAAGAAAGAGGAGTTGTTGGACCACAGTGGGCTCAGGGAGGGTGAGGGGGGTGGTGGAACACAGGCGCATCCCTCCAGGTGTGCCTCTCCACAATTTCTATGCTGTTCTGGAAAAGTGTGGTTCCTCTATGGAGGCACCCACAGTGGAGACCAAGGAGGATGCTGGGAACCTCCACAAAGGAGACCCACAGGAGGGTGGCATGGGACCCCACAGGGGAAGGAAACAACTCCTGGTTGGGGACTCCATTGTTAGGAAGGTAGAACTGGGGGAGGAAGGGGAGAGGGAGGTAAGGTGCCTGCCTGGCACCATGGCTTGGAGGGACAGGGAGCGAATCCTCAGGATCGCAGGATCAGCTGCACAGGGGAGGGAGCTGGATGTCATTGTCCACCTAGGGACAAATGACCTGGCTAAGAAAGGGATCAGAGCAGTGCAAGAAGCGTTTGTGGAAATGGGGAAGGGGCCTTAGACAAATAGCATGCATGGTAACCTTCTCGGAGGTGCTGTCTGTCTAGGACATGGGTGAGGCTAGGGTGCTCCACACCATGGGATTCAATCAGTAGTTGAAAAACTGGTGCAGAGCTCAGGGATTTGGCTTCATTGGGGACTGGGGGTCCACCTGGAGGGATGCAGGCCTATACTGGCATGATGGCCTGCATCTGTCCAGGAGGGGAACCAGGATCCTAGGTGATAGGTTTAAATGCTTCATTGGCAAGCATTTAAACTAGCCAAGGGGGGAGGCACTAAGGAGGAGTAGGGAAATTCTAGTCCCCCCAAAAAATCAGGGTACTAAGTGAGGTAGACACCAACATAAAGATGTCGATAGGGAGAAGCACAGGGGTAAATGGAGAAAGTGACAAATGCAGTAAGGACAGGGATGGGGCAAAAAGGGGTAAGGCCATCATGAAATGGAGGGTAATGAGTACCAACGCCCGTAGTCTGGGCAACAAGCTCCCTGAACTGGTGGCCTTGATGGAAGAGGGATGCCTGGATATCGTAGCAGTCACAGAAACATGGTACACAGAGAACCATGACTGGGATGTTAACATACCAGAGTACACAACCTACAGGAAAGACAGGGAGGGGAGAAGAGGGGGCGGAGTTGCTCTTTATGTAAGGGAAGGGATAAAAGCAACTGAACAAAAGAGTAAACAGGGAGGAGAGGAGGCACTGTGGGTCACCTTAGAGACTGGAAATGGCACCACAATCTGCACAGGGGTTGTATACAGACCCCCATGTTAGGGGGAGGGAATGGACAAGGATATGATAGAAGGCATACTTAGGATGGTAGAGAAAGGGGAGATACTGTTGATGGGGGACCTTAATATGCTGACTGTCAACCGGAGCACCTTTGTTGCAGCCACATACAAAAGCAGGGCCATTCTCGATGCCCTTCAGGTGGCATGCCTCAGACAGCTAGTTTTGGAACCTACTTGTGAGGGAGCAATCTTAGACCTCGTACTCTCAGATGGGGACAGTGAGAGGATCTCAGATCTAGAAGTGGGTAGCCATTTGGGAACAAGTGACCACCAAACAGTGTGGTTCACGATAAACTCAGCTACAGAGTCAAGCCATGCAAAAGTGAGGGTTCTGGACTTCAGAAGGGTTGACTTTGGCAAGATGGGAGAGTGCCTTAGAAAAGCACTAGCAAACAGGATAGAAGGAGGGTTGGATCAACAATGAGGAACTATCAAAACTGCCATCACAGAGGCAACAAGCCTTTGTGTGAAGCAAATAAACAAATCAAAATGAAAGAAAAACCCACTATGGTTCTCAAAAGAGATGGCGGTGAAGGTTAGGGAGAAAAAGATAGCATTTAGGAAGTATAAGGAAACACAGAAGGAGCAGGACAGAGAACTGTACCAGTTAAGGCAGAAGGAAGCAGGCAGGGTAGTCAGAATAGCAAAGGCCCAAACTGAGGAAAAGATAGCCAACTCGGTTAAGAAGGGGGATAAAACCTTTTATAGGTATACCAGGGAGCATAGAAAGACAAAGGGAGGGAGGGATAGTGAGGCTGAATAGAATGGACAGTGGGTGGGCAGAGAGGGACAGTAAAAAAGCAGGGATACTGAATGAATACTTCTGTTCAGTATTCACAAAAGAGGAGAAGGGGGATGTGCCTAATCCAATTAACAGAAGCACTCTGGTTGGGAGGAGGTTAATCCCAGTCCTTTCACAAAAGAAAGGGTTCTGCAAGAACTCCTAAAACTGAAGGTGGACAAAGCAATGGGGCCAGATGGAATTCACCCCAGAATTCTAAAAGAATTAAGCAGAGAACTAGTGACACCACTGACTACCCTTTTTAACAAATCATGGGAGGATGGTGTAGTACCTGAGGACTGGAGGAAGGCAGATGTGATTCCCCTTCACAAAGTGGCACCAAGACAGAGGCAGGAAACTACAGACCTGTCAGTTTGACCTCTGTGGTAGGGAAAATGATGGAATCACTTCTGAAGGAAAGAATTAAGTACCTAGAGGCCAGTGGGGCACAGGACCCAAGGCAGCATGGGTTCACAGCGGGAAGGTCATGTCAGATGAATCTAATTGATTTCTTTGACTGGGTGACCAAACTAGTAGACCAGAGAGGGGCTGTAGACATGGCCTACCTAGACTTTAGCAAGGCATTTGACACAGTCCCACACAAAAGATTAATAGTCAGATTAACCAGCCTGGGAGTGGGTCCCAGGTGGTAGCCTGGTAAAACATTGGCTGGACAACAGGACACAGAAAGTAATTGTAAATGGAGTCCACTCTGAAGAAAGAGGGGTTACTAGTGGGCACCGTGAGGGTTCAGCACTGGGTCCGGTCCTTTTTAATGTCTTTATAGGTGACATTGCAGAGGGACTGGAAGGAAAAGTATGTCTCTTTGTAGATGACACAAAGATCTGCAACAGGGTTGATACACAAGAAGGCATGGAAAGGATGAGAAGGGACTTGGCAAGGTTGGAGGAATGGTCAGAAGTATGGCAGCTTGGATTCAATGCAAAGAATTACAAAATAATGCACCTGGGAAACAAAAACCCAGGGGAAGATTACACAGTGGGGGGGAGATAGTAACAACAACAAAAATGGAAAGGGACCTGGAGGTAATCATATCAGATGACCTTAAAGTTGGCAAGTAATGTGAGAAGGCGGTAGGGAGGGCTGGGGGGACACTGGGATGTATAGGAAGAGGCATCACCAGCAGAAAACAGGAAGTTGTTATCCCCCTGTACAGACAGTTGGTGAGACCCCATCTGGAGTACTGCATCTAGTTCTGGAGACCCAATCTCCGCAAGAACATAGACAGGAAGGAGGCAGTTCAGAGGAAGGCAACTAAAATGGTGCAGGGTCTGCAAGAGAAGCCATAAGAGGAGAGACTAAAGGAGCTTAATATGTATACCCTTGAGGAAAGGAGGGAGAGAGGGGACATGATAGAAACATTTAAGTACCCCAGTGGGATCAACAAAGTCCAAGAGGGTAGCATCTTTCAGAAAAAGAGATGTGCAAGAACAAGGGGACACAATTTGAAGATAGAGGGGGGAAGGCTCAGGGGCAATGTGAGGAAGTATTTTTTCACAGAGAGGGTGGTGGATGCATGGAGCAGCCTTCCTGAGGAGGTTGTGGGGTCTAAAACTGTAGGAGAATTCAAGAATGCATGGGACAAACATAAGGCAATTTTTGTGGGGGATAGGAAGAAATAGGCTGTTGGTTAAATAGGATCTACAGCTTATCCTCTAGGTAGGGAAATGGGCAGACTAGGTGGGCCTAGCGGTCCTTATCTGTTGTCAAAGTCTATGTTTCTATGTAGGTGATGGTAGGAGGGGGAGCTGGTTTCAGAGTGAGGGAAGTTGATTGGAGGAGACAGATTGCTCAGCAGAGGAGCGGGGATGAGGGGTGGTAAAAGTATGATGGTCCCTTGAACAGAGGGAACAGGAAGTGGGGGGAGTTGGATTGGGAGAGAGGAAAGGTAAGAGGGAAGGGAACCAAACCAGTGTTTGGATATGAAGGAGGTACAGTGAGCCTAGCGATGAGAGGGCAGAGGGAGGATGGATAAGGATGAATACAATGGACAGTGGTAGGTGCGAGGGGGGAGTTTGTATTAATATGGCAGAAGTAGTTTTAGAGTGTGTCCAGTCTGGCAAGAGTGGCGGGGCAGTGCCATACACCACATCTGCATAGTTGAAGACAGGGAGCACCCTTTTGGTAACAAGCTCCCTGTGGAGATGTGGAGATAAACAGCCTTTGTTGCAGTACAGAGCACCAAGCTTGGGATGGGGTTTTGTATGGATGGCATCAACGGGGGCTGAGAAGTCAAGCTTACTGTGTAGTCACACTCCAAGGTACTTGAAGGACTAAACTGCTTTAAGACATGTGCCATCCAGTGTGATTAAAATGTGTGTGTGTGTGGGGGGCAGTGAGTCTGGACAGTGTCTGACTGGCACCAAAGGTCATGGACACATTTTTTTAGTGTTGGCTCTGAGAAAGTTGGATTGGAACCAGTGCAGAACATTGTTGAAGTCCCTCTGGAGCAGGTCTTCCACACTGGCTGTGGAGGGACTGGAAGTGAAGATGACTGTTTCATCTGCATACATGTAGATATGTGAGTTGCCACAGGCAGATGGGAGGTCATTCAGGAAGATAGAGAAAAGGATGGGACACAGGATGGGGCCCTTTGAGACCCCAGCCTGGATAGGAAGGGGAGGTGACACGGTGCCTCCAAACTGTACCAATTGTTGTCATCCCTTTAGGTAGGAATGGAACCAAGCAACAGTGGGAGCTAAGAGGCCAACAGAATTCAGCTTGTCCAAGAGGAGTGAATGGGACACCAAATTGAAGGCATTGGCCAGATCAATGAACATAGTGGCTGTAATGTGCCCTTGATCCATCCTGGAGAAGACAGAGTCAGTGACATGCAAAAGGGAGGGGATGATGGAATGATGCTTCTGGAAACCAGACTGGAAAAGTGAAAGGAAGCTGGGGGATGAAAGGAACTCGAGGATTCTAGCATGGACCAGTTTCTCTTGCAGTTTATTGAGGGAAGGGAGGAGGGAGCTGGGACAAAGAAGCCAGAGGAGGAAGATCCACCCCTTTTATGAAGTGGAATAAATCTGACCAACTTCCAGGACTGAGGAACAACACTGAGGGAGAAGGAAAGAGTGAGTAGATGAGCAAGGGAGCTGCAATGGCAGGAGCTGAGAGGTGGAAGAGCTTGACGTTTAGACCGT
The DNA here is from genome assembly GCA_016271365.2 of Neoceratodus forsteri. Classification (NCBI taxonomy): domain Eukaryota; kingdom Metazoa; phylum Chordata; order Ceratodontiformes; family Ceratodontidae; genus Neoceratodus; species Neoceratodus forsteri. The sequence goes on along the minus strand of CM028131.1, from coordinate 883,952,573 downwards.
CAGGGCTGGGCTTTGACTGGTTGAGGGAGGAAAGGGCAAGCAGGATTTCCTGGATGGTGACGGGTGAGAGGAAGTGAAAACCCAGTGAGGTGTGGGGGGAGGGGGGAGCAGGAGGGGAAGAAGAAGGGAGGGTGCAGGTTATAAAGAACTCATTGAAGTGAGCAGCAACTGAAGTAGGGTCAGACACAGGTGAACCATTAACCACGAGGACTAGGGGAGCGGGCTGGGCAGTGGGGTCAAAAAGGGAGTGGATAGCCATCCAGAATTTAGCTGGGGAGTTAAGGTTTTCTGGAGGCTGGCCTTGAGACAGTGCGATTTTGTGGCCTGGACAGCTTTCATACAGTTGTTCCTCAGAGCCCTGTAAGAGATTAGGTCAGGAGACGAGTGATATGATTTGTAGTGGGCCCATATGAGGTCTTGGGACTTGCACAGACTGATGATTTTGGTGGTGTTTGGTATACTGCATTCTGGTCAGACCACTGCCTTGGGGCTTCCATCACTTGCTGTCATCTACTAGGCCCACCATCAAACTATACAGACACTGCATACTCTGACTATAGACCAGGGTGGCCTTAGCTACCTTACTCACTTTGGGCTCCAGATAAAGTCACAAGCCCATTCTAACGGTCACCCATCCACCTCCACTGCATCACATTCTGGTGGGTCCCCAGGTAGTGCACTCCCACAAGAGGCCCTCATAATACTCATCTGAGCACTACAGTGAGATAGAAGTCCTTACTCTAAGTTGAGATCACATTTCTGCCAAAATGTCTCAGTGACTGCTTGTATCTGAACATCAATGGAAGTCCCAAGGAAGTGTGATAACAGGCTCCCAGAACTCCTTGTTTATCCAGCAGCAAAGCATAGCCTCTCCTCCCCTCCCCTCCCCAAGTGTTGTCCTTTCTTGTCTCTGATTTGGCTGCTAAGGCCACACTGCCTATAATTGCAGTTCACCACACACACACACACACACACACACACGCCTGTTAATCTGCTGCTGTTGTGTACTGTGATTGCTGACTCAGCGTTCCATCTGGCATGGCACCAGTAACAGGGCCTTGTGCACCAGACACCAAATCTCGGGGGGGGGGGGGTCTGAGGGGTTATAGGTCATGACCACTTCCCCTACTTATATAAACAAGCTAAGGGAAGAGTCTTGACAAGCAGAAACTCTGCTTTTCAGACTGATCAACATTGCCACCCTGGTAGAACCAGATCATACTGAAGCAACTTGTCATGTTTTTGAGTGTCAGCCACCATTCATATAGATAGATAGATAGATAGATAGATAGATAGATAGATAGATAAAACTTTTATTTTTATACAGGATCATTTCATTAGGGACAAGTGCTATTTTTAACAAAAAGCCCTGTGTATTACAAAATACATGACAATGTAACAATGATGGTACAACAGTTACTTACCTTTTGGTTTATGTCACAGACAGTAGACATTACACAGACTAGTAATATATGTGGGGACATACACAATCATCTAAAAACTTCACTTGTAATATTCACATTGTAGTTTCAATATGGGTCATTAAAGAGTGCTCTTAAGTTGATTGTCAAATGTAAATGGAGATATGGATTTGGGGTAGCTTTTTACCAGCAGGAGCTCTGGTGCTACTGACAATGGCTCTGCATATACCCTTTTGAAGAACTAGAAATGCTTTGTTCTGCATCCTAATAAAACCCCTCTATTATATATAGACTAAATAATGAGTTATTGTGAATTACATATACAATAATGCATGGGGAGCGAGCATAACAAGAATTTAATGCACACCTGAGGGATGGGATGCTAGTTAAACGTCTGAGGGGTTTAGCAAAGCATCCCACCCTGAAGGTGTGCATTAAATTTGAATTTTGCACTCCCCCCCAAGTATTGTTTTATGCAATTGCTGGGGAGCGTTTTCTCACCTTGAAAATACTACATAGCAATTATATAAAACAGTACGGCCAGTAGATGGTGCTGCAGTTTAGAGCACTACATCGGGAATGGTGCTAGGTTTGAAGATCTCCAGCCAGAGTTTTGTTTTTGTGGGCTCTACCACGCCATTTCCACATCTCTAATGTTGACCGGCATTACAACGACAGGAATCAAATCGACCGCAAATCGTGGTTGGCATGATTCCTTGCAGACTCCTGGTCCAGTTTGTCAGTCACTCAGCCCCAGGTGGCCATTTTGAATAAGGTTAAGCTTAGAATATTTTGACTCACATGTGAGTTCTGGAGCTGAGTGACTTGCAATGTATTATACATTTGTTTTATTATTGCTCTGACAAATGCTCACCTGAGCTGCCCGTAACCACAGTAATGAATGTATTGACAAATGATCATTTTGCTGCCTGTATACAAATTTGTTTGTTTACAACACTTGGAACCTTTGCAAATGAGCACATATCTCAAAGATACTCTGATGTACAAATAAATAAATAAATGAATAAATAATCATTGGTGGCTTAGTGGGCTCAGGAAGGTTGGTTTCATTCCCAGGCTGCTGTCCTTTTGTGTCTGCCATTTTCCAGTGTCTGCAAGTGGAGTCAGTCAGAAAATGAGCACCACTGTGCTCTGAATCACCACAGCGCCACCGACCCAGCCACTACCAAGCTCAGGCTGAGGCCTGACTCCATTATTGCAAGGGGTGGAGGGCAGCAACACAGCCTGGAGTTGAAACTGTGAATGCTGCAACTTGCAACAAGAATGTAAACACAGATGAGCTATCCTTACAAAAAAAGGAAAAAAAAACAGCTGAGGGAGCACATCAGGCAGCAGAGACCATCGAGTTAACCACACACCCACAGCAGTGTTGTTAGCCCAGGAGGGCTGTTATTTATTTCAAAACATTTTTGAGAAGAGCCTGGGGTTAGCTCCCACTGTGGGACCTCATTAAGTTTACAGTGAGTGAGTCATTAAAAAAAAAAAAAAAAGATAGCCTGCACGATAGGTTTTTAAAATGTATTTTTGATTGACAGCTAAATCTTGTAATTCAAGGGTAGCTGTGAATTATGAGATTTAACTGTAAATTACGATCACAGAAAGTGATTCTTGAAAATGAATTAATAGCCTTTGCCATATATGATGATAGGATACTGCAAACTTAAACCTACTAAGTTATACAGTAAACATATGTTCATTCTTAGAACATTAATGTGACTGTCTCTTTTGGTACATATTGGGACAGTTTAACTTTTACCTATTCTGCTTTGAACATGACCTGTTAAGCCACATTTGCTGGCTTACATACTATATCCATTCTTCAAGGGCAACATTGCAGAATAACAAATATGGTCCTTTCAGTGACTGAGAAAGTAAACACTTCTGGAAATTAACAAATGTAACCAAAAGTACAGTTATGTAAGAACTTACCGTAGCAGGTAACACCATTAGGACTATACTGCCAGGCACTAGGACCCTATAGAAAAATTCTAGCTAGCAGACTAAGGTGGGGGACTGCCCCCCTGACGTTGGCCCTGCCCTGACATCACCAGTAGTATAAAGGGGCAAACCCCTGACACCACCTCATTTCGCCCGCCAGAGACCCGGATAGCATAAAGGATGGGGAACCGAGGAGGTTCTAACATCCCTCAGAGAGAAGAAACTTATATAACCACGGGGGAAGGTGGGAGAAAAAGCATACCTGCTGCAAGAGCTCTTCTCGAAGATCTACTGTTATGGGAAGTTCTTACGTAACTGTACTATCTCACTTTGAGATAAAGCTCTTGCAGGTGGTAACACTATTAGAACTGAGTCCTAAGCAGTACAAGGATAGAATCCAGGTCAGAAAGGGTGGTGATTACAGGCAGAAGTAAACCACTGGTACTCTTAAGAGAGTAGTCCCTGGAGAACAGCAAGGCCAAAGCCTGACCTCCTCCTAGAAGCAATGTCCAGACTGTAGTGTTTAATGAAGGTGTGAACTGAACTCCAAGTGGCAGCTGCACAGAGATCAGCTGCCAAGACATTCCGTAGGGATGCAAACGAAGTGGCAACACCCCTAGTGGAATGACCTTTAACTGGTCCCGGTAAAGGGTTGTCATACTTTTGATAGCAGAAAACTATACAGCTGACCAACCATTTGGCCAATGTCTGCTTAGTCACTGGTGCCCCTAACATTCTTTGGGTGAAAGAGACAAACAACTGGTCTGTCTTCCTAGAAGATCGAGTACGATCTATGGAGAAATGAAGGATCCTGTGAACATCCATAGTATGCAACAAGGCCTCCCCTTTATTTGAGTACTCTGGGTAATAAACTGGAAGTTGAATGTCCTGATTAAGAGTGAACTCGGATACCACCTTTGGGAGGAACTTAGTGTAACCCCCCTGTTACCCGGGGTTACAAGAATCCTAGTTAGACCTAGTGGCAGGCAGGGAAGGCAGCTTGTGAAACTCCAGTTAAATGGATTTCACACTGTCTCACTCTGTTCTCAGTCTCAGCTGAGACTGAGGGGTGACATCATTTTAGAACTGTCGCAGCTGCATAAGCCACACTGGAATGTTGCAGCTAGGGAAGTTAGGATAGAATGTTGGGGAATTTGAAGTGTGTCAGTAGTAGTTCAGTAGTGGGCTCAGTAGAGGGAAGAGGTGTGCTGCAGCTGCAGGCCCCTCAGTGCCCTGAGCTCTGACAAAGAGCTATATTTTTGTTAAGATGTGTGTTCTCACCCGAAGAGGAACACAAGAAGAGCCAAGTGAAGTGGTAGAGACTGCTTTCAAAAGGTTCAGGGCCCCATCCCTGCGGGGATGGAGGGAAGAATTCAGCCTGCTTCCAGGGGCAATCCCCTATCCCGGCTAGAGGAGCAAGAAGCTGCCTGTGAGGATCTGTGCTGAGGCACCAGATGTTTTTGTGAGATTTCTTTGAAGAGAAAAAACCTGTGGGGCACCTGCAACCAAGTGGTGAGTTTGCTCTGCTAAAGGGCCAATGTGTTTTCACCTGAGACAATGTGAATTCAAGTGACTGTTACTGCGGGGTCAGGAAAAGACAGCCAAGTACAGTTAAAAGTTGTGGGACTTGGACTGCCTAACTCTGTGGGGGTCTAGAGAAATGGACACAGCCACTCTTTAAGTATGTTTCAAGTTCAGCACATATTGGGATGGAAGGAACCATAGATTAAGTGTGACATACATTTAAGGAGAATCTACAAAGTGAAGTGTTTTCAGAGATGAGGTGTTAAAGTTCAGAGGAATGGCCGGGTATGATTTATGGGACCAAGAGGTGGGAGACTCCCCATCTGGCGCAGCCTGAGTCACCTCTACGGGTTCACTTTGAGACACCTGTTTGCTTTCTCTCAGGTACTTGGCCAGTGCCTGAGGAAAGTACCCAGATGTGGGATTGATGATGAAGATTCCCTGATAGAGCCAGGAGTGCTTGTGTGTGGTATGGGGAGCCACAAATAATTATCCATGATAAATGGAAGATAGTCCAAGAGCTGGCAAGGGAGCCGAGCCAGGGAAACCAGAGAAGAGTCAAGTTGGGGCCGAATGCCCTGAGTGTTTCTAAACCCGAGGGTTTAAAAGTTTAGAAGATTAATGTCTGTTTTAATAGAAATCTGCATTGCCAGGAGTGTAGCCCTGTGGGGGTCCGTCTATGCTTTATTTTTCCCTTTTGTTGCGAATAAAAGCCACACTTTAGAATCCCACTCCTGGTTTGGACATTACAGTTATTACTTCCTGTGTCCGGAGTTACTTGGGGGCCCCTGTGCAGAGTAGCCAACCCTAATCACCATGCCGAGTGACACCTTTCTCCCCAAGTTTCAACTTATTAAAAATGGAGGCACCCATCATAGGACCCAGGCCCCTCAACCTGTTCACTAGCCACACAGGCAGGGGTAGTAGCCCTCTCAGTTTAGCGCCGACTGGGGGTTACATCTTGGAGGCACCGCTGAGATTCTGTTGAAATTTGGGAGAAGGAACAAGAAAGGTTGCTTGGATGGTGGCTAACATTTTGACTATCTGGCAGTGGGTAGCCAAAAAGTCTGAAGCAATGTCAACTAAATGTGCCGCTGTGTGCTGTTGTCTATGTGCTGTTGTGATATTGCCAACTGTTTACCAAGGAGCAGTTAAAGCCCGAGTGTGTATGCCCTTGTCCTGCATCACATTACAGCATTTGCCAGCTTTTAAAAGTGTTTGTGTCAAAGGAAAGTGTGGAAAACTGTGGGTAGTAAAAGGAAAATTGTGTCCTAGACATTGGAAATGCTTTCTGTGTGGACTGAGAGACTTGTTGTGCTTAATGGCCATGATAAATGGTTAAAATGGGCTCCCGCCGAGGAGCTACAGTTGAAGAAAAAAAAAAAGTGTGGTTTGCAGTTTAAACTTGCTTGCTCGACGATCGCCGTGGAGAAGAAGAGCATTCGAGAGGAAAGAGGCTAATTTACATGGCGTCAAGTGATTGGTGAGACTGCAATCAGTCCCACCCCCAAGCCAGCTCTAGAGTGACTGCACAGCATTTGAGGGAGAGTGAGTGGAGTGTGCAAACTGGCTTGTCAGGAGGAGCGTTGCAGTGACTGAAAGCACTGTAAAAAGTTTAAAAACAGACTTTTCTGTTCAAATTCGGGCTCAACCCGCATCTCAAGCATCTGGACTGTGAGTGTGGGGTTCCGAAGGACAATCGCAGGACTGCCAGCCCGCTTCCTTCCAGAGGCCTCCACGATTGGCTGTAGGCCGTTTTTTCCATCGCAACAACCAGCTACTGATAACAGTGAGTACCATCCAAAAGAAATAGCTCAAACTGTGTGATTTCACCGAAAAGCCAACTGAATCTGTGTGTAGCAGTGTATTCGCTTTGCAAAGAAGGACTGTGTTAAGTTTTACCAGCTAAAGCAAGAATTCTAAGCAACAGACTGTGAGCATAATTATAGGTTCGGTGTCAGAATAATTTTCAAAGCCAAGTGAGAGACTATTAGTTGTATGAGAGATGCAGCAAAAAAGACAGGCAATCCTGTGCTTGAAATACCGAGGCTTTATGGGACTGTAAGCTAGAGCAGTGTCTTCAGCAAGTAAAAAGTTCATGGTAAATCTTATAAATGTGCTAGCTGAGAGAACAGTGCAAGTTTGTGCAGTTTGAGCAATGTTATCGGTAGTGTGTGTAAATCGGATGCGCAGTGGCTTGACCCATTTACAGAATATTGATGCGCAGGAGTCCTGCCGCTGCCATGATAGGGTTGGACAGGCATGTAAACACAGCAGCAAAGGAGCCATTTTGTAAAAAGTTTTTCGATTCGTTAGGACTGGTAATAACAGTGAGTGTTTGTTTTCTTTGCAGTCATGGCTTCAGGACCAGCCCGTTACCTGAATCATGCCCGGGCTATGATCGTAGGAGAAGTTAACAAGTTGAGAAATATTGAGAAGTACTATTATGGAGGATGACTGCCTCCTCGTGTGGCGATTCCTGGATATCCAGTATGAGTATGTGTGATGTGCTTATATGCTGGAAGGGACATCTTCATGGTACCTCACTGTTCTGGGTGCCTAGAGAAATATGGTTTGTGTAAAGTGCCCAAGATTCGTTTGGCTCCCACATGGACAAAATTACAAGAACCTGCAATTGGCAGCACACAGCACCAGGAAGGACCTGAGGAGGGAAATTCTGTAAGGTGTGGCATAGAGCTAGAGGGTGCAGATCAACAGACAGCACAGACGACTGATGTGTACGAGTCTAAGGCACTGAAAGACAGTGCAGAGGGAACATCAGTAGACCCATGGATAGAGGGGCCTGGTCCAAGTCTCATAGGCGAAGATGAGACAGAAGAGGCCATTGAATGGGAGGTTTCGACCTCCACGCCTAGTGAGGAGTGGACCGTCTCAGGAGTGAGGATGACTGCTCACTCCTGGGCACAGATTCTTAGTGACGATGATGAGGGGGGAACCCATTTGGCCTGACGAAGAAGGCGTGGGCTCACAGCCTCTAGTTCCTGGCTTAGAGGAACACATGGAAGAGAGTGGTGATGCCACTGCCCTGGCTGTGCAAGAAGGAGCCAGGGATCCATTTTTTGTGTTATTAAATATGTGTAGCTGGCAGAACCAGGACTGGCTGCCCCCAAGCCAGGCCAGAGGTTGCAGGTTGACCAAAAGCAGTAAGGAGGAAAGACTGGTTCATAGGAAAGTGAATGAAATCTATGGAGAATCATTTCCTACATTTCCTCGAAGGATCTGGGAGGAGATAGGAAGATGCAGGAAATCCTGGATTATGGAAGAGGCCATGACACTTGTGCACCCTCGTGCTAGCAGATTTGTAAGAGACAGAATCTTGCAAGAAAAGTTCCAACAATGGAAAGTGGTCAGGACATTGTTTATAGACACTGTTTGGATCGTGGACAGCAAGGGACATGAATCCTTTCATGATGTGACTTATGAGCACCCAGATGGGGTAATAATTCATGCACCTGACCCATTGTGCTATTTCCCACAATGCCAAGAATATCCTGAAAATGTGCCCATGCCTACCAAGTGGAGAGCAGAGCAGTGGGAGCCAATGCTGCCATTCCAGCCATTGCCATACCTATGTTTTTCCGCCAGTCTGGACGTCCAGGATCCAGGTGCCCCACCTTTGATAGTTCTACAGTGTACTGGCTTTCCAGAATCCATCAATGTGGCCCACTAGATGACTTCAAATCCAGAGAGGACACCAGCCCAGCTGTATCCTGATTCATCGCCTGGGTATCGGATGACTTCAGACCCGCTGTTTTCCTTTTTGTTCCTGTTCCAAGGTTCCATCTCCAGAGATGACATCATCCCAGCTGTACCCAGATGTGCCATCCTGTTCATGTTCCGGAAGATGTCCGCCCAGCTGTATTGACAGAATGTTGCCAGGGAGAGTCTTCATCAGGGACACAGGTGTCATATAATTTCCATTCTTCAAGGGATTGGTAAGTCCAGACTTTTTCTATTTCTGACATTTGCAGTACACACCTTACATTAGCAGACTCCAAAAGTGTGAACTGTCCTCAAAGACTCTCCCCTTCAGGACTTTGGCCTGCTAGAACTTTGCTTCACCGGGCTCCGGCCCAGGAGAGACTCTATTGGACTTGCCTTCGGGCATTGTGAGTCACTAGAAGGGACATTTAGGGCATTCCATCCCCCCAAAATTGCAAATGTGTATTGTAAATATTCTATTTTTATACTGTTTATACTGTTACTATTTTTCTACTTTTCTTAAAAATCTTTTTGGGATTCTTCAGTATTTAGATGGTAGGGGTTTAGATAGACTGTGTATGCAGATTAGGAGGTGTGTTTTGTTTTTCTCTTTTCTTGCAGATGTTCCTGAAGAAGACCAGAAGAGAAGACAAGAAGAGGAGAGGGACTCATCAGAGTTCCTCAGTAGTACTTTACAGTGTAGTGTTTAAAGTACTGTTGTTGTTGTTGATTACTGTATGTAATTTTCCTTCCACAGGTATGGTTGTGGGGGAGTGTGGGAGTAATGCATAGCGTATGGTATTAGCTCCTGGTGTGTAGTTGCATGGTGTCCAGGGTTGGGGGGAGGCCCCCTGTTGTTTTGTTTTTGGGTTTTTGAGTTAGAGGCAGACAGATTTTCCCTAGAGGGCTAGGAGGGATAGACAGGCTGTGGTTCTGAACGGCCATAGGGGCCACAGTACTGATCTATTAGGACTATGCTCTGGACAGTTCTTCCAGAGCCACTGGGTACCCATAGTCAGCGGGTAGAGTAGAGGCTGATACATCAGCTGATGGCCTCTGGGCCCTTAGTGTTGCCTGCCTGTGCCTAGCACATGGTAGGAGGAGGCCTGATCACCCCTCTCTGTAGGTAGCACATAGGGTAGGATGGCCTAGGCTGGGAAACTAATGACTGTGGACAGTCATTTTCCTGGCCCAGGGTTAGTGTAACCCCCCTGTTACCTGGGGTTACAAGATTCCCAGTTAGACCTAGTGGTAGGCAGGGAAGACAGCTTGTAAAATTCCAGTTAAATGGATTTCACACTGTCTCACTCTGTTCTCAGTCTCAGCTGAGACTGAGGGATGACATCATTTTAGAACTGTTGCAGCTGCATAAGCCACACTGGAATGTTGCAGCTAGGGAAGTTAGGATAGAATGTTGGGGAATTTGAAGTGTGTCAGTAGTAGTTCAGTAGTGGGCTCAGTAGAGGGAAGAGGTGTGCTGCAGCTGCAGGCCCCTCAGAGCCCTGAGCTCTGACAAAGAGCTATATTTTTGTTGAGATGCGTGTTCTCACCTGAAGAGGAACACAAGAAGAGCCACGTGAAGTGGTAGAGACCGCTTTCAAAAGGTTCAGGGCCCCATCCCTGTGGGATGGAGGGAAGGATTCAGCCTGCTTCCAGGGGCAATCCCCTATCCCAGCTGGAGGAAGAAGAAGCTGCCTGTGAGGATCTGTGCTGAGGCACCAGATGTTTTTGTGAGATTTCTTTGAAGAGAAAAAAACCTGTGGGGCAGCTGCAACCAAGTGGTGAGTTTGCTCTGCTAAAGGGCCAATGTATTTTCACCTGGGACAATATGAATTCAAGTGACTGTTACTGTGGGGTCAGGAAAAGACAGCCAAGTACAGTTAAAAGTTGTGGGAATTGGACTGCTTAACTCTGTGGGGGTCTAGAGAAATGGACACAGCCACTCTTTAAGCATGTTTCAAGTTCAGCACATATTGGGATAGAAGGAACCATACAGTACATTAAGTGTGACATACATTTAAAGTGAATCTACAAAGTAAAGTGTTTTCAGAGATGAGGTGTTAAAGTTCAGAGGAATGGCCGGGTATGATTTATGGGAACAAGAGGTGGGAGATCCCCCCCATCTGGTGCGATCTGAGTCACCTCTACGGGTTCGCTTTGAGACACCTGTTTGCATTCTCTCAGGTACTTGGCCAGTGCCTGAGGAAAGTACCCAGATGTGGGATTGATGATGAAGATTCCCTGATAGAGCCAGGAGAGCTCGTGTGTGGTATGAGGAGCCACAAATAATTATCCATGATAAATGGAAGATAGTCCAAGGGCTGGCAAGGGAGCCGAGCCAGGGAAACCAGAGAAGAGTCAAGTTGGGGCTGAGTAGCCTGAGTGTTTCTAAACCCGAGGGTTTAAAAGTTTAGAAGATTAATGTCTGTTTCAATAGAAATCTGCATTGCCAGGAGTGTAGCCCTGTGGTGGTCCGTCTATGCTTTATTGTTCCCTTTTGTTGTGAATAAAAGCCACACTTTAGAATCCCAGCTCCTGGTTTGGACATTACAGTTATTGCTTCCTGTGTCCGGAGTTACTTGGGGCCCCTGTGCAGAGTAACCAAACCTAGCCAGCATGCCGAGTGACACCTTTCTCCCCAAGTTTCAACTTATTAAAAATGGAGGCATCGCGTCATAGGACCCAGGCCCATCAACCTGTTCACTAGCCTTACAGGCAGGGGTAGTAGCCCTCTCAGTTTAGCACTGACTGGGGGTTACATCTTGTATTAATACACAGGGATAGTCAGTCCCTGTGAAAAATCAAATAAGGCTCTTTGCACATCAGAGCCTGAAGCGTGAAAATCCTCTGAGCTGAAGTAATAGCAACTAAAAACCACGCTTCCCCCCACCCCTTGCTACTCCTTGTCTCTGCTGGATTTCTGTGTTTATTTTCCTGCTTCTGGATTTGTGTTTTGCCTTTGGCTGTGAGTGCTTCCTTCCTTTTTTGGGGGCTTTGTTATTAAGCTCCTAGCATACTGCTACTCAGAACTCCTGCTACTGCTTTCAGTTACCTACAGCTGTAGCCACTGCTGCTGTTTAATTACTATTGTATCCAGTGCCTGTGTTTTTACACTGTGCTCACCACGCTCAAACTATTGCAATGCAACTGCAATCATTATCTGTGTGTTTCAGCTCAGCCATTGCTGCTTCATGTTGCATACTCAATTCTTTTCACCTGACACAGTTTACTCTGACCCTACCTGTGCCTCTCATTTTACTTGCAGCTTCACTGCACTGCCTGGCTACACCTGCTTTCAAGCATTGTTTTCCTGTTTTATTGCACTTATAACTCTGAGGTCAGCCAACTAAGCTCCTGCTGAGGCTGTTAATATAGCTTTGATATTAAAATTGCCTCGCTGTCGAAAATCCTGAGTGTTTGTCACCTTGATTTGGCTATTCTTGTTTAGCTGGCTTGCCCCCAATTCTGTGCTGTTTAATTGCTATACATTATGTTATGCAGGTTCACCTACCACTACTACTGCTTATTGACCTATGTGCAGGTCCACACTTGCTTATGCAACCATTGCTCTTTGCTTACGCAAACCATTGTTTCATGCCTACTGCCATCCCCTCGGCTTCAGCCTCTGGGATTCTGCTGCACTCAATCTGCATTCGACCTTGCAAGGTCTCAGCACTCAATGCTCACTATGATCCCAGCACACCGTGCTCATTCAGCTCACCAGTTTTTCAGCTCTCAATCAATTTCTGGGGCATGCCAGCCATTCCATTTTGGCACAGGGTTCCTGCAGCCAATGGTCTCGCTCTGCATTTAGTCCGCATCTTGACCGTGTCCAGCTTGGGTCGGGATCCTTCTCACCTGGCCCATAGCTGGGAATGTTCTCACCCCGGGCTTGGCTTTAGCTGCCTGCTACGCAACAGCAGCTCCTGGTGTAGAATTTAAGACTAGCCGTGAAGGGTGGTAACAATGATCTCCTTTGGCTTTAGTGTTCCACTATAACGGTTAGCCATTGACTTTAGTGGTTTCCCTAGTGAGGTACCTTCACTGCATTCTCCCTATGACTGCCTCTGGTTCACCTGGTTTGATTTAGAGTGGGTAGGCCAGGTGAGTGCCTCAGCAGTTGTTGCTCTCCTCCTGCACCTTGGATGCATGTATTGTTGCAGAGTTTTCTCGAAGCTTTTCATGGCGTTCCCGCTAGAGGGTTTGAGTGAGAGCCTTCCTCCAAATTGGAATATTTTCCACCTCCCTTAATTGGGTTTTCCAAATTGCAGAGCCGTCACTAATTAAACTATCCCAAGCCTGGAGGGAAGGCGACCTAGGCCTTGGATCCCCAGAGATTTCCTCCTCATAGTTTTTTTTCTCTCCTCCGTTGCCTCAGGTGATAATACTTAGCATAGTTGTTTCTCCTAGTTTCTTTAGCTAGGTTCCACTGTTGGATGGAGGTGGAGGATGTCCTGCCATTCCCTCTCTCCTTAAGGGATACCCTACTCTCAACACAAACCGTCAGTATCATGCTACGCAAACTTGGGCAGTCATTACGTTATCCAACTGAACATCTCATTGCATTATCAAACTGCCTATACTTCTCTACTATTACGTTACAGTTACTGCTCCTATGTCACAGTTACTGCTTGCTCATATGTTTCATGTTGCCTCCTTTTGGGGATGATACTACATTTTTTGGGGGGGATTCCTAAGGTACCTTTAGCCACTGGAACCGTCCCGTTGCACCAAATTCACCAGACAGGTGAATGGATCCAGGAGATGGGATGAAGCCCACAGGCAGAAATGCTTCCATTTCATGGCATATGTGGCCCTAGTCAAGGGTTTTCTTGCAGCCACTAGGACCTCCGCTATCCTTTCAGACACCCCATACCTTTCCCTGACTAAGTCTGCAGGAGCCATACATGCAGGTGCAGAGACTGAAGATTCGGGTGTACTAGAGTTCCCTGCTCCTGGGAGAGCAAGTGAGGAGACAGGAACAAAGGAATTGGAGGTTCTGATGCCAATTGATGGAGCAAAGGGAACCAAATCTGTCGAGGCCAAAATGGTGCTATGAGGATTATGACAGCTCATTCCGCTTGTAGCTTGAGCAGTACTCTAAGAAGCAGTGGGAAGGGATGTAAGGCATAAAGGAATTTCCCTGCTCAAGAGAGGGACAACGTGTCTTGCCAGAAAACACCAGGCCCTGGATCTAGCAAGCAGAAATTGGGCAGTTTGGCATTGAGTGGGGACACAAAGAAGTCCAATTCTGGAAGACCCCACTTTTTGAAAAGGTCATCTACTACGACCTATAGTAGCTCCCATGCATGAGCCTGAGACTGAGAGGTGCTGAGGCTGTCGGCTAGGGTGTTTTGAACTCCTGGAATGTGGATTGCTGTGAGTTTCTGTTTGTGTTCCACTGCCCAGTACTAGATTCTCATGGCTTCTCTGCAAAGGGGGTAAGAGTGTGTGCCCCCTTGCTTGTTGATGTAGAAGACCACTGGCATGTTATCTGACTAAATCAGTAGGGGACCTGGAAAAATAACCATCTGGAATGCCTGTAAGGCGTACAGAATGGCTCTCATCTGCAACACGTTTATGTGGAGATTGCGTTCCAAAGGGGTCCATGTCTCTCTCATCTGATGGTCTCTGAAATGTGCGCCCCATCCTCATCCCGAGGCATCCGTTGTCAGGATCTGCTGAGGACTGGGACTTTGAAAGGGAGTCCTGGATTCTAGCCGGGAAGGGGTGAGCTACCATTACAGAGTCTGACATACTGCTTTGGAGATCCGGACTGGCTGCTCGAGATTGTCCAAATGCTGGTCCCATTGAACCCTGAGGTTCTACTGGAGAACCCTCATGTGCAGATGAGTTAAGGGTACTGTTACAATGGCAGCTGCCATATGGCCTAGCAGTTGTAGTACCATTCTGACTGGAGTCTGGTTTGTGGAAATGACCCTCTGAGCCAGCGCCCTTAGTTCATCTGCCCTGTCATTGGAGTCAGGCAAAAATGGAGTAGGAAAGGAATCGTGAACACAAGAGAAAAATATCAGGAAAGGCGGAAAGATGCAGGAGACCAAAAACAGGAAGAGAGAGAGGTTAGGCAGTAAAACTTGGAAGGTCATGTTGACAAAAGTCCCAGACATGGAGGCCTTAATAATTGAAGGAGACCTGGACATAGTAGCAATAACTGAAACCCGGTATACAGCTAATTATGAGTGGGAAACAAATGTACCAGGATATGTTCTATTCAGGAGGGATAGGGAGGGCAAAAAGGGAGGGGAAGTAGTCCTGTATGTCAGAGAGGGCATAGTGGCAACACAGGTACAGGGTAGGCAGGGGGAAGCTGAGGCACTGTGGGTCACCCTTCAACCTGGAAATGGCACAGCAATATGCACAGGGGTGATATACAGGCCTCCAGGACAGGGAGAGAAACTGGACAGGGACCTAGTGGAGGAAATCCATGAGATGGCAATGAAAGGTGAAATTCTACTGATGGGGGATTTCAATATGCCAGACATGGATTGGAACACCAGTGTAGCTGCTTCAGCCAGAAGCAGAGGCATCCTTGATTTACTCCAGGAGGCTGGACTCAGGCAGTTTGTGCTTGATCTCACCAGAGACAGGGCAATTCTAGATCTAGTAATGACAAACAGGGATCAAATCCCAGATGTCCAGGTAGAAGGGCAATTGGGATCCAGTGATCACAACATTGTGGGATTCAGCATAGGGACAGAGACTCATTCAAGCCATACTAGGACAAAGGCTTTGGATTTCAAAAATGCTGACTTCGCTGAAATGAGGAGGGGAATCAAACGAGCCCTGGAGAGAATGGGGGCAGGAGGGGGAGTGGAAAAACAGTGGAAGCATCTAAAAGAAGCCTTACTAGAAATAACAAACCAATGCATCAGATTGGTATCCAAAGGCAAGAGAAGGAGAAAGTCACTGTGGTTCTTGAGAGAGATGGTGGTGAAGGTCAAGGCAAAAAGGAAAGGGTGCAGGAAATATAAGGAGACCCAAAAGGAGGAGGACAGGGAGGAGTACCTAGAGCATCTAAGAGAAGCGGGAAAGGCAGTAAGGAAAGCAAAGGCATGGACTGAGGAAGGTTTAGCACAGTCAGTTAAAAAATGGAACAAGACATTCTTAAGGTACATCAGCCAAAGGAGAAAAAACAAGGGGTTGGGATTGCAAAGCTCAAGGGAGAAGGAGGGGATTGCAAGGAGGGTGACATGGAAAAGGCAGAAATACTGAATAAATATTTCTGTTCAGTGTCCACAGAAGAGTGGGAGGAGCAGGGGTCACAGCAGTACAGCAGTAGCCAAGGGGGTGAAGAGGTGGACAAGAAAAAATTACTCACCTTAGTAATTGCTTTTCTTCTCATGGAGTCTTGCTATATTAGGACTTATTGCAGTTAGCCCCTGGCTCTGAACTGCCCCGGAGAGGAAACAGTTAACTCCAGAGAGATCTGGAGTTCCACAGCGCGAGGGCGCTGTTCAAAGCTCTATCTGGCCAGTTTCAAATGAAACTGCCAGGTTCTTTACGAAGCTAAACTAACATAGCAAGTCAGTGTGGAAAAGCTCTACACTAGTCATTGGCTACCTACCAGTAGTAAAACAACAAAACACAACAACAATCACAGAATAAAAACAATATTACCTATTGTTGTTAGGGATCACCCCTGACAAGACTAATAGGCCCCTCTCCCAAAAGACTCAAGTCCAGAGAGGGACCATCTACCACTTAACAAAAATAGAATTACCTAGTTCCCTAACCCAAATGAAACAAGGGGGATCTAGAGAGACTAAATGGCATGACACAGTGCTTGCACTAATTTGCCAACCTACCAAGTAGGAATTCTGAGAGGGTAGGAGGGTTGTTCTAATATAGCAAGACTCCATGAGAAGAAAAGCAATTACTAAGGTGAGTAATTTTTCTTCAACACCATGAAGTCTTGCTATAATTAGGACTTATTGCAGATTATACAGCAGTACCTCCATGGAGGAGGCCAGAACCTACTTAGGGAATAGGCTCTGAAGTACAGCTGTGCCAAAACGAGACTCTCCTGGACTGGACGTCCAGGAATAATGCTTGTGTAAGGTGTGGACTGTCTTCCAGGTAGCAGCTTGGCAAATTTCCAAAATGGAATATCTCTAGCAGCCGCTAGAGATGCAGCTGTACCCTGGTGGAATGAGCCCTCAGTCCTGAGGGGTTCTCTACCTAGTTTTTGGTAACAGAATTGGATACAAGAGACAATCCACCTTACGATTGTCCTCTTAGTGGCAGGTCTCCTTTGCCCACTTCTCCATAGGTAAGGAAGAGTTGGAGGATTCAACCTATGACCCTTGGTCTTCCAAATAGTAGCTTAGAGCTCTTTTGATGTCCAAACTGTGCAGTCTCCTCTCCCTGAGGAAGAGTGCTCAGTGAAAAATACTGGAAGAGAGATGGATTGGTTGAGATGAAAATCTGAAACCACTTTAGGTAAAAACTTTCTGTTAGTCCTGAGGACTACTTTATCTCTGTGAAAAGAAATAAAATCCTTTTCCACTGACAAGGCTTGTAATTCACTTATACACCTAGCAGAAGTGATAGCCACTAGAAAGACAGTCTTCCAAGTTAAAAACTTGAGATCTGCCGAAGACAGAGGCTCAAAGGGGGATTGCATTAGCTGAGCAATGCAAACATTCAGATCCCAGGCCGGAGCTAGTTCTCAAAGGAGGGTTAGTGAAGTAACCCCTTAAAAACTTGGAAAACACAGGGTGAGAGGAGAGGAAACAGGTTTCCTGCAGAAACAAAACAGAAACAGCTGCTGGATGAACCTTCAAAGTAGCTGGTTTGAGGCCTAGGGAATTTAGATGGACCAAATAGTCCAATAAAATGGCCAAGTCAGCAGATTCTGGTACAATTTCTTCTCGAACACCAAAAGGAAAACCTCTTCCACTTGGAGTTGTAAGTCGCTTCTAGTGGAAGGCTTCAGAAGCCTCTAATATCCAGGACACCTTGAGAAAGGTGTAAATCAGCAATTCTAGCTCCTCAAGAACCAGGCCTGAGGTGGAGGGAATTGAGGTCCGGTACCACACTCTCCCTGTGCACAGGTCAGCAGGTCGTGGGTCCTGGGCAAGGTCAGGGAGGGTGGAATGTCAGGGACAGGAGAAGAGGTACCAGGGCTGCCTGGCCCAGTCTGGAGCAATCAGAATCACTTTGCAGGGCTGAGTTCTGATTTTACTAGTACCCTGAAGAGGAGAGGGAGGAGGAAAGGCATACAGGAACTCCTTTCCAATCCAACTGAAAGCGTCCAGGGGACTGATCCCAGCACTGGAGGCCTGCAACAAAACAGAGGAAGTTGGTGGTTGTCTGGGGCTGCGAAAAGATCTATCTGAGGGGTGCCCCATCTGGCAAAGACTGTCCCCAGCACCAGAGGATCCAGGGCCCATTCGGTGATGGCCCTGAGAAATCCTGCTGAGGGCATCCGCCAGACATTGTCCTTCCCTGGGAGGCGAACCGCTATCAGGAGGTGTTCAGGAATAAGCCAGAGACCACAACTTATTGCTCTCGTGCACAAGGCTGAAGACCGAGTGCCCCTTGCTTGTTGATGTACCACATTGTTGTGGTGTTGTCTGTCCTGACTTGAACTACCTTGTTCTGGACAGTAGCTGAAAAGCCTGGAGAGCTAAGAGAACAGCTCTGAGTTCCAAAAGATTGATGTGGAGCAGAGATTCCTGAGGGACCACACTCCTGAGTGGAAAGGTCGCCTAGTGAGCCCCCACCCTAACAGGGAGGCATCCGTGGTGAGGGTGAGGGAATGAAGAACGGGTAAGAAGGGGACCCCCTGAGTTAGATTGCTTTGATCCTGCCACCACTGAAGGGCTAGGATCAGGGTTTTGGTCACTGGGACTAATTTGGTAAGGGGTCCTTCCTTTGAGACCAGTAGGACCTCAAGTGGAACTGGATGTCCTCATCTGAAATCTTGCCCTGCACGACAGCTGTGGAAGCAGCCATGTGCCCTAGGAGTTGCAGAAAGTGCCTTGCTGGTCGAGAGACCAGAGGGTAAGAGGATGCCAGGGCAAAGATTCTGTCCACTCTTTCTGAGGGAAGAAATGCCCTGGCTGACTTTTGTGTTCAACTCTGCACCTATGAATTAGTACCTGAACTGGTTCCAGAACTGACTTTGGAAAATTCTGGCAGGAATCCCAGAGAAGTGAGAAGCTGCTGGTGACTTGCAAGTGGGATTTACCTGATCTGGAGACTGACCCACTATGAGCCAGTCGTCCAGGTAGGGAAACACAGCAACCCTTGCCTTTTAAATGAGCCACTACCACAGCTAGACATTTTGTGAAACCCTTGAGCAGAAGTGAGGTCAAGGGCATTGCTCTGAACTGGTAGTGGCCAGAGGGCAGTTCTAACCTGAGGTACTTTCGTGAGAAGGCCTGATCAAGATATGAAAATAGGCATCCTTGAGGTCCAGGGAAGCTAGCCAGTCCTCTGGCCTTAGGGAAGGCAAAATCATTGCCAGAGTTAACATTTTGAACTTTGGTTTCAAAAGATGCTTGTTCAGGAACCTTAAATCTAGGATGGGCCGCCATTCTCCTGTCTTTTGGGGTAAGGAAGTATCTCGAGTACAGCCCCTTGCCCTGATGGCAAGGAGGAACCCTTTCCACTGCTTTGCAGTCTAGAAGAGAAGAAACCTCTGCTTCCAAAGCAAGGCTTGAAGGATTTGTAGGAGGAAAATGTCTGGCTCTCATCTTTGGGAACTGTTTGAAGTTGAGAACCAGACCTTGGTTACCACCTCCAGAACCCATTTGTCCGGGTTAGGGACAACCAGTTCTGGCTGAAATAAGCCAACCTTCCCCACCGGTACAGGAGAATCGGCCTGGACACCTGTCAGGGTGCCTGCTTGGCAGCAGCTTTAGGCTGAGGAGAGGGAGAGGGTCTGCCTGTGCCCCGTCTACCTCTGCCTCTGAAAAAAACCCTCTGTGCAAAGGCTGAAGAGGCCTGAACTTGATAAAAAGGCCTGTGGTAAGGCCTGCCCCTACCCCTGGGGGCATGCCTTTGTGGAGTGGCATGCCTCTCCTTAGCTTGGGCACTTTTGTAGGTAGTTCTGTATTCATCCATCATTTTCATGTAATTTTCTGTTTGATCCCCAAACAGAGAATTTCCTACCACCGGAAAATCTATAGCCTTTGACTGAGTATCTTGGGACAGATTAGTGCATCTGAGCCATGCCAACCACGGAGAGCTACAGAAGTGGCCATGACCCTAGAGGAAACATCATTAACATCAACAGCAGTATGAAATTGAACTTTAGAGGCTTCAATGCCATCAGCAGCCACTTGTTCCAGCTCACTAGCCAGCTGGCCCTGGGCCTGCTTGGCAACTGCAATATAGTGTCCCATCTAGATTTCTGATATCCAGCCACATAAGCCATATAATTAGCCTGTCTGAGTCCCAACGAAGCTGCCATATATTGTTTTTCTCCATGGCATCAATCTTCCTGGAATCCTTATCAGGAGGATGTGAGGCCAGGGGAATATTAGCCTGTCACAGGCTGCAGCTTGAACAACACCTACATGACTACACTGGTCAGTGAGGCAGTCTGTATCAGGCCTGATAAAGCATACCTTCTGTCCATTTTTTATCTACAGGAGGGACAGAATGAGGATTTTTAAAATCTTCGTTGTTTGCTTCCTAAATGACTTATGCAAAAGAATAGACAACCTTCTAGACTCTGGAATATCCATCATTTCTACATAATCAGGCTCCTCTGCTCATCCACAGCCTCCTCTAAAGGGAGCTGGATGGTTTCTGCCACCTTTTATAAAACCTAAAATGAGAAGGGACTCAGACAGCAAAGGGGAGATTCAAAGGGTCTGTCTGGAGAAATGTCCGGCTCAATGGGCACGTCCAGACCTTCCCAGTCACAAATGCACTGATCAAATTCCTCCTCCCCCTCCTGTGGTTCATAAAAATCCTCAACATCATAATCCTGAACCACTGGACCTGAACGAGCCACCCTTTTCCCAACTAAAGGGGTTTGACAAGTCCCTGAGACAAAGACTGAACAATCTGTATGGCTTTTGCTATCTCTGCAGCAGTTGGAGAGACAATTTTGGACTCCAGACCTGCTGATTTCTTTGTCTTTACTGGGACTGGTTCCTCTGAACCAGCCTTCTTTGCCAGAGGAAGTCTCGCCCTGGTCAGAGGGCACTCCCTCTGGTCCAGTGGGTGCTGGACCAGGCTGGGCCATCCGGTCAGCGGACTTTTGGCCTCTCGCTCTGGAGCCAGCCCAATCTCTTTCCAGGGTGGCTGCAGGAAATTTTACACACCTGGCAGTCTGACAGGAGGTGGTCAACCCCAGACAATAGACACAAGTGGTGTGGGTCAGCCTTGGCAAAGGCTTCCCCACAGACATCACAGTAATGAAACCCAGTGAGCCGGTTTTCTTTTGGGTTTCTCAGACATAATGCCAGCTAACAAAAACTTGCCTTTAAACGGGTTGTGCCAGGCAAGACACCTCTTATCGGTTCCCAACCGTGTCACGGGTATTTGAAAAACCCAGATAATGCTAGGGTTTTTAGAACCGATAAGAACCGGAACCGACTTCTAAAAGCCCATTCAATGAATAAATTCGTTATTTTAAGAAACCGATCGTTCTAGACTGAACCGATAATGAATTTCCACACAGACTTAAACACTAGTACTTACGGTTTACCAGATAGAGCTTTTGACCGAAAATGCGGTAAAATAGACACTTTTGCCGTTCAAATGAACCGAATAAACCGCTTGAACCGCGAAATGAACCGAGCTGAAGGAGCTGATCTCCGGAGCGACTGTTCAGTGAAAGCGGAGTAAAGAATCTGGCAGTTTCATTTGAAACTGGCCAGATAGAGCTTTGAACAGCGCCCTCGCGCTGTGGAACTCCAGATCTCTCTGGAGTTAACTGTTTCCTCTCCGGGGCAGTTCAGAGCCAGGGGCTAACTGCAATAAGTCCTAATTATAGCAAGACTTCATGGTGTTTGAATAGTCCATTCACAGGGGAAAGAGTCCTGCAGGAGCTCACTAAACTGAAGGTCAACAAAGCGATGGGACCAGATGGTATACACCCAAGGATATTAAGAGAACTGCAAAGGGAGATAGCAGAACCTCTGGCAGCAATTTTCACAGAGTCATTCAAAACACGGGTGGTTCCAGATGATTGGAGGAGGGCACATGTGGTCCCTCTACACAAATCCGGCAGCAGGGATGAGGTGGGGAACTATAGACCAGTCAGCCTCATCTCAGTAGTGGAGAAGATCATGGAGACATTGCTTCAAGAAAGGATAGTGGGGCATCTAGAAGCCACTGGAGCCCAGGACCATAGGCAACATGGATTCACAGCAGGGAGGTCATGTCAGGCAAATCTGGTTGATTTATTTGACTGGGTGATGAAGAAGTAAATCAGGGTGGGGCAGTGGACGTTGCTTACCATGGTTTCAGCAAAACCTTTGACATTATCCCACATAGAAGGCTGATAAACAAGCTGGGTAGGCTGGGCATGAGGGACAGAGTGGTAAACTGGGTTAGAAACTGGCTAACAGATAGGAGGCAGGGGGTTGTGGTAAATGGAGTGCAGTCTGGGGAGAGGGGGGTGACCAGTGGGGTGCCTCAAGGATAGGTCCTGGGGTCAGTCCTGTTCAATGTCTTCATTCATGACATTGCAAAAAGGCTGGAGGGAAAGGTCTTCCTATTTGCAGATGACACCAAGATCTGTAACAGAGTGGATACCCCAGAGGGGGTGGAGAAAATAAGGAGGGACGTGGGGAAGCTTGAAAAATGGTCTGAGGACTGGCAACTGAAGTTTAAGTCAACAAAGTGCAAAATTATGCACCTGGGACACATCAACCCTGGGGAAAGCTACAGGATGAGGGGGGAGTTGCTGACAGTCACAAAGGAGGAAAGGGACCTGGGGATTATTGTAACCCCCCTGCAAATGGGGGTTCCCAAAAGTCTACCAGGAGCTTGTCTGAGTGCTCCAATCTGGGTGGTGTTTGGCACCTAAGCTGTTTAAATGTGGTTCCAAGTGAGTGCTATTTGAGCCTCCATGTACTGTCTCTTTAAGAGCTGTCTGCTTTGCAGACATAATAAATTTAGAAGGGAGAGTGTGTGTTTCAATGCCAGAGTCCCACCTGGTTGCTGTCAACTCGCCTCGCTTCTACTGCTAAGCAATGCGCAGATGGAGCTCTTTAAAGGTGTAACAGTTCTGCCAGAATTTTTCAGAGTAATAATGAAAAAGGTTGTTTGTCTAACCTGCTTTTCTTTGCAGTCTGGATTGTTTATGCTTAGCCCTCCATTCTGATACTGAACTGCTGACTTGGACCAATCAGGATGATAGGGAGACCTTAAAATGGAGCCTGTGGACGAATCAGAACTTGGACTCTCAATTTTGAGCCAGACACAAGGGGATTGTATGGGCAGTGACTCTGGGAAATGTAGTTTTGACCTTGGCACCTTTTTGCACCAACAGAGGGAGCCCTGCAGTGATTGACAGCTGAATCCACCAACAGAACTGGGGTGGAGCCAAAGGAAATGCCCTGAACTGTTGCTGGCAAACTCAGATCAGTTGTGACAGTGAACAGAGAAGGAGCTCTGTGCTTCTGAGGTGTACAGTTTGTGCGGTAAGCGCATGAGAGGCCTTGAAGTCGGCCTGCAGCCATTGTAAGCGATAGTTCGGATTGAATTCGAGTTCTGAGGAGAAGGAAGTCTGAAGAGTGGAAACCAGGCTCACCCTATAGAAGACTGGAGATATTGCTGAATCGCGCTCGATCTGTCAGGAACTGAAGCTGCTTTGTGTGCTCCCGGGTATTCTGCAGTAAGTGCGATCGGGATCGAGGAGCAGCCTGCCTGGTATAGTACTTTTCTTTTACATATGAATGTGCGTAGTGCTTGTGGGGAATCGCTATCTCATGTCCCCTGTACTGTGAGCTGTGTGCTGAAGCTGGCAGCAAATCCCAGCTTGTCAGACTAAATCTGTTTGCTTTCAACTGCAGTTGGGTCCAGTCACAAGGACCATGTCTCCATGCCCTGTTGTTTCTGGCAGTCCAGCAATAAACTCACCATCCAGTTCTCAGCTTTGGGTACTGTGAGTACAGATCAGGGTATTCCCCTGCAGCCTGTTATCAATTACAAGTGTGTCATCTGATTATTGCTGTTTCATTTCTTCATGAACTGAGCCATCCGGCTCCAGATTCCAATTGGGTGTTGTGCATATATTTTCTTCCTACAGGGCCCCATCTGTCTGCACCAGCCGGCCAACCCCGGGCAATGGACCTGGATAGCCCCCCCAATCCTGGGTACCCAGAGAGTGACATTTTGGACCTTATATACATGCACAGTACTGTGATTTAAATATTTACAAATCAAATCAACCTGATTTCCCCCTCCTTGTTACTACCCCTCTAATAAATCAGATTTGTTGTTATTGAGCTATATGTTGTCTATGGTGTCAGTACATGTAGGAAAAGTATTGCATTTTGCTGTGCATGTTGTTTAACCTTGTTTCACAGGGGGTCCTCAGAGATGTGCTACAGAATCAGTCTCGAGGGTAAGTGGTATCTATATGTGTGAAAAGTGTTCATATGTGGGGTATTGGGAAGGTAACTCCCGTGTACTGTGTGGGCCACTAGTGGGAACAAAGTGGGGTCACAGTGTCCCAGAGGGCTGTACTCGAGCTAGTTTAACCACTACTAACCCTGGCCTCTGGGTGGAGGCACCCATCATAGAACCTGGGCTCCTTAACCTGTCACTAGCCTGACAGACAGGGGTAGTAGCCCTTGGGATA
Source organism: Neoceratodus forsteri (assembly GCA_016271365.2). NCBI lineage: Eukaryota > Metazoa > Chordata > Ceratodontiformes > Ceratodontidae > Neoceratodus > Neoceratodus forsteri. Next base: position 883,928,153 of record CM028131.1, on the reverse strand, counting down.
GCGCCACCTAGGGGTTACATCTTGGAGGCACCACTGGGATTAGCATCCTCTAGTGGCCACATTTACGAATTACTGTTAAAAATAAATGGATACCCCAACAGAAGTGGCTGTACACCAGTTGGTGGGGTGGTGTACTGGGCAGGAGATCAACCCCCAAAATGCTATACTTATCTTGGATATCCCGCTGGGTACCAGTATGGACACTGTAAAAGGAGTACTTTCCAAGGTCGAAGGTTTACAAAGCCCTGTGGTGGTGGATCGACAGGCTAATCTACTCGCCCACAGTTTTATGGCCTTAGTAGAGTGTAAGGACCCTGTAGACAGTTCTAAAGTGCCACAGACTATTACCCCAGGGGAAGCCCTCACTGTCTGGAGAGTGATAACTAAAGACAGTAAAGACCCCAGGGAGAATGAGCCTCCCCACTATCTGAAACTTTTGAGGAGAAATTTGATAAATTGTTGCTGGAAGAAGGGAAAACTGTGGAGGATTTAAAGAAATCATTACTGCTATCTGGGAATGTTCCTTCCCCAACACCCTCTCCACCTCCAGCACCCGTTATTGCCCATCCTTCTGTGCCAGTGCTAGCCCCTGTGTCTGTACCTGCCATTAGTCATGACTCTTACTGCAGGTTGAGAATTTTCTCCGGCACCCTTCCCACTCCACAAGGGGAGGATGATTGGGAGACCTGGATAGATTGTGTTGCCCCTTTGGTATCTGAGTAGCAGTGTGCAGAGGCTGAGAAACAGAAAAGAATCCTAGAGAGTTTGAGAGGTCCCACTCTGAAAGCCATTAAGTTGTTGAGGTCCACAAACCCTGATGCGTCTGCCCAAAAGTACCTAACTGCACTTGAAGGCAATTTTGGGAGCATTGAATCAAGGGAGAGCTTGATGTGGAAGTTTCAAGGTACAAAACAATGGCCAGGGGAAAGTTTATCTGCATATGTTACTCATCTGGAAAGAGCACTGCAGAAGGCCAACCGGAAAGGTGGGGTGGCCGCCAGTGACTTAAACCGTGTGAGGTTGGGGCACATACTGCAACATGCAAAGCATTCAAAATTGCAGCTCCTTCAGTTGAGGCTTCAAGATAGGAGGGGTAACCCACCGGATCATTGTGATTTGATAAAAGAAATCTGGGAAACTGAGGAGGAGAAGGATTTCTCAGAGCCCCGTGCAGTTGTAGCTGCTACAACCTCTGCTCCAAGTGCGGGGTCAGCTGCTGATGACCAGGGATCACTGAAAGCCCATGATCAAAGTCGAGGATTAAGTGCCTGCCAAACGGGGATGGCTGTAAATACCCCAGCCTGGGAGGAGCTGCTGAGTGAGATCAGGAAAGCAATAGACAGTCTCATCATGAAGGCCACTCCTACGAGTGCAGGCACTGACTCTTGTCCGACTGCTTCTGCTATGGGGGTGGGGGATGCCCATCCAGGCATCTCTGTCTGACAGCAGCTGAAAAATTGATGTCTTGACTATGGAAGTGAGGGAACTGAAGAGATGTCTCCAAATGTCCAACCCACCGCCGGCTGAGGTGGCACCAAGGTTTTCTATTGATAGTACCAATGCCACAGCCCCCAATGTGATGCCTAGGTCACCGCAAACTTCAGCAGACATATTTTGCTATAACTGTGGGAAGGATGGGCACATGAAGAGGGAATGCCGGTCTCAGAAAGACTTAGAGAGAGTGGTGAGCCGGCTACAAGGAGAACTTTGGAGCACAAAACAGTGGTTAAGAGGTGCACAAAATGATCACAGTGAAGGTCCCAGAAATGCTAACTCACATCCCTTTGTGGCTAGATCATCTGCCCAGGCCCTTGCTACCGCCTCTCCAGTCTGGTCCAGAATAGAGGGTCCCTCCATGGAGACCACTGTGAAGGTGAATGGAGTGTCTACAAGAGCTGTATTTGACAGTGGCTCCCAAGTGACAATTATGTTTCAGGACTGGTATCAGAAGCACCTGTCTGATGTGCCCTTACAACTGTTGGAAGGACTGCATGTCTGGGGGTTAAGTGAGAAGGCCTACCCCTATTCCGGGTATATCCGAATTTGGCTGTCTTTTCTCACCTCCGTGGCTGGAGTGGCCGAGCAAGTAGAGACTCTGGCATTAGTGTGTCCCCCTACCGGACTATATGATGGGATTCCTCTACTAATTGGGACGAATGCGCATATGTTTTGACGATTGGTGCAGTTGTGTTATGAGAAACAAGGGTCAAGGACTGGTAGAGCTTTGAGAATTCCAGCCTTGATCAAGAAGGCCTATGAGGCACAGAGAGATGCTGAAAAAGTGGACCCAGAGGAAGCGGTTGGAATTGTCTGGAAGAAGGATCCTGAGTCTCTGATTTTGGCGCCAAATGCCCAGTGTACCTTACGGTGGAAGTCTGTATCAGAAAGGATGTCAAGAATAAAATACTCATGCTGGATGCACCAGGCGATGGGAAATTGCCAGAAGGATTGCTGGTCAAGCCAAGTATTTTGCCTGCTAGAGCCCATGCTTATGCCAGAAGGGTAATGGTTCAAGTTCATAATGTGTCCGATAGAGAGATTCGAGTAAATAGAGGTTGCACCCTGGCTAATGAACATTGTGCAGATGCTGCAGTGTTACCCACTAACAAGTGTTCAGGGAAGAGTGACAGAGTGACGCTCGACTTGTTCGATTTCAGTGCCTCCCCATTGCCAGCTGAATGGAAAATGAGGATCAGTGAGAAGCTTGCCCAGAGAGACCAGATGTTTTCTTTAAAGGAATGTGACGTAAGATGTGTGCAAGGAGCCGAGCACCACATCCGGCTGCATGATGAAAGGCCATTTCGTGAGACATCTCGATGTCTGGCGCCTGCTGACATAGATGATGTGAGACGGCATCTGCAAGAGATGCTTGCTGCTGGTGTAATACAAGAATCCAGAAGCCCATATGCTTCACCTATCATGGTAGTGAGAAAAAAGAATGGGGCAGTAAGGATGTGCGTGGATTATCGCACCTTGAATTGGTGGACTATCCCTGATCAGTATACAATGCCCCGCATTCAGGATGCTTTAGACTGCTTGAATGGTAGCAAGTGGTTCTGTGTGCTGGATCTTCGCAGTGGGTTCTACCAGATCCCAATGGCCCCAGAAGACCGTGAAAAGACAGCCTTTATCTGTCCGCTTAGTTTCTATGAGTTCATGAGGATGCCTCAAGGGATTTCAGGTGCCCCAGCCACCTTTCAACGATTGATGGAGCGTGCAGTAGGGGACATGAACTTATTAGAGTGCCTGGTATACCTAGATGATGTTATTGTGTTTGGCAGCTCACTGGAAGAACATGAGAGCAGGTTGTTCAAGGTTTTGGACTGACTGGAAGACTTTGGCCTTACACTATCCATCGATAGATGTCAGTTCTTCCAGACCTCTGTAAAGTATGTGGGACATATACTGTCCACCGAGGGAATAGAAACAGACCTGAGTAAAGTTGAGGCCTTGACCACCTGGCCACAGCCCCACAATCTAAAAGAACTGCAAAGATTACTGGGATTCTGTGGTTACTATCGCCGGTTCATCAAGGACTATTCAAGAGTAATTCATCCTTTACTTAATCTTATTCAAGGTTACCCTCCTACTAACAAAAAACATAAGAGGTCGGTTTCTCCTGAGGCTGAGAGAGTGTATTTCCATCCCAATGAAGTATTTGGAGCAAGATGGACACCTGATTGTGAAGCTGCTTTTCATGAGATTATATATCAACTTACCCACGCTCCTGTCCTTGGCTATGCAGATCCAGCAAAACCCTATGTCCTGCACACTGTTGCTAGCCTGCAAGGTTTGGGGGCTGTGTTGTACCAGGAGCACTAGAATGTCCTGAGACCAGTGGCCTTTGCCAGCAGAAGCCTGACCCCATCCAAAAAGAACTATCCTGTACATAAGTTAGAGTTCCTAGCTTTGAAGTGGGCCATTGTGGATCAAGTCCACAAGTACTTGTATGGGGCTAAGATACTAGTAAAAACTGACAATAATCCTTTGACCTATGTGCAGACTTCAGCTAAGTTGGATGCTACTAGCCATAGGTGGCTCTCTGCATTATCTACATATGACTATGCTGTAGAATACAGAGCAGGCCTGAACCACATAGATGCTGATGCTCTCTCCCGGAGGCCTGTTTCCTGGAATGACTGGGTCAGACTGTCAGAACCTGATATTCGAGCACTCTGCCAGAAGTTTGACAGAGAGGAACAAGTGTCCACAGGCGCAGTGGACTGTCTGGTGGATTGTTTGTGGCCCTCTGAGAATTGCATACCTGCTGCTTATTGCCACTTTTCTGCATTAGACATTGGCGCATTGCCTCAGCTAGACAATGACAGTCTTCAGCGGGCTCAATCTCGAGATCCTATGATCAAACCAGCTTTAGAAGCCCTCTATGGAGGGAAAGATGTGTCCAAGTTACGCTCCACTGATTTAAGAACTGCATTGTTATACAAGGAAGGTCCTAAGTTGAAACTGATTAATCGACTATTATACAGAGAAACAGTAGACAGAGGGGAACAAATAGACAAACAACAGTTAGTTTTGCCCACTGCGTTCAGAGACTTGGTACTGAGGTCCCTACACAACCACATGGGGTACCTTGGTATAGACAGAACACTTGACTTGTTGAGATCCAGATTCTATTGACCTAAGATGGGGCCTGATGTTGAGCAACACATTCGAACTTGTAGTCGCTGTTTACAGAAGAAAGCCTTGCCCCAGAGGGCTGCCCCCCTTGTTAACATCACCACCAGTGCCCCCATGGAGCTGATCTGTATTGACTTTCTGAGTTTGGAGCCAGACCAAAGAAATAACAGTAATGTGCTGGTGGTCACTGACCATTTTATGAGATGCCCAAACTTTCCCCACTAAGGACCAGAAGGCATCCACCATGGCAAAAGTACTTGTAGAAAACGTTTTTGTTCACTATGGGACTCCACAAAGAATCCATTCTGATCAAGGGAGAGACTTTGAGAGTCGTTTGATCAAAAAGATGCTTTCTCTGTGGGGAATGCGAAAGTCTAGAACTACCCCTTACCACCGCCAGGGGGACCCACCGCCTGAATGTTTCAACCGTACTCTGTTAGATATGCTGGGCACCCTCCACCCCAAGGACAAGCCCAGATGGAGCCAACAAATCATCACCTTGGTATATGCCTACAACTGCACCAAAAGTGATGCCACTGGGTTCTTCCCTTACCGCCTGATGTTTGGAAGAGAAGCCCAACTACCGGTAGATGTGTGTTTTGAAGTTTCTCCGGATGGGGTTAGAGCTGACAACTATTTACAGTATGTGCAAAAGTCAAAGGCCCAGCTAAATCACCTGTACCAACTGGTTCAAACCATGGCTTCCAAAAGAAATCTGGCCAACAAAGAACGGTATGATAAAAAGGTGAAAGCGCAGAAACTCCAGGAGGGAGATTGGGTATTGCTAAGAAATCTGGGACTGCATGGCAAATGCAAGATTGCTGACAGGTGGCACCATCTCCCTCACTTTGTAGTGGGCAAACTAGATGATCTGCCTGTGTACAAAGTAAGGCCTGAGAATAATTCAAAAGATGTTAAAACAATGCATAGAAGTCATTTACTGCCCACTGGACAAATCTTGATTGAGTCTGAGCCCCCAGAAAGTGCTCCCTCTGGACCAGTGACCCGAGCTGCTGCTAATCAAAAGCAAATTAAGTCTGCACCTACAGATGCTGAGTTAAAGTGTTCTCCACAACAAGTTCTAGTTGAACATGACTGTCAGTCCATGTCAGAGGAAAGTGAGTGCAACTTTGGGTACTACCCCTCTTATTTATTTATTCATTTATTTAAGAGATTTACTAGGAAAGGCATACTGAGCAGAGTACCGCTCGATTCCAGATGTGCCCTGGGGTGAGTGGAATTACAAGGGAAACGTAGTGAGAAGAGAACATACATTGGTACGTTTAGTACAATCAAAACAAGGAAGAGACTGTCATAGTGCAATATTGCAGATACATTTACATTACAGATAAATCAGTTCAACAATAGGAGCTGGCAGCAGCACAACTAACGAAAATGGAGAACCAGACTGGTGTTTGCAGAGGTAGTTAGGAATTGTGAGAGGTACAATGGGGGTACAGGAACAGTTAGTAGAGAAGTATGTTTGAGAAGAGCATTCCGGTGTGGGGTAGTTGTGGCATGTCTAATATCGGGTGATAGGGAGTTCCATAACTTGGGCAACCTGAAACTGAAAGCAGCCTGGCCTAATCGGGTGGATCTGTGTGGAATGTGCAGGATCCTGGAGTCAATGTTCCTGAGTGCGTAGGCCAGTGGGGGGAGGGCAGTTAGAGAGGACGACAGGTAGGAGGGAAGTGTCTGTGACTAGAACTTGGCCGTGGTTTTGGCCCAGTGTAGCAATCGACGCTTTTGTAGAGAAGGGAGGTCCCAGGCTTGGTAAAGGTCACAGTGATGAGTATTTGGAGGGCGGTCCAAAGTGAACCGACAAAAAGAGTGGAAGAGGGGATCAAGCAACCCTTTAGTCAACTATGGAGATGAAGCTGGGCCTTCTGGACTGTCTAAGCCCCCAGCTTTGTCCCTGGAGCCAATGCTCCCAGAAAGTGAGGTGCAGAGTGTTAAGTCGGATGACATGGAATCACTGTGCATGGTGGAACTGTATGAGCTTTTGGAGGAGGAAAATGATGAACTGGGACAGACTGGTGATATACCAGAACAAGAAGAGTATTTTGAGTGCCCTGATGGTTCACTGCCAATGTGAGAAAACTCCCCATGTGAGCCAAGTATTGTGGACTCAGAGATTGCAACTTCTGTAGCTGAGAGTGCCCCCAGTTCTAGTCTCTCTACCCCAATGGAAACTCCCCTGGCCAGTATAGACCATGCTGAAAGTGAGCCTAAAAGTGCAGAGACTGTAACAGTTCCCCCTAGAAAGACTGGTCAAGCTGTGAAGCCTATAGTGCGCTTAAGCTATGATTCTCTTGGAAGACCTGTGGACTTGTGTCTTAATGTGGTCCATAAGGGAGTGTATGTGTCCCTGAGCTCATTGCCCAAACTGAGCATAAGTGCTAACTCCAAGTTATTTGTTTTGCCCTCTAAGTATGGTGCCCCTGCTCCATCCAGCCCCAAGGTAGCTGATAGGGAAGGGCCCCCTGTCTTCAGGTTTCATATACAGGAGGTAATAACCTGAGTTAAGGTACAATGTGTGTATAATGCTGTGCAAAAGATAATGTGCTGAAAAGTATCAGAAATGTGTTTATGGCAAAGGTGATATGTTGACTTAATGATGTAAATGTACAGTATATGGTTTTATATTGAAGTTTATGGGGGTACTTACTTGACGTGGACACCAAGTCTTTTCAGGCCAGGAAGGGTGTAATCCCCCCTGCAAATGAGGGTTCCCAAAAGTCTTCCAGGAGCTTGTCTGAGTGCTCCAAGTCTGGGTGGTGTTCAGCACCTAAGCTGTTTAAATGTGGTTCCAAGAGAGTGCTATTTGAGCCTCCACGTACTGTCTCTTTAAGAGCTGTCTGCTTTGCAGACATAATTAATTTAGAAGGGGGGATTGTGTGTTTCAATGCCCGAGTCCCGCCTGGGCTGCTGTTAACTCGCTCCGTTTCTGCCATCGCTAAATGCACAGAGGGAGCTCTTTCAAAAGGTGTAACAATCTGCCAGGAATTGCTCAGAGTAATAATGAAAATACAGTTTGTCTAACCTGCTTTTCTTTGCAGTCTGGATTGTTTTTGCTTAGCCCTCCATTCTGGTACTGAACTACTGACTTGGACCAATCAGGATGATAGGGAGACCTTAAAATGGAGCCTGTGGATGAATCAGAACTTGGACTCTCAATTTTGAGCCAGACACAAGGAGATTGTATGGGCAGTGACTCTGGGAAATGTAGTTTTGAACTTGGTGCCTTTTTGCACCAACAGAGGGAGCCCTGTAATGATTGACAGCTGAATCCACCAACAGAACTGGGGTGGAGCCAAAGGAAATGCCTTGAACTGTTGCTGGCAAGCTCAGATCAGTTGTGACAGTGAACAGAGAAGGAGCTCTGTGCTTCTGCGGTGTACAGTTTGTGCGGTAAGTGCGTGAGAGGCCTTGAAGTCAGCCTGCAGCCGTTGTAAGCGACAGTTCGGATTGAATCCGAGTTCTGAGGAGAAGAAATCTGAAGAGTGGAAACCAGGCTCACCCTATAGAAGACTGGAGATATTGTTGAATCGCGCTCGGTCTGTCAGGAACTGAAGCTGCTGTGTGTGCTCCCGGGCATTCTGCAGTAAGTGCGACCGGGATCGAGGAGCAGCCTGCCTGGTATAGTACTTTCCTTTTACATATGAATGTGCATAGTGCTTGTGGGGAATTGCTATCTCATGTCCCCTGTACTGTGAGCTGTGTGCTGAAGCTGGCAGCAAATCCCAGCTTGTGTCGGACTAAATCTGTTTGCTTTCAACTGCAGTTGGGTCCAGTCACAAGGACCGTGTCTCCATGCCCTGTTGTTTCTGGCAGTCCAGCAAGAAAACTCACCATCCAGTTCTCAGCTTTGGGTACTGTGAGTACAAATCAGGGTATTCCCCTGCAGTCTGTTATCAATTACAAGTGTGTCATCTGATTATTGCTGTTTTTTCTTCATGAACTGAACCATCCGGCTCCGGATTATAATTGGGTGTTGTGCATATATTTTCTTCCAACAGGGCCCCATCCAGCTGCACCAACCGGCCAACCCCGGGCAACGGATCTGGCTACCCCCCCCCCATCCTGGGTACCCAGAGAGTGACATTTTGGACCCTATATACATGCACAGTACTGTGATTTGAATATTTACAAACCAAATCAACCTGTTTGCTCCCTTCTTGTTACTACCCCTCTAATTAATCAGATTTGTTGTTATTGAACTATATGCTGTCTATGGTGTCAGTACATGTAGGAAAAGTATTGCATTTTGCAGTGTATATTGTTTAACCTTGTTTTACAGGGGGTCCTCAGAGACATGCTGCCAAATCAGTCTCGAGGGTAAGTGGTATCTATATGTGTGAAAAGTGTTCATATGTGGGGTATTGGGAAAGTAACTCCCGTGTACTGTGTGGGCCACTAGTGGGAACAAAGTGGGGTCACAGTGTCCCAGAGGGCTGTACCCGAGCTAGTTTAACCACTACTAACCCTGACCTCTGGGTGGAGGCACCCGTCATAGAACCTAGGCCCCTTAACCTGTCACTAGCCTGACAGGCAGGGGTAGTAGCCCTTGGGATAGCGCCACCTAGGGGTTACATTATTATTTCAGATTACCTAAAAATGTCAAAGCAGAGTGCTAAGGTAGCTGGGAGGGCCAGTGGCATGCTGGGGTGCATAAGGCAGGGGTATCACCAGCAGAAGGAGGGAGGTAGTGATGCCATTATATAAAACCATGGTCAGGCCTCACATGGAGTACTGTGTGCAGTTCTGGAGGCCACACCTTCCTAAGGATATTAACAGGCTGGAGACAGTCCAGAGAAGGGCGACTAAAATGGTACAGGGCTTACAACACAAGAGTTATGAGGAGAGATTAAGGGACCTCAATATGTACTCACTGGAAGAGAGGAAGGAAAGAGGGGACATGATAGAAACATTCGAGTACCTCAAGGGTATAAACAAGGTGCAGGGGGGAGACATTTTCCAATACAGGAGAAGCACAAGAATGAGGGGGCATGACATGAAATTGGAAGGTGGAAGGTGGAAGGTTAAGAGAGAATGTGAGGAAGTTCTTCTTCACAGAGAGGGTGGTGGATGCATGGAATGGTCTGCCTCAGTAGGTGGTGGGAGTGAGCACTGTGGATGGATTCAAGCATGCTTGGGACAGGCATAGGGGAACCATAGAGGTACAGCAGTGGGTGGGTCTGAAGCAGTAATCCAGTACAAGGGGTTACGGGCAGACTAGATGGGCCACGCAGTCCTTATCTACTGACAATTTCTATGTTTCTGTGTCTGAGGGAAGAAAAGCTCTCCCCTGGACAGTGTCCAAGATGGCCACTATGTACTGCAACCTCTGAGTGGGCCAGGGGGATAACTTCGGAACATTCAAGGTAACCCCCAGATCTTGGAATGGTTTGAAGGTGTCTTCCAGTGAGCGACGCAGCTGTTCCGTTGTGGGAGCTGTCAGGAGCCAGTCCTTGAGGTAACGATAGATGTAATGTCCCTGCCTCCTGAGAGCTGCTGTCACCACTGCCAGGCACTTGGTGAACACCCTGGGTACTGAGGAAAGGCCGAATGGCAGCACTCTGAACTGGTAGTGCTCACCCTGGAAGGTAAAGTGTAGGTATTTTCTGTGGGATGGCAGGATTTTGATATGCATGTAGGTGTACTGCATGTCCAGGGAGCATAGCTAGTTCCCTTGGTAAAGCATGGGCAGCAATCCCAGAAGTGTCACCATCCTGAACCTTTTGTATTTGATGAAAGTGTTCAGCTGACTGAGATCCATGATAGGACAAAGATCCCCTGTCTTTTTGGGAACTAGGAAGATATGAGAGTAGTATGCCCTTCCTCTTTGACTTGGTGGGACTGCCTGAATCACTCTCTTGCTCAGTAGGGCTTGGATTTCTTCCCAGATGAGGATTGCATGGGATGGGGAGCAATGGGCAGGGGTCGGGGGGTTGTCTGGAGGGATCTGGGTGAACTCCAGCGTGTAACCCCTTTTTATAATCTGGAGAGCCCACTGATCTGCAGTGATATTGGACCAACTGCTGAGGTAAATGGAGAATCTCCCTCCTACTGCCTCTCCCTGCAGCTCCCCCAGAGGAAGGGGGGGGCAAGCAGGGAGTCATGCCGATGTTGTTGAAGCGGGCAAGGAAGCTCTGGCATTCTTGGTGTTCTTAGGTCCTTGTGCTCCTGAAGACAGGGGGGTACCTTTTCTTTTGTAGCCCCCCCCCAGGTAACCCATCTTTGCTGTTGTTGCCTCCCCTGCTGGCCCTGATGCATGCGAAAGGAGTGACGCTTGGCTGTGGCTAGTTCAGATTTATACATTTTGTGGACTTCAGAAACTGCCTTTCCTGAGTCCTGCAAACCAGTTATTAGCTTTTTGGCCTTCTGGCTGAAAAGAACTGGGCCTTGGAAAGGGGAATCCAGGATGGTGTCCTGCAAATCCTGGTGGAATCCCGAGACCCCTAAGCCAGGAGTGGCGCCGTAGGCATATCCCTGTAGCCACTGCTCTAGCGACAGTGTCTGCCGAGTTGTATGAGCACCTAAGAACGTGGTTACCAACATCAGTACTGGATTAGAGAACTGCTGAAAGTTCAGACTTGTTGTTAGAGTCAGGTTGTGACCGAGCTAGGTCCGTGGCCTTATTCCAGAGAGATTTCTGATACATCACCATGTGTGCCAGAAAATTAAGTGACTGGACTGCACAGGTGACCGAGGAATACACCTTGCAGCCAAGATGGTCCAGTTTCTTGGACTCCTTATCCAGTGGTTGAGAACTCATATGCTTTGGCTGTTGGGTTCTCCCGTGAGCTGCCGTGAGAGTCATAGAGTCCACCGTAGGCTGCTTGCTCAGGTGTGGTTCTCCCCTCGAGGTCCTATACAAACAGTCAGCCTTTTTAAGGACCGCCGAGGTCGTGGAAGGATGTTTCCAGGCAACTTTCGTAACGTCCTGGAAGTGTTCCACTAATGGTGGGATAACTAAGGGTTTTGGGTCAGTGGCCCTTAGGAACTTTGTCAGTCGGCATCTCTCAGGGTCTAACTCTTCCACCTCTCACTGATTGAGGAACTGTTTGTGTGTCTCATCACATACAGGAAGGTGGGGTTGTCTGGAAGAGACACTGGAGAATCTTTCCATGTGTCTGGGGATGAAAGAGACAGTTCATCTTCTAAAGAATCATAGGAGGAGGAGCCTCCGTAGGATTCTTCTGAGGATGTATACTGGCATCCCTTAGAGGAGGATCTGGATGATGGGTGGTGACCGTACCACCATCGTTCGGGAGATCCTTTTCCCTTCACCCCCTGGAGTCAGGCGGGCCAGCATCAGGGGTGGCAAAGGCATGCGTGGGGGTCAGATGTCTAGGTAGAGCTGGGGCTGGGGTCCCCGTGGGGTTGGGCATTGGCTCCAGTGGCCTAGGGAAAAGGTCCCCCTTATTGGTGTTTCACCAGCTATTGAAAAGAGCCCCAACCTCATCCAAAGGGACCACAGGGCCCAGCTATGGTGCTGGCATTGGGGTAGGGGTGCTGGAGGGGCCTGGTGTCAGACCTTGCATTACGGTTCCCTCTGGCATCAGGTCTGAGGGCACCTTTTTGCTGGATGTCGGTTCTGGTAGAACAGGGTCTTCTGGTGTTGGGTGCCCTGATGCCTGGTCGTTGGGCTTCTGACGGGGAGGTAGATGCAGAGGGGTTGATGCCCTGGTCCGTAATATCCCCTGATTCTAGTGTCATGTCCGCTGACATTGGTTCTGTAGTCAGACCCTTGTCCGGGCCCTGCAGAGCAGACAGCGGTTTAGAGGGTGGTGTCTGGTCTGGCTCCATAGTGGAGTCAGAGGGTATTGAGACCTGACATTGGTTCGAAGCCTCGTCTGACAATGGTTTGGAAGACAAGCATGGTTTCTTCTGGCACTCATGTTCCTGACATCTCCTGGTGTTGTCTGACTCTGTCATCCTGTCCGATGACCTAGGGACTATGGCCTTGCGGATGGCAGTTTCTGACCTGCTGCCCGATGAAGAATGAGGTGGTCCTGCTGCTGAGACCCTAGCACAAACTTGTGGGGCTGGATAGCCAGGGACACGGGTGCCTGAGAAAGCCGAAGCCCAGAAGACTCTCCTCAGTATGCCTAAGAAGAGGCAGGAGCTTCCTCAACGGCAACCCCGGGAGAGCCAGGGAGACCAGAGGGGCTGAGTCTGACCTCGCGCCAGAGGCAAAAGATTTGGAAGCCTTGTGTGGGGACCTAGTACGGGATTCTGACAGGGATCTGTCCTTGTCCTGATGATGGTGCTTCTCGCTTGATTTCTTCTCTCTGGGGGAAGGGAATCCTTTTTGGAAGAGGAAGATAAGCTGTGCCCAGAGTGAGTCTTCTGCATGGCAGCCACTTGCTGTTCAAGGAGGCATGCTTTCAAGGTCTTCAGGCTGCGGATATGAGTCCTCTTGTTGAAGCTGAGGCAGTGTGGGCAGTCATCCGGCTTGTGGTCAGGGCCTAGGCAAAACAGGCAGGCCGAATGGCTGTCCTTTGCCAGGATCGGCTTGCCACACGTGCACTTCAATATCTGCCACTCTGCTGATGAAGATGGCTGGGTAGACATACACGATGAACTTGTATTCGAAAGAAAAAACATTAACTGTGCAAAGCACGAAAATGGCTGTCGACTGGAAGCAGGAGGCGTCCATGGAGCCGATATGCACGTGTCGACGGCGGGGAAAAAACTGAGGTGGTGCCGGGGGACCACCCCTTTATACTATTGGTGATGCTGGAGGCAGGGCTGACATCAGGGGGTGGCCCCGTCTTAGACTGCTAGCTAGAATTTTTCTGTGTGGTCCTAGTGCCTGGTGGCATAATCCTAATGATGTTACCTGCTGCAAGAACTCTGTCTCAAAGTGAGATCTATTTTTACTTCAGAATTTCTCATTTGAAGAAATACAGTACATCAGCTTCTGCCTCATAACACTATTTTTATGCTAGACAGTATGATTAAAAAAAAATTCTAGTCAGTCTTTGATTTTAAGTGACATCTAGATTTTTGAAGTTTACAAGTACCCATCTCAGTTGCCTTTTTGCGTAACCACCAACCTTAAAGTGTGGGCAAGCATGAGAAAAATTTTGAGTGGCTTAGAATTTTCACCTTTGCCCGGATGGTATAGGGTTTGATAATGGTTCTTCTGGTTCATCTGTGATGGCATGGTACCACCACCAACAGGGCTGAATCTTTCCTGCACACAGTGGAACAATGGTGCTGCCACCAGAAATTAACCATACAATTACAGTACAATAACAATACACAGAGCACTCTGAATTACATATGCAATACACGGGAAAATGCATAGAAACAACCCAACTAGTGCAAGCAACAGAGGGTCTCAGTAATAGATTGGGGGAAGGGAACAAATAAAAGGAAGTGGAAAAAATAACAGCAAACAATTCTAGGCATGCACAATAGAAATTATGACCCCTACAAGTCCTCACCTGATTAGTGCCCCAGAGTTAACTACACACCAATGGTTTTTAGGAGCTATGCCAAATCTTTAGCCTGCATACTGCTGCAGATGGACACAAGCCTGGTGATACAAATGAGTAGTTGTGCTATGGGACATTACACTTGTTTTTAGTTATCGAAAGGGAAAAGGAGGCAGTATAGAGCAGTGGTTTAGGAAGCAGTATAATGCAGTGGTTTAAGGCTCTGAGCTGCAAACCTGGAGACCTGGGTTTGAATCCCACAGCCCACACTTGCATACTGTGTGACTCAGAGCAAGTCACTTAATTTCCCTGTGTTCCCAGGTTGCACCTGTAAACAAGCTTTCAGCTTAGTGTGTCTTTCCTGATAAAACAATGCTGTATTGTAATAAAGGTGATTTTCCACACAATGGTGCCAGACTTAGTGATTTTTTTTACCTGGGACACACAGTTGTGCACACTGCTACACAGGAAAAAAAACCCTATCCTAACTTAATTCACTGAGCTACAGAGTTGCACCAGACTACCCTGTTACAGTACTTACTGCTCTTAGTGAGGACTTTCCTCGCACTCTCTAGTGTGGCCAGGCAAGCCCTGCTGGATGCCATAAATGACTGTGTCAGTTCTGTAGAGTGCTGACAGACATGCCCCGCAGCAGCAGCTGTCAGACACAGACTCTAAGGCTCTGACCTGGCTCTCGATCACTCTCCACTGCCTTTACCTCAGTCTACAGCATTAGGCTCCCCCTCAGAGCTCCTCTCCCAACTTCTCCTATGGCAAAGCTGGTCTCATGCTGCACCCTGTTCCCAAAACTATTACATGTAGTTCCTCCTTTCCTTTTCCTAGGGTCTGAAGGCTTGGAACAGACTGCTGAAACATTTGAGAACCCCTATGAAAGGTACTATCTTCTGGCACCCCAGAAAGACTTGGTTTATTGACAATGCCTCCTTGACAAAAAGTTGTTGTACTTTAATAGATAATGGTTAGGATGATATATAATGCAAACACTTGTTTAATCTATATGCATATTTCCAAATTTTTTTCCAGTATGAGATTACTATGTTACTGGTGACACTGAAAAGTTTAAAGGTTGCCAATTACTGGCTACGGTCTTATAAAATTGCTAACTGCTATTATGTACCATTGCTTTTGACATATGTATTGTGCTTTTATACTATGTATAAATGAAACTTTGTGTATGAATGGCTGGACCCCATTGTAAATGAGTTTTAGTTCAATTGGACTGTCCTATTTTTTAGTGTTGAGAAATAAACTATTTTACTACTGCTACTACTACTACTACTACTACTGCAGCAGCTTCCTCTTGCTACCATCCTGTTTTTCCTACTCCAAAACTGGTGACTTCCTAAATAAGCATGAGTGTGGTGGTCTCGGTGCCTCTAACATTGTTCCGCCTTTTGTGGGCTTTCTTTACTTCTCCCCTGACCCTGGGCAGATGCGCATGAGGTCAGCAGTCACCACTGTTTATCCTTGCTCAACATGCCAGCTCCTAGGGTGTCCCAGATGCTGCCATGACTGCTAAGGTTGAGGGCCATACTGGTTCTGGAGAACCAGGCTGTCAATCAATACCCCAGTCTCTATTCTACTCCATGCGGCTGGGTGAAGAAATCATGACTGTTTCAGTGCTCCAGTACTCAAACTACTTCTGCCTACATCATTCAGTCAGGGGTGTAGCCAGGAATTTTAAACTTGTACTCAAAAGTTGCTGGAACTGTTGCCCCCAAACAGAAACAAAAATATGTGCTGCCCTGCCACACACAAACATTGCCCCACCCCATTTCAGTCAACAATATGTAGTGAGCCAATTATCCTAATAGATTCACATTTTATTTCATCTAACACACTACCAATTAGACAGAAGTTGGTTGTTTTTTAGTTAAAATGTTTAGGATACATTGTGTTAAGCCTCTGTACCACATCAAGGTAGTCAACCTCATAGAAGTCCATTCACACTAGCATTCACGTATACCACTCTATCGGGTTCCTCACAATCATGGCTTCTAAGGTAGCCGTGACATGAATGTCGGCGATTGAGCCCCTGCAATAACGGCGACTCATTCCCCAGAGCATTTCATCGGGGCTACCAACGGGGTAGGGAGACCAGATGGAGGGATTGGCGAATATGGCGACGGGATGTTGCTATACGTATGCATGCGGGGGGGTGAGCAAGCACACACAGCGAGGGGTGGGAGGAATTGTGAGGGGTGGTGCCGTGGTGGGTTGCCCAGCTGTCCCCGTGGCGTGGTGGGTGGGTTGGTGGTTTCAGTGGGCAGGGTGCTGGTTTCGGGTCTGGGCTCTGGTGCATTTTTGTTGAGCCTGGACGGAATTATTTTTGCATCCCCCTCCGACATGCACGCCCAGGAGTTGAGAATCCTTAAGTAGGGGGGTGGTGCGGGGGGCACAGCCATCCGCATAAAATGTTTAAAATACAAGTCCCTGGCACTGTTTTGCTGTGCGCCGGGGAGTCAGAGTGCCGAAATAGATTTTCGGCACTCTGGCTTCGCGATAACGCTGATCGCCTTTAGGCTTTCGCCGTTATCACATAAATCCCCCTCTAACTTTAGCATCCATACATCTTGCAAAGATCATTCACAAACTGAACCTAAAGTATTCAAGGAGGGGAAAAACAGTTCTTTAGGTGCATCAGGCTTTGCTTGTGTTTGTTGCCCTTGCCTGAGGCTCATGTTGCCCCTGGATTTTCCAGATTTTACTCTACTCAGTAGAGTACACTGAGTATGCCTGTCGACACCCATGCATTGAGTATGATTGACAGCTCCCACTGTGATAGCAGAAGGGCCCCAGTGAATGGTGGGGGGAGGCTACATTTAAACCCTACTGGAAACATCTAAAATAGTTTTCAATGTCAAGTATTTAATAATGCAGCTGAACAGATTTAGTGGAAAGCATTACTAGTCTGTCTGATCAAGATATCCTCCATTTTTACTGGTTTTGTTCTGGATGCAGCAATCCAAAAAAGAACTCTCCTGGTTAGATCAGGACAGGTGGCAACCATGTGGAAATTTCTTTAGCTAGATAAACTTTGATTTATTCATCAGATGCGACCTTTGAGGCCTAAACAGGGTAACATTTTCCTTTTTTCCTGTTCTAAGACAACCTGTCAAAGTTTTAAAGGGTTGAAAATCCATAATCTGCTCATCAAAATTCATAAACAGAGAAGCCTCTTAATGAAAAAATTTGGTGGTGTTGATGAACCTGTTAGCTCACTCCTCTCGCATGTCTCGGTTCCTCATTAATGATGCCTCTTTAGAGGCTACTGTATATTAGCTTTGTGCTTTTGGCACTTGTGTTCCTGACTAATGACAAATCTCATTAGTCAAGGCTGTGACTAATGCAAAACAAAACATAAAAAAGATCTGAAACCATGTCAGTGTTAGTGACTCCTGGCACAAATTGTTAAGCACGTAGATCAATATGTTTACATGCTAAGCTTACTTAATTAATCAATCGTTTCAGAGGATTGAATTGTTCAGCAACTCACTCAGTTGGAAACCAACCATATTAGGAAACTGAACACTTTAGCAGAAGTGAGCAGGGCAATCCTCATGGTCACTATAGGGACCCTTTTGTATAAGTTTTGAGGAGGGGGAGGTGGTAACCAATAATATGCTTATTGTTCTAAATTGCTAATTCAATAGACATGCAAAAAATTACTTTGTGTTACTTTCATCACTGACTTGCATTTATAACAAAACAATGTTTATTTATAGTCAATTACATTGAAATGTTACACCAAGTTGTATTTTTGCCACTGCTGGCTCTGTCCTGAGTTCTCAGAACATTGACAGTCCGTGGGAAACAGAATAATGTAATTTTAGTCTCAGTACAATTCCTCCCCTGTTTTGAACATGTACATGAAACATAGTAGAACATAAAAAATAATCCTCTCTCTATACTGTAAATGCATAACTTAGTGTTTCTGTTTTTAAAAAAGTTTGTTTTAAAACAAATCTTTCATAAAGGAGTAGAGCAGAAATAACTAGAAACATAGGGCCTGGTCCACAGAAATCCTTGGAGGACTTCTGCATCTGTGTAGGGGGGCTGTGGGGTGCACAGTGGTCCTGCTACACCCATGCGGAGATCTCATGCATCCACATCCCCAAGGTACTCTCCATGGAGGCCTGCCATGACTTGATCCATGCCAATAAGTTGGCGGCTGGATTGGGGTGGGCTTTGAGATGGGGACAAACATCCACATGTTTCAGAAAGCCATGTGCACACCAGTGTGGGGCAATGGAGGGTGGAAACATTAAACTATAAAGCAGTCAGCTGTGCTGTTTGCATACCCTTCACAGAGGTTCCCCTCCATACTCCCTGGACTTTCCGGGTGCTGGATTGTGTCTGGTGCTGGTTGCCCCAAGCCATCCAAGCTGGCATGCATGGCCGGGGAAGGGGGGGCATGTGCTGCAACTTTGTAATTTTCAGTTTATATTTCAGTTCCCTTTAAGGGATACAACCGAGTCCCCTACTCCCCTTTCCACAAGGAGCAGAAGAGAGACTCTAGCACCAGAGAAGGCAGAGGAATTCTGAAGGAAGACTTGGGTTTATTCACCTCTCTCCAAAGACCCAGATAGATGGTATGCTGGGCTGCACCACAGAAATGTATCCTTTAGAAGAAATAAGTGGTGGGTTTACTGGGTGAAATAAAATGGACGGCAGACCTGGAACAGATGAAGTCCCCTAATCTTACCATGCCCACCTGGGCTGCCTGGCCTGCCTTCACCTGACCAGCTCCTCCCTGAGGTTTCCCATTCAGACAAGTGACATATGTCCTTGAAGGCCTGGACCCCTTGGAGGTCCTACCTGTGGGGGAGAAGCCATGGGTTAGTGGTTTTGGGCCAGAGTCAGGAACTAACAAATGCAAGAAAGCAGTGTTAGTCACCAGGGGGTTCCCAAAGCCCTTCTGTCTGGCTCTCAAATCCACATCTCGAGGACTTTAAATCTCTATGCTGCATCACAGCTCTATAGAAAGAGCTGTAAGTTCATCCACTGCCAGCCACTGCTTTACCAGGGCTCAGAGGGGATCTTCACTCCATCTAGGGATGCCCCTCCTTCCTGATTGAGCTCAATGATGCTGGCTCTTGCTCTCCACTTTGGACTCCTGTACTGCTACCAACCAGTTCTGCCAGCTAGCCTGTCCTTCACTCAGAAGCCTTTCTGGACCTAGCTGCACCTTCTGCAGCCTCCTGGACCAATCAGGATCCACTGCCTTCTGTCTGGCTCTCAAATCCACATCCTGAAGACTTTAAATTCCCATGCTGCATCACAGCTCTTCAGAAAGAGCTGTAACTTCACTCACTGCTGGCCACTGCTCAGAGGGGATCAAAACTCCTTGCCTCTCCTTCCTAATTGAGCTCCATGCCAGCAGCCCTGCTCTGTATTTCTGACTTCTGCACAGCTACCAGCCATTTCTGCCATCTAGCCTGTTCTCCAGTCAGAAACCTTCCTCAACCTAGCCATACCTCCTGCAGCCTCCCAGACCAATCAGGAGCTGCCACCTTCAGTCTGGCTCTTGAATCCACATTCCTTTAATCCCCACAATCTCAAGTGGCCTGTCCATGCTGCAGCCCCCACATTAAGGACTGAGCACAAAGGACATCAACTGGAGTCTGCCCAGAGTCAGCCCGAAACAGATGGCACTAGGGGAAGTCATGCTGCTGGAATTAATCCAAGTGACACTGTGAGGACTATGATACCCCTTCTATGACAGAGTTGCTTTACTACTGAGCTTTCATTTTGCTAAACTTGGCCTGCACAATTGTAGGGTATACTACCTATATAGCCTATTTGTCTGCTGCTGCTTGCTACCAAGTAAAAGACTGCTACCGAGACTGTAAGACTTCCTACCTGCTTTTTGGGACTGAAGGGTTCCATACTTGCTTTTTGCTGTGTAAACTGTTTTTGCTAAATTTTAAAGTAACCCAGTAACTTCCGATCTAGAACCTATAGTTCAAAGCTGTGCTATCTACTTTTGCTGTGTACACTGCTTTTGCTAAATTTTAAGGTAACCCAGTAACTATCAAAATAAGTATACCTAGGGCCGGATATTCAAAAGGGTTGCACCATGCGCAATAGGGTTGCACATGTGCAAGTCCGAAAATGCACCATTCTGCCATATTCAGCGGGAAGCAGTTGCGCCACCGAAAACATGCTGAGCAACAGCGCAATGGAAATGAATGCATGCGCAACCGAAGGGGGTGGATCCATGCATAAAAAACGCAATGCGATATTTAAAGGCTTGCGTAATGCACAACAGCGGATCAGCCAGAAGGTGCGCCACGGTGGAAATGAGCCAAAATAAAAAGGCTCAAGGAAGAGGCGCAAGAACGCTACAGGGAAGCCACATGAGGCAGGGAGACAGACAAGGTGACAGTGGCAAACAGTGCAGGCCAGGGAGTGTACAGGAGAGAAGAGGGACAAGGGAGGGTGTGTGGGCCACAGACTGCAGAGGCCAGTAGGTGTACCTGGTGCAGTGGAGGTAGCAGTCTGGACAGCAGGGGTAACAGAGCAACAACAGCTGGGGGGAACACAAGCCAGGGACATGGACAGTGCCAGCTTCCTCATGGAAGCTGTAATGAGGGGGGTGAGAAGGCATGCTGCAGGGGGACGTGGCCGGGGAAGGGCCCGTCGGCGGTACGCCCCCATCAGGCAGTACTGTGCCCGCGTCAGCTTTGAGCTGTACACAGATGTAGAGATTGTGGGCTGGTACCACCTGAACAGGGCAATAATGAGGTGGCTCTGTGAGCTGTGCGGTGATGTGATGCAGGCACCCTCACGACAGAGTCACGCTCTGTCAGTGGAGACAAAGGTAACAGCCTGCATGTGCCTGCTCACCACGGGTACCTTCCAAAGGCCGACAGAGGTCACCACAGGCATAACACAGTTGGCCACATCACGCATCCTCACCCAATTCCTCAGTGCACTGCTGCCACATGCTGCGGAGTACATCCATTTCCCCAGCACCGTGGCAGAGTGTACAGCAAACATGCAGGAGTTCCACAGGGCAGCACGTATGCCTGGTGTGCTAGGGATGATAGACTGCACCCATGTGGCTATTCGAATGCCACCTGGCCCCAATGGGGCAGCATACCGAAACCGGAAGGGTTTCTCGAGTGTCAACTGCCAGGTGGTGTGTGATGCCAGTGGGTGCATCATCAATGTCTGTGCCACACACCCTGGCGGAGCACATGATGCCTTCATATGGTACCAATCTGCACTGTGCCATCGATTCGAGAGTGGGGACATCCCCACAGGACATCTAGTGGGTGAGTATGCATTTAGGAATTGCAAAGTTGGGGCAAGGGTGGGAAAGCCACAGGTGCCATGGTAGTGGCACACAGGGATATGGGCAATATGGACCTGAACATGATACTGATCTCCACTATCTCCACACTGGTGACAATGGATACTCACTCCGTCCCTGGCTGCTCACACCCTACCGGCGCTCCATGACCCCATCGCAGCAATGCTATAATGAGGCACATGCCACCACACGCAACATCATCGAGCGGGTGTTTGGGATGCTTAAGGCATGCTTCCGATGCCTAGACACCTCCGGCGGTGCCCTATAGTACAGCCCCTCAAAGGCTTGTGGGATATTCCTGGCCTGTTGTATCCTGCACAACATGGCCAAAGACTGTGGGATAGCCGTACAGGTCGAGGAGGGGGACAGCGATGGGGACGCCGGTGACACTGGTGATGATGGGGATGAGCAGCCCCCCCGTGGACGGTGGGACCCCCGACTGATCCGGCAGGCCCAGCTGCACTGGGACACCATCACGGAGGAGCATTTTGCATGACACAGGTAAGTCAAGGGGCCATGTGCAACCAACACTGTCTAGGCGCAACCCACAGGCACACAGGGTAACACACCAGGGGTGCATAACGGCAAGGGGAGTGGAAGGGTCCAGGCGCACAAACACACCATCAGGGAGGGGTGAATAGTCATATGGGCACGCACACACACACACACACACACACACACACACACACACACACCAGGCACAAAGCATACATGGGCAGGTGCACAGCAGAGCAGGAACAGACATGGCAAACACACGGATCAACAGACCACCCCCACCACCTGTACTGTCAAAGTACGTGTGTCAGATGCTGGGCACCCTTGCACCTTGGTGTACAGTACAATGCAGGCATCATCATGCACACGCACCTGTGGACAGCAGTCGGGTGGGTGTGCAGGTGGTCCGTGTGTCGGCCTGTTGGGCAGGGCACCCACCAATGCACTGCCCACCATGACACACATTGCACACAGGGCAGCATCAGACAGGGCCCGCACTGGGATACAGGTCACTCAGGTGGCACTGTGCCACGGCCACCTCGAATGCGTGGGCGGCCCTGCCGTGACCCAGCAGCACTGGCAGGCTGATCATGGGCCACATGGGGTGGCACCGATGGACCACCAAGGGTCCCACTGCGCGATCGCGACCTTGTCCGCACAGGGGTGTGCAGCATGCCGAACATACCTGCACCAGGTGTGCTCGGGATGCCCACAGCAGAACCTGGCATCGACAGGCTGGGTGTCGCATGATGCCGGGAATGGGGAGTGGAGAGTGTACTGTGTGGGGTGTGCGGTACAGGGTCACCTGACTGTGTGCCCAATGTGGCCACGACAGAGACCACTGCCTGGGTCAGCCTGTCAATGGTGGCGGTCACATCCATCCGCATTCTGACCATCTCTGCAAGGATCAATGCATTGTCCTTGCTGTACCACTCCACAGCCACGCACAGTGCCTCCACAGACGTTGCAACCCACATCTGCTGCTGTACTGATGCCCACAGCAGGTGGGTGTGCTCACCACATGGGTCCTGTACAACATCAGCATTCTGTCCCCCAGGGTATGGAAGGTCCTGCTGCTCAACACCCCTTGAGGGTGGGCACTGTTCACCAGGACCAGGTGTGGGCAAGTCAACAGGCAGTGTGCATGTGCCATCACTGGACCCTGTACCCCCAGACCTGGTGGGTGACTGCTGCTGCTGCCCATCCAACTGCTGTGCCCCAGGGACCACTCGTTCCACTGCTGTGGCCGCAACAGTGCCAGAGACCTGCACAGCCACCGGTGCTGCCCCCCCTGGTGCTGACAGGCACAGCCTGGGACTGTGCTGATGTGCTGGCACACACGTTGGACCAGCTAGGTCCAGGGGCACGTGCTGACCTGCTGTGTGTCCGTTATGAGACACACACGAGTCACTGCCCATTGCAGTCCTTGCATCATCAATGGTGCAGGTTCATGCAACAGCCACAGTCACAGCATGCTGGCATGCTTGCATGCCAAACTGCTGAGACACAGGCTGTGCACCCCCCACACCTGACTCACCGACAACAGAGGTGGCAGCCAGGCATGCATGCTGGTGCAGTGCATGCCGGCTGGCAGAAGAGGTGGATGGACCCTCCACCAACTCTGGCAGGTCTTCCACACTGCATGGTCCCACCACCACCGTCCCCTGCAGATGAACAGGATCTGTAACAGAATGTGAGAACATGTTAGTGCATGTGATCAACTTCCCCCCCCAACACCACCACCATGTCATACCGTGCAGTGATGGGCTTCCACCTGTCTGGAATCCACCTCCTGGTATGCCCTCTATAGCACTACGCTGCATTGATGCAGCCAGACGGTCCTCCACCGGGGTCAGCTCCGCCACCTCTGGCTGGCCCCCGCCTGTGGCAGCGCGAGCTGCCCTGAGGGCTGCCACCTTCTCTTTGACCCTTCTCCGGTCTTTCCCCATCTTTTTTTTGCATTCCTGCACGGAGCGCTGGTGGCTTCCATGCAGGTTTACCGCAAGGGCTACCCCCTCCCATGCAGCAGCACAGGCCTGAGGGGTGCCCCGCCGTCCACTCAGTAGTGGCTCCTCTTCCAGGTAGGCCTGGATGAGTGCCTCTGTCTCTGACTTGGTAAAGTTGGGCCTCCTCTTTCGCCCACCATCTTCATCCTCACCTGGTCCTTGCTCGGTCATGTCGGTCTGTATGGGTGGAAGTGGACACCTGTCACTGTGCAGTCTACAGCATTATCCCATGACCATTGCCAAGAACATCACACAGCATGCAACTCACCTCTCCCCTGCAGTAACCAAATCTGGCCAGCGCAGTCCACTGTCGCATATTTATAGTGCAATGCATGCAAATTAGGAGTGGCGCAACTGTAATGAGATGCAAATCGCGCCACTGCGCCTTTGAATGGCTGATCAGATGATTTGCATGTGTCGGCTGAATATTGCGCTGTTGCGCTTTGCGCAATACGGTTGAGCCGGCTAAGCAAATGGTGCATTTCTGTGACTGCGTAGTACACCGCATTGCGCATGCCCAGGTAGCTTACGCAGGCGTCTGCCTCGCTGATGACGTGCTGTGCATGATCAGCAATTCAGGACACGGCCACCATTGTGCCAGTGGTGCTACAGCGCTGGTCACCAAATGGTGCTGTGGCACAACTGCGCAATAGTCCACTGTGGCAGTGGCACGCAGGTGACCGATCGCGCAGGACATGTAGACATCCGATGGTGCTGTGCGTGGCCTTGCGCCACTGACCCATGACCTTGTGTCCGACCTTTGCCCCCCTGGCGCTGTACATCTGGCATGTGTACGGCTCTATCGTGCTGTTCGGTGACAGCTCGATGTGGACCGAGGGCGCTGTACAAACAGCACGATAGGGACTCATGGAGTTGTATTGAGCAACATTTCAACGTGGAGTTGCCGCGCTGCGGAGAGCCATATTGCCACTGTACATCTGTAGAATGGCACGCAGGAGAGCTCCACAATGGGGGGCCTTGGAGCTGGCAAACCTAGTGGCTGTGGTGGAGCCTCACCATGGGACACTGTTTGGGGGAGTGCCCTGCAGATGGCACGCACCCATGTGTGGCAGCAGGTGGCCACTGCCCTAGAGCAGGCCATTGGGCAGAGGAGGACTCCTGAGCAGTGCAGGCACTGCTATAGTGACCTGCAAAGGAGGGAGCGTGCTCTGCTGGAGCGCCTCAGGTCTCGTGCCAGGAGGGGCATTGTGCCTAGGCCAGGTGGGTGTGCTGTGTATGCACCGGTATTGTCCGCATGGGTGACACTGTGTAATGCGACCTTCGCATGGGGGTGGGTTGAGCTATGGTTTGCTGTGAAGGTGTTTGCATGTGTGTGCTGTTTGGGTCTGATTGTGTGGGCAGGCGCACTCAATGGGGCAAGGGACTGTCTGCTTTGGGGTCTCACTGATGTGTTTCTCTTCATTTGTCTCCCACAGGCATGGAGGAGTGGAGGCAGGCCCAGGCTGAGGCATGGGATGGCGGTGCAGGTGTGGCTGGCAGAGGTGGTGTGCCATAGCCGCAGCAGCAGCAGCAGCCACCACAGCCGCAGCAGCAGCCGCAGCAGCACCAGCAGCAGTAGCTTGATGAGGGTGAATGTCATTACATCATGGATGCTATTGCATGCTGGGGGAGGCACGGCCAACGTCCATGGACAACACTACCATGCACGCAACATGTGACAGTCATCGCTGTCCAGTGGCACTGCATGTGTGTGTGTGTGCGTCACTGGTGGTCCATGCATGCACTGGGCACATGGCTGTGGCACTAGCATCCCACCACGTAGCCATGTCACTGGGCAGCCTTGGTTGTGCTGTGATGGACATGGGCGGTGTGTGTGTGTGCAGTGGTACACATGGCTGTTGATGCCTGGTTGGGCATGTCTTGTGCACGGTCACTGTGGGTGGATGCAGTCCATCACAGGAGCGGGGCACTTGACTGTATGCCATGCATGATGGGTGGGATTCAGGGATGTGGACAGTCACAGCCATTGACTCTGATCCCTTGTCCTAGGTATCCAGATCCTGTGACAGATCGAGCGAGCAATGCGGAGGCTCACACAGGTGGCCATGGATTCCCACGCCATCCTTCTAGACATGCAGTGGCATGGGATGCGGCGCCGGAGGAGGCCCCGGACTCAGCACCAGGTGGAAGGAGGGCAGGCTGCCAGGCGGTAGCTGCCCATCACCACACCCCACCTTCCCTCTCTCGGTTGTTCACCCCTGCCTCTTACCCACCCCTACCTTATACCCATACCCTCACCCCTGCTTGTATATATGTACATAGTTGCTTTGTTGTTGTTGTTGTTATTCTTCTTCATTACATTTATATTTTGACATGAATACTGTGGTGGTCTCTGATTTGCAGCTGGCTATAGGTGCTCAGTTGCAGTGGTGTGCATGGCATCTGGGGTGGTATGGTCATGGGTATGTGTGTGCGTGTGTGTGGGGTGGTGTCTCTGGTGTGGGTGTGGCTTCCAGTCAGTATTGCCGTGTGCTGCCACCCACTGCTGGGTGCTCATGGTGGGTTTGGCTTGTATAGTTCTGTGGTTCACGAGGTTGCAATGTGCTGGGGGGGGCTGTGGATTCCTGCAGTGCTGGTCACTGCACATGGGTGGTGTCTTGGGATCACAGTGCTGGGTGTGCTGTGCACACGGGGGGGGCTGCTGGACACTGGGGTGGTCCACCCCCTTTGTGTGGCAGTCTCAGCTTGCCAGTGGGTGTGCTGCAGTAACACGGCCGGGATGTGCTTTCTTTGCTTGTCCCCATGGTCCGGTGGCTGTTCCATCCCTCCCCCAGTTATGCTGTGCTTGGAGTGTGGGGGTACATTGTTGGTTTTGCTGTGTGTCCCTGTGCCCATCTGTGGCATGGGTGGTGGGCCCCTGCCTACCTCCCTGGTTGTGCAGTTCCATTGCTCTGCTGCTTGGGGTCTCTTTGCTTGCGCTATGGCGCCTCTGAACTGCTCAGCTGGGCTGCCTTTGTTGCGCTATGGCGCATCATCTCTGCTCAGCTTCCTCTTCCTGGTTGCGTTATGGCGCAGGTTGTGCGATATTCAGACGTTGGCTGGTTGCGCAATTTGTCTTGCTCCATGTTTGAATAGCGCGTGTATTGCGCATGTGCGCAATTGACTTGCGCTTGCTCCTGCTGTTGCGCAATTTTTGGGTGCAGTTTGAATATCCGGCCCCTATAGTTCAATTCAGCATCTAACTAATCATTTTGCAGCTTACCAGTTGTGTTGCCAAATTGAGTTATAAATTATATATTGATTCTGTTAATAGCTAAGTATCACATTTAAATTGTTTGTTACTCCTTCTTCTAGAATTTGCAAATCTTCTTCTACAAATAGATAGGTTAACATAAGAAGTACTCTAGCAACACTCTGTCTAGGTGGAGTCTTATTCTTTGGTTCATTATAAGGATGGGGTACAGTGGGGAGATAGCTGTGGCATATGTAGGACACTCTTCTCCAGATGCTCTGGAGCTAGGGGAACTGTCACACCTGCAGAATCTTTGCGGCACTCCAAACTCAGATGGCAGCAGCAAGCGATGATATATCTCTGCTGTATTGTCAGCTCAGCTGGAGCCAGCACACTGCAACCCTACTCCCCCCAGAGGCCCACTGGTCTAGGGGGTGGAGTATGGTGGGGAGAGGGAAGAGAGCCAGGGCTAGCCACTGGGAGGTTGTCAGCATCAATCCATCCAGATGGCAAATTTCTTTGCACCCCTGGAGGAGCATCAGTTACCTGACTCCACTGGGTTGGACATCGAATCATTTAATGGAAAGGGGAAGGACAACTTGATGGCACCTGGCGGGGGGAACAGGAAGAAATCAGTTAGGAGAGTCTTGGTGGTCAGAGATTCAAGGGTCAGAGAGGTTGAAAGAGTAGTGGCAGGAGGGTTGGATGGGAGGAGGTGGATGGTCATGTGCCTCCCTGGGGCAACAGCCATCTGGGCTATAGATAGGACAGGGAGGACGGTGGAGGTGGAGGGGGGAGTTGAGGGTGTTGGTACACTTGTGTACCAATGATCTGGCTAACAAGACTGTGGAGATGGTTAAGCAGAATTTTAATAGTCTGGCAGACAGATCAAGGGCCACACTCAGTCTCTCTGGCCTTCTCCGAGGTCCTAGTTGTGTGGGGCAGATGGAGGAGTGATGAAAGAGTAAGGAACAAGTGGAGAAAGCATAAGGAAGGAGGTAATAGAGGAGTTTAATGGGTGCATGAGGGGTTGTGTCAGAAAAAGAGGTACCACTTTGTGGGGCACTTGGAGACTTCTGGTACAGGAGGCTTTTCAAGGGTGAATGGCCTTCACTTGACTAAAGAGGGGGCTTATGCGATGGGGTAGAAGTTTGACATCTTTATCGGACAGTTTAACTGATGGTAGGGGAGACTGAGTCTAGGGGAACTAAGGTGGTAGGACAGAGAAAGGGGAACCTAGCTAGTACTCCCCCAAACCTTGGCACTTGTAGAAACACAGCGGGTAAAAATGGGGTAGAGATCTGAACTGGGCTGGGAGAAGGGATCAAAGGGGGGTCCATAGAGTCCATATACAACAAGAAGGAAAGGGGATGAGGGAGAAAAAAACAACAAAGGACAAGTAAATAGCCACAGGGGTCAAGACCTAGATGGAAGGGGGATAGCCTCAATGCCAGGAGTCTAGGTAATAAAATCAGTGAGCTCCAGGTGATGATGGCAGACCCTGAGGTAGACCTTGTAGCCATCACTGAGGCATGGACCTCAGAAAATAGCATCTGGGACCTGGCAGTCCCAGGCTACACCATGTTTAGGGAGGACAGAGTAAAAGGTAAATGGGGAGACATAGCCCTTTATGTCAGGGATGGCATTGAGGCAGTGGAGGATGGACACATCAGGGGATGTAATGGGGAGACAAAGTCACTGTTGGCGCAGCTCACAGCAGCCTCAGACAAGAAAATCTGGATGGGTTGATCTATAGACTGCCAGGACATAGAGGAGAGGAATATGGATCTTGGGGAAGAATGAGTCAAGGGAGTGGTAAAAGGAAAAATGGTGGGTGACATGAACCTGCCAGAAACTGACTGCAAGATTCCAGTTGCCAGGAGCACCAGAAGTCAGACCTTGCTGGCCATAGTGCAGGACTGTATGCTGGTGAAGCTAGTTGGAGAACCCACCAGTCAGGCTGCCATCCTCGATGTGGTGCTCACCAACTCGGAGGTGGTAGGAGCAGTGCGGGTAGGGGAGTCACTAGGGAACAGCAACCATAACTCTATATGGTTTGAGCTAGCCATGGGGACCACAGTCAAAAGCTAAGTCATCGATTTTAGAAGGGCAGAATTCAACACGATGAAGGAGTTGGCTCGGGACAAGTTAGTCAGGGTAGACAGCATATGAGCAATGGAGAAGAGATGGAATGCAATAAAGGGGGCCATTCTCGAGGCATCAAAGATATGCCTAAAGACTAACCAAGAGAAACAGGTACAAGCAACCAATGTGGTTCACGGAAATGGTCAGAGTAGCAGAGAGAGCAAGAAAAGGACCTCATAAAGTACAAAGAAATCAATGGGAGGAAGAATGGGAAGAATACCAACTAAAACTAGAGAAGCTAGGACAGTTAAAGAACATACGAACATACGAAAGAAGCCAGAAGATACAGGCCTTATGGTCTATCAAGTCTGCTCAAGTGTGCAGCTCTCAGTGTTGAGTACTGATGCTGCCCCCCAACCCCCTCTCCCCCTTCCTCACTGATTACACTGTCTGAGTTACCCCCATCCTTCCCACCCTTCCCTATTTTGATTCTGCCCTTTACCTTGTCCCACCACTTCTTAAATCTCCTCACTGATGTTTGCGAAATCAGTTTCTCAGGCAATGCATTCCATGCCATCACCACCCTCTCTGTGAGAAAGTGCCTCTTCATCTCTCTTCTGAACCTCTCTCCATCCAATTTCAGTCTGGGTCTTCTTGTGATCCCTTTCTTCCTAAACTTAAACAGGCCCTCGGGTCTAACCTTATTTATGCCCTTCAAGTACTTGAAGGTCTCTATCATATCACCCCTGTCCCTTCTGTCCTCCAGGGAGTACATATTGAGTGCCCGTATCCTATCTTCGTAGGGCTTTTCCCTCATCCTGCTTAACATCTTGGTCACCCTCCTCTGTACCACCTCCAACAGTTTGAGGTGATTCCCCTTGCTCTGCACCCCAGAATCCTGTTGACCTTTGTTGCTACTTTCCTACATTGTGCAGAATGATTCATATGACCTGTGACCAGCACACCCAGATCTTTTTCCTCGAAGGATATCGATAGCTGCTCTCCCGCAAGTTGGTAACTGTACCCAGGCTTCCTGTTTCTGAAGTGCATAATCCTGCACTTCTTGGCATTGAAACCCAGCTGCCAAGTGCATGACCATCTCTCCAATGCTTCTAAGTCCTTCTGCAGTACACCACCACCCTCCACTGCTTCCAGTTTGGTGTCATTGGCAAAAAGGCTTATCCGACACTGAACGCTGACTGCCATATCCACTACGTAGATGATAAAAAGCACCAGTCCCAGCATGGAGCCCTGCAGGACCCAACTGATGACTGCCCGTGGTGATGAGTGCTCCCCCCATACTACGACCCACTGCTGCCTGTTTTACAACCAGCTCCCAATCAATCTGACCAACTTTCCCCCCACCCCCAGGTTCTTCAACTTACCTATCAGCCTCCTGTGAGGCACAGAGTCAAAGGCCTTGCCGAAGTCCAAATACCATCAACCGCCTTGCCTTCATCCAGAGCCCTAGTCACCCAGTCATAAAAGTCCACCAGGTTGGTCTGACAAGACCTTCCTTGGGTGAACCCGTGCTGCTGATCATCAAGGAGACCATTCTCCTCCAAGAATGCCTCTATCCTTTCCTTTAGGATAGTCTCCATTAGTTTTCCCAAATTGATGTGAGGCTGACTGGCCTGTAGTTTTCTGGATCATCCCAAGAGCCACTTTTGTGAAGGGGCACCATATGTGCCATCCTCCAATCCAGGGGCACACATCCTGATAGAAGGGGTTGTGTTGAATACATCTGTCAGAGGCGCCTCCAGGACATTTGCGAGTTCCTTCAGCACCCTTGGGTGTATCATGTCTGGCCCTGGTGCTTTATCTGTCCATAGAGACCTTAGGCCCTCTAGCACCCTCTGTACTGGGATCACCTCGTCTACCAACCTATCACCCCTGCCTTTCCCTAGGCTGTCCTGCCCCTGTAGGGTAGGCCCATCCTACTCTCTTGTAAATACTGCACAGAAGTATTCAATACCTGTGCCTGTTCAGCCCCCTTTTCCACTCATCCCCCTTCCATCTTAATTCTAGAGATCTGCTCCCTGCCTTTCCTTTTCTCCCTGATGTAGCTGAAGAACCCTTTTTTAATTCCTTGAGCAAGTCTTCACTCCTTCGTGGCCTTGGCTGCTCTTACCACCCTGGTCACATCCCTGGAACTCCTGATGTAATCCTCCTTATCTGCTACTTTGCAGGTCCTCTTATAGGTCTTAAAGGCTGCCCTTTTTTCCCTTATCTTTGCTTGTACTTCCTTGGTCCACCAGCTCGGTTTATTGGACCTAGCCTTCTTACTCCTCCACTCAGTGCAGGAGTTTGTGGCCTCCGCCAGCCCCTGTTTTATGATGTCCCATTTCTGGGTGGTGTCCATGTCTGGACCTATGGTGACCACATGCCTCCCCAGTACTGCAGTCATTTTACTGAAGTTGGCCCTATTAAAGTCTATGACCTTGGTGTTGGTACGTGTCTCCTTTCTGCCCAGTTCGAGGGAGAACCATATTGTACTATGGTCACTCCCTGCTATGGGGTCCTCCACCCTCACCTCCCGTACCTGATCACCATCTGACAAAACAAGGTCTAAGATGTTGCCTTCTCTTGTTGTTTCTCTTACATGCTGTGTTGGAAATGCATCCTGGAGTGCATCAGGGATGACTTGATCCCTGCTGCTACCTGAGGTGATGGTGGCCAAATATACCCCTGGTAGGTTGAGGTCACTGACCACCACTGTGCTTCCCCATTGCAATTCTGCTGTATAACCCCAACCAGTTCCCTGTCCTTCTCCTCCATCTGGGACGGTGGTCTGTACACCACCCCTAGCCTGGCCCTCTTGTTTTTGCCTTGCGTATACTGACCCACAAGGATTCCATATTCCCCTCACTACCTTCCTTCCTATTGCACTCTATCCCCTCCCTTTTATGAACAGCAACCCATCTTCCCTTGCCACTTTCCCTGACCCACTTACACAACCAAAAGCCCGGTATTATTAAGTTCCATTCCCTGTTTTGATTTGCCCACATTTCCATGATGGCAGCAATGTCCCCCCTTCTGCCAACAGTGCTTGGAGCTCTGGCATCTTGTTGCCCAGGCTCTTCGCATTCATGGAGACTACCACACATCATATCCCTTGATCCCCACCAGCTTTAACCTTTTCCCCATACCTTCCCCCTCTACGAGCCTCCCAGTGACCAATATTACTATCTGGAGGGGAGGCAAAGAAGCTGAGGTAGACACTTACCTGTATATTGTTCAAGAGGTTAAACATGGTGAGAAAAAAATTCTTCAGGTATATTGTGGGAAAAGTAAGAAAGGTGGGAATCGTTTGGCTAGTGGTTGTAGGTAGGGTAATAGAGGAGGCAGGCAAAAGGCAGCCCTCCTAAATGACTACTTTTGCTCGGTCTTCACCAGGGACGACAGTGGGCCCTTACCAGTGAGTGGCATCAAGGCAGCCACTAAAGGGGTCCCAGAAATGAGACAGTCAGTATTCACCAGTGAAAGGGTCCAGAAAGATCTAGCAGCCCTAAGATAGATAAGGCCCAGGGAACAGATGGAATGTATCTGAGGGTACTCAGAGAACTGGCAATGGAACTGAGCAAACCTCTGGTAGGGTATTCAATAGCTTGCTACACTCAGGGGTAGTTCTGATGGACTGGAGGGTGGTAGACATGGTTCCACTCCACAAGGGGGGAAGGGGGACATGGAGCGAGCAGGGAACTACAGATCTGTCAGTCTTACCTCAGTTGAAACTGAAAGAGTCACTAGTCAAGGAGGACCTTGAGGATTACCTGGAGAGCAGTGGCCTCCAGGATAGTAAGTAGCATGAGTTTATGGCAGGGAGGTCTTGTCAGACTAACCTAACAGTTTTCTTCCACTGGGTGACGAAGACACTGGATGGGGGCCATGCCGTGGATCTGTGCTATTTTGATTTCAGCAAAGCTTTTGACTCAGTGCCTCATAGGTGATTTCTGAAAAAGGTGGAGGAGCTGGGGTGACATGGGACATAGTAAGGTGGGTAGGAAATTGGCTGAGGTGGAGGCAGCAAAGGGTCATGGTAAATGCGGTCAAACCAAAAGAAAGGGAGGTCACAAGTATGGTGCCACAGGGATCTGTCCTGGACCCGGTCCTCTTCAATATGCTCATCAATGATGCTGAAAAAGGAATCCAGGGCATGTTGTATCTTTTCACAGATGACACAAGAGAGGGTGGCCAGCAACAAGGGAATTAGGGAGATGCAGAGTGACCTGCATAGACTGGAGAGGTTGTCTAAAGTCCGGCAGCTGAAATTCAATGCCAAATAGTGCAAAGTGATGCGCCTAGGGAGCAAGAACCACAGGATGGAGTACTGGATGGGAGGGGTTAAGCTGAGCACTGTGACTGAAGAAAGGGACTTAGGAGTCATCATTAGCAACACCCTCAAACAATCATGTCAATGCAATAAGGCCATTAGTAAGGCAACTAGGATGTTGGGAGGTATTAAGAGGGGTATAGGCAGTGGAACGAAAGAGGTAATATTGTTACTTTATAGGTCAGTGGTAAGGCTGTACCTGGAGTACTGCACCCAGTTCTGGAGTCCTCACCTTGGGAAGGATAAGAACATGCTAGAGGCGGTGCAAAGAAGGGTGACTAGGATGATACATGGCTTGCAGGGCAGATCTTACAAACAGCAGCTAAAGGTGCTAAACATGTACTGACTTGAGACCAGATGGGAGAGGGGTGATATGACAGAGACTTTCAAATTCCTAAGAGGAATAAATAAGGTCAACTGCAAGGAGTTATTTAGCATAAGTACAAATCCGAGGTCATGGGGTTATGAGTGGAAACTGAAAGGGGGAAGGTCTAAGAGGAAGTTGAAGAATTATTACTTTATTGAGAGGGTGGTAGAACCTTGGCACAGTCTGTTAGCTGAGGTGGTAGGAGTCAAAACTATAAATGGCTTCAAGCACAGCTGCAACAGAGTGAAGGCTCTTGTGGATACTCAGGGTAATAGTAGCAGGATGGAGATGGGGGTTTCCAATTTTTTTAGGACTGCAACAAATAATTTTTCTTTTGTTAACATTTATTACTAGTTTACTTAGTATAAGCCAGTCCTGGACTCTAATAAAATCCTCTTGAAGTGGTTTCACAAAAGCAGGAACAAATATGGCCCTCTTTGCCAGATCTGCATCGTCAGCATAAACAATGACCCTGCAATCCTGGCAAACAGAGAGCCGCCCATTAAGAAAAAGACTAAATAGTAATGGTCCCAATATGGACCCTTGTGGGACTCCTATACTAACAGGTCTAAATGTGGACATAATATCGCCTAGTTCTATTGGTCAAATAATCTTTTCTTTTTGCTATTCTTTTTCTCCCTATGCACTGGCCAGCTCCCATCCTCTGGTCTCCCCTGCCCTGTCACCACAGTATCCTCCATGATTTACCTCTGTCTGGCTTGTTCCCCAGGGCTTATTCCCCTGGAGGAGTTGGCAAGGTCCTCCAAACCCCACTGGAGACAGGATCTGCTTAGCTCTGACTTTGTCACCTGGCCAGCTGGGTGCAGGACTGTGGGAAACCAGTGTCATCCTACCGGTCGGTGCTGTGTTTTCCTACTTTCTTTGCTCCCTCAGGAGGTGCAGATGTACAATGCCATCATGACACAGGCCACACACTCCCACATGACATGCATCAATGGCCACCAACCTCCCATGCATCTTGATGGCCTGGTGTGCCCAACCCATGGTCTCCACCAGGTGTCAGGTGAGCACCAGGATCCGTGTCCCCCACCCCTGAGAGCAGTCCCATGGATGCTCGATCCTCCTCTCCCAGGTTGGCCATTTGACTCCCAAGCTCAATGCTGAACCCAGATTGTCCTTGGATTTTGGGAGCAGGACTGAGATTGGTCTATAGTTACTTGTAACTATGACAACCCCATTTATGCACTGGGACTACTCTTGCTTGCTTCCAAAATTCATGGACTTCTTGTGTACACAGGGAGAGATTAAATAGTTTCATTATAGGGACCACCACTTCACTGACAGCCAGTTTCAACAATTTAATATCCAATCCATCACTACTCCTTCTAGTTTTAAAATTCTTCATAGAAATATAGAATTTTATGGCAGATAAGGAATGTTGGGCCCCAGACTGCCCATTTTCCCTACCTGTTTCATATACCACAGATCCTAAATGAGCTGTGGCTTACCCTCTCTGTCTTATCACTATAGTTTCTTTATGTTTGCCCTATGGATTTTTGAATTCCCCTACCGTTTTGCCTCCACAACCTCTGCTGAGAGACTGTTCCATGGATCCACCATCCTTTCCATGAAAAAATACTTTCTCACGTTACCCCTGAGTCTGCCCCCCTCTATTCTCATATCATGGCCCATTGTTCTTGAACATCTTCTTTTATGAAAGATGCTACCCTCTTGTACCTTATTTATACCCTTGAGGTATTTGAAAGTATCTATCGTATCCCCTCTCTCCTCTCTTCCAGGGAATACATATTGAGATCCTGTAGTCTCTCCTCATATGACTTCTGGTGCAGCCCCTGTACCATTTTTGTTGCCCTTCTCTGAACTGCTTCTGCTTTGTCCATGTCCTTCCAGAGATGCAGCCTCCAAAACTGGATACAGTACTCTGGATGAGGTCTCACCAATGTTCTATACAGTAGTATCACCATCTCCTTCCTTCTGCTGGAGATACACCTCTCTACATACCCTAGCATTCCACCTGGCTCTCCTCGCAGCCTTCTCATATTGTTTGGTAACCTTCAGGTCATCAGATATGATTACTCCCAGGTCCCTTTCCTGTGTAGTGGCTGTCAGTACCTCCTACCCTCCTGTAGTCCTCCCCTGCATTTCTGTGTTCCAAGTGGATGATCCTGCACTTCTTAGCATTGAATCTTAGCTGCAACACCATTGACCACTCCTCAAGCTTGCTTAGGTCCCTCCTCATTTTCTCTGCCCCTCCTGGAGTGTCAACCCTGTTGCAGATCTTTATGTCATCTGCAAAGAGACATACTTTCCCTTCCCTTCTAGTCCTTTTGCAATGTCACTTATGAAGACATTAGAGAGGATTGGTCCAAGCACTGACCCTGTGGGACCCTGCTGGTCACCCCCCCCCATCAGATTGAACTCTATTCACCACCACCCTCTGTCTTATCGCTCAGCCAATTTTTGACCCACTTTACCACCCTGGCACCCACTCCCAGGCTGTCCAGCTTGTTTACAAGCCTTCTGTGTGGAATGGTGTCAAAGGCATTGCTGAAATCCAGGCAGCTCACATGCACTACCCCTTCCTGATCCACCTCCCATGTCACCCATTCAAAGAAATCTATCAGATTTGTTTGACAAGATCTTCCTGCTGTGAATCCACACTGCCTCTGATCCTGTGCTCTGCTGGATTGCAGATATATCACAAACCTTTCTTTTAGCAGTGATTCCATTAGTTTCCCCACCACCAAGGTCAGGCTGACTGGTCTATAACTGCCCGCTTCCTCCCTGCTCCCACTTTTGTGGAGAGGGACTGCATTTGCCCTCCTCCAGTCCTTTGGTATCACACCTGTTTCCAGTGAACTGTTGAACAGGGCTGTCAGTGGTGCTGCCAGCACCTCCCTAAGTTCTCTTAATACTCTGGGATGTATCCCATCCAGCCCCATTGCCTAGTCCACTTTTAGATTAGCAAGTTTCTTTAGGACTTTCTCCTCCATAAATGGACTGGTGTCCACCTCCCTACCAGTGGTGTTTTGTCGCCCGTGGTCCCTCCCCTTCCTCTTTTTCTGTGAATACTTAACAGAAATACTTGTTCAGGATTTCTGCTTCTTCTTGGTCCACTTCTGTACACTTCCCTCCTTCCCTCTTTAGTCTCACAACCCCACCCTTAATCTTTTTCCTTTCACTAACATACCTGAAAAAGCTCTTGTCCCCTTTTGTTATTGCCTGGGCTATTTTTTCTTCTGTTTGTGCCTTTGCACTCCTGACTGCTTTCCCTGCCTCCTCTGTTTTTCCAGATGCAGTTCCCTGCCTTCTTCCCTCTGTGCATCCTTGTACCTCCTGAATGCCACCATTTTTGCCCTTACTTTCTCTGTCACTTCCTTTGAGAACCATCATGGTTTCTTCTTTCTCTTTGTTTTCCTTACTTGCCTAATGCAATGGCTTGTTGCCTCTGCTGTGGCTCCCTTAAGATTCTCCTATTGTTCCTCCACCCCCCTCTTTTCTCCTTCCCTGCCAGTGATTTCCTAAGACATTCCCCTATCTTTGCAAAGTTGGCCCGCGTGAAATCCAGTACCCTTGTTTTTGTGTGGTTTAACTCTTCTGCTGTTTTCACATTGAACCACACCATACTGTGATCACTTGGTCCCAGGTTGCTCCAAACTTTTACATTTGTAATTCTGTTGCTGTTGGTGAATACCAGGTCCAAAGTCACTCCTTCTCAGGTGGGCTCCATCACTAGCTGTCTAAGGCACTCCCCCTGCAGGGCGTCCAGATGTCTCTGCTCCTGGATGAGGCTGCCACCTGGTTGCTCCAATCCACATCCAGCAGAATAAAGTCTCCTACCAGCAGCACCTTCCCTTTAGCTGTCATTCTGTTGATGGCTTCTACAAATACCCTGTCCATCTCTTCCCCTTGTGTGGAAGGTCTGTAGATCATGCCAGTATGAATGGCTGTGCCATTTCCCATCTCCAGGGTGATCCATAGTGCCTCTGCCTCTCACTGCAGTCCTTGTACCTCAGTTGCCTTAATTCCTTCCCTGACATAGATAGCCATTTGTCTTCACTTTTTACCCATCCTGTCACTCCTGAATAAAGTGTAGCCTTGTATGGCAATATCCCAGTCATGGTTCTCTGTGAACCATGTCTCAGTAACAGCGGCAATGTCCAGGTCCACCTCAGCCATCTGGGCCACCAGATCTGGGATTTTGTTTCCCAGGCTGCAGGCATTTGTGCACATGGCTTTCCAATTTTTACTGCCTCCTCTCCTAATAACTCCCCTCCTATCCACATATCTTTCCTCCATACCCCTCTTGTTCTTACTTCCATTCTTAGTCCAATACAAGGTATTACCATAAAAAAATGGACTAGATTTTCCTGAGACTAGTACAGCACAACTGATCTGCAACACATTCTAAATTTAGTATTCATTTTATTTAGGTATTTAATGACTTCCTTCTTAGTAAGCTTTTTAAAATAATATTCCCTTTCCATATTCTTAACACCATCACCAGTTATAGACCTGTTTACAGTTGTATTATGTACATGCTGATGACATGTAAATGAAAAAATTGTTAAATTTAGTCACTACCCTACTTGTGTCCATCAGTAAGCCATCATTCTTTTACAGAGCTTTTGGTCCTACTTTCTTATCCCTCCCCAAAAGTTGATTAATTCTTGTCCACATACTGTGTGACCAGGTTTAGTCTGGTGAGACAGGTCTGGCAACAAGTCTCCACTCGAGAAGGCAGTACTGAAGTTACGAGGTGCTTATATGGGGGCAAGAGGCGTAAACCACACAGGAAAGTGGGATTTGTAGTCCTGTGGGAAGAGGTATTGGACTACAGCTTCCTGTGTCTCTGGCACCAGGGCTCTCATACTCAGTAGAACTATACTGTGGCATTTTTAGTGAACCTGTGGGTGACTGTATGCCCTTTTAAGGGCTTGGAAACACTCATACAAGGATTTTAACTGCACATTTGAGTGTTATTGTGTCAGCACTCGCAGCAGTGGTCATGTGATCCTGAAGACTTTTCCGGTTCATGTCAAAATAAATTTGAATGCCCAGTGCGAGCTGGGTGAGCACTGAATGGGTCGTGTGCATGGTCACTGCATGTGGAGATGCACGCTGAGACACACGCGTTCAGTGCATGTCAGGTGTGTCCGGCGAGAATGGCAGAACAAGGGTAGGAGACTCTGCTCGAAGCAAGGTAGTGATCCGACACCCCAAACTGCATTAAGGATAATAATACTGTGAGGTTAGCAAGTGGAGAGATTGGAAATAAATGTATCATATGTAGCCAATTTAGTATAATACCTAATATAGGATTTGAAGAGTTTACGTGTAATGGATGCATAGAAGTAACTGAACTCAGAACCTTGATAGGTGCAAAGGACAAAGAAATTGAGGCACTCAACTCAAAACTAGAAGTCTATCGTGATATGATTAATAAAACATTTGCAAGTAAAGGGGCAAGTGTAAAAAGAACTGGAGCACTTAGTGAAAGTGAAGATGAGGTAAAAGATGAATGGATTCTAATTGAAAGTAACTCAAAAGTAAAGAAACAGATGTAGAGCTTTAGGATCTATACCAGTAGAGGAAAATTGTTTTGCACCCTTACTACACTTAATGGATAGTATTGAAGTACAATCAAATGAACTACTGGAAAACACTGATGCACTTGAAGGAGTAAGTGGGGACAATTTGGAACCCAAATCACTGACAGAAGCTCACATTGAGGATAAGGGCAAATCCAATGACCATATTGTACCAGAAGAAGAAGTTTATATCTTGGGTGACTCTGTGATCAAGTACACTGATAGGTA
Source organism: Neoceratodus forsteri (assembly GCA_016271365.2). Taxonomy (NCBI): domain Eukaryota; kingdom Metazoa; phylum Chordata; order Ceratodontiformes; family Ceratodontidae; genus Neoceratodus; species Neoceratodus forsteri. The sequence continues at coordinate 883,888,447 of CM028131.1, read as the reverse complement.
TTCAACAAAGGGGAAAAAAGAGATTGTTGCAAGTTGTTGCTATGGGGGGCAACAATTCAGGATATTACCACCATGATCCCTACTATTCTTAAAGGCATGGAGACAACTAAAACAGAGATATTACATGTGGGCACAAATAATTTCGGAAACAGCACTGTGGAGTATGCTATAAAGGAAACAAAGAACCTGTATGAGGCCATTAGTACTAGTAAAGCTAACATAATTTTTTCAGAGGTACTTCTGGTACCAAGAGCAGGTTTTATATGTGCAAAAAAAATAAAAGCTTATAACAATTGGCTTCGCAGGTGGTGTTTGGAGACGGGTATTAAATGTATTACCACATATGAAGAATTTACTGATAACTGGGGATTATATAGTTATGATGGACTTCATTTGAATAAGAAGGGAATAAGGAAATTAGGAATGCAATTTTATGATGTAATACACCATACTGTATCAGACTTAAAAAAACTGAATGATAGGGGGAATAGAGATGCAGTTTCTAGAACTACACCTAGAACCAAATATTGTATAAGGGAACATGTAAGGCGTAAAGAAACAAAAACACATCTTACTTTAGTACTTATGAATGCCAGGAGCTTAAATACAATAAAAAGTCATTAACTAGAAATCCTTATGATAGAATGGGATGCTGATATGGTAGCTATTACAGAAACCTGGTGGAAGGACAACAACTTATATAATAACATCAAGGGCTACACATTATACTCTAAAAATAGAGAGGTTAAAAATGGAGGTGGTGTTGCACTTTATGTTAAAACTAGAATAGTTTGTAGAGAAACTAAAGTAGATAGTAATATAACCACTACAGATGATAGTCTTTGGATTGAACTTATGACGCAAGGTAAGAAACAATTCTTAATAGTTGTGGTATATAGACCTCCAGATATAAATATTAGGTATAATATACTGTTATTAGACAAAATGAATACTATTATATCAAACAATGATGTTATTTTAATGGGATACTTTAATCACACTGGAATACATTGGAGTCAGCAGATAACATCAAATAACCAAGAGAGGTTGTTCTTGGAATTTTACATAACAAATGGTTTGAAACAACCGGTCCAAGAACCAACTAGAAATGATAATGTGTTGGATTTGATTTTAATAAATAGGGTAGAAGACCTGAAAAAAACTAGGATACATGAACCACTTTTAGGTTGTGACCATAATGTAGTCATTTATGAACAGCATCTTGAGCCTATAATAATTCATGGTAGAACAATCTCAAAAAATTATGGTAATGTAGACTTTAATAAAATACTCAGATCATTGTGCGGATGAAACTGGTATGACATTAGAGACACAGTGGGGGAATTATGGTCCAAGATAAAGGCTAAACTATTAGAACTAGAGACCCAATATGTACTGAATAAAATTCATTACAAGAAGAAGGGTAAAATACCACTTTGGTACACTAATAAAAGTCAGGAAGTAAACAGATAATGTATTTAAATATAGTCAGCAATTAAAGAATACTAAAAAAGTAATAGTTATGGCTAAGAAAAATACAGAATTTAGATTGGCACAGCAAAATGACTGGGGGAATCTTTCTATGCCTACATTAATAATAAATCAACTGATAGGAATGTGGGCCCAATTGATAATAACGGCAGGGAGGTCACAGATCCCATGAGCATGGCAGAAGCTTTTAATGAATATTTTTGTTCTGTCTATTCTGACAAAAGTGAGCCACCTAGTACTGATATAACTGATAATACTAACCCTATAGAAATCATAAATCAGGAAGCAATAATACAAAAATTAGAACAGATAGATACCTCAAAATCAGGCGTCCTTGATCAGTTACATCCCATATTGCTTTATGAAGTAAGATCTTGGTTGGTTGAACCACTACATAGATTATATAATCTATCGTTTGAAATCAGGGAAGTGCCACATGAATGGAAAACAGCAGTGGCTGTGCCTATATATAACAAGCATTTGTCAATGCCGGACGTTCGCTTGCAGGTATTTGCAGTGGTGTTTGGCACGTATGGTGCTCTACCCTAATGCTCTGTGCGATTGCTGGTATTTGCACTACAAATTTTCAGCATGACCTTTTTGTTACCCCCACCTCATAAAAGCATTTGAGACCTCTGCTTATGAACAGTACCACTGTTATTTTGTTAATCTGTCCTGAACGTTGATTTCCCACAGCGACTACACCATTCTGGTCCACATGTGCAAAAACACAGTTCGGGCAGGATGTGAAAAATGACAGCTGCAGCATTCATAGGGAAGTGTGAAGGGATGGCAATGTTGAATATCTGGAGTGAAAATGCAACAATTTCTCGAACTTACGAGCGTACATGGAAACTGCGCAATGAACGCTCATGACACAGTCATTTTGTGGACTTTTGTCACCAAATTTTCAACATAGGCATTTTGGGACCTCTGCTCATGAACAGTGTCACTGTGATTTTCATAATCTGTCCTGAGCAGTGATTTTCACTGTGACCACACCCATTGTGCGCTGGATGTGCAAAACACATTTCAGCCAGAATGTGAAAAATGTCAGCTGTGCTGTTCATAAGAGGTGTGAAAAATGCCACTGTTGAAAATCTGAGTGAAAATATTTCAAATTCTCGAGGTTATGAGTGTGCGTGAAGCTTCTAACGCACGCCAGAACACAGTCATTTTTGACATTTTTTCACCAATTTGCAACATAGGCTTTTGGGAGCCCACCTCATAAACAGTGACACTGTTGTTTATTAATCAATCCCAAAAGGTGATTTTGTGCAGTGACCATGAAATCACCTTTGGGGACGAATAACTCACATGACAGTAACTGAATTCATGAGTGGGGTCTCAAGAACCCCTGTTGAAAATGGTGCCAAATTTGCAAAAATGCCTGAGACAGCCACCTAAGTTGAAAAAAAAACATTTATGCCATTATACAGCTTACCGTCATTTCTTCAGTTTGCGTTGACTTTCAAGAGTGCAGAGCTGTTCCCACTCACTGAAGATCATTAGCCAGGCTCCAGAGGTAAGTATGGGGTGAGGGGAGGTGGGGTATGCAGAGGGTGGGTGTGGGTTTGGGGAGGGCACAAGACACAGCGAGGGACGGTTTTCTGTTTTCACAGGTTTAAAAAAACAAAAGATGTTGCGGGACAGTTTTCCCATTTACAGGGACAATGGGCATGCTGGGGTGGGCTCCCAGCATGCCACCTGGGTGTTTGTTGGGGGGGGGCCTTGAGACAATGGGGACTGGGCACTCCATCTGCACATACAATGTGTTTGGTGGGGGCAATAACAAGGAGCAGGGTAGATGGCAGCAGAGGGAGGAAGTGGGAGGATTTTATTAGCAGCCAGAGGAAAAGGTGACGTCAATATGTTAAATACACACGCATTACCACGCTGATTGCAGTGGTGCTTTTCTTTAACTGAAGACCACTGTAGCCAAACTGCTGTCATAGACAGCTCATGCATCCATTGGTGCAGTAGGGTTACTACGTTACACTGAGCACTGCATTGGACAGGAGGTCACACACCTTCAAAAGTCATATTGTCCCAAAACGTTCCTTGCACATGCATACTAGCGAATGCAAAAATAAACAAGCATTTGTCAATGCCGAATGTTGCTTGCTTCTATGTGCTGTTTAGGTATTTGAAGTCATTGGAGTGCAAATATTGAAAATGCGAACTACGGCGTGCATAGGAACTGCACAATGCACGCCTAGAAACAGTCATTTTAGAATTTTTCACCAAATTTCAACATAGCCATTTTAAGACCTCTGCTCATGAACAGTGTCACTGTGATTTTCTTAATGTGTCCCATACATTGAGTTCGCACACCGACTGTGCCATTGTGCGCTACATGGACGGAAACACATTTTAGGCAGGATGTGAAAAATGACAGCTGTACTGCTCATGAGGAGATGTGGTAAAATGGCAATGTTGAAAATCTGGGTGAAAATAATTGAAAATTCGCAAACTTACAGTGTCGTGGGAACTGCATAGCATGCGCTAATAAAACAGTCATTTTAGGAATTTTTCACCAAATTTTCAACATAGCCATTTTAAGACCTCTGCTAATGAACAGTGTCACTGTGATTTTCTTAATGTGTCCCATACATTGAGTTCGCACACCGACTGTGCCATTGTGCGCTACATGGACGGAAACACATTTTGGGCAGGATGTGAAAAATGACAGCTGTACTGCTCATGAGGAGATGTGGTAAAATGGCAATGTTGAAAATCTGGAGTGAAAATATTGAAATGCAAACTTACGAAGTCTACGAAAAGAGAACTGCATACGCACTCAAAACAGTCATTTTAGAATTTTTCACTGAAATTTTCAACATAGCAATTTTAAGACCTCTGCTAATGAACAGTGTCACTGTGATTTTCTTAATGTGTCCCATACATTGATTTTCATAATCGACCACGCCATTGTGCGCTTACATGGGCGGAAGCAACGCTTTGGGTGAGATGTGAAAATGACAGCTATACTACTCATAAGAAGGTGTGGTAAAATGGCAATGTTGAAAATCTGGGTGAAAATATTGAAAATTCGCTGAACCTACGAGCCTGCGTAGGAACTGCATATGCACTCATAAAACAGTCATTTTAGGAATTTTTCCTACCAAATTTTCAAAATAGGCTTTGAGCCCACCTTATCAACAACTGGCAGTGTCATTTTCATTAATTGGCCCCAAAGGTGATTTCACACAGTGATCATGAAATCACCTTCACATGAATAACGCCATGACAGTGACATTTCATGAGAAGGTCCCAAAAACCTATGTTGAAAATTTGGTGCAAAATTCCAAAAATGCCTGAGATATGCAACAAGTTGAAACCCCCATCTAGCCCATTATACAGCTTACTGGCATTTCCTCAGTTAGTAGTCGGCTTTGAAGAGTGCAGATGTGTTTCCCGGTCCAGTGAAGATGCAAATCGCGCCGAGCTCCGGAGGTAAGTATAGAATGTGAGGGAGGCAGGATGTGCAGTGGGTGGGTGCGGGTTGTGGGAGGGGTGGGGAGACAGCGATGGAAGGTTTTCTTATTACAGGTTTTGTATTCAGACGGCGGGGCCGTTTGCCACGCTGGTGGGCTCTGTGCTTTTGGCACCAGAAGCATGGGAGAGGCGCTGCCAGCACACAGCGGTGGTTTTCTTTGAAGTGAAGACCACAGCTGTCATACACAGCACCCGCATCCATTGGTGCAGGACCGCCATGCCTGCTGAATGGAGCAGTGGATTGCACAGGACAGTCACACCTCCAAACTGTCCTATTCTCCCAAGACGTTCCTTGCGCATGCGCACAAGCGAACATAAAAAGGGTTGTAAGTCTGATATAGGTAATTACAGACCCATAAGTTTGACCTCTATATTGGGGAAAATATTTGAAGTATTTATCAAAGACGTCATAGATAAACAGTTAAAAGATAAAAATGTTCTAGATAATACTCAGCATGGCTTTAGGAAACACAGGTCATGCCTTACTAATATGCTGACATTCTATAATAGAATTAGTAAATCCCTTGATAATAATAAACCAGTTGATGTCATATTTCTTGATTACTGTGAGGCACTCGATAAGGTACCTCATGACATCTTGATTCAGAAGATGGTACAGCTTCAAATAAAGCCGTTAATTACAAGATAGGTTAATAATTGGCTAACCCTAAGAACCCAAACTGTCAGAATTAGGGGACACCAGTCCAAGGAAGGGAGGGTGACAAGCGGAGTCCCACAGGGTTCAGTGTTGGGCCAGCTCTCTTTTCTCTATTTATTTCAGACATGAGTTCAACAGTTAATGCACATTGTATCAAATTTGCAGATGATTCAAAAATTAGTATAGAAGTCTCAAATGGACATCAGGGAAAGGTACTGCAGGCAGATTTACAAAAGATTTAGGACTGGTGTGATTGTAATGGTATGGAGTTTAATTTAAATAAATGTGCAGTTATGCACCTGGGTACAAATAATTTAGAATTTGAGTATGCAGTATATGGGGGAAATTGAAATCAGTGACCAATGAGAGAGATTTAGGCATCATGATAAGTAATGATTTATCATTTAGTAGCCACTGTAAAGCAATGGTAAATAAAGCAAATGGTATCCTGGCAGCAATTAGAAGATCATTTACATCAAGGCACAAGGCATGTATACTTCCCCTCTATAGAGCATTTGTGAGGTCACATCTGGATTATTGTAGTCCACTGTGGAGTCATTTCCTTAGGAGGGATGTTGATCTCTTGGAGAGAGTGCAGAGGAAGTGTACCAAGATGATCTCTGGGTTGGAAAATATGAGCTATGAAGAAAGACTTTCAAGACTAGGTTTGTACAAACTGGAGCAGAGAAGAAAAGGGGCGATCTTTTGTTAATGTATAGGATATCTGAGGATGATGACCTAAGAGAAAGTTTGGATTTGAATATGGAAAATAAAGATTTAAATCTTAGATCTCATAGGAAACAGTTGAAGCTGACGTACCCTAAGAAAAACAATAGAAGATACTTCTTTACTGAAAGGATTATCCCACTATGGAATATGTTTCCATCTGGACATTGTCAACTCAAGCAGTTTTGGGATGTTTAAAAATAAACTAGATGATTATCTTTTACACCCCATAAAGATAAAATATACCGCTCTGGGGTGACAGGTTTATATGGGCATATGCCTTCTACCTGTCTGAGAAATTGAGTATAGTACTAAGTAATTCTGTTCCAAAATATGTTAGGATTTGCTGCCTCCTCCATGTGTTTCTTTCAAAAATAATCAACCTTAGGATTCCGAATAAGCAATTCACATCTGTTTCGCAATTGTTTGTCAGCTATTTTATCCTTCTGTTGCCCACTATCTTTACATTTTCATCACATTTTATCCCTCTTTCATTATTTCCTTAACTTCCCTAGTAATACAGTTTAATGCCCCACCCATTTTCCTGATTTTTCTTACAGGTGCAAACTTGTCACAAATTTAGTTGAACTCAGCTGTAAAATAATCCAGTTCAATATCCACTGTTGTAACACGGGAATTAATTGTCCATGAAATGGAGCCCCAGGATTGGTGGAAAAGCAACAGCTGAGCAAAATCTAGTGGGTATTAATCCCGCAGTAATGCCCGCTACTGCTATTCCTGTGTCATCCACAGAAGCAAAAAGTCACCCACGATAATCTCCGCTATTGTAGTTCAACATTAAATCCACCAAAAAATGCACTCCGCAGTCTCATGAACAAATATGTGTTCCCCACCATCCCACCCAATGGCCATTGTTGCAACCACGAGGATATTGTAAGTAATGCAGAGAGACGACATGGAGAATGTAACTTGCACATTTTCTATCTGAGGAGTCAATTCTGTAGTGTAGTACAGCACAAATGTTGTGATAATTTAAAAAACAAGAGCAACTGAAGACGAGTACAGCAGTAGAAATATTTGATCACTGACAGCAACACAATATGCAAATGAGATAGGAATCCATCTCAGCATAATGAAGAAACATCAAGTAAACCAGAGAAACGATTAAACTCATACAGTTTTGTACATGTAGTTATTAAAAAAAAAAATAACACCAATCATTGTCTGTGCTTTCCATGAGAGACCTGTTATTGTGTAATGAAAAGAATACCACTATATGAATAAATAAGGTTGTGAGAAAAAGTACTAGACATTTTTTATTGCAATGCATATTTTGGGAAATAATACAAGTATGTGTATGTGTAACATAGAACAGTTGGTAATATTACATAAGTGATCGCCACATTGCCCATGATACAAGAGCATTAATCCACTCCAGAGTCGGGCTGTACTAGGGGATTAATGCCTGAGTGGTGGTTGAAAGCACTCGGCCTGCGGCCTTGTGCATCAACCCCAACCAGGCATTAATCCCCTAGTAGAGCCCTCCTCTGTCATGGATTAATGCTTACTTGGAATACAACCTATGAAAGACCAATTGCTATCATTTATCACTTGTTCAGAAACTGTCTTCTACTATGGCAACATTGTATCCAGCTACGCTCCCAAATCCACCCTTACTAGACTGGACCGCCTCTTTCACGCTTTTTGCTGCCTTGCCTTGGGCTGTCCTTCCTGTACCCACCAGTGCACCATTTACTCCACCTCCCTCCCAATACCCCCAGTGCACCATCTACTCCTCCTCCCTCCCAGTACCCACCAGTGCACCATTTACTCCTCCTCCCTTCCTCTACCCACCAGTGCACCATTTACTCCTCCTCCCTTCCTCCTTGTACCCACCAGTGCACCATTTACTCCTCCTACCTGTACCCACCAGTGCACCATTTACTCCTCCTCCCTCCCTGTACCCACCAGTGCACCATTTACTCCTCTTCCCTCCCTCCCTGTACCCACCAGTACACCATTTACTCCTCCTCCCTCCCTGTACCCACCAGTGCACCATTCACTCCTCCTCCATCCCTGTACCCACCAGTGCACCATTTACTCCTCCTCCCTCCCTGTACCCACCAGTGCACCATTTACTCCTCTTCCCTCCCTCCCTGTACCCACCAGTGCACCATTTACTCCTCTTCCCTCCCTCCCTGTACCCACCAGTACACCATTTACTCCTCCTCCCTCCCTCCCTGTACCCACCAGTGCACCATTTACTCCTCCTCCCTCCCTCCCTGTACCCACCAGTGCACCATTCACTCCTCCTCCATCCCTGTACCCACCAGTGCACCATTTACTCCTCCTCCCTTCCTGTACCCACCAGTGCACCATTTACTCCTCCTCCCTCCCTCCCTGTACCCACCAGTGCACTACTCCTCCTCCCTGTACCCACCAGTGCACCATTTACTCCTCCTCCCTCCCTCCCTGTACTCGCCAGTGCACCATTTACTCCTCCTCCCTCCCTCCCTGTACTCGCCAGTGCACCATTTACTCCTCCTCCCTCCCTGTACCCACCAGTGCATCATTTACTCCTCCCTCCCTTCCTGTACCCACCAGTGCACCATTTACTCCTCCTCCCTCCCTGAACCCACCAGTGCATCATTTACTCCTCCTCCCTCCCTGAACCCACCAGTGCATCATTTACTCCTCCTCCCTTCCTCCCTGTACCCATTAGTGCATCGTTTACTCCTCCTCCCTCTGTGTATCCACCAGTGCACCATTTACTCCTCCCTCCCTCCCTGTACCACCAGTGCATCATTTACTGCTCCTCCCTCCCTCCCTGTACCCACCAGTGGACCATTTACTCCTCCTTCCTCCCTCCCTCCCTCCCTGTACCCACCAGTGCATCATTTACGCCTCCTCCCTTCCTTCCTGTACCCACCAGTGCACCATTGTAGCATTGAGAAAATTACAGTTAGTAAATTATCAATTACAGATACTTAGAAAGGAGACGAATGGAGACGAGACTGATGGCAGAAGAATTTAATGATTATAACAATAATCACAGCAAGAGATTACAAGTGGTACATTCTTCAAAATAACGGTGTGTGCTGGCTTGCTTATATAGTGAAAGACAGCATCATCATTTCCTATGGTTTCCTATGATTGGTTTAAAACAAGCACAAACATCAACTTATAAGGTAATACTCTTTTGGTATGTGTAGGATCTCATCCTTGATCAGCACACATACAGATAGTGTACATTTCATTACCATATATGGCTAGCAACAGCTGTTACTACCAGTTACCAAAGTCCAGGAGGAAGATAAAAGTTTCCAACTCAAAACTGCACTAACAAGCACTTTGGCCTGTCCATATAAGGACAAGCACTACAGACTAGTTAAAAGGGGAACTTGGACTTTACCTGTTCCTGCTTGCAGTCACATAGGCCAAATGTTTGCTATTACTTACATGGTGAGCACAAATGTCAAAAGGCACTTTAATATTGCAACTTGTGGCTTAGTTTGTCTTGTGGCTTCATAAGCTTTATATGATGCAATTATATAGGCCAGCATTTGTTACACAGACACATGATATTTCAGACCAAAATGAGGTTAGGCTGCAATATGGGGACAAACTTCTTTATCCCTTGTTACAACCATTTACTCCTCCTCCCTTCCTCCCTGTACCCACCAGTGCACCATTTACTCCTTCTCCCTTCCTGTACCCACCAGTGCATCATTTACTCCTCCTCCCTTCCTTCCTGTACCCACCAGTGCACCATTTACTCCTTCTCCTTCCTCCTGTACCCACCAGTTCATCATTTACTCCTCCTGCCTCCCTGTACCCACCAGTGCATCATTTACTTCTCCTCCTCTCCTGCTTACCCACCAGTGCATCATTTACTCCTCCTCCCTCCCTGTACCCACCAGTGCACCATTTACTCCTCCATCCCTCCCCTCCCTTCATGCCAGCACCTCACCCACTGTGCCTCCTTCATATACAAATTCTGGCTTGGCTTCCTCCTTCCCTACCTTTCCTCACTCCTCTCCCTCTTTCCTCCTACCCCCTCCATAACTTTGTTCTCCATTTCCTTTCCCTCCCCCCTAGGAAATCTACTGCTGGCTAAGCTGCTTTCTCATATTTCCCTAAGCGATGGGCTGTGGGCATCTCTTCCCCTGTCCATCTACTCTGCCTCCACACCCTTCTCCTTTAAGTGGCTTCTCTGTGACTTTAAGAGCTCCCTCCTACACATGCTCCTGACTCTGGACTTTAGTGGCTGCCTCACCTCCCCTCCATGGGCTGCACAGCACTGTTGGTCTAGGAGTTCCCCCCACCCTCCTCCTTGGTTATGGTGCTCTGCTTCTGCTCAAGTGCAATCGTATCTACCTTAAAGACTGTTTGCACGGTATTATGTTGCAACTAAAAATTTTTTGCACACCTATTAAGGTATTGCACTGTTGCACCTTATTGTGTTTGCACTGTTTTCTTGGCACAAAATATTGTGTCTGCTCAACTGCTGAATTATTTTTTTACTCTTGCACCTTATTGTATTGTTTACTTCTCAGGATACATCTGGAAATAAGCTGTTACCAGCTCAATATGTTGTTCCTGGTGAAACTTTCTAAATAAATAGATAAACAATAAACTAACTAACTAACTAACAGACATACATCCTAGGACAGGCCTGGGAGTGCCAGAAACAAAAAGTAAAAAAAAAGAGAAGAGTCCGTTGTTACAGCCTTATGGCAGGTCTGATTAACTTTTTTATCTAAACACAGTGGACCTAGTTCTCAGTCACAAAGTGATATAAAGTACAAAATAGAAACCATGTGCAAATGTGCAGCCATGCCCCTGAGACACAAAGTGTACAAAAAGGACTATAAATGGGGTGCAAAAGAAGTCACAAACACGTAACACCAGTGAATGCAAGATGTCAATAGAAGTTAGTCACTGTTTTCATTGACAGATTACTTTGCTATTCACAAAGGCAAAGATGTGAATTTGGTCACAAATGCTAAAAATTCAGTACATAACTGGCATTTCATTGAACCCCTTAATACCATCTCACTGTGATCTATTAAAGTGGTACTGCCCAGAGCATATTGGCATGCAGTTAATAGCAGTAATTCAGATTCTTCATGCAGTTCCTGACCAGCTCCACATGAATGTACTGCACTGTATTTGAAACAGAATATTGTGGTTTAAACTTGTTCACTGCTTCAGTGTGCACAGTAAGAAAGAAACCTCAGGTGGAAAAGATTCCAGCACTGCTGCTGTTCGTTGGTTTTACTGACTGTAGCCATTAATCACACAACTAGCATTAAACTAGATTTTAAATATTTCAAAAGGAATGACAAATCTACATCTGATGATGAATTGGAGGATGTCAGGACTATATTACTGCAATATTAGTGTATGCTGAAATATTTATTCTGACTTTAAAACCTGCTATAAGTATCATAGGACATGTGCTGAAATATTTATTTGAAGCACATTATGTTGAGGCTACCTGGTTGCAGGAATGAACACAATGGGCCACTGGCCATATATTGTCCAGCATATATAATTATGCTACTAGAGTTAAAGATTGCAACCCTACACCAACACACATACTTACATACACAATGCATCCACCGTTCTGTTGTCTGGGCACTGATACCTGTGTGCTTCTTGGGTGTCATGGCCATTTTAAAAACATAGAAGTTGACAGCAGATAAGGACCGCAAGGCCCATCCAGTCTGCCCGTTTCTTTTTCTACCTTATGAATGTGCCATTGGCCTTTGCTCTGTCAATGGCCTATCTATTCATACTTATCTGTATTGCTCCCTTATGCCTATCCCATGCCTGTTTGAAGCCCTGCGCTGTATTCATATCCACCACTTCCTGAGGTAGGCCGTTTCATGTATCCACCACCCTTTTTGTGAAAAAGAACTTCCTCACATTACCCCTCAATCGGCCTCTCTCTAATCTCATGCTGTGTCCTCTTGTCCTGCTATTTTTCTTATATTGAAACATGTTAGACTTTCACCTTGTTAATGCCCTTAAGGTGTTTGAATGTTTCGATCACATCACCTCTCTCCCTCCTTTGCTGTAGGGTATACATATTGAGCTCCGTTAATCTGTCCTCATATGTTTTCTGATGCAGTCCCTGTACCATTTTGGTTGCCCTTTTCTGGACTGGCTCAATTTGGTTAATGTCCTTGTGAAGTTGCGGCCTCCGTACTGCATGCAGTACTCCAGATCGGGCCTAACCAGTGTCTTGTAAAGAGGGATTATTACCTCCCTGTTCTGATTTGTAATACCCCTACTAACACACCCCAACATCCCCCTAGCCATACCTACTGCTTTAGTGGTCTGCTTGGATGATTTCAGCTCATCTGTGATGATGATGTCCAAGTCTCTTTCTTCCCTTGTGGCTGCCAACAACTCCCCTCCCAGCCTATAGGTGACTTCAGGGTTTCTCTTCCCTATGTGCATGATCTTGCACTTCTTTGCATTAAACCCCAGTTGCCACTCTTCTGACCAGTTTGCTAGTTTATCCAGATCTCTTCTCATTCTGCCCACCCCATCTGGATCATCTACTCTGTTGCAGATCTTGGTGTCATCTGCAAAGAGACAAGCCTTATCCTCTAGTCCATCTGCAATGTCACTGATGAAAATATTGAAGAGGACTGGCTCCAGGACTGATCCCTGAGGTACCCCACTTGTGACATGCATCTCTTCTGACTGTATACTGTTTACCACCACTCTCTGTTTTCTGCCCGTCAACCAGTTTGCCATCCAGTTGATGAACTTCTGACCCACCCCGAGCCTACCCAGCTTATTAATCAATCTTCTATGTGGAACAGTATCAAAAGCTTTGCTGAAGTCAAGGTAGGTGACATTAACTGCTTCCCCTTGGTCCACCACTCTGATTACCCAGTCAAAGAAATCTATGAGATTAGTTTGACAGGACCTTCCTTTTGTAAACCCATGCTGTCTTGGATCCTGTGCTCCTATGGATTCCAGGTGTTGCAATATGCTTTCCTTAAGGAGTGCCTCCATAATCTTGCCCACTACCGAGGTAAGACTGACTGGTCTGTAGTTCCCTGCCTCCTCCCTGCTACCACTCTTGTGGAGTGGGATCACATGAGCCCTTCTCTAGTCTTCTGGGACCTCTCCTGTGCTCAGAGGCTCACTAAACAGTTCTGATAATGGCTCTGCTAGTTCCACCCTTAGCTCCTTTAGTACCCTGGGATGTATGCCATCAGGTCCCATTGCCTTGTCCACCCTGGGTTTATCGAACTCTTGTAGGACCCTTATTATTGTGAAGGGACTAGTGCTCACCTCCTCCCCGAGTCCATGGTGCTGAGCTGTGGGCCCTGCCCTACCTTCTCTTCAGTAAATACTGAGCAGAAATATCTATTTAGGATAGATGCTTTTACATGGTCCTCCTCCTCACATGCCCCCTTATCCCCTTTGATCTTAGCAATACCCACTCTGGACTTTCTCCTTTCACTAAAATTCAAATTCAAATTAAATCAATACATTACTAATGTAGCTAGGAAAAGTCTTGTCACCTTCTTTTACTGTTTGTACTAGTGTTTCCTTGGTTTGGGCCTTTCCCTGCCTTACTGTCTTCCCTGCTTTCCTTAGGGAAGTTTGGTATGCCTCCCTTTCTTCATCCTGCTGCGTTCCCTTATATTTCCTGAAGGCCAGCCTTTCGGCTCTGACCTTTTCTGCTACCGTTTTTGAGAACCAAAGTGGTTTCCTTCTTCTTTTGCACTTCCTTTTCTCTCTAACACAGTGGGATGTTGCTTGAAGTATTGCATCCTTAATGCTTGCCCACTTTGCCTGTACTCCCTCACCTGTATTTCTTTTTGTTAGGGCTAGCTTAACTCTGTTGGCTATCTTATCAAAGTCAGCTTCTCTGAAGTCCCATATTTTTGCCTTGGAATGGGATGATTTAGTTCTAGTGGCCAAATTGAACCATACCATGGCATGGTCACTGGCCCCCAGGTGACCTTCTACCTTGAGATCTGTGATCCTTTTGTAACCCCTAGGTGGCGCTATCCCAAGAGCTACTACCCCGCCTGCTTGGCTAGTAGCAGGTTAAGGGGCCTAGGTTCAGTGACGGGTGCCACCACCCAAAGATAAGGGTTGGTATTAGTCTGACTAACCAGGCCACAGCCCTCTGAGACACTGTGACCCCCCTTGTCTCCTACTAGTGGCCCACACAGAACACAATGTTTACCTTCCCAATTCCCCTGATAGACTTTATACATACACCTATGTTTGGCACTTACCCCCAGGACTGGTTCCTTCCGCTTGGCTCTTGGGACCCCCTGCAAAATAAGGTGATGCAAGACAAAAAGCAACCATACAAAATACCTTAGGCATAAATTGACACCATAGCCAATGTAAATTGCAGAAAAAAGTAGATCTGATTTATTCAGGGGGCTATAACAAGGATGGGGGGTAATCAGGTTAATGGGCTTAATCACACTATATATATATATATATAGGGACTCTGACTGCATGCACAGCTGTGATATATATATATATATATATATATATATATATATATATATATATATATATATATATCACAGCTGTGCATGCAGTCAGAGTCCCTATCAGTCACACTGTCTGGGTACCCAGGATGGAGAAGGGGGCTAGCCAGGACTGTTGCCCTGGGTAGACCGACATTGCAGCTGGTAGGGGCTCTGTGAGAAAAAGAAATAACATGCACACTCCCTGACTGTAATCCAGAGCTGGAGGGCTCAGTTCATGGAAACAACATAACAAAATAATCAGATGACACAGTTGTGATTTAAAAGATATGTTGCAGGGAGCTACCCTGTTTGTTACTCATGATACCCAAAGCTGAACACAGGATGGATGATGGTCGAGACTATAGCTGTTTTTTCTGGATTGCCAGAAGAAGCATGGTAGGGAGACAAGGCCCTCATAGCAGGGCCCAACGGCATTGGGTAGCCGCGGATTCAGTCCATTTCGAGCTGGGTACAACGTCCAGCCTTCACACACAACTCAGCTTGGGAGAATACCAGATCGAAATTCATGACCCCCCCTGCAGTTCACAGCACTTTTACATGTAAAGAAAATTACTGTACCAGGCAGACAGCTCCTCAACTGCAATTGCAAAGTCACTGCAAAACCCCGGGAGTGCAGAGGTAGCTAAAGTTCCTGACAAGCCGATCGCACTTAGCAAAATCTTTGGTCTTCTACAGGTTAAGCCTGGTCCCAATTCAGTAGTTTGCTTCACAGCACACAGATCGGATTCAGTTCGAACCAATTCTCCTTAGGCGGTAAACGACAAGCAGTCCAGGATTCAGACCTTCCACAGTTCTCCCGTGCGAACTACTGTGCAACATGGCTGCTCAAATTACGCGAGCTCCTTCTCTCTCAACCTCCAACTCGAATCTGGCTTGCCAGTAGACAGCTTGGGGCTCTCCCCTGGATCCAAAAGGTCTGATTCATCAGATGAACTGTCGGTCACAGCAAGAGCTTCCCTTCCTGGTGCAAAAGGTGCCAACAGCCCAGAACTACAAATCCCAACTGGCAGTCCACACAGTCCCATGGTAGCAGGCTCCATTTCAGAGTCCTAAAGTACTGATTGGTCCAATTCGGCAGTTCAGGACCAAAATGGTGGAGCTAACTGAACAGCCCTTGTTGCAAGAAAGGCAGGTTAGCACAAACTACATTTTCATCACTGCTCTAACTGATCACTAGCCATTAGTTACATCTTTTAGCAGGGCTCCCTCTGCACAAGTAGGGATGGCAGAAATGACGCAAATATTCAGCATCCCGGGCGGGACTCAGGCATGGAAACACACAGTCCCCCCCACCGATTAATTATGACTGCAAACAGGCAGCCCTTAAAGGGACTGCACGCAGAGGGCACACAGGCACTCACGGGCAATCATTTTAGCCGCTAAATGCAGGACACCAGCCTGGCCACAAGCATTTGGGCAAGCTCATGGAAGCCTTTTTGTTAACCCCCATCCATAGGTGGGTTACACCCTTCCTGGCCTGGAAAAACTTGGTGTCCGCGTCAAGTCAATGCCACTACAATAATTTCAAATGCAAACTACCTTACACATCTATATCCCTAGCAGATAATGCTTATAACTTCTAAAACATTAGTCAACCTATTAGACTTTTACCATATACTTTCTCTGTATTTCACAGTACACTACTTTTCCTAAATTACATTACACACATTTTGCACAGATTACTCATATACACACTGCAGTATGGAATCAGGTTATTGCTTCTTGCACATGGAACAATGAGAACTGGGGCCCCTCCCTATCAGCTACCCTGGGGCTCGATGGGGCAGGGGCACCATACCTAGAGGGCCGAACAATCAGCTGGGAATTAGCACTTAAACTCAGTTTGGGCAGTGAACTCTGGGACACATAAAATCCCTTGTGGACTACATTGAGAGGCAAATCCACTGGCCTCCCAAGGGAATCACAGCTGAGGCGCACTATTGGTTTGACAGCTTATCCAGTTTTCCTGGGGGAGCAGCCACAGTCTCAGTACCTTTCACCTCAATCTCTGCACTTTCCTCACTTGCAAGGGGGCATCTGTCTGAGTGGAAGAATTTGGTCTTGGGGCACTGTCAGCCCCTGGCTCTGTGATTTCAGGTTCTACAACACTTTGCTCACTGAGAAGGCACTCTGGCACTGAAAAGGAATCATCATCACACTCAAAGTACTCTTCAGGTTCTGGCATGTTACCAGTCTGTCTCAGATCATCTGCTTCTTCCCCAGGTAAATCACAGGTTCCACAATACACAGTGACTCAACATCATCAGACCTGACACTTTGAACTTCACTTTCAGGGAGCATTGGCTCCAGGGACAAAGCTGGGGGGTTAGGCGGTCCAGAAGGCCCAGCTCCATCCCCACAATTGACCATGGGATTTCCCCAAAACAGCTGACTCAGTTCATAAGAGGGGTAATAAGCATAGTTGCACTCACTCTCATCAGAATTGGACTGACAATCATTATCATTTTGGGTCTGCGGTGGAGAGAGCCTCAAGTCAGTGACCACGGGAGCAGACTTATTCTGTCTTTGTTTCGCAGCAGCCCGAGTCACCGGTCCAGGGGGAACAATCTCTGGGGGCTCGACTTCAATCAGGATTTGGCCAATGGGCAACAAATGGTTACGGTGCATGGTCTTGACATCTTTTGAGTTGTTTTCAGGCCGCACTTTGTACACTGGTAAGTCATTCAAGTAGCCCACTACTATGTGGGGAAGATGGTTCCACCGATCAGCAATTTTGTTTTCCCATGCAATCCCAGATTTCTCAGCAATACACGGTCTCCAGCTTGAAGCCCTTGGGCCTTTACTTTCTATCGTATCTTTCTTTATTAGCTAAGTTTCTCTTTCCAGCCATTGTCTGAACTAGTTGGTATGCATGGTTCAATTGAGCTTTTAGTTTTGGTACGTACTGTAGGTAATTCTCAGCTCTGACCCCATCAAGAGAGACCCCAAAACAAATGTCCACTGGTAGCTGAGCCTCTCTCCCAAACATGAGGTGATAGGGAGAGAACCTGGTAGCATAATTTTTTGTACAATTATAGGCGTGTACCAATGTGCTAATCTGCTGGCTCCATTTAGGCTTGTCTTTCAGGTGGAGGGTGCCTAGCATGTCAAGCAGGGTGCGATTAAAGCGTTCAGGCTATTGGTCTCCCTGCGGGTGATAAGAAGTGGTTCTTGACTTCCCCAACCCCCATAGAAAGAGCATTTCCTTGCTTAAGTGACTCTCAAAGTCTCTGCCTTGGTCAGAATGAATTCTTTGGGGGGCCCCATAGTGAACAAAGAAATTCTCTATCAGCACCTTGGCCACGGTGGATGCCTTTTGGTCCTTGGTGAGGAATGCTTGGGCATACCTGGTAAAGTGATCAGTGACCACCAACACATTACTAATGTTCCGCTGGTCAGGCTCCAGACTTAGAAAGTCTATGCAAACAGACTCCATGGGTGTGCTGGTGGTGAAGTTAACAAGGGGGGCAGCCCTCTGGGGCAAGGCCTTTCTCTGTAGGCAGCGACTACAAGTCCCTACATGATGTTCAACATTGGCCCCCATCTTAGACCAGTAGAATCGAGACCACACTAAGTCAAGGGTTCGGTCGATACCGAGGTGGCCCATGTGGTTGTGTAGGGACCTCAGCACCAAGTCTCTGAAAGCTGCGGGCAAGACCAATTGTTGCTTGTCTACTTGACCCCCCCCATCTACTGTCTCTCTGTATAGCAACTGATTAATTAGCTTCAATTTAGGGCCTTTTTTGTACAATAACGCAGTTCTCAAATCAGGGGAGTGCAACTTGGACACATCCTTCCCTGCGTAGAGGGCTTCGAGTGCTGATCGGATCACAGGGTCTCGGGATTGAGCCCGCTGAAGGCTGTTATTATCAAACTGAGGCAGTGCACTAATATCTAGTGCAGAGAAGTAACAGTATGCAGCTGGTATACAAGTGTCAGAGGGGCCCAGACAGTCTACCAAGCAGTCCACAGGGTCTATGGACATCTGTTCATCTTTGTCAAACTTTTGGCACAGAGCTCAAATGTCAGGTTCGGACAGCCTGACCCAATCACCTCTGGAATTAGGCCTCCGGGAGAGGGCATCAGCATCTATGTGATTCAGGCCCGATCTGTATTCAACAGCATAATCATAAGTAGATAACGCAGAAAGCCACCAATGCCTGGTAGCATCCAATTTAGCTGAAGTCTGCACATAGGTCAGGGGATTATTATCTGTCTTTATAAGCGACATTGCAGAGGAACTGGAAGGAAAAGTATGTCTCTTTGCAGACGACACAAATTTAAGATCTGCAACATGGTTGATACACAAGATGGAGTGGAAAGGATGAGAAGGGACTTGGCAAGGTTGGAGGAATGGTCAAATGTATGGCAGCTCAGATTCAATGCAAAGAAGTGCAAGGTAATGCACATGGGAAACAAAAACCCAAGGGAAGAGTACACAATGGGGGGTGAGATACTGACAACAGTAAAATGGAAAGGGACCTGGGGGTAATTATATCAGATGACCTAAAGGTGGGCAAGCAATGTGAGAAGGCAGTAAGGAAGGCTGGGGGGATACTGGGATGTATAGGAAGAGGCATCAATAGTAGAAAACAGGAAGTTGTTATCCCTCTGTACAGACAGTTGGTGAGACCCCATATGGAGTACTGTGTGCAGTTCTGGAGACCCCATCTCCACAAAGACATAGACAGAGTGGAGGCTGTCCAGAGGAGGGCAACCAAAATGGTGCAGGGTCTGCACCAGAAGACATATGAAGAAAGACTAAAGGAGCTTAATATGTATACCCTTGAGGAAAGAAGGGAGAGAGGGGACATGATAGAAACTTTCAAGTACCTCAAGGGAATCAACAAAGTCCAAGAGGGTAGCATCTTTCAGAAAAAGAGATGTGCAAGAACAAGGGGGCACAATTTGAAGATAGAGGGGGGACGGCTCAGAGGTAATGTGAGGAAGTATTTTTTCACAGAGAGGGTTGTGGATGCATGGAACAACCTCCCTGAGGAGGTAGTGGAGTCAAGAACAGTGGAGGAATTCAAGAATGCATGGGACAGACATATGGCAGTCCTAGTGGGGGGTAGGAGGAAGTAAGCTGTTGGTTAACTAGGATCTGCAGCTTATCTGTTAGGTAGAAAAATGGGCAGACTAGGTGGGCCAAGCGGTCCTTATCTGCCATCAAATTCTATGTTTCTATGTTTCTTTACCAGTATCTTTGCGCTATACAAGTATTCATGGAATTGGTCGACAATGGCCCACTTCAACGCCAAGAACTCCAATTTATGTACAGGATAGTTTTTCTCCGATGGGGTCAAACTCCTACTGGCAAAGGCCACTGGTCTCAGGACATTCTCATGCTCCTGATTTAACACAGCCCCCAAACCTTGTAGGCTAGCATCGGTGTATAACACATAGGGTTTAGCAGGATCAGCATAGGCGAGGACAGGAGCATGAGTGAGCTGATATATGATTTCATGGAAAGCAGCCTTGCAGTCGGGTGTCCATCGGGACCCAAAAAGTTTGCCCGGGTGGAAGTACACTCTCTCTGTCTCGGTGGAGGCCATTCTCTTATATTTTTTGTTCATGGGAGGGTAACCTTGGGTAAGATTCAGAAGTGGACGAATCACTCTTGAGTAGTCCTTTACGAACCGCCGGTAATAACCACAAAATCTTAGGAAACGTTGCAATTCTTTAAGATTGTGGGGCTGGGGCCAGGTGGTCAAGGCCTCACTTTGCTAGGATCAGTCTCTAGCCCCTCGATGGACACTATGTACCCCACATACTTTACTGACGTCTGAAAGAACTGGCATTTGTTGATGGACAGCTTAAGGCCAAAATCTTCCGGTCAATCCAACACTTTAAAAAGTCAGCTCTCATGTTCCTCCAATGAACTTCCAAACACAATAACATTGTCTAAGTATACCAGGCACTCCAACAAGTTCATGTCCCCCACTGCCTGATCCATCAGTCACTGAAAAGTGGCTGGGCACCAGAGATCCCCTGAGGGCATTCTCATAAACTCATAGAACCCAAGAGAACAGTGGAAGGCTGTTTTCTCATGGTCTTCTGGGGCCATAGGGATCTGATAGTACCAACTATGAAGATCCAACACCGAAAACCACTTGCTTCCATTCAGGCAGTCCAAAGCATCCTGGATACAGGGCATGGTGTATTGATCGGGGATGGTCCACCTGTTAAGGGTCCTGTAGTCCACACAGATTCTTACTGTCCAATTATTTTTCCTCACCACCACAATAGATGAAGCATAATGGCTTCTGGATTCTTGTATTACACCAGCCACAAGCATCTCCTGCAGGTGTCTTCTTACATCATCTATATCTGCTGGTGCGAGGTACGGAGACCTCTCACAGAATGGCCGTTCATCATGCAGGCGTATGGGATGCTCCGCTCCTTGGACACATCCCACATCCCATTCCTTCAGCGAAAACACCTGATCCCTCTGGGCGAGTCTCTGGCTGATTCTAGCCTTCCACTCAGCTGGCAACTGGGAGTCACCAAAGTCAAACAAGTCAGGCGTCACTCGGTCAGTCACTCCAGAGGGCTTGTTACTAGGTAGCACTGCAGTGTCTGCGCTTGTACGGTAGCCAGGGTGCAGTCTCTATTCACCTGAATTTCTCGATCTGACACATTGTGGACCTGGACCATTACCCGTCAAGCACAGGCATGGGCACGAGTGGGTAAAATACTGGGCTTAACCAGCAACCCTTCTGGCAGTTTTCCATTGCCTGGCAAGTCCAGCATGAGTATCTTATTCTTGACATCTTTCCGTAAGCGGACCTCCCCTTGTAGGGTGCACTGAGTGTTGGGGGCCAGGATCATTGACTTAGGGTCCTTCTTCCATACAACCCTGACTGGTTCATCTTGATCCACCTCTTCGGCATTCTGCTGTGACTCATACGCCCTCTTAATCAATGCAGGAATCCTCAGAGCCCTACCAGTTTGTTGCCCCTGTTTCTCATAGCATAGTTGCGCCAATCTCCTGAACATATGAGCATTTGTCCCAATTAGTAGAGGAACCCCATCATACAGTCCAGTAGGGGGACACACCAAAGCTAAGGTCTCTACTTGCTCCGCCACTCCAGCCACTGAAGTAGGGAAAGACAACCAAATCCTGATATACCCAGAGTAGGGGTAGGCCTTTTCACTCAACCCCCAGACATGCAGTAAATCCAAAGGCTGTAGGGGCACATCAGGCAAGTGTTTCCGATACCAGTCTTGAAACATTATAGTTACTTGGGAGCCACTGTTGAGCACAGCCCTGGTAGACACTCCATTCACCTTCACTGTTGTCTCCATGGAGGGACCCACCACTTCGGACCATTCAGGTGGCACTGATGTCGGTGTCGATCTGGCATGGGCTTTGGTAGTGTAGCTTTTTTGATCAGCTTCCTCTGGTGGTCGGTTATTATTTCATCGAATCACAGCTAATAACCGGGCAGTGACCCTCCTCAAATTCTCTGGTGAATGGCAGAAGAAACGGGTGTGTCCATCCTCTTCACATTGATAGCAAAAAGTATGCTCTCGGGGATCTCATAGGGTTCGCAGGCCATCTCCCGACTTGCGTACCACAGGGGTATTGGGTGGCTCATCTTTGGCTCGCACTCTGAGTCCCTGATCCTTGGGACCTCCACCAAGATGAGGATTTGGTGTGGTTCACAGCAAGTCCCCCCCTAGAGCTCTCAGCTCTCGCACTTCTTCCAGTAGGTTACCCTCAGCCTGGGGTTCCAGAGAGACAACATGCACTCCCACTCCACCTTTAGCCTCAGGGGGTGCCTGATACAGGTCAGATTCTCTGGCTGCTTTGGTCAACTCTTTAATCAGCTCTCTCAGCTGTTGCGCCTCATCCGAGACACTCCTCTCCGGGGCTGGGCAGGTACCAACCATCCCAGCATAGGGCTCACAGCCCTCTTCATCAGTCTCGATCTCACAAATTTCCTTCATAAGATGACAGTACTCAGGAGGGTTAGCCTTCCTGTCTTGTAACTTGAGTTTCAATATCATTACACTAGAATATCCGGCTAACTTTAGGATATGGTCCAGTCGGACCAGGTTCAGTTCCTTCGTGGGCACTCCCCCTTTCCTGTGGGCCCTCTGCAGAGCCCTCTTGATCCTGGTAACAAATGTGGACAATTTCTAATTTTTACACTGCTTAGCTGACTTGAACTTCCACAACAAATTGTCCCCCAACTCAGTACTGCCAAACACTCCTTTCAGTGCAGAGAGGTATTCAGGTGTCGTAGCCTCTGGGCTAGTTGCTCTCAAAAACCGGATGGCCTCCAGTGCAGGGCCCCTCAAACTCTCCATCAGCCTCTTTCTCTTTTCTCCTTCTGAACATTGCCATTCTTGTACCAAGGGAGTAGCATAGTCCATCCACGTTTCCAAGTCGTCCTCCCCCATGGGCACTGGGACTGTGCCAGAAAAAAGTCTGAGCTTCCGGTAGGAATCCAACGTATCGAGGGAATTACGATGGGGGAAGGGGCTACAGGAGAACTTTTGGGAGAAGCTGGGGATGTGGCTGGGGAGTGCAGGGGTGTGTGTTCCTCTGAAAGGTCTAGCACCTTTATGAGCTCTTGAGCAGTTCGTTCTTCAGATGCTAATAATTTAAGCGGCTTATCCTTAAACCCTTCTATACGGCGGGACCCACCCGGGGTAGTTGGATCACTGTGCAGGTGAATAACCCTCCATCCCTTCTGGGTACCATCCAGCAGAATAACAGGGGGTACCTTCTCGAGATCTATTGGGGAGCTACAGGAGAACAACACTATCATAGCTTGTTCAAACAAATCTGCATCTCTCCCCTTCACCTTTACTTTGCCCAAGCCCTTAACATGTTCCACAGTAGTTACAATATCAGCATTAGTAATCCCTAATGGGACATTATGTAGCAGAAGAGCCTGTTGGGGGTCTAACCTCTCAGTCTCACTTCACTCATCATTCGGTGCACTAACAGCTTATGGGGGGCAATTTTTAGCTTGGGCGTAGCGAGGTCCTCCATTTTCTCCCCAAAACTAAACACATCAGGGTAACTTCCTCCCTTGGCCACTAGAGGACGTGAATCTCAGTGGTGCCTCCATGATGTAACTCCTAGGTGGCGCTATCCCAAGGGCTACTACCCCTGCTTGCTTGGCTAGTAGCAGGTTAAGGGGCCTAGGTTCAGTGACGGGTGCCACCACCCAAAGGTCAGGGTTAGTATTAGTCTGACTAACCAGGCCACAGTCCTCTGGGACACTGTGACCCCCTTTGTCTCCTACTAGTGACCCACACAGTACACAATGTTTACCTTCCCAATTCCCCTGATAGACTTTATACATACACCTATGTTTGGCACTTATCCCCAGGACTGGTTCCTTCCGCCTGGCTCTGGGGACCCCCTGCAAAATAAGGTGATGCAAGACAAAAAGTAACCATACAAAATACCTTAGGCATAAACTGACACCATAGTCAATGTAAATTGCAGAAAAAAGTAGATCTGATTTATTCAGGGGGCTATAACAAGGATGGGGGTAATCAGGTTAATTGGCTTAATCACACTATATATATATATCACAGCTGTGCATGCAGTCAGAGTCCCTATCAGTCACACTGTCTGGGTACCCAGGATGGAGAAGGGGGCTAGCCAGGACCGTTGCCCGGGGTAGGCCGGCATTGCAGCTGGTAGGGGCCCTGTGAGAAAAATAAATAACATGCACATTCCCAGATTGTAATCCGGAGCCAGAGGGCTCAGTTCATGGAAACAACACAACAAAATAATCAGATGACACACTTGTGATTTAAAAGATATGCTGCAGGGAGCTACCCTGTTTGTTACTCATGATACCCAAAGCTGAACACAGGATGGATGATGGTCGAGACTATAGCTGTTTTCTCTGGATTGCCAGAAGAAGCATGGTAGGGAGACAAGGCCCTCGTGGCAGGGACCAACGACATTGGATAGCCACGGATTCAGTCTGTTTCAAGCTGGGTACAACGTCCAGCCCTCAGCACACAACTCAGCTAGGTGGAATACCAGATCGTGACCCCCTCCAGTTCAGAGCACATTTACATGTAAAGAAAATTACTGTACCAGGTAGACAGCTCCTCAACCCCGATCGCAAAGTCACTGCTAAACCCGGGAGCGCAAAGGTAGCTAAAGTTCCTGACAGGCCGATCGCACTTAGCAAAATCTTAGGTCTTCTACAGGTTAAGCCTGGTCCCAATTCGGTAGTTTGCTTCACAGCACACAGATCGGATTCAGTCCAAACCAATTCTCCTTAGGTGAAAAACGGCAAGCAGGCCGGGATTCAGGCCTTTCACGTTTCTCCCGTGTGAGCTACTGTGCAACACAGCTGCTCGAATTACATGAGCTCCTTCTCTCTCAACCTCCACCTTGAATCTGGCTTGCCAGCAGACAGCTCAGGGCTTTCCCCTGGATCCAAAAGGTCTGATTCGTCAGATGAACTGTCAGTCACAGCAAGAGCTTCCCCTCCTGGTGCAAAAGGTGCCAACAGCCCAGAACTACAAATCCCAACTGGTAATTCCCGCAGTCCCACAGTAGCAGGCTCCATTTCAGAGTCCTAAAGTACTGATTGGTCCAATTCGGCAGTTCGGGACCAAAATGGTGGAGCTAACTGAACAGTCCTTGCTGCAAGAAAGGCAGGTTAGCACAAACTACATTTTCATCACTGCTCTAACTAATCACCCACCATTAGTTACATCTTTTAGCAGGGCTCCCTCTGCACAAGTAGCGATGGCAGAAATGGAGCAAATATTCAGCATCCCGGGTGGGACTTGGGCATGGAAACACACAGTCCCCCCTCTTGATTAATTATGACTGCAAACAGGCAGCCCTTAAAGGGACAGCACGCAGAGGGCACACAGGCACTCACGGGCAATACTTTTAGCCACTAAACGCAGGACACCAGCCTGGCCACGAGCATTTGGGCAAACTCACAGAAGCCTTTTTGAGAACCCCCATCCATAGGGGGTTACACTTTCCCTGTTAGTCAGTACTAGATCTAGGATAGCCCTGTCTCTTGTGGGTTGTTGTACCAGTTGTTTGAGGCCCTCCCCCTGCAGGGAATCCACCATGTGTCTAGTTCTGGCAGATGTTCCTGCTGGTATTGACCAATCTGTATCTGGCATGTTGAAGTCTCCCATTATCAGAACCTCCCTTTTAGCTGTCATGTTTTGTATATCTTCTAACAGTAATGTGTCTATGTCCTCCCCCGGTCTGGAGGCCTGTACACAACCCCAGTTTGTATGGCTGTCCCATTTTCTGTTTCCAGGGTGAGCCACAGTTCTTCTGGCTCCTTATGTGTATTCAAAATTTCTGTAGCTTTGATATTTTCATTGACATAAAGGGCCATTCCACGCCCCCCTTTTTGCACCTTGGTCTCTTCTGAACAGTACATGGCCAGGTGCTGAAGTCTCCCAAGTGTGGTTACTGGTAAACCATGTCTCACTAATGGCTACTATGTCCAGTTTAGCCTCTCTCATTATTGCCTGCAGGTCTGGGATCTTGTTTCCCAGACTGCGAGCATTTGTGTACATGATTTTCCATTGGCCAGATTTTGGTGTGTTAGTTGTTGGGCGAGGTCTGGTGTTTCCCTGGGCGTCGTATGGGAAGCTGGACCTTTTTCCTTACCTGGTGATGCAAATAAACTACAAACATGCTGAACTCCTATTTGACCACTAGCTGAGGGGGGAGGGGTGTTCTTCCCATTCAATGTATGGGGTGCTGCACCCCTCTCCCCATTTGCTAGTTTAAATATTCTGCAAAGATGTCAAACTTCTGCCCCAATGCACTGATTCCCTCCTTAGTCAGATGCAGTCCATGAAATTTAAGGAACTTTCACTCCCAAAACTGTTGCCAGTTCCCAAAAAAATTGTGTCCTTTTTCCTGGCACCAGCTCTTGAGCCGCATATTTAGCTCTCCTATCTCCCCTTCTCTGACCTTTCATCCATCTGCCCCCCTCTCCCAGACTGGCAGGATCTCAGAGAAGGAGATGTTGGATGAAATCAAATCAAATCAAATCATTCTTTATTTTTAAAAAGTGCCTTTCCAAAACTAAAGCGCTTTTACAATAAATAGGTCAAATACATAAAATTAAAACAATATAATAAAATCATTCATTAAAACATTCTTAAAAATCTGAGTAAGCCAGGCTGAACAGATAAGTTTTCAATGCTGATTTAAAACTTTGCACGGTCAGGCAATCTTGCACCCGATGAGGTAGAGAATTCCACAGGGTCAGGGCCATAAAACTAAACGATCTGGCCCCAGATGTCTTCAAACAGACGCTGGGAATCTCTAGCAACCCCTCATCGGTGGATCGGGGAGGGCGGGGGATTATAATATATAATACTAATAATAAATAAATAATAAATGATAATACATAAATAATAAATAATATACAATAATAAATAAAAAATAAATACTCAATAATAACAAATGATAAATAAATAACATATAATAATAATAAATAATAAATAAATAATAAATGATAATCAATAAATAAATAATAAATCATAATAAATAATAAATAAATAAATGATAAATGATAAATAAATGATAAATAATAATAATAAATGGATAATAGTTTGTCACCCAGCCTGGTCAGGTGTTCCTTGGTCTCCACAACTGACCGGCTGGCGAGATCGTTAGTCCCTATGTGTACCAGGACATCAATGTTTTCTCCTGCTTCCTGAACAATTTTAGCAATGCGGTCAGTGTCTGTCCATGCTGATGTACCTGGGAGACATTTGACCATTACCCCTGGCTGGAGATAGGTATCAACTCCTCGAATCACGGAGTCTCCTATGATAAGAAATTTTTTGGATTTCCTTTTTGCTTTTTTTTGTTTTGGCTCCTGTTTTGGGCGAGTTTTGTTGTGCTAGCTCCTGTGCTACAGTGTCCTGCTCTGCAGTGTCCTCTGTCCCTTTGTTTGATTTCGGAGATAGAGTCAGATACCTGTTTGTAGTTTTTATATGGTTTGTGGAGGTGATATGTTGGAGAGCACAGAGTGACGGGGTACCTGATTTGCCCATCCTAACCACCTGCCAACCTCCCAGACCAACTACCCTCTGTGGTCGAGGTGCTTCTGTTGGATGTTGGGGAAATGGCAGGTGGTTCTTATAAAATATTTCCTCTTGAATGTGCAATTTGAGGCACGTAATCTCTGCCCATGCTGCCTGGAGCTGAGCCCTTAGATCTTCAATGGTCCAGCATGTCGGACAGTGTACTAAATCCTATAAAACTGCCCTTCTGAAAAGTGTTTTGCAGTATCTGCAGTTAATGATATCCATTCCAGCCAAGTTGCTGGGTTTATAACCTGGTCAGAGTAATTGGAAGGAAGAAACTGAAAGCAAAAGTTTTATTTTGTGTTTTGTTTGTTTCTTTTTGTATAACTTGTTATAACAAGTTAAATTACTAGTGCCCCTGTAAATGAGGTCACTGTGTGGATATCCCTCTGATCCGCCCCTTCCTGCTTTGCTACAGGAAATGTCACGACTGTGCTACCCTATAAAAGGAGTGTAGTGTGGGGTGATTGGGGATGGGGTGGGTGGCTGGGCCCTTCCCCTGCCAAAAATAAAGAACCACAGATGAAAGAAACAGGGAGATAAGAGCAGAAACAATTAGCCAGCAACAAATGCAGTATCCCTGAAAGCTTATCCTAATGATAGATAAAACTGTAAAACTTGTAAAGCACCACCTGTAATAATTTCACAGAGGATATACCCTGTAAGAAACACTTTGCTATGGAGAAAAATAAAGCAGTAACAGAAGATATACCTTGCAAAAGACAATTTGAATCAGAAGAATACAGCATTACTCTGTAAGCACACCCTATAATAATGCAGCAGAAGGTATACCCAGCAACAACAATTTGAATCAGAGAAAAATAAAGCAATAAAATGTTAGCAACAAACAGTATCAATCCCTGTGAGTACAAAATAAAAATAACAACACACAGTAAATCTGCCTAGCCAAAAGAAGCCTTAATCCTTATCCTTGCTCTGGTAAGGTTCTTTGCTTGTCCTTTCAAGGAACCTAGAAGAAAAGAGCTTAGGTGAAGCTAGGTGCCTTGGCCAGCAAACCTAGTCTTTATTGTTAACATTAGTACACAAAGGTAGTTGAGAACTGCACATTGTGGTTCTTTGAGTGCATTTTGACCTTGTGTATGGCATTTGAACCACTTGGAGTACAGACAGTTTTCACTTATTTGCATATGCATAACCTCCATTGCAATCACTGCCTGTTGCACTTCTTCAGTACTTGGTTTGATCACTTTAAAGGGGTGCAAACTAACCTCTCTGTTTATGGCATTTGCAGGAGCAATGCGTTTGCACTCACAGTGGTATAGCAACAAGAACTCTGTACTACATTTTTGTGACTGATAATTTGGTCCAGTTTCTATTGCTAATACACATTATCATAAACATAAAATAATCTGTGTCTTAAATTTCCAATGATCTTTCAATTTGAAAAAAGCACAAGGACATTTAAACTCTGTCTTTGGTTGCCTGTGCTAAACCTAGTAGTGGATGAATGTATTCATAAGCTATAAAAAAGGGTATGTAATTTGTTTTCTTTGTTGCATGATCAATTGATAGAAAATAGATAGAGATCTTTATTTTTAGGCAGGGTAAGAACTGTTAGGACTACCATGGGCCTGTTATCAAAGTTGTCCTGTGAATGACTAAAATGAGAAACTGGGGTGGTGTTTGCATAATTGATAAAACAGATAACAAAGGTATTAGGGAGACACCTCTGACTACAGCACCTGATTTCTATGCATTTGTAACTAAAAGGAGTTCTGTAATTTTTCTTCTTACTCTATTTTTGGTCACCTCACCTGGGCTTCCATAGGGTCCTCTGCTGATCATCAGCTGCCCAGCCAGGGACATTGCCACCAGTTTCAAACACCCTCTAGAGTCATGGCCATCCACAAAGCGCACAATGAATTGTCCCACAAAGTGGTATCCTGATAACATCCTGGTTTGAGTGTACTTCAGGAGGTTGGATACAGGAAGAGGAGGTGGGAGAAGGGATCCAAACTATCAACTGTCCTGTCAGGCTCAATGCCTTCACCCTGCTGCCAGAGGAGGCTTTATTCTCAACTATAGTCCGGTCCACCACCTCCTCTTCTTATTTGTCTTGCTTATAACACTCTGGAGGTGCCAGGTAACCTGTGGTTACTTGCACCACCAGCGACATGACCACCAGTCCTTCCTCTGTGTCACTCAAGGAAGAGCGCACCAAACCCACCCTCAGTGGTGAAACGCATATTCAGACACTCAGAGCCCTCCGTGCTGGCCACTGCTCCTGCCATCTTGGGCTTGGGGCATTATCATGGGTTGGTTCATCATCATAGTGGGCTGGCAAGTTTTTTTTCAAATTTAAGAAGGGAACAATCATTATTTACATGTTGGCTACATAAGCCTGCTCAATATGCTGATACAGTGTCCGCCACTACACCAACATGGCGCTCTTCCATTAACCAAAATGGTGCTCTGCCATAAAAAAATTTTTAAAATAAAACGTAATAACTATAGTGAAATTAATTATGGTGAGAGGGAATTGATTTAATGTTTTATATAAACAGCATAGCTAACCTGTCTGGGACTGAAAGTAGTATCCCATTAAATATACATATTTAATAGTGTTTAATAGTGAGGCTGCTTCGATGGCCTAATGTTTAAGACACCAGCCATTCATTTGGAGTACCATAGGTTCAATGCCTGAACCAAGGGTCCCCTTTCGGAGTGGCAGGAGGCAGAGATTCAGTCCCTTGAATGCACTCTCTTCTCGAGGGTGGGACTCCTGCAATCCTTATGGCATGGTGCTCCCCTTGGTTGCCCAGAGGGATAAGGTGCCACTGTTGCGGAAAGATACTTACCCATGACCCCTTCTCCTGACACTGGCTTTAGAGGGGAACCACTGGGGGAAGGCACAGAGGTGTCAGCACCAGGCTTTGCTTCAACATCAGGTGGGCACGTCACAGAGTTTTAGGCATGCTGTCACAGCATTCTTTGTCCCTTTTTTTATTTTAATCAGGGGGAGCACCCTTTTTCCCTGGTCTGCTAGTCATTGAAAACTGACCAGAGGAAATGTCAAATATGGCTGGAGGAGCACCAAATATTCACGGTGGTGGCTGCAAGCTCTATGGGCTAGGGAGCCATCCCTCTGTGTCAGTTTAAGGTGCACAAACGTAATATCCCATATGGAGGGTGCTTAGGAAATCTGGCACGGTTTCCCAGAGGACAGCACACATGATCACCTTGTTCAAAAATGGATCTAGGGGAGATTCTGGGAACTACAGGCCAGTCAATTTGACCTTAGTCTTAGGTAAACTATGAAGGCTATTGAGGATGTCTTAGTGGGACATTTGACTGAGCACAGGGTAATAACTGATAGCCAATATGGTTTTGTAGAGGTAGAGGCTTGTCAAACTAATTTAATTACTGTTTTAGGAAATAGCCAGAAGGATAGATGGGAGGATGCTCTAGACTTAGCATATTTGGACTTTAGTAAACCCTTTGGCAAAGTATACCGAAGAAGGTTGTCACACAAAAGTAGGTAAACTGGGAGTGGGAGGGGAACTGTTAGTATGGGTTTGAAATTGATAGAGTAACAAAAGCAGAGAGTGCTGGTGGCGAGGGACGCATGTCAGACTGGCAGGCAGTGACAAGTGGGGTTCCACAGAGGTCAGTTTTGGGAGCACTTTTCTGTTCAACTTGTTAATCAATTTTTTTGAATTGGGAAATAGTAGCTATTTAGTCAATTTTGCAGATGTTCAAAACTATCAAGAGTGGACAACAGTGAGGAGAACTGAGAAATTACTGAAGGACCTAGATAAACAGGGTTGCTGGTCAGACAGATGGTAAATGCATGGCTCAGCACTGGGAAATGCAAAGTAATGCACCTAGGGGCCAGAATGAAAATTAGCTTACAGTTTAAATGGCATAGTATTGGAGGTGGCAGAGCAGATGAGGGACTTTGGGGTTATTATAAATTCACCTTTGAAAATGAAACACAGAAATGTAGAATCTGAAGGCAATTGATGGCCAGTGAAGTCTGCCCACAGTTGTTACTACCTTACCCCCCTAACCTAGTGCCACAGTGGGTTATTCACCCCAGCCCACCTTCTGTGTAGTGACAGTGTTCCAAACAGTGTTCGGCAACAGCCAGCAAGGTCAACAGAATGCTAGCTTCCATTAAAAGTGGGATAAGCAGCGGAGAAAAGGCGGTGATAATGCCACTGTACAGGACACTGGGTAGTCCTCACCTGGAATATTGTGTGCAGATCTGATTACCACATTACAGAAAGAACATAAAAGAGCTGGAAAAAGTACAGCATGCATACCTTGAATCATCTTTGTAGCTGCATACAGCATGCAGCTACAAAGATGATTCAAGGGCCATGAAACATGCTTAATGATGAAAGCCTGGAGCACCTAGAGTTGTTCTGTTTAGGGAAAAGGAGACAGAGGGAGATATGAGTGAGACATTCTCAAAATCATGACACAGTATACAAAAAGACCAAAACATACAGTTTAGCAGCATTCTGGGTGCCAGAACAAAATGGATCAGGTTGCACCTGGTGCTTCTGGTAATGGAGGTCTCCCCAAAAGGACAAAATACAGAAAGGCAAACCAAGCAAAGAATGAAAAGATCCAAAGGTATCTGACATACAACTGAGGAATAATAAGTAGTTAGCACTGATTATACACTGAAATCAGTGTACTGTTGGTAATTTTCTGTAATACACAAGTGTGATGTTACACTTCTATATAATGAGCAACAAAATGCTGCAGTGCATCAATTGATGGAAACATATTTTTGCTTTCTCCTTACAGCAGGGAAAACACCACAACAAGCATAACAAAAACAAAAATCTGGGGAATACGGCAACTTACCTTTTTTTTTGTTTTGCACACTGCTGGTGTTTGATGACTGCTGAAACCACTGACACTTCACTCTCGGGGTTTAAGTGGCATCATACACCTTGAGAGTGTAAAAAAACTCATTACACACTACTTCCCATGAATTATTCTATAGTTTATTCACAAAAGTGTGGTAGGCCAGCAGACAGCACTGACCAAGTACCCAGCTCTTTGAGTCACTGCAGACTCTTCATCAGGGAGTGTGGAATCATACAGGATTCCCCATTAAATATGTTGCAGAAGATTTTCAAAGAGCTGCCTCCAAATAGCCGCATCTATTTTTCAGACAGAGCTGCCAGATTCTGGGCCTGGAGTTACAGCATGAACAGCTGATATAACTCTTGAGTCGGAATTCCAAAGTTGTGTCCAAACAATGGACTCAGTTCCTGCAGTTGCAGCAAAAGTTGCCATAAACTGCGGGAATCTTTGCAAATACATCCAGATGTCTGTGAGTAGGGTGCAGACATTTGGAAACATCTGTGTGGATGCAGCATACATCTGAAATATGGATGCAAGTGCTGCGTCTAGCCCGTTGAATATCACACCCGTTATATTTATTTTTTTTTTGTTCAACAAATCTTTATTAGATTTTGATTAACACACGACATCCATTACAACTAAAAATAATAATAAAAAAAAGGGGGAAGAAACCTGGAAAACCAGGGTATACAGCCCCAAACTGGCTGTATGAACTATATACAATCCCATATATACATACCCAGCAGAAATCCATCCCTAAGCAGCATATTTATCAATAAAGACCCCTGTATAAACAACTACAATCCACATTGCCAAATAGTAACATATTATCCATAGATATAGTCTAAACAAATGAACCAAGAGCAGTTCCCCCAATCGCATGTAGAAGAGAAAAAAGAAAATAGGAAAAAAAACAAAACAGGAGTCAACTCTACCATGCTACCTCGTGTAATATCTCAGGATACTAAACCAAAGGTGCAAATCAAGAAAACACCTTAGGTTAAATCAGAGGTGGAGTCCTGCTATATCCCCTAAAGAGAGAGAGAGAGAGAGTCCCATCTCGTCTATCCTCTGGAAGGCTTACAGTCTAGTTCCCCAAAACCCTTACTAGGATCCCAACTTATCTATATAATGACAGCTTTACTCAATCATGTGAACAAAGTGCTGATCAACCAAATCCCTTACTAGAAGAAGAAAAACCAAACCCTTGCTACTCAGAGCATGACAGATGGACCTGAGGTAATCTCTGAGATGAATAAATCGCTTCTAAAGATGCCCATCTCTCTTAGCGTATAACCGTTTATTCCCTCACTCCAGAGCTGTCGCCTTATCCTGCCCAATATGACCATCAAGTCCCGCACCCACTGACCATAAGAATACTCCTGGTCGCCTTCCAATGCTGAACTAGAAAAGACTTGATTAGTGCTGTCATCAAGGCCAAATGAAATTTGGCTAGGACTCAAGGAACTTTTGAAAAATCACCCAGAACACACACCTCTGGGGTTATAAATTCTGAGTAATTCATCAGCGGTCCATACGCTGCCTAATTCCAGCCACAAGGGAAATTTTACAGCACTCCCACATCACATGTAGCAAATCCCCGATTCCCATCCCACATCTGAAACAATGGTCCGTCTGCTTAAGCTTTCTATCACATAGTTTTACCGGGGTAAAATAAAGATCAGACGCAATAAAATACTGCATGGTCCTAAACTTAGGAATTGTTATGTACCTATGGCCTTTCCAAATTGAATCCCACACAAGAATCTTGGGAGCCATTACCTTGTCCCAGTACGCCACCTGCATGGGCAAGAGTGGACTAACAAACTCCAGCAGTTTCCTATAAATCTGAGAAAGGGCGTTTGCCTTCGGCTTCATTGCCTCCAGAAGATCCCATATAAATGACCCATCTGAAAACCCTCCAATCTTTCTCACCACTGACTCCAGCAGCCGAATCAGTTGCAGTTTTTTGAAAAAGGGCATCCCCTCCATGGAGGCTGGCATAACAACCCTTACACCTTGGACAAGATCCCTCACCTTAAGACCCCTCACCTGGTAGGCCCATCAATCAGCTTATCGCTCCGCCCCAATTTGAATGTGGGATTACCCACTACACGGTTGGTCCCAGGATTTCAACTGTAATTTCCTGCACCGGGAGAGAAAAGACCACCACGCCTCAGTGACTTCCCAATCGGGTTCCCACCCTCTTCCTGAAAGCCTTTACCAGGTTAACAAATATTAACGCCTTGGGCAAGAAGCCTCGCTCTCTCAAGATTTGTCTCTCAATCTGTAGCCATGTTGGGATATAAGCCTCCCCTTCAGTCTCCCTAACCCAACGGAGCATAAAGCCCAATTGCCCTGCCACATAATATAATAGGAGATCAGGCAGTTTGATCCCACCCTCAGCTGGGGCAAGCAAAGTGATTCATATTTCTTCCTAGGTAGCTTAGAATTCCATAGAAATCAGAAAGAAGCTTCCTAATAACCTTGAACCAAGTAGTGTGAATATCATACGGGCAATATATAGTGGTATAAAAGCCTGGGCAGCATATTCATTTTAATAAGGCCAAGTCTAGCCGTAAAATTCAAGGGAGCTTGTTCCATCTCAGTATATCTCCTCTTATTGCCGATATCGCCCCCTCCATGCTTGTATCCGCCCCTCTTTCGCTATTTGCCGTAACCCGGATACCCAGGTACTTAATCTCATCCGCCCTCCACTGGAGGCAAAATTGAGTAAAATCCGCCCTGAATACATGTGGGGTCAAGGGGAGAACCTGAGTTTTAGTTAAGTTCAACTTATAATTTGACACCGCCGAGAAACGCCCAATCAAACCCCATGCTCTCTCAAAACTTCTAGCTGGGTCCTCTAAATGCAGCAAAATATCATCCGCAAAAACTGTGAACTTAAGTTCCCTCCCCCCTACCCTTACCCTTTTATAAGTTTGTCCTCCTAAGGGCTCTTAACAAAGGCTCTAGATAGATATTAAATAGTATTGGCGACAGGGGACATCCCTGTCTGGTCCCATTTTTCAACAACACTTCTTGTGAACTGTACCCATTGCACAAGACCCTAGCTGTGGGGGCGGCATAGAGGTGTTCAATACCCTTGAGCAAACCCTCCGGAAAGCCCATCTTCCACATTGTGGCAAACAGAAAACCATGGGAAACCCTGTCAAACGCCTTTTCGGTGTCCAATGATATTAAAGCTAGAGGCAATTGGGAATCCGATGCATAGGCAATTATACGATGCAGCTTCCTATGGGCGTCCTGAGCTCCCCTCCCCGGCATAAATCCCACCTGCTCCTCGCTAATCAGAAGTGGCACAATACTCAGTATTCTATTAGACAAAATTCTTGTTAAAATCTTAATATCCTGATTCATTAAAGTTATAGGTCTATAGCTGTCCACCCTATCCCTAGGTTTGTCTGGCTTGGGAATGAGAGAAATAAATGCCTGGTATAGACGGGATGGGACAACCCCTCTTGCATAATGGTATTATAAAATCTAGTAGAAGAGGGAGTACTGTCTTAATGTGTGCTTGGTAGAACTTCACCGTAAGACCATCGGTCCGGAGTCCTACCACGGCAAAGACTGCACCACCCCAGTATCTCCTCCTCCGTAATGGAACACAATCTTACTAGCCTGCACTTCATCCAAAACCGGAGGGTATTCCCTCGAGAAAAGCATTCACTTCCTCTTCTCCTACTATTTCCCAATCCATATATGCCGTAAAATAGGGACGTAAATGCCTCTGCTATTTTTGAGGTCTACTATCAATTGCCCCTCGTGCCAAATCGAAGTGATAGTTCTACTAGCTTCCCATTCCCTGATCCTAGCTGCTAGCAAACGATCCGGACATCCCCCTGGAGGAGATATTTAGCCTGCATCCTATCCAACCAATATTCCACCTTACCATATCTAATATCCACCCATTCCCCCCATAGGGATTTAAGTTCTCTATCG
Organism: Neoceratodus forsteri; assembly: GCA_016271365.2. Taxonomy (NCBI): domain Eukaryota; kingdom Metazoa; phylum Chordata; order Ceratodontiformes; family Ceratodontidae; genus Neoceratodus; species Neoceratodus forsteri. The sequence goes on along the minus strand of CM028131.1, from coordinate 883,851,688 downwards.
ATTTCTCCTGAAGACCCCTCCAGGGGAGATAGCGAAGCTATCGCCCCCAAAATGAATTCCTCCTTTGCCTTCCTCAGTCTGTTCCTCCTAGCTGCCAGAGTCTGGACCGCCCCTACATATAGTACCTTACACATCAGCCACGCCAGCTTTTGATTTTGTAGGGATGGTAATTGAGACTGTATGAATCCTCTCAGATGCTCGTCTAGCTCCTCCTGGACCTTAGGTTCCGCTAACAGCAAATCATTCAGTCTCCACCTAACTGGCCTGGGAGGAGCAAGACTTGTTCCCACAGCAACGAGATGGGGAATGATCGGAGAGACCCTAATCTCAGTCATCAAACCCTTCACTTCCCTGAGAACTGCACTACTAACCAAAAAGAAGTCAATGCTGACTGGGACTTATGAGCCCCAGAATAGAAGGTCATGGTGTTGCCCTTCTTGGAGTGGGTCCTACACGGGTCCACCAGAGCCATCGCCTCCACCATCTTATTCAAGGCAACCTGTGCTTTGGTTAGAGGTTTACCAGTTGGAGGTATCCTATCCTCCAAATTGCTGGTGCACACGTTCCAGTCCCCAGCCCAAATAAATAAATCTGTAGGCAAAGCTGCAATGCCCCTCTCAATGGAGGCAAAAAAATCTGCGGAAGAGGGAGTGGGACCATAAATAGAGGCCAAGGAAATTGCCTTACCAGCTAAAACCCCAGACAGACATAGCCCCCTACCATCCTCCCTTAACAACCCCTGTTCCATCCTAAAGGGGCAATTGTTTCTTATTAGAATCGCCACCCCCCAAAGCTTTTCCTTACCCTGCCCATACACCTGACCCACCCATAGTTTTTAAGACAGCTTAATTCCTCCGTTAGTAAATGTGTCTCCTGCAAAGCAGCTATATGAGCCCCCAAGTAATTAATATGCCTCAGAATGACCATTCTTTTGCGTCTACCCCTAAGCCCTTTGACATTCCAGGAAAGTATATTAATATGGACCATTATCCATCCACTAAATCATAACATGAGATCCAATCCACCCAAACCTTACCATTCCGCCTTCCCTCTCTACACAATCTAGATGCTCTCTCTCTCTCTTTCCCAAACCCCCAATCCCACCTCCCCCTGTCCCCGATCCTTCAGTCGCCCTCCAACGATTCATTGGTCATGGATGAGCTTCCTGTGGTTTCCTCCGCCTGTCCTCCCTAGCCTATCTCAGCAGAAGACCGCCCGTCTCCTGGTCCTGGCGTATCACCCCGTCTCCGCAGTGCCCTCCCAGCTCACATATATTCCCCTAATATTTCAAGAAAAACAGCGTGGTCCAGAACAATGCCCTGTTGTGAGTCCCAAGCCAGTCTCTTCACACTGGCAACTGGTCCTGCCCAGAACTGGTTCCACCATATAAAGAGGAATCTACCAATCCCTCCTTACATGTTCCCTCAAATAAAAGGTGGAGCGTCACCGACCCTGGAGCTATACCCCCAGAACCAATACCCCTCCAAACCAAACCCCCGATACCCCACTCTAAATCTCCCACAGCAAACCCACGCTGGTCAAACCACCATAGTGCAATCCCCGAGATGCCACCCAGAAAGAGAAAAGGAAGAAGAAAGAAGAGAAAGGCAGTACAGCCATGGCTAACTTAAGGTTAACGACCTAGAACAGCTGTATAAAGTCCTTGTCAAGCTGAAAGAAGGTCCCATAGCCCCACTTCATCCGGGCAGTCCCTCAGGTCGGAGGTTTAAATAGATTAGGAAGTTCCTGACAGACTTTCCAGCGCATCTCTCACGGTCAGATACCGCTTCCCAGATTGCAGTCTCACCACTAGCGTTGCTGGATACTGCGCGAAATTTAATTCGGCTAAATACAGCTTTTCTTAATCTCCACATATTCCTTCTGCTTCTCTCTGATTAAAGGGTTTGATCCTGGAACATCCAGAAGGTCGCGCCATTCCATTGAAGAGATTTAAGCTGTCTGGCCTTCCATAAAACGTGCATCTTCTCTTTAAAATTAAGGAATCTCATGATGATCACTCTGGGCCTCGCTCCTGGCGGGGGAACTTCCCTTAAGGCATGATGGGCCCTTTCCAAATTATATGCTTCTCCATATGGTGTCTGGCCCAAAAGCTTTAGTAGCAAATCCTGAATAAATGAGACACAGTCTGCCCCCTCAGCTCTTTCGGGCAGCCCAGCCAGTACCAGGTTGTTTCTCTGGCTTCTTGCCTCCTGGTCATCAATCCGAGCTTCCAATTTTTTAATTTGCTTTTTGGCCACAATCATCTCCTGCTCCATAGACATCACTTTCCTCTCTTGCGATGCAATCCTGGCCTCTGCATCCCCCATACGTTGAGCAAGAGATTGCAGTGCCGGTTTTACTGTAGCAAAGTCCACTACCAAACCCTGTAGCATCTTCTTAATTTCCTGCAGGTCCTCGTTTGACTGACCATCACCCCTCCCTATCTATATCCTCCTCTGGTTCCACAAGGGTGGGGACTGTGGCTTGGATCTCTTGGTCGCGAGGATCTTCGCGGCGAGGGCTCAATGCTTGGGCTCCATCCCAGCTACCAACCCCGTGACCTGCGGCTTCGACTGCAGCACACCCTGGCAATGAGACCCTCGCGCCGGTGTCCCAAGGCTTTTGGTGTTCAACTGCCACTCGAACTCTCGATTACTCCGGCTTACACCCCCTCCTGATCCGAAGGCGACCGAAACAGGCGGACCCCAAAGCAAATAAACAGAAAATTTGTAGCTCGGGCCTAGGAGCGGCGCGGAGGACGTCCGACTCGTCTCAGCACATCACGTGACCAACCTCACCCGTTATATTTAAAGATATGTGTACAGTTACAAACAAGGATTTGAGTTTCTTCTGAGAGATCTTTCATTTCTGATTATCTTCAAAAATGTGCTTATAAAACAATCATTTATAAAGCTGACCTCCTTTGACCTCCCTATTCTTAACAGAGGTTACAATATTTCTTGATCAAACAATGGTGCCTTTAAAAACCTGTAAAAATAGTCTATATATAAATAATTTCTCTCTAGCTATTCATCTCTTTTTTTTCAGTAATTTGATGATAAAAAATCCTCCAACAAACAAATAAACAAAGGACCCCCCCCCCAGCACAAATGAAAAAAGAAATCATCATCTTTTTCTGACACTGAAATGCATTTGAGAAAAGGGTCTTTGGATAGCTGTTTTGACTTGAAAACTCTATACCTAGAGGAAGCCACCACTGGAGAATCAGTAATGGCAATAAGGTGGGGAAGGGCCATGGAACATTCCAAGAGATACGAGTCTGGGTGTGCAGTTGCTGAGACATAGGTGTGTGAGGAAAAGGGATTGCCAACGCCCCTCTACAGTAACATCAAGTCCAGAAAACCAAATGCACTCATATGCAGAAGAAACTGCACCCAACACCAAGATATCTTACAATTCTTTATACAGTACTACAATAGCCAGTGCATTTCAGGTACAAAATTACACAGCCCATTACAGGCTACCCCCCCCAATAACCTATATTGAGATGTATCATTTCGTACCTGAACTGTACTGGCAATTGCAACACTGAATAAAGGATTCTTTTTTTTTAATTTGCTTTATCCTTCTTGTCACAGGCAGGACCTCCTTCCACCTACTGCCAGTTGCCTGGTTTCTATCCAGCTGGGACTCTGCTAGATATCCTCCCAAGACCATCAGCCTGCCTGCAACACACTGCTATGCTGCCCCCTTGGATTACTCCCCAGGCCAGGGTACACCTTCAGCTTCACAGCATTTCTTCCCTGCATCAGTCTGGCCACCCAAGGTAGAGGTGAAAACTTATGGTGTCTCAGGGGGATGGTGGACATAAGTCCAGTGTGGGACAGGGTGGGCCAGTGGAGGTTTCATTCTGTCAGTCTTGCACTGCTTTCCACTGTTCTTCCAATCCCCCACCAGGAGTATGTGTCAGGACTGGCTGCCGGTGAATGGCCCCTGAGCGACAGCATAGTTGTCTCCAACGGTCCCCTCCTACCCATTGCTTATCCTCAGTGGGATGTGACACCCTCCCTCCCTGGAAAGGAGAGTGCTTTGTGGGATACTCAGTCCTCCTCCACCGGCTGGCCCCGCGATGGCCTAGGGTCATTCCATTACATGGGTCATCAACGTTGCGAGTGGTAGCACTACTGCTGGCTGGTGTGCTGGCTGAATAAAGGATTCTAAGATATCTTGGAGTTGAGTGTCATTTCTTCAGCATATGAGTGCTTTTTGTTTTCTGGACTTGACATAGCCCTGGAACCCCTTACAGAAGCTGACCCATTGATCACCATATCTGACTTGTAAGGAGTCATTAATCAGTCTTAGCAGCAAAGAGTAAAACCTAAGGTTGCCTTGTGCTCAGTGCAGTGTCTGGGAGTGAAATGGGACATAAAGAAAAGAGCATTAGGGAACCTTAACATTTCATGAAATTGCCAGTCTGTTAGTGCAGCAGTAGAAACACTGCTCACTGCACCAGTGACCTGGGTTCAGGAAACGATACTGGTCACTTAGGGGTTGGCCAGGAAAGGGAGGACTAAGCATCCCTAGGACAGCTCAGTTCCCTTGGGGAGAGGGACACTGCATCCTGCTCATAGACTGCCACATGACAGAGGCATAGAATGGTGTCAGCAAAGTGGGAGCACACCACTGGGGAAGGATTTCTCCTGAACACCCACATTGGTACCCTTGGGAAAAAATGGTGGAAAAATCCCTGGTGCACCCAGGGCTTGCTGGCACACCCCAGACCCACACATGACCAACATGGCAGGCCACCCTCCACCGCTTTGTTCTTGGGTAAATGGTGGATAACAAGTATGTCCATGAGAATGTCGGTGATGGAGCTAGGGGGTGGGTGCTGGGACAGAGTGGACCAGGTGCTGAACGAGCAGAAGATCCTGTCTGAAAAAAACATTTCATGAGCTTTATTTGTTCCATCAGACGTTCCATAAAATTGATTCCAAACGCAATGCTATTTTCTGAGAGCACACAAGCAGTTGAAAGAGAGATCACAGACAAAAGTTTCAATTTTTTTTTTTTTTTTTTTATTTATTTAGGTTTTGTCGACCGGGTAAGTGCACTAGATGAATCCTGCCTATTTTCAGGCACTGACGGGGAGGGGGGTACAGATGATGCCAACTGACCTTGAACCAGATTAAGCTGTTGGTGGTATTTTTAGTGAATGAGGGAAATTTGGCAAGGACACTGGGCAAATTTCCCTACTCTTTTCGATAAGTGCAATGGGATCTTTAACATCCACCTGAACTACCACCAGTCCAGGCAGATGGGACCTCGGTTTAATGTCTCATCCGAAAGATGGCACCTCAGAAGTGTAGCACCCCTCTCATGCTGCACTGCAGAGTCAGTACTGGGATATTAACCCAAGTGCCAGATGTGGGAACTGAACCCACAGCCCTCTGATCTCCCAGCCTCAGAGGCAAGTGTGCTACCTACTGAGCCACTGACACTGACACTGACACTGACTCATAGAAACATAGAACATAGAAACATAGATTTTGACGGCAGATAAGGACTGCTTGGCCTACCCAGTCTGCCTATTTCCCTACCTATTGGATAACTGCAGATCCTAGTTAACCAACAGTCTACTTCCTCTTATCCCCCACTAGAATTGCCTTATGTCTGTCCCATGCATTCTTGACTTTCCCCACTGTTTTTGACCCCACAACCTCCTCAGGAAGGCTGTTCCATATGTCCATCACCCCCCTATGAAAAAAATACTTCCTCATGTTGCCCCTTAAGCCGTCCCCCTTCTGTCTTCAAATTGTGCCCCCTTGTTCTTGTACATCTCTTTTTTTCTGAAAGATGCTACCCTCTTGGACTTTATTGATTCCCTTGAGGTACTTGAAAGTTTCTATCATGTCCCCCCTCTTTCTCCTTTCCTCAAGGGTATATATATTAAGCTCTTTTAGTCTCTCTTTGTATGGCTTCTGGTGCAGACCCTGCACCATTTTAGTTGCCCTCCTCTGGACTGCCTCCATCCTGTCTATGTCCTTGCAGAGAGTGATGCCTCTTCCTATACATCCCAGTATCCCCCAGCCCTCCTTACTACCCTCTCACATTGCTTGCCTACCTTTGGGTCATCTGATATGACTACCCCCAGGTCGCTTTCCATTGTTGTTGTTGTTAGTACCCCCCCATTGTGTACTCTTCCCCTGGGTTTTTTTTTCCCAGGTGCATTACTTTGCACTTCTTTGCATTGAATCTAAGCTGCTCATACTTTTGACAATTCCTCCAGCCTTGCCAAGACCCTTCTCATCCTTTCCACCCCCCCCTTGTGTCATCCCTGTTGCAGATCTTTGTGTCGTCTGCAAAGAGGCATACTTTTCCTTCCAGTCCCTCAGCAATGTCACCTATAAAGACATTAAAGAGGACCAGTCCCAGTACTGAACCCTACGGTATCCCACTAGTAACCCCTCTTTCTTCGAAGTGGACTCCATTTACTACACCCTCTGCATCCTGTTGTCTAGCCAATTGTTTACCCAGGCTACCACCCTGGGACCCACTCCCAGGCTTGCTAACTTGTTTATTAATCTTTTGTGTGGGACTGTGTCAAATGCCTTGCTACTGTTTAGGTAGGCCATGTCCACAGCCCCTCCCTGGTCTACTACTTTGGACACCCAGTCAAAGAAATCTATTAGATGCCTCTGACATGACCTTCCCACTGTGAATCCATGCTGCCTTGGGTCCTGTTCCCCGTTGCCCTCTAGGTACTCAACAATTTTTTCTTTCAGAAGTGATTCCATCATTTTCCCTATCACTGAGCTCAAACTAACAGGTCTGTAGTTTCTTGCCTCTGCCTTGCTCCCATTTCTGTGAAGGGGAATCATATCCACCCTCCTCCAGTACTCAGGTACCACACCATCCTCCCATGATTTGTTAAAAAGGGTAGTCAGTGGTGTTACTAGTTCTCCCCTTAGTTCTTTTAGAATTCTGGGGTGAATCCTGTCAGGCCCCATTGCTTTGTCCACCTTCAGTTTTAGGAGTTCTTTCAGGACCCTTTCTTCTATGAATGGACCGGTATCCATCCCCCTATCAAGAGTGCTTTTATTGTTTGGTTTAGGTAACCCCCCTTCTTTTGTGAATACTGAGCGGAAGTATTAGTTCAGTATCTCTACTTTTCACTGTCACCCTCTGCCCACCCTTCCTTTATTAAACTTACAATCCCCTCATGGTCTTTCTTCCCACCACTCCCCTAATATTTATAAAGGTTTTTTGCCCGTTCTTAACTAAGTTGGCTATCCTTTCCTCAGTTTGGGCCTTTGCTATTCTGACTGCCTTACCCATTTCCTTCTGCTTTAACTTGTACAGTTCTGTCCTGCTCCTTCTGTGTTTCCTTATACTGCCTGAATGATATCTTTTTCTCCCTAACCTTCCCCGCCACCTCTGTGAAACCTTCAAAAAAATTGCAGCGGTCACATAACAGAATTCCAATTTTTGGTGCAATTTCAACTACAAATACACATGCTATTGTGGCATTACAGCAAAAAGTTGAAAACTTTGAAAAAAATGTTAAAATACTGAAATTTAACAGTACATGTAGTTGGACTTCCATATGAGTCAGAACTGGACTGTTCTTCACTGAGAGACACATTTAAAGAACTGTTTGTTACCTCAATAAATTTTCCTGAAGAGACTCTGCTATTTCTCACAAATGCTTTTCGAATTCCAGTGAAGCTTCACTAAACAGCTCATGCTAAAAATACGAAACTGCCTGTTGATTTAAAGCTCTCTTTGTATAATCAAAAATCCACTTCTGCAAAAGATAATGGTAGTTTACTCACATGGTAAAGGTGACTGCATGACTTTACAGTATCCCTGACCATTACCAACTAGAATATGCCCGCCTGATAGGCCAATACTGCATATGTGACCAAATGTTCCAAAACGTGATCCACCTATAGCCTCACAACCTTCCTTTCAGTCTCAGTTTGAATCTTCCCAATCTGTTTTGTTTGTAATAGGTGCCTAGGATATAAACGTTTGGAGAGATATTATGCTATAGCTGAGACAGCCATAATGCTACACAGTATTTTGCAGTAAGTCACAAAATACTGCATGACAGAAAGGTTTGTCATTGAATTACACTGTTCCCTGAAGTATACTGCAGCATTTTGTGAAATACTGCAGCATTCTGGTGTTGCATCCTGACTGGCGCCACTGTATGTCATGTAATAAAGCACTGTACAACATCATAAGAGTAATGACTGTCTTTTTTTGCCCTAGAATAGCTATAGTCCAAGGAAAAAACATCTCGATGGCATGCTGGATAAAGAAATTCTGCTTAGAATACCGTAGTCCTACTATTACCCATATTTCAGTCAGTGAGGTCACAGGGATGCTATAAAGTAGTGTTCATGCAATCGGCTTTACCAGGTGAATAAACTACCATTGCATATTGCATAACTTTACTGTATCCCTGACCATTACTAACTAGGTGCTGAAAAGCAGTGTGTCCACAGGAGGGAGAATAACTGGATAACTGGTGGATTACTGTACCACTATGGAGCTTATAACTTTTCATGCGAATGCCAACTTGCCAGCATTGTCAATGTCCAGTCTGTAGTGTCTTGGAAATGTATGTATTGTCGCCCATGTGACACTGGCACGAATCTCCTGGACTAAGGCATCATTTCCCTCTGCCCAGGAGGTGGAGATGGCTCTAGTCAATAATAATAGTAACAACTTTATTTATTAAGCGCAATTCAAATATCAAAGCGCTGTACAAATGTATAAGATCATAAAAGCTTTAAAACAGTAACAGTTAAAAACCTGTCGTACCAAATCAACTGATTACTCAGAGTTAATAACAAAAGCAAGATTAAATAAATGTGTTTTCAGTGCTATTTTGAGGCTCTCCATGGTCTGGCACTCTCAAACCCCACGAGGTAGAGAATTCCACAGGGTAGGCGCTGCGAAAGCAAATGAATGAGCACCAGATGTTTTCAATTGCACCCTGGGAACCTCTATCAATCCCTCATCGGCAGAACAGAGAGGGTGGTGGGGGCAATAGGGGCAAAGAAGCTCTTGCAGGTAACTTGGACCCTGTCTGTGTAGGGCTCTGTAGGTCAGCAAACCAACCTGAAAGGTGATCCGCCATTACACTGGCAGCCAGTGCAGCACATACAGCACAGGAGTAATATGACTAGATTGAGAAAGCCCAGTCAGTAAGCTGGCTGCCGCATTCTGCATTAGCTGCAAATGGTGGATATAAACCCCTGGTAGCCCTAGGTAGAGGGTATTACAGTAATGCAAGCTAGAGGTCATGAAGGCATGGACCAACGTTGGAAGGTCGCCGGGTGGAACCAGGTGCCTAATTCAAGCAATATTCCTCAGATGGTAAAACGAGGTCTTGACAACGGATGTCACCTGAGACTTCAGGGTCAATCCCTCATTAATAATAGTAAGCTCTGAGTTTGTTTGGAGGCTTGAGGTTTTTGAACTTGTAGGCCTCCATGACAGTCTTTTTAATCCAGGTGGCTAGTGTGGATCTAGCCACTGAGAACCCTTTTCATGATCTGTTCAGTATTATGAATAGTTTCTCTGAAATTCTAAAGTCTTGAGTGCGAGGTAGATAAAGTAGAAACTGCTCTCTTGGAGATCACGTGATGTCGGCAGCCTAATAGTAGCTAAGGCACGGAGCTCTCGCCTTTCCACCGCACATCTATCTCTCTAATTTACTGCTACAGCTCCAGAATTGAGAAATTGTTGGCTCTCCATTTGGCAACTGCCTGCAGCTCTCACCTAACTCAGTTTCTGATCGATATTGGTGGTTTCCACCATGATGGAGGCAGATATGTGGCAGGCCTCGCTCCGCCATACACCTTCTACTACACCGGAGAAACTTCTGAAGAAGTCTAAGGCTCAGGGTGCACAACCATCAACGCCCCTCGGCACACCAGCTTCAGTGGTACCCCTTACAGAGGATCATTTTCTCCAGGAGCTGCTCCCCTTCAGAGAAACTCTTGTGGACATTTCACTGGAGCTAAAATCACTCAGGGAAGACCTGAATGACTTGGGCTGCAGAATGGGCGACGTGGAGGCTCGCTCCACATCTCTGGAATGCTGGACTGATAAACTGGATCTGAAAGTTTCTAAATTAAAACAACAGCTGGCCAAATTACAGCCAAAAACAGAGGATCTTGAAGGCCGCAGCCATCACAACAACATATTGATCTATGGGCTGCCGGAATTGGAAGAAGGCCCTAACATCATTCCCTTCCTTCTGAAATTCCTCACCAAGGTGGTAGGCCCTTCTCCGCTAAACCCAACATATCAAATAGAGAGGGCCCACCGCTCACTAAGACCACGGCCTCCCGTGGGGGCTTCTCCCAGGCCAATCATATTAAAATTTCTCAGCTTCCTCGAAAAGCAGCACATTCTATCTAAAGTCAGGAAGCTTCAATCAGTGCTCTGGGAGGGGAAACAGCTCAGGATTACCCAGGACCTACCCTATGAAACCAGGCAGAAGCGGGCAGCCATCCACCCGACTGTCAACAAGCTCATTGCAGTGGGCATAAAGTTCAAAATGGCCTACCCAGCTCATCTGCAAGCCCTAATCTCAGGATCGTGGATGTCCTTTGATTCTCTGGGTCAAGCAGTCACAGACCTCTCAGCTAAACTACTGGATCTTTTCAAGAATGTTTGACAAGCTGTTTTCATAAGGGCTTCCCCCTTTTGCTCGGTCTAAGTTCTGTAAGATGCATGTTAATCTTCTACCACATCTGCTATGTCTAGAATTATCCCACCTGAGCTAGTACTGATTGGGAATTTTGCCCTTACCTCAGCAGATGGTTCTTCTGCCCCTGCTTTGTTTGGGAGGCTGGCCTGAGGAGGAACAATGTCTGGATTGGCCTACATCGTGGCCATCAGCCTGGAGGAAGATGCTGGGTAAATGCTCCGTGACTGGGATCTAGGCCATGGAAGTTGTGTTCTCCATGGGGGCATTTTCTTGATACACTTGGTCCCAAGAGTTTCTGGCTCCCCCCAACACCGCTATGGAGCTGCAATGGGACCAGTTCCTTTACCTACTTAACCGCGACTGGACTCCACCTGAACTTAAGTCTTTTGTTCTTTCTTTTACTTGGACTTTTATTGTTGGATTACACAGCTTTCTGTGGACAGTGGATCATATTAATGGGTCAAGCCTATTTTTTCCATCATAATCTGGAGCTGTGGCTTAATCTAGCTGTTTGAGCAAGCTACCGTGGGGGGGTATAAGAGCATATAGAGGGGGGGTTCCTCCTTGAGTTTTTTCCCTATCTCTCTTTGTTTTGCTCAGTACTCCTGGCTATTTTGAATCAAGGTGAATTGCTACACTTCATGGTAATGCTATGTGGAAGGGGGAGAGGGATAGGCGGGAGGAGGAGGAGGAGGAGGGGAGGTGCCCATGCCCTTGGCATATAGTGGGCTGAGTTTCATCACATACTGGATGATAGGGGGGATAGCCCTTAGCCTCCTCTCAGTGGGCTGGTACATGGAAAATACCCACTCCTTACGGACTCCTATCCAGGAAAGGAACCATTTCCATACATGCGATTTACTCCCATTGTTACACCTCCTTGCCCCTCTGGGATTACTCTGGGATCTGACTTCCTTAGATGGCTTCCTAACTGAGAGGGGGCCCCTTCAGGCTAATGGGGTTTGGTCTATCCTACTTTCTGGGCATTTGTGGCCTCTGGACGCAGGGTCACCAAAGAGGGCCGTTGTATATAGTTCTGGGGATCAGGGTAGGGGTTGGGGGGTCTTTCACTTGCACTACAGTCCGTCTCTTCTTTGAATTCTGATTTGATTTTGCATTCGACCTCAGGAGGAGATTACACATTGGTCTGAAAGGGGGAAGGCCCATGGGAGGGGAGGTGGGCTTACTGAGGGGGGAGGGAGTTGGGAAATTCTGACTCATGTATGTTTTGGTGAACATCCAGATACTTGGCCTGATGATTTGGTATTATGGTGTTCCTCTTCTCACTATACATTTGTTATTTCATGTCTCTGTTCATTGTCATGTGTGTTTTTGATGGGGAATGGGGGGTCGGGGGGAGGAAAGGAATTGTGCCAACATTTGGGTATATGCGATTCTATGATTGTAGGCTACTATGACTACGGCTAATAGTGTTATTAGAATGGTAACCTGGAATGTTAGGGGAGCTAGAGAGCAACTCAAGAGGTACCAGATTTTTAAACATCTACTGTTACATCATGCCTGGGTTATTTCCCTACAGGAAACTCACCTCCTTACCCAAGAAGCTAGTTGGCTTCGCAAGCAAGGTGTCATTCAGATGTTCTCTGCTGGGGACTCAACCTTGAGTAGGGGTGTTGCAATTTTAGTCATGAAAAGCATTTCCTTCTGAGCTGACCACATTATTTCGGATCCACAAGGTAGGTTTGTCCTGGTTAAAGGCCTCCTAGACTGGAACAAGGTGATCCTGGGAAGTATCTACGGCCCTGTCGGGGGAGATCCTGCTTTTTTCATGAATTTGGCTGACAAAATTGCTCCCCTTCTACCAGCCCCTCTAATTTTGGGGGGGGATTGGAATCTCCCTCTGTTTCAAGATTTAGACCATTCTAATCAACCTATCAGACCTCTGTCCTCAGCTCAACGTGCCCTAGGGGATTTCATGGACTTTCTTGGCCTTTGTGATCCCTGGAGGATCTTCAACTCCTCCACTCACTCCTATTCATTTCATTCTGCTGTCCACCACACCTCATCCAGACTTGACTATATTCTTATCAGTTTAGCTCTCTTACCCGGGATGTGCGATGGTGGACTAGACCCCATAGTACTCTCCGATCATGCAGTGGCCTTGCTCTTTCTTACTTCCTCATTGGACTTACAGCATGTTACTACCTGGAAACTAAATACCTAGCTCCTTGAAGACGACTTTATCGTTTCGAGGATAAAATCCCTTATCCAAACTTACACTTAATTTAATCAGAACTCTGTCACCAGGGGTGACCATGAAAGGTGCGCCCTGAAATGCTGCCTGGGGGGGGGGATTTATTTGCCTTGCCACCTAGGTGGAAGAGAATCCGCGAGTCCACCGCTACAGCTTTATTAGAACAGGTAAGATCTCTGGAACATCTTTATCTCTCTCCTCTTTCCCAGACTCCTTAGCTACCTTGATGTCTCTTAGGGATAAATATGCTGTTCTTTTATGAGAAAAAGCTGAATATGCCATCTTAAAGACCCAGTCTACATATATTGAGCAGGGGACAAGGCAGGATGCCTTCTCGCCCTCCGTTTGAGGAAAATAGAAAGCTCTAGAATTATCAAGTCCTTTTCAGATCAGGATGGATCCATCAAAACTCTCCCTAGGGACACTGTGTTGGTCTTCGAACAATTCTACGTCAATCTCTATAGTCAGAGACCCTCTCCACCAAGCACAGAGGAGACTGAGGCCTACCTGGTGAATATCTCTCTCCCAAGTCTTTTGGATCATCACCAGGCCCTCCTATCTTCTCCAATTTCCTTGTCCGAAGTGGAAGCGGCGATTAATAGTTTAGCCTTAGACAAATCTCCTGGGCCAGATAGGTTCCCATCCAATTTTTATAACAGCTTTCTTAAAGAATTATCTCCCCTTTTACTTTGTCTTTTCTGATTCATGCTCTCAGCTGATTCCTTGGACTCTTCTCTCCTAGAGACGATGATTGTCCTCCTTCTCAACCGGACAAATCCCCATCTCACCCAGCCAGTTATTGTCCCATCTCCCTTTTAAACTGTGACCTTAAGATTCTCACTAAAATTCTGTCCATGAGGCTTAGAAATGTTTGTTCCCATCTCCTTAGTCCGGAGCAAGCTAGTTTTGTTCCTGGTAGATCTTCTGCTGATCACTTACATAAACTGGCTCATATTTTTCAAGCCGCTAAGCTCTCTCCCAACCCGATGGCCCTGATTTCTCTTGATGCTGAAAAAGCATTTGATAGGGTTGATTGGGCCTTTCTATGGTCTACTCAGAAAATGGGCTTCCCTCCTTTATTCCTCCACTGGCTCCAAACTATTTACTCTTCTCCGACAGCTAAGATTTACTGTAATGGAGTCTTCTCCTCTCGTTTCCCCCTTTACTCGGGCACCCGGCAAGGTTGTCCACTATCCCCCTTTCTCTTCAACCTTTATTTAGAACCCTTAATTAGACAATTGAAATATTCCCCTCACATACTCTGTATACCAGTGGGAGATATGGCACTGTCCCTATCAGTGTATGTGGATGATGTCTTTCTACATCTCTCGCACCCCTCTTTTTCTCTCACTGAAACTCTTAGAGTGATAGATCAGTACAGCCTTTTTTTCCAACTACAAGCTGAACTATAACAAAATGGAAATTTTCCCCCTGAATCATTTTACTTATAGGGCTGGCTTTACCAGTTTTGGGATGCGCTGGTCCCCTACGTCCATTAAATACCTAGGTATCTCTCTATCCACTGACCCTTCCCTCATAAGAAAGCTCAGCCTTGATGATCTTGTAACGGTTATCCAACAAGACACTCTAAGATGGAAAGCTCTCCCAATTTCTCTATGGGGCTGGATCAACATTGTTAAAATGAATATATTACAGAGGCTCTTTTATCCTTTAAATATGCAAAATATATGGCTCCCTCTCTCCTCCTTTCAAAGCATCCATTCTCTTATTTCCAAATTTATCTGGTTAGATAAATTGCCTAGATGCTCATATCTTAAGCTAGGACTATCCAAAGAATCCGGAGGTCTCATCAGACTCCCGAACTTCTTGTATTACTACTGGGCTGGCCATCTCCACAAGTGTGGGAAATGGCTCTCCCTACAACAAAACCATCTTGAAGAGGGCTACGTCCCTCTTTGGCTACAGATAGAATCTCACTTACTCCTCTCCTCTCCTCTAACCTTTCCCCATCCTCTATCTTCTTTTCCCCCTGGAAAACACTACTGCCTACTATTCGAGACTCAGTAATTGACACTTCCGTTAAGGTCTTTTCACAAATATGCATCTCCCTTCATAAATCCCCTTCCAAATACTTCTCTCAGCCGATCTTGTCTAACCCAAACATCGTGATAGGAGATAGTATTCTCTCTCCTGGGTGGCTTCCCCAATTACAAGGGGATAGAGTTTTGGAATTTTATTCTCAAGACTCTCTGCTTCAAACAACATGAAGTCTTGCTGTAGTCTGACTATATGCACTTAGTCTCTGCACTTGAACTGCCCCGGAGAGTAAAGGGTTAACTTTATGCCAAAGCATAGAATGTTGAGCTCAAGCTTGGTTTTCAAACCTCTGTCCCTGGTACATTCTAATGTAACTGTCAGATTCTTACGAGCACTAATACTAACTAACTGGCTTAAGAAATTGTTTTTAAAATTTTAAGCCATGGGCAACAATAGCTTGGGTTCAGAAAGACTCAAGTCAAGAACCCAAGAAGAAAACCTTATGTAGATAGTGATAAGTAATAATAATAATTTAAAATTCAACAATACCCAACCTAGCCAGGATGGGTTCAATAGGTACACCTCTGGGGTGCAATACTGCACCTGCCAACCCACATCTCAAAACAGGTTCTGAGAGGGGAGGCAGGGAGGGAGGTCAGAATACAGCAAGACTCCATTAGAAGAAACAACATTACTATGGTGAGCAATTTTTTCTTCAAACAACATGAAGTCTTGCTGTATTCTGACTATACGTAGACTACCAAGCAGTACCCCCCTGGAGGAGGGAACCACAGAACCTACTTTGGGAAAAGGTTCCGCAGAACTGCTGTGCCAAACCTAGCATCACTTCTGGCTTGAATATCCATACAGTAATGCTTGGTAAATGTGTGAACAGTTTTCCAGGTGGCTGCTTTACAGATTTCCAACAGGGGAATATCCCTAGCTGCTGCCAAAGAGGCAGCTGTACCCCTGGTCAAGTGAGCCCTCAGGCCTGAGAGGGGCTCTTTGTCCAATTTTGTGTAATAGAATTGAATACAAGAGACAATCCACCTGGCTATTGTTCTCTTCATGGAAGGCCTACCTTTTCCCACTTCTCCATAAGTGAGAAACAACTGAGAACAGCCATTTCTATGGGCCTTAGTATGGTCCGTATAATAGATTAATGCCCTTTTTACATCCAGACTATGCAGCCTTCGCTCACATGAGGAAGAGTGATAAGTGAAAAACACAGGCAGAGACATGGACTGGTTAAGATGAAAATCTGAAACGCCTTTAGGAAGAAATGTTCTGTTTGTCCTGAGGATCACCTTATCCTTGTGAAAGGAAATAAAGTCAGGTTCTACTGACAGGGCCTGCAACTCACTGATTCTCCTGGCAGAAGTAATGGCCACCACGAACACAGTCTTCCAAGTCAAGTACTTTAGCTAAGCTGAAGACAAAGGTTCGAAGGGAGGCTGCATGAGCTGTACAATACAGATATTCAGATCCCAAGCAGGAGTTGGCTCCCTTAAGGGAGGGATGAGATGAACCAGACCTTTGAAAAACTTACTGAATACAGGATTAGAAGCCAGGGAAGATCCCTTCCCTGCAGAAAGAAAAGCAGAGACAGCTGCTAGGTGAACTTTAAGAGTGGCAGGCCCGAGGCCTAAGCTATTCAACTGGACTAAATAGTCCAAGACTGTGGAAATGCCAGCAGAATCTGGCTGTATATTCCTCTGAGAGCACCAGATGCTGAATCTCTTCCACTTAGAGCTATACATTTTTCTGGTAGAAGGTTTTCTGGAAACCCTCAAAATGTCCAAAACTCCTCGCTGGAGGGCCGTCCGGCAGAGAAGGCTTGAGCATCTCACGACTGCTTGCCTTCTCTGGGGGGAAGGGGGAAGGCCAGGGCCCACAGTTTGCCTGACACCGAGTGGAGGATTGGGGTATGGCAAGTCCTGTTACCAGGAGGGGCCAGCTGAGACGCATGGTGGACATCGGCACATAGCACCTTGATGTCAAGGATGCACACCACGTGAGGGAGAAAAAGGACAGAACACCAGTGCCAGTCTCCTAGGTGACAGAGACCCAGCAGAGACCCTGATTACATGCACCTCCCTGACGTCCCTGGCGGATCTGACACTTGCAAGATTCTCAGGGCACCGCCGCCCTGCCCAGTACCTGCCTGGGGGGTACAGCCATGGCTCGATGGGGAACCACTGGGGCCACCTTGGGAACTGTGGCTTTTTGGACATTTCCTTATCTGGTTATTTGGCACACTCTGGGTGGGGTTGGGGGGCTGTTAGGGGAGACTGGGTGGGTAAGGGAAAGGAGGGCATGGTTTTGTCTGGACATTTTTACGCTCTGTGTAACCTGTTTGTGCTTGTTAACTGAAAATTCAATAAAGTTGATTTAATTTCAAAAAAAGAAATTGCTCTCTTGAGGTTGAGTGAGTTGATGTGTTGGTTTTGACTTTCTAGATCAGTATGTCTAAAAGCTGGTAACTCCAGTGTCTAGGATGTGTGGAAGTTGTTTGCTATTTTGGGGGTGAATACCACTGGTGACTGTGATTGTTGTATTATGTCGAGTGTGTGTTGTATCAGCAGCAGTGGCAGGAACACATATGCCTTTTGAAAGTGCCATTGTTGAGACAGTGTGTCCACACCTTGATTTGTTGGTTCCATGAAACAAGAAAAGAACATGGATAGCTTGCTATTTTTCTTGGGGGCCATTAAATTGATTTGGAGAGGGCTCCACCTTCTGTTGATTTGGCTAAATACTTGAGGATGCAGAGCCCATTCTCCTGGTGCTATGGTCATCTGCTGAGCCAGCAGGCTTGGACATTCAGTTTTCTTGCTAGATGGATGGCTGTGATAGAATTCAGGTTGCACTGTGCCCAGTTCAGCACCTTGGCAGCCTCCTGTAGCATGCTTTTTTCCTTGTTCCTCTCTGTCATGCTATATAGTCACTGTGTCCTTGTTGTTTAACCTAATCTATACCTTTTTGTTTCTTTGTGGTAGTGAATGAGTGTGTGATTCACTGCACTCATTTCTAGGACACTGCTGGGCATTTTGGACTCTGTTTTTGCCCATTTCCCTTGTGATGGTTGATGGTCCAGAGTGGCCCCCAATCTTTGGAGGCTAGTGTCCATATATATTATCACTTCATGATTCACCTGAATTGGAGTGCCTTTGAGAATGTTGGTCTGATCTTTTCACCAGTGTAGTAAAGCCTTTATTGAATGGCTCAAAGGAACTGTCTTTGTTGGGTCATGACTGAATGCATCTTCTGCTCAGACTGCCATCATTTGTAGTGTGCTCATGTTCCATAGTGCCCATGGTGCTATGTCTGTGTATGAGGCCATTGTTCCAAGAATCTGGTGTATGTTCCCTAATGTCAGTGTCTGTGTTTTGGAGAGTAATTTTGTTTGCTTCATAACTTTGTTTGCTCTTTTGAGAGAGGGCGTGACCATCCCTACTACAGTGTCTATGAGGATGCTCAGATACTCCAGCCACTGAGCTGGAACTTGGCTGCTGTTGCTGAGGTTCAGCACCCAGCTGAGTGCCGTCAGGACTTCCTTCACCCTTTAGGTATGATGGTGAGATAGTGGTTGACTTCTGCCTCTGATCATCCACTCATCTTGGAATGACACTATGAATATTTATTTTATTTATTTATTTATTTATTTATGACTTTGGTAACTGGGTAGGTGCACTGATCCCAGGGACCATTTTCAGGCATGACACGGGCCATATACAGTGGCACAGAGTAAAAATGCAAACAACAATGCATAGAACAGTAGATAGTCTGACAAATAATAAAAGGTTGCAATAGTACACAAGATATAAAGTAGCAAAATACATACAGTAAATCCACATGATACAAGGTGTTATAGTACATAAATACGATGTGCATATACATAAATAGATATATATATATATATATATATATATATATATATACACAGTATATGAAATTGATATACAGCAAGTTGCATAGAAGATAATCAATGTTCCTCAGGAGTAGCATGAAAAGGATAAAGTGGGGCTAGTAGAGGAAGGGAGGGAGGAAGGGGTGGGAGAGGAAGAGGAATGGAGGATTTAAAAAGGGAGTTGCATAGGCAAGAAATTCTTGTGGTAAGTTCAAGCGGGAAATGATGAACTACTCAGGAAAGCAGTCGCAGTGGGAAGTCTCCAGGAGCCAATCTTTGAGGCACCTTGTTGTTGTAGGGAGGCTGTGATCTTTACCATGACTTATATATAAAAATTATGGCTACCCCACCCTCTTTGATCACAAATATGCTTTGCTAGGGCATTATTCAGATCTCCATATTCAATAGCCTGCATGTGTTCCCCTATGCAGACTTTGAAGCTTTTGGTAGTTTTTTCTCCATACTCTGTTTATGCCTCCTTGGATATGATGAGGCAGGGCTCCTCTTCTTCCAGCTTCCACCACCCCTCCCACCACCTACTGTCTCTCTTAGACTTACCTGGCATCAATGGTGCCCCTACAGATTACCCCCTGGTAGGGTCAGGAGAAGGAGGGCTATCTTCCCCCCAATGAGCATTATCCAGTTTTTGCCTCAGGTCAACTCAGTAACATGGCAGATGGGCATGTGGTGAGCAGGTGTTATGGGTCTTTACCATGCCATTGTTTTTCCTTCTGGTTTTTCTCCCCATTATCTCCAAGGGCCTCAATAACACGGTCATGCATGGGCGTCATGGTGCGTATGTGTTCTGGAACCAGTGGCCCACTTCACCTGCCTGACCTAGTGCCAGACCCTCATTTGCCCGACACTACCACTTAGCCTCTACTCGGTGGCAGCCAAGAGCCAGGAAGACTAAACTCCCAAGTCTGGCAGAGGAAAGCTGCTTAGTGGCTGCTTGATCCTCTTCTAGCCATCTCCCCCTGACTGACCCCTGGTGGCCTGTTCCCAAACTCAGGTCACTGGCATGGGAGAAGTAAGAGGTCTTAAGCCCCTCAGCCCTCTGCACTACTGAGCCAACCACTTCTGGTAGTTTTTCCCATGTAAAAGGAACCATTGTTACCAGTAGCCAGATATAGTGTCCCCTTTGTTTCACAATTAACAAATGATTCAACAAAAAGAGTTTTTCTTGGCCTGTGATTTATAGTCTGTTTACCTGTGAGTATCTGGGGGCAATGCATGCAGTTCCTGCGTTTGTGGTTGTTCATAGGTAATGATGGTAGCCAGTTTCTTTGCTGATTTTCAGCATCTACTTTCTGCATGCTGTGCACTACCCTATGTCTGATGGTCTCTGCTCTCCTGTAATATCATTGTTTTTTGTTTGTTTTTATGCCACCTCTTTTAAGCCCTTAACTGTTGAAATAACTGGCCAGTTACGTATTATTTTGGAGATCTGTGATGCCTGTATACAAAATGTGTCACAAAAAGGGCCCAGACCCCCAAATTATTATTTTTTTCTTTTTTTTTTTTGTAAGAGATCCCTTGGGGTCTGGAGAGCAGCATTTTCAGCTGCAGCATCAATGACTATGTCAGCATAACCTCTCTCTCAGCATCTGCCAGCCAGTTCCTCTGCTCTTTGCTTTTCTTTTTTAATGATCCTGGCAAGGTACAGTTTCTCTGTACCTTTAGGAACTGTGACTTAAGTTTGTTCTTCATGGTGTGGCGGGTGTGACAGCTGCTAGATAATAGTCAAGTATTACAATCAGCAGTCTTTCTGAATAAATCAGTTGGCAAAGTACCATTTTTGTTGTTTAATAATGTCCAAATCCAGGAAATTAATTTTATGTGTGCTCGTATTGATAGTAAACTTAAGCTTGGATGTTTCTGAAAGGTCCTTAAGAAAGCTGTCCCACCACACCATGAGGACATCATCAATAAAACACTTCCAGGTGTCCAGTTTGTCAAAGAAGGGGTTCTGTTCTGGATCACAAATGCACTCCTCCTACCAAAGCCCAAGACAGAAATTGGCATAGCTGTGGGCCATGGTTGCCCCCATGGCTGTGCCTTTTACTTGGAAATATAGTAATGGTTAAGGAAGGAGAATACATTATGTTCAAGGACAAAACATGCCAGCTGCACTAGTAAATTCATGGGTGGGGACCTCACTCCCCTATTTTCAAAATAATGATCCATAGCCAATAACCCCACCTTGTGGGGATATTAGTGTAGAAGGACTCTGACTAAAAACCAATTTTCCTGTAGCTGTATTTCAGAAATTAAGAACATCACATTTGCTGCACTTTTGATATGTGAGCAGAGTCTGGTTACACTTGGCCCCCAAAAAGGAATCCACATATCTAGATAATAGCTTGGTGGGCCCCCCCATGCCAGATATAATTGGCCGTCCAGCCTCGCATGGATTTTTGGGGGTATAGACATAGTCAGCCTGACCATTTTCTTTCAGTTATGAAATACCTCCTGATGTTTCATCAATGATCCCTTCCTTGTGCTGTTCATCAAAAGAGCAGAGGAACTGGATGGCAGATGCTTAGAGAGAGGTTATGCCGACTTAGTTATTGATGCAGCAGCAGAAACTGTTTGGAGAACCATACCCTTTTTGTGATGCAATTTCGTATACAGGCATCACAGATCTCTGAAATAATAAATAAAAACTGGCTGGTTATTTCCACAGTTTAGGGCTTAAAAGAAGTGGCATCAGAAAAACCACTGATGGTTTACAGGAGAGCAGAGACCATCAAAGACAAGGTTGTGCACAGCATGCAGAAGGTACAGTAGATGCCAGAAATCAGTCAATAAACTGGCTTCCACCATTACCTATGAACAACTACAAATGCAGGAACCGTATGCATTGTCCCCAGATACTCGCAGGTAAACAGACTATAAATCCCACGTTAGGAAAAACTCTCTTTCTTAAATCATGTAATTGTGAAACAAGGGATAATATATTAGGATACCTGCAATTGTGGTTCCTTTTATGTGGGGAAAAAACTCCCAGGGGCTTCAAAGTTTGTATAGGGGAGCATATTATTGAACATGGGATCTGAATAATGCTCTAACAAAGCATATTTGCAAGGCCACTGGTTTTCATTTTTTTACCAGAAAACCTGGTAAAATTCTTGAATTTGGACTGCCTGCACACTGGTAAAAACAAAGAATTTCATAGAATTTGGTATTTTATAACAGGTCAGTAAATCTACAAAACTTGCATTTTTCTTATAATATCCTGTACTATTTTCATGTTGCTTCATTTAATGCTCTGTATAGTAAGCTTTATTTTATTGTGATTATTTATACACATACTAAAAGAACGACAGTAGAATCCTGGTAAAATCTGGAAATTAGACTCACAATCACCAGTGCAATTAACAGAATTTCAAGTATTGAAAATGGAATTTCATTACTTTTGTCACTGTAAATCAGTGGCCTTGCATATTTGTGATAAAAGATGGAGGGGTAGCCATGATTTTAAATTCATGGCTATTGAAACAAGCATTTGTCAATGCCGAACATTCACTTGCAGGTATTTGCATTGGCATTTGGCATTTATGCAGCCCTCCCAAGTTGTATCCATATCCCAACAGAGTACCTCTCTGCAACTCCTCGTGCATCTGATCAGCATTTCACCCTCATACTTCTTAAGTGTCTGTCTTAGGAACCCTAATGCCCTGGGCGTGCTCAAGGGAATGAGCCTGTGTGGAAACTACACAACCCACGCTTGTAACACAGTCATTCAGTGGAATTATTTCACCAAAATTTCAACATAGGCATTTTGTCACCTCTGGTCATGAACACTGTCACTATGATTTTCTTACTGTGTACCAAACACTGATTTCCCACAGTGACCGCGCTATTCTGCATCAGAAGTGTGGAAACACATTTCAGCCAGGATGTGAAAAATGACAGCTGAACTGTTCATAAGGAGGCATGGGAAAATGCAAATGTTGGAAATCTGGAGTGAAAATATGACAAATTTGCAAAGTTACGAGTGCGTGTGGAAACTGTGCAATGCACGCTCGTAAAACAGTCATTGTTTGGAATTTTTGCACCAAATTTTCAACATAGGCCTTTTAGGATGTCTGCTCATGAACAGTGTCATTGTAATTTTCTTACTCTGTACCAAACATGATTCCCCACAATGGCCGCACTATTGTATGCCGGAAGTGCGAAAACACATTTTGGCCAGGATGTGAAAAATGACAGCTGTACTGGTTATAAGGAGATGTGGGAAAATGGCAATGTTGAAAATCTGGAGTGGAAGTATTACAAATTAACAAACTTAAGAGTGTGCATAGAAACTGCACAATGCATGCTCGTAACACAGTCATTTTATGGACTTTTGCCACCAAATTTTCAACATAGGCATTTTAGGACCTCTGCTCATGAACAGTGCCACTGTAATTGTTTTACTTTGTAGCAAAAACTGATTTCCAACAGCGACCATGATATTTTACACCGGAAGCGCAAAAACACATTTCAGCCAGGATATGAAAAATGACAACTGTACTTTTCATAAGGAGGTGTGGAAATATGCCTATGTTGAAAATCTGGAGTGAAAATATTACAAATTTGAAAATTTATGAATGTGCGTGAAAACTGGGCAACGCACACTCGTAAAACAGTCATTTTTTGGAATATTTTCACCAAATTTGCAACATAGGCTTTTGAGAGCCCACCTCATTTGATAAGATGGCCAACAGAGTTAAGCTAGCCCTGGCAAAAAGAAACACAGGTGAGGGGGTACAGGCAAAGTGGGTAAGCATTAAGGATGCAATACTTGAAGCAACATCCCATTGTGTTAGACAGAAAAGGAAGTGCAAAAGAAGATGGAAACCACTTTGGTTCTCAAATACAGTAGCAGAAAAGGTCAGAGCCAAAAGGCTGGCCTTCAGGAAATATAAGGAACACAGCGGGATGAAGGTAGGGAGGCATACCAAACTGCCCTAAGGGAAGCAGGGAAGGCAGTAAGGCAGACAAAGTCCCAAATCGAGGAAACACTAGCACAAACAGTAAATGAAAGTGACAAGACTTTCTATAGATACATTAGTGAAAGGAGAAAGTCCAGAGGGGGTATTGCTAAGCTCAAAGGAGAAAAGGGGGTGTGTGAGGAGGAGGAGGAGGACCCTGTAAAAGCATCTATCCTAAATAGATACTTCTGCTCAGTATTCACTGAAGAGAAGGTAGGGCAGGGCCCACAGCTCAGCACCTTGGACACAGGGGGGAAGGAAGTGAGCACTACTCCCTTCACAAAAGAAAGGGTCCTATAAGAGCTCGCTAAGCTCAAGGTGGACAAGGCAATGGGACCTGATGGCATACATCCCAGGGTACTTAAGGATCTAAGGGTGGAACTAGCAGAGCCATTAGCAGAACTGTTTAGTGAGTCTCTGAGCACAGGAGAGGTCCCAGAAGACTGGAGAAGGGCTCATGTGAACCCGCTCCACAAGAGTGGTAGCAGGGAGGAGGCAGGGAACTACAGACCAGTCAGTCTTACCTCAGTAGTGGGCAAGATTATGGAGGCACTCCTTAAGGAAAGAATAGTACAACACCTGGAATCCATAGGGGCACAGGATCCAAGACAGCATGGGTTTACAAAAGGAAGGTCCTGTCAAACTAATATCATAGATTTCTTTTGACTGGGTAACCAGAGTGGTGGACCAAGGGGGGCAGTTGATGTCACCTACCTTGACTTCAGCAAAGCTTTCGACACTGTTCCACATAGAAGATTGATAAATAAGCTGGGTAGGCTCGGGGGTGGGTCAGGCGTTGGTCAACTGGGTGGCAAACTGGTTGACAGGCGAAAACAGAGAGTGGTGGTAAATGGTATACAGTCAGAAGAGATGCAAGTCACAAGTGGGGTACCTCAGGGATCAGTCCTGGAGCAGTCCTCTTCAATATCTTCATCAGTGACATTGCAGATGGACTAGAGGGTAAGGCTTGTCAGTTTGCAGATGACACCAAGATCTGCAACAGAGTAGATGATCCAGATGGGGTGGGCAGAATGAGAAGAGATCTGGATAAAGTAGCAAAATGGTCGGAAGAGTGGCAACTGGGTTTTAATGCAAAGAAGTGCAAGATCATGCACATAGGGAAGAGAAACCCTGAAGCCACCTATAGGCTGGGAGGGGGAGTTGCTGGCAGTCACAAAGGAAGAAAGAGACTTGGGCATCATCATCACCGATGACCTGAAATCATCCAAGCAGACTTTTAAAGCAGTAGGTAAGGCTAGGGGGATGCTAGGGTGTATTAATAGGGGTATCATAAGTCGTAAGAGGGAGGTAATAATCCCTCTTTACAAGACACTGGTTAGGCCCCATCTGGAGTACTGTGTGCAGTACTGGATGCCGCACCTTCACAAGGACATTAACCAAATAGAAGCAGTCCAGAGAAGGGCAAACCAAAATGGTGCAGGGACTGCATCAGAAGACATATGAAGACAGATTAATGGAGCTCAATATGTATACCCTAGAGCAAAGGAGGGAGAGAGGTGATATGATCAAAACATTCAAACACCTTAAGAGCATTAACAAGGTGAAAGAGTCTAACATGTTTCAATATAAGAAAAATAGCAGGACAAGAGGACACTGCATGAGATTAGAGGGAGGCCAATTAAGGGGTAATGTGAGGAAGTTCTTTTTCACAGAAAGGGTGATGGATGCATGGAACGGCCTACCTCAGGAAGTGGTGGCTATGAATACAATGCAGGCATGGGATAGGCATAATGGAGCAATAAAGACCAGTATGAATAGATAGGCCACTGACAGAGCAAAGGCCAATGGCACATTTATAAGGTAGAAAAAGAAATGGGCAGACTGGATGGGTCTTGCGGTCCGTATCTGCCATCAACTTCTATGTTTCTATGTTTCATGAACACTGACGCTGTAGTTTCGTTAATCAGTCCTGAAAAGTGATTTCACACAGTGACTGTGACATCACCTTTCCAGACAGAGTAATGCCATGACAGTGACTGAATTCATGAGAAGGGGTGTCAAGAGCCCCATGTTGAAAATTTGGTGCCAAAAGTTGAAAAAATGGCCGAGATATCCACCTAAGTTGGAAAAACCCTCTTTATGCCATTACACAGTTTACCTGCATTTCCTCAGTTTGCGGTCAGCTTTGAAGAAAGCAGGCGTGTTCCTGGTCCACTGAAGATCGTTGCGCCAGCCTCCTGAGGTAAGTATGGAGTATGGGACGGTGGGGAGGTGGGTGCGCAGAGGGTGGGCACGGGTTGGCGGCGGGGGGTAAGGACTCACCGAGGGACCATTTTCTAATTTTACAGGAATTATAAAAAAAAGACAAAAACGGATGCTTTTGGCACACTGGAGTGGGCTCCCAGCGTGCCACCTACCTGTTTGTTGGGGGGGGTGGAGCCAGCGGGGGGATTGGGCACTCCCGCCGGCATACAGTGTGTGTGTTGGGGGAGGGAGCATGAGCGCACTGGGGTGGGCTTCCAACATGCCAATTGGTTGTTTCTTTGGGGGGCTGCAGCCGACAGGGGATTGGGCACCCCCATCGGCCATACAGTGTGCTGGGGGGGTTCATGAGCTGAGGGGGATTGAGCACCCCCCTCGGCATACAAGGTGTGGGCCAGTGACAAAAGGAGGGAGGGGGAGGACATTAGCAGAGGGAGGAAGTGGGAGGGATTGCCGAGGTGTGCATGACAGCAGTTCGGCTATGTATGCTAATTGCATACATGCTACCACCGCTGATTGCAGTGGACCTCTTCTTTGTTGTGAAGACCAACACAGCTGAACTGCTGTCATACACAGCTCGGCTTGTATTGGTCCCCTAGGGTTGCACCTGCCACACTGATCACTGCATTGGGGAGGAGGGTCACACATCTCCAAAACTCATACTGTTGCAAGATGTTCCTTGCGCATGTGCGCAAGCGAATGTAAAAATGTTTCTGGCCACTAGTGGAGTGACTACAACAAAAAAGTCAAATGGAGGGAATTGGATCTTTGAAAGAGGAAATGAGATTCTGTCCAGGACTGAATGGGTCATTTGAGTCATCCCCATTTTTGTAAATATTATGAACTGATGTTTAATGCTGAATTTTGTCATATAAGCCATGATTATTTAACTAATTATTGTTGCATCTTGTCTTCCAAATTAACTTGAATATAGATGCTGCAAAACAAATCTATATAGGATAGCTAGTTGTCAATAAGAATGTGTGTTTTTATAAAATCGTCACAAGAACACTCTTTACCTGAATGCACCTGCACCAGCACTTTTGTAGCTCCCCCTGATGGAAGCAATTGTGATGCAACATTAGTTAGTATCAGTTTAAATCTTCTGTATAAATAGCTGCCTCTACAGGGTGATAGTACTCTTGACAAATAATAACACCCTATATGGGTGAGTATTATTGAGCGGCTCAATATGAGCAACTCAATAATACCGCTTGTGAGAAGAGCGAGTGGTGAAGAATGCCAAGGAATGGGTTAGAAAGAGTGTAGCAGTGAGCTGCACTCACTAGAGAAAAATATGAGGAGCAGTGTGGTCAAGCTCTGTCAAGCTGGCCATTTGGTGCAGTGGCTAGAGCCTCTGCCACTGGAGCCAAAGGACCTGGGGTGGGATACAATTTTTGTTCGTTCAGGAGTTTTTTTTCTAAGTCCACCCCGCCCTGAGTTGAGAATATTTAAGTTGGGGTGGGGCAACCCCATAAAATGTTTTGTTTGTTTTATACTTTGAAAGTACCGACCGCTCGCGCTTATGCAGTCTGTCTGTTGTTGGTCGCTGTAGTGACTTGGGGCGGTGTTTCAGTTGCTGTTATTGGTCCACGACTAAAAGTACTCACCCTTATCACATAAAATCTTGTCAAAGCCATCCTGGGTGATGGTGAAACATCAAGCCCATACCTGCCAACTGCTATGAATTTCACACAGTGCAATGATTTCTATGCTCAGATTTACCCTTGTTCTGCAAAGGTTTACTGATGTTCATAATCATGTTTGAGCTATGTTTGGACACACAAACTATTAAATCATTGAACTAATGTGATAGAAACATTCCTTAACACTAAATCTATGGGGCCCACTACTTGCAGACATATTCTTTAAAAGAAGAAAGTGCTACACATTCTGGTCATTTGTTCCGAATTTTGAAGTTCAGTGCTATGAATTTTAATGCTGAGAGGTTGAGAGGTATGGTCGAGTCACTACTTTCTGCACTGAGCACTTTGTGGAATAAAAATGAACTGAACAAGCAATTACATTGTCCTGCCGAGTTAACTACTGTATTGGGGTTAAAAACAACATATTAATACTCCTGCCCACTTTACAAATACCTCTACATCTGGGCCAATTTTAGATTTAGTATTTACATCACTGCAGCTACAAGTTGAAGCTGCTGGCATTTTGCCCCCTCATTTTGGAGATCATAATCCTATCTGGTTAACTTTATCTTTCCCAACTTGTACATTCACAAAATAATTTAAAACAAAACTGGTCCAGAGATACGAGAAGTTTTTCAGAAGACAAATTTTTGGAAAGTGTAAGAACAGAACAATGGGATTGTTGTAGATTAATGCCTGAACTAGACTTAGCTGTAGATTATTTCACAAACACCTTCCATAATATCTTTGTTCTTTTACCCAAAGCTGCACCTCTGTAGGCAGGATGTTGGTGAACTGCTCCAGTGCAAGTATGTCTGAGCTGTGGAACTGTTGTTCCCTCTTATTGGAACCATTTAATAAGGAGTTCTGAAAGTCAGGTGAAGGCTTCTCGAGGATTGGAACCTTTGCCTGTAGGTCTCTCCTGAGATGACATACCCTTTTCAGGATTTCTCTTTTCACCAGGTCAGTTTCCTGACTTCAGTGTCCAAATTGCTGT
The DNA here is from genome assembly GCA_016271365.2 of Neoceratodus forsteri. Lineage (NCBI taxonomy): Eukaryota > Metazoa > Chordata > Ceratodontiformes > Ceratodontidae > Neoceratodus > Neoceratodus forsteri. Next base: position 883,823,027 of record CM028131.1, on the reverse strand, counting down.
AGGCAAGTTGGGCTTTACCTGTCAGGTAAGCAATCAGCCTGATTGTCCACTGCTGCTTTGGCCATTGTCAGGCTGTGGCAACCCTTTCAAAAGTTGTCAGGTATGCCTCAATATCATCCAAGGGACACAACTTTGTAAGTTTAATGTCCTTTAAATTGTTTGAGTTTTGTTGTTCTGCTGGACCTATGCCAGATCTTCCAGCTTTGATAGCTTGCAAGGCATCCATACATCGCTGGTCCTGTCGCTGCATCTCTTCTCTGTTGCTCCTGTCATTGCATCTCTTCTTTCCTCTGCTTCTGGGTCTCTTTTTTTTGTTTTATAGCCCACCAGTGGAAAAAGGCAGTCAAACATTCCGGTTCTGTTATTGCGTGTTCTTTTTCCATCACTGGTGCTGGCTGTGCCATCGTAGCTTGGACTTCTGTCTCTGCTAGTTTGGCTGCCATTCTTCTGGTAATCACTCCTGGGCTTGCTGCTGCAGAATTCATACCTTTCTTCTGTGCTTCCCTGGTTGCACAAAACTCCTGGCTTAGAGTATGCATGGTGTAAATCCTACTTTTCACACCATCTGTCATTGAGGCATAGGTCAGGAAACATAGGAACCAAGAGTAGTTGTAAAATTCACAAGTAACGTTTAATATTAATAACAGCAAGATGGGGGGCCGCTAATGAGCAGCTAGCTGAACGGATGCGAATTTCCACGCTGCTCCCTCATCACGGCTTTAAATATAAAAAATAAAAGCTAAAAGTGCCCAAAAGTGAGGAAAGCGTGCAGCCTATGGTGTGTGAACTTGGGATGGATGAATATTTGGCATCGGGAGCCTCCAAGAGCCAGAGGACAGTGGCAAAAAATGCAAAGAAAGGGGTTGATGGTGGCGGCCTAGTTTTCCTATCAGCAGCGGAGATGGTGGCCCTTGGGAGAGCGGTTACGGGACAGGTTATTGCTGCGCTGGAGCCCCGGTTAATTAAACTTGAAGGAAAGCTCGACTTGAAATTGCAGGAGATACAAGAGCAGCAGGTGGTGCAGGCTGGCAGAATGACGGGATGGAAGAGAGAATCTCACATATGGAGGACGAGCTGTTGGCGATGCCCGGGCTTGTGGTGGCACTCCAGAAAGAGCTGAATGATTTAAAAGAAGCCTTTGACTATCAGGAAAACTACCACAGATGACTGAATTTAAGATTGAGAGGGTGCCAGAGGGCATGGAAGGGGAAAGTGTGCTGGATTTTTGTGCAAGAGTACTGCCTGGACTACTGGGCCTCCAACCAGCGAAGGGAAAATTTAAGCTTGAGAGGGCCCATCGGGCCGTGATGCCCAAACCCCCGAATGACCAGCCGCTGAGGCAGATAATATACAGGTTTCACCACTTCCAGGATAGAGAACTAATGTTGAAGGCATTTCGTGAGAAGGGAAGGGTGGAATATGAAGGCCATCACCTGTTTATGTCGCAGGATTATTCGGCCAGACTCCTAAAAAGAAGGAAGGCATTTAATAGTATCATGCAGCAACTGCGCAACTTGAAAGTTGAAAACGTCCTGATATACCCAGTCACTTTAAAAAAAAAGCACGAAGGTGCCACGTACTTGTTTTGAGAAGTGGAAAAAGCAAAGGAGTTCGTGAGGAGTTTGAGACAAAAGCTGCCTGAGATTCATCTGAAGAGCTGAGAAATGGAGCTGAGTGCTCTGCATTGAGACTTGAGTGAAGGAGTAAGGGTGTAATTGCTGGCGATTGCTTGTTTATGTTTGGTTCTGGAGTTTTTTATTCTGGTGTTAAAGTTTGTGCTGGAGGAGAAAGAGGGAGACCTGGAAAGGATGAGGACACTGCCACGTGTGAAAAGGACTGGGGCTCAGGAACTGGATAAAAATGGTGAAGCGTCCAGAGGATGGCGGAGGGAGATGCGGAGGATATGTACAGAGACAGGGTTCAAGGACATGGCGGGAGGAGAAATTGGACTAAGTGGTGGAGATATCCGGATGCGAGGGAGAGTCCTGAAAAACCAGTGAAGAGAGAAACTGTCTGGAACAATGTCTGAGTGCAGGTAGGAGGGCGGGCGGGGAGAGGGGCTTAGCGTGTTGTTTTTTAGGCATGGCCTGCTTTACCTGCTTGCTCTTGCTGATATCCCCAACCAATTGGTGAATATATGTGTGGTGCAAATTAAAGGGGGGGGGAGGGAAACAAAGCAGGGAGATGGGGAAACTGAAAGGGAAGAGCTTGAAGGGAAACAGGATGGGGCAGCAAGGAATCAGGGGGACAAGGAGAAGGGAAACGTAGAAGCGGATAGCGATGGATATCAAGGGGCACAAAGGTAAAATGGCTGTGGAGTGGAGAGTGCGGAAGCACCTGTTTCAGTACCTGGGGATGAGGCAGACACTTGAGTCAGGGAGACTGTTAGTGTCTAAGGATCGGGGGAGTGTGCAAGGGGAAGGAGGGGGAAAAAAAAGGATTGAATTAGGTAGAAGGGAATCTTAAGGAGGAAAGGAAGAGGGAGAGGGTGGGGAGGGAAAGAAGGGTGGCTAGGAACAAAGGGATCAGAGGAAAGTGGAAGGAGGAGGAGTCCAAATGGAAGATGGAGGGAATGAAATTAATAGAGGGAAGATGAAGAGGGGGGGTATGGTGGGGGGAGTAATGGGTCAGGGAGGAAAGAAAAGTAGGGGGATGTATGTACATAGTTATATGTTTGAAGTGTTACTGAAGTTGTATGTGTTGTTATTGAGGTTTTTTGTTTATTATGAACAAAGTGCAACCAACGAAGTTAGCTATATAAATTATCATGCTATTGGTGGAAAGATGATGATGAAAGGGAAAGAAGGAATATATGTGAATGTCGATTAGCAAAAATGTTAATGTAATTACCTGGAATGTTCAGGGTATTACAAATCCAGTAAAGAGGTCTATGCTGCTGACAGCTCTTAAAAGAGGGGGAGCCCATATAGCTTTACTACAAGAAACACACCTAACAGAAGTAGAGCATGCTTAATTGGCTCGGGGATGGGTGGGGAGGTGCTATGCGGCTTCAGCCTCAGTGCGCAAAAGAGGAGTTGCAATATTAATACATAAAGGGTTGAACCTTGAGGTACAGAGAATAATTAGGGATACTAAGGAAGGGAGATTTATTTTTATTACGGGAGCCCTGGATGGGGAGCAGATCACTTTGGGATTGGTATATGCCCCAGCGGTATATGAATACCAATTTTATGCCTCTTTGCTGGATTTATTGGTACGGGAGCAATTCGTACGACTAATAATGGGGGTGGGGATCTGAACTGGGCTATGGACCCGAAAATGGACCACTCCGAGGGGAAAGGGAGAAGTTCAGGAGCAATGCAACAATGGCAAGAGGGGATGGCGAAGCTGGAAATGGTGGATGTTTGGCGAACGGCAAACCCGGGAGCAAGAGAGTATACTTTTTTTTCGAATCCCCATAAAACATGGATGCGGATGGATTATATGTATGCCATGAGGGAATGGTATGCGTGGATGTGGGAGGTACAGCATAGCCCAATACATATCTCGGATCATGCTATGGTGATAATGAAAATACAAGGGAGAGAAAGACAGGGGATACCTCCCACATGGAAATTCCCCACTTACTTGGCCCAGAATGAGGAATTTAGAAAACACTTGAAGGATAGTTGGGACTTGTTTATGGCAACAAATGATAAGGAGGGAACCTCGAATAACATACTATAGGAAGCGGGCAAGGTGTTTATGAGGGGAGCAATTATTGAATACGTATCCCGTATAAAGAAAAAACGATGTGCACAGAGAAAGGAGCTAGAAAGTAAATTAAAGGAATTAGAGAGGAGAGTGGCTTGAGGGGAAAAGGGGGAGGCCATCTGGACACTGGGTGTGATTTGGGAGGCTCTAAATGCGCATCTAAGATCAGAGGCGGGGAGAGCTAACTTGTTTAACAGAAGGTATATATCTGAGTGGGGAAATAAACCAGGGCCAATGGTGGTTAATCTTATGAAGGGACACAGAAGGATGAATAGAATTATGGGAGTGAGAGATGAAAAGTGTATCCTACAGAGTAAAGAAAAGGAGGTAAGGAAAGCCTTTAGGTCCTTTTTTCAAAAATTATACCAGGCAGAGGATGAGGGAACAAAAGAAAGGATGTTAGAATTTCTAGAGAAAATATGAGTCCCGAAAGCCATGCAGATGCAGAGGGAAAGGTTAGGAAAACCAATAACGGAGGGGGAGGTGATGAAAGCTATCCAAAAGTTGCAGAAAGGGAAAGCTAGTGGTCCAGATGGATATCCAGTGGAATATTATAAGTTGATGGGGGTCTGAATTGCAAAGGTATTATGCAGAGTGTTCCAACAGAGAGAGGGGATGGAGGAGGTTAGCTTACCAGATACATGTTATGATGCTAGTATATGCCTCATACCAAAGGAGGGAAAGGATCCGTACCTGTGCGCCTCGTATCGGCCAATATCACTGTTGAATTGTGATTTGAAGATAATGGCTAAAGTTTTGGCCAGCAGATTAGAGGAAATCCTCCCGGGGATGGTTCACCCGGACCAAACGGGGTTCATTAAAGAACAACAGTCGTATCATAATATGAGGCGGCTGCTTAATGTACTTTGGAGAGCAGGAAGGGGAAAGGAAGATATAGGGATCCTCTTGATGGACATGGAAAAAGCATTTGACAGAGTGGAATGGAACTATCTGTTTGAAATATTGGGGAGGTTTGGTCTGGGTGAACCGTTCCTGGGGTGGATAAAGGTGATGTATAGAAAGCCCTGGGTGCAGATAGTAGTAAATGGAGGCAGGTCGGAGAGTTTCAACTTGGAGAGAGGTACGAGGCAGGGCTTCCCACTCTCCCCACTATTGTTTTTGCTTGTGATAGAGCCTCTGGCAGTGGAAATTAGAGAAAGCAGGGACATACAGGGAGAGGGAGGGGAAGGTACCTCACAACAGAAACTGGCACCATATGCGGACGACATGCTGTTGTTTATGAAGGATCCTAGGCGATCGGTTCCCCCACTTCTGGCCTTAATCGAGGAGTCTGGGAAATTTTCGGGGTATAAAATTAATCTGGGAAAGTCAGAAGTTATGTGGTCTAAGGGGACGGGTGAGGAGATTAGACAATGGGGATTCAAAGTGGTGGGGGTGAGTATGACATATTTAGGGGTTCAGGTTGGTAGATCCCTAGGGTCCCTATACAATCTAAATTATATTAAATTGATAAAAACTATAGAGGCGGACCTAAGAAGATGGACACAGTTGCCCGTGTCATGGTTGGGCAGAATTAATATAATAAAAATGAATGTGCTGCCTAGGGTCTTGTATCTTTTACAAATGTTACACCTGGGCCTGTCCAAGGAGGATGTGACTAGATTGGAGAAGGCCTTTACTGCTTTTATTTGGAAAGGAAAGCGTCCGAGGGTGAGCCTAGGGAGGTTAAAGGCAGACAAGGAAAAAGGGGGGTTAAACTTTCCAGACTTGGAAATTTATTTTTTGGCTATACAACAAAGATATGTGGTGGACTGGGTACATAAACCTGAAATGACCAGATGGGTGGAATTAGAACAGGGAGAGGCACAGGGTAAACTAACAGCATACCTCCATAGTAGGGAGTTAAGGGTGTATAGGATGGGAAAAGAAGTTAATCCCATGGTAGTGCAAGTATTGTTGGCCTGGAAGGCGTTAAAGAGGAAAGGATGGATACAAGGAAAAGCGACACTCTTTTTTTGTTATACTTTTTTTATCTCCTCCTCTGCGGCTGGGGGGTGTTACCGATGGTTTCCCCAAGTCTGGCCCGACCGTCAGCATCTTCTCTTCCCCCAGTCCCCAAGCTCTACTCCTTACCTCCAACCTGCACAGTGATCAGCCATGGTGGGCACGCAACCACCGCCATGGGATCCGGGGGGGTTTCGGGCCAGGAGGAGCATCCAGGGAATAGAAGCCGGCAGTGCTGCTTGTCCAGCCTTCACGTAGCACACAAGGTTTTTCCCCCTTTTCTCCCCCCATACGTCTGAGGCGTGCAATGACACCAAGGGACCAGAGCGTGCATGCTACCACACGCACCCCATCCCAGCGCCTGCCTCAGCACATCCCTCTGGTTCTGCCCATGACCTGCCAAGCCCCCAGCCACCGCTAGAAGCTGCCAGGCCACCGAGACATCTCACCTCCCTCCCCGGAGAAGAGCAGTCTTACAGACGCTCGATCCTTCTCCTCCCCTGCCGACCCCAGATGACCCAGGCTCGTTCCCGAACCCGGTCGCGAGCGCGAGGTGTGGCGCCCAGCGCCTCAACCCTCAGTGCCACCAGGCCGGCAAAAAGAGACACTCTTGATGCCGGTGGCGGGGAATCCATATTTCTTGCCAGGAATGGAAGATACAGGCTATGGGAACTGGGAGCAAAAGGGGATAGGAAGTTTGGGACACTTATTAGTGAAAGGACGGTTCTGCTCATTACAGGAGCTACAAGAAGTGGTTGGAAGGGACAAGAGGAATAGGTTCCGGTATTTCCAGACCAGGGCATATATGGGAAGCCTAGGAAAAGAAAACAAAGGGCTGTATGAAGTAGATCCTTTAGAGGGGATGATATATGCAGCTCAAAAGCAAGAAAAGGGGTTTATAGTCCGGGTGGCTAAGAGAGGTAAGGCTATACTCCCAGATAGCATGGTAAGAACTAGGAAATTATGGGAGAGGGACCTTGGGAGGGAGATATCGGACCAGAATTGGACATTACTGCTTCAGATGCACTCCGAAATAATGATATGCAACAAATATAAGGAGGCATACTTTAAATTCATTCACAGAGTGTATCTACCACCAGTAATTGTACATAAGGTGCAGCCTGAAGTGTCACCCTTATGTGGAAGGTGTGGCTCTGAAAGGGGAACATATGTGCACTGTTTTTGGGAAAGCCCGATACTGCAGAAATATTGGAGGGAGGTGGTGGATAGAGTGGGAAAGATTGCTGGGAGGGAATTGCCAATGGACCTTTTGGGATGTTTATTTGGGGTGGAGAATGGGGAAGAGGAAGAATGGATATTACTTCCTAGGTGGATCAGGGTGCTATATGCTCTGGCTTGACATGGGATTCAGAACACATGGGTCTCACAGATCGCACCAACAGTGCAAGGGTGGTGGAGGACGGTGTTGCAGACACTGGGGCTTGAGAGGCTGACGTATGTGCTGGGAGGAAGAGAAGAAGGATTCAAAAGACATTGAGCCCCTTTCTTGGCCTCCCTGTCGGAGGAAGAAAGTTGGATGTTATGGGAGGGTACAGGAGGATAAGAAAGGGAAGGTTGAAGTGAGGAGGTATATAGAAAGTAGTAAAGATGAAGTGGCAAAGGAGAGGGTAAGGAACATGGTGAAGGAAGGCTAAGAGAGAGGATAAAAGTGAATGATAGAAAAGTATGGAAAAGATAGAAAGGAGTAAAAGACTGGATGTATTACGCATGAGTATATTGGTTGCATTTTGATTTGATTTTATTTGATCTTATGTTATGTTATTTAATATAAATATAATTTAGCTTAATTTGATGTAATGCAACTCTGTAGAACTTGAATGAAACATTGTGTGGAATGAAGTGAAGAGACTGATTTCTGCAGAATATACTGGTGACAGTTGGATGAATAAGTTATGTATTTGATTGTATGTAGTAGCTTATTGAAAAAGCACATAAAAATATTACACAAAAAAAAATAACAGTAAGATAAAAAAATTAAAATTGTTTAGCGTAACCATTTATAAAGGCAGTACAAACATAGTAAACCAAGTCCTTCATCTGAGGGTATCTCTTATTCCAAGTTTTAGTATCTCTAGCAAAAATATTGTTGCTCTTTTTAAAGCAAGTCTTTGCTGGCAATTAACTTCTTCATCCTGAGCTCGTTAAGGAGACATCCTGTTTCTCATAAAATGTATCTGAGTTCTTGTTTCTTTGCAGAGCAGGCTTGCAAATAGAACAGTATCCCAAGCTAGCCCCCTGCTGACAGCTCTGCAAGAGTCTAGAAAAAAGCCTGAGAGGAGCTCAAACTGCACGTCAGGTTAACCCCCTAAATTCCAAATAGCTTTTTGCAATCATTTGAACAGTATCACTATATACAGTTTCAAACAAAGGGATCTTAGTTTCACACAAAGATTCACATATGTTTTTATAACTGCAGATATGCAAGGGTAAAGAAAAGACAGAAAACGCATGTGAAGGCAGAGAGATGGTGAGAAGGGGAGAATCGCGAGACCAGCAGTGATCAGGTCCTAGGTCTTATGAGAACATTTGGTTGCACATCCAGACGGAAATGGAGAGGAAGAACAGATCCTTGCATTTAACTCTTTTTGCACAACAAATGAACAAGGCCTTCTTCAGCCCTGTCACAGTGGCACTTTGCTCCATGTTTGTAGGCTGTGATGTAAAGTGCATGTGTTTACACTGGTCATGTTTTCTCAGCAGGCAGCACTTTGCTTAATTTATTTATTTCACAATTCGGATTAATACCTTTGAGCACAAAAAGGCTCTTTTACAAAGGTTCCAAGTCGAGGTAGCACAAACAGTACAGCACAAGATGTTCAGATACAGCAAATGGCAAAAAAAAGAGATAGCATAGGATAATCTGGGTAAAACATTACATTACATAGTTTCAAGAAGTGCATTCCTTTAAAATGATAGAAACATCAAATAAGGCAACATTTTGGTCAAGATCTGTGAAGACCGCTAATATTCTAAGTGCCAACCTATGTAAAGATCGCAGCCTGAGAAATCTTTGTCAGAAACACAAGGGAGATAGTGAGGAGAAAAATAGGTGGATTGGAGGGAGGTTGGGGTGGAGGGACAACAATAGAGAGACAGGAGGAAGTAGGAGAAAGGAGGTGCAGCCTTCTGAATGTAGGGTGGAAAAGACCGAGTGTGAGGCCACAGGGAGCAACCAATTATAAGTAATGGAGGTAGTGGGACTGAAATTGGGAGCAGGGCTAAATAGGTTTAGGATAGAAAGGGGGACTTAGGTTAGGGAAGGAGTGACCCAGGGTGAGGCCATAGGAAGCACCAGAAACAAACAGCAGTCACAGCTTGATTCTGAAAGCAAGGTTTTAACTGTAAAAGCCAACCAGTTGATGGATTGCAGCCTGATCAGGCCTTGTCAAGGAGGGGGGGGGGACACTAGTGGTGGGCTTGGAGTGGGGAAGAGAGAGAAGAAAAAAGAGATATGGAGAGTGTAGGGGTAGGAGAGGGGATGGGAAATAGGAATAATGTGCTAGTCTCAGCTTCATGTTTTTAAGCTGTGATGTAAAGTTTGCCGGGTTAGACTAGTCCCGATCTTACTTCGAGAGGGTTCCTTCAGTAGGTCATTACATATAGGACTAGCGCCATCTGGCATCTGGGCCACACGGCAGACCTTTCTAGCAGTACCTGATGGGGGACCACCCACCTAACATCACGTGACCGACGTCAGCGTGGCCGTATATAGTGGACGGTCTCCAAGCCCACCCTCCAGTTCTTTCCTGTCGTCGCCTTGTGTCAGTCACATTGCAGACTTCCATTAGTGATCGTCGTGTTAGTTCTTGCATCATATTTTCCTTCGCTAAATTTTTTTCTCTCAGATCTTCTTTGCTTACGTCTTCACCCAAGAAGAAGTGCTCGTCCTGAGACACGCAAATCCCTCATAAAGACGCTCACCTTAAATGCGTGATCTGTCTAGGCCCAGACCACCCTCTCTCATCCTACCCGGAGTGCCAACTGTTCAATCAGGCCACCAGAAAGCGGAGACAGCAGGCTTTGGAGGCCCACCTTCTAAAAGTCCGTCTTGCTTCTTTAGAAAAACAAATGGACCGGATTCGCGAATCCTCTTCTGAGAAACCTTCTTCCTCAAAGAAAGAGCACTGCAAGGAGAAATCTTGGGAGCGGGAGCACTCCGGGGTGGCCCAGCCAGAGGTCTCTTGGCCCTTGATGAGCAAGGCAGTTTCCCATCTGCCTAAGGTGAAGACATCAGACGGTAAGTTTTCCGCGGGTAAGTCATCCATTGGCTCCTCCGATGACAGCACCACTCCTGCCACTAAGTCACCCCCCGGCTCCAGTGGGGACTGCCCAGCTGCCAGTAAGTCAGATCCCCAGGCCTCAGGGACCCGGCCAGTACCAGCTGATAAGTCGGCCGGGGACTTCTCCCCTGCCCACCTGGCTCCATCTGGTAAGACGTCCATCTCCGATGGCCGCCCAGACGTGGTTCTCCCATTGAGAGCCTAACGGCGCCTCACCCGACATCCGGAAGAACCAGGGGGAGGCTACCCCTCCACTCCTTCTCCCCCGCCGGTACCCTCCTCCTCTCCAATGGGTACTTCTGGTGAGGACAGTGCGGAATCCCTCGATATAGAAAACCCTTCCTCGGAGTCCATTCCACATTTCCATGATGGGGTGTCTGGGAAGGAGGCACGTCCTCAGCCATCTGGATTTCCAGTGGAGGTCCCTCCTCCCCCCCTCAGTGGGACCCCCCCCCCAGATCTGGCTAATATCCTGGTCCCGATCCCACCTTAGGATCCGGCTAAAACTAACCCTACTCTGGAACCTCCGATGACAACCTCCAAGCCTGGGTCAAGTTGTCTGCCCCAGCCCTTGGCTCCGGTGCCAGACACGGTCCCTCCATCAGGTCCCCTTCATCTGGCCCTGATGCCAGCCCCTCTGATGCTGGACCCCTTTCTAGTGCCGGATTGGGCAGTGCCGGTCCAGACATCGTTACCCCGATGTTGGCTCTCCTGACGCCGGACCCCGCCACCTATTTTCACTACGGCAGGCCCGACGTGGGTTTCCCCTCCATCAGACTCTCTGATGTTGGGGCTTTATTCTAGACCCTGGACTGTCCCTCATTAACCCCCAAGGTATCCTGGAGACCACTGCCCAGCTGGTCCCCCTCCTGACTGGAGCTCTTTGGGTCAGTATTACCCTGGCTATAATCCCTACCAGGGTTATCATTTCCTGGGTTACCAGGGGTACCGTTACCCACCTCCCCCAGTAAACCCTCCTTCTCCTCCTTCCCCCCAACCTCAACCTCCTCCACCCCCCCGGCTCTGGCTACACCGGACTTTAAGACTCTAATCCAGTCTTGGTGGCAGTAGGAGCATTCTGAGCTGGTGTCAGATCTGGGAAGCAGGCTTCCACTTCCACGCTGTCCCAGATCTCCATCCCCGAGGAGCTCATCTCCGTCCACCGTCCATGTCTCAGGGACAGTCCATTGTACCATGGTTCTCTCAGACATTCGCGGCCTTCCGGATGTGGGGGCGGGTGACGGTGATGATGATGTTGATAATGACGATGAGGATGCCGATGAGTTGGCGGAGGAGAATCTGGACGAAACCGAAGGTCAGAAAGACAAGTCTTCCCCCAAGTCCCCCCCGGGGACCCTGCCTTTTCGGACCTCTTGAGGTCCATGAAAGATTTTTTTGATTGGGAGACTGAGGAACAAGACCCTGTGTGATGGAGACTAGCCAAACATCTGGATCTAGAGTCTCTGTCGCAGGTCCTGGTTCCTCCCTGGATTGGACCTCACCAAGACCTCACCATGATGGTCCGGCTGTCCCCAAGTGGATGGACAGAGTTTACCGGGCAGCTAAGGAAGCTTCTTTTCTTAAGGCACATCCAAAGGCGGACTCCGTAGTTATTTCTGCTGCTCATGATCGCTCCTCTGCACCCAAGCACATGAGCACCTCTCCTCCAGATAAGGAGCCGAGGCAGATGGACCAGTTCAGCAGGAAGGTTTACTCTTTGGCCACATGCGCACTTCGGTCCCTGAACTATGTGGCTCATATGGTGTTAACCAAAAAGCCAACCTGACCAGGCTAGAGGCTGAAGTCCAGGCCATGGAACCCTTGAGCCTCAAGGAGGAGCTCGGCAAGGATGTCTGCCTGTCATGAGTGTCCTGTAGGCATGCTCTGTGGGCTACATATGACTCCGTCGACACTGTAGCCCATGCCTCGGTGACTGTCATCTCTCTTAGAAAGCACGCCTGGCTTCGCATTTCTGGTCTCATCAATGAGGTGCAGTCTTCGATACATGATGCCCCTTTTAGAGGCTTGGTGCTTTTTGGTGGTGATACCAAGGATATCATTATAGATCTTCAGGACAGAGGCCTCGCCTTGAGATAAGTGTGGTCTATGTACCGATCGGGCACTCTACAACAGCAGCAGCCCTTTCGGAAAAGGACCTGGAGAAAGAGGAAGCAGACCCCGGCCCGACACCAGGACAAACGTAAGGCCATGGGCTCCGCCACTCCTCCCACCTCCAAGAACCAGAATTACTCAGAAGGCCCTCCTCCTAAATGCCCTGCCACCTCCTAACTCCCTTCCCCCACCAACCCCTCAGCCTCATGGCAAAGAGCCAGTAGGGGGGAGGTTTGCTTGCCATGTGCAGGACTGGCAGGATGTAACCTCTGATGCATGGGTCCTGCAACTAGTGTCTGTCAGACACACCATAGAGTTTCTGGATATCCCTCCAGAAAACCCGCCAAGAAGGTCTTCCTACTCCAGGGATTAGGTTGTTCTCATTCAAGAGGAAATTCAAAGCCTTTTGCTCAAGGAAGCAATAGAGTGCGTTCCCCTCTGGCAAAGGGGAAGGGGAATTTACTCCCATTTTTTCCTGGTTCCAAAAAAGACGGGAGACTTGAGACCCATCCTTGACTTGAGCAGTCTCAATCTGTTCATCGAATACAAAAAGTTCAGGATGCTTATGCTCCAGATCCTCCTTCTACATCTTTTGGAGAATTATTGGCTGTGAGCTCTGGACATGCAGGATGCTTACCTGCACATCCCGATCTTCCCCAGCCACTGCCATTTCCTGCAATTCCTTTTCCAAGGGGAGCACTTCCAGTTTCGAGCTTTCCCCTTAGGTCTGTCTTCGGCACCTTGGGTATTCACCAAGTGCCTGGCGGTGGTGGTGGCCTTTCTACTCTGCAAAGGTATTGTGGTTTTTCCCTTAACTGGACAATTGGCTGATTTCAGCCCCTTTCAGAGACTCTTTGCTTGAGGCTCAGTCTTTCACCTTGGACCTGTTCGGCAAATTGGGGATTACAGTCAGTCTTACAAAATCATCCCTTATACCATTCCAGAGACTTCAATTCATTGGGGCAGTCTTGGACATGGTCCAATGCAGAGCCTTCCTTCCTCCAGACAGGGTGGAGATCCTGTTCCATCATGCTTCTTTGGTGGCCTCGTCCAGGACCAACCTGGCCCGGGAGGTCCTCCGCCTTCTCTGCCTGATGGCAGTCTCCATCAGTACTGTTCCCCTTGTGAGGCTTCACATGAGAGTCACTCAGTGGTCCTTACAGGTGCAATGGGATTAACTCCTGGATGACCTGTACCACCCAGTCCTGGTGTCGCCTGCAGTTCAGAAAGAATTGCTGTGGTGGAGGAATCCCTGCAACCTTTCCTTGGGTCTTCCATTCAGGAACCCAACCCCCTCTGCATCCCAGACTATGGATGCATCAAATACAGGATGGGGGGCACACTTAGGGAAGCATCAAGCGCAAGGACCCTGGTCCAGCTTGGAAGCATCATTGCACATCAATGTTCTGGAGATGAGGGTGTTCCTGTATGCCTTACAGGCCTTTCAAACCCTCCTTCCCAAGGGATCACTGCTGATCCAGATGGACAATATGTCAGTAGTTTGGTACCTCAAAAAACAAGGAGGAACTCGCTCATACCCCCTTTGCAGGGAGACGATGCGGGTGTGGAACTAGGTGATCCAGCACAACCTGGCCCTAGTGGCCATGCATGTTCCAGGCATTCAAAATCTCCTGGTGGACAGTCTCAGCAGGTCTCGGACCCTAGGTCACGAATGGTAACTAAATCAGGAAGTGGCAGAGTCTCTCTTCCTAAAGTGGGGGTGTCCAGAAATCGACCTTTTCACCTCCCACTACAACGCAAAACTTCCTAGTTTTTGCTCACTCGTTCCAAGGCATGGTGCTTTCTGGCATGACTCACTGTCTCTCTCTTGGACAGGGACATTTTTGTATGCCTTCCCTCCGTTCCCCATTCTTCAGAGGGTTCTTCTCAAGTTTCAGGCAGAGAAGGCGAGGATGATCCTCATCGCCCGTCTCTGGCAGAGATAAATTTGGTTCCCGCTGCTGCAACAGCTAACAAGAGAACCACCGGTTCCACTTTCAGTGACTCACGACCTCCTGACCCAGGATCACGGTCATCTTGTTCACCCAGGACTCAGAACACTGCATCTTCATGCATGCCTCCTGCAGACACAGTGATTTCCCACTTCAGGGTCTCTTTTTGAGTTGCTCAAGTCTTAGTAGAGGCTCGCAAACCCTTGATACGTTCCACTTATACCATGAAGTGGAAAAGTTTTTCTGTTTGGGCGACTTCCAAGAATTGGAACCCATTTTCTTGTTTTGCCCTGCAAGTCAAGGAATATCTCCTTCATCTTTCAGACTCAGGTCTGTCCTATTCTTCCTTAAAGGCCCACCTATCGGCAATCTCGGTGTACCACGAGCTGGTGGATGGTAAACCCGTGGCTGAGCTGGCGATCTCTAAAACATTTCTGAAAGGGATTCTCCATCTGAAACCCCCTATCCGTAGCCCAACACCCCCTTGGGATTTAAACTTTGTGTTGGAGAAACTTACTCTCCCCCCATTCGAACCAGTGATGAGCTATGATTTACATTTCCTTCCTTGGAAGACGTTATTCTTGGTTGCTATTACTTCAGCTCGAAGGATTTTGGAGCTTCAGGCTCTAGTTTGCAAAGAACCTTACTTTATTTTTCATAAGGACCGTGCGGTCCTCAGGACACATCCTAGGTTCTTACCCAAGGTGGTGTCAGAAGCCACACTGAATCAATCAGTAGAGCTTCCAGTTTTCTTTCCGTCCCCTGTAAATGGAGGTGAGGCACTCCTGCACACCATGGATGTCCCTCGGATCCTCCAGTGTTACACACACCAGACAAAAGATATCCGTAGCTGTGGTCAGCTTTTTGTCTCCTTTGCCCCCAGGCCTGCGGGCAAAGCTGTTTCTAAGCAGTGCCTCTCTAACTGGTTAGACAATTGTAATCGTTACTGTTACCAAAAGGATGACAAACCTCTGCCGGGTCCCATCAGAGGTCATTCTACTAGGGGCATGGCTGCTTCTGCTGCCTTTTTGAGGAAAGCTTTTGCGGCTGATATCTGCACCACAGCCACTTGGAATTCTGTCCATACCTTTGCTAAACACTACAGTCTGGACATTGCTTCTAGGCGGAGGGCAGGTTTCGGCCTAGGCTGGGTCCATTACTGTTTCCAGTTTGTTAGAGTTTATTTTTCTCCCCCTCCCTTGTTTTCTCTCGGTCTCTGTTTTGAGGGACTGCTTGGGACTCAGTCCTATATGTAATGACCTACTGAAGGAACCCTATTAAAGTAAGATAGTACAGTTAAGTAGGAACTTACTGTAACAGTTGATCTTCGAGAGAGGTTCCTTCAGTAGGTCATTTTTCCTCCCTCCTTCCCCTCTTTTTATTTCTTACACAGGGACTCCAAATCCTGTTTTTTCCTGCTGTCAGACCTCTTCCAGGCTCCAGACGGAAAATTGGAGGGCGGGCGTGGAGACCATCCACTATATATGGCCATGCTGACGTCAGTCACGTGACATCGGGTGGGCAGTCCCCGTCAGGTATTGCTAGAAAAGTCTGCCATGCGGCCCAGGTACCAGATGGTACTAGTCCTATATGTAATGACGTACTAAAGGAACCTCCCTCGAAGATCTACTGTTACGGTAAGTTCCTACGTAACTGTACTTTTTCTCTGCAGGCAGCACTTTGCTCCATGTTTGTAGGCTGTGATGTAAAGTCTGCAAGGTTACACTGGTCCTGTTTTCTCTACAGGCAGCACTTTGCTCCATGTTAGTAGTAGGGGTGTCATGATAATAAAACTTTGACGATACAATAACTGTGATGAAATTATCACGATAACCTTGTTATCGTGATAATTTTGCCACTTGTGCAACAATGTCAGAAAAAGTATTTAAATTCAATTATTTTACATAATTTACATATTTGACTTTTTCAAGCAATGCTATGTGTTAATGCACATTATTTGAAGTCTTTGTTGTAAAATAATGCAGAGTAAAATGTTTAAAAAATAAATACAGTATTTAATTTTTTACATTAAAATCTCTGAACTTTATAAAATTGCTTGCATTTTTTTAAATAAAAATTCAAATGCACAATTAATACATGTGCTATACCCACAGAGTATAATACATGCAAATATTTTTACTTGCTTGTTTAAAGAGCACCTTTCCTGTATTTTTCTCCTTGCCTGCAAAATCGTCAGGAGACTCCCTTACCTGACTGGGAGTTCCTCTGTAGCAGTTGAAAAATGTTCTCTCTAGCCACCCTACTGTCCGTGTTCGTCCCATTACCCAGCGCCCTTGGTCTCCTTGGTTTGATGGGACCTTTGAGAGAGCTAAGGAAAGTGGGACGAAGGCTGGAGCGTTGCTGGTGAAAATCGGGCCTGGATGCCGACAGACTTAGATTGTTAACCCATTATGAGGATTATCAGTCGGCTATCTCCCGTAAGAAGGCAGAGTTCCTGTCCAGGGAGATAGCTGCTGCACAAAACTGACCATCTCAACTATTTCGCACTGTAGAAAGACTGTGCAATCCAGTCTGTCTGCAGTTTTGGAGAGCATTGTCACAAGGGAAGTGTGATGAATTTGCTTGCTTTTTTGCCGATAAGGTTGCCGACATCAGGTCTGAGATTTGCACAGGACGCCCCAAAGGAGCAGACGGTGATCAGTGGGAGGTGGTAGTTCCTCAGTATGCCTGGTCTGACTTTGGCCGGCCGGCGATCACGGATATTGTGAAGATTATTCAGTTTTTTCCGCCAACCTGCTGTAGTTTGGATCCCGGCCCAACACGCCTCCTTGTGCGGTGTGTTGAGACCATCAGCCCAGTCCTTGCAGAGATAGCCTGGTGGAGCTCACTCAGAGTTAGAGAGGATGACCAGTAGGGTGCCACAAGAATCAGTACTGGGACTGGTCCTCTTTTTAATGTCTTTTATTAGCAACATTGCAGAAGGGCTAGAAGGGAAGGCATGCCTTTTTGCCGATGACACAAAGATTTGTAGTAGAGTAGACACTCCGTTGTAGGGGTGTTTTTGTGTGTAAAAAAAATGAATAAAGTTCGAAGAAAGCTTGAGGAGTGGTCAGAAGTGTGCCAACTAAGATTCTATGCTAAGAAATACAAAATCATGCACTTGGGGCAAAGAAACCCAGAGCAGAGTACAAGGGGAAGGGGAGTGGTACTGATGACCACCAATCAGGAAAGAGACCTGGAGTAATCGTATCTGACAACCTAAACAAAGTCCTTGACAAAGCCCCCTTAGCTGCTATACCCCCGGCCTCTCCTTCCCCACCTCTTATTTCTCCCCTTCCCTTGTTTGTGTACACTTCCTTATGTTTCATGTAGTAATCCTTGTAATAACATGTTACGACCATCAGTGTTACTGATTGTTCTATACTGTAATTGAAATTGTATGCCTGTACACACTGATGTGGAACCTTTGTAAAAGAGCCCCGGCTCAAAGGTACTTTGTAATCCTAGACTCAAATAAATAAAAATAAATAAAATAAATAAAGGTGGCCAAACAGTTTGACAAGGTGGTGGGGAGAGTTATTGGGATACTAGGATGCATAGGGAGGGGTGTCACCAGCAGAAAGAGGGAGGTGGTGATAACGCAGTATAAATAATTGGTGAGACCTCACTTAGAGTACTGTGTCCAGTTCTGGAGACCACATCTCCAGAAGGGCACAGAAGAATAGAGGCAGTCCATAGGAGGGCAACTAAAATGGTGAAGGGCCTGCATCAAAAGCCCTATGAGGAGAGGCTAAAGGACCTCAATATGTACACCCTGGAGAAAAGGGGGGGGGCATGATAGAGACTTCCAAATACCTCACAGGTATAAGTAGGGTACAAGAGGGAAGCATTTTTCAGAGAAAAAGGGGTCATGCTGTGATGCTGAAGGGGGGTAGATTTAGGGGAAATGTGAGGAAGTACTTTTTCACAGAAAGAGTGGTGGATACCTGGAAAAGCGGAGGTGGACGGGGCCAAAACTGTAACAGGATTCAAGAATGCATATAAATGCAAGGGGACCTTATTGGTTAGGAAAGGGAGGGTAAACCCTGAGACCAAGTAGGGACTGTGGTATTACAGTAGGTAGGGAAAATGGGCAGACTAGGTGGGCCAAGCAGTTTCTGTGTTTCTGTGACTCCCATGCTCCTAAAATCAAAAAAATTTAGTGAACAACCTAGATTTCCTTGGATAACAGAACAACTTTTAAAGAAAATTAGAATTAAGAACAGGATTTGGAAGAAAGCCTTAAAATCCAAACTGGCCATGGATTGGGAACTATTTAAAATAAAAAGGAATGAATGTAGAAAACTGACAAAACAGGCAAAAATCAAGTATTACAGAAATAAAATGGACTAAAATTTAGACCCCCCAAATTCTAGAACATTACAAAAATCCTGGGGGGGGGTGGGGTGGCCAGAGAAGCTTAACACTAAGCGCTAGAAATACTTTAACTGAGGAGAAGCATTGCAAACAGAACTAGGCATGAAAGTAGAAGAGACAGAAACAACCCCAGGCCATTACCCATTATTTAGATTTAGAAATCTTACTATATCTGAAGTTAGAAGCGAATTATCCAGAATAAATATACACAAGTCGGCAGGACTGGATGAATTAGAAGGAAGATTTTTGAAACTGGCTGCTTATTATATAGCTCCAACAATCACATATATTTTTAATTGGAGCTTACAATCTGGACATTTTCCTGTGTTTTGGAGGGTGAGTAAAGTAATACCAATTCACAAGGGTGGTGATGTAGCAGAAGTGAATAATTATCTCCCTATAGCTATATAGCCCATTTTATCTGAGTGTTTGGAAGAATTAGTTGATGGACAAATCAGAGAATACATCAACAAGTATAAACTGCTGATTCCCTACCAGTCAGGTTTTCAAAAGGGCTATTTGATCTCTACAGCTCTATTAGAGTTCAGTGTCTTTTTTTTTTTTCTTTTTTCAACTCTAGTTATCCTCCTTCGGCGGGTCTCCAACTTGTCTGCCAGCCTACTGTATTCGGGGTCTTAAGGCGCCATGAGCTCCCCGGTGGAACCACAGAGCCGGCCTGGAGGCTTCATCCATGATGACCCCCAATGTTTCCTCTGTTTTCGCCCCTCTGTGTGCGATCCTACCCTGAGGCCCCGGAAGCGTCGATGCATGCGTGTGGAGGTGCACATGTGTGCTGCAGCTCCAGTGCTAGCCTCTTCCACCCTCCCTCCTGCCCTGCCTTGGCCTAACGCTGGCAGTCCTTGTGAATGACACAGTCACTCTGGCCTCCACCAGGGGGCAGCCAAGCTCTGAGGAGACCTAGCTCTCCCTCCTGAGGCAGAGGGTTGCCAGCCGGCAGCCTCTCACGTCTTCTCCCTCCATCTCCCACTGACCTCCAATGATGTGGGATCATTCCTGAACCTGGGTCACCGGTGTGGCGCGAGGTGTGGCGTCCAGTGCCTCAACCCTTTGTGCCACCGGGCTGGCTCTAGAGTTCAGTGATTTGATCTGTACTTCCTTGAACTCGGGTAGAAAGATAGTGGTTGTCTTTGTCGATTTATCAAAGGCTTTCGACCTGGTGAACCACTCCCTCCTTTATAGGAAGCTAAAAGGCCTGGGCTTCTCTAACAATCCCTTACTTTGGTTCACTTCTTACTTAACTGGGTGTACCCAGACGGTCGAAGTACAATGCCATCTATCAGCACCTCATAAAGTAACTGGGGGGTCCCTCAGGTGTCCATCCTGGGACCACTTCTGTTTCTGATTTTTAATAATGACTTACCCTCTGTGGTACAGCATACAGCCATTAGGCTACAGTATATGCTGGTGATACAGCAATAGTAGCATCAGGAATGAATATCTTGGATCTACAGAGTAAATTACATGCCAACTTTTCAAGGAAAGAGGAGTGGTTCACTAGGTCAAAGCTACTTATGAATGTAAAGAAAACTAAAATTATGCATTTTGCTTCAAAATCAAAAATGCTTCACAACTACAGATCTTCACTAATGATAAAGTACAATTAGAATTAGTGACTGGTTACTGCTACTTGGGCGTTGTTTTTGATTCCCTACTAACTTTTAGCAAGCACATTTCTGTAACTATTGGAAAGATAAATAAGAAAGTGGGAGCTCTAAGGAGAACCACTAGATATTTAAAATTTCAAGATCTGAAAAAAAGAAAACAGAGCAGCTCATATTGCCCACCCTTAAATATGGGGATTTGGTGTATTGGACCGTAAATAAACAACTACTGGATAAACTTGATAAATTACTGTACAAAATAGCAAGATACATATTGCAGTGTAGCTATAGGACCCACCATTGTTCACTACTAAACAAGTTGGGTTGGTTACCCCTTGATATCGGACACTCCAGGGATTGGATAATATTAATTCACAAATATAAGACACATCACCCTGAACACGATATTTCCTAGACTCTTTTTCCAGATGACCTTAGTTTCAAGAAAGAATTTACTTGATCTGTTCACCTAAACAAAATCCACCAGGGTAAATGGAAAAATAAATACGGGGATAGAACCTTAAACTCCAGGGCTGCATCCTTTTGGAATAAATTACCCTCCACAGTACAAGCAGAAATTTATCATAGGACCTTTATTATGGTAATTAAGGATTTATTCTCATTTACCCGTCAGTGCATTTAATTAAGTTCCAATCCTTATGATTCTTATTGTAAGGTATTATAAATATTGTCTCATCTTAAACATTGCACTTTATGTTTTGTACTATTTGTAGTATGTTTATGCATTTGGACTTGTGTCATTTTATGTGTAACTTTTATTGTAACTTTAGATAAACACAGGGCTGTCTTGCGAACTGGACTGTAATAGTCCAAACGACATATAATTCCTATATAAAAATAAAGTTTTACCTACTTCTCTACCTTATTCCTCAAAACTTGCCCTTGAGTGCCTACCTTTCCTTTTTTTTTCATTGTCTAGTGGATTGTTGATTTGATTTCCTGGATTTTTGATGATGGCCTGGATACTGGAGAAGTGACCGGTCTGCTTGTTGTGGGCTTCTTGGCAAACTCTGTGGAGCAGTATGATACGCAATTGCCAGCAGATACAGGCCATATGGTCTATCTAGTCTGCTCGAGTGTGCAGCACTTTACTTTGAGTACCACTTGTCTGAGGTTGTCTTTTGCCACTGGTGTCTGATGTTTAATAGTCTTGCCCCATCAGGAGATCTTTTCGTGGACGGATTGAGTAGTCATGAATGGTTTTGTCTGTCTTGGAAAGAGGTGTTGGATGATTTGCCTCTTTGGCCTATGCCTGTGCCTCAGTCTCAGTTGTTTTGTGAAAAGTATGATGGCTTGAAGTTGTAGGAATGGCCTTTTGAGAAGGATTAGCTGCTCTGTCTTGTGTCCCTGCGACCTCTGTTGGAAAGAAATCTGCCATGAAAGGAAGGCAGAAAGGATGTGTGTCTTGCCTTGTCCTTAGTTGTATTCTTGCCATTTTCTTTCTGTTTTATGAATTTCACCAGGCCTTCCCTGAACAGGAGGTTCCTTTGAATGGGAGTTTGTTAAGCATAGTTTTTGATTCTGTATCAGCTTGCCACATCCTGAGTTACAGGGATTGCCTGATTTAGCTAGATATAGCCACTATTCTTGTACACATTCTCAGGGCATCTACTGAGGTGTCAGCTACGCATTTAGCCAACAGAATGGCATATTCTGTGAGGTCTTCCTACGTCAATTTTGAGTCCAGTGATGTGGCTAGTTCCTTGAGCCATGCGAGTAATGCCCTGGACATACTGTGTATATCATGGCTGTGGTTGCTCTGTGGGCAAGGTCAGCCATTTCAAAGCCTTTCTTCATCATTCCCTCCATTTTCTTGCCCTCTGGGTCATTTAGTGGCACTGCCCCCTCTACTGGCAGCACAGTTGCTCAGCTTATGGCTGCTATCTGATGGTCCACCACTGGTACAGAACACCATGCACTGTTGGTGTTTTCCTGGGTAGGATAGCATCTGTTGATTGCCTTTCTTTCTGAAATGCATGCCAGGTCTGACAACTCCAGCTTTTTCATGATGATGGAAAAACTTCTACCTTCTTCTGTTTGGAGCATATGAATGGATTGAGCCTGGATTGTTCTGGCAGTTGAGGTGTTTTGAAGTCCATGAAATCTGTGATCTTAGTAACTCAGGCAACATATCCACAGTACATAGCTTTTTTGTGAGAGCCAGTTCCTCATCTTTGGGCTGTTTATCTTCATTCTCCGACTCTGCATCCTTTTGTTCTCTCCCAGAGTATTATCAGATTTGTCATTGTTCACATTGATGTCTTCCATGCTAATGGGCTTGTCTCTGTGTGCAGTCAATATCTCTTGCCATGTGACCTGAGTCGAGGTTGACAGTGATGGTTCTGCCTCGAGTGTTGTTGAAGGCTTCAACATCACCTTCATTCTGTCCAGCGTTCTGAGCATTATGGCCTGCTGTGTCTTGAAGAACACTGCTGTGCTTGCATTTTTTTTTCAGTGACTATTCCTGTGTTTTTTTTTCATCTAATATGTCAATTTCTCTGTCACTTGTCACATGCTTGTCCATGAGCTGCTTGTAGCAGGTTTGGTACAGTTGCATGAATTGAGCAGAGTGATGTTGCAGGACTTACATTTCCTTCTTTTCCCCATAACTGGTGACCTGTGGGTGACAAGAAGGTAAAGGATGCTACTTAAACAGCAGCTGACACCATTAGGACAACTTTAACAAAACATAATATTTAGACACAGTTCAGCATGTATTCTACATTAGTTCTGTATTTCTCCTCCCCATTATTTATCACTGAGGTCATTTTCATGAAAACAGGATCTTTGCTCCTGAATAGTTTATCTATTCCTATTGCTGTCTCCTTACTTGAGGTCATAATGCTCTACATGTGACATCACAATTACTCCCATGGCAACAGATTGTGATGTCACAACAGAGGACTATGACATGGAGTAGGGAGTAAGCTAAAGAGGCAGATGAACTCTAAGGGACATAGAGCATGTTTTCATGCAAATTTCTCAGTAATGAGTAATGGGGAGAACTCTAATGTTGGGAGGTCTAAACCTCACTTTCAGATTCTTGACGATATTGGGAATGCAAGTAATCTCAGACACGTTGCATTACCAAGGGATAAATCACAGTTGCCCTAAGCAGTTCTTACCAATACGAACCGGGAGCCAGTGCTAAGCGTTCCCTACACCTCGAGGTTTCTCTGTGTTCTTGGGGTCTCTGGTCTCCGAGTGTAAGGCTTGTGCATTACATTATATACCTAAGATAATTACTATGGTTACCAAAAGATAGAAACATTTCTAGTTACAGAGATGAGCCCTATTGGCTAAATTAGAGGTGGCTCCATGGTCCAAGATAACATTATACAATTTGTAAAGTCATCAGTTTGAGAACAAAGAGTTCTTATACAGAGTCTTACATAACTCAGTGTAGTGGTACAAATCACAAAAGATGGCAATGCCGTCTTACATATTATAATTACTCCAAGGACACAGGTGTCTTGGCATCTTACAAGTAAGAAATACACAGAAAATACATAGTAGAATATATGTATTAGCAAGCAAAGTGTATTACAACAATATGCATTCATATCCTGACATCTACTCTTGTATGATAGATGCCCTTAGCCCTAAATGTTAGTATGACATACCTAAATGCTAGCTGTCTATGGTGTACCTCTGAAGGTACCAATTAGGGTGCAGGGACCTCGTGTAACACTATTGACTACATATGGAATGCAGGCTAAATTGTACCTAAATATTATGTTTTTCAAAGTTTTCTTTGAAGCGTCAGCAGCTCTTTAATGTAAAGTCCCTTTCTACTGTCACCTTCATGTTGATCATCTATATGGTGGCTCTGGTATGCACTGTATGGGGAGTGGAGTGTGACATCTCAGAGTGTGCTGTTATAAGTGTAATTGTAGTACAGGCAATAAAATGAGGCACTCTGAGGCAGGGAATATATATACAAACAGAGACTGTGTGTCACAAACAGATGTGATCAGATGTGGTTGGCTGTTGTGATGAATGCACAAAACTTAGATCAGGGTAATATGTGTGGCATGGAGACAGAGTAATAGCATGAACTTTAGTTATGCTGTGTTGATAATAGTATGAGATAAGCTCTGGGTGAAGAAAACATGTTCATAGCTCCTAAAGCATTAAAAGAAGTGTTTTTTTTTTTGCCACTAAAGCCATTAAAAAACTTTTGAGAATGCCATCAATATGTTGGAGTAATTCTTTGTCACACTTAATATGGCATCCGACTTGCGGTCCTTATCTGTCGTCAACTTCTATGTTTCTATGTTTCTATCTGCACTGTGCAGATGCTCAAAATGCCATCCAAGCATGTGTGGGAGGCCTCGCTGCATGTATGAAGCAGAACCCAACATGGCCTCCATCACACATGTGCAGTAGGTGCAAATGCAGCCATGACTCTAAGATGGTGGCCTTGCTATACTGCCACTTAAGATGGCAGCATGCATGCACCATATGCAAGAGAATGCTCATCCATGCACGTGATTGGGCATCTCTGGCATGTGGCTGTTCAAGATGGTGGCCCTGCATACACGATTAGGCTCAGCAGCCACTCATGCATAGAGATAAATCCTGGCATGGAGCATGGCTTCAAGAGGCAGAAAAGAAGAGTGGAGGGTAGTGTCAGCCTTGTGAGTATGGTTGGGTTACGGGTTGAGACCAAAATGGAGAGAGAGCAAATGTATGTGGAGTGGGAAGACTGTGGTATGATAAGATATCCAATGGCAGATATTGGCGGTTGCCTGCTGTGGTGGTTAAGAGATGTGTTCCTTGGGTGGCCATATTAACCAGTGAGTAAAGTCAATTTAAATTAGCTGATTACTGCCCTTGTGAAAAAACATGCCAAATTCTGCCTGGGCAGAGTAGCGACTAGTGCAGGCAGCAGACCCGCTCATGAAATGAGCCCCCCTTGAGTAATAATCAATTGGGGGCTGCTTGTGTAATGGTTGCTGAATTGGTAGACCTTGGGGTTCTTCATTCTGAGTGGTGAAGGGAACTGTCTCATTACCAGCAGCACCAGCGACACCCTCAGCAATGTGGGATGGTGAGGGGCCGCTTAAGGTCCGAATGGGGTTGGGTTGACAGAATCACCTGATAAGGAGAGGCAGGAATTGTACACAGAGGTTGGATGCAGCAAAGATGTTTATTAGACAGGAGGGGAAGGAGTACATGGTCATACAGGAACATACCAACCACAAAAACAATAGGGAGTATGGACAACATTATGGATAACTAAACAGTAACAACTAAACTCTAAAATGTCTAAACTCTATGTTATTCTTCTACAAGGGTGCACCATGGCCTAATGCCACTATACTCTAAGATCATTTTCCTAACAGTTAGCGGACACAGAAACCACACTGTATGTTGCTCTAGTACCACTTGGAAAATCAGATAACATTTACTGCCCCAGAGGAATTCTTACAGGTCGACCTACGTTTATTACAGCCATACAATCATAACAGAGTCCAACTGTCTGAACTCTGAAGCCTGAAGTCTTCGTGTGCACAGTCGATCACCATTGGTAGCTACAAGGATGGACAGAAAGAACTTTAGGAAACTTAGGCAATGATCCCAGCACAGGCCTGGTTAAGGTCACTGGGGTGGTGAGAGGTTTTGTAAACAGATCATAGGTGTCTTCAGCATAAAACCCACTCTCTCCAAGGCTGCCGGCAAGAAAGGACCAGAGAAGCTGGTTCCTGGAACAAACCCACTTGCGGGTTGTCGGATTCAACACTGGATGCAAAGAGCTCCCCAGCCAAAACCCACTTCTGGGGCAGCCAAGGATGAAGAAGGACCAGAAGATGTGTGGTAACGGATCCACTGGAGGATTACCATTACCTAGATGATGCTGCAGCACTCCAAGGGCCAGCAAGAATTTGGAGGATCTGAGGTGAAGATGGATCTCTGATGCAAAAAGGAACCAGAAGGATCTGCAGTGAAGTCGGTTGATTCTGAGGTATCGACACAAGGAACTGGAACAAAACAGTGAAACGGCAGACACGTCCCGTATTGGGCTTCGATGAACTCGACTTGCGGAGAATGACCAGGGGATGCAGACAAGGTTCTTCCAGGATGTACACACACTTCTGCTGAGGGCGACCAACTTCGGGGCATCCAGATCAGGAACCGACAGACAACACTGCCATGGTGGACGTGATACACTCGAACTTCCGCGAACTCGAGTTCGATCTGAGGAACAGAAGGCACAATGGGTGCGACTTGCACAAACTACGATAGACCCGACTTCAGCGAATGACAAGGATAGAGTATGATCTGCTGGACCGACACTTCTTGAAGAAGAAGGATGATGAAGACGTCTTCTTCTGGGTAGAGCCTGATTCTGGATGTGTAAAATGGCAGACCACACCATGGAACATCAATGTGGCAGAAGATTGAGCCGATTCTCATCTGTTGGCAACATTGTAGCTAGTAGACACACCTTCTCACTATACCAAGAGAACTGCTTGATGACAGGGTAATTTGCCAGGAGTAGGGTCACATTATCAAAATTCAGGCAATTGTTCACTTGCAAGGGCAATTGCAACAATTCTGGAGTAATTGTTCAGATGCAAGGACAGTTATTCAGATGCACAGGACAATTGTTCAGATTCCAGGGGCAAATGTTCAGAGGCATGGGGTAATTGTTCAGATTCCAGGTGCAATTGTTCAGATGCACGGGGCAATTGTTCAGATTCCAGGAGCAAATAACCACAATCCTAATGTGTCACAATGCAGTCTTGGTGTCTTAGCAATAAACACAATCTTTCAGATGCTTGAGCAATAAATATTTGGCATAAACAGTACAGTCATTGACGGTCACTCCACAGCATATTGTGTGCTAAGCATCCTTCGATTGGACACTTTTCCCACTTAGGGCCTTTCTTTTATAGGATCTGGCTACGCCTGAGCACTTTCGTGCGAATGCCCCAATCCCTACACTTGGGTACACCACTTGTCACCAGGCCTACTGCCCTAAATACCACAGGGTCGACTTGCCTAAACAGCTGGGCCTGGATGCCCTAATTACCTTGGGGCTGGCTTGCCCTAACTGCTGGGCCTGGATGCCCTAACTACTACAAGGCTGGCTTGCCCTAAATTGACTGGGCCTATGTAGCCCTTCCTTTACTGCTGGGCCTGGTAGTGCCCTTACTTTACTGGGCCTGGCGCCCTTGTTTCTTTGGGCCTGACTGTGGCTCCTTTAAATATGTGCTACTTGCAGCCTTGGCCCCTCTTAAATCACTGTGCCTATTGTTGCGCCTTTAACCTGGGCTGACTCCTTTAAATCATTCAGGCTTGACTGAGCCTGCTGTCATTCTGTTTCCTTTCTCCTCCCTAGTCCCCGCCCCTCTTATGAATATTCAAGAGTCCTTCTATCTGGCCTTACAAGTCGGCTCCTCCCATGGGTGTCACTACCTTCATGCCCACTCCTGAATTTTATTTATTTAGTTTTTGTTAACCGGGTAGGTGCACTAGCCAGCAAGTGACTATTTTCAGGCACGACCCGGGAGGTACAATTACAATACAAGTAGAACAGTGCAGGTTATACAGTACATGGAAAGGTACATAGATGCAAGCATACAATTTTTATAAGTAGGTAGTGCAAACAGAGGTACTGGTGAAAGAATAGATTTTGGATTAAATTGGAGAAACTAACAAGGGGGATGTGGGCAGGGAAGTGTAAGTGCACAGCTAAAGTTCGTTGGGAGGTGGCAGGGTTGGAGACCAAGGTAAGAGAAGCCCTGCCAACTGATTTAGCTGTAGGGGAGAGGGGCACCCGGTATATGAGATAATTAGAGGGAGAGTGTCCGGGGCAGGCGGGGAGGAAACAAGGTAGGTGGGACAAGCGAAAAGTTACGGTTTAGCAGCAGGAGTCAAGAGTCTATTACTGGGTTTGGGACCGATTCAGTTTGAGAAAACGGGTGGGGGGGACCGGGTAGAAGTAGGTAAGAGGCTGGCTGGCGGTAGCGGAAAGGTAGGAAATATGGGAAGGTGTATAGACCACAGGTTCTGGAGACCAGGTAAGTGGGTAGGGTTACAGAGGGAGCTGTGCTGAGTTCGGCAACAGCAGACGTGATAACAGCTTTAGCGGGGAAAACAAGGGGCAGTGACTGGACTCACGGAACCTTGAGTCAGTTGGAGGCAGGGAGATGTGGCCAGGCTGACAGGTGTCCAAGCTGGGCAGGGTTGGCGACCTGGATGAGCAAGGTGTACCCAGTCTAAATGGGTTAATTTACGGGCGAGGCAACCAGCGAGGAGGTCGGCATGAGGGGGGAGGGGTGAGGTAGACAGACGGCTAGGAGGCATGGTATATTGCACGGTGGCAGAAAAACTGGAGTCATGGAAAGGCAGGAAGATGTGGCAAGAGTGGTAGATTGCTACAGTCGGCGTCTGGGCTCATGGAGTCGTATGCCGGCCGGGTAAGTAAGGGGACTCGGTCTCTGAGGTGAGAGTTACGGCAAAGGCGGCTTTCGCGCGAAAAGGTGCGGCAGCGACCTGGTGCAGTGGAACTGAAAGCCGGCTAGTATACCTGCTAGTCGTACGGGCGGGGAGGGAAGAAAGATGAGGTTTATGATTCATATAGAGACCAGTACCAGTTTCAAAAAGTACATCAAAGATTAGTGCAAACAGTAGGTTGAGAAACAGGCACCAAGTAGTAAGGTAATTGGCATTTGTCATACACAAAGTCAAGAACAGTAAAGGACTAGAGGCATTTGTAATACACATAAAACAGTAAGGTGAAATGGCATTTGTCATACAAAGAAAAGTAAAGTGACTAGAGGCATTTGTAGTACACAATAGGCATTGAAGGCAAGACAGTAGGAGCCAGTATAAGTTTCTTTTGTTTTCATAATAGAAAGTGCAACAGTCCAAAACCAATATGCAAGGCAAAATTAGGGGAAGTAGACAATAGGCTATATACAGGGATAAGGAGGAAACGTAGACAGGGGAGGAAGAGGTGGTATGAAGAAAGGATTCAGGTAGGATCATAACAGGCACGTTGGTCCATAGAAGTGAGGTGATTCCGTAGTCTTCTCTTGAAAGTGAAGTGTGAGGAAGCTCGTCTTAGATCAATAGGTAGTGAGTTCCATGCTTGTGGGGCAGCATGCCCAAATGCACCTGACCCCTTGGAAGTGCAGCAGAGGGGAACTTTTAGGAGAGACTTGTCAGACGATCTCAGCTCACGCAAAGGGATAATAGGCTGGAGCAGTTCAGATAGTGTAGCAGGTCTAGCCACTCTGATTATGGAGTCTGAGAGGCAGCATAGGTAGTACAGTCTGTGGTGGCAGAGGGGAAAGCCAGCCTAGGTCTTTGTAAAGTTGGCAGTGATGCTTGAGGCGGGGGGCCTTTGATGCATATCGGCAAACATTGTTGTAGGTGGTATCCCACTTCTGCAGTGTTGTTTTGTGCGCCATGGTTAGGATGGGGGCGCAGTAGGATAGAGTTGGCAGGAGAATTCCCCTGGCAATGGCCAGTTTGGCAGTGGGTGTGAGCATGTAGTTAGTTCTGTAGGCAGCCCCCAGTTTGCAGTTAACCATTTTGCAGGTTTCGGATGTGCTGGTTCAGGTCAAGGGGTTTGGTCGAGGGTATGCCCAGATAGCAGAACGTACTTACAACCTCGAGAGGGTTCCGTTAAGGTCAAGTATATTCAGGGGAGATGATCAGGATCTTAGTTTATGGGTCGCTCCTAGTAGCATGGCTTTTTGTTTGCTGGCGGAGTATGAGGCGATGAGCGCTAGCCAGTGTTGAGCAGAGTGGAAGGCAGATGTCAGAGTGGCATTTAGATGGTCAATACGAACATACGAACATACAAAATTTGCCAGTAGATAAAGGCCTAGAGGTCTATCAAGTCTGCTCGAATGTGCAGCTAGCACCCCTTATTCTGCAGCTGCCCCTTCCTTCCACCCTTCCCCTTCATTAACCCTTCCCCTTGTCCTGTCCCATCCTCGTTTGAAGCAGTCCACTGTTCTACTGCCTACCACTTCTGCAGGTAATGCATTCACCCAGCCACCACCCTCTCTGTAAAAGTGTCTCCTCATCTCCCTCCTGAACCTTCCTCGCTCCAGTCTCATATCATGGCCCCTGGTGGCCTCCCTACCTTACTTTGAACAGCCCTCTGTACCTGTCTTGTTTATTCCTTTCATGTATTTAAAGGTTTCAATCATGTCCCCCTGTCTCTCCTCTCCTCCAGTGAGTACATGTTCAACTCTTCAACCTCCTCTCATGTGATAAGTCCCCAGACCCATGATCATCTTTTGTCGCCCTGCGCTGCACTCCTCCAGTAACTTAATGTCCTCTTCAGATACGGATTCCAGAACTGCACGCAGTACTCCAGGTGTGTCTAACTAATCTACCTATACAGTGGCAGAATCACCTCCTCCTCCTGAGGATATACCCTTGCAATACAACCCAGCATTTTGTTGGCCTTTGCAGCTGCCTTCCTACACTGTGCCGAGTTGTTCATTGACCCTGTGATGAGCACACCAGATCCTTCTCCTCCTCTGTCTGGGCTAGCTGCACTCCTAGCTGGTAAGTCCTCCTGGGTTCTTCATCCAAAATGCATCACCTTGCACTTTTTGGCATTAAAGCCCAGTTGCCAGGTGTCTGACCAGGTTTCAAGCTTTGCCAGATCATCCTGCAACCCCTGCCATCCCCTAGGTCATCCACCACCGCGCCAACCTTGGTATCATCAGCAAACAGACTGATCTTGCTCTTGATGTCCCATGATATGTCTGCAATGAATATCCCAAACAACACTGGTCCCAACACCGAGCCCTGTGGGACACGCTGTCACTGCCCTTGGGTGTGAGAGCTCCCACCCACCACCACCCTCTGTTGCCTCCCTGCAGCCAGTTTCCTACCCATCTCACCAGCATTGCACCTGCCCCGTGCCTACTAACTTCCTTCCCAGCCTTCCATGTGGCACTGAGTCGAATGCCTTACTGAAGTCCAGATACAGGACATCCACTGCATGTCCCTGTCCAGTTGCCTAGTTACCCAATCATAGAATCCAACCAGGTTGGTTTGGCAGGATCGGCCACGTATGAAGCCATGCTGTCTGCTGTCCTGTAGTCCTTTGGCCTCTAAGAGGGCCACCAGCCTCTCCTTCAGGATAGTCTCCATTAGCTTACCCATGATGGATGTGAGGCTCACTGGTCTGTAGTTTCCCGGTTCATCTTGGGGCCACTCTTGTGGAGGGGCACCACATGAGCCATCCTCCAGTCCTGAGGTACACACCCCAAATGTAGTGAGGCATTAAATAGGTCTGCCAAAGGTCCTGCAAGGACCTCTGCCAGCTCCTTCAGTACCCTGGGGTGGATGCCATCTGGGCCTGGTGCCTTGTCCACCCTCAGTGCCTTCAAACCCTCTTGAACTCTGCCTTCCATGATTTCCCCATCTGTCACCACTTCCCCTAGTGTGCCATTTCACCCATCTTGGAGTTATCACCCCCCTCTTCTCTTTAGTAAATACTGAGCAGAAGTACTCATTTAGTGCTTCCGCCTTATCGTACCCTGCTTCCACCCAACCCCCCTAATACAACCTGAACGAGCATAGATGACCAGGTCATCAGCATAGAGTAGTGAGGCACCAGATGCTATACTGCTGGGAAGATTATTTATGAACAGTGAGAAAAGGAGAGGGCCTAGTATTCAGCCCTGCGGTACTCCAATATTGATCGTGGTGCTGTCAGAGATAGCAGAGTTGAGTTTGACCGCTTGTGTCCTGTTTGTTAGGTAGCTTCTGAACCAGTTTGTTACAGGAGATGAGAAGCCAAGATTTTTAAGGGTAGTCAGTAGAATGGGGTGATCCACAAGGTCGAAAGCCTTGGTGAGGTCGATGAACACAGCCCCAGTTAGATAACCTTCATCCATGTTTACAAGAGTATCAGAGGTAAACTTTGCTAACGCTGTTGTGGTGCTGTGATGTTTCCTGAAACCATGTTGTGCTTTGCAGAGTACGTTTGAAGATTCGAGGAATTCGGTGGCCTGGGTGGCTACTATTTTTTCTAAGATTTTGCTGAGGACCGAGAGAATGGCAATGGGTCTGTAGTTCGATATTTCATTTTTGTTTCCTTTTTTTAAAATGGGGGTGATTCTAGTGGCCTTCCATATCCCTGGGACTGTGCCCGTGGACAGGGACAGTGTGAAAATCCTGGCTAATGGATAGGAGATGAGATGGGCAGCAGCTTTCAGCAGTCGGGGTTAAAAAGTGTCAGAGCCAGGGCTGGTGTTATCGGATATGGCGTTTAAGAGTCTAAGAACTTGTTTTCTAGACACAGCCTTGAAATAAAAAGTTTTTGTTGCTGCTTGTAAAGGATCATTTGTCGATGTATCAGCTTTCTCTTTGGTATAGAGTGGCTGAGGGGCAGCAAGTGCCATATTTAGGGTGGACGTATAGGGAGATAGGTCCGAGAACTGTTGATTGAAGGCGTTAGCTATGCTAAGGGAGTCATTGCAGTGGATACCTTGAAGAATCATTTCCGATGGGGTGACAGATTGAGGGTGCCAAGGAAGGTTTTGATGTGACCCCAGAATTTGTGTGGATCTTTTGAGGAGCTGGTTAACAGATTCTGGCAGTGCTTGCTTTTTGCAAGCCTGATTTGTTTTTTTGCAAACACTTCTATGCTGTTTGTAGATAAGTTGATCCCTGGGTAGGCCAGTAGTCTTGAAATGCTTCCAGAGCTTGTCCCGGGTTTTGAGTTGGTGGAGTAGTTCTTTATTTAACCATCGCGTTTGTTGACCTCTGACCCTTCTCTTTATTTTAGGTACATGCCGATTTTGTACTTCACCAAACCTGGTCAGGAACACGTCTATGGCAACCTCAGCACTTGTTGCAAGGTAGATTTCAGACCAGTCTGTGTTGGCTATGTCAAGGAGAAGGACATGTAGATCCAGTTTTGCAAAGTTAGTGAAAGTGACCAGGCGGGATCGAGGAGCAGGTGGTGGGCAGGAGCGCCAGTGGCAGATCGTGGGTGAGTGGTCAGTTATAGTGTCAGCCAGGATGGTTGCCTTAGTTACGTGGTCTGGTCTATTTGTGAGGATCCAGTCTAACAGTGTCCCTGATAGGGAGTTAGTCATTCTCGTATTCTCAGTTATTAACTGATGGTAGTTGTGCCTTTGAACTAGTGACGCCAGGGTGCTATGATTTGGTCCCAGCCAGTTCAGATTAATATCACCTAGCAAGATGGTCTCATTCATGTTAATTACTTGTGATGAATGTTGTAGTAGTTTTTGGAGACTTTCCAATCCACCAGTGGGTGGATTGTATAGACATATTATGTGCAGGTACTTCGCACCTAGGGACAGTGTTGCATGCAGTGATTCACAGAGCAGTTGGGCACTAGGGATAGGGGCAGCTTTTAGCATAAGGTGGCTTTTGTAGTAGATGGCAACACCCCCATCCCGCTTAGAACCAGTTCTATCCTGTAGGATAATAGCATATCCAGGCAGGGTACATTGGGCATCCAGGATGCGGGGTTTTAGCCATGTTTCAGTGAGGCACAGTATGTCAGGTATAACCATTTGTATCCAGGCCTCAAGCTCAGTTAAGTGACCTAGAAGACTTCTGATATTCATGTGAGCAATTAGAAGGCCTTTATTCGGTTTGGTAAAGGGTGTTAACGGGGTGTTGCTTTGGTGCGGGCCTGGGTTAGGTTCAACGTCACCAGCTAGCAGTAGTAGCCGCTGAGCTAGGAATTAAAGCTGCGCCATGAGAAGCATGTTATATTTTTTCTGTTTTTTCCTTTGTGTCGAATAGCTCATAAGTAACAGGTATGTGCATCCTTTTTTTTGAAGAAAGTAGTGAAAAGTAGGTATACGGTGGTGGTGTGAGAGGAGCAGGTTTGAGAAACTAAAGTCACTGAGTGATGGTACGTTTTGTTGTTTGTCTTGGGGTAGAGACAGTGAGATACTGTTTAGTCCAAGCAGGAAAAGCAGGCATAGCAAAAGGGTTAGTCCTTTATGACTAACAGACAAGCACAAGGGACTCTTATGGAGGAGGAGCATGATACTATAGTTAGAGGAAAGAGCAGAGTTTAAGAAGGAGCAGTGGAGAGAGAGAGAGAGAGAGAGAGGCAGGCGAGCGTCTATTTGAAATGCCACGTAGGACTGTGATAGATTTGGGAGTGTACGTATTCAGCAATGGAGAGTCTATTTGGAAGGCGGCATGGAAGAAGCGGGCTTAGGCTAAAGCAGGGAGCCGAGTTACGACCTAGTAGTTATAAGGTGAACACTTAAGCAGGGGTCCTTGCAGCCCGATCTCCTCGTGGCGCTCAGCTGCTCCTTCTTGTGCCTAAACACAGTCTCTTTTCTTCAGTTAGGCGGTCAGCACAAAGCGAGTGCTGCTACCGACTCACCTCTCCTCTGGACTGCTGAGGTGAATTGGGAGGTGGGAGATTGTCTGGCAGTGGGAAGGAACGATAAAGGCGATGCAGCGGGCGTTCAGGGGGTCTCTGGAAGACAGACAGGGAAAACGGTGATGCGGCCCTGGTTAGCCACCAATGAGGGACAGCGAATTTGATTAATATAAAAAAAAAATAAACAGACTGGGCTCTCAGCCCAGCGGCCGCACAGCAGGACTTCCATCTACTTTACTGGTGCCCGATGGCACCACAGATTGAACTGGAGCTTTCAGGTGCCTTCACCAGCTGGAGCCAGAGCAGGCACACAGCACAGCCCTCAGGGAATGGCTTCAACCCACCAGGTAAGCCCTTCCTGGTTCCGCTTAACTGGCTTCATCCTCTCTTCTCCACAGCTGGTAGGATCTACCCTCAACAACAGTTTTTTTTTTTTTTTAAACAAACCTCCTGATTCTGGAGTGGCTGGAGTGGAATGCTGTGCATGAGCAGCTCAGCAAAACATTCCATCCAGACCATTGTTGCTTGAGCTGCATGTAAAATCTATTTTTTTGACAAGCTTTCTGTGCACAAGGCACTTTTCTCCATTTTTGTACCAGTATTCACCTTGCAAAGAGGGGAAATTTACTTAAGAAGGACTCCTTATGACTGTACCCTGCTGCCCACACATACAGCAAGCATCTGGGCACCTGTAAACCCCTAATTTTGTTTTATTGCTTTCTATTTCTGTGGTGCCCCAACTTTAGGACGTTACACTTGTAAGGAGCCCCCAGTCAAGTGAGCAAAATGCCTGTAAATTTCAAAGAGAGTTGCACTAGCTGTCTCCACTGGGGCTGCTCAAGGGGAGCCCCAGGAGAAAGTGTTCAAGTATTGTTTTGGGATTTTTAATTGTTTATTGTCTAGTAAATGAATAATCAACTTGTCACTGAATTTTCATGGGGAAGGGGCTCATAAGTCGGTGTCCTGGTGCTGCTGGTGCCATTATTAAAGAGGAGTTGTTAACACAAATGCTGGAGGGAGAGCCTGAATCATACAAAATTTACCAAAAAAACAACCAGTTTTTGGCTTTCTAAGAAATAAAACAATGTGAAAAACAATAAGTTTGAAATATGCTGGAAATGGACAGGTTAATGAAGTGACATGCAGCAACATGTAACAGGTTGGTAAGCTAGATGCTAAACACAGCCATAACAAGAATCTAACAGTGGTAAAGTAAAAAATAAGCACACAGTATGACCAGGACTGTTTCTGATTCTAGCTAATGTTAAGCTTGGATACACGGTTAGATTCTATCGCACTATGCCGGGTGGGGGCACTGGAAACACCTCTATGGAGTCTAGTTTTCTGCAAACAAACAAACAAACACAAAGATTTAAACCTATGCAGACCTAACTGACTGATGAAGTACAGGCTCAGAAGCCACCATATGAAGCCAAGTGAAGAAATAATTGGCAAAGTTCACATTTCTTACCTGGATTGGTGACCTTACTGGGAACCAGGTGTCTGTGCATGTAGCCTAGCTGATGCACATGAGAAAACTGAGATACTGCAGGAAGTTTGGGAGACTAGGTAGATCAGGTTACAGAATATCTGGTCACATGTGCATTATTAGCCTATCAGATGGGCATAACCCAGTTGGTAATGGTCAGGGATGCTTTGAAGTGATGCAATATGCAATAAACAGATTCCTGGACCCCATGCTACAATAATGATAGTACTTGCTTACAAAACTAATAGAGAAATGATAATTCAGTCTGTTAGAAAAAGAGGAGCTCTCCATTTTAAAAAGAAAACCTCTATTTGAAAAACAGTTGACCTGATATTCAAAAGCACTGTGCTTGAAATGGCATGCAGCTGTTAATGTTCCTATTCATACAGGCAGAGCACCCTGTCTGGTACATGCTGCCTGTATGAATAGTTCCAGAAATAGAGCACTCCAAATATGTTGCTCAAAGATGCTGCTCAACTACTTTTCTTCAGAAATTACGTAAGCATTAAGCCACAATGAAGGAGGCATCTACTGGGGAATTAATGCATGGTTGGGGGGTTGTGGTCCGAGGCCAAGGCCGAGTGCCTACAACCACCCAACCATGCATTCATTTCTCAGTAGATGCCTCCTTCAGAGTGGCTTAATGCTCTGATAATATGGTCATTTTTGGGTTCACCCCAACTTTCTGTTTAGTTTACCAGATTAACAAAATGATACACACATTTGTTGTATTGTTCTAGCATGTTTAATGCACTTTTCATAGTGCTGTAAAAATAACAGTTACACTTCTTAATATGCTGATGTTGTCAGCACAACAGCACATCTTTGTAATGATTAACTATCATATAGTATTTTTTACACTTTTTAAATGATTCCACAATTCTATTATTTGCATAACCTGAGTGGGAGGTCCAACATTTCAGCACTTCTGCATGCTGTGATCTCGGCTGATGAATTATTCTCTACTATTTTGCATATCTGGTGACCTTCTCTGTTGTGTCTTCCTGACTGCTCTAGTCTCCTTTAAACTACTTTGCATGTTTTCTGCGATGGTTCCGTGACTCTGTAGGATCGTGTTACTAAACTTCTGGTACATTCCTGTCACTACTTCTCATTCTCCCCACTCGGTTTGTCGGAGCAATAGTTGAAATTCACCGTTCCGTGGACAGTGAACGAGTTAAAGTTAAACGGTGAAAAACTGTGCTGGGCAGCCAATTGTATAGGCATGCTGTGCTCCAGACATACTTTGCTGATGCTCCCCGTACTGTCTTGCGGCTCACTTCTGGAAGACATCTCTGATCTCTGTGATACTGCTGCAGGAGGTACTGCTGCTTTTATGTCACATGTCTTGAACTCCGCTTCTGCCGCTTTCTTCTCAGTTGGACTACTAATTACTGTAGGATTTTGTGTGGCATTCTGCTCAACAGGAGTGCTCGATATATTTTTGGGAGGTATTTTGGTAGTCAGGATTTTTTACTGTGTAATGTTTTGGAAATACAGTATTAGAGTTCTCCTTCTGGCGAGATAGTGATGGGCATTACGGTGGGTGGGTGGGAAGGACAAATAGCGATTTTAAATGCTATCTACAGAGATATTTCTTTACTGCTTATTTGTGTTATGTGGCTCACTTTGGTACTTCAGTTTGGAGCGGGCATTAATGCATACTTAATGCCATCTTCAAACTTTACCACGTGATGCTTTACAACCTATGATATCTCTTACTTTTTGTTTCTCTATCTTTGCCATGTTACAAAATGTTTTATTCCATGACAAAACATAGAGGCAGTTGAAAGAACAATCAAATAATCTCCCAGCTACACACTAGCCCCAGTGCTTCCGCTCTAGACCTTTCTCAGAGAGCGTGGTTAATGGTAACACACTCCATTCATTTTATAGGGTAAGGTTTGTTCACTTGGGAGCTTAAGCAACAGGTTGGTAGAAAAGAGGCCAGGAGTTATATTTTGTTTTAAACTGAAATATTTGAATAGTTTGTTAGTGAAATTAGTTCTATGTGTTAAAAATTATTACCTTGAATTTGAACTGATACTTGGGCTGTGATATTGTAGGTTTGGGGATAGATGTTTGGCAGGGAAAATTAGAAGGTAATTTACATGTGTTTGCCTGGTGTTTGGAGGAGGGGACATTAGCTGCAATTAACTTGTCTTTAAACAGGAATTACTGTGGCTTTCATTGTTCACTTGGGAGCTTAAGCAACAGGTTGGTAGAAAAAGAGGCCAGGAGTTATATTTTGTTTTAAACTGAAATATTTGAATAGTTTGTTAGTGAAATTAGTTCTATGTGTTAAAAATTATTACCTTGAATTTGAACTGATACTTGGGCTGTGATATTGTAGGTTTGGGGATAGATGTTTGGCAGGGAAAATTAGAAGGTAATTTAAATGTGTTTGCCTGGTGTTTGGTAAGAGCCCTTCCACCCACCCTGTTTTGTAGGCTTACTTAAATACTGAAAAGCCACTGGGGGTTGGGATTGAAGGGCTGAGTATTTCTGTTTGGGACTGAAATTTTGAAGCAACAGGAGTTGGTGGGCCTGTGACATCATACGGTACCTGGAGTCTGCTTACACACACTGTTAGTGGGACTGAACACATACTGGACTGTATGTGTTTGTGAGACTTGGGAACTTTGTTGGTGGGGTTGAAATTGGTTTGTAACAACTACAGTCAGTATAGAGAGAAACTGTACTCCAGGGAAAGGACTGAGAAAAGGTGTGCTATTATAAACAGAGGGATAATCTGGGTGGCTATATTCCACCATGGCAGGCATCTTCGGAAGGGGTTGTAGGCTGCACAGGCTGTGGGATGGCAATAATTCTAAATTGGGCCTGGAGAGGGAGGCTGCCCACTCTGTAGACAGCTATCTTGTATTAGGAGTGAGGTATATTGGTTAAGGAGTAAGCTGTGGGAGCTGGGGTGTCCAAGGATAAGGGTGTGGATATGGGCAGCAGAAGGTGGGGCTAGAGGGAGGCTGGGGCAATGCTCTGAAATTACAGGACATTATGCTACAGCAAGCAGAAGGGGGATATTAGGGACAGAGGACCCTTAGATAGGGAAGTTGATGCTAAGGGGAAAGCGTACAGGGTGAAAATTCTGAATTCAAGGAGACTGGAGGAGGAAAAAGTTGGAGGGGCTTAGTAAGGAAGCCTAAAACAGCAGACTGTGGGAAGGGAGCTCCTAAGGTGAACAGTGCAAGAGAGGAAGAAGAGGGTCAGTTTAGAGATGCAGTCAGGGAAACTCGGTTACTTGATGGAGGCTGACATAGAGTGTCACAATAAATTTGAGATACTAAGCATCCTAGAGGGGAGGAAGGTTGGTGGAAATGAGGAAACTTATACAGAGGCCGGGAGGGAGTCAGATACCCATAGGGCATCACAGAACAGCTATGGAAAGGATAGACATAGTCCCAGAGGAGAAGGGAAACATATATGTTAAGCAAATGGGAGATGCAACATATTCCAGACATGAGGGAGGAGAGCATGATTGGAGAGAACTGGGAGACAAGGAGGTGGGAGGAGCCCCCTCAGCAGGAAGGTCAGTACTCAAGGATGGGGCTCCTAGCTAAAGGGGACCCACAGAGAGCCTCTGGAGACAGGGGTACTACAAGGGGGGTGAGGGTGGGGAAGGGAAACCATCAGGCCAGGATAAATGGTTCAGATAAGAGAGGGTTAAAGGGGACACCTATTCAGAGGGGTTTGAGTTAAGTGGGCAAAATAGCAAGGGAGGCAGAAAGGGAGGGTGACAAGGGGTCTCTAATAAGGCAGGAAGACTCCCATGAAATTGTGATCATGAATAAAGTGGGAGAGGGGCTGAGAGGGCATAGTGGAGGAACCATAAGGATGATGGCGGTGTTAGGTTCTGTTACTGGGAGACTCGATGATTAGGGTATCCATTGGGAGGGACAGGATGGATGCCATAGCCAGGTGAAGGTAGTGAGTATCTCTGGGCTGACAGTGCACAGAGCAAAGTTCATGGTGTATGAAATGGTTAGGGATTGTGGAGGAAACCGGATTTCCTGGTGCATTTGGGAACTAATGATCTAGAGGAAATAGCATTATAGGAAATCCAAGCAAGGTTCAAGAACTTGCCAGAGTCTGTCGGATAATGGATGCAACATTTCCTTTTCGGAGATA
This sequence comes from Neoceratodus forsteri, assembly GCA_016271365.2. Classification (NCBI taxonomy): domain Eukaryota; kingdom Metazoa; phylum Chordata; order Ceratodontiformes; family Ceratodontidae; genus Neoceratodus; species Neoceratodus forsteri. The sequence goes on along the minus strand of CM028131.1, from coordinate 883,782,963 downwards.
TTGCCAGTACCAAAGGCCTCAGTGGAGAAAAAATGAAGCTCACAGAGGTTAATGAATGGCTCAGGAAGTGGGCTGAAGAGAATGGGTTGGGTGTTAGGGAACTGGAATGGAGTTTGGGAGGATAAGGGACTATATGCCAAGGACAGGTTTCATCTTGCCCCATTAGGAAGGAAGTCCTTAAACAGGGGATGGCTGACTACATACAAGAAAGGTGGGGTTTAAACTTGTAAGGGGGAGGGATAAGGAGGGCTGACTAGAAGCCCTCCCTCCAGATGAGGGAGTAGCCTTCAAGCCCAAGGGGAGGGGGGAACAGACTGGAGGTGGAGGTTTCAGGAGGAGCAGGAGGATGGAAGTATAAGAATCTGGGTGGGTTCGACAAAAGGATCAGGGATAAGGGTGGGGTTAGTGTTAGTAAATGCCAGGAGTTTGGGAAACAAGTTGCCAGAGTTCCAGGCCATGCTGTTCGAGGAGGGTGGATGTGTGGCGCAGTCACGAACGTGCACAACAAAAATCATGACTGGGACCTAAATGCATGGGTACACTATGCTTAGGAAGGATAGAAAGGAGGGCAGAGGGGTGGAGTGGCTATGTTCATTAGAGATGACATAGAAATTGCAATGGTAGAAGAGGCAGAGGGAAACGTGGAGGCCTTTATGGGTCACCTTACGATCCCCAGCAGGAGATAAGGTCAAGCTGGGTGTAGTATAGGCCCCGGGATGAGTGATGTTCTAGAGGATGGTTTGCTGGACAACATCATTGCCCAGTGTGGTCCAAAAGGGAAGGAGTGGTGTTGATGGGGACCTTAATATGCCAGGTACTAACTGGGGAACCATGTCCTCTAAGGTGGCCAAGGAGCAGAGGCTGCTGGATGGCTTCCAGGATGTGTTCTTAACACAGCATGTGATGGAGCCCACAAGGGAGGGCATGTCCTGGATGTGGTTCTGGCAGATGGGGATCTGGTAAGGGACCTGGTTGTAGCGGACCCCCTGACTGGGGAGCGACCACAATACTGTCTGGTTTCAAATAAGCATTGGGGGAGGGGTGAGATCTAGGACACTGGCAGTGGACTTCAGGGGGCAGACTTTATGGGCATGGAAATATTCTCAAGGATCACTTGAAGGGATTACCTCAACAACAAGTGTGGAAAGGAGATGGGAGGTCATAAAAGGGACTTCATGAGGCAGTCAGGATCTGCGCTAGTTGAACGTAAGGGAGCAAGGTCACATAAACCATGCTGGTGGTCCAGTGAGGTCCAGGTAGCAGTCAGAGAAAAGAAGGCTGACACAAAAATATAAAACAACAAGAGGGATAGGGATAAGGAAATGTACCAGCTTGCATCTAGAAAAGTCACCATGTATGGTGAGGGAGCAAAGTCCAGTAAAGAGCATCGGCTGGCACAGGGATACATGGAGGGAAAAGGGTTCTTCCGTACATTGGGGAGCCGGAGAAAAACTAAGGGCCATCTCAGCAGATTGAGATCAGAAGGAGGGTGGGTGGAAGAGGCGAGGGACCAGGCAGAGGTATTTAACGAGTACTTTGCCTCTGTGTTCACTAGGGAAGGGATGGGATATCTACAAAGCAAGGCACAAAGGGGATAGAAGCGGCAGGGAGTGGGATCAGGGGAGCAGCAGAAATGGAGCAAAAGGGAGGGAAAGGTACCCCAGGGGTGTCGCATCTGGATAAGGATAAAAAGACCAGTAAGGTGGAGGGGACGGATGATGCCATCCCCACCAAAAGGGTGTGGTTTGCCCTCAAGGCCCTAAAGAAAGACAAATCTCCTGGGCCGGATGGCATTCATCCGAGAGTACTATGGGAATTGGCGGACATACTGGCTGCACCCCTGGCGGAGCTTTTCAACAGGTCACTTGAGACAGGGAGGGTACCTAGGATTGGTGAGAGGCACATGTGGTACCAATCCATAAAGGGGGTCGAAGGAAGTACCAGGAAACTATAGACCCATCAGTTTAACCTCGGTGGTGGGAAAATTAATGGAGAGTATACTAAAGGAACGATTGGGGGTTTACTTGGAGGAGGGGAGGTCTGGATAGTCGGCAGCATGGGTTTGTGCCAGGTAGATCATGTCAAACCAACCTTGTAGAGTTCTATGAATGGGTAACATCAGAACTGGATAGGGGTAAGCCTGTGGATGTATTATTCTTGGACTTCAGCAAATGCTTTGACTCTGTCCCCACAATGGTCTGGTGGAGAAACTGATGGGGTTAGGAGTAGGCCCTTTGATGGTCAGATGGATTGAAAACTGGATAGCTGGACGCACTCAGAGAGTAGTGGTCTGTGGGGAGCTCTCGAACCCTACAGAGGTTGGTAGTGAAGTACCACAGGGCTCGGTCCTGGGTCCAATCCTGTTTAATGCATACATATCAGACATCAGGGATGGTATAGGGTGTGAAATGAGTCTCTTGGATGACTCCAAGATGGGAGCAGTAGTTGAGGAGAAGAGGGAGGTTGGCCCTGCAAGGGACCTGGACACCCTGGAAAGCTGGGCTCACACATGGAAATTAATTTCAATATCACCAAGTGCAAGGTGTTGCATCTTGGTCGGGAAACCCTAAACACAGGTACACCCTGGGAGGGAGGTGCTGGAAGCCCAACAGGGAAAAAGACCTAGGGTCATGGTGGATACATGTATGAATAACACTGAGCAGTGCAGGAGAGCAGCTAGCAAGGCAAACAGGATGTTGGGATGCATCGCATGGGGGATCACCTCTAGGAGCAAGGAAGTGATTCTGCCACTGTACAATGGACTGGTTAGACCACACCTTGAGTACTGTGTTCAGTACTGGAGACCACACTTGAAGAGAGGCACAGCTCCTGAGAGGGTCAGAGGAGGGCAACAAAGATGATACGAGGGCTAGGATTTGACTTACGAGGACAGACTTGAGGAGCTCTGCCTGTTTTCATTGGAGGAGAGGAGAGACAGGGGGACATGATTGAGGTCTCTAGTACCTCAAGGGAATAAATAGGGTAAACATGGAGGGATCTTCTAGACTAAAGCAGGAGGCATCACCAGAGGGCATGGTTTGAAGTTGGAAGGTGGAAGGGTGAGGGGAAGAGGAGGAGGTTTTTCACTGAGAGGGTGGTGGACCCTTGGAATGCTCTGCCTGGTGATCTGTTCAGAGATCCACAGTGGAGAGCTTTAAGAAAGGGTGGGACAGACACAGAAAGTGGATGTATCAGATGATGGCCTGTCCCGGGGGGGTGGGGATGGATGATAGGGGTTTCTGGAGCACAAGGGATGGGAGGGTCTCGGCACCCAACTAAGGATCTAGGTTCGAGCAGACTTGATAGACCATAAGGCCTAATCTGCTGGCAAATAGTATGTTAGTATGTTAGTATGTTAGTATGTTAGTATCATTTCATTCATTAACTATTACCACCCCTTACATCTTAAAATGACCTTTCATTTTCACAATTTTATAGAAAATAATTGCGAGGGGTAACTGTTCTTTTAAACTTATAAAACTGTTATCAATTAACTTCTACATAAATAATAACCAAATAAAATATGTAACCAAAAATGTGGAAAACCTCTATTGCTATTCTAACAAATACAGCTTAGTCTGGGCTGTAACTATACCTCATTTACATTTAAAACACTAATGCTGATTCTAGATCCTAATACATAATAAACCTTATTCATTCAATAGTAAGACACAATTTATTTCGGCTGAGTGCCTCTAATGACCCAGCCATGGATTAATTCCACAGTAGACCCATCCTTTCTCATGGCTTGATCCTTACTTGGATTTGCAAACATTGCAGTTATTTAGGAACAACCAGACATAGATGCTAAATAAGTAATGCACTAGGAATTAGTTCTTATTTTTGAAGTGGACAAGCTTAGTATAATATAGTACCAACATGGTTTAAGTAAAGGACGTGGTTTAAACCAAACCCCCACTCCCCTCTCATTTCCTAAGAACTTTCTCCCCCCCCCACCGCCCCCTTTTCTCTGACCATCTTTCCCCAGCTTACTTCCATTCTTGACCTCACCCTGTTTTTGAATTTATTTTATAGTCTAGATGGACCTTAAATGTGGGCTACATTATTAAATAATGTTTTTCTTATTTTTTAGGTATGAATGTGTTACTCCTCTGTCTTTGAATTTTCTGGAGAGTTACCCATCCATTTACCTGAATAACACACTGGTATTCAGCATAACACTACCTTGCTCTCTTCTTTCTCTCTCTTTTTGTTTTCTTTATGATTAATAGTGAATTGAACTAATAATGAACAATGATCCGAAATAAATTGTATGGAGGAGGGGTCCACTAGACTACTAGAGAGGGTGTTGCAATATTTAGTGGTATTGCTGGTAGTGGAGGATTCACTGGCCTGGCTAAATCTATTTGTTTCCAGGCTGTTTGATAGGGTCTAGTGTCCCATAGAAGTGCCAGTCACATTTGTGCTGAGATCCAATAGTCCATAAGAGAGGGAAGGGCCACACCACCTAAAGTTTTGGGAAAGAATCTTTTATAGATGTTAACCTGGGGCTTCCCTGATTCCACTGGAAAGTATTCAGGGGTTTCTGCCAGGAAAGGAGTACTTTAGAGGATATGGTACACGGTATACACTGAAAAAGGTATAAAAATCATGGCAGAGCATTTATCTTAAGTGAAAGAGTACGGTATAAAAGGAGGATGGAAGGAGATTCCATCTTCTAAGATCCTGCTTAATGGTTGTCATCAGGGGATGTAATTTTGGGAGTATAGGAGTGATAAGTCTTTAATGATCTGTATACCCAAATGTTTCGTGGATTGTTTGTCCCATTTAATAGGGAATTTATATTTAAGGAAAGTTGTAGGGTTGTATCCAATAGAAAGGGCTTCTGTTCGTTAATGTTAAGAGAATAGCCAGATAGGAGAGAAAAGTCTTGTATTTTTTGGAAAAGGGATGCCATAGAAGTTTCAGGCTCTGCTAAATAGACCAAAAGGTCATCAGCTAATAGGGCTAACTTATGCTCTGTTCCTGCTATCGGGATACCTTTAACCTCTGTGGAGAGTCAGAGGTACTGGGCCAGGGGTTCAATATAAAAAGCAAAAAGGAGAGGGTATAGGTCACAACTCTGTCTGGTCCCTGTATGTAGGGAAAAACTTTCTGAGAAATGGCAGTTAGTCCTAATGAATCCGGTGGGTTTACTATAAAGTTTAAAAATGGTATTAAAGAATTGGATTGGAAAACCAAAACGGGCAAGGACCCCTCTGAGAAAATTCCAAGAGACCATATCAAACGCCTTTTCCACATCTAACCCAAGCAGGAGTGAAGGGATGTTCTGAGATTGTATATGTTCCAAAATATAGATAGTACATCTACCATTATCCTGGGCCTGACGGCCTGGTATAAAGCCACACTGATCCATATGTATTTTAGTTGGGGCAAATTGAATAAGTCTCCTGGCTAATATAGAGGCAAAGATTTTATAGTCTGTGTTCAATACTAATATGGGTCTGTATGATGCACAGTGTGAGAGATCCTTGTCCGGCTTCAGTATGACAGAAACGAAGGCCTCATTCCAGGAGGGGCAAATCATACCTTCCTTTGTTGATATGAATGAAAATACTCTACCCAACAGTGGGGAAAGAGTTTTGGAAAAGGTCTTGTAAAATTCTCCCGTGAGTCCATCGGCCCCCGGGCATTTCCCTGTTTTTAAACCACCAATTGTTTCTATCTCTTTAATGGGTATTGGGGCAGTCAATTGGTCACATTATTCTTTAGTCAGGGTAGGCAAATTTAGGGAGGACAGGAATTCCTGGATTTTATGGTCGGGGGGTGAGTGAGCCGCTGAATAGAGTAAAGTGTAGTAATTTAGGAAAGCTTCTGATATTCCTTTAGTGTTGTTTCGGACTTCGCCTGATATAGGGTGTCTTACCTTCAAGATGGTGGACCTAACTCTTTGGGCCTGTAGTTGATCTGCAATTAGCCTTAGGAATCGGGGGCCACTGTCATAATATTTATGTCTTAAAAATATTAATTTCTGCTCTATAGGATAATCTAAAATATTATTTCACTCTTTCTTTAGAGTAACAAGCTCCTGGCTCCTAGATGTACATACTTTAATGCACTGGAGTTCCTCTAAGGCCCTAATACTTCCCTCTAAGGAGTGCTGATGTGATTCCCATTATTTTTTCTTGTATAATGAAATTCCTATTAACTTGCCCCTAACTATTGCTTTGATAGTATCCCACACTATTGATACCGTGGTGTCCTGGGTGTCATTATCAGCGAGGGCTTGGAGTATCGTGTCCTTGACAGACTCCTGTTTCTCTTTGTCCCTCAGAAGGGAGAGATTTAATCTTCAAAAAGTTTTCTTTCTTGTTTGTGAATTAAATCTGCATAAAATCAGGGTATGGTCTGAAAGGATAAAGTCTCGCATCCAGATGCTTTGCATTATATCCAGCTGTTCTCGTGGGGTCAGGAGAAAGTCAAGACATTAATATGTTTCATGGGCTTGGGAGTAAAAAGTATGCCTGCACGAGGGGCAATGTAAAAAATGCCAGACATCCTCATAACACAGTTCCTGGAGCAATTTTTGGACTTTTCTGGTTGTTTTGTTTACTCTGCCCAAGGAGGGGTGACCTGTTGCACCTTCAGAGATGTTAAGGCTGAGATCCTCCCCCACAAATCACTTGCCCCTCAGCTCACTCAGCCAACTGAGAGAAAAAGGATCTATATAACTTGAAGTCTGATGCAGGGGGTATGTAGACAGAGGCCATAGTAACCAATTGACCATCCAAATGGCCCTTGAGCAGTACATATCTCCACTCTTTATCAATAATCTGGTCCTTAAATTCAAACTGGACACCCTGCCTAATCATTATAGCTGTCCCCCTTCTTCTGCTCCCCTTATAGGAGGAGGCCACCACACAAGAGAAACCTAGGCGCTCAAATTTTTTATGTTCGATTTGAGAGAGGTGGGTTTCTTACAGTAATATGATATTAGCCCCCTCTCTTTTCATGTATTGGAGAATTTTACTCTGTTTAATGGGGTTAGTTACCCCATGCACATTATATGTGCATATAGTTGGTTATGCCATATTTAAATGATACCTATTTTGTCAGACTGGTAATGCTCTAAAGATTTCTGATTTCTCAAGTGTGGTGATGACCCCCTTTCCCATAGCCTGTCTTGATGCTGTGGACTGAAATCTTTCCTCATAGGTTCCTGATGCCCACAGAATATAAAACATAATACACAAGCCAACATGGCTTCAGCAATAACATCAACCATAATAAACTTTAACAGAACTGGTTGCTTCCAATGCTGGGGGCTAATCTATAGTATTTGCCCCTATGTCCTCACTCTGTTGAGGAGAACAAGGAGGATTGCAAGTGCTTCCATTCCCGGAAGACCTCCTCTACAGCCATGATTATAGTGGGCTCCTAGAAAAAGAAAAGACAAGTACCTTCAGGTACCAGAGGCACGGGCCGCACAGATATTGTCATGCCCCTAAATCACCAATCTACCTTGAGATTTCCCAAAAGAAAATATACACAACAGAGTGTAGAGGTATTTGTAATAGTCATATCATCTCTCAACAATAACAGCAACAAGGATGGTGACCCAAACCTTCTCTTGAACTTGTATACTTGTTTATCCCCCCAGATGCTTTTTGCATAGAGTGAGATTGTCTACCTGAAATTAGTATCAATTAATAGGAAAAAACAAAGAGGGTTCATTTAAACTTAGCAATGGTCTCCCATACAAGGTACTGTTGAAAAGGCTCATCTTTGGGCCTCCCTGGTGGAGGGGGGCAAATCATAGCAAAACAAATCAGAGAGACCCCCATTTTGTGAGTAAGAGCTGAGTATAAGAACAGTTCAGTCCTAAAATGTTTATGGTAAACCGAGACGGTAGGCGGACAATGGAATTGTTTCAATCTGTCTTCCTCTACTCCCCCCAGCTCAGAATAATCAGTTCAGACAGAAATAAACAGGCTGGATACTATAGCATAAGTACTTAGCCAACGATCAGTCTGCTGATGATAGGGGAGAGACCAGAAGAACTCTGGGAGAGAGCTCAAATAAATTCAAGAAGCAGGTTTGAAGATCCATGGCTTCTCAGGTTGCTTTATCTGCCTGCCCAGTTTTCTGTCGAGTAGACACTGGATTCTGTGTAGTACTTCTGCATGTTGTAGTGTTTTGGTTCCCCCTTGTTTCCTGCCAGTGGTGCGCTGCCATACCAGACCACTTCTCCCATTGCTTTGGTTCTGGATTTCTGTTATCGGGAATTTTCTCTCCTTAGGAAGTTCTGAGGCCTCCTCGACTGTAGAATAAATTTTAACACCATCTTCCCAGAAGATCCACAGCTGAGAGGGATATGGGGTGTAGAATCTAATTGCCTTCTTGCGGAGTTTCCGCAGAATTGGAAGGTAATGTAGCCTCTGCTGCTGTATCTCTTGGGGGTAATCATGATCCAGGAATAGGCGGTGTGACAGATATTTAATTTCTTTTTTTGCCCAAGCTCGTCTTAAAATATCCTCTTTGGCACGCCTCCGGGTCCAAGGGTTTCATTTGCAAAGATTGATGTGCTCTTTCAACATGAAGTATATACATAGCTGGGAGTTCTAAAATATCTTTTAAAAGATTTTCTATAAAGGGGGCCACTGGTGTAGTTTTCATGTTTTCCGGGAGACCATAAAGGCGCAGGTTCTCGCGTCGGGATCGTCCCTCTAAGTCCAGACATTTGGATTGCAGTTCCCCAGTCTGTAGCAGAAGAGTCTGGACTATTTCTGAAAGCTGTGTTGTTGTGTCCTCGGTTTCTGCTACCTGTTCCTCGATCAGACCAATACGTGACTCCTAGGTGGAGAGTTGTTTATGTACCGCTCTGAATTCCTGCTTGTTCTCTTTTTTAGAGTCTCTGATTTCATGTAGGAGCATTTCAAATCTGGTACAAGACAGCTGCTCATTCTAACCATCGGTGTCATACCTGGCTGCATGGGAGCTTGCCAATGAGAGAGATCTGCTGGGGGAAGGGGGTCCTGCATTTAATCGAGTGTCTTCCCTGGCTTTACCTTTGCCATCGTACAATTTCTGCCTCTGTTGCCAGTTATAGGTGTTCCTCCTGAGCTCCGTGACATTTTGAAATTGAAATGGTAGGTTTTAGGAGGATTTGTGGGTAGATTAGTTAGGGAGCATTACAAATTAAGCTCCTTGCAGCTCCGTGACGTCACCGGAAGTCTCTACTTGATCTCTGGACCATTTTCCCTCCTCCTTCCTTTCCCCTAAAATTCTCTTATGCCTATCCCATGCATTCTTGACCCCCCCATTGTTTTTGCCCTCATCATCTGTGATGGAAGATTGTTCCAGGGATCCTGCACTCTTTCTGTGAAGAAGTACTTTCTCATATCTCTCCTGAATTTACTCCCCATCTAGCTTTATAACATGTCCCCTTGTTCTTGAGCACCTTTTTTTTTCCTGAAAACTATTTCTCTCCTATACCTTATTTGCCTCCACCAGATATTTAAAGGTCTCTATCATATCCCCCTCTCCCTCCTGTCTTCCAGGGTGTACATATTGAGGTCCTTTTGTCTCTCCCTGTAGGTCTTCTGATGCAGACTTTGACCCATTTTAGTTGTCCTCCTCTGGATTGCCTCCATACTGTCTATGTCATTCCAGAGATGTGGTCTCCAGAACTGGACACAGTAATCTAGATGGGGTCTCAACAGTGGTTTATATAGAGGCAACACCACCTCCCTCTTTCTGCTGTTGGTGCCTCTCCCTATGTACCCCAATATTCCACTAGCCCTCTATCTTGTCACATTGCCTGGCCACCTTTAGGTCATCAGATATAATTACCCCTAGGTATCTTTCCTGCTTGGTGGTTGTCAATACCACTCCAACTCTTTTGTATTCTGCCTCTGGATTTCTGTGCCCCAAGTGCATTATTTTGCCTTTTTTTGCATTGAAACCCCTGTGTGGGTGGGAGGAGTGGGGGTGCCACTGGGGTGCCACAGGATCACCAGGGCATTTAATTACGGAGGTTTACAGCGATTGTGGTAATGGGTGGTGGGGTTCCACTAGACCACCAGGGATGGTCACATTGACATATATCGGGGAATCGGGGACTCGGGTGGGAGGGGGGACCACTAGACCACCAGGGATGGTCATGTATTATATTTATTGGGGAATCGGGGACTCAGGGGGGCCACTAGACTACCAGGGATGTATCTTTAAACATATACCGTGTGATTGCAGCTATGGGGTGGGGGATGCCCCAGGATCCCCACTGCACACGTTATGCTGTGCAGGGCCCAGGTGCAAGTCATGCAAATGGGGCCATAATGACATGCAAATGGCCCCATTTGCACATTGCATATCTTATGGCCTCATTTGCATGCCCCATGCTGAATATCGCGGGTGATGCGCCTAGTGCAACGGCACTTGTGCTGGTGCATCCCCATGATCCCTATCTGTGGCTTGTGCCAGCGCAGTGCCACTGCGCCATGAGCAGTATGTGCGCTGACTGTGCCATATTCAACAGTGCTGCACCATGGCGCGTCCCCATTGAATATCACCTGGACCTGGCCCCGGTGCATCACAGTTGTGCTGCGCCCAGGCTTGCGCCACTGCCTGACACAGTATGAATATCGGGGCCACACAGTATATTTAAAAAATTCACATATACTATATACTGAAACAAATACACTTCATGGTAAAACACATACACTATGTATTGAAACACGTACACTATAGACTGAAAAATCCACATACACTATATACTGGATTCGATCAGATGCAGGCGTTCAGAATGGTTTCACATCAGTGAGCTCTGCTGCGCCCTTGCCGCTCTGCTGCTCCTTGTTTTACGGACACATTAGGTTTAACATCCTTAGCTTTTTCAGCCTAATTTTATGTTTATACTTGTACTCAGTCGCATTATTTCCTTTAAAGATAATTTTTGTCAGCTCTGGTACATTCTGATATTTCCTCGATGAGTGCGGTTTGAATCCCGCCACAGACCTTGGGCCATTGAACATCGCCGGAAAGTGACTAAATATGATGAGAGGGAAGAATAAGAGGTAAAAAAAGAGAAGATACCTATATTGGTGCTGGAAACAAAGGAAATGGAGGCAAGAGTCTTTCTTTTTTGAATATCAAGAGCTCTGCTACACTAGTCAAGGGCCACTTTGTTAAATAATTTTTAAGGGCTAACGACTTCAAAACAAGTTTCGTTTTACATTTCTCAAACATTTACTGACATTATGGAAGGGGAAAATATCAATATGGACTTTAACAATGACTTTCCTTCACAACCCAGCACATCTACTATGCATCCAAGCCACAATAAGAAATCTTCTAAAAGAATGATTTCAGAAGTTAGTACAGATACCAATGACAGCGCAGAAACCTGTGATCAGTCCAGACCACTGGCCATCTTACACTTTAAGCAACTGATGTCTAAAATGGATACCATTAATTTAAGTATTTTAGATATGTCTGCTAGCATCAAACAGTTGAGGCGAGATACAGATGACCATAGAGTTTGCATTACTGATGCGGAAGCACAAATTAGCAGTGCAGAAGGCAGATTAGAGAAAGAAGTCAGAGAAAACATCTCAAGTGTTAAAAGAATAGCTAAATTAGAGAGTAAAGTGGAGGACTTGGAGAGCAGAAGCCGCAGAAACAACTTGCACATATTTGGTATTAAGGAAGGGCTGGAAGGAAGTGACCCCCTATCTTTTATTAATAAACTTTTAATATCCATTGCTGGTCCCCCTCCTGATTGTGCCCGATACGTTCTTGAAAGGGCTCATTGATCTCTTAAGCCCGCACCTGGCCCTAATGCTAGACCTAGATCTTTTGTCTTTAAATTCTTATACTTCCAGCATAAAATTCACATTCAAAGGAGGATCCGAGACAAAACAACAATCGACTACAAAGGCTTCAAAATTAAAGTCTTCAGTGACCTGCCCCCTGATGTAATTAAATGGAGAGATGCTTTCTTTCCCATCAAAAAACAACTATGAGAAGCAAATCTAAAGTATGGCCTACTGTACCCAACTCTGCTGAGAATTTGGTCACCGGAAGGCATCAAAGATTATAATGGTTATGAATCTGCCAAATTTGGTATCAGGAAAGACTTTCCAAATATCTTCTCCAAGTTTAACTTCTGAAAACCCAATGTAGCTATTGCCTTCTGTGTTAGAGTTTAATTACTAAATGCTGTACTTGTTTTTATGTTGGGGGAGGCGGAGGATCGGGTGCAACCCTAGTATCTTTATACTTTTTAAAATAAACTCTTACACTAAAATACAGATATCTGTGGCTTGTGGGGAGGAGATTTTTTACCTTATTGCTGCTGTTGTGGTCTCTGAATATCTGAATATGCCTCCAACAGATTACTTCTCATCATTTTGGTTAAGAGGTCTGCCACTCATCTCTTCCCTGTATTGAGTTACTTCCTCAACAGAAAAAAGCTATAGATCACATGGGGGAGAGTGCTGTTTTTTGATTAGTTAACCTTTAATACAGCAAGGGACGGAGGTCAACTTGCATACTGGGTTTAGACTCTGACGTCTCTTACTGAACTTGTGCACTTCATTTTCCCCATCTTATGGCTGGTGGAGGAAACGGACATTTAAAGCAGCAGTGCAACAATCTGGTGAAAATTTGGACCTATTCTTTGTTATGCTATTTTAGATTGCCGCTTACCTCCTGACTTGTATGATGCCCTTCTTTTCACAATTTGTGTCTGCTTTAGTACTTTTTCTCATGTCTGAAAAAATAAAAGGAGCACTCCTTTTAATATGGCTCGGACCAGGTTTTCATCAGTATTTGCAGCTGTTTTTGAACAAATATTGTTCTGTAAGGTCAGAAAACATTTCCTGCTGCATAATTGTTAATTTTAGTCACAACAGAAGTGATATATAAACAAGTGATGGACAAAAACAGCTGAAAATACTGATGAAGACCTGGTCCACAAAGAAGCTATTATTTCAGACGGGAAAAAGTACTTAAGCAGACTAAAATAGTGGAAAGAATGGTATCATACAAGTCAGGAGGTAAGTGGCAATGTGAAATAGCAGAAAAAAGTATAGGTCAAAATTTTCACCAGATTGTTGCACTGTTGTTTTAAGTTACAGAGAAACTTTGTAATTTGGAGGGGGTGAGTGTCTTATGCTTTCAATGACCAAAAGAAATACACGGGGTATTCTGTTTTGTTATTTAGGTGTAGTCGGAGGTTTTGAAGATTTCAGTCATGCTGGGTCTATGTCTCCCTACCGAGATGCTTCACAGCACTCTGTGTTTTCTTTCTCTATTTAAATGCTGGAGGGTTTTTTCCTTTGGGAGAGGAGCAGAGTAGTGCTGTTATCACTTCATGTGTTATGGGGGATGCTATTTGCTAGATCCTTTCTCTCCTTTCTTCATTTAGAAATGGGTATTTGTAGTTTCATAACACAGCATTGATACAACTGGAAATTTTTATTTTCCACCATTTTGGTTGACTTAACTTTGAATGGCAGTTGGTGATTTAAAGTAGGAATCTTCACATCACGAGGGGACTGCTCGAGTCTTCAGAGTTACTCGCACATGTGATCTAAGCATGCGCATTACTCCGGTTCATTGCAGGAAGTCACAGCTTTGCAGTTTAATTTGTTTTTCTCCCCCCTTTAAAGAAGGGAAAGGAGAAAAAGGGGAACTGATCTTCTTTTTCAAAAGATTTGAACACTTTTTAAAGATTGAGGTCAAGAAATTTTGATTTCAGCATGGTTAAGGGTCAGATGTTAAAAATGGTCATTGAGTTGTTCCTGGTGCTAATTTGACTCTTTCTTCTTAGCGACTGGCTTGAAAAAGGATTCAATTCACAGGATAACAGGATGAACTGATGGAGAGACTAAGGATCCTGGAGAAGAGAAGTACTTTCTCGGCTTAAGTGCAAAATCTTATAAATAAGAACTTCTTGATCACCCATTTGCTAATCGCATGTGCAGCAGTTGAATAATTTTTCTTTTTAAATAACTGAAGAGTTAGCATGCTTAACAGACTGAGATACGGTTGGATAATGAATGAGTTATATCTGTTCTGCTGTAAGGCACTGGGATATGATATTTATTTATTTATTTAGCCTTTGGTTACTGGGTAGGTGCACTAGACAAGTAATAGGCCTATTTTCAGGAACGACCTGGGAGAGTACAGACATTGTGATTACATAGTGGTACAGGGGTTTATACAAGAAACATCATAGCAGACAAATTGACTGGACAGGCACAGTTCAAGGTGACATTAAACAAGGTATCAACAGTGGAAAAGCATTTCAGTTAACATCGAGTTTCAGACAGTGTGAGGTAAAACAGATTCTCTGGTTGATTTACATCCAGTTTCAGACAGTTGTGCAGAAAAACAGAGTCACAGGATGACATCAATTGTCAGGAGAGACAAGAACACTGGTCTCAGAGTAACAACATATGACATTAGGGAAGGATAAAACACATAAGAAATGACAGTGAGTAATTAATGTTACGTATATTTACAAATCCCAAAACAATTACTCTAAGGGTCAGCCATTAGAGCAATAATAGAATTACAACCAAAAGCTTTACCTATATAATTCACATAATGGATTTAAATCAACTGAGCCCTTGAGATTAATTATTTTGTGTATTAGAAGGAAGAGGGTATTTCCCCTTTTCCATTTACCTTGTTATTTTTAGCTAGATAACATTAGCCAGCATAGTACTGTCTCTTATTTTAACACCTTGATTAATATTTTATGAGTCAGTCATTATAAGCACTTTCTGGGAAATGCAAATATGTAGCCATACTTAGATTATCACATTATACAATTTGATAGGCTGAATGTCTTAATGTTTTATTCTTTTCGTTGTTTGTAGACTTGTCGTGTTCATATTATAAATAACAGTTATTAAGTTTATTAATGAAAACGGGGGCAGAGGGTAGGGGCCGGGGACTCCTTGGTTGAGTGATGGTTGCTGATGCCACATTCGGGAACAGACTAGGGAATGGGGTGGGATGGGGGGTATATCTCAGGATATTTATGAAAGCAAATTGCCTTCTTCACATGGACCGTCTATCCTTTTCTTCTTTCTCTTTTTTCTCTATGCCTTACTAAGAAACAAACTACTAGTTATATCTTTACATGTTTATTCTTGTTCATGGGAGTAGTACTGGTAATTTTACAAATCATCCTTATTTTGGAAAATGGATAGTAAACGGAACCATAATCTCATTTCATGGAATGTTAGAGGCCTAAACCACAAAATAAAAAGATACACAGTATTGAGACATCTCAAGAAATTTAATCCATCAATAGTTTTTTACAGGAGACACATTTACATGGGGATCATATTAAGCTGATGCAAAGGGAATGGGTAGGACAGATATATGGGGCAGGAATCAATTCTAAAAAAGTTGGAGTGCTCATACTCCTCAAACGGGGACTGAACTTTCACATGGAAATGGTCAATAATGATCCTGAGGGTCATTATGTTATTGTAAATGGGAAACTGGACACGGAAAATGTTACTTTAGTGAATGTTTATGGTCCAACCAATAACTCACATGAGATATTCACTAAACTGAGTTTCGAATTACTTTCTTTTCTGGGAAGTACAATTTTCTTAGCTGGTGACACTAATAGCACATTGGACCCACTACTAGATAGATCTAATCTTAGATACAGAGCCAATAAATCAGATAGAGATCTTGGTAATATGATTTCTTATTTAGGTCTCATAGATACTTGGAGAGTTTTCCATCCCAAGGAGAAATCCTACACTTTTTGGTCAGAGTTCTGCCACTCTGGATCTAGAATTGATCAAATTTATGTACCTGAAGTTATTGCTGACGGAATAGTTAGTACAGAAATGCTTAATACTTTTTTTTATGTCAATTTCATCTTGAAGATCTATGATGTAATTCTGTTACTTGGGTTATATATACAATAATGGATGGGGAAGTGTACTTAATTAGAAATGAATGGTTGCCCGAGGTGTTGGATGCTATGGTTTATTAAAGCATCCCACACCGAGGGCAACCATTAATTTCTAATTTAGTTCACTGCCCCATCTTTTATTATTTATAATTGCTGGGCAGCAATTTTATCTAGCCTTCATTTACTGTGACTCACACACACACACACACACACACACACACACACACACACACTCACTCTCACACAGACAGGCACACACATTTTTTTTAGCTAGTTATTTCTAATTGCTGGTCAATTATTGTGCAGTACTTTTATTTATTTGGTGGTTGTGATCTTACTTTTAGTTTTAGATGTCAGAGCTCTTCCAGTTTGGGTTGTGTGCTGGCCACCGAATGACAGGATCAACCAGATAGTGAGTGAGACGTGAAGATGTTCTGCGGTGCAAGTTTCAAAAGGTAGGATCAACCAGATCATTTTTTTTAGGCTAATGTGGTGGGTTTTTTTACAAAAAAGAAAGAAAAAGCGACGGACTAGAAGTCGGGTTGGGAGCTCCTCGATAAGCGAGTGAGGAGCCGCCATGTTTCGGAAACTGAAAGCCCACCCTGGACCACACAGACAGCGAATGAGGGAGCAGGTTTCTGTGACTGACTTGGCACGTGTTTCCTGTTATAACTCATGAGTTATAACGGAAAATGTTAACTTGGTATGGCAATGTAAAAAATTGCTGACCAGTTATTATGATAGTTTAATTGCAATAATTTCAAATCAGTTAAAAATTTTGTTTATTTCATTGTTATTCTGAGGGATTAATTTAGACAAAAAGATGCAGTTTAATGTTTTTAGATAGTCTGTTTATGTACCGTGACACTGAATATATGTATGTCTTTTTTTTCTTTTGCTATCTAAATACACTGAAATCTTATTGATAAAAAAATAAACTATATACTGAAACATTGTGAACTCCAATTTAATTGTAAATGTTTTTTATGATTAATTTTTTTCTTTAGTAACAAAGACATTTTTGGTCTGCTATACTTGTATTGTATATGTATGTTTTTATGTGGGTTGTACCTGTAAAAGGAACTAGTTTTCCAGTGTGCTTACCCATTAAGCGAATAAACAAACAACAAACAACAAATAAACTATATAGTTAAATGGACTACATTCTGAAACTACCCATCCACCTGCCCCTCCCCCTTGAATGGCCTACCACTGCACTAATTTCCTGTTGCATTCAGTTAGCTGCTGGATTGATGAGAGGATGTCTAAAACTGCAGAGCAGCAGGTAAACAAAACAGGGCTAACTCTTATTCTAATTCTTTATGGGGTTTTCCATCTTGTTTTGCTTATACACCTTTAATCAAATTTCAGAACATTGTGATGTGACAAGAGACTTTTAGAACTAATTTAAAATGCCGTAGTTTATTCTTTTAAATAAGTGCTGCCCTCATTTACTGTTAAAACACATTTGTATGGGAAGCTAATAATTAGGGTATTCCTAACATAAACGGGACTGCATGCATTTTTCCAAGCTAAATTTTTGATCAGATTTATGTGTAATGAATTACTGTGTTAGCCCAGCAACTAATCTGTGCTGAATGCTTGGAAAGCACTGCAGAAACTGTGATAGTGTAAGCCAAAAGCTTTGCTAGTTTGTACTCTATGGACTATGTTTTGATTTAGTTTTTGTTTAATAAAAGTTTCTTGGTTAAGTAACAAAAATATATATTTTTGCTGCAATCCCTCAGTGCCGAATTCTCATCAGGAGCTTAGCTGGCATATGCATATAATTTGCATGTTTCTATGCTAAATAACTTTACTGTGATACCTCACTGGAGGCATTCACAGTCTGTTTTGTGGTTTGAGCTTCTCAAACTGAGTTTAACTTCTTTTTTTTCCCATTGAGATTTTAAACTCTTTAGTCACCCAGCGACCCCCTTGCCCACTGACATCTCCAGCCCAGTCACTCACCATCCCCAGGACTTACCCGCTCTGAGATTCCCCTTCCCCACTCACAAACATCCTCTGTGTTGGGGCCAGGAGGGGAGGGCCATTTACAAGGAGACACAAATTCAGATAGGAGCAGAGCCTGATTAGTGGTGCAGAATCTGCGGCAGGTTGTTGGATCATTCTGCCATCAGGGGGTTTCTACCTTGGGTTTCAACCCCTGGCAGCCAAGCATGCAATGATGCAATTGCATATAAAGGCCCATGCTTGCTTTGTGCCTGCCCTCTCCATCCCCCTTATGCAACTCCACTGCCCTGTCAGCTCTCGTCAGCTAGGTGGATGTTGAAGAGCAGGGTGGTCAGACTCCACCTCCCTGAGAGGAGAGCATTCCCCAAGATGCTCAATCGTATCTCCCCCCAGCTAACCCCTGTGCAGCTCAGGTCTACCCCCAAAACTAGGACACTGGCAAGGGAGGCAGTACAGTTACCACCAAGCTGCTAGGCCTGCCCACCAGACTGTGTTTTTATAATTAAATGAAGACAGCATTCAAATGAAAGAAGAAAAAAAAACACCCTGTATTTTAACTAGTTTGTTATAAACATTTTAAGTCACATCACAATTTTTTGAAATCAGATAAAGGTTTTGCAAGCAAAATAAGATAAAAAAATACATAAAGAGTTAGATAAGATAACCCTTTTATGTTTACTTTCTGCATCTTAAGAGGCGTTGGCCAAGATTTTTAGTCAATTAGGGCCCCATTTTCAGAAGGTTAGCGCAAGGCTAAACATTACAGTATTAACAGCATGGTTGTATGGGTGTCATATTCAGCATCCTCTGATGCTAACCTGATCATGTGCATGTGCATATGTACTACTATGGCCATGCAAATGAGTAATCCTCTCCTGCATACAGAGCACAGTGCTATGTAAAAGGTTTCCTTCTTAGTGACCATCAGTACCTCCCCCACATTTTATACTCTGCCTCTAGGTTTCTATGCCCTAGATGCTTGATTTTGCACTTTTTGGCTTTGAACCCGAGCTGCCATGTCCCATACCACTCTTTGAGTTTTCTAAGGTCCCTACTCATTCTGTCTATCTGCACCTATCAACGCTATTACAAATTGTGGTGTCATCTGCAAAAAGGCACATCTGCCCTTCCAGTTCTTCTGTAATGCTGCTTATAAAGACTTTGAAGAGGACTTGTCCCATTACTGAGCCCTCTGGCACCCTACTGGTCACTCTCTTCTCACTGGAGTGAGTGCCATTTATCACCACCTTCTGTGGCTGTGCGTTGTCTTAGGTGCAGCACTTAGGAGAGCACAACCCTAATGACTGGCTCTGAAAATGGGGGCCCATGTACCACTGTAACAGGATTAGCACTGCGCTGTGATAAGCATGACTGGTACTGTTTTAAAAAGCATTTTTCTGTGCAGTGCTAACCTGTTAGCGTGGCACTATTTTTTTTTGCTTAGGATTACTAACTGCATCCAGGTGCTCATGCAACTGGGGGTTACTCTAATGCATATAAGGTGTACGGGTATATTAAATGCTTTCTGCAAGTGCAAACACACTGCCTGGTTAGTGCTAGTTAATGATTCTGGGAATCATGTTTTAACTGCACAAACACAGCCTGCCAGCAACCTCCCCCACATGCACACTGTCAGTCCTGGACACAATAGAAAAAAA
This sequence comes from Neoceratodus forsteri, assembly GCA_016271365.2. Classification (NCBI taxonomy): domain Eukaryota; kingdom Metazoa; phylum Chordata; order Ceratodontiformes; family Ceratodontidae; genus Neoceratodus; species Neoceratodus forsteri. The sequence goes on along the minus strand of CM028131.1, from coordinate 883,763,421 downwards.
CAATTCCTTGGTAGTCTAGTGGTCCCCCGCTGACCTAATCCAGGTAGAGCTAGAACATTTATCCCTCATTCCTGCTGCTGTTATACTAGACACATTTCTCAGCCTGTCTGGTGCTGGGGAAAACAAGTTTCAGCATTAGCGACCAGCTGGAAAATAACTTAAAATGCTTAATTTTGTATTGGTCCATCAGAGGGAAAAGGTTACTAAAGAGTAAAGCTTCAGTGAAGACTCTTGGGGAGAAGTACCAGGGACAAGCTTGGCACCTTTTTCAGCAACCAGTGAGCTGTCGTGGGAACCTTGTATGTGTTAATTTTGGTTGAGAACAGTGGCTGCTGCCAATGGGGAACTGACAGAAAGTTCTCAAGGGGAAAGAACTTTGATTTCTGAGTTCAGTTTGGTGGAAGTCCCTCCACAGTCCACAGGGAGGGGGTCTCCAGCCCCTACAGAGAAGATGGGGCTGTAGGGCTGTGGGGGGGGGCTGCCTGGGGGCTGCCAGCAGTCTGTCCCCCAGAGCTAGTTGTGCCTTTCCCCATCTAGAGAGAAAAGAGAGGATTTTGCAGGGGGCTCTGCAGAGAGGGAGAACTACAGTGTTCTGTTGCTGTGCAGAGAAACTGCACCACAGCAATGAAAGTGTTCAAAGTAAAGGTTAAATGATTTGTGAAAAAGGATTAATAAAATGGACAGATTTGTGTCAAGAGGATGGGGAGAAAACCTCTTCAGTTTCATCTGCACCACATTGGTGAGACATGAATGATCAAGGATTTTTGATGAGAGAAGTAAGAAAAAGTGTAAAAGGTTCTGTCTGACTCTAGTAACAACAAGGTGTCTACTGGAAAAGGGAAAGACAGGTTAAAGGACTGGTTTTTGGCAGAGAAAACTGGATTGTAGAAAATGGATATGAAAACTGGATTGGAATCCAGGTTTTAAAAAGCTGAAGAGAGAGCCTCTTCTGTGTGGAGTTGACTAGCACCTGCATGGTGAGAAAAGGGACTTTCTTGATGTATTTCTGAAAAAGAGTTGCTGAACTTGCTTGTGAGCCAGAGCACAAGAGAGGCCAACTGTGTTGGAGTTGAAAGTCTGTGGGGGCAGGAGGATGATCAGGTGCTGTCTGGGCGGGTGCCTGCTGTCTGCTCTTCAGATGCAGCAAGACCGGAGACTGCTGTGGTAAACCCTTGGATTTTCAGACTCTGCACTGTCCCCCCAGAGCTTGATATTCAGAAACGTAGCTGAGACTGCTTGACTACACACCACAGCAGGTAGTTGAGGAAAGAATGGAAATGATCTGAAGAATTCATCCTAAACCCAGTGCCAGGTGGGGAGCTTGCTGAACCCCATCAAGTGGGGCCATTGGCAGCAAGGGATTGTGGGTTTGTGTCTGGATGCTGGGATACTCTGACCTGTGGGGGAGCCTGGCCGTGGGGACGCTTCAGTGTCTTGGTCCCTTGCGGCTGGTGGGCCTTGTGTGATGCCCTGCAGTGGGCCTCTATGGGCTGGGTGGGGGGAATGGGCTGCAAGACCTTTGGTCATGCTGAAGATCTAAGCTGCAGCTTCTACACCTTCAAGTGTTAAGCATCAGGCCCGGTTCTGCGTCTGCTGATCCATCTACCCCACGACTTTAATCATGTGTGCCATCTGAGGTCTAATACAGCAGAGTGGTGAGTGAGGGCAAGAATTGCCCTGCACCTGGGGAATATATATATATATATATATATATATGTATTTTATCTGTGTTCAAGTCAACTGGCGCAGAAAGTCAATTCAAGGTTTGAAGCAATTAAGGGTAACATGTGTGGGGTTGCTTGGTTCAGGTGGGCGTGCCAGTGCCAGCTGACCAGCTGCATCTCAGGCCTACAGCTTGGCATTTAGGTACCCAGGGACAAAATTCGGGGTGTCATTTTGAACTGGTACCAGTGAGTTTGGGTTTGGTAATACCTGCAGCCGTTAGATTGTCAGGTAGTTTGGTGGCTGCATTATAAAAAGGTGATGTGGGCTAAAATCAAAAGGGGGAATGCTGTTTGGGAAAATGTTAAATCTTTAAAATGCAGATTTAAAATGTTGCTTAACCTCTGTTCTGTTCTACCCCATCCTAACACTACCTGAGTAAATAAATTATGTTGTTACTATTTTAAAAAGGTCTGACTAAAAAGCCTGATTTTAGTAAGCATGTTATTACTAGAAATTAATGATGGACGATGTGGAATGTGGGGATGTTCGATTCTGGTAAGTCCATTTATGGGGCAACTGTTGGGGAGGTGGGTTGATACGACAATACAGGGGGTTGTACTGGTAGGGATTAGACCTACTTAAATGTACTCTGGGTGGCACTGCCATTTTCTTTGTAATCTTGGGAAAGGATCCCAGTAGTGTCAAGTATGGGAACCCAGGCCCATTAACCATGGCCAGACCTGCATGGCAAGGGTAGAGGCCCTCTTTAGGATGGTGCCAGAGAGGGGCCACAAGCCAAAAACACATATTTTGGTAGTTGTGGTTGTCTTAACCCATGTTTCAACACAAATCACTTCCACACTGATGTCAGTATGAGTTAAGGCAACAGTGTTGGCTAAAACTGTGCTCTTGCCTACCTCTGAGCAGGGTTTAAACACAGTTTTAGAACGTGGATTGTAGCATGGTTTTTCCCATGCTACAATCTGGAAATTTATTTATTGAAATGTTTCACCGGGAACGACATACTGAACAGCAAGTAACTCATCTCACGGTGCATCCTTGGGGAAAGGGGAATGGGAGTGTACAGAGAAATTCATCAACATGAAGCAGTAGAAGGTACATCATTGTATTGCAGCATACAGCAATTAAACATTAGCAACTATAGACATGAGGACACAGAGCATACTAACATGACGTCAAGCAAGACATCATAGAGAATGAACCTACATAGAACTAAACATAGAAATAAACCTTTTTTAACCATTTAACAGAGTTACAATGGTTTTAAAAAGGCCTAAGGCAGAATATTCAAGCTTTTTTGTGAATGTTAGATAGGTTATCAATTTGCTAATCCCAATTCACACCTCTAAAGCAGGATAGTACTGCAAAGCGCCACATGACTGCTTGGTTACCAAGTCACTCTCCCATTTGTAAGTGGCCCTAATCCATCTTTGTGCACCTATGTAAAGCAGCTGACAGCACCTTGCACATAGGCACATCGACACGCTGGGAGGTTTGGGGAGGTGTAGCTATCCATTAGGGCATCACTAGTTACTGGTTCCCCAAACCAGGTGTTATGGGCTGTGCGTTCCTACACTCCCAACACCTGGCAATGTCATGCTACCACTAGCCCTGGTTCCTCCACTGGTATAAGGCATAACTGTCCAGATGTCCAGTGCCCCATCCCCACAATTGCATGCCTGTGTAATAAGACATCTGTCCCATGTGTCCAGCAGATCTCCCCACCCCTGATCAACTGGGCCCCAATCAGACACTTGATAAGATCAGTAATTCCTCTGTACCATTTGCCTGATATCCAGACCAGGGTTCTCCATGTACCCCAATTAGTAGTCTGGCAAGAGCTGTAATTCTTCCATACCATATCCTTGGTGTTGAGTGGTTCCTCCACCCCATAAGTATGATATTATGTCCCCCCGACCAGCCCACCCAGTACCACTACAACTGCCCCCACTTGACCCTAACCTATGGTGTACGGTGACCAGCACAGATCCTCCACTCACATCCATAGCAGCCACCAACTGAATGACAGTTCACAATCAAATGCCTACTGTAGCAAAAGCTATTTTTATAGTAGGTGTGCGATCATGAACATAGAAACATAAAAACACTGAATTTGTCATCAGAAAAGGACTGCTTGGGCCGGCCTGGTGGTGCTGAGGGTTGAGGTGCTGGACGCCACAACTTGCGCTACGCTGGTGACCCGAATTCAGTAATACGCCTGGGTCATCAGGGTCGGCAGGGGAGGGATAGGATTGAGCATCCAAAGGACTGCTCTCCTATCCCTGGGGAGAGTTAAGGGATGTCACCGCTCTACAGCAGACCCTGGTGATGACCAGGGGCACTACTAGAGTCGGTGCTTTTGGGGATGGAGTGCGGTGGACATCAGCATGTTGTGCCTCAGATGTCATTGCACATCTGCACTCCAGGGGTCATGCTAAGGATGAAAAATGGCTGGGTGTGACCATGCAACTTGATGGCCGCACTCTGCTCTGCCCAGAGGACTGTCATGGAATTGCGCTGGGGGGGGTCTGGTTCTGGCCGGCTTGAAGCAGCATAGGGGAGGCCCTCCTGCAGGTTGGTGCGCAGCCGCACGTGATCTCCCCATCATGCGAGTGAGCCTGCTGCTCTCCGGGCAGGCAGAGCTGGCAGCTGGATGCCCCCACTAGTTATGCTGCAGTAGGTGGAAAAATAGAAATACAATAAAAAAAAGAAAAGGACCGCTTGGCCTACCTAGTCTTCCTAGATGTTTCCTGCCTCATCTTTCTCCTCACATGCTGTCTGATCTCCATCGACCCTCCCATCTCCCAGCCTCTTCTCTAATATACAGCTATATCTATGCCACACATGCTTGAAGCCCTCTACTGTTTTAGCCTCCACCACTTCAGCTGTCAATCTGTTCCAGGCATCTACCAATATTTTTTCACATCTCTCTTGACCCCCCAGCTTCATTGCATTCCCTCTGGTCCTGGTGCTCTTTCACATTTGAAAGAGAGTCCCCTGGACCCTGTTCACTCCTGTGAGATACTTGTAGGCCTATATCATGTCACTTTTCTCTTTCCTCTATTCTACGGTGTACATGCTGAGATCCCTCTGTCTCTCCTCTTAGGACTTCTCATGTAAACCCTGCACCATTTTAGTTGCCCTCCTGTGGACTTCCTTCACCCTGTCTATATTCTTTTTGAGGTTTGTTCTCCAAAACTACATTGTGCTCCAGGTAGTGTATGGCAATACCATCTCTGTCCTCCTGATGGAGATACCCTTCCTACACATCCCAGCATCCGACTAGCCCTACCCACTGCTTTGTCACAGTGCCACCTTGAGGTCCTCAGACATAATAACCCTAAGATCCCTTTCCTGTTTATTGACTGTCAGTAACAGACCCCACCCATCCTATACTCAGCTCTTAGGTTCCTATGTCCTAGGTGCATGATGTTGCAGTTTTTGGCATTGAACCCAACTGCCAAGCTTTTTATCACTCCTCAAAATTCACAAGATCCTTGATCATTCTCTCTCCCACTCCTGGGTGTCCACCCTAATGCAAATTTTGATACCATCTGCAAAAAAGGAATACCTAACCTCCAGTTCTTCTGCAGTGCCCCCTACGTTTAAAAGGATTGGTCCCAGTACTGAGCCCTGTGGTACCCCACTGGTCACTCTCCAATCATTAGAGTGAATGCTGTTAACCACCACCCTCTGTCTCTTATCCATTAACTAGCTACTGTTCTAATTGGAAGGCTACAGTCTGTAGTTCAAGGTGGCTGTGCAACAGGACACACACCCATTCAGACCATTTAAGGACGCTGTCTTCACTCCACACACAAGCATTTTTTCCTTGCCCCTCCATCCACCCCTCATTCTCCAGAGGCACACTTCTCTTTCCTGTGGGCTTCTTCCTAAGGTACCTTTAGCCAAGGGAATCACTCCCGCAGCACCTCAAGGGGTGGAACCCTCCTCTAGGGTTCCTTCCCTTCGTACCCGTACAGGGTGGTACATCCCATGGAGAGAGAGAGAGAGAGAGAGAGAGAGATGAACAGCAAAAGATTATCTATGTTACTCAAGCTCAAAACCAGTTACACAGGCACACTGAACCCAATTAACCATTTTGGATCCCACCCCTAGGCCGTTCAGTTTCTTTATCAGACTCCTGTGTGGCACAGTGTAGAAGACCTAGCTTAACTCCAGATCAATCATGTCCACTGCTCTCCCCTTACCTATTTCCCCGGTCATCCAGTCAAAGAAACCTACCCGATTCATTTGGCATGACCCTCCCCCTGTGAATCTGAGCTGCCTGTGGTCTTGCAGACCACTGGATTCAAGATACTCTAACAGTCTCTGTTTTAGTATGGATTCCATTAATTTCCTCATGACTCAAGTAAGACAGACCAGACTATACTGTACTTGCTGACCTCCTCCCTGCTGATGCTCTTACAGAACAGGACTATGTCTGCTCTCCTCTAGTCCTCTGGAGCCACTACTCTTTCCAGTGAGTTGTTGAATAAGGTCATGAGTAGTGTAGAAAGCACCTTCCTGCTTAGTTCCCTTAATACCCTTGGGTGTATCCATCTGGTCTTATGGCCTTGTCCACCCTAAAATTTGAAGTCTATTCAATAATACTCTTTCCTTTGAAAATGGACTTGTCTCCACTTCCCCCTCCAGTGTTCATGCTGCTCCTTGGTGGTCCGTCCCTGTCTCTCTCCACTGTGAAACCAGTAGAAATAACTGTTCAGCATGTCTGCTTTTTTCTGATCCTCCTCTGTGCAGTCTTCCTTTGTCATCCTCCTTATCCTCAGAATCCATCTCTTTGCCTTCCTTTCCTTGCTTATGTGCCTGAAGAAAGTCTGGTCTTCTTTAGATACCCTTTGGCTATGCTTTCTTCTGTCTGAGCATTTGATCCCTCATTATCTTACCTGCTTCCCTCTGTTTTACCTGGTACACCCGTCTATCTTCATTCTTCTGTGTTTCTTCATACCTCCTGAATGCCACTATTTTACAAGCTTCCGAAGATGGCTATTCTGATGTATCTTCCCATGTCAGTGAAGTCTGCCTTCTTGAAAACCAAAACATTTGCCCTCATGTGACTGGACTGGGTCCCTGTTCCCATGCTAAACCACACTATGTGGTGGTTACTGGATCCCAGTTGCCCCTCCACACAGACATCTGTGTTCTGTCCCCATTGGTCTGTATCAGGTCAATAATGGCCTTTTCTCTGGATCGAGCACAAGCTGCCTGAGACCTGCCCCTGTAGGGAATCCAGGATGTTTCTGCTTCTGGCTGAGGCAGCTGCCTGAGTAGATCAGTCCACATCTGGCATACAGAAATCCCCAAGCAGGACTTCACCTTTTGTTGCTATCTTGTGTATTCCATCCACAAGCTCCCTGTCCACTTCTTCCCCCTGTGCCAAAGGCCTGTAGATAACCCCTGTGCATATTGCTGAGCCTTTGCCATGTTCAAGGGTGACCCACAGTGCCTCAGCCTCCCCCTGTCTACCCTGCACCTCTGTCACCTTTATACTCTCTCTGATGTACAGGGCCACACTCCCTCATTCTAGGATCACGGATATGTTGTTCTATCCACACTTTCTGGCAGATCACCTTTCCCTTTAAGGATTGACGGAATGTACTTCAAGCTGGCTCCTCTCACCCACCCAGGTGGTATAACCCTCGGCTCTCCCCATGATGTCAGATCTTCCTTTCTGCTGGAAGGTTCAGGTTCCCTCCTTAATGCTCCTGCATGTGATGGGCCCTGGCTCTCGAATCTTTAGATTCACTTCCAAAACGTAACTTAAAACTCCTTCTGCTTCCTCTTCTCTCACTTCCGCAATGGAAGAGAAAACTGTTCCCAGGTTTCACCAGTGCCCCTGCAGGCAGAATATGTCATGCACAACCCTCACACCATGTGCGTGTACTGCTTGGGACATGACCATTATCCGCAGGCTTGCAATCTCTGTCGGTCCTTTCACTCATCGATTCTGGAAGACTGCACTGCCCGACTCCAGCTGGGGTGACCGGAAAAGCTTTACCCATTGATCAAATCCAAGGATGCCTATTGGGTGGTCTCCACGGCTGCGGGGTCCACTGAGCAGCTTGAACAACTCAAGGCCTTCAAGGAGGAAGTGGCTCAGGCTACGGCTAGTTCCTCTTCAGCTTCAGCCTTCGTTCCGCTCCAGCTTGGCTCTACCTATTTGGCTTCCTTTAAAGAGCTGTGCCACTCTCTGTCTACCAAGGGAGAGTGCCCTTCTGGGTCGCACGTTTCACGCTCTCCCAAGAAGGAGTCGAAGAAAGAAAAGACTCAACATCAATGCTCTTGGGATCAGGAGCGGTCCTGCTCCCAGGAGACTCTGGTTTTGACTTCAGTCAAAATCGTGGCCCAGGCTGCTGGTTTCACAGAGCCCCCATCAAACCAGTTAGCCAAGATGCTTGTTGATGTGGCTGAGATCTTTCTCGAACCGATTAACAGGTTGTCACCTGATGAGGCCACAACTCTCCCTTTCAGACCCTGGTGTTTCCAGTGTCTTCAGAAGGGTCGGCTCAGCCTGCTGGGTTGAATCCGCCCACTCAAGACCCTGACCTGGAGGTACCACGGGGCTCCCCGGCTCCTTCCGACATCCCCCGATGGCCTCGCCGCAGTTGAGGCCTCGATCTTCCTCCACTGGGTTGGAACAGATCTCACCGTTACCGGCGAGCTCTTTCTCAACATCACGGTAAGCGGTGTCGCTGCCACTCTTCTTCATCCTCCTCGGATAGGGAGAGGCTCTGGCACAAATTGTGTCAGTGCTAAGAAGATTTGATGTCTTAGCAGCTGGTCTTGACTGGTATGAAGCTGACCCCAGTTTCTACCCCGGCTATCAAGTGGTTGTTGCCTGAACGGCTGACATTGTCTCCCACCTCCATCACCTCTCCAGAGGTGCCGGCTCAGCTCTTCCAGCTTGACCAAAATCAGGCTTCTCTGTCAATCATGGTGGAGCTGCCACCTGAACAGCCAAAGTCTGGGGCACCGATCAATGATTCTCAGTTGGAAAATGGGTAACCCCATCTGCTGTTGGTCACCCTCACTCCTGAATGCCCAAGGCGGGTCGAAGGTGACCGAGGTGGATGCCCACTTTTCATGGACTCCTCAGAGTCTGGAGACTCCTCATTGCACTCATGTCCCATAGACATGGGGTCCTCGGGGGTCCTCTCCATAGACAAGGGACCCACCTCGTTCATGGGCATTCTTCGGTTCATCTCTGAGTCCACAGGGATGGAGCTCGAGCTGGTCCAGAAATGAGCTCGATATCCCCTAACAGAGATTCTGGACAAAGGGGATTCTCCTATGGAGGCCTTCTCTGTGGCTGAGGCCATTGTCAGCCCAGCCCTGGAACTTTGGCAGCAGCCCGCATCTTACCCTGCGCCCTCGCCCAGATGGCCTGCAAGAACACGGTCTCGACTGGCTCTCTTTTGGGGTTTTGGAGCATTCCTCGGCTGAGGTTCTGGTGGCTGACTCCATTTTTCAGTGTTTGGGAAGTATGAGTGACATGGATAGACCACTGGACAAAGAATCCAAAAAGTTGGACCATTTGGCGAAGAAGGTCTATGCTGCCTCTTCACTCAGCCTTCATCAGGCTAGCTCAGCTGTGCTGATGGCACACTTCTCCCACACCCTTTTGCGCTCCCTGGATGAGGTTATTCAACATATCCCAGTGGATCTCCAGACCATGGTCAAGCAAGTCTGTGACCAGGGAAGGGCAGTAATGAAGCAACAACTCCAGACTGCTCTGGATATCGGTGATTCATGTGCCCACTCGGTGGTGGCTGCAGTAACCATGCGCCGTAGGGCTTGGTTGAGGATCTTGACCTTCACGGTGGACACTCAACACAAGCTAGCAGATGTCCCCTTTTTGGGCACTGACCTGTTTGGAACTGGTGTGGAGGGTCACCTCCAGTGCATTGAGAAGTTCAGTGCCACCCTGAACTCTGTGACATCTGCTCAGAGGGACCAGGGTCCCAAGCACCAGAAGTGTAAGCCCTTTTGCCCTTTTGCTCTTTCACTTCTGCGGCTAAACCAGCAAGGCAGCAAATGTGTTTTCACACTTCCAGCACAGAATAGCACGGTCACTGTGGGGAATCAGTGTTCAAAATAGATTAAGAAAATCACAGTGACACTGTTCATGAGCGGAGGTCCAAAAATGCCTATGTTGAAAATCTGCTGTACAAAATCCCAAAACCAATTACATTACGGGTGTGCGTTGCGCAGCTTCTAGACACATTCGTGACTTCACCAGTTTTTTTTATATATTCATTACAGATTTTCAGCATTGCCATTTTTTACACCTCCTCATGAACAGTACAGCTGTTATTATTCATCCTGTTTGGAAATGTATTTTCACACCTGTGGCGCCAAATGGGCATGACTACTGTCTAAAATCACCTTTAAATATGAACTGGTAATGTCACTGTTCATGTATGGTGAATCACAAAAGCCCATGTTAAAAACTTGAGTAAAATACCAAGAAAACTGCCAGGGTGTTGGAGTTTTTTTCGACCATAACGCCCTACCCTGTAGGGACTGACAGGTGTCAGAGATGTGACTTGGGATTGTCGACAGTAATGTTCATGCCATTCCACCCCCACCCACAACCTGCAGCCAGTAACAGGCATCGAGGTGCGCCTTGGACTCTTTGGCCGCAAAATTCATCCCATTCTCCTATACTGCACCTATTTCAGCATATTTCCTTATGGCATGAGGTGAGTAAAGCCCGAACACCCAAGGCACACCTCGACACTTGTCAGTGTCTGCAGGGTAGGGTGAGGTGAAATGTCGTGACCATTATGGGCAATGACCCAAGGGCACACCTCAGTGCCTGTCCATCTCTGCAGGGTGGGGGTGGGGCTGGTGTCAGTTCAATACTTCATTGCCATTTCTATACTGCATGGGCCCAATTCTCATAGAGGCCTGCATCTGGCACAAGCTGCGGCAAACAGCAGCTTGCGCCAATGCCTGGTGTGCCAGGGACTCTGCACCTGATTTAGGTACAGGAAGGGTCCCAGTGGCTAGGTCCCCACATTTGCGCTGACCGTAACCCTGCGGCAAACCCCTGGTGCACCACACAGGTCCATCGCAGGCCACCAGAGACTAACACAGGACTCCCGTCCCACTAGGTAATGAGTACGTGGACCCAACCTGGTGGGCCAGTTTCCCCCCACCATGTTTGGTGCAATTGGCACCTGGCTACAGAGGTGAGTGGTGGGATGTGCTGGGTGCCGGGGAGCAGTCAGAACTGGTGTAACAAGGGGGTTGGGCACCACCTGCTGGGGCATGGGTGGGCACTGTACCACCATAAGTTGGTGCTGTGGTAGCACCGATGGGGTGGGCATTGGGAATCGGGGGAGCCGCCGCCAGTATGGGCAGCATCAGGACGGCTGTACCGACATGGTACATAGGTGGTATCGGGGAGCTGTGAGGGGTGCCATTGGACCACTAGGATGGGGGCCACACATACGGGGTCACACTCGGGGGTGAATGGTGAGTGGACCGTCACCCATGGTGTGTCACACACAGGCATGTCACCCAGTGGAGAATGTCTAAGTCCCCTTACGGCTGCCCTGGCTGTTATAAGGGCAGTTAGAATTTTTTCCTGGCAGGTGATGTCTGTGAATCGCAAGATGCAGCTTGCGTCGGCCACAGTCCCCCTACTGCCATGCTGCAGTGCATTGCAGGGCACAGGGCAGGTGCAAGCCCTGTTTGGGGCAGGTGGACTGCGGTCGACGCAGGCCACCTTTGTGAATAGCACAGAGGGTGGTCATGGACGCAAGGTGCACCTTGCACCATATCTGTTCGGTGCAGGCACCTTGCGTCCGATGCAGGGCTTTGAGAATCGGGGGCCCATCTGTCTAACTCCTGCACTTCCACTGCTAATGCCAGCAAGCAACCATTTGGCATTGACAAATGCTTGTGTAGTGAGCTCTGGCCCATAAGAGACTCACCAGGTGAGCAGTGGGAAGCTCATTAATTAGGAACAGGCTGCATCTCTCCTGTGTGCAAGCTCAGCCCAGGTTAATGTACAAAGACTTTATCACATTTCTTATGAGTCTTTCTTAAACGTGTTTTGTCTGTTTACAGGAGTGCACCTGATTTGAGGCCAAAATCAAAAGCAAATAGTTATAGTAACAGAGCCCCCCCCCAACACACACATATACACTCCCCGAAAAGCTGCTTAAAAGCCTGCAAGTCATTCAAATCAATTCCATTTTCTTAGTTAGTTGGGGTTCAATGCCAACAAGTGTAAAATCATGTACCAAGGGCATAGGAACCCCGATGCTGAGAACAGGATGGGGGGAGGTACTGATACTCATTAGACATGAAAGGGTCCTTGAGGTTATTATATCACAGGATCTCGAGGTGGCAGTACAGTGTGACAAGGCTATGGGCAGGGTACATTGGATTCTGGGGTGCATAAGGAGTGGCATCTCCAGTAGGAGGAGGAGGGGTGTTGTGCTGCCATTGTATCACTCCCTGGTATATCCCCAGCTGGAGTACTGTGTCCAGTTTTAGAGTCCACATTTCAGAAAGGACATAAGGTGGAGGTTTTCCAGAGGAGGGCAACTAAAATGGTTCAGGATTTTCACAGGAATCCCTACAAGGAAAGGCTGAAGAATCTCAACATGTACACTCTGAAAGAGAGGAGGGCGAGAGGTGACATGATCAAGACCTACAAAGTACCTCACAGGGGTAAACAGGGTACAGTTAGGGAGTTTCCTTCACATCAGGATGAGCACCCAAACCAAGGGGCATACAATAAAGCTGGGAGGGGGAGTTCAGGATAGATGTGAAGAAATATTTCTTTACTGAAAGGGTGGTAGACGCCTTGAACAGACTGCCAGGAGAAGTGGTGGCAGCTAAAATGGTAGGGGGCATGAAGCATGCATGGGATAAACATAGGGGTATATTAGAAAAAGGGGAAGCAGGGGGTCAACAGAGATCAGTAGGGCTATGGAGGTGGAGTAGGTTCAAGTTCATTGCAGGAAAAATCCATTGAGCAAGCTTATTCACAAGGAGGTCCTGATGGACGCAGGCAGAATAAGAGATACAGTAACATGTACAAGCAGGAGTTACATGTAGGTAGAGAACACTTGGGCAGACTGGGTGGGCTGAGTGGTCCTTTTCTGCTGACAAATTCTATGTTTCTATGGCATCATGTGTTCATTCAGGTGCAGTGTTTATTTAAAGTTGGGCCTACCATAAATCCAGATGTAAGGTACAGTAAATTACTGAATTAGATGCAGCCCACTTACAGTACAATAAACAGAACCCCAGTGCTTCAAGAAGCCTTTACCCTTCATAAGGCTGCTTAAAGAGCTGGGGTTCTATTTGCAGTGTCCACACTGGTATGCTGATCTTAAAATCAAAGCAGCATCTGAATGAGTACTTGATTCTTGCTCACTCCATTTCTTCCCCACTTCGAAAGCTGCTTGTTCTGAGTTAGTTTTGTGCTGGCAGCGCCTCACCTGTGTTGGAAGATGACCAATAAGTGGCACTGAAAGACGTCAGACTTCACAGACTGTGAAGGCAGCTGCTCACCCACCATCTTGGCAAGAAGAAGGCTGCAGCTGTGGCCACTGATGGCTGTTGGGGTGTGGGGATGGGGGGACCAAAGGGGACAGACATAAGGAGATAAAATCATAATAAAAATTGTGAGACCTTCACCAGCTTTCCAAAATGCTTACCAGTAAAAGAATACTCTACGAAGTTTTTCAAATGGCAACACAATCTGGTGAGCCCTCTGTCTGCCATCTGACACCAGGCATCAACCAGCGTAAAATTGCCTAAAGAAGGCAGTGTGGTCATGTGGTTACTGAAATACTGGAGATTACAGATTTATAAGAACAAAAGAATATCACACAGAAGCTGGCACGTGTTCCTATAGCAGCTGTCTCCTGCTTCTCAGTAGTTATATTTATACCCTTGAGGTACTTGAATGTTTCTATCATATCCCCTCCTTCCCTCCTCTCTTCCAGTGAGTACATATTGAGGTCCCTGAATTTCTCCTCATAAGTCTTGTGTTGCAAGCTCTGTACCATCTTATTCGCCCTTCTCTGGACCATCTTCAGCCTGTTAATGTCCTTATGAAGGTGCAACCTCCAGAACTGCACACAGTACTCCATGTGAGGCCTGACCATGGTTTTATATAATGGCATCACTACCTCCCTCCATATGCTGGTGATACCCATGCTTGTGTACCTCAGCATGTCACTGGCCCTTCCAGCTGCCTTAGCACTTTGACATATTCTGGTCATCTGAAGTAAGAACCCCCAGGTCCCTTTCCTTCTTTGTGACTTTCAGCAACCCCCTTCCTACCCCCATCCTGTAGCTTTCCCCAGGGTTTCTGTGTCTCAGGTGCACAATTTTGCACTTTTTTGAATTAAACTTCATTTGCCAGTCCTCAGACCATTTTTCAAGCTTCCCCAGGTCCCTCTTCATTTTCTCCACACCCTCTGGGGTATCCACTGCGTTACAGATCTTGGTGTCATCTGCAAACAGGCAGACCTTTCCCTTCAGCCCTTCTGCAATGTCACTAATGAAGACATTGAACAGAACTGGGCCCAGGACTGATCCTTGCGGCACCCCACTGGTCACCCCGGCTCCCCAGTCTGCACCCCATTTGCCACCACTCTCTACCTCCTGTCTGTTAGCCAGTTTCTAACCCAGTTTACCACCCTTTCCCCCATGCCCAGCCTACCCAGCTAGTTTATCAGCCTCCTATGTGGGACGGTGTCAAAGACTTTGCTGAAATCAAGGTGAGCGTTGTCTACTGCCCCATCCTGATTTACTTCCTTTGTCACCCAGTCAAAGAGATCAACCAGATTTGTCTGACATGACTCCCCCACTGTGAATCCATATTGTCTATGGTCCTGAGCTCTGATGGCTTCTAGATGCCCCATTATCCTTTCTTTAAGCAATGTCTCCATGATCTTCCTCACTAATGAGGTGAGGCTGACCAGCCTATAGTTCCCCTGCCTCCTCCCTGCTGCTGGATTTGTGTAGAGGGACCACATGTGCCCTCCTGCAATTCTCTGGTACCACCCCTGTGTTGAATGATTTAGTGAACATGGTTGCCAGAGGTACTGCTATCTCCCTTCACAGCCAGTGACCATCACATGGTATGGTTCAACTGGCTACTAGAACAAAATCAACCCATTTCAAGGCAAAAATATGGGACTTCAGAGGAACTGACTTTGATAAGATGGCCAACAGAGTCAAGCTAGCCCTGGCAAAAAGAAATACAGGGAGGGGGGTACAGGCAAAGTGGGCAAGCATTAAAGATGCAATACTTGAAGCAACATCCCATTGTGTTAGTGAGAAAAGGAAGTGCAAAAGAAGAAGGAAACCACTTTGGTTCTCAAACACAGTAGCAGAAAAGGTCAGAGCCAAAAGGCTGGCCTTCAGGAAATATAAGGGAACGCAGCAGGATGAAGATAGAGAGGCATACCAAACTTCCCTAAGGGAAGCAGGGAAGGCAGTAAGGCAGACAAAGGCCCAAACTGAGGAAACACTAGCACAAACAGTAAAAGAAGGTGACAAGACTTTCTATAGATACATTAGTGAAAGGAGAAAGTCCAAAGGGGGATATTGCTAAGATCAAAGGGGATAAGGGTGTGTGTGTGAGGAGGAGGACCATGTAAAAGCATCTATCTTAAATAGATACTTCTGCTCAGTATTTACTGAAGAGAAGGTAGGGCAGGGCCCACAGCTCTGCACCATGGACACAGGAGGAGGGAGGTGTGCACTAGTCCCGCCACAAAAGAAAGGGTCCTACAAGAGCTCGATAAGCTCAGGGGGACAAGGCAATGGGACCTGATGGCACACATCCCAGGTTACTAAAGGAGCTAAGGGTGGAACTAGCAGAGCCATTATCAGAACTGTTTAGTGAGTCTCTGAGCACAGGAGAGATCCCAGAAGACTGGAGAAGGGCTCATGTGATCCCGCTCCACAAGAGTGGTAGCAGGGAGGAGGCAGGGAAGTACAGACCAGTCAGTCTTACCTCAGTAGTGGGCAAGATTATGGAGACACTCCATAAGGAAAGGATAGTGCAACACCTGGAATCCATAGGAGCACAGGATCCAAGACAGCATGGGTTTACAAAACGAAGGTCCTGTCAAACTAATCTCATAGATTTCTTTGACTGGGTAACCAGAGTGATTGACCAAGGGGGAGCAGTTGATGTTGCCTACCTTGACTTCAGCAAAGCTTTCGATACTGTTCCACATAGAAGATTGATTAATAAGCTGGGTAGGCTCAGGGTAGGTCAGATGTTGGTCAACTGGGTGGCAAACTGGTTGACGGGCAGAAAACAGAGAGTGGTGGTAAATGGTATACAATCAGAAGAGATGCAAGTCACAAGTGGGGTACCTCAGGGATCAGTCCTAGGGCCAGTCCTCTTCAATATCTTCATCAGTGACATTGCAGATGGACTGGAGGGTAAGGTTTGTCTGTTTGCAGATGACACCAAGATCTGCAACAGAGTAGATGATCCAGATGGTGTGGGCAGAATGAGAAGAGATCCAGATAAACTAGCAAAATGGTCAGAAGCGTGGCAACTAGGGTTTAACGCAAAGAAGTGCAAGATCATGCACATAGAGAAGAGAAACCCTGAAGCCACCTATAGGCTGGGAGGGGAGTTGCTGGCAGTCACAAGGGAAGAAAGAGACTTGGTCGTCATCATCACCGATGACCTGAAATATCCAAGCAGACCTCTAAAGCAGTAGGTAAGGCTAGAGGGATGTTGGGGTGTACTAGTAGGGGTATCACAAGTCAGAAGAGGGAGGTAATAATCCCTCTTTACAAGACACTGGTTAGGCCCCATCTGGCATACTGCGTGTAGTACTGGAGGGCACACCTTCACAAGAACATTAACCAAATTGAGGCAGTCCAGAGAAGGGCAACCAAAATGTTGCAGGGAATGCATCAGAAAACATATGAGGACAGATTAACTGAACTCAATAGGTATACCTTAGAGCAAAGGAGTGAGAGAGGTGATATGATTGAAACATTCAAACACCTTAAGGGCACTAACAAGGTGAAAGAGTCTAACATGTTTCAATATAAAAAAATAGCAGGACAAGAGGACACAGCATGAGATTAGAGGGAGACTGATTAAGGGGTAATGTGAGGAAGTTCTTTTTCACAGAAAGTGTTCTGGATGCATGGAACGGCCTACCTCAGGAAGTGGTGGATATGAATACAGTGCAGAGCTTCAAAGAGGCATAGGATAGGCATAAGGGAGCAATACAGATGAGTATGAATAGATAAGCCATTGACAAAGCAAAGGCCTATGGCACATTCATAAGGTAGAAAAAGAAACGAGCAGACTGGATGGACCTTGTGATCCTTATCTGCCATCAACTTCTATGTTTCTATGTTTCCTTGGGTGTATGCCATCTGGTCCCATCGCTTTGTCCACCTTCAATTTAGTCAGCTCCTGCAGGATTCTTTTGTCCGTGAATGGACTATTGTCCACCTCTTCACCGCCTTTGCAACTGCTGTACTGCTATGGCCATTGCCCTTCCCCCTCTTCTGTGAATATTGAACAGAAAGACACAGTGAATGTCTTGGGGGGGCGGGGCACATGACAGTTCTTAAGCATGGTACTATCACTTCCAAATACCTAAACAGCACATATAAGCAAGCAACATTTGGCATTGACAAATGCTTGCTTTATGTTATTTTCCTTGGAAATCTTTTATCCAATTTCAAAACATTGTGATGTGTCTTAAAACATTTGTAGCAACTGTGGCAAAAATACAATTTCTTCTTTCATCCGAGTGCTGTTTTTATTTACTTATAAAAATACAGTCTGATGGGCTGGCTCAGTGGCTTGGTGGTAGTTGTACTGCCTCCCATGCGAGTGGCTCAGTTTTTATTTATTTATTTATTTATTTGTAAAATCAGTTTACAACCTTTGAGCCAGAGGCTCGTTTCCAAAGGTACCTCGTCACATTAAAGACATATGTAGAGTTTTAGGTTACATAGCATAGGTTTGCAAAACAATAGGCGTTCAACAGAGGCGCCACGTCACACTGAGGTCAGACAAAATACATTTAGGTTACAGGGTACATGTAATTGAGAACAGGTGTTACACAAGTTGGTATCAAAAACTGAGCAATCTAATAGGTATACAATGAAACAGCTGGCACTGGCCAGGTTAGACATAGGCACGGTGTACCAGGAAGCTGGTGGGGATGGCTAGGTGGAGAGCTGCCCGGTGGGCGTTGTCATGAGAAGTCGGGGTGGAGGCTAATTTCAGAGACAGGAGCAGCTACGAATGTTGAAGAGTTGGTTTCGAAGGGTGGTTTTGAACTTGGAGATGGTGGTGGCATTGGTGATGGGGGCAGGGAGAGAGTTAAATCAGGATGGGGCTCTGTAGCAGAAGAACCTCTGGCCATGGCTGGTTCTTGATCTGGGGACCATTAGGGTGGTCTTGTTGGATGACCATGTTGCAATAGTGGGAGGCTCTGGTGGATGGATGCATGACCCAGGGAGAGAGCCAGAGTAGTGTTTTTTGTGAGGAGACAGGTTTGATATCGCCGTTCATCCAGGGTAAGGAGTTTAGCCTTGTCATACAGCTGACAGGTGTGTGTGAGCCTGGGGGCACCAGTAATCAATCTGAAGGCTTTATTCAGGGTTAAGTGAATTTTTTTGAGTGCAGTCGTGTCGGCAGCACCATAGACTGGTAGACCATAGTCTACAAGGGACAAAATGGATGACGTAACAGAGAGCCGGAGTGCATTTGGGGGAAGGCAGGTTCTATGGCAGAAGAGGATGCCAAGCCGTGTGTTAGTGGCAGATGTTAGGGCATCTATGTGGTTGTGAAATGTGAGGGCTGAGTCGAAGGTAACCCCAAGGTATTTGTAGGAGCAGACTTGTCCCAGTGGCTGATTGGTACTAGGAAGGATATAGAGTGGGTGGTTGCTAGCTTTGTTTTGGGGGTGGGAAAAGAGCATAGCTTTGGTCTTTTTAAGATTGATGATGAGTCTCGCTCCCTAAACCAAGCCGCACTATTGAAAGACTGCTGTAGGGTGTCCTGAAGGAGACGGATTGCGGTGGGTGGCAAAAAGGACAGCGTCATCTGCATACAGGAGAATTTTGCCAGGGCATGCACTGGGCAGGGTGTTCAGATAGAGCGAGAAGAGAAGGGGGCCCAGGATGGAGCCTTGGGGGAACCCAGAGTGAATGGGACGGGTATCAGACAGTATCCTATTGATTTTTATACACTGTGATCGAGCGGCAAGATAGCTTGTGCACCATGCTAGGGGGCCAGCCGAGAGACCAGTGTGGCAGACAGCATTCAGCAGAAGTGGATGGGAGATGGTGTCGAAAGCCTTTGAGAGGTCGATGAACACTGCACCAGCTAGGGAGCTGGTATCCAAGGAGGAGTGTAGGAAGTTGGAGAATTCAATTAGAGCAGTGTTGGTACTGTGACCAGCACGGAAGCCATGTTGCTCTGGGCATAAGATGTTATGCTTAGCCAGATAATCAGTGATTTGAATGGCCACCACTTTTCCAGGGCTTTGAGATGGGGGGAGATGGAGATTGGCCGTAGTTGTGCTGGCCGACGACCCTGTCGCCTTTTATGAATTGGTGTGATTATGGCTGTTTTCCAAGCCATGGGAAATTGTCCCAGGCAGAGCGATTGGTTAATTAGGCTGGTGAGTGGGGCAAGGACTTCATCTAGCACCAGCCTGAGGATACTGGGGTCCAGTGAGTCACTGCTGGGACTGTTGCTATTTAAAGCTTTGATTAGGATGGGTCTGGCTTCCTGGGTGGAAATCTTGCGCAGGTGGAAGCTGGGGTGCTGGAAGACAGGGGGAGGTTGGTTGGGGGGAGGGTCAAAGAAATTACTAGGGAGGACTGAGCTAAGGTCAGTGAAAGCGGTGTTGAGCCAGTTAGCTATGGTGGCAGGCTTGGTGGTGGTAGTGCCATTTCTAGTGAGCTGGGATGGGGCAGGGGAGCGAGATTTTCTGTTTAGTTGTTTAATATTATCCCAGAAAGTCCGGGCCAAGCCCCAGGAGGAGATAAGGGTGGCCTGGTAATGGTCGGCCTTGGCTTTCCGGATGGCCCAAGAGCACTTATTCTGGGCTGCATTCTAAGCCTGTCTATCAGACAGATGACCCGTTTCAGTGTCAAGGTGCCAGAGGTTATCCCGATTTCTTAGTAATTGTAGAAGGGCAGGGCTATCCCAGGGTGCATTCTGCTTTTTGGACCGGATTTTGGTGAAGGGTGCAAAGAGATCACAGGCCATATTGAAGGTGTGTGTGAAGAAGGCCAAGGCAGTGTCAATGTCGGTTGCACGATGAATGGGGGACCAATTTATCTGGGTGAGGAATACTTTAAGTTTTTTCAGCCCACCAGGACGGAGGCGCCTGCGGAGGGTGGTCTGGGCTTTGGGTTTGGGATTGGGGACTGCCCAATGAAATAGGATAGGGGAGTGGTCACTTAGGGAGTCTGGTAGGACCTGGATGTTTTGGATTTTTTGGGGTCGGTTGGTTATAATAACATCCAGAAGGGTGCTGGTACCTCTCTTAGGGTTTATTCTCGTGGGCTGGGTGACGAGTTGCATCAGGTCTTAGGCGGCAAATGAGTCTCTGATTGCGGAAGAGAAGGTGCTGAGCCAATTTACATTAAGGTCACCAACTAGGATTTGTTCTGCCTTATGGTGGAGGGAGGCCAGGTAGTTAAAGATACCAGGGCCAGGTGCTGGATCTTTGGGGGAATGTAGGCCGTGGTGAGATAGAGAGGGCTCCTAGAGGGGTCCGGGGTGAGTTTGAGGGTAAGAGCCTGGGCCCCATTTACAAGGGCAGGGTGGGAGTGCGTGTCCAAGTATTGTGTCCCTAGTGTAGATTGCACAGCCACCCCTCGCTGTTCTTACTTGGTCCTCCCGTATAAGGTATAGCCTAGGAGGGAGACAAATGAGTCAGGGGTGGATTTGGACAGCCAGGTTTCAACCAGGGCTATGATGTCTGGTTGATGAGCCAAGGCCCAGCACTGTAGGGCGTCAAATTTTTCAGCAGGCTGCATATGTTCATGGAGGCTACTTGGAGACCAGTGGGCCGAGTGGGTGGGTGGGAGGGGCAGGGCCTGGGTTGGGATGTTTGTTCCCTGTCAGGAGTAGAAGGAGGAGAACTGCTCTGGTCAGAGGGTGGCAGATGGAGAGTTTACGCCGGGAGCGATAGGATGAGAAATGGGGTTTCATAGCACAGGGGGTGGGTAGGGCAGCACAGGCAGAGAAGGCTTGCGTGATCAGATGCCCAAGAGAGCTGGGGGGAGGAAAGGTAATGTCTAGATGGGGGGTGAGGTGGAGAGGAGCATATGGGGTGTGTGGAGTAGGAGGGAGGGGGAGGAGCAGTGGTAAAGGAGGAGGGGAGGACAGGAGGGTAGGTAGGAACACTGGAGTAGCGAGGCTGAGGGTTAATAGGGACAATAGGGTTGGTGGAAGGCAAAAGAAGAAGCAGGAGGAGAAGAGAGAGGCCGGTGGGCAGGAGGTGCACTATCCACTTTTGGAGGAGGACCTGGGTCAAACAGGGGTTAACTGGTGGAATGGATGATTGAGCATCTTGGAGACTGCTGTCCTCTCAGGGAGGGGGAGTCTGACCACCCCACTTTTTAACAGCCACCTAGGTGAGGAAGTCTGGTAGGGCATTAGAGTGGCATAAGGGGCAGGGCTCAGGCAGGCACAAAGCAGTGCTTGCCTTTAATTGGATTGGCATCACTGCATGCTTGGCTGCCCAGGGGACAAACCAAAGGTAGAAAACTCCAATGGCTGAAAAATCCAACAACCTGCCATAGGCTTTACACTGCTAACCAGGTTCTGTTCTTGTCTGAATATGTGTCTCCTTGTGAATGACCCTCTTCCTCCTGGCTCCACCATGGGGGTGGTGGGGAGGCCATGGGAGAGCTCAGAGCAAGTAAGTCCTGGTGATTTTGGGTGATGGGGATGGACAGGTCAGTGTGCAAAGGGGTTAGTGGGTGACCTAGAAGATAAACATCTCCATGGAAAAATAAATAAAACACAGTTTGGAAATCTCAAACTCAATAATACAGCATACCATATAAACAGCGTAACTATGCGCTACGTGGCTTGACCAGGGCAGGTTTATTAGTGGAGACCAAGTGCCTGGCAAAGCTCTGTTCACAGTCTGAGAAGCTCAAACCCCAAAACGGACTGTGAATGCCTCCAGTGAGGCATCACAGTAAAGTTATTTAGCATAGAAACATGCAAATTATATTCATGTGCCAGCTAAGCTCCTGATGAAAACTGGGCACTGAGGGATTGCAGCAAAAATATATATTTTTGTTTCTTAACCAAGAAACTTTTATGAAACAAAAACTAAATCAAAACTTAGTCCAGAGAGTACAAACTAGCAAAGCTTTTGGCTTACACTTTCACTGTTTCTGCAGTGCTTTCCAAGCATTCAGCACAGATAAGTTGCTGGACTAACACAGTAATTAATTACACCTAAATCCGGTCAAAAATTTAACTTGAAAAATTGCATGAAGTCTCTTATGTTTATGTTAGGAATATCCTAAGCATTAGTTTCCCATACAAATGAGCTTTAACAGTAAATGAGGGCAGCACTTATTTAAAAGAATAAACTACAGCTTTTTAAATTAGTTCTAAAAGTCTCCTGTCACATAACAATGTTCTGAAATTTGATTAAAGGTGTATAAGCAAAACAAGATGGAAACCCCCATAAAGAATTACGATAAGAGATAGCCCTGTTTTGTTTCCATTCTGCTCTGCAGTTTTAGACATCCTCTTATCAAGCCAGCAGCTAACTGAATGCAACAGGAAATGAATGCAGTGGCAGGCCATTCAAGGGGGAGGGGCTGGGGGATGGGTAGTTTCAGAATGTAGTCCATTTCAGTATGTAGTTTATTTGTTTCAGTATATAGTGTTTGTGGATTTTTCAGTATATAGTGTATGTGGATTTTTTAAATATACTGTGTATGTATTTCAATATGTAATATATTTATTTCAGTATATAGAGTATGCAATTTTTTTTCAATAGATAGGGTGTTTTAATAGATAGTGTATTTGTTTCAGTGTATAGTGTATACAGATTTTTCATTGCATAGTGTATTTATTTCAATAGATAGTGTATGTATTTCAGTATGAAGTGTATTTGTTTCAGTATATAGTGTATGCAGATTTTTTCAGTATATAGTGTATGTGTTACAATGTGTAGAGTGTTTGTTTCAGTAGATAGTTTATGTGGATTTTTCAGTCTGTAGTGTATGTATCTCAATAGGTAGTGTTTCAGTACATAGTACATTTGTTTCAGTATATAGTGTATGTGGATTTTCAGTACCCTGTATGTGTATTTCAGTAGATAGCATATATATTTCACTATATAATGTAAGCATTTCACTATATAATGTATGCGTTTCACTATATGATATATGCATTTCAATATATAGTATATGTATCTCACTATATGATACATATATATTTCAGTAGATAGTGTATGTGGTTCACTACATTGTGTATGCATTTCACTATATAATATATATATTTCACTATATGACGTATGTACTTCATCATATACTGTAGTGTATGTGTTTTACTATACAGCCAGAGATTCTGAACTATGTCCCTAACGGCTTGTCATACTATTCTGTCTCTTCCTCCTTTGCATGGTCACAGTGGTGTAAACAGGGTGATTGTGCTATCAACGGAATGCTGTGTTGTGGGCACCGAAATGTCTCCTGCCCATTTCAGACATGCTATTTTCAGGGCAGTGTTATTCATGTTAGTGCCATGCTAACCTTCTGAATATCGATGTCCATAACTTCTACTTCTTCCTTGATAATAGCTCTAGTATGCAGGAAAAGAAACATTTTTTTTATTTATTTTTTTGCATTTAAGAAGGAGCTGTAAGGTTTAGGAGCTATACTTCCATCCCTTTCCCAGAAAAAAAATGAATTGTTACTCTATCAGGAAAAAAAAAATTTGACCTAGACCAGCTTAGCAGGTTCATCACTGCTGGAAAGATTAAAATGGAGGAGAAATGAAAAAGGGAACAGCCTTAGAAAGAAAATCTAGTTTCAGAAGAAATTTCTAATGAAATGTTAGCTGGAGACATAAGTAGTTGACTTGTTTGGAACCAAGTCTGGCGTACATTCATAAGAGGAAGACTCTGGACTTTTTCCCTTTTTTTTGTTCCTTAACTCTCTTATTTTTTGTTACGTATTTTCTTATGGTTCCTTCAGTTTTATCCTTATAACTATTATGAGCATTTATTATTATTACCTGCTTATGGCTTATGACAAGGGCCTTGGTGCTCTGCGGCAGAACTTTCTGATTTCTGAAGCAGGGCTTCTTGGTTTCTGCAGCAGCATTTTCTGATTTCTGCAGCATGATTTATTCATTTCTCTGGTAGAACACAGTTCTGCCATTGGTTAAATATGATGTGATGTCATCAATGACATCATATGCAGAGCATAGAGTTGGGGCTTCAGGATAAACAAGATAGGAAAGCAAGCCTGGCACTATAGAAAAACAGTATATTTGAATAAAAAATCACCAAAAACAGTGAATTCTGCAGCACTATATACATTCTGCAGCATGATGCAAATTCTGTGGAAAATTCCGCAACTGCAGAATCACAGAATTCCAGGGGCCTTGCTTATGACACATGATTAGTTAACTTTAACATTTTTCAGTGGTCAATGATTTAGCTGAGATACATAAACATAAATAACCTTATAATAACTGGGGAGCATTTTCTCCCATGGGGAAATCCCATTATAATTCACCATTATAACCAGCTGGTTCTAACAGCAAACACACACTGGGTTTCCCTTGCTCAACACATGCACACACTGCCTACCTTGTGTACATACTTTGAATGGCTCACAGTAAACAGGGTAAGTTTCACAAACTTGTTGCTCACAGAGTTGCTTTTCAGTTAGTTTCTGTCTACTTTTGGGGCAATTATTCAAAAAGGAGAGGAAAAAAACCAACAACAAAAGTTTAATTAAACTCCCACCCAGCTATACTACCTGAACCACATGCCATACTGTTTTCTATAATTGCTGGATAATGCCTTCAAGGTAAGAAAACATTACACAGCATTTATATAACACACGGGGAGGTGTGTAAAACTTGAATTTTACACACATCCTAGGTATAGGATGCATTTATAGCACCCCACGAGTGTCACTCTTTAGGTTTATATAGCATCCCCCACCTTCAGTGTGTGTGTAAAATTCTCATTATACACACCTCTCCAAGTATTACTCTATACATAATTTTTGAGCTCCACCCTCACATATTTGGAACAACTAAATCATAAATAGATTTAGAATAATTATCAACTTTTTATTTAATCTAGCTTGCTGCAAGTTATCATTTATGGATATATATATATATATATATATATATATATATATATATATATACATAATTTCCATTTATGAATACCTTTTTGGAAAACTAAATAAAATGTTTAAAAAAAGGCTTGACTGCAGTGGGTTTATATCCCATAACACTGTCAGGCAAACATGAGCTAATGGGGCTGCATTCATTTTCAGAAGTGTACCTGGGTTATACTTTTCTAACAGTAACTGCTTCATTTACCTGCTCAGATTTCAGGTCAGAGAACATTTCTACATCCTTCAAATTAAAATATCAGTTGGAAGAAAGACATTCTGCTATTCAGCTCCCTGCACCTGAACTCATTACCAGAGCATCATTATAAACACAGTCACCTGCTAAGGCTACGATGTAGCTGTGCAGATAACTGTCCTTTATGCATAATTATACAATGGCAAGGAAATTTCCTGTATTCTGATTGGTCAATGGGTGCCTGAGACAGTAATGTTATTACACAATAACATCACTGTATTGATTTATTGGATCATTTGATTGCTGTTGTCTCTTCAGAAACACAAAAAATATACTAAAAACATAAAAAAAAGTTTTATTTTGTATAACATCGAGCCATTGTATAATTACAATAAGGCACTCCAAGTTGTGTGTTATTGTGTATATAAATCCTGGGGTGGGACACTAAACAGCCCGTGCTTCAACCACCCCAGGTGACGCATATTACTCGATAACATATACCTTGTCGTGCCTTATTGCTTAATCATTAGCCTGTGTCCTAACCCCTAATTTTTGTCTTTATTAATAGCTGAATCCAGTTTGGCTCTGTGTTTAATTTACTTATTGAAAGCCGCTTCTCTCTATATTCTTAAGTCTGAGCAATTCTTATTCCTTTAACCTCCACCTTCCCCGTCACTATACCCAAGGACTCTCTTGAAAACTCAGAGCTGCACCTAAACCAACAATGCTCTTTTTTTAAATCATAATTTTTCTTCGTCACACTGGCACTGCTCCCATATCCTATATGCTAAAGGTAACTTCCCAGCCCCAACCTGGGCTTCTCTAGAACTTAACCTGAATTCAGCACAGCTTACACACTGTGGCTGGGCACTCCAGGTCAGTAGGATGGAGCCCCTCAGGATGTTATCTTTTCCCAAAGAGAGGCTTCTCAGCAGGAGACCAGACACTGGGTCAGGTTCTGAGAGTGCCCTAGTATTATCCAGCAGCATGCTGGGATACTTTTCTGATCTTCTTCGAGGGTATCACCATAGAGCCATAGTACATTATAATAATAGCCACAGACATTGCCAGCTATTTCCAGATATTTCGTGAAATTTCTAAAGAGTTTCTCTCTGCTGCCCCTACTGTAGAAATGGAGATAGCATTAGATATATCTGGAAATATCACAGAAATTTTGGGAAATATCTGGCAGTGTCTGTGGCTGCTACTGTTAGGCTGTACGCCATCAGCGTAAAGATCTGGTGGGAAATGTAGGAAAGACTGGACCTAACTATGTTGATATAACAACTTGCATGGCATCTGCACATGGTGCCACCTACATAACATGGCCAAGCTCCAACCGCTTCATTTCTTTTTTCCCCACAATTCTGAGAGGAATTGTCAGACCAGTGAAAACTGTTTTTCTATCATTTTGGTTCACTGACAGACTATTTTTCTCTGGTAGATAATCCTTCATGAAATTTTGTTCACTATTGTACAGTATGTCATTACCAAGTGAGGTTCTCTTTTACCATTGTCGGTGTGGGAAGAAGATTTATCATGAGAACATTCACAAATAGGGTGTTTGCTGTTTGGATCTAGTCCATGACATAAAAAGTGGTGACATCTGCCAGGATTTGATCCAGGCTACACAGAGACACAGGTGAAAAGCTTTGGAGAAACTATTTTTAGAGAAGATGGGAAAAGCTGCTGCAGTGCCTGCCAAATTGCTAATTTTGGCATTGATACTTCCTCAGCTGAAATCATCAATGATGGAAAAAGGGGGTACACTGAAGTCACCATGTAAATCAACTGCCTGGTCAAATGTTTTCCATTGCCAAGGATGGAATGCCATCAGTCAGGCCATTCATCATCTGTGAGTCAACGCATCTCCCCCACCCAGTAACATTCCAGGTCCCTGCTTTATAAACTGAATGATAAGTTTAATGTTTCATCCAGTAGGGAGGTGAAACAGATGGGTTTGGCTTC
The DNA here is from genome assembly GCA_016271365.2 of Neoceratodus forsteri. NCBI lineage: Eukaryota > Metazoa > Chordata > Ceratodontiformes > Ceratodontidae > Neoceratodus > Neoceratodus forsteri. The sequence continues at coordinate 883,736,168 of CM028131.1, read as the reverse complement.
TACATGGACAAAACCAAGTCCTGCAAAAGGCTTGGATCTGATACCAAAGGTATCATAACCCCCTTCGCACACTTCTGGAACCATGTTGAAGAGTTCCATCTTGTCAGTACTGGTACTGGTGGTGGCCTCAGAGTCATCATTGTCTCAATCCATCATCACCATTCCAGGTGCAGTTCTGGCAGAATTCTCTGATTTGATAAAGAAATTGGAATACACTGCCCTCAAATTGTTCCTCTGCTGCATTTTCATGTCCTGCCAGCTTGACCTCCTGTACTTTCTTAGGGCCCAAGGCCTATAATTCATCAGCTCCCTCTCTAGAAGAGGAGGATGAGGAGAGTAATCCTGACCTCCTGGATGAGAAGTAGGATTGAGGAAAGCGGCCAGTCTTCTCCACTCTCTGGGGCTGGAAGATGTGATTAGATTCACTGCGTCCTTAGGTAGTCAAAAGACTGTCCTGTACAGACACCATTTTCCCTGAGGACCTTATCTTCCAGATACTAATAAGGAAGATCCAGGAAACTTTGAATTTCTCCCTAGAGGAAGTGGATTCTTATAAAAAGAAGATGTGTAATTTTTCTGGAGGTGGGAAATGCCTCCTCCTAATTGTCCTGCCTATACACATTGCTCTGGATGATGCAACCCTGATCAATTGGCGCAGGCTCATTACCTTACCAGCCATCCATAGAAAGCAGGAAAGCAGTACCTAGCTTCTAAGGGTAGGAAATATTATTTTACCCAGCTAGAGACTAGTTAACTGGTAATTATTGCTGCATATGACAGGCCTCAGGACCCCAAGAAGATGAGCACCAAACCGCTTGACAAAGAGTCCAGAAAACTGAACATCATGGGCACTCACACTTTTGCCTCAGCCTCCCTAGGTTTGTGCATTGCTAACTGCCAAGACTGTCTGACCAAGTATCAAAACTGCATGCGGAAGGATGTGAGCCTCATTATCAGAAGTATGCCTGATGGGGTTCTGAAGACAGAAGCCCTCTCCTCTCCTCTGTATCTCAAGGCTCTGATGCCAGTAAACATCTTAAATCTATTTATAATACCTCAGATGCTGCAACGAGGACCACCACATTTGGCATTTTGTGAAGATGCCACTTCTGGCTTTGGGTTGCAGGTTTTGCCCAGGATGTACAGCAATCAGTCCTGAACACCTCTTTTAAGGGTACAAAGCTCTTTGGGCTGGAAGCTGAGGTCATTCCCAATTAACTTGAGACCTCTAAAAATCTGTAACGGCTATTCAGTTCTTGATGTCAAATGACCACCAGCATGTCTGTGGTGGGACCCCTTTCATAAGTGCTTTCACAACTTTCCTCCCTGTAGTCAGGGTCAAGATACTGTGGTTCAGCAACAGCAGCAGCAGCTGTAGCAGCTCATGGGGCTCCTCACAAAGCCCACAAGAGACATGAGAAAGGTGGCCATCAGCTCCCCTCCTTCTAACTTTCAACCCCTTTTACTACAGTCTCCATCGGGAACCTGGGTGGGGGCAGGATCTTTATGTTCCTGCCCCACTGTCTGACAGTGATTACAAACATATGGATCCTGGACATTGTCCAACATGGATATGCTCTGAAATTGTAGTCACAGCCTACAGTAACACCACATAGGCTCTGCCTCTACTCCCTTGAACACTTACCTGCACTGAAGGAAGAGGTGCTGGCTTTACTGCACAACAGGTCATTCATTCGATTCCCCATCAGAAGTGAACCAGTGGTCCTGCTCCAGGTACTTTCTGATGCTCAAAAAGAATGGAGGCTTCAGGCCTATTCTGGGTCTCAGAGTGCTCACCCAGCATGTGGTGTACAAAACGTTCTGCATACTGTCTCTGGGCTTCCTCCTCCTTCTTCTGCCAGAGGGAAATTAACTGTGCAACTGAAGGTGCCACAGACTAGAGGGTCAATGTTTCCTCTTCTGGGTCTTTTTTTATTTATATTTTATTAAAAATTAAGCAAAACTACAAATATAAAAATCAGTTAACAAGCTACAGTACCAAAGGTTCACCTGGCCGGAGTAATACACTCCATGGAAATACAATCTAAGAGTATCAATAAGTTAGACAACAGTAAATCCCCAAGGAAACAAGCACAGGAACATTACGAAATGATCATATATCCCTGTAACAATAAACTAGATGATACCCACTATGCAGTCTGCCGGACAAAATACGAAGGAAATAGCAGTCTAAAAGTTTACATAGCCAGAAGGATGAGGAGGTGAGGATAATGAGAAGGTGAGCAGGACAAGCCAGCTGCTAAAACAATCTACTGAGTCTAGCCCCGAAACCTCTAGTCTCCAAAGCCACACATGGATGCACGGGGAGGGAGCCAGAGTTTACTTAGCAGGAGGAGAATGCCTAAATAATCTAAAAAGGGGCACCATACCCAAGCAAACTTGCCATATTTGTTTGCTACCCTGTAGGCTACTCTCAGCATACTGTCTAACCATTCCATGTAAGTAGAAATATCTGTAGAGCACCAGCAATGTAACAGAAGATGTTTTGCTTCAGATATAGCTGTCAGGAACCAAGCACGCTGATAAAAATTTGCTTGGGGTATAACCTTCATATTACCCAACACAAAAAGGGCCGGGCTAGCTGGGATTGTAAAAACCCAGTATGTTCCCAATGGTCCTGAGCACTGTCTGCCACCAAGTAGTGAGTTTAGAGCATCCCTACAGAATGTGGTATATGGTTCCCTCTTCCATGTCACACCACCAGCATCTGGGATGCGAGAGTAACCTCATATGGAATAAAACCTCCGGGGTTCTGTACCAATGAAGCAAAGTTTTAAATTGCATTGACCTACATGCAGAGTTTCTATAGGCTCCATACGCATTAGCCCAAGCAGTACTCCACTCATCATCTGCAAGGGCATGGCCCAGCATGCACTCCCATTGTTGCTGCAGCTTACTAGTGTCTGGAGACATATATTTTTGCAAAGCTTTATAGTTGCGTCCCAGTTTTGGAGGACCCAATGTCTTACTTTGCTGCCTATTTTGCTCAAGGCTGCCAAATACCTCCTCCTACTTCGAAAAAGTGGGCAGCTTCATGGAGCCCCCTGCGTAAGAAGAGATCAAGCTAAAGATACTGCCAATAGTGAGTATGGGGGAGCAGAAACTGGTACTGGAGCTCAGCAAAGGACTTGCAACATCTAGGCTCCTGTGAAAACAAGTCTTGCACCCTCCTAATCCCCATTTGAGCCCACTTGGGCCAAAACATATATACCCCCAACCGTCAGACTACATTTATGCCATAGAGGCCATAAAGGCCAGGGTACCTCCCAGCCTTCACCACAGTGTTTCCTCACTTTAAACCATATATGATGAGCATAATCCTGCAGTAAGAATCGTTCAGAGCCAGAAAACCTATGCACAAACTACATTCTGGGTAGGGTGGACGGGGGGCAGTCAGCGATCCCAAATCTCGTTCCAAAATTAACCAAAGGGAGCTGTGCTCTTCACACTCACCATGCAGCCAAAGCCAGATTGGTCGAAGCCCTGTCTCCAAGAAATACTCTTGAAGACACAGAGAATCAAACCCTCCTCACCCACAGGGCACCATTAAGTGCTGTATGGATAACTTCGGTTTCTTACCTCCCCAATAGAAAGAAGATATAACTGATTCAAACTGATGCCACCAACTATCTGATATTCTCAATGGGCGGTATCCAATCAAGTAAAGAATTTTTGGCAGAAGCATTAGTCTAACAGCCTGCACTTTGTCCCACAAGGACAGGTGAAGATGTTTCCATGTAGCTGCTTCTCCCCTAAAATACTCCAACAAGGGCTGAAAATTCGATGCCAGCCACTCTGATGGTTGAGCACAGATATGGACCCCCAAGTATTTTACAGGACCTGATGCCCACTTAAGTCCTGGTATTGATAAAGGAGGTAACGGCATAGCAGGTTTTGTGGGAAATGTTTCAGTTTTGACCCAGTTATTGTGTAACCCAGAAAGCAAAGAAAACTCATCCAGAAGAGCAGTCAGACTACACAAGGGGGAGCCAACAGACATCAATGTTAACAAAACATAATCTGCAAAAAGCATTGTCTTATACATTTGATTGACCACTTGCATACCCTGTATCTCTGGAGTCTTTTGATTCTTCTGCACAAAAGGCTCGATCGTCAAAAGAAAGAGAAAGAGCAGGGGACAAATGGCACCCCTAACAAGTACCCCTACCAAGCTGGAAGGAGGGGGACAATCTGCCATTATTCAGTACCAATGTCCTAGGGGCAGAGTATATAGTTCAAATCCAACTGATAAAGGATGACCCGAAACCAAACATATTTAAAGTAGCAATCAGATAGGGACATTCAACAGAATCAAAAGCCTTCTCGGTGTCCAATGCAACCACTGCCACTGTGTCATCTTCCTTTTGTGACACTTTGAGAAGACTAGTCAACCTATGAATGTGATCTGCATTGTCTGTCCCAGCCGCAAACCCCGCCTGGTCTGGGTGAATGAGGGAGGGAAGTATAGCAGCAACCGATTTGCTAAGACTTTTGCTACTAATTTATAATCTACATTAATTAATGATACAGTGCGGTAATTCCCATATTGGTAAGGGTCCTTTCTCTTCTTAGGCAGCGTGGTTATAATGGCCTCATGCACAGATGGGAGGAGCTCCTGATCTTTTTGGGCCTCATGGATAACTTCCACCATCAGAGGGCAGAGCAAATCCCTTGTCAGTCTATTAAGAAATAAGGCATGACTAGGTGTTAGATTAAAAGTCTGTTAATCACCCCTTAAGGGTGTAATGTGGCACGAGGTGCAGCCAAGTACCATATTGCCCCAGGGGGTGATTAACTGACTGTTAATCTAACTCCTGTGAGTGCCTTATTGCTATTATAAAAAATTATTCCAAAAGAAAAGTGTTAAAGTATACTTTCTGAATATTGTCCTCATTTAGAGGGAGATTTATAATAAAATAGTTCTTCCACCAACAGCTTAATAATGCTGGTTCAAAATCATAAAGCATCATTCTAATCATTCAGCAGTGCTAGAGGATGGAATGCTGACAGGAAGAATCCATGTGCCATGGTGATCAGGCTGTACATGATAGTGTAACAGAGATTAATGTAAGGCTGTTGGAATCCTAACAGCCAATCAAACTGCAGCATTTCTGAGACCCTTTTTATACTAAAACTTGACGGGGAACCCATCTGGCCCCAGGCTCTTACCTTCCTGCAACTGTTGTATCACTGTCTCGAGCTCCACTTCCGTAATGGGTGAGTCCAGCTCTGCTCTCTGTTCCTCCATTAGCTGGGACAAGGATAGAGAACTCAGAAAAGCCTGTATATCATGTACAGAATCTCCTTGTTGTCTTCTAGAGGTGTACAGCCAGGTGTAATACTCACAAAAAGCGTCATATATATGTCCTTGGGGCCATAGTTATAACTTTCCCTCTCTGAACGCCTGGGACAGTTCTAGAGGTGTCTAACTTTTTATCTATAGGCTAACAACTGCCCTGCCTTTTCTCCCCCCTCCCAAAAGACCTGCCTAGTTTTATATCTGCCAAATTCTGCCTACTGGGTGTTTAAAAGATTTCACTGAAATCTCAAATCCCTTATTTGATTTGCAAACTCAGGTTTAATGGACCCCCTTTATGCTGTTGCTCTGAGATGGTTAATTGAGCTTCTAGGGAAATGTACTTAACAAGGCATTCTTTCTTATATGCTGAAGAATAAGCTATTAACCTACTCTGGATGTATGCCTTCAGCCCCTCCCAGATCCATTTTGGGGCTGTGCTGCCCATATGATTATTCTGTAAGTTGTCCTGAATCTCGGTCCACAGCTACTCCTGAAAGGTTGCATCGGAGAAGAAACTAACATTACACCTCCATCGTACTGACCTCTCTTCCCTCTGCCCTTCACTAAATAACCAAGTTATAGGGGAGTGGTCAGAGATCACTATAGTCTCAATAGTGGTATGTAATTGCCCTTGAACTAGAGATTATGATACCAGCAAGAGATCAGTACAGCTGTATGTATGATGAACCGTAGAACAGAAAGTATAATCTCAAATTGTGGGATTTTCAAGTCTCCAAATATCACTCAATCCATGTTCTTTTAGCATCTGAACCAGGGCCTTTGAGCCCACCGTATGTAGCTTTGCTGAGGTACCACTACGGTCACATAAGGGGTCAATTACCTCATTTAAGTCACCTCCTTAGTTCCCCCTCATCTTTGTCTGGCAGAATCTGAGACACTTTATGAAAAAAGGCAGCCCCGTCCTCATTTGGGCCATATAATGGTGCTAAAGATTAAGGAGAGGGTATCACGTCATAAGAATTACCCAAAATGGGCTACTAGAAATATAGCGACTCATTTTGGGTGCTTTTATGGTGGGCTACCCTGCAGAATAGCAATGGTATGGGATAGAGACCAAGGGGAAGTGCGAACGGAAGGGAGGAATGGCGATGGGAAGGGGAGGGACAGGAAAGAGGTTTTGAAGCACTGGTGTACCTGCTACCACTGAGCTAGCTGTGTGGCATGGTAGTGTGGGAGGCTAGTTCTGGCAGATCAGGTACTAAGTTCAAAACCGGCAGTGGGTTACATACTTAAATTTTGCCAAGATCCAGATTTTTGCCCCCTCCTTGATATGCACCCCCCTGGAGTTGAGAATTGTAAGTAAGGGTGCGGGAGAGCGAAAGCTCCCTTTAGGGGAGCACAGGCCCCCAAGAAAACACTTTTAAATTCCAGATGTCGGTAGTCTCTAGTAGTATATATCATTGATTTGCTTTTTCGGCGATATACACTCACCATAATAGTGATCGCTGTTTTGCATTTGCTATTATGACATGGAACCAAGGAGAGCCATTAAGGTGGCCTACTACCAAAATCCACCTTCCTTGGGGATCTTTAAACACTTGTTTAGTAACCCAGTTTAATCCTTGGGCGATCAAGATCATCACCTCCCTTTGTTTAGAGGTACAAGAAGCAGCAAAAATTTGTCCTTTCCAACCTGGATGGAGCCGCTCCATTTCCTTCGGGATCAAATGTGTCTCCTGAAGGAAAATAAGCTGGCCGCCAAGCTTCTTAAGTTGATTAAAAATCCTCTTGCGTTTAACTGGCCCATTTATCCCCCTGCACGTTCCATGAAATAACCTTGACTGGCATCGCACAGCCACCCAAATAGTCCCCTGCAATCGGTATATAGTCCAAAACTCACCTCCTCCTCACTCTCCCACCCCAGTTATAATAAGCCTGTGGACATATTAAACCACAATTGGATATCAAAAAAACAGTTCATCCTCAAGAGAAACCCTCCCTCAGTATCCCCAAACTATGTACATTACTCACCAAGTGAAAAAGAGAAAGAATTACAATTATCAGCATACTTAGGCACTCACAAGGTCACGCGCTTCCTTCACCCGCTAACCCTAGTACCCAACAGTTTACGTACCCCCCCACAGACTCCAGAGGAGAGTGCATTAAATTAGATGTCAAATATAATCCACATAATAATATAAGTCACATTAATAACCCCTGTGAAGGACATCATCCTTAGGAATAATTTAATAATAATGAAGAGGTGTCATCTCAGCACTCAACAACTATCTAAACATACCCCAAATGAAAAAGGTACAACACCTCAGTCAGGCACCCCTTACCCCTACCCCTACCCCCATGACTAAACAATCCCCCACGCTGAGAAAATAAATGTAACACTATATTCTAGAATATCAAAGAATTCTGGAGGTCACACCTCAGAAAGAACATAGGCTGGAGACAGTACAGAGAAGAACAACAAAGATGGTGCAGGGCTTGCATCAGAAACCACATAAGGCAAAACTAGATGACCCCAAATTATATTTCTTAGAGCAAAGCAGAAATCATGGGGACATGATCGAAACATTTCAATACCTTAAAGGCAACAACAGGGTGCACGTGCAGAACCTCTTTCAGTTAAAAGACTATGACAGGACTAGAGGGTATGACCTCAGACTTAAGGGAGGAAAGTTCAGGAGGAATATGAGGAAATTCTTCTTTACAGAGTGCATTGTGGAACCATGGAATAGCCTGCCGGATGTGGTAGTGGGATCCCAGACAGTGGGGGAATTCAAGTGGGCATGGGACAGACAATGTGGGATACTCAAGCAGGCAGCTAAGGGGGGGGGGTTGGAAACCAAGGGCAGACTTGATGGATCATATGGTCCCCATCTCCCGACAACTTCTATATTTCTATATTTTTAAACCACACACTATCCTCCTAAGTTGCAGCGATGAACAAAACACAGTCCTCCAATATATAGTAATCATTAGTAATCAGTACACACTCCCAACAGTAAAGGCTAAGACCCCTCCCTACCAAACAGAACTAACAGCCAATGTTTATCATTATTATGACCCCAGCAAATAACTTATCCCAGAAATAAGGTCTACTATACAATACTATATAAGTAAGAACCACACTCCTCAGGCCAGGTATATGCTTAGTGAAGTTTGGTCCTTAAACTGAAAATGAAGAGACACTGATTGCTGAGGTCCCCTGAGTCTTCCAGACCCAGCTTGCTGCAACCCCAAATCAGATGTAGGTGATGCTGTAAATGCCATCCGCTGACTCTCAGCTGCAATGCAACTGCACTGTAATTGAAAAATACTAAAGAAAATTCAAGTGAGTAAAAGGTGTAAATTATGGAACAACTGTGAGCCACTTACTGCCCCTTGAATGGACTGACCATCAGTCCTGAAATTTATCATATCCTACCTCAATAATGTAACCCCCTCTGCCCATTCCAAACCCAAACCGTAACAAGGGGGAAACAGAAATAGTGATCTTTAGCTGCTGTAATAGCAAATAAAAATAAAACCTGGGAGCAGAACAGCCCATCCATTCCAGCATAGCAGACTAAATGCCACACTTGAATATTGGACCAAGGTCTTAAAAACTACTCCTGGCTTCCACCCCATACCCCGCCAACCAACCAGAGTACCAAAGCCCCTCCAAATCGTTCACCTAGGATCCAAGCACCTTGCCCCCTCCGCACCCTTGAGGTAACCAGTTCAGAAGAGATAAACTAGAAAGAGAAAATAAAGAGAAAGGAATCCAATTTAGGCAGTTATACAAGAGAATAAAGCACAAAAGCTAGCACTACAAGAGCCGGTCCCTATTGATGAGTTAAGCCTCATATACCATAAAACACACATCACATACCTACTTAAAGGTGCTGTTCCACAAGATTGAGCTAAGAAAAGCCTCCAGCACTGCCCACACTAATCTATGGAATCGTCTTCTTGCAGTGAATAGTGAAACCTCAAATTCTTCGATGCCGCCTGGTCTACACCTCGTGAAGAAAATGAAGATGGAGAATTCCTCTGAGTCCGCTGTGGCTGGGGGGAAGCTCTGGATCCTGTGAGCCCGACATGTGGTACTGAAAGTCCAGATCCTACCCTCTCCTACAAACATTTCAGAGCTTTGACTGCCAAAAGGAACCAAGTGGCCTTGCCATCCACTATAAGCTTCAATGTTGCACGAGGAACCAGAAAACATTTGAGCCTCAGTGCCCAGGCCAAGTCCCTCACCCGGTCGAAGGATTTACATTTTTCTATAACTCACTTTGGAAAATCTTGAAGAAACAAAAGTTGAGAGCCTCCAAATGTTATCCCTCTTTAAGCCCTAGCATCCTGAATAGGAACCCTGTGGGCTCTTTCAGTTTCCACCAAAGTCCCTGGCTCCCAATGTAGTCACACTGGGAGCTGCTGTTGCAATAAATTAGCCATGTTGTCTCCTTCAGCTTTTTCTGGCAAACTGAACAGCCATATATTACTTCTCCTGTGCCTGAATTCCATATCATCAGTTTTGTCCCACAGAGGCTTAACCTCATTTTCCAGAACTTTCGATTGCTTCTCCAGCGGGCCAACCTGATCTTCCACTTGACCCACTCGTGTCTCTACATGAGACATGCAATGTCCTAAAGCTTCAGCTGAGACATGAATGACCATGATATGTTCAGCTCATGCCGAATCCCAGCCATGAAGGATTTTATTTCTCCAAGCTCCTGGACAACTAGACTATCACCCGACTCCTTTTCCACCTCGGTGTCTGGACTGGGCCCAGCTCCCAACTCCATCGTGGAAGGTGAGTCTGAAAATTTATATTTTTTCTTAGCGCTCGAGCCAGATTTCTCATAATCTGGCTTGGTAGCTATCTACAGACCTCCAATGTAGAAAGAATGAAAAAATTCCAGTTTGGAAGGTAGGTTAAACTGAATTTTAATTCTCCGTGGAGCGGAGCTCAAAGACCATGCTGTGTTCAGCTCGGCATCGTCACGTGACCCCCTCCTCTTCTGGGTCTTGCCCTTTGCGTTGTCATTGGAGCTGTGTGTTTTTACCATATATATTGTTCTGGTGATGGCAGCACAACACCAGGACTAGCTCTTTGTCTTCTCAGGAATGGCATCTGGCTTCTGACAAGAGCATCAACAGACAGAAGGAGTATACTTTGCATCACATCCAAACCTGCTTGACAATCTGGGTGTACTACTAAATAATGGAAAAATGCTGCTCTGCTTCCTTGTCGAAGACTCCAGTCCATAAGGATAGCCCCTGAACATGATCCAGGTGTTGGCCTCCCTTTCTGAGGACAGGGTCTTGACCTTTGGGCACTCTCAGCTTTGATGGGACACACTGACCACATTTCAGTTTTTATCACATCTGCCTCCTGGGTCTCATGGCAGCCTCCTTATTCATAGCTGTTATAGCTTATCTACATAATGAGACTCCTTAGTAGTTCCTGCAAACACAGTGGTCTCAGACTTTGCAGCCACTTGCCCACTTGATTGCTGTTTAATGTTCCCTCAAGGATGCCCTGTTGCAGTGGCATGAGTGGGATCACCTACTTGTGGGTTCTCTTTTTCTGGAGCTTCAACTGCAGATGATCCTCACCATGGACGCACTCAACTCAAGCACCAGCTTAATCTGGTTCAAGGTCAGCTGGCATTCATCTGTATCCCCCTCCCCTGGGTCATGCCTGAAAATAGGCAGGATTTGTCTAGTGCACTTACCCGGTTAACAAAAACTAAATAAATAAATGTAGGGTGGGACACCCTCTTAGGTCCTCCCCAGTCCTAAGAGTCTCCACTGGAACAAGGCTTTCATATTAATATGCTGGGCATATGGACATTTCCATATGAACTCAAGGTCCTGCTGACCTGTCAACCTACAGTATTTCTGCAGTCTGCCATAATGTGCTCGCCTACTGCATATGTGAATGGCTGACTGCTGTTGGAAACAGGCTCCCAGCACCAGTATCTCAGCCTATCATCAGGACAGGAATAAACAGAGGTCCTTGAAGTAAACATAAATATTTACTTTATTTCATGTACTTTTTGGAAAGGATAAACTCAGATTAATTTCAATTTAAAAAACCAAAAGACAAGTGGTATAATGAAGTCATTTAATACAACCTACAGGCAGCATGACTTCCAGTTGCTTTATGCCATGTTCTCCTGTAGTTTATAGTCACTGAAGAATTTTAGTATATATTTTTTAGTTCTGCTGCAAGCTCTGTTACTATAAGTAAATTTGCAACTCCCTTGCAACTTGCAAAGTAATGATCACGTACAAATTAACAAATTGTAAAGATACTTTGATGGCACTTTTAAAAGCATTTACAGAGTTTAATTTTTAGATATGACCAGAAAATGTTACGTTCATTTAGAATATGTTGTTTCAATTTAGAATCTGGAAATAAAATTCAGAGCACAATGGGTTAGACAGAGTTTACAATTGGAAGGCAGTTTTAAGCTAAAACAAGGTAAAACACAGATAAAAAACATTAGAAATAGTGTGTTGTGTGTATATGGGTTGCTGTGGAATAACACTTTTGTCTCCACACATGGATGGTACTGTAAGACCTTCATAACTATCTTGTGGCTTTGCCATAGACTGCTTCCTAGAGCAGTATGTCCAACAGAGGAACGAAGTTTGAGTCCACTCTTGACCTTGTTCTTGGCAATAGGAATGGTATCATATTCAGTGTCAACAAGGAACAAGTGTGAAACAGTGACTAGAGACGGAGAACCTTCTCTGTAGTGACAGAGAAGACTATTCATACCACAACCATTAGGTTCTGGAACTTCAGAAATACAGACTTTGCAAAGATGAAGGACCTGAGGTGTGAATTTTAAAGGGCCAGACATGGCCCTGGGACGAAGTGCCTGTGCGCAACTGTCATGTGCAGGAATAAATCCCCTCACCTGCAAAAATGCAGTTTTCAGCATTTTAAACACAGAGGTGGCATTTATATTTTTTCCGCAGTTGTGGAAAATTGCCACGTCAGGTGACACTAGATGCAGCATTTTTCCACAGATGCACAACAAAATATGCACAAGCTACTGTAAATTGTGGAAAAGGCTCCACAAAGGCAACCTTTCTGAAAAGTGAGCACATGTGGAAAAGGTTGCAGTTGTGCAAGGAAGCCCTTCTGAGCGTAACTTTTTTCCTGCATGTGCACAGTTTTTCAGTTTTTGAAAATCCATCCATTGATGTCCTAAGATCTGAAGCAGCAGCATGAGTATGGTAATGCAGAGCACATGTGAGACTCATTCAACAGAGTGCCCAAAACAGCCACAGGTCTGCATCTCTGTAAGCAGTAAGGGAAGGAGGGCCAAAACATAGCCAGCTGTGCTCAACAGGGGCCTAAGGAAACTTCTTCTGGAGAAAAATCCTACAGTATGACCACTGAAATTAGATGGGTTGCCTACAGGCCACAGATGAGTACAACCTCTGGGCAAGAGAAGGGTACAGTGCATCACTGAGGGCCTCTAGTGAAAATGGAAGTGCTCTACAAAACATAGAGTGTTTTGCTCATGTCTCTGTGTCTGCTTGAACTGTGTTAGTAGAATTCTTGATTTTTTGCAGCAACTTTGCTCATTTTTATCTTTTGCCTACCTACCTCCCTCCTGAGTACCCTACATTGAGTTGCTTTAGCACTCAGGGAGTTCAAGGCTACAATTAAGAAATTCAAGGAGCAATTGGAAGTAAGGATAGTAAGAGGAGCTGCAGTCAATACCAAAGCTTTCTTAAAAGTATAGTACATAAATGGAAGGAGCAAAAGTTGCACAGCAGATAGTACACAGAGGGAGACCAAACAGATACAAAGTGCAGAAACCTCACATTTAGTTTGGTTAGAGCAAAACTGTGCAAAACAGAAACTACAAAATTCACAAAAATCAAGGTGCAGGACAGAAATTACCTGGATGAAACAGAAACATTTCAGAAGTCAAGGTGTGTAAGAGGGCATGAACAGGATGGAGAAAATGGGGATAGTAACAGGTAGAGAAGGGAGCAAAATGTGACGCCAAGAGCAAGCAGGTACTAGGTCAGTACCACACATGCAATAGAGCGTGCCATTAACCACGAAGAGCAGGTTAAGAGAATATGATGACGGGGATAGGTGGATGGAAGAAGGAAGGCTGTTTCAGAGTCTGGGAAGGTAGATGGAAAAAACAGATTTGCCTGTAGAGGTTTTGCAAGGGGGTGTGGAGTAGAGAAGGAGTGAGTCAGAGGAAGGGAGAAAATAGGAGGGTAGGATTTTGAGGGAGAAGAAAGAGGAGAAATGAAAGAGAAGCAGTGACAGAGACTATGAGATTCAAGTAAGGGAAAGAAGAAGTTCAGGTAGAGGAGCAGTAATGAGTGAGAGGCAGGGAGTACTATAACTAATGAAGCTACAGAAAAGTGAGACAGAGGATCAAACCTGTGTATTATGAACTTGAGGCAGTACTGTAGACCACATTTGCTTTTTCAAACACCAATATGATTATCTTGAGGACACTCTTTTGGCAGACCAGGATGGAAAGTTAGGGTTTGTTTTGAAACAGTGGGCTGAGCTTAGGGAGGAATTTTTTGGTGGATGATGTTAAAGTGGGAGGAAAAGTCCTTGTTTTTATTCAGCCCTACACCAATGCACTTGAAATGGGAAAGTTCATTCAGGGCAGAGTCTTCAAGCATCTTCCAGACCTTCGTCCCAATGGTGAAGAGGGCTGAGGTGCTATACATGTCTTATGTTGTCCCATGCTGGTGACTCGAGTTTGGGAATGAGCTTGGGTTGGGGCCAACAGGGGTAGGGTGGAGCTGAGAGGGGATCAAGCAGTCATCTGGCAGCTCTCCTTTCTCAGAAGATGGTGGGCCTTCTCGACTCTTGGCTGCCACCAGGTGGAAGCCTTGTGGTAGTGCTGACACATGGGAGCCAGGATATAAGTCTGCAGGGGTAGAGGGAGCTGTGGTTCCAGAATGCACGTGTACCTCCATGTGCATGTGTCATCCATGTCCACTGTGGCTCTTGGAAAAAGTGAAGTAGGAAAACAAAGCAGACCAGAGGCTTTGTGAAGCCTGATTGGGACACCCTGACCTACCCATCTACTCCAGCTGGTAGGTTTATTGGATTGTGTACTCCGGGTGGGCAGGGGGAAGGCCCTTCCCTCCCTGACCCCATTATAGGTGGAATCTGCTTGGGTACTAGCCCCCAAGCAGGAGGGAGGACTGGAACAGTCAAGGGTGCCACAAGGAATGTGGCTGAAGAACAGCCCTGGTCTGGCTCATTGAGGAAAAACACTTCTATGGAAAAAAAGTCTCCAAGATCTGGGTGGAACTGGGCCTAGCTCGATTCTAGTTAGTGCCAACAGTCACTGGCAGTCTTTATAGCATGTTGGCATTGACTGCAAGCTGGTTTGAGTGGAACCAGTACTGGTTGTTGTTAAATCATGCTGTAGCAATGATTCTAACTCAGAGACTGATGCCCCAGATATAGGAAGTACTGATTTGACAGAAGAAATATACATGTATAAGGCAGTACAGACTGAAGAACGGCCATTTAGGAAAATGGAGATGACGACTGGACCTAGAATAGAGCTTTGGGGGAATCTGGAGTGATAAGGAGCAGAGAAGGTAAGGCATCGCCAACCTAGATAGACTGATTCTGGTCAGAGAAGTAGGAATGGAACAAGTTGACTGCCAGAATTAGACTGTTCCACCTCCATCAGCTTATTCAGAAAGATGGGATGGGCCACCATATCAAGGGCTTAGCAAGGTTGATGAGCATTGCACCAGTAGTGTGTCCCTGGCCAATTACTTTCAGGATACAGTCAGTGACAGACAGGAGGGAGGAGATGGTGGACTGGGACATATGAAAATCAAACTGGAAAGGGGAGAGGAAAGAGGAAGAGTCAAGGAAAAAGGAAGAGCCGAGGCAAGAAAAGAGTTTGATAAGGACAAGCTTTTCCTTAATGTTAGTGAAGGAAGAAAGTAGAGAGATGGGAGCTGTAGTTCCCCAAGGAAGAGATGTCTCCTTCTATGTGGAGAGGGAGGGCATTAGCCTGCTTTCAAACATGGAGAACTGATCCAAGGTAGAAGGACAGGTTTAGAAGGCAGTGGGAACAGCAGGTTTGGATAGGTGACTGGAGATTTGGGTCAAGTATGTTGGAACTACGACCCTTAGAGATGTTTAGATAGAGATGGTCTGACAGGGTGTCAGGATGGGGTAAAGAGAAAGAGGGGATGGGAGGAGCAGGGGGGAGAGAGAGAGAGAGTGTGAGGGGAGCGAAGGCTGAGTGGGTTGATAGAGTGGGGGGAGGCAAAGAGTATGGGTAGTAAAGAAATGATTTAAAGTGGAGGCCACCTTGGAGTGATGGTGGTCCATGTTAGAGGATGGGAGTGGTTGACTAGGAGGGGAATCAAAGATGAAACGGACTACTTGAAAAAAGTTGCCTGGTGATAAAGATTATTTTACATGTTTGTGGGAAAATGTGAGGCTTTGACTTACCTGGTAGCCATAGTGCTTGCATTCTGGAATTCTTCATATCTCAGTGCTTCCTCCAGTGAGCTGGAGTCTTTCTGGTGGTTCCATGCAGAGTTACATTCCTTACCTAGTGCAATGAGCTCTGCTGCAAGAAGGTGTTACCCACAGACCCAAGAACTTCTAAGAGGGGCATGCTTGTCCTAGATAGATGTGACTTTAGAATGGAAAAGGGAAAGAACAACATCTGCATCGTTGTATACAGAAAGAGGGGAACCAGTCAATGTTATGAAAATCATCATGGTGGAAGGACAGGTTGAGAGACCTAAGTGACCTGGCCCAGAAATACTTCATGGGGACCTTTGGGTGGAAGATTTTACTGATGCTATAGAACATGCTACTGTCACTGAGGGTAACCGATAGGTTACAAGCAGGGAGATCTGGTGGGGATGGGATGAGAGAACTGAGTCAATGAAGGAGTGATTATTAAAGATTGAGCCTAGTGGACTTGAAGGTAAACGGTGTGAGATTAAAGGACTCAAATGTTGGGTGATGGGTGTGGAAGAGGGAGAGACAGTTCATGTAGACATTCCTCACAACCAGGTAGAACAGTTTTCAAGAGAGTAAAGAATGTCTAGGAGGAGGTCAGACTTGGCACAAGGAGAGGAATAGATGCCACAGATGAAAATGCAGACGTAGGAGGGAAAAGTGAGTTTATACAGGAGCAGTTCATGGAAGGAGGGGATGGCAGAATGGACCACAATATCACATGAAAGACTGTGATTAATGTAAATTGCTACTTCACCCCCTATTACCATCATCCTGTCTGTGGACTTTGAACCCATAAATAGCAATGTTAGCATCACAGACCTAAGAAGAGAGGCATATCTGTCCTCTATATACAGATACTGTAGTGGCGGTGCGCAATTTTGCTCTATATCAAATGTTACAACTGCTGTATATTATGTGTGTGTGTGCATGTGCACACGTGCAGGTATATGCACATGTGTGTCTGTGCACATGTGCATATGTGTGTGTTTGTGATGGAATACAGCATAGCAGATTGCTGAACAGAGCCCATTGTTTCAAACTTTATCTGATTGGATTTTAGAAGGGATATGGACACAGTTTTCTTTCTTATTTCCTCATATGGGTACTAATTGCTGCTCTGCGTCTACAATTTTACTAAACACATTAAATGGTGGGTTAAGTTCAGAAGTCTGTATCCAATTACGGTTGATTTATTTCCACAACAGTCATACCAGTTTTGTTATAAATGAATTCTAAAGTTTCAACATTCTGCAGAGCAGTTCTTTGTCTGTAAAGAGCATTGTTAGCCTAATGAGTTATAACAAGTGTGCCATATTTAGCACCACTGGGATTTTTATCATGAAATTCAGGACTGTGTTTCACACATAAGCAAAAACATCTAGGGTTTGTATGAACAATTAGACTTAAGCAGTTGAACCAAAGGGATTTGAATCAGTTGACCCTCTTTTTGGAGATGGCCTCCAAATGTGAAATATTTAAGTGTTGAATGTACTTTGTAGGGATTAAATATATGCAGACACAGAAATCTGTGAAAAGCAATTTGATGTACTTAATGCCCATAAGCTTATTATATTATTTCTATTTGTGAATCAAAGCTTGACTTTCTCCACATATACACTGAAACAGAAAAGGAGATTATTAATCTAGATTAGTCTTTACTTATCACCTTCATTTTTTGTTTTTGTTCATGAACCAAACAAGCATGTTTTCTAAATGCAGTCATTTTACTGGGGATAAACTGGAGTGGTGCTGAAAAACCTAATTTTTTGGTTCTAGGTAGTTGCTTACATTTTTTTATTGAACAAAATGTACTTTCAAAACATTAAATATCTAGTGCAAACCATAACCTGCTTGTCCTGCTAATTAATTCTATTAACAGGTTTATGCATTTAGAAGTGTAAAATTCAAAAGTTCTAAAGCTAGTGAATTTTTGCATTTTATGTATTTGACTAGTTTTATATCTACTGTATTGCATGTTTTGTTTATTCTGTATTTTTATCTGATTTAAATTGTGTATACAGTGCCCTGAGTGTTTAGGAAAGGGCACTTTATAAATAAAGCTTGTCTTGCCTGCCTTGCCTAAAATATGCTCAATTTGCCCAACTACTTTGCAGAACTGTTCATTAATCAATATCTAGTCCTTTTAATGGTTTACTATTTTTGTTCTACTATACAAAATGTCAGACACTGGGACTGGGCTCATACGGTGCCTAAACACTGGCATCTGAGTGCAGTACTGGGTGATGCTGTACTGTAGGGATGTGCCATCCTTTGGATGAGACATTAAACTGAGGCCCCTTTTACCCATCTCTGGTGCTGTCCTGGTGGGTATCCTGGTGGAAGTAAAAGAACCCAAGGCACTTTTCGCAAGAGTAGGGGAAATTTATTGAGGAAAGACATACAACTGTATAACAAAAATCCACATTTGCAGATGACCATTAGTATCATAATACATAGAAAAATAGAAACATAGAATTTGATGGCAGATAAGGACCGCTTGGCCCGCCTAGTCTGCCTATTTCCCTACCTAATGGATAAGCTGCAGATCCTAGTTAACCAATAGCCTACTTCCTCCTACCCCCCCCACTAGAATTGTCTTATGTCTGTCCCATGCATTCTTGAATTCCCCCACTATTTTTGACTCCATGACCTCCTCAGGAAGGCTGTTCCATGCATCTACAACCCTGTCTGTGAAGAAATACTTCCTCATATTACCTCTGAGCTGTCCCCCCCATCTTCAAATTGTGCCTCCTTGTTCTTACACATTTCTTTTTTTGAAAGATGCTACCCTCTTGGACTTTGTTCATTCCCTTGAGGTATTTGAACGTTTCTATCATGTCCCTCCTTTCCTTGAAGCTATACATCTTAAGCTCCTTTAGACTTTCTTCATATGTCTTCTGGTGCAGACTGTCACAAACCCACTCATTAGGTCAGACCCTCTACTCCCAAAGTGCCAACCTCTGAGCGCAGTCTTATGAACAGTGTAACAGACAAGGTAACCCTCTTGTCTGTTTTTGTGAGTTCGGATCAACCTTTGCTCTCAAGTTTTGGAGGGGTACAAAGTGTGAACCTCTTGCTAGCATACCCAAAGAACAGACTCAGATATTTCTGTCTTCGCGGGGCCAGATATCTTTGCCTATAGGCACCTAACCAGGTATACAGAGATGAACCCTTAAAAACTTTAATAAAGACCTCAGATTTAAAACACTTCTCTTTCCAGTTTAGTACTACCATTCAAGCTTATGTTTAGTATCTGCAATAACCATTTACTTTTCTTACAACTAAAAAGAAGTCAAAGACAGACCAAGTAAGTTCTAAAAAGAATTTTACTGAAATAGTTAAAAATATGTAAAACGCAAAATACAGAACTCTTATACCACCAGACATACAAATCTTTTAAAAGAAACAAGGTTTAAACAGTGCAAATTCCTCCTTACAGTACTTTGATTTGAAATCTTACTAAATATCTGTTAACAAGTGCTTCAAAGATCTTTCCTCAGTCAGAGTCTAGGTAAAAATGTGTCTGTAAAACAGAGTATTCCTTAAACAACTGTATGGGACAACCCATTTTTGTGTGAGGTCAGCTAGCTCCTCCTCTGTTAGATTATGTATAAAAAAATATATATAGTATACAAAAGTATTACATTTTGCAACTTCAGCATAATTCCTGTCCTTCAAATGACACTTCTTTTGATCTCATAATAAGCGTCCTTCTTCCAGGACATGACAGCATCTTTATGATTTTCGCACTTCTATGTAATAACCTGGGGTTTCCTTCCAACATCATAAAATGGATATGTTCTAGCAACTATGATTGTAATTAACTCAGACAGACAGGATCCTTAATGAAGGCCTTACATGTAACACATGGTCTCTAAAAACTGAGTGTGTGTGAACTCACATGCTGTCAGCATTTTTCTTATGGCTTTCATCTTTTAGCTAAAATCTGGGGGGGGAGTGAGGTCATTCTAAGAATATCAGATTTTTTTTAGCAGAGACAGTCAGTCATACATTTTATATTAGAAAATAATGATACAGCACTCAGAGCTGGCTGTCTATGTCACACAGACCCTGCACCATTTTGGTTGCCCTCCTCTGGACAGCCTCCACCCTGTCTATGTCTTTGCGCAGATGTGGTCTCCAGAACTGTATACAGTACTCCAGATGTGGTCTAACCAACTGTCTGTACAGAGGGCCAACAACTTCCTGTTTTCTACTGGTGATGCCTCTCCCTATGCATCCCAGTATCTCCCTAGCCCTCCTTACTGCCTTCTCACATTGCTGGCCCACCTTTAGGTCAACTGATATGACTACCTCCAGGTCCTTTGCCATTTTTGTTGTTGTCAGTATCTCACCCCCCCATTGTGTACTCTTGCCCTGGGTTTTTGTTTCCCAGGTGCATTACTTTGCACTTCTTTGCATTGAAATTAAGCTGCCATACATTTGACCATTCCTCCAACCTTGCCAAGTCCCTTTTCATCCTTTCCACCCCACCTTGTGTATCAACCCTGTTGCAGATCTTTGTGTCATCTGCAAAAAGACATACTTTCCTCTCCAGTCCCTCTGCAATGTCACTTATGAAGACATTAAAATAGTCCGGCCCCAGTACTGAACCCTGCGGAACCCCACTAGTAACACTTCTTTCTTCACTGGGAACTCCATTTACTATTACCCGCTGTGTCATGTTGGCCAGCCAGTGTTTTACACAGACTACCACCCTGAGACCCACTCCCAGGCTGGCTAATTTGTTTATTAATCTTTTGTGTGGGACTATGTCACATGCCTTGCTAAAGTCTAGTTAGGCCATGTGCACAGCCCCTCCCTGGTCTACTACTTTGGTCACCCAGTCAAAGAACTCAATTTGATTTGTTGACATGACCTTCCTGCTGTGAATCCATGCTGCCTTGGGTCCTGTGCCCCACTGACGTCTAGGTACTCAACAATTCTTTCCTTCAGAAGTGATTCCATCATTTTCCCTACCACTGAGGTCAAACTGACAGGTCTGTAGTTTCCTATCTCTGTCTTGCTCCCACGTTTGTGAAGGGGAATCACATTTGCCCTTCTCCAGTCCTCAGGTACCACACCATCCTCCCATGATTTATTAAAAATGGTAGTCAGTGGTGTTACTAGTTCTTCCCTTAGTTCTTTTAGAATTCTGGGATGAATCCCATCAGGCCCATTGTTTTATCCACCTTCAGTTTTAAGAGTTCTTTCAGAACCCTTTCTTCTGTGAAAGGACTAATATCAACCAAGCAGACATCAGAAAGTATATCCTTCCTACGTCACAAGGTTTCCATTTTTCCGAAGGTGTCCTATCATACTTTACACCCCATTGCATGTCCAATAGAAGCTCGATAATTAAACAGTAAATCTTACAAATCCCTTCCAGAAACCTTTATAAGCAGCAGTTGAAAAGTGTCTAACATCATTTTCGGAAACTTCAGTTAATGCCGCATCACACAGCTTTTTCAAGGAGGTATATGTCATTCTCTGCTGTTGCAGCACTAGACCACATCTTGCCTGTCATACATAGTATATGAGGCAGGCAAAAAAGACCCCTAAAGAACTGACATGATATCTCTGCAAGGAGTGAGTATAATCACCCAAGACTAAGCATTCATATGCTAATCTGTTCAGCTAAGGGAGATGCCACTGTCTGGCTAAGAAGTTCGATAATCCCTTAGTATAGGAACATTCCAAGAGAAAGTGCTCCATTGCTTCTACCTGTGCTATGCATTCAGGATATGGGCACATCCTTTCCTCCAAAGATTTATGTTTATGGTTACCCTTCACTTGCAATCTTCCATAAGCACTTAACCAAATGGTTTTCCACATTCTAACTGGAATCCTGTCACCCAAATCTGTTTGTTCAGCCTACAACTTATAAACTCTGGTTCTGTAGGCAACATTGTTACCATTACAGTGTTATACAATTTGCCTTGGCAAAGTTTTTATATGTTCTTTGCCAATTTTCCATTTCCTCAGTTTCTGGATTGTTGGAGTCATATAACTTGGGGCCTGCAATTTCTTGTAACCTTTACCGAGGTGTCTATCCAGGCATCTAAAAAAGTTTGTAGATTAGCTAAAATCCAGCATTGTACTATGGCCTGTTCTGGGTGCAAGGCTATCTCTAGTGTGCCTGACCAAAATAGTGTATGCACAAAAAACACCAGATTTATCTTATTTAAACACCCTTTCTTTACAGGAAGATATGTCATGTCCCTTTTAATGGGGTTCAATCTGCTGAGACACACCATCTGGGAAAAAATACTATAGAGTTTAGTTTCAAATCATATAGGTAAAGTATACACAAAACTAACATACAATAAGAGTGCGACTACAAACATTTTCACAATGTACACCTGTTTTAGTTTTGATAACCTCCATCCTTTTCATTTATTAACCTTATGTTGGCATATATTCAAGACTTCTTTCCTTGCCCTAACAGCAGTCGCCTCTGGCCCAAATTTCACATCTAAAATTTTAATAGGTTCCTGAAAAAACTTAATTCCCTCAATTTGTTGCATCCCAATTGTATCCCAAGTTGTAACCCTTTATATTTATCCAGATTCAGTTTTGCTGCGGACACTACTGAGTATGCATTCATTATATCTAATACTGTCTATACATCCTTACTATACTGTAGAAAAACACACACATCATCTGCATATGCCATCGCTTTGAGAACACCTGCATGGCTGGGCAATCCGATTCCTTCAAACTTCTCACTAATCAGATGTCTGATAAAGGGATCTAAAGCAAAGATGTACAATAAGGGACTCAGTGGATGCCCCTGCCTCACTCCTATCCGCACCTGTATGTCTGCCCATCTTTGTCCCAGGATATACGGTATAACTGTAGCTGTTCTATATATGGGCAGACTGGATGGGCCTTGTGGTCCTTATCTGTCATCAACTTCTATGTTTCTATAAGCTAGATATCCAGTTCACAGATTCTTTCTGAATCCCATTAGCTATAAGGACATGAAACAAAAACTCATGCCCAATCCTGTCAAACTCCTTACTATGGTCTAATGACAAAAGAAAACCAGATCCTTTCTTACTCTCAAACCATTCCCAAAATTCTCTTATTATGTACAAGTTCTCCTGAATTTTTCTTCCAGGTAATGAGCAAGTTTGGGCAGGGTGTATAACTTTCTTAGCAAGGTCTCTTATTCTGTTACACAATAATTTAGATAGGATTTTAAAATCTGAGTTTAGTAAAGTAATCAGTCATCAGTTCCTTAATAGTGTTCTGTCTCCAGACCTAAACAGGTAAATTACTAAACCTTTTTTAAAGGCAGAGGGAATATGTGAACTAGCCAATACATCATTAAAGACTGTAGTAAGAAAATGTGTCATCTCCATTTTGAATGTCTTATAAAACCCGTTCAGGATTCCATCCCATCCTAGTGATGCTCTTGATTCAATGAGTTAATGATTAATTTGACTTCCCATACTGTGACTGGATCAACTATTTTTCCTTTGTCTACCTGAGTTTCTGGCCTTACCATTTTTTTCACATAGTTGTACAAGTCATCCTGATTTACTTATTCCATCCTATTATCTTCCAGTAATTGATTTTCAACCAGCTTCAAAACTGAGTCTGAGTTTATGAGCAGATTCACTCTCTCATCCTGTAATGCAGTAAATATGGAAAATTCCATCCTTTCTTTACAAGCTAAGCATGAGTCACCAAAAGGAGTCTTCTGTGTTCCATAGCGCAATTCTGTCTGCAGTGTTTCCACCCTTTCATATTGGTATCACAGCATCTCTTGTTTTAAATATTTGATCTGATTCAAAAAATCATCACTAGTCTTCTGTGCCAAGGAAAACCGTTTTTGTAACTGATTCCTCAATTTTGAATTCATAAGAAACTTTTGTCTCTGTTTATTTGTACTATACTTCTGAAACCAAGTCCTTAAATGATCTTTTGTTGTCTTCCCACCAATCGCCAACCTTATCATACAGACAAAAAAAACAAATGTCTTGCAACTAATAATTGCCTTATTGCTGCTTGTAGAAACATAGAAATGTGTCGGCAGAAAAGGACCCCGTTGGCCCATCTAGTCTGCCCCATCCCCCTCCCCCTCCCCATAGGTATCTCTGACCCTTTCACCTTACTCCCCAACCCTGAGCCCTTCATACATAGCTTTCAGTCCCCTTTTCCCTTCAGGATACTTGCCCTTCCCTTTCTTGCTTAAACCCATGTAGTTATTCCATGCCCTCTTGAACTCCATCACTGATTTTGCCTCCACCACCCCCTCTGGTAGCCTATTCCGTGGGCCCATGGACTGTGTGGGTCTCTTGTTCCAAAGTATCATGCAGCAAAGCCACATTCATCCTCCATCGTTCATTCTTAAATACCTGTCTCCTGTTACTAAACTGGACAACTAGCAGTAGATGATCATACACTCCTACAGCCTCCGTATGAGCCTATATAACATTTAAGTGGTTGGAAATAAAACAGTCTATTCTAATGGCCAGATTTCTTCTCATGTATGTGTTGCCTGAACCTGTATCTCAGATTTTATAACAATCTGTTAATCCTGCTGTGTGAATACATTTGTCCAGTGCTATTGAATCACAATAGACCTTCTTCCCAGCAGCCAGTTTTTTTTTTTAATCAAAATCTAGAGTGCAGTTGAAATAACCCCTAGAATAACTTGTTTGGATGTGGCCAAGAAAAGTTGAATTTTACCCAAGAATGCAACCCGCTTTGACTTTACCTGTGGAGCGTAAACATTAATATAGCTACTGGGCTGACCCTTCCACAGACCCCCATAAGAAGAACCCTCTCAGGGATTACATCGATGAATTTATGCAATGTAAAACCAGAACCCTTGAATTAAATACCAATCCAATCTGCCCTATGCTGTCCAAATGACCAATAAGAGGGTTCCCCAAAATCTAATCCCTTTTGATATGAGTCAACTGACAGTGTGTTGATGTCCATGTTTCCTGTAAGAAAATTACATCTAAGTCAGAGTCCTTAAGTAAGGGAAAAAAAGACTTCCTTTTCTTTCCATTAAGTAAGCTACACACGTTTAAAGTGGCCAGTTGAAAGTGCACCATCTAGCTGTTATGCTGGTATTGTATCCAGAAAGATTGTGATCTTCAGGTTTCATCATGGGAATCGTCATGCCTTTTCTTCTTTTTTTTTCTTTTATTAAGCATGACTGGTCCAGATTTGGATGATCTAGTAGATGATGCATCTGAACCTGAGTCCCCCCAGTTCAGCTTGCCAGATAACATTGCAAACTGATTGCCTAAATGAATGTCTATGTTTTTAGTCATCCTTGGGAGTTCTCGAGTGCTCCTACACCTTTTTACTGGCACAGACCACTCAAGAGGTGGTGGCATGTCTGAAGGACCTCATAGGCCATCATCCAACTGATCATCTGGCCCATTATCAGAGAGTGGTGGAACAGTTATATCCTGCAGCAAACACATCTCCTGTACCACCCCCTGGTTTTCCTGAACCTGTCTTGCAACCCCTGGTAGGGGCCCCTGTTGTAGAATATCATGAACAGGAGCCACTGTATCCATCTTTTCTAGGACCTGTTCCAGTGTGCCAGATGTGGGGGGAGAGACCCTCCCCTGTCGTGGGATTACACTTCTTGGCAATCCAACACTGCCCCCTCTTCTCTTTGCAGTGTTGATTAGATCATCATGATCAACCCCATTTTTCCTGTTATGTGCCACTCATGGACATCCCTGAAACACATGACCAAGTTCTTCACAGAGGTTACATTTAATATAATTTTCACACTGTGTACTTATATGATTAAACTCTCCACATAAACCACAATGCAGTTTGTCACATGTACTAGATAGATGGGTCCTGGCCCCGCATTTATAACAGGCCTTGGGCTGCCCAGGATAGAAGCAGACTCCTCTGTCTCTTCCAAGAAAAAAAAAATGGTTAGGCAAATGTGATATGCCTTCCTCTGTCTGTCACAGTTTAATTCTGAACCTCTACCTCCAGACCAAAAACCTTATAAGTCAATTAAAGCTTCAGGGACATCTAACACATTGCGCCTTTGCTGTAACCAGTGCAGAATATCTTCAACATTCACCCCCTTTGTTTCGGAACATAATAGTGACATGTTTAATCATTGGCTTAGTGAGGGGAATAACTAGGAATGGCACCCAAAAAGGGGAACATTTTTGTTGGTTATATTTGTACTAAAACCTTTCCAAGTCCAGGGAAGTATTGAAGCTGATATCAAAGCTGTCTTCCCTCAACAGTAGATCAATACGTAAGCCTTAGCTGGGCCAAAATTGATAGTGTCTTTTTTTTTAAACCATCTTTATTGGTTTTACTTACACACATTTAACACATACAATGACACACACATATAAACCAAGAATTGCTCCTGGTCCCCCAGCCCAAAACTGGCTGTGGAAACTTTATGCATACACAGCTACATTAAAGTAACCTTGCCTCTAATAGGCAAACTAAAGCATGTCCAACCCCCCTAATGAGGTGGGCATTCAATTAACTCACATATACAGAGTCTCATAGCCCACTGCCCACCTACCAATACACTTAGCTTGTGCTAACCCCAGATAGCCAGGTCAGATTAACAGCTGCAGCTGCGCCCCTAGAAAAGAGAGAGAGTCCTCCGACCCTTGCCTTCTTTGCAGATTCTTATGTTCCTACATAGTATCCCACCAAACGTGCTTCCTCGCTAGTAAGCAATTATGCAAACAACCAACAAAGCTTTGATATTAAGCAAACTTTCAAACAATTATTCATTTGCTAATCTTACCCCAAAAGACAGACCCTCTCTGTGGGTATCTATTAGCTGTATAGCATAGACAGCTTTGAGAGACTGCCACCTTTTTTTATATAATCCCCTCCTACCCTCGTTCAACATATGCTTTTGTATTCTTCCCAGGGTCATCATCAAATCCCTTACCCACTGATCATAGGTATAGACCAGGCTGTCTTTCCAATGCGTTAAGACAAAGGACTTGACCAGGGCCGTGAGTAAGGATATGTGATACTTAGACATATTTCCTGAAACCTGAGACAGATCCCCAAGTACACATACCTCAGGCAATACAAACTCTGAGTAGTCTAAAATGGGGTCCATATTCTGCTTAATCTTAAACCAGAGGGGCCAAATCTTGGCACAATCCCACATCACATACACTATATCCCCCGGTTTCTCATTACACCTAAAGCATAGGTCTGTCTGTATAAGGTTCCTTGTACATAGCTTTGCTGGAGTATAGTACATGTTAGAAGAAATGAACAATTGCATATTCTTAAGTTTCAGTATAGTTATGTATTTACAACTATTCCATACATCCTTCCAATTAGGCCTTAGGGGGGCCATAATTTTATCCCAATATGGGATGTGGATTGGGTCCCTTGAGTCCAGGAAATTTAAGAGTATCCTGTAAATTTGGGAAATTGGCTTAGTTACCAAATTCACCCCAGTTAGTTCTCCCCAGTTAAACCTGTTCTTTTGGGTATCTACCATCCCTTTTTTTTTACCCTGTTTAACAAATTAATAATCTGGATCCTGTTAAAGAAAGGCAGTCCCTGACTTTGGGATGGAAGAATAACCTTATCCTCCTTAATGCAATCGATCAACTTAAGTCCCTCTAACTGCCTAGCCCACTGTTTCTTAATAATTTGGCCCCCTAACTGGAAATTCAGATTACCTATTATCGGTTGTTCTCATGCCTTCTCCTGTCCCCTCCTTTGTGCCAGCATTAAAAAAAAAACACCATGCACTGACAGTTTTTGCTATCAGGGTCAACTTTGCTTTTGGAGGTAGCTTGTCCGGGTGTGAAGAAAGAATGCATCTGGGGAAAGCACCATTTCCCTTAAAATCTGTCTCTCCATACGAAGCCAGGCTGGTACATAGACCTCTCCCCCCCGTCCATTCCACCTTCCCATTATTCCCAACTGCCCTGACACATAGTATAATTGAAGATCTGGCATCTTAAAGCCCCCCACCTTCTGTGGCATACGCATAACCGTATGCTTCTTCCTTGCTGGCTTTGAGCTCCATAGGAAGGACGATAACAGCTTTCTAACTTTTATAAACCAGGACTGGGGAAAGGGATGCAGAGCCAGGTGAATTGGATACAACAGCCTGGGCAGCAGATTCATTTTGATCAGTCCTAATCTAGCTGTAAAATTTAATGGTAGTTTGTTCCATCTGAGGATGTCTCCCCGAATTATGACTAATAATTTTTCCATGTTTATCTCAGCACCCATCTCAACATTAGGCATGATCCAAATACTTAAATATTTAATTGTTTGAGGGGCCCAGTGTATCTGCTGGGGTTCGAAGTCCGCCCTAAAGGTACGAGGTGTAAGAGGTAAAATTTGTGTCTTGCTTAAGTTCAATTTATAATTCGATGCCTCAGAATATCCTTGTATGATTTTCAATGCCTGTTTTGAAACCCTCAGCTGGATCCTGCAAATGCAAAAATATGTCGTCCGCAAACACAAACAGTTTGAGTTCCTCTCCCCAGATTTGAATTCCCCACATTTTAGGTTCTAAGTTTAGTGCCTGTAGTAGAGGTTCTAAGTAAATGTTAAACAAAATAGGGGAGAGGGGACAACCATGCCTGGTCCCATTCTCTAATTAAATTTCCTGGGACAAATATCCATTACATAGTACTAGAGCTGTGGGGGTTGCGTATAAATTCTTGATTCCCCTGAGAAGGCCTTCAGGGAATCCCATTCTCTCCATGGTGGCAAAAAGAAAAGAGTGAGAGACCCTGTCGAAGGCCTTCTCTGTGTCTAGAGATATTAATGCCATAGATATCGGAGAATCCTCTGCATAATTAAGGATATGGTGTAGTTTCCTTAGTGCATCATGAGCCCCCCTGCCAGCATAAAACCCACCTGCTCCTGACTAATTAACGTTGGGGCAACCTTCAGAATTCTGTTGGCCAAGATCCTTGTCAGGATCTTGATATCTTGGTTCATTAGTGCAATCAGCTGGCAAGTTTCGGCAAGCTCTTTTGGTTTATCCGGTTTTGGGATAAGGGTGATGTATACTTGATAAAGTGAGGGATGACATACCCCTTCTTGCATTATCCTGATAAACAGGTCTTTGAGGAGAGGGAGTATTGCTGGGGTATGTGATTTGTAAAACCTTGCTGTGAGGCCATCAGGCCCTGGAGTTTTACCATTCGGCAATGATTTTACCACCTCTAGAATTTCCCCCTCACTTATTGGAGCTGCTAGGCTTTGAACCTGTGCCGAATTTAGAACTGGTAGGGGTACATTCCTCAAAAAGGCTTGTATTTCTTCCCTACTGACACTCCTTCCCCCCGATAAATCCCCTTATAATAGACCGTGAAGGCTTCAACCATTTCATGGGGGTCAGTTATATATTCTCTGTCTACGTTTATTAAGTTTACCATTCATGCTGCTTCCTATTCTTTCATTCTAGCTGCTAAGAGATGGCCAGGCACATCACCCCGCATTAAATATTTGGCCTGAATTTTCTCCAACCAAAAATCTACTTTCGTATAAATTAAGTCCTCCATCTCATCCCTCAATTCCTTAAGTTCCGCATCCAACTGTACTGATGACCCTTCTAAGGGCTCCAAAGAATCTATGGCCCCTGAAATAAACTCTTCTCTAGCTTGTCTAAGTTTGTTTCTTCTAGCTGCATACCTTTGAGCTATCCCTGAATAAAGAACCTTACAGGTTGGCCAAGCTAATTGCTTGTCCTGTAATGTTGGCAGCTGAACCCTAATGATCTCGCTAAGCGCTTCCTCTAATTTCCTGTGCCATGTAGTATCAGACAATAATGATTTGTCCAATCTCCACCTATATGGTTTAGGGGGAACAGCTTTTAGTTCCCACGTCAGTTGTATCGAAGAGAGATCAGATGGAATTCTACTATGGGTAGTCATCTCCTTTATGCCCACTAACGCTTCCTGATTGACCAGGAAAAAGTCAATTCTGGATTGCATTTTGTGGGCCCCTGAAAAAAAGGCCATGCTCCTAGGTCCCTTACCATGTAGCAAAACAGAGTCCACCAGTGCAGTGGCCTCCAAAAAGCGCCCCATAGCATCCTGCACCCTGGACGGGGGTTTCTTAGGGGAGGATTCCTATCTTCCCAGTTATTTAAACACAAGTTCCAGTCTCCTGCTAATATGATAGGATGTGATGGCAGCCCAACTACTTCTACTGTACCTTAAGTGAAGCAAAAAATTCTGGGCTAGGTGGGGTTGGACCATAAATAGTGGCAATTGACAATTCTGACCCCAGAATAGATCCTGAGAGAAATATTCCCCTGTTGTCCTCTTTTATTACTGCCCTCTTTGCCACATATGGGCATGTCTTCCCCACTAATATGGCTCTTCCTCCCGAGGCTGTTGTATTCCCTACTTTAAACACATGACCCACCCACATTCTTTTTAGCAAATCTAGTTCTTCTGTTAAAAGATGAGTCTCTTGTAAACTCACAATTTGTACCCCCAGTCGCTGAATGTGTCTCAGAATCATCATTCTTTTTCTCTTACCCCTAAGGCCTTTTACATTCCAAGAAATAATTTTAATTTGTGACATTATACAAATATACTCCTGCTTCCATTACTTCAATACAGTCTGCGAGTATCTTGATCCCACTTGGTGGACTCTCTCTCTTTTCTTTTACCTCTCCCTTCCCCCTTTGCCCCTTCCCTGATCCTCCGATCACCCTCCTAAATCTTTGACGATCCATGACTAAGCCAGCTCCTGAGTGCTCCCCTAGCCCCCTCTCCAAGCTCCTACTCAAAATCCCAATCCAAACAGGAAGGAAGTTCCCCTCTTTTCACTCTCTTTTATTCCTCCTCCATATTACTTATCCTCCCTCACCTTCTCTCAGCCCCCACTGACCAGAGGGAAGTACATCCCTGTACCGTTGATCCCCAGTTTATATCAGCATCAAGTTAGTCTGCCTGATGGTCCTTCGCCATGCCCTAATACATACTGAAGTGATGCAGTCATAACCCACTTTGCTCACAATCGACCATTTCACCCCATACTAGCCCTTCCCCCCGCCAAATTACCTCTCCCTTGCAGAATATATCTCTTTTCTCTGTACTGCCTCAATAGCCGACTCATGTAGTCGATCCCCTTAGTGACCCCAGAGAGATCTTCCTCTTCCCTTGCCCTCCCTTTACCATTGCTCGGGGTATGGAGGCAGATCTGTAGTATGATAGCCCCCCTTACCCAACAAAAAGGGTTACCTAAAAAATTTAGTCAGCTCTCCTTCCCCTGTGCTCCAGTGCAGTAGTTATCCCCCTGGATTCCCATATCCCAAAAATAAACCTTCCGACTTCGTTTCTGAAATCCCCTGGTTTAAAAGTAAAGAGATTCACATCTGCCCTCTAGTGGCAGCACCTTCAAATCACTTGGTTGCTGCTTGTATAAGCCCTTGAAAGGGAGGCCTCCATTATATTTTACCACCCAAAACCCCCATTGCCTCCCTATATATCTCAACATCTCTTCCTCCCCCTCTTAACTCAGAGCTATATTAGCTCAAAAACATATGCAAAGTTTTATTTGCTTGAACAACCCTTAATAAATTCAATTATAGAAACATAGACTTTGACAGCAGATAAGGACCATTTGGCCCATCCAGTCTGCCCATTTCCCTACCTACTGGATAAGCTGCAGATTCTAGTTAACCAACAGCCTACTTCCTGCCACCCCCACTACAATTGCCTTGTATCTGTCCCATGCATGTTTGAATTCCGCCACTGTTTTAGCCCCAACAACCTCCCCAGGAAGGCAGTTCCAAGCATCCACCACTTTCTCCGTGAAAAAAGATTTCCTCACATTACCCCTGAGCCATCCCCCCTCTATCTTTAACTTGTGTCCCCTTGTTCCACATCTTTTCTGAAAGATACTACCCTCTGGACTTTGTTGATTCCTTGAGGTACTTGAACATTTCTATCATGTCCCCCGTCCCTCTTTTTCATCAAGGGTATACCTATTAAGCTCTCTCAGTCTCTCTTCATATGATTTCTGATGCAGACCCTGCACCATTTAGTTGCCCTCCTCTGGACTGCTTCCATCCTGTCTATGTCCTGCGTAGATGATGGGGTCTCCAAAACTGCACACAGTACTCCAGATGAGGTCTCACCAACTGTCTGTACAGAGGGATAACCATCCCTTTTTCTGCTTGTGATGCCTTCCTATGCATCCCAGTCATCCCTGCTCTCCTCACTGACTCTCTCACATTGTTTACCTACCTTTAGATCATCCGATATGACTACCCCCAAGTCCGTTCCATTTTTGTTGTTAGTACCTCCCTGCTATTGTGTACTCTTCTCCCGTTTTTTTTTTCCCAGGTGCATTACTTGCACTTCTTTGCATTGAATCTAAGTTGCCATATGTCTGACCATTCCTCCAACCTTGCCAAGTCCCTTCTCATCCTTTCTACCCCCCTTGTGTATCAACTCTGTTCAGATCTTTGTATCATCTGCAAAGGCATACCTTTCCTCAGACCCTCTGCAATGTCACCTATAAAGATGTTAAGAGGACTGGACCCAGCACTGAGCCTGAGTACTCCACTAGTGACCCCCCTTTCTTTGGAATGTGTGCCACTCACTGTTGCCTTCTGTGTCCTGTTGTGCAGCCAGTTTGCAACCCAGGCTACCACCCTGGGACCCACTTCCAAGCTGGCTAGCAGTTATTAATCTTTTGTATGGGACTGTGTCAAATGCCTTGCTAAAGTCTAGGGGCCATATCCATAGCCCCTCCCTAGTCTATTACTTTGGTCACCCAGGCAAAGAAATCTATTAGATTCGTCCTGACATGACCTTCCTGCTGTAAATCCATGCTGCTTTGGGTCCTGTGCCCCCTTGGCCTCTAGGTACTCAACAATTCTTTCTTTCAAGTGATTCCATCATTTTCCCTACCACTGAGGTCAAACTTACAGGTCTGTAGTTTCCTGCTTCTGTCTTGCTCCCACTTTTGTGAAGGGGAATCGCATCTGCCCTCCTCCAGTCCTCAGGTACCACCCCATCCTCCCATGATTTGTTAAAAAGGGTGGTCAGTGGTGTCACTAGGTCCTCCCTTAGTTCTTTTAGGATTCTGGGGTGAATCCCATCAGGCCCCATTGCTTTGTCCACCTTGAGTTTTAGGAACTCTTTCTTCTGTAAATGGACTGGTGTCAACCCCCCTACCCAGAGTGCTTCTATTGTCTGGTTTAGGTAACTCCTCCTCATCTTCTTTTGTGAATACTGAGCAAAAGTATTCATTCAGTATATCTGCCTTTTCACTGTCTCCCTCTGCCCCTCCTCTCTCCCTTATTAATCTTCACTATTCCTTCTTAACCTTTCTATGCGCTCCTAAGGTACCTATAAAATGTTTTATCCCCTTCTTACGCTTGGCTATTTTTTTCCTCCAGTTTGGGCTTTTGCTATTCTGACTGCCTTCCCCACTTCTTTCTGCTTTAATTGATACAGTTCCCTATCATGCTCCTTCTGTGATGCCTTATACTTTTTGAATGCAGCCTTTTTCTTCTTAACCTTCCCTGCCACCTCTTTTGAGAACCATAGTGTTTTTTACTCCGCTTTGTTTTCTTTATCTGTTTCACACAAAGGTTTGTTGCCTCTATGATGGCAGTTTTGATTTTTCTCCATTGTTCTTCCACCCTCCTTTTTGCCCATTTGCCAGTGTATTCCTCAGGTATTCACCCATTTTGCCAAAGTCAGCCCTTCTAAGTCCAGTATGCTTGTTTTGTATGGCTTGTCTCCATGGTTGTGCTTATTGAGAAACACACTGTGCAGTGGTAGCTTGTTCCCAGATGTCTCCGACTTCTAAATTTGTGATCTTCTCTCCATTTGAGAGTACCAGGTCTAGTATTGCTTCCTCCAGTGGGTTCCAACACTAGCTGTCTAAGCCTGCCACCTGCAGGGCATCAAGAATGACCCTGCTCTTGGATGTGGCAGCAGTACATATCATCCAGTTAACATCTGGCATATTCAGGTCCCCAGTAACAGTATCTCCCTTTTTCAGCCATTTTGAGAATGTTCTCTATCATTTTCTTGTCCATTTCCTCCCCTTGAGATGGAGGTCTGTATACAACCCTGTGCAGATTGTGATGCCATTCCCTGTCTCGAGGTGACCCAAGTGCTTCTTGTCCTCCACTTTACTTTTTAGTTCTGCTTTGATCCCTTCCCTTATGTATAGGCTTCTCACCTCCTCTTTTCCCCTCCTGTCCCTTCTGTAGACTGTATACCCGGTATATTGACATCCCAGTCATGGTGCCCCGTGTACCATGTTTCTGTGACTGCCACAATATCCAAGTGTTCATCTTCCATCAAGGCTACTAGCTCAGGAAGCTTGTTTCCCAGACTACGGGCATTGGTACTCATTGCCCTCCATTTAATGTTGGCTTTATCCTTTTTTCCCCCGTGCCTGCTCTTTTTGCCCTTGTCACAGCAGTAGAGCCAACGGGCTGGCGCATGTGGGACCACAGTAGACTGGCTATGGGGTGGGGGCGGAGGCTTTTCTCTATTGCTTCAGAAAACACTTGGTGGTACATCTGCTGTGTTCTTATTATTTTATTTGTGGCTTCTACAGTTCTAACTACTTTTTCTGACACTGTATTAGATATCTGCCCACAGAAACTGAATGCTACGACTGTGCGACTGTTCCAACTGGGCGGGTGTGTAGATATACGATTATGTGATTCACTCCACTACTTTGGTACATATCTACTTATGCTTTTCTCTACTTTTGCTGATGGACATTTGCAATTTTCCAAATAAGCAGTTTATAGTGCGATTGTCAGTGTCCTCTGGGTAGGTGGGTGAGTACACTCGGTAAGCTCTATTTCAATATGGCTACTGCTGATAATTTTCACTACAGCTTGAAATTAGTTTGGTATGCTGTCTCTCATTCTGCTTGGGCACCTTTTCATAACTTGCAGCTACTGTTCGTTTATCAGTAATTTAATGAATGGTCAGGTGATTCCCATTGAACAATCATTTTACTGATATATAGGTGCTTATGTTATGAAAGGTTTTATTTCTTTTCCTTTCCATAGACACTTTTATTGGCACCCAGGGGCAGTACCTCAGCCCCAGTAACTCTGACCCCAACCCAACTGCCACTGCCACCCTGAGACTGCCCACAGATTACCCCCCATGGTGGGGCCAAGAAGGCCGCTTCCCCCTCCAGGAGCACAATCCAAATCTGAGATGGGCAGCACAGAGGACCAGCAGCACAAAGTCGGGTGTCATAGAGCCCCTGGCTGCCACTTTCCTATTTTGTTCCCTTTGGTCCCCTCTAGCATCAGTGTGGACGTGCCCATGTGGGGGCACCAGCATGCCATGCCCACCGGCTGTGTGCCAGTCCCTACCTGCATCGCCCACCAAGCCCCCACAAGAGGACGATCAGCAGGAGGATGACAAACCCTCCATCCCCGAGAGAGGAGAGCAGTCCTCCGGATGCTCGATCCTCTCTCACTCCTGCCAACTCCCGGTGGTCCTGGCTTGTTCAAGAACCTGGGTCGCCGGCATGGTGCGAGGTGTGGCATCCAGCACCTCAACCTCCAGCACCACAGGGCCAACCAAAAGGTTTTATTTCTATTGCTCTCAAGCATGTTGTGGAAATAAATACTTTAGTTATACAACAGGAGTGTCATTAATAGATATTTTAATGTTATGAGTATCATAAGCATTTGGATAAATCACAAAGGTACAGTTAACGAATGGGAAAGTACCTTGCACAATGACTGATAACATCATACTAGCCTCTGTTGTACTCAAAACAGAGCAGTGAAATTGAATAGAAACAAAATGTATCCATACATCTGAGATAATATGCCATTTACCATCACTTGTGAGGGGGCAGGACTTACACAACTCATTTGTGGCTCTGCCACTCACAAGCTAATGTCCTGCCACCTCAGTCAAAAAGATTAATGACATATTTTGTCAGGCTATTGCATATCCCATATATATTCACAATGCAAAGAAACATAGAAACATAGAATGTGTCAGCAGATGGAGACTCTCTGGTCCATCTAGTCTGGCCATGATTTCTGACCCCCCTCCTATTTAGCCTTATGCTTGTCTGTACCCCACTGTCTGTCCCAGGCCAGCTTAAACTCCCTGACCAACTTTACCCCCAGAACCTCTGGTGACAGGCTGTTCCATGGATCCACCACCCTCTCTGTGAAGGAAAACGTCCTTACATTATTTCTGAACTGGCCACCCCTTAGGTGCATGTCACGCCTCTGGTTCTTGTGTTGCTCCTGAGCTGGAAAAGGTCATATGCTTGAATATTTTGTACTTGAAGGTCTCTATCGCATCCCCCCTATCCCAACGCTGCTCCAGGGAGTATAAATCAAGCTTTTTTAACCTCATTTGATATGGCTTCTGATGGAATTCCTGCACCATCTTCACCACCCTCCTCTGTACCATCTCAAGCCTGTCTATGTCCCTTTTGAGGTCTGGCCGCCAGAACTGGGCACAGTACTCCAGATGTGGTCTCACCAAGGATCTGTACAGTGGCAAGATCACCTCCCGACTCATGCTGGTGATGCCTCTTCCTATGCATCTGAGGATGCCACTAGCCTTCAGTGCCGCCTTCTGTCACTGTCTGCTTGCCTTCAAGTCATCTGAAATTATGACCCCCAAATCTTGCTCCTGCTTTGTGGCCATCAGCTTCTCACCCCCTAGAAAGTATACCTTTTCCAGGTTAGGCTTTCCAAGATGCATGACTTTGCATTTCTTTGTATTAAATTTCGGCTGCCAGTGATCAGACCACTCCTCCATTTTTCTCAAGTCAGTCTCCATTGCCTGAGCCCCTTCAGGTGTATCAAACCTATTGCATAGCTTAGTGTCATCTGCAAACAGGCACAACGTCCCCCCAGCCCATCAGAGTCATCACAGATAAATTTGTTAAACAGAATCAGCCCCAGTACTGATTCCTGTTGTACTCCACTAGTCACCCTCACCTTGTTTGACAGTGCTCTGTTTATCTGCACTCTGTGTTCTTCCAGTCAACCAATTTTCAACCCAGGATGCTACCTTCTGCCCAACCCCCATGCATCTAAGCTTATTTATCAGTCTTTAGTGTGGGTCAGAGTCTAAGGCCTTGCTGAAATCCAGGTAGACCACATCTACTGCACCCTCTGAGTCTACCACTTTAGTAATCCAATCAAATAACTTGATTAGATTTGTTTGGCAGGACCTCCTCTTAGTGAAGCCATGCTGCCTTGGGTCTAATTGACAACTTTCCTCTAGGAACTTCAGAATCCTTTCCTTTAGAAATGCTTCCATCAGTTTTCTCACTATTGATGTGAGGTTGACTGGCTGATAGTTACTAGCCTCCTCCCTGCTCCCGCTCTTGTGTAGTGGTATCGCTGTAGCCCTCCTCCAGTCCTCCGGAGTGTCTCCACTCTCCAGCGACATGTTAAAAAGCTCAGCCAGTGGAGCTGCCAGCATACCTCTAAGCTCTTTTAGGACTCTTGGGTGAATACCTTCGGGATCCATTGCCTTATTTATCCTTAACTTAGTTAACTCCTCCAGGCCTTTTTTCTCCATGAAGGGACTTGTATCTGCTTCCTTCACAAGGCCTACTAACTTGTATGGTGTTCCACTGCCTTTTTCCTCCTGTGTGAAGACAGAGCAGATGTACTAGTTTAGAATGTTTGCCTTCTCCCTGTCCTCCTCTGCATGACTTCTATTTTCTTTCACTGTCTTTACAATTCCACTTCTACTTTTTCTGTTTTCTCAAATGTACCTGAAGAAGGTTTTGTCTCCCTTCTTTACTCCCTGTGCTATCCTTACCTCCTTGTTGTCAGGACTGAGAAAGTTATATAATACTTTCAGCATTTTTAATATGATTGATTGGAGTCTGTGTATTTATTCATATTTATATATATGTTTTAATCAGGTTCTTCTACAATTATAGTATAACACTTTTATGACATGCAGTGCTTAACACATTGTGCTACCTGGAATATCTTTCAGGGTTAATTATTTATTATGGATTTCTGTCTAAAAGACTTTGCCCTGGCATGAATCCACAATAAAAAAATACAACAACATTTGCATAAAGATATTCCCCAAGAACCAAAACTCTAAACATGGGTTCCAGTAAACTTTTTTGTAATACACTTTGTCGACACCAGAAAGAGCCCCAAAAGATTCCAGGATGAAGGCACTGAGAATAAGAAAACGATTATATGAAATATCACTAGCACCTCAAAACATATTGGCCCAGATATTCAAAAGAGTTAAGCCATGCACAATAGGGTTGCGCCTGCACAAATCCTAAATTGCACCATTCTGCGATATTCAGCAGGAGGCAGTTGTGCCCCCGAAATCATGCTGAGCAACAGCGCAATGATAATGAAGGCATGCGCAACCGAAGGGGGAGGAACCATGCATAAATGGCGCAGAGCGATATTCAACAACTTGCGCCATGCACAATAGGGGAGCAAGTGGAAGTTGTACCATAGAGGAAATGAGCCAAAATAAAAAGGAGCAAGGGAGAGGCGCAAGAATGCTACAGGGAAGCCACATGAGGCAGAAGCATAGGCAAACAGACAGGGGCAGGAGGCACAAACAGGAAAGGCCAGTGAAAGGGAACTCTGAACAGCCAGGCACAGGAAAGATGTGGGAAGCCACACAGCATGGGGGCCAGCACAGGCAGGTGTACCCGGTGCAGGGGGGAGTAGCAGCCAGGACAGCAGGGAATACAGCAACAGCTGCCGGGGGTGAACACAAGCCAGGGACATGTCCAGTGCCACCTTCCAAATGGAGGCTGTTATGAGGGGGGTGAGAAGGCGGGCGGCAGGGGGGCCTGGCCATGGAAGGGCCCGTTGGCGGTATGCTCCCAACAGGCAGTACCAAGCCCCACACCAGCTTCGAGCTGTACACTGATACTGAGATTGTGGGCCAGTACCACATGAACAGAGAAATTCTGAGGTGGCTCTGTGAGCTATGCAGTGATGTGATGCAGGCACCCACATGACGGAGCCATGCCCTGTCAGTGGAGACAAAAATGACAGCTTGCATGTGCTTGCTCATCACGGGTACCTTCCAGAGACCAGCTGGGGACACCACAGGCATAACCCAGTCGGCCACGTCATGCCATCTCACCCAATTCCTCAGTGCACTGCTGCCACATGCTGTGGAGTACATCCATTTCCCCAGTACAGCGGTGGAGCGCACAGCAAATATACAGAAGTTCCACAGGGTAGCACGTATGCCTGGCATGCTAGGGGCAATATACTGCACCCATGTGGCCATACGCACACCACCTGGCCCCAAGGGGGAGGCATACATCAATCGCAAGGGCTATGCCAGCATCAACTGCCAGGTGGTGTGCGATGCCAGGGGGCACATAATCAATGTCTGTGCCACACACCCTGGGGGAGCACATGATTCTTCCATCTGGCACCAGTTGGCAGTGTGCCACAGATTCGAGAGTAGGGACATCCCCACTGGACACCTAGTGGGTGAGTATGCAAACCTCAAGGACAATCATAGGGCCTGGGAGGGCATGGCCAGAGGTGGCATGGGTAGTGGCCTACATGGCCTGGGGCAGGGCGATGCTGACCACAAAACTAACCTCCGCCCTCTTCACACAGGTGACAGTGGATACACACTCCATCCCAGGCTGCTCACACCCTACCTGTGGCCTGTGACCCCATCGCAGCAACGCTACAATAAGGCACACGCCACCACACATAATGTCATTGAGTGGGTGTTCGGGATGCTGAAGGCACATTTCCATTGCCTAGACACCTCTGGCGGTGCTCTACAGTACAGCCCCTCAAAGGCCTGTGGGCTATTCCTGGCCTATTGCATCCTGTACAACATGGCCAACGAATGTGGGCTAGCCGTACAGGTCAAAGAGGGGGACAGTGATGGTGACGATGGGGATGCCAGTGGCGATGGTGATGGGCAGCCCCCCCTTGGGCGACGGGACCCCCGACTGCTCCGGCTGGCACAGTTGCACCGGGACACCATCACAGAGGAGCACTTCAGCCAACCCAGGTAAGTCATGGGGCCATGTGCAACCACCAGTGGCTAAGGCACAACCCACAAACATGCATGGACACACACCAGGGGTGCATGCTGTCAAGGGAAGTGGCAGGGCACAGAAGCACACACACAACCAGGGATGGGTGAGGATTAACATGCCACACGGACGGACACACACACATGCACACACACAATGCAACAAACGTGCACAGAGGGCAGGAGGCACACCGACCCAGAATGCCAAACCTAGCAACACACATGTCCACAGGCCACCATGCCCACTGCCTGTCCATATGTGTGTGTCAGATGCTGAGCACCATTGCACATTGGTGTACAGTGCAATGCAGGCATCACCATGCACACGCAACTGCAGACAGCAGCCGGGAGGGTGTGCAGGTGGACTGTGTGTCCGCGTGCAGGGCCGGGTACCCACCCGTGCACTGCCCACTGAAACACACAATGCATACAAGGCAGCACCAGACAATAGCTGCACTGGGAGACAGGTCAGTCATGCGACACAGTGCCCTGGCCGCCACGGATGCATGGGCGGCCCCACCGAGACCCACCAGCACTGACAAACTGACCACTGGCCTCATGGGGTGACACTGATGGTCCCCCAAGGGTTCCACTGCATGAATGCGACTGTGATCACGCAGGGGTCTGCAGCACACCAAACATGCCTGCGCCAGGAGTGCTCGGGATACCCACAGCTGAACCCGGCGTCGACAGGGTGGGAGTTGCACGATGCCGGGAACGGGGGTGGATAGTGTACTGTGTGGTGTCTGCGATGTATGGGCACCTGACTGTGTGCCCATTGTGGCCATGACAGCAGTGAATGCCTGTGCATGCCTGTCAATGGCAGCGGTCACATCCTCCCACAAATGGTCCATCCATGCCTGGATCAGTGTGGTGTCCCTGCTGCGATGCTCCTCTGCCTGCTCCAGAGCCACACGCAGTGCATCCACGGACAACGCAAGCCGCATCTGCTGCTGGACCGATGCTTGCAGTAGGTGGGTGTGCTCGTCCAAGAGGTCATCAGCCTCCTCGGCATCCTGTCCCTCAGGGTGTGCACGGCCCCGATGATTAGCACCCCTTGAGGGTGGGTGCTGCACACCAGGACCAGGTCTGGGCATGTCCACAGGCGGTGCACAGCTGCCGCCACTGAACCCTGTACCCCAAGCCCATTGGGCGACTGCTGATGCTGTCCCTCTGGATGCCGCTCCCCAGGGCTCAGTGGTGCCGCCGCAGTGGCCGCAACAGTCCCACTGTCCTGAACGGACACCAGTGCTGCCCCACTGGTGCCGACAGGCAGAGGCTGGGACTGTGCTGACATGCAGGCCTCCACGGCAGCACCACCCACAGCCATGGGCACGAATTGCTCTGCTGTGTGGCCATCCCGTGGCACATACGTGTCACTGCCCATGATGGTAATGTCATCATCACCGGTGATGGACTCTGCACTGGCCACAGTCACAGCATGCTGGCATCCATGGATGCCAGCATGCTGGGACACAGACAGGGATTCCTCCACACCTGTTACAACGACATCAGTGTGGACAGCCAGGCGGCCCCACTGTTGCAATGCTCCACGTATCCCTATGGAAGTGCATGGTCCCTCCTCCAACTCCAGCTGACTGTCCACAGTGGACAAGCCCACTACTGCTGACCGATGCAGACGCTCAGGATCTGTAAGGGAAAGCAAAGTCGCGTTACTGCGTGTAACCTACCCTGCCCCCCCATTGACAGACCATGACTTACCATACAGTGATGGGCCACCACCCATCTGGAAGCTACCACCCGGAACACCCTCAATGGCACTGCGCTGCATGCTTCCAACAAGTCTCTCCTCCTGTGGGGTTAGCTGTACCACCTCCGGCTGTCCCCCACCTGTTGCAGCACGTGCTGCCCTGCTGGCAGCCACCTTCTCCTTTATCCTCCTCCTGTCCATGCCCATCTTTTTCTTACACTCCTGCATGGAGCGCTGGTGGCTGCCATGCAGGTTCACAGCATGTGCCACCTCCTCCCATGTAGCAGCACAGGCTTGAGGTGTTCCCCTCCGT
The DNA here is from genome assembly GCA_016271365.2 of Neoceratodus forsteri. NCBI lineage: Eukaryota > Metazoa > Chordata > Ceratodontiformes > Ceratodontidae > Neoceratodus > Neoceratodus forsteri. Next base: position 883,694,324 of record CM028131.1, on the reverse strand, counting down.
CCACTAAGAAGTGGCTCCTGATCCAGGTAGGCCTTGAACAGTGCCTCGGTTTCGGCCTTTGTAAAGTTAGGCCTCCTCCTCCTCCTCCCACCACTGTGTTCCTCCTCTCCAACAACCTGCTTAGTCATTATGTAGCCTGTAAGAATGGCAGTTGTTACCTGCGACTGTGCAGTCCCATGCATGTCCCTGAGTCCATAGTCTACACTCCCAAACAGCATGCAACTCACCAATTGATTGCAGTAACCGACTATGGCCACTGCAGCACGATGTCGCACTTTTATAGCTCAACCCATGCAAATGAGGTGAGGAGCAACTTTAAGTAGATGCAAATTGCAGTGCTGCACCATTGAATGGCTGATTAGATGATCTGCATATGACGGCTGAATATCGCGCTGTTGCACTTTGCGCAATTGTGTTGAACGTGCTGAGCCAATGGCGCAGTTCTGTGACATGCGTAGTACACACCTCCCTGTGCATGCCCAGGTTGCTGACACAGGCGTCTGCCATGCTGATGACGTGCTGTGCACGGTAGGCAATGCAGGGCACAACCACCATTGTGCCAGTGGTGCTATAGCGATGGTCACTACATGGCGCTGTGGCACTGCGCCACTATAGGTGCAATGGGCCAACTGTGCGGTAGGCCGCTATGGTGCTGGCACACAGGCAGCCAATCATGCGTTTCAATGGCACTGTGCGTGGCCATGCGCCAGAGACCTTTGACCCTGTGCCCGACCTTTGCCCCCTGGGTGCAGCCACCTCAGGCATGGGTGCACCTCTATCGCGCTGTTCGGTAACAGCGCAGTAGGGAATGGAAGCACTGTACCGCATAGCATCTGCACGTGGGGAGCCGTGCTGCAGAGGACCATATTGCCAACTAGTAGTGTGAGAATGGCACGCAGATGGGCAGTGCAGTGGTCTGCAGTAGAACTCGCTAATCTAGTGGCAATTGTGGAGCCACACCATGGGCCTCTCTTCGGGGAGGCACCCCTGGACAGGGCCAGGACCCAGGTGTGGCAGGAGGTGGCCACTGCCCTGGAGGAGGCCACTGGATGGGGGAGGAGTGCAGAGCAGTGCAGGCACCACTACGGGGACCTGAGGAGGAGGGAGCCAGAGCTACTGGCATGACTGCGAGCACGTGGAAGGAGGGGCACGGTGCCACGGACCAGTAGGGGTTCCGTCAACACACTTTTATCATCCATATGGGTAACAGTGTTGCATGTGTCCAGCACATAGGGGAGGGGCCATCTGGGGTTGGCTGTCGTGTGTTCACAGGGTGTGGGGGTGGGTGGGTCTGGCTGGGTGGGAGGGCACACACCGGGGGCAGGGTACTTGCTTCAGGATTGTAGTGATGTTCCTCTCTCTTGTTTGCCCCACAGGCCCGGAAGAATGCTGCCGTGCAAGGGAGGAGCGGCGGAGGGAGGAAGATGGTGCAGCCAGGTGGGGCAAGGGCCATCATCGCCCACCTGACCGGCCTGATGAGGGTGAGTGCCATACATCCATGATTACTATTGCATGCTGTGTGACAGGGAGCATGGCCACCATACATCGACACCACTGCCATGTATGCAACTTGTTACAGTCAACACTGTCCAGTGGCAATGCATGTCTGGGAGTGCATCAATGGTGGTCCATGTGTGCACCAGGTACATGGTTGTGCCACTGCCTTTGCACCACATAGCCATGTCACTAAACCGCCACGGTGGTGCTGTGCGTGACTTGGCCTGTGGGTGTGTGCAGCATTCCGCATGGCTGTATGTGCCTGGGTGGGCAGGTCCTGTGGTTGTGATCACTGTGGGTGGTCACACACCATCACAGTGGTATGTCCCATGGCAGTATGCCATGCACAGTGGGCGGGCTGTATGGGGTTGTGCATTCACACCTATTAACTGTGCTCCCTTGTCCTAGGTACCCGCCATCTATGTGAGATATGGGAGGCACTGCGGGAGATCTTGGAGGTCACACAGGCATCGCTGGACTTCCTGCGATGGTTGGATGAGACCAGAGTTCTGAGGAGGCACAGGGCCCGGAGGAGCCAGAGCAGGGAGAGGTGCTCTCACTAGTGCTGGATGGCTCACAGTATTCCCCTACCCCCCTGGACCCACCCTCACACCCCTCCTTCCCCATCCCATTTGTCCACTCCTGCCCTCTACCCACCCCCACCTTGTTTGTGGCTCCCCAAAACCTTGTATATAGTTCCAATGTTTTATTGTATATAGTTTGTATTATTGTAAATAGTTGATTGTTATATATTTTTTCAATACATTTAATTTTGATATGAATACTGTTGTGGTCTCTGATTTGCAGCAGGCTATAGGTGCTCAGTTGCAGTGGTGTACATGGCATCAGGGGTGGTGCGGTCATGGATGTGTGTGTGTCAGTGTGGAGGTGACTATGGTGTGGGGGTAGCTATCAGTCAGTGTCTGTGGTGTGTGTGTTGTTCCCTGTGCGCTGGCTGACTGTGTGCAGTGGGCCATGGTGCATGCTCTGTGTCCATGGTGCATCCATCGGCCCATCCATGGCCTGTGCAGCTGACACACATGCATGTCTGTGACCTGCATGGTCCGCTGGCATGTCAGTGGTGGCAGTCCCTGTAGGGAAGCCACTGTACCCGTCACTTTGCTAGGTTGCCTCCTGTCACTGGTGTGGTGCATGCCTGGCTCGGGTGGCACTGTGGGCACCACAGTCGTTGTCCCACCTCCATGCTGTGCCTTGTGTGTGTTGCAGGGGATGTGCCCAACTGTCTGTGACTTGTGCTCTGGGCAACTGCTGGTGGTGTACAGGTCCATAGTGCCTGCGCTGGGTGGCTGGCACTCCAGTGCCATGGAGAACTGTGGGTTGTGTGTACACAGTTTACATGGGCCCACAATGGGGGCTTGGTTGCCTCACCACTGCATCCCTGTGTTGTTGTGCCCTTGGATATGGGTGGGTGTCTGTCCATACACTCTGTGGCATCTGGTGTGGTGCATGCTTCCAGGCACCACTGTGGGTGGCTGTGCTGGCTGTTGTGGCCAGTGGTGGGTCAGGGTGTGTCACTGGACTACTGTGCAGGGTGCTGTATCACTGATGGTGGTGTCAAGAGCACGCCCTGTCCCGTGTGGGGTACCTCTTGTGCCGACGCATGTTTGGTCTGTCAGCAGTACCTCGGGGGGACTGTGCATGGCGGCACTGTGTCTGCCGTTGTTGCATTGCTGTATGCTACCACCCACTGATGGGTGCCCATGGTGGGGCGGGCTCGCATGGTTCTGTGGTGCACAGGGTTGCAGTGTCACAGTGGGGGTGGTGGCATGCATGGGGTTTCCTGCGGTGGTGGTCAGTGCTCATGGGGGGTGTCTGGTGGTCACAGTGCAGGGTGTGCTCTGCATTGGGTGGGATGGTGTGGCACGGGGTGGTCAGCCCTCCTTGTGTGCCAGTCACAGCTTGCCAGTAGGTGTGATGGGGCACCGTGGCCCGGCTGTGGGTTGTTTGCTTGTCTCCATGGACCAGCTGTTATTCTGGCCCCCCAGTTGTGCAATGCATGGGGTATGGGGGGACAATGTCTGTTCTGCTGTGTGTTCCTGTACCCATCTGTGGCATGGGTGGTGGGCCACTACCTCCCTGGTTATGCAGTTACAGTGCTCTGCTGCTGGGGGGCATTCCTGGTTGTGCTATGGCGCCTCTGGACTGCTCAGCTGCACATCCCTTGTTGCACTATGGCGCATCAGATCTGCTCAGCTTCCCCTCCCTAGTTGCGCTATGGTGCAGGTGGTGCGATATTCAGTCGTCGGCTGTAGGCGCAGTTTGGCCTGCTCCGTTTTTGAATATCACGTCTCTTGCACATGGGAACAATAGACTTGCGCTTGCTCCTGCTATTGCACACTTTTTAGGCGCAGTTTGAATATCTGGGCCATTGTATATAAATGCAACATTCACTCTGGAGAAATATGTGTTGCGGGATTAATTTTTGAATTGTCAGTAGTAGTGCAATAACAATAACTTAAAACAGTGATTCCTGACTTGATTTGACACTTTCCCTGTAACTGCAGAGCAATTCCCTGTGTTGTCCTGTAGATAAAATTGTTGCCTTTGGAAGCAGAATTGCTGTATTTTCCTGTGTAACCAGTGCAAGTATGTGGTTCCAGTTTTCTTGTAGATGGCTCAGTTCCCTACAACACACTTTAACATTGTAGATCTAAGGGGCAGGCCTGGTGGCACTGAGGGTTGAGGTGCTGAATGCCACACCTCGCACCATGCCGACGACCCGAGTTCGGGAGCGAGCTCAGGTGTCGGGGGTCAACAGGGAGAGAGATGGATTGAGTGCCCTCATGGTTGCTCTCCTCTCTCAGGGGGAGGGCATGGGATTGCTCAGCACTCTGGCGGCCCCTACTGGAGACTGGGAGCACCACAGAGTACCTGAGTTGCATGTGAGGGAGCATGGCTGATGCATGCAGGGTTGCTTTGCGCCACAGCATCAGACGTGCACCACGTACATGGGGGGGGAGGTAGCTCTGGGCACCTACAGGAGGAGAAGGATAGAAATACCCCTCAAGCTTAGAAAGGTGATGTCCCTGTCAGTGCCACCGCCACACGTCCAGTGCTGGTTTCCCACCACTGCTCCTGTGGTCTCTCTGGGTTGCCGTCTCCCAATCCAGGGAACCGAGATGAACTTGAATGTGGTGGGGGAACACAGTGGGCGGTAGAGTGAGTTGGCGAGAGCAGTAGCCTGACAGAGGTCTGAGCTGGAGGGCTAGAAAGATAAGTGAAAAAAAAACAACAATAAAATAAAAAAAAAAATCACTAGATCTGGAGGCTCTTCAGTAGTATTGCTGTGGGGTAGTCAAATCTGATTACCTAAAGGTGACTAAACAATGTGAAAAGGCTGTGGGGAGAGCCAGTGGGATGCTGGGGTGCATAGGGAGAGGGATCATCAGCAGAAAAAAAGGAAGTTGTGATACCACTGTACAAATCATTAGTGAGACCTCATCCTGAGTTCTGTGTCCAGCTGTGGAGGCTGCATCTCCAGAGGGACATAGACAGAGTAGAGGGAATTCAGAGAAGGGCAACAAAAAAGGTGCAAGGTCTACACCAAATGTCATATAAGGAGAGACAAGAGGACCTCAATATGTATACTGTGGAGGAGAGGAGAGAGAGAAGGGGAGGGGGATATGATAGAGACTTTCAAATACATCCAGGGCATAAATAAGGTACAAGAAAAAGGTTTCAGGAAAAAAGATGTTCAAGAACAAGGGGGCATGATATGGGTCTGGAGGGGGGTACACTCAGGGGTAACTTGAGTAAGTAGTTTTTCATGGAAAGGGTAGTGGACACATGGAACAGCCTCCCAGCAGAGGTGGTGGTGGCAAAAATGGTAGTGGGATTCAAAAATGCATGGGATAGTCATAAGGGAACCTTAACAATGAGAAAGAGAGGGTAAGCTTGAATTCAAGTGGGGCCTACAATATTGCAGTAGGTAGGGAATATAGGCAGACTAGGTGCACTAAGCAGCCCTTATTTGCCATCAATTTCTATGCTTTCATGTTTCTATGTTTCTGTGCACCACTGGCCAGTACAGAGGCATGAGGAATGTGGAGCAAAGCTGTGGGGCAAAAAAGAGAACTGTTAACAATGTTTTCACTTCAACACAAAACAGTAAACTCTTGAGTTGAATTCTCACATTTTGAAGAGCTAGTACACCCCTTGAAATTAATTTTAACTTTAAAAGCTGTCAAGTGTGACTTTTTATACCTGAAGTAATTATAATTTTCCCCTTTTGCTATCTAGAAGATTTTGTACGAGACCACCTTAGATGTGATGTATGGAATAATACTTTACCTGGAAGCTTACATATCTTGCTCCAGTCCCCTTCATAACGAATCAGCATTGTGAACTCACTGATTATGACATCACAACTGAGTCACTCACCTTCTGCCGGATTGAACACTAGTGATCTCCCAATAACTGAGTCTATAAGGCGGATGAGGTACAAAGAGAACTAGAACTAGATATGCCAGCTTCCAGGTAAAGCATTAATATTTAAGTAGTAATCCATGACAGGACATGGGGTTCTAGAGAAGTATTGCACACCCCAAGTAACTTTGAAGGGATGAGGCCAGTGGCTGACTGGCTTCCCATATAATGGGAAATGCATTATTTCTTAAGAAAGCCAGACCCTGGAAGGGGTTATTGTGTTTATAAAATGGAAAATTGTTATTTTAATGGAAAAAATGTTTTATTTTCATGTAGTCAGACTGTTGCTTGGTAGATCAGGCTATGTTAGTTGCGAGCTGTGCCTTTCCTGAGGAAATAATTCATGGACAGGTGATGTGTTTAGACAAATTAAATTCCTTGGACTACTCACTTTCTTAAACCCCATTTTATAAGCTCTATTTAAACAGATTTGTTAGCGACATCGGGGGTTATTCTGAACTGGCTAAGCAGTATCAATTTATGTTCCAATTGCTAAATGAAAGAGGTAGTTTAAAAGTCACCCTTTTCACTTCAAATAAAAGTAAGTAACCTTCCCAGCACCCTTGGGTCTTGAACCAATTGTTTTAAATCAATATTTTCGATAGAGCATTATTGCCCATGTTCTGTCTAGATGATGCAAAATCAATAAAGCTAGATTTGCAAATGTTACAGTTTTTCAGCTAGCCAGTTTGTGCTTACCTAGATGATCACAGAGGAGGAGCAAACATTCACTTATCACTTAAAAAAACACATGTTTGCAGTATAATATAATCCTTTATAACATGGGCATCTACGTTTCAGACAAGTGATTGGCTAGTATTGGGCACATGACTGTTCATTAATTCCTTATATTTTTACACCAAGTGGATGTGGTGATAAGTTGCGTTGGGAAGAAGTATATAGCAGTGTCTGAATTAATTATCCCACACTGTGTTCAGAAAGTAGCATCCTCCATATTTTTGCCCAGTTAGCGATAGCCTTTACCCACCCACCCACCCAATGGACACTGTCAGTCCTAGTAGAAATGGAGCAGTAAGCAGGAGCAGAAATGTGAGAAAGACAATAAATACAGTAAGAAAGGCACAAACCATCACTCCATAGCAAACAGACACTGTCAGAATTAGACACCTTCCCTGTGGAACGTGTGAATCGTGCCGCGACGCATGCCAACTGTCGGTAGCTGTGCATCGTCAGAAGATATCCAGGAGTACTTAGCTGAGACGTGGAGCGATGCAAATATAATTAGAAAGCAAAGAAGAATGTTAAGGAGAGAAATAAATGAGTGCGCTGTGTAGTTAACTGACAGAGCAGCAGTGGAACATTGTGTATACAGGATACTTTGATGGGAGGAACATAAAGCAGTGACACAGGACAAGCAGATACAGGGACAGAGAAAGTTGTGTTATCAGGAAGTATTTTACAGAGCAAGATAGTGCTGAGCTTGTGGAAGTAAAGGAGTGAGCAAAGTAGCAAGTGTTGTGTGTAATATCTGAATCAGAATGTCAGAAATGCTGCCATGCACCGCGCGATCCTCAGAATCAGTACAGGAACCACGGAGATAATAGCAAGACATGGTAAAGACACATTAGAAAGGATAATCAAGGGAAATAAGTTGTTTCCGCAAATGTACTGCAGGGTCAGCAATGCTTATCGTGTGTGTAGTGATGCATGGTATTCATTTGGGGGGAGTGAAATCAATACGCGGTAACCGGAAGTTGTTTCCTGCATTATTTACAGTTTTCAAAGCAGCAGCTCTTGCCAGAAGTCATAAATAGAAGTGAGTGCAAGCACTATTTTCATGTGGCAGAACACACATGGATGTGGTACTCTGGCCATAAGTAGTGTGGGAACACTAAGTAGTCCCCACTGTTTTTCTCCTGCTAATCCACCAGTTTTTGTCCATTTTTCTCCATATGTGGCTCATGTTATAAGCACAATAACCCACTCCAAGGTGTGCATTTATTGGGGATTAATCAACACCCGGCTGCTGCGAGGACACCCGGCCTGTGGCCTCGTGCCTCACAATGCACCCAGGGTGTTGTTTAATCCCCAATAAACACACATCCTGTTGTAGGTTATTGCTTATGAAGTGTCTCTGCCATTGAAGAACCACAGGAATGACTGATTTAGAAATTATTTGAAGCCTCACAGAATGCTGTGATCAGAAAAGCAGCATTCTGATTGACTAATAGTTCTTATATATAAATTGCTACGGATGTAAACAAAATGTTTGGCTCATACCTTTGGTGTTCGTATTGCTTTAATTAAAAAAATCAAGAAGAGCTTTGCAATAATAATAAGAGCTTCTTCCATGTTAAGCACTGAGAATGTTAGGCGTCACCTTTGGCCTGATCTACCTAGCTGGTCCTTTACTGTCTGCAGGGACCAGTACCATATAGTCAAACTCATTGCTGAAGAAATGTATCATTTTGTTATGAAAATGGGATTCTGTAAATTCCACTTATAGTATCCTGGTGCTGGCCCCTTCAGCTAAGTTAGAGGCCTACAACTGTTTTCTCAGACATTTAAGTGACAAATGAGGGATTTAGAAGAAAAGGCTAGGGAGACACTATTGTGCTGTCATCCAGTATCATGCTTGCATGCCTTATAAGGGCAGAATGACTGCTTGGGTCTCTTGTTATCTACCAAGCAATAACAATGATGCAAAGTTCTGAAATGCCTAAAAACTGGGACACTTTCACACAGCAGCCAGATGAGGCTGGGGAGCCGAGCAACCAGCACCAAGGTTATCCAGCCCCAGAATCTGCCAGCACTAGAACTAGCCAGCACTGCAGTCTTTTTGGACTGACATTATATATATATTGAATCCCATTATCTGTTTTAGAACCAGCCCACGTGGCAGCCACTTGTGACCAGCATTGTACATGATATTCCTACAAGAAGGTCAGTGCCAAAACAAACCAGCACCCCTGAGAGCCAGTGCCACTGTGAGGCAGCAACAGAACCAGCAGAACTGCATTTCCTCCTGGGGGTGACTGAATTAACCAAATAGCCATGGTCACATAGCCTCTTTATCCTGCTACTGTACTGCAATCATAAAGACACATTTTTGTGTTTGCTTATGTGCATGCACAAAGCAAACATCTTGGTAGCGTACCAGTACTGTATGACTTTTGAATGTGTAACCCTGTTGTAGTCAACGGAGTTGAGCATTGTGGAAGCTGGGCTGTGAACAGCCTATTTCAAGCAGAGCCTGGTAGTGATGCTAGTCAGCTTGCTGATGGGCAGAAACTTCTTAAATATGAAAGTACAAAGCCACTGCTATCTTAAGAAGGTTTTGCCTATTAGCATACCAACTAGGTGTGATCATCAGTTGTGCCACCAGCTTCTGCCCACCACAGTTTGTTTGTTTCTACAAGTCTGGATGCTCTTCTTGGACCCACCAGCTGTCTCACGAGACTGTTTGTTTCTGTGGGTTTAATGCTCTTTCCAGACCCGCCACCTATCTCCTGACACTGTTTGCTTATTTCTGCGGCTATCTCCTGACAGTTTGTTTCTGCAGGCCCAGTGCTCTTCCCGGATCTGCCAGCTATTTCCCAACATTGCTTGTTTCTGTTTGTCCACTGCTCATCCCAGGCCCACCAGCTATCTCCCAACATTGTTTGTTTATTATTTTCTGCAGGTCTGGTGCCCTTTCAGACCTGTGAACTATCACGACACTGCTTGTTTGTTTCTGCAGGTACAGTACTCTTCTTGGACCCACCGCTACCTCCTAACACTGATAGTTTTTGTTGTCTGGTGCTCTTCCTGTACCTGCCAGCTGTCTTCCAACACTGTTGTTTGTTTGTGTGGGTCTGATACTCTTCCTGGACCCACTCGTTATCTTCTGGCATTGTTTGTTTGTTTCTGCAAGTCTGGTGCTCTTTCATTACCCTGCAGCTATCTCATGACACTGTTTGTTTCTGCTGGTCCAGTTCCTTTAGCTCTTCCTAGATTCATCAGCTATCTCCTGATACTGTTTTTTTTTTTTTCTGCAGCTCCAGTGCTCATCTCAGACCAATCAGCTATCTTTCACCATAGAAACATAGAATCATAAAAACTGTTGGCAGATATGGACCAGTACGCCCATCCAGTTTGCCTGTAAGTCCTGTACTTGATTACAGCTTTTGACCCTCCCCTGCTTAACCTCTATGGTTCCCCTGTGCCTGACCCATGCATGTTTAAATCCAACCACAATGCTCACTCCCACCACCTCCTGTGGCAGACCATTCCCTGCGTCCACCACCTTCTCCATGAAGAAAAACTTCCTCACATTCCCTCTTAATCTGCCACCTTCCGATTTCATGTCATGCCCCTAGTTCTTGTAATCCTCCTGTATTGGAAGATTCCCCCCTGCACCCTGTTTATGCCCCTAAGGTACTTGAATGTTTCTATCACGTCCCCTCTCTCCCTCCCTCTCCTCCAGCGAGTACATATTGAGGTCCCCTAATCTCTCCTCATAAGTCTTACGGTACAAGCCCTGTACAATCTTAGTTGCCATTCTCTGGACCACCTCCAGCCTATTAATGTCCTTTCAAAGGTGTGGCCTCCAGAACTGCACACAGTACTCAATGAGAGGGCTGACCAGGGTTTTGTATAATGGCATCACTACCTCACGCCTTCTACTGGTGATACCCCTTGCTATGCACCCCAGCATGCTACTGGCCGTCCCTGCTACCCTTGTAATCTGCTTTGACATTTTCAGGTCATCTGAAATAGTAACCCCCAGGTCTCTTTCCTCTTTGGTGACTGTCATCAACTCCCCCCAATCCTGTAGCTCTGCCCAGGGCTGCTGTGTTCCAGGTTCATAATTTTGCACTTTTTTGAATTAAATCTCAGTTGCCACTCTGCAGACCATTTCTTAAGCTTCTTCAGGTCCCTCTTCATTTTCTTCACTCCTTCAGGAGTATCTACCCTGTTACAGATCTTGTGTCATCCACAAACAGGCAAACCTTTCCTTCTAGCCCTTCTGCAATGTCACTGAGGAAGACATTGAACAGAACTGGTTCAAGGACTGATCCCTGAGTACTCTGCTGGTCACTGTCCTCTCTCCAGATTGTACTCCATTTGCCACTACCCTCTGTCTCCTGTCTGTTAGCCAGTTCCTAACCCAGTTTTCCACCTTGTCTCCCATGCCTAGACTGCCCATCATGTTAACTAGCCTCCTATGTGGGACAGTGTCAAAGGCATTGCTGAAATTGAGGTAGGCTACGTCCACCACACCCCCTGATTTACTTCCTTCATCACCCAGTCGAAGAAGTCTACAGGATTTGTCTGACACGACCTACCTGCTGTGAACCCATGTTGCTTAGGGTCCTGGGCACCGATGGCTTCTAGTTGTCCCACTATCCTTTCCATAAGTAGTGCCTCCATGATATTCCCAACTACCGAGGTGAGGCTGACCAGTCTATAGTTGCCCGCATCTTCCCTACTGCCTGATTTGTGTAGAGGGATGACATGTGCCCTCCTCAAATCCTCTAGCACCACTCCGGTGTTAAGTGACTCGGTGAACAATGCTGCCAGAGGTTCTGCTAGCTCTCTTCACAGCTCCTGTGTTATCCGTGGGTGTATGCCGTCTGGTCCCATTGCTTTGTCCACCTTCAATTTAATGAGTTCCTGCAGGATTCTCTCCCCCGTGAATGGACTGTTGTCCACCTCTTCTCCCCTTGGCATATGATGCTCAGCTGTGGTCTCTGTCCCTCCTCATCTTCTGTGAATACTGAACAAAAGTATTTATTTAGTATTTTTGCCTTATCCATGTCTCCCCTCCTTACACTCCCCTTCCTCCCTGCAACAGTTTGTTTGTTTTTGCAGGTCCAGTGTACTTCCCAGACCTACCAGCTGTTTCCCACCACTGTTTGTTTGTGTGAGTCCAGTGCTCATCCCAGACCTGCCAGCTATATATGAACACTATTTGTTTCTGCAGGTCTGGTGTTCTTTCTGGACCCACCAGATATCTCCCAACACTGTATTTTTGTTTGTGCAGGTCCGGTGCCCTTCCTGGACCCACTAGCTATCTCCCAACACTGTTTGTTTGTACATGTCCGGTGCTCTTCTTGGACCTGCCAGCTGTCTACCAACACTGTTTGTTTGTACATGTCCAGTGCTCTTCTTGGACCTGCCAGCTGTCTCCCAACACTGTTTGTTTGTACATGTCCGGTGCTCTTCTTGGACCTACCAGCTGTCTCCCAACACTGTTTGTTTGTGCAGGTCTGGTGCTGTTCTTGGGACCACACACTATCTCTTGACAATGAGTTTTTCAGTGCATCTAGCACTCCCTCCCTCCCTCTAGCTCAGATCATAGTCTCTTCTATTTACTATCCTATACCGCTTTTTCACTCTTAACACTTGTAGTTCTGTTCAAAGTAAACTCTGCAAGTTTTTCTCAAAACTGTAAAATATGCTCCACTTCACTGTTTCAAAATGCCTGCCCTCAGAGGTTAAGTGTCCCACATCCCAAATTAACTCATTTCACCACCTGATCCTAAAACAGGGAACATATTGTCCATCACTGAGCTACACAGTATTGTGTTTGTATTCATGTGGTTGTGACAGTCATGGGGGGAGTGGCCAGATGTGTTTGCTGATGACAGTTGTGTCCATTTCACTTGTTCAGTATGGTAACACAATTCACACTGTATTCTCTATGTGTCAGCTATCCCATAGAACTGCATCCCTCCCGGGGGGGTCACGTGAGCAGTGTAGCTAGAGGCAGCGTTTTCACGGAGCTCCCGTTACCCGCCCATCTTTAATCTATTTTTAGCCTACAAATTCGATATTTAAAGTTCTATTCTACATTTAGAGTATAGCTAACACTCTTCGGTACTTGGCAGCATCGTGATTTGTGCGTATTAATGCACTTGAAGGCAGATTGAGATGGAAGCGGAGATGAGGCCTGCTGCCATGAAGCACACTCCACCATCTACGCTGGAGAAATCTTCAAAAAAAAATCTAAGAACCAGAATTCGGGGCCTGCAGTAAAACCACCCCCTTTCAATACTTCTCCAACTCCTCTCACTGAGGACCATTTCTTACAAGAGTTAATACCTTTCAAGGAAACATTGGATGATATCTCTGCTGAGCTGAAATCACTAAGGGGAGATCTCAGTGCCCTAACCACCAGAATGGGAGATTCGGAAGCCAGAACTTCCTCTTTGGAGACCTGGATGGGAAAGATAGACCCAGAAATCATTCACCTCAGACAACAGATCAATAAACTGCAACTCAAAACAGAGGACTTAGAAGGAAGGAGCCGAAGAAACAACTTGGTGATCCTGGGCCTCCCCGAGTCCGAGGAGGGCCCTGACATTAATCTCTTTTTCCAGAAGTTTCTAAACAAAGTCGTTGGGCCTTCCCCTTTCAATCCACAATATCATATTAAACGTGCTCACCACTCTCTTAGACCAAAACCTGCTGCTGGAGCCCCGCCAAGACCTATCATTATTAAATTTCTAAGCTTCTTGGAAAAACAACATGTATTAACAAAGGCAAGAGAATTACAAGCAATTCTATGGAGTGGTTCCAAGCTGCGTATTACTCAGGATCTCCCCTACGAGACGAGGCAAAAATGCTCCGCGTTCCATTCTACAGTCAGCAAGCTGATCGCAGTGGGCATTCTCTACAAAATGAACTACCCTGCCAAGCTACAAGTTGCCATCGATGGTTCTGGTTCTCCTATGAATCCCCAGACAAAGCAGCCTCAGATCTCTCAATCAAGTCACCTAACCTGTTTAAACAGGGCTGAGTCACTGAGGCAGAGCCAAAAAGTTACCTCTTACTACATGCTGCATTTTTGGACCCTCACCTTTGGTTTTTGGTTTCTCTCTTTTCACGTGTCTGGTCTCTCTGGTGGTGGGGGGGAACGGCTTTGGAGTGGTCTGTTGGGGGTTTGAGTGGGCTCGATCTGTGCGGTGGTTCGTGGGGCCTGCTCGCTGGGGTGGGGTGGGAACTTGGGGAGTAGAGGCAGTTTCTACATGACGTGGGACCGGTGGAACCTTTTGGTCCCCCTAGTAACTATTGCTCCCCAGGTTCCTCCTGTGCTTCCCCGGCTCAGGTAATTAGGCTTGTTTAATTTTTCAGCAAGTTGGGCAGAAATGGTCATTAGGATATCCTGGGGTATTCATAAGGTGTGGTTGTTGGGTTCGGGAGGCTTTTTGAGAAAAGGGATGAGCTGGGCCATTATTAGGCAAGGAGGATGGTTGTCGTTTTGGTGAACTTTTTGGAGGGGGGTTAGCAAGTTGTCAGTCTGACCCTGTTTGTGCCCTAACACACTCCTATATTTGGGAACATAATTTTTTACCGCTGACGGTTTTTGATGGCGACAAAGCCTGAAGTTGGCCCCCTGGGCTGGGGAGGCTGACTCCGATCCCTAGCACTACCATTGGGGTCTCAGGGTTCCTATCCCCTACCCTATTCAGTTTGAAACCTATGCGGGTAATGTAGTTCGGTTATCTCTCTTGTGGGATTAAGGAGTTCAGATTGCAGTTGGGAGATTAGAGGCAGGTGATGAACCAGTCGGTCAGCAATTTGGTCAGGGGCTATTTTCTCATGGTGAAGACTGGAATCCAGGGGGCCCTGGTGGGCTCTCATTCTTTAGTGAGATCTGGTGGTATCGAACCCAGGTTATGGGGCTTTCTCCGAATTACCCCGAGATGTTGGTCAGGTTCTCAACTTTCCCAGGTTTTTTTTGGAGGCTTATTCTGATTTATCTATCTGGGGGGAGGCTCCGTGGGAGGGTCGGCCCTGGTGGGACTGCTAAATGCACCAAGGAGAGGGGGGGAGAGCAGCCCAGATGGGGGTTTCTTCAGTCAGGAAGTTCTCAGCGCTTATGAGGGAATTACTCTCTACTTATTAGCCGACACTTCCTCAGGGTACCGGTTCACGATTACCTCCTGGTACACCCATCTGGTGGTGGCCTTTGAGGCTTTGTTCCCCTACCAAAGTAATATCACTTCCAGTTTTTCTCAGAAGGCAGTTGGGAGAACAGTTGTACATAGTTTCAGGAAGGAGGAGGGGGAAGGAGGGAGGGTCTCTCTTTCTTTGTTCATGATTTGGTAAAGGCTGTAATACCATGTCTGAAATTTACACTGCTTCAGTTTTTCTTTACTGGTTTTGAGGGGAGGGGGGTAGAGGGGTGGGATCTGTTTGGTGGTTGGTTTTTGGGGGGAGGGCAGGATGTGCCTTCTAGAGTGGTTTGCCTTTTCATGTTTTCACATCCCATTGCTGCAATGTATATTTGACAATGAGTGTTACAGCGCTTAAAATTGCTACGTGGCATGTGAGATGTGTCAGAGACCTAACCAAAAGGTACCAGGTTCTCAAAAACTGTGCTTTACTGAATGTTGATATTCTCTTGATACAAGAAACCCATTTGCTCTCATCAGAAGTTAATGGGCCTCCCTTCAAGTTACGCTCAGGTTTTGCCTCTGGGGGTCGAATCCTCTAGTAGGGGGTGCCATTCTGGTTAGAAGCACATTCCCTTTCTGGCAGAAGAGCTTTTATTGGACCATGAAGGTAGATTCATTATTGTGAAAGGTTCGCTCTATAATGCAAAGATAACATTAGGGGCGATTTACGCCCCAGTAGGGGGGACACAGATTTCCTTATGTCCTTGGCTGAAAAGCTGAGTGGACTCTTACCCTCAATGTTAATAATCGGGGGGGGGACTGGAATGTTGCTCCCTCACATGACTTGGATAAATCTTATAGACCCCTGAAACCACTCTCCTCTTCACAGCTAGCCTTGAGGAATTTTATGGACCTATTGGGCCTATGTGACCCTTGGCGCCTACTTAATCCCACAAGACAACTCTTCTCTTATTATTCCCAAGTACACAAGATGTGGTCCAGAATTGACCTAGTCAGCAATAACCTCCTGTCGGGAGTACTCCGGTCTGGCATTGAGCCCATAATTGTGTCAGACCACTCGGTGGCTTGGATTTTGGTCTCCCCAAACCCGCAGGTGCAAAGAGACACTGTCTGGAAACAAAACACCCAGCTTCTAAAGGACAAGGGCATAGTCTCCCATATTAGATCCTTAATCACCTCATTTGTTGAGACCAACACAGGTTCAATTGAAAGGGAGGATCTGCTTTGGTGCTCTCTTAAATGCTTCATCAGGGGTGAATTTATTAAACTCATATCTAGGAGGAAAAAACAGAGGGAGGCCAAGATCATGTTATTGTTGAACCAAATTAGGTTGGCAGAGAATAAGTTATCCTCCCCTTCTTCCCAAGCTGATCTAGAAACCCTAATGAAACTTAGAAATGAGTACTCAGATTGGATAAGAGACAAGGCAAAGTATGCTCTCCTGAAAACAAAGGCCCTATATCTCGATCGAGGGGAGAAATCGGGTAAAATGCTAGCTCTACGTTTGAGGGAAGTCGAAGGATCAAGATGGATTCCCTCATTAGTATCTTCCGATGGTTCCCTTAAAACTTCTCCCAGGGATATTTCACAAATTTTTGAGTCATTTTACAAGGAACTTTACAGCGGTGGTGCCTTCCATCTCTCCCATTCCCTTGTGGATCAGTTTCTAGAGGGCCTGCCCCTTCCTAACCTCCAAACTCACCTAGGAGAAGCCCTGATTACTCCTATCACGGTAACGGAAGTGGAGGAGGTGATCAAGGAATTCGCTCTGGACAAAGCTCCGGGACGTGATGGCTTCTCCAATTTCTATAAAACTTTTGGGAAGGAGCTTGCCCCTCTCCTCACAAAATTATTTGAATACATGTTTAATGCTACCACTCTGGACCCTTACCTGCTGGAAGCCACTATTGTTCTGATACTGAAACCAGACAAATCCCCGACCGATCCTGCTAGTTACCGCCCAATCTCACTTCTTAATTATGACATTAAAATCCTAATGAAAATCCTATCCCTTAGACTCAAACGGGTCTGGCTTAACTTGTTGAGTCCTGAACAAGTAGGGTTTGTGCAGGGCAGGTCCTCTATAGACCACCTGCGTACTCTCTCACATATTTTTCAAGCCGCCCAGGACTCTCAAGTCTCTATGGCTCTGATATCATTAGATGCGGAGAAAGCCTTTGATAGAGTCCATTGGGAATTTCTCTGGATTATATTAAAGAGAATGGGCTTTCCGGAGGTCTTCATTCAATGGATTAAATCAGTCTACCAATCCCCTACTGCCAGAATTTATTATAGCAGGTTTTTTCTTCTCGATTCTAGCTATTTTACAGGCACCAGCAGAGTGTCACCTTTCCTGTTTAATCTATATCTGGAGCCTCTCCTTCTCAGTATCAAAAATTCTCCACTAGTTACGGGGATGTTCCATTCAGCAGCAGTCTTTGGTTCTCTCGGCCTATGCCGATGATATTCTCTTACACTTGACTAACCCTTAAGTGTCTCTAACACATATACTTCACATTATAGCCCAGTTTGGCCAAGTGGCTAATTACAAGTTGAATTTAGCTAAATCAATCATATTTCCACTGAATGTAAACACGCTTCAGGTCAACTTTTCCCAGTTTGGTATGAAATGGGCCCCCTCCTATCTCAAATATTTAGGCATTTTCCTTACTAAAGACCTTGAGCTCTTCAGGAAGCTTAACCTAGATTATCTATTGATTAAAATTCAACAAGACCTTCAGAGATGGTCTGCCCTCCCTTTATTGCTGTGGGGTCATATTAATATTGTTAAGATGAATGTGTTGCCTCGGGTCTTCTACCCACTTAGTCGAATGAACATTTTCCTGCTGATGTCCTAATTTCATCACTTTCACAGGTCCATTTCCAAGTTCATTTGGCAGGGTAAACAGCCCAGGAAAGCCTTTTTAAAACTTAATTTACCCAAAGAGAAGGGGGGCTCAGTCTTCCCAACTTTATGCTCTATTACTGGGCAAGCCACATGGCGAAAATTGGGAGGTGGTATGACCAGAGGGTGGACGAGTATCTACCAATTTGGGTACAACTTGAGAAAAAGATTTTAACCGAGTTTGGCCTTCCCCCATCTATACTCCTCTATTATAACCTATCCACTTTGCCTCCACTTTTTCAGGGGAGCGTCATTGGTACTTCTATCAAGGTGCTAAATCAATGCTGGCATTTTTCAATCTCTCTCCCAGGAAAGACACTTCCCAACCTCTTACCCTTAATTTAAATATTAGGATCTGGGGTCTCCTGCTTTCTCTAGACTGGCTTCCTTAGCTGAGAGATTGCTGTTTTGGCAATTTATTCCTGAATAAATCTCTTCTACCCTCCGGGGAAGTCCTGACCAAACATAATATTCCTCAGAAGCACATTTTTTAAATTTTTCAGTTACGACACATAGTGGCTTCCAGCTTCGGCTCCAATCCCACACTGTCTCAAATTAAACCCTTCCTAAAACAGATACAGGAACAGGCCACTAAGGCCCATAGTATTTCTAAGCTTTATTCTTTCCTACTGGACACTAAATTCCCAGACTCTCTGACTGGTTCCAAATGTTGGTCCTCTCTTCTGCCAGACACCCCTTTAGATTGGGAACACATTTGGGTAGATACATATCGGTATCTCTCTCAAGACAGACATAGACTCACTCAATACCATATATTGAACAACATGTATTACACCCCAGTTAAACTGGTTAAATTAAATAGATTATCTTCAACTCTATGCACAAGGTGTGGCACAGTGGAAGGGAACCTGGTACATTTTCTGGTATTGTGAGAAAGGTGGCTCCTTATGGCAGTCCATCAAATCTAACTTAGACCCTCTTTTGGGCCTTGATGATTTCTTCACTATAAAAGTTTGTATCTTAGGGATGTTTTCTAATATACAAGTGATGGGCTTGAGATTCCATATGGCTTTAATCTCGATGGTCGTCAAAGACTGGTCCTTAGGCATTGGATGGACCAATTGTTATCTCGTGATGCAGAATGGATCAGTGAAATTTCTCTGCTTTCTGACTGAAAGGTTAATAGCAAGTTCTCGGAATTGTCTGGTTTCGTTTGGCGGAAATGGGGCAAATTATGCTCTTTATTTGAATTAATGTCCTGTTGGGTACACCTCTAGCTACCTGGGCAGCTGTATACCTTTATGCATCTCATATGTATCAGGATCAGCTCCCTATTTTCCTTTTCTTCTCTTTTCTTTTTTTCTTTTCCTTTATAGAAGGCTCATCCTGGGGATGGGGGCTTGGGATCTGGGTGAGGGGGTAGGGGATTTCTACTGTTTTCCAGGTTCAGGATTTCTGAAAATGTTGTATACTGTCACTCTGCAGCTGCTATACAGTTTATGTCATTGGTCATAACGTGCAATCCCTGTAATGTTCTCTCAGGTATATTATCTTTATATAAAATAATAAAGAAATATAATTTCAAATAACTGCATCCCTCCCATCACGGCTGAAGTGACTGGAAAGAGAAGTCGGCCAGTGATCGAGGTGGAAGTTAGAGGTAAGTAGCAAGTCTTACAAACTAGGGCTGGTAATGGTGCCCCCTAACGATCAAGGAACATGATCCAGTAAATCACTGATTGACAATGACAGCAAAGTATTACCAAGGGCTTCCCTTACAGTTTTTGGGGTATCCTCCATCTAAGGAAGTTGGGATTTATCTGATGGAGGGCTGGTCCTTGAAATTGATACAGATCTGTCTAGATTTTTGCCACCAATAATTTTTGTTTATTTTCCCCTTCCAGTAAGTACAAATTGTACATAAATAATATAAATTCACCCAGCACTTGTGAGTAAAAATTTCAGTAAAAGAGAAATCTATCAGTTGCAGCAGAAATTAGGTGGGTAGGATACTGTACTATGTAAAGAAAGTGCAACAACAAGGCATCTCATCCCAGTGGGCTTCACTGTCAAGTAACAACCTCAGGGGGAAGGCCACAACCATTCGTGAGACTGGATGAGTATCAGGTGACTGCAACTCTCCTTCAGCTAGAAGGTTATACTGTAGGTCTGAATCATGCTCCTGGTCTCCTTGCCAGGGTTGGCATTGCACTGTAGTACTAAGTGGGGTGTTCCCATAGGGATTACATGTATGTGTTATACAGGCATGGTACTAGGGTTGCATTGGGGCTTCTTTCAAAAAGGCCATTTTCAAATTATTATAACTCATCTGTCTTACACCCTTGGGCTGTAAAATGTGGCATGCATCATCTTCAGCCTAAGGTCTGCTAATGTGGACAGGTTTATAGAATTCTGTTCTTCCATTGTGGATTTATAGTGTTGAAATTATATATTTGTGCCCATTTTTGAACCAAAGTGTTTGCCCAAGGATAGAGAAAAAAACTACAAATAGTCAAATTATGAAACTTACAGGTTTGTTAGATGTTATGGAGGAATATGTACTATGGGAGGTTTGGTGAAAAAAATGTTAATTAGTTTTGTAGTTATTGCTAGTATTTGTTCCCACACGCTCATTCGCCAAAACAAGAGTGCGAAAAAATCAACAAATAATTA
This sequence comes from Neoceratodus forsteri, assembly GCA_016271365.2. Classification (NCBI taxonomy): domain Eukaryota; kingdom Metazoa; phylum Chordata; order Ceratodontiformes; family Ceratodontidae; genus Neoceratodus; species Neoceratodus forsteri. The sequence goes on along the minus strand of CM028131.1, from coordinate 883,673,975 downwards.
TGTTTCGAAACTTACAGGTTTGTTAGATGTTATGGAGCCATAGATCTTTTCGGTGAGAACATGTGACTTAATTTTAAAGTTACTAATGATTTATAGTTTGCACATGCTCAGAAAAACAAGCATTTGTCAATGCCGAACGTTTGCTTGCATGCCGTTGTACTGGTCCTGCTTGTACAGTACATATTTTTACTATATATTTACTCAAAATAGACCAGATGAGATGCAATATGTCATTTGCAATGGGGTTCTGAGTTTACACAGGTTTATGCTGCATTTACCCTGGGCAGTAGAGGTGAGATGTGATAGCTCATTTTTAGCGTGGGCCTGCTTTTATAATATATTTTTCTAGGACAGATCATCTTAGATGCAACATTTCCCTGTTTCTACACAGGCTTGCAATATATTTGCCCAGGCTAAGCCAGCCAAGGTGCAATATCTCATTTTCAATGGGGTCTTGCTTTAACATGTTAGTGTATTTACCAAGGATAGCACAGCTCAGGTGCTGTCTTATTTTCAGGGGGACCCCACTTTTCTCAGTTTTTACACTGTCTTTACCCAGGATAACCCAGCTGAAAGGCAAGTTACATTTTCAGTGTGGTCCAGCTTTTACAAGCTATTTTTCACAGGATGGAGCAGCATAGATGCACAGTTCAGTGGAGTTTCTGCTGTACTGGTGTCCTGCTTTTACATCATATCATGTCCGCTCCATGAATGGTATTAGCGTGCAGTCAATACCATGTAGCAAATAGCATGAAAGACTTCTGCACTATGAGAAGATGGTAGCGCTATGTATCACAGTGCTGTATGGATACCACCTTCTGTTTCCGCCGTTCACTCAAAGTCTGCTGATTTGCTCCCTGTCAGCGTGGTGTCAGTGTGGCTTAGAGGTTAGAGTGATAGCCTGCAAGTAGCTTTGGCACACCGTACCACAGTTTGAGTCCTCCCTCATCTCACTTTGATTTTTATTTTTTTTTTTGTAAAAATGTTAGTTTTATTCCGGTACATATTTAAGAGTGATGTTGGGGTCAATGTCAACTCTGAGGTGGAAACCATGCAGGTATAGAAACCTGCTTTTTTCTTCAAATTATGTACAACCTCTGAGTTGATTATATTTAGATGGGGGATTCGGGGGTGCATAAATGTGCTGGTGTTGTGTGCTTTTTGTTGGATGGGGATATGTTACAGGTACAGCGAGTTGACATTCAAGATATATTATCAGGGTGGTACTGCTGTTCGCTAAGTTTTCTGCTCTGAGTTGTACTACGCTGATAACACATTCGGTGAGTTGTCGTACATTCTTTTATTATATATTTACCCAGGATAGATCAGATGAGATGCAGTATTTCATTTTCAGTGAGGTCCTGCTTTTACATATTTTTAGATTGTATTTACTCAGGATAGGCCAGCTGAGAGGCAATATCTAATTTTTGATGAGCTCCCATATTTTGACCCCAGAATTACAACATAGTCTTTTTATGGTCCATAGCTATGATCAAAACGGGTGGAATTTTTGAAAACATGTTTTGGAAGGGATTTGAAAATGACACCTGTCATGTTCATGAAGTGAGATAACACAAGGGAGATGTTGACCATTGGGGGCTACAATCTGCAAAAATAAAGTTATGAGGAAATGTTGGAACAATTCAACATTTCTTCATTACCATAACGTAGTTGTTTTTTTCACGCTTTGACTCCAAATTTATAGTCATTTTATAACATCATGTTAGGATCAGGACAGGTGGATATTTTTAAATCCTGTCTGATAGGTGGTTTCATGGAAAGACTGCAAAAACCTGTTTCAAAGGGGTTTCAAAAACTGACACCAGTCATGTTCATCAGGTGGGGTAGCAAATGGCAGTGAGTTCATTTGAGGCCAAAATCTACAAAAATCACAAAGTTATAAGTAAACATTGAAAAAATTCAACATTTCCTCATAACTTCATTCTTTTTTGACGTCATGACCCCAAATTGCCAACACTGTATTTTTATTTACTGTGTTTATTTCTTTTTTCATATAGCTTTTTGTCCACCCACCACCACCTACTCCTGTTATCGGACACTGTGTTGAGAGTCCCCCAGTCCCATCTACTGCTTCCTCTGCTGTCACACCAGTGAGGATGCACATGGAAGCAGGACACAGGTGTTCTCCGAGGGTCTTCACTTATAGCGATGGGGGGGGGGACATATGCCCCTTTCCCAGTTTTCTTCCTGTTCCCATGCTGGGGTGTGCATGTACTGTAGATGCATGTGCATGGAGGCATACGCATGACCCAGAGTCCCACTGCCCTCCTTTCTACTGCTCTCCTAGATGCGCACTGCCACCTGGCCACTATCGGGTGGCAGTCATTCAGTGGAACATGCTGGTCCTTGCACCCCAGGAAAGGAGAGAAGCCATCAAGTGCTCAATCCTTTCCCTCCCTGGCCAACCCCCAGCACCAGCAACTCATGCTTGTCACTGAGCATGGGTCATCTGAGTGGCAGAAGGTAAGGTACCAGCACCTCAGCCCTCTGTGCCACTAGGATGGCACTAACACTGTCTTTTTATGACCCCATGTTATGATGTCAGCAGGTGGAATCTTTTAAATCATGTTTGAAAAGTAACTTTGCAGAGCAAGTGTGAAACATGTTTCAGAGGAAATTTGAAAACTAGCACTTGTCATTTTCATTAGGTGGGGTAACAAAATGTCTGTGTGGAAAATTGGAGGTCAAAATCTGCTCACATCTCAATTTTATGAGTAAACATTTTAAAGATTCAGTGTTTCCTCATAACATCATTATTTTGCCACATTTTGACCCCCACATTTTCAACATAGTCTTTTTATGATCCCTCCTTCTGAACACGACAGGTGTCAGTTTATAAAATATTGGCTGAGGAGCCAGCTCCGTGGCACTGAGCGATGGGTGTAAGCTTGGCACACTGGTGACCCAGGTTCACACTCAAGCCCAGATGTCAGGAGCGGAGTCCAGTGGGAATGGAGTTGGATGCTTCACTCCTGGGGGGGGTCTTGGACCACTGCTTCATGGCTCTTGGTGGTGGCTAGTTGCTGGCATTCTTGGTAATGTGTGGTCTTGACACCCACTGAATGCCCCCATCTCCATGGTGCTGTCACAACCAGACTGCTACGTGGCAGGTGGGAGGGGGCCTGGGGAGAAAAACCTGAAAATTAGCTGCTCAGCAGACCAGATGATGGTAGCCAGTTTCCTGCTCACCATAAAGTCCAGAGGTGTCCATACTGATTCCTGCCACTCCAGGGATATGGTTGGAGTGCCTGCAGGTGACTCTCCTCTCCTCTCCTGGTTTTCCTCCATAGGAGAGGGACCCCTCCAATGGAGGGATACATTGGGTTACCCAGGTGGCAGCATTAATGGGGCAGTGGATGGCAAAGGGACATTGTGGCAGGATGGGAACCTTGGCAGCCCAAAGGAGTGGCCAGCCGAGGGCTTGGGGAGGAGCAAAAATAAATAAATAAATAAAATACTGTCCGAAACATCATTTTGTGCTGCAACTGCAAAAGCACATTTTGACTGGATTTGAAAAATGTTACCAGTCATGTTCATGAGGTGGTGTGAAAAAATGGCTATGCTGAAAAGTTGAGATCCAGATATCAAAAATTTAAAAAGTTATGAGCGAGAAGTGAAAAATTGCAATGTACCTTCATAGCATTGTTGTTTTTTAATTTTTGACCTCAAAATTTCAACACAGTTTTCTCATTGCCCCATCTCATGAACCCAGTCAGAGAAAATGTTCAGATCCCACCTGAAAGGTGATTTTGTGGAGTGAAAGTAGATGAAAATATGCAAATCCCCCCCTGAAAGGTGATTTCATAGAGTGACTATAAAATCTCCTTTCTGGCTAGATTTGAAACATTTTACCTACCTAGTTCATGAGGTGGTGTCCGAAAAAGGCCATGTTGAAAATTTTGGGGAAAATATAAAAATGACCAAGTTATGAGTGAAAGTTTGAAATATATTGACCTGCACTTACCTGATTTCCTCAGTTCCTGTTCTGGTGTTCTATAGAGAAGACGTATCTCTGGTCTAGAGAGGATTATAGTATTGGATCCCCCATAGGGGTGGGGAGGTAAGTGGGGTGGTGGGTGCTGAGTGGAGAGGCGTTAGTTTGGGGGGAGGGTAATATTGGCAGCAATGGATATTGATGGACCATTTTCTTTTTTACAGTGGAAAAAAACATCAAGGGATGGTTTTCTTTATTTCAGGTACTGTCACTTGGGGTTGGGCACCCCAGTGTTAGGTTCATGTTTAAGGGGCATGGGAAGTGGTGGGAAGGTGGGAGGGATACTTGCCAGAGGATGGGATTGTTTAAAAGGGGCATAGGTATGGGAAGCGAGGGGGGAGGTGGGAGGGATACTTGACAGATGGGTGATTTTCTTTTTTTATAGGAACCGGGGACAACATGCAATTAGGAGGATTGGAATTTTTGCCAGCTGGCTTTTTTTTAATAGGAACCATTGATGGGAGGCAATTGCGAGGGAGCAAGATCTTTGCCAGCAGCAGGGCTAGGTTTTGGATAGGAACCAGGGATGAAATGCAATCATAAGGGGGTGGGATCTTTACCAGTGGGTATGTTTGTTTACTTAGTGAAGCAAGGACTACTATAGGCACTTTGGAGTATGCACCACAGTGGGGCCAGAGATTGCTACAGGTGGGGATGGGGGAGGAGATGTAGGCTGATTATGATGCCAATCAGCTCCTTGCTGGGCAGTGCCATGCAGATCAAAGCAAAGAGCCTCCCGGTGATATGAGCATCTCTTTTCTTTTTTGTTCTCCATGACGTTTCCACCCATTAAGCAGAGAAGAGTGTCACGATAAGCTAGGCTGCTGATTGGCATGACAGTATCAAGGCCCCCTGCAGACTGCCCTGCATTGGATCGACAGTGATACATCTGTCAAATCCGCTATCATAGCAATAAGTTTGCTTTGTGCAAGTGGAAGCAAACATAACAAGCATTTGTCAATGCTGAATGTTCGCTTGCATGCTGTTGTACTGTGTCCTGCTTGTACACATTTTTACTAGATATTTACTCAAGACAGATCAGACGAGATGTAATATGTCATTTGCAATGGGGTACTGATTTTATACAGTTTTATACTGTATTTACCAAGGACAGTAGACCTGAGATGCGATATCTTGTTTGTAGTGTGGTCTTGCTTTTAAAATGTATTTTCCTTAGAACAGATCATCTTAGATGCAACATTGACAGACCAACTGAAAGGCAAGTTACATTTTCAGTGGGTCCAGCTTTAACAGTGTATTTTTCCTAGGATAGTGCAGAACAGATGCACAGTTCTGTGGGGGGCTCTACTGTACTGGGTTCCTGCTTTTACATGTTTACTATATACTTACCCAGGATAGATCAGATGAGATGTAATATCTCATTTTCAGTAGTGTCCTGCTTTTACACATTTTTAGATTGCATTTCCCCAGGATAGGCCAGCTGAGAGACAATATCTAATTTTCAGTGTGCTCGCACATTTTGACCCTAGATTTCCAACATAATCTTTTTATGACCTGAAGTTATGATCAAGGCAGGTGGAATTTTTTCCAATCCCATCCAAACGATGATTTCATAATGTGACTGTGAAAATATGTTTTGGAGGGGATATGAAAAATGACACTTGTCATGTTCATCAGGTAGGGTAACCAAAGGGCTATGTACACATTTGGGGCCAAAATTGACAAAACTCACAAAGTTATGAGTAACCATTAAAACAATTCATTGTTTTCTCATAACTTTGTTATTTTTTGACATTTTGACCCCACATTTTAACAGTGTCTTGTTATTACCCACCTTCTGATTATGGCAGGTGGCGTTTGTGAAATCCTAATTGAAAGGTAACTTCGCAGAGAAAATGAGAAAACATATTTTGGAGAAGATCTGAAAACTGTATTTGATAACCGAGTAAAGACATGTGTCATAATTATGAGGTGGAGTAACAATAACAGTTTGACAAATTATGTTAAAAGAACCATCACAAAGCGAGTCCTCCTTCCTGCATTAGAATATAATTCCCTACTCCTCTATAACTTACCTGAAGCGAGATTTAGGAAATATCAGGTTACTTTTAACAGTGTAATTTGATTTGCAAAGGAGACAGAAAAAAAGAAACATCACTGTGACATGTATCGGGACTTTGGAATTTCCCCTCCCAAAGACATAGAATCCTAAATTCAATCTTATCTTTCATATACATAATTTTGAATATGGGAGTACCAATGGAACTAAACAATGCATTTGTGAAAGTGCAAAATGCTAAGTTACTAAGAAAGACATCAATAAAGAAATACAGTGAGATCTGGGTTAAATTAAAGATAACTAAGCATTCCTTTTCATATTTTGGACTGATGTTAGTAAACAATTTCAGTGAAAAGGTACTTGATTTTAACACTAAACCAATTTTTTTAAGAGAACTTTTAGGGAACGTGAGAATCACAGGTATCACAGGAAAGTTTATGAGTCAAGTAGTTTAAGCCATATTAGACGTGCCATGTATCAATGGTTAGCTGTGATATTCATATTACCAAAATATTTATCAATGGATACCTTGAAAATATTCATAGTGGGAAGACTGTGTATGATTGATTCAGGAAAACTATTCCACAATGACACCACCCTCTGGTTCATCCACACTCCCTCCTTATAACTGACAATCATGGCTCCTTCTGTCTTTTCCTACCAACTTCCTCTCCAGGTTTATACATTCACATAGGTCACCATCCTGAAGTGCCCTGAGCAACATATACAAGTCTCCCCTCAGGTTTCTGTATTTCAGGAAGAGAAGGTGTAGTTCCCCGAGTCTGTCACCATAAGTTATATTTGTTGTAGAGCTTATCCTCTTTGTTCCCCTTCTCTGTACTCCCTCAATGAGTGCAACATCCCTTGCCTTATTTGAGGCCCAGAACTGGATGCAGTACTCCAGGTGGGGCCTCACCAGAGCACCATACAATGGAATGATGCCATTTCTGTCTATACTGTTTATGTGTTATAGTATGCACCCAAGCATTCTGTTGCCTTCTTCACTACCTCTCTTAACATGCTCAGTAAATATCAATGTGTTTGTTATGGTGATTCCCAGGTCTCTTTCTTTGTTTCAAGTCTTACTACATTTAAATAATAGTCAGTAATTTTATTCCTTACACCAAAGTGCATTACTTTATATTTTTTTTCATTAAAATACAGTTTGTGATCTTTAGCTCATTTCTCGATCTTCATTAAATCCTCCTGGAGCTTGGTGCCTGCTGTCACACTGTCTACTATAGCTCCTATGTTTGTGTCATCTGCAAACTTGCAGATCCAGGAATATGCAGATGATTCTATAGTTGATATGTAGATATTGAACAGTGAGGGTCCCAACATTGATCCCTGGGGTACCCCACTGGTCACTGCCCCCCATGTTGAACAGTACCCTCTTATACTAACCCTCTGTTTCCTGCCATCAAGCCAAGATTCAATCCATCTTATTGTGTGTGGACTAAAATTTACTTTTATTAATTCTTTGATTAATTCATTATGGGGCACAAGATCAAAAGCCTTGGTGTAGTCCAGATATATAATATTCACTGGCATTCTAATAGCTAGGGCTTTGCAGATAGGTTCAAAGAAATTAAATAGGTGTGTCTGGCATGATCTATGTGTTTGAAACCCATGCTGGGGCATATCTTCAAGCCCATTTTCCTGTATGTGTCTGTCTAAATCCTCCTTGACATATTCCTCCAAGGGTTTGCCCTATAATACATGTAAGGCTAATTGGCCTATAAATAGTATGATTGCTTTTAGGGCCTTTTTTATGTACAGGCATCACATTTGCTTCTCACCATTCAGGAATCACATTATCCTCAGATTGAGAACATGCAAAAAGTCTTGCAATTGAACCAGTAAGTTTATTTGCAAGTTCCTTTAATAATCTGGGATGAATGTCGTTGGGCCCTGGGGCTTTATTGATACTGAGCTTAGAAAGTCTATTTCTCACATCCTCTTCTGAGATCTCTATTGTAGTATTTTTAGTCTGTCTCAATTCTTCCAAGAGAGATTTACAGTCGAATTTGGTTGGAAAATACTTATAAAATATTCATTGAATGTTTCAGCCATATCTGTTTCATTCTCTATTTGCCTGTCCCCTCTAGTGAGTGGCCTGATTTTTTGTTGGCCCCCATTTATGCTACTTTTTTTCCTTTTTTTTTAAAGTGTTTGATTCAGAGTATGGGGTTGCTTGATTCATCATATTTATGACCAGCACCTCTCTTTCTCACCCTAATCAAACACCTGCCCTGCTGCCTGTGCCTCCCTATTTAAAACATGCATTGAAACTCATAAATGGAAGCCAAATCTGGAAATAGCAATCTGTTTGATTTTGCATTCTATAATAAGCTCCATCTACCCTAAGTAGATCTATCACACACTAAACCCATTCTAAAAAAGATGGTGGGGACACATCTTTCCAGTGGGTTAGTATGACTTTTTCTGCCACCGTCAAGCCCAAAATAATCAGTTCAGTGATATCATCCATATCCTTATCTATACCTACAGGGCCAAACAGTGCAGTTCCCGGGTCAAAGGGAAAGTCCTGACCAATAAGTTTACCAAAAAAGAAGAACATTTTCTGCCAAAACAGTTACAGCTTTTGACAGGAGACCAACATGTGGTCTAATGTTCCTCTAACACCCCACATCTCTGACACATTTCTGATAGATTACTATTTATTTTGTGCAATCTTACAGGTGTTAAATAGGTTCTGTGCAATATGTTTATATAAATTTGTTTTAATCTATTATTTTTGAGGGATATTTCAGCCAGATTAACTACAGTATCCCATCTTGCATCTTTTAAATAGGTTGAGACCTCTCTTTTTGCCAAGCCTGCTTAAGTTCAGTAAAGGGAGTTGCTTGAAAATTGTCATTAATAAAATTGTATATTTCTCCTATTAGATGTTTTAAAGAGTCAAGACTCTCAAAGAAATACTCTACCTTCCCCTTAATTAATTGTAAAGAGTTTCCATTTTTCCAATAAATACAATTCCTCACCTGTTGATATAGAAAATACGCATTTAGGGATAACCCAAATCTCTTTCTCAACTCCTCAAAAGGGGCAACTAAATCATTAATCAAAAGATCCCCCCAAACTGGAAATTCCTCTTTCTACTAGCTCTTTCTGAATCAACCCTCCTTCCACAGATGGAGGAAAATGAAAATGTTTAATAATATGTGTACAAAAAACTACAACATTGCCTTCTCCTAGTAGTTTCCTCACTGTATTCCAAGTCCAATTTGTAGTCCTGGTTGAATACAAAATGTTGGGCTAGAGATCAGATTTAGAACTGTTTAAATTTATTCCAAGGCTGTGTGTTAAGGCAGGAAATGGGATTCTCTCTCTGCTTCTATGTGGAAACATGCTGGCAGTCCCTCTCTTCCTAGAAACCAGTAGCCCAAACACTCCAGTTGGGCCGCCAAGTAATAATGTTCAAAACTGGGCAGAGACATACCCCCCCTTTTCCTTTGGTAGTTGTAGTTTTTTATAGTCAATTCTTGGAGTCTTTTGTTTCCAGAGAAATTTATTAACAGCTCTGTTCAATAAGTCAAAAAAAGATTTGTGAATTATAATTGGAAGTGTCTGAAACAGGAATAAGACCCTTGGTAGAATATCCATTTTAATAATATTGATCCAACCTAACAAGACCAGGGGGAGATTTTGCCATCTTACCAGATCTTGCACATTTTTTTCAAGAACAGGTAAGAAATTCAAGTCGTGTAATAAGTTGTTATCTGGAGATATGAAAACCCCCAGATATTACATGTAAGGTTTATGAAATTTATATAATGGATGTTCCTGAGATAAGCCCTTGTCCTTTGAGATTATTACAGCCTCAGTCTTACCCGAGTTGATTTTACAGCCTGAATGTTTACTAAAATCTGCAAATATCTGGAGCAAGCTCTCAAAATCATGAACTGGGTCACTCAGAAATAATAAAATATCATCTGCATATAATGATATTTTATGTGTCTGCCCACCAGTATTGACACCTTTAAGCCAGAGCAAACAGTAGGGGGATAAAGGACAGCCCTGCCTGGTGCCCTGTTGCAGATCAAAGTATGAGGAAGAGTTATGATTTGTTTTAAGTGAGGCCTGAGGTGAGTGGTAAATCATTATTTATCCACTCTAAAAATGTTCTGTCATCGAGGGAAAGCACTGCTAAGTTTAAGTCCAAAGAAGGGTCCAGCAGATTTAATGCTGTTCTAACACTATGATTTAATCTCCTACCCATTACAAACCCACTCTGGTCCAGGGGTGCAATATTAGGAATGAATCCTGCAATTCTTTTGACCAGAATTTTTGCAAAAATGTTGTAGTCATTTAATAATGATATTGGTCTCTAAGAACCACAAAGGTCTGGGGACTTATCCTTTTTCAAAAGTAAAATTATAGATGTCTCATTAAACGAAGGTGGAAAATCTTCCTGAGTCTGAAAATTCTTAAACACATAGGCCAGAAGAGGGGCTAGTTCTACCTTAAAGGCTTCATAAATCTCAGTGGAACACCCATCTGGTCCTGGCGACTTATTATTTGGCATATTGGATATTACATACTCTATCTCTTCCACTTTAATTTCCATTTTAAGACTTGACCTGTCTGTCTCCGAGATCTGGGGCAGATCAATTTTTTTATTATACTCTTGAATCTCAGTAACAGTCATAGAGCCTTTCTCCCAATATAGAACATTAAAATAATTTACAAACTCAGTGTTAATCTGACTCGGGTCTAATATTTTTTCCCCATCCGAAGTGGTGACATAATCAATCCTATTTTGATTAGCTTGAACATTTAATTGATAGGCCAACAATTTTGAGGTTGAATCTGCAAAAAAATAATATTTGTCCCTTGATCTATACACTTGTTTCTCCTCATTTACCTGACTAACCCCTTCTATTTTTTCTCTAAGAAACATAATTTGTATTTTATCTTCTTCATTACCTGTCTTAGCATAAGCTCCTTCTGCCAAGGTTAACTCCCATTCCATCTGTTCCAGAAACAATCTGTATTTTTTTCCAAACACTGGACTAATAGTGTATCATATAACACCTTAGATAAATTTTGAGGGACTCCCAAATAGTGTACCAGGAAAACTCATCTGGAGGGTTGTGTTTCACATAGGCAGTGATCTCTTTCTTCAAAAAACTAACAAACTGTAAATCTTGTACTAAGAAATTGTTAAATTTCCATTTATTCAAGATAGAATTTTCATTCTTTAAGAAGTCTATCTCCATATAACAAGAAGCATGGTTAGAAATTAAAATTGCATTATATCTCACAAATCTGACTGCATGGAAGAGTGAGCTAGAGATCAGGAAAAATATATCCTTGATAAGCAATTATATACTTTAGAGAAAAAAGGAAACTTCTTTAGGCTTAGTGCACAAAAAGGATCCAGCAAGGCTAATTCTTGGGCATAGTTAGTAATTAGCTCAGCTGTTTTTACTTTTCATTCTGGCCCATAATGGACCCTATCTAAAGAAGTGAGGGCTACATTAAAATCACATCCAATTATTACTGGAACATTCGATGTAGGGACCTGCAAAAATATTAGTAAAAAATTCTAAATTGTCCTCATTAGGTGCATAAACACTTATTGCCCAATAAGAACCTTCACATTTGCCCATTTTCCTTCCAGATCCACTCCAGAGTACAATATCTTAGGTTTTAAATATTTTTAAATAAAGATAGCAGTGCCCCTTGCATTCTCCACAAAAGATGTGGAAACACCTATTGCCTGGAAGAGGTTAGAAAAATAGACCACATCCCTTTTCTCAAAATGAGTTTCCTGCAAAAGAACACAATCAATCTTCTTTTTATTTAAATAATTAACAATTTGTCTGAGTTTTACCTGTTTTTGGCTCCATTTAGGTTCCAGGCTAATATGCTAAGTGGTACTGTCATGATAGAAAATGACTAAGGCAAAAAAGCACAAAGTCCAAAAAAATACTTATTACCCATGAGACAGGCAGCAGTGCAAATCTGCCAATCAAAACTTCACTACTAATTTTAACAGCAATAACCTAATTGCCAGAAACTCTACCTAATCCAAATTCCATTCCACTCCTAACTACTAATTTTAAACAAGATAACCCCCCTTCCCTCACCCTATAGTAAGAATCACCTGCTTTAGACTTATTGCTTGATCCCAATCATTATGCTTTTCTGAGTCCAGAAGAGCCATCTCCCTCCCAACTAACTTTAAAGATGACCTGCTTTAAGCTGTGTGTTAAGATGTTAACACTTGAGCTAACTCCCTGTATCACCTCCCTATTATCTATCAAATAATACACATTATACATTATCACCCTTCCTAGGGCATGTGATATACTCCCTTACTCTGTTCCCTTAAAGTGCTTTAAATTCAATCCTTTTCTACAAACTGCTCCCCCAACCAGCATAAACCCATCTCCTCAAATTAAGTTATCTGCTGCATCTTATGTATGTTTTTTTTATTTAACTTTGCATATTATGTATTAGAAGCTGAGGAAGCTGTAAAATATTTATGCAGTTCATTTTTCCAAAAGTTCATAGCTTCCTGTGGCATAGAAAAAAAAAGCCTTTCCTTCCAAAAAGACCCAAAGTCTTGTGGGGTGTAATAAAGAGAATGAAATACCTTGTTTTCGTAACTGATCTCTAACACCATCAAAGGATTTATGTTTTGCCAGATTAGAGGGAGAAAGGTCAGGGAATACTTAAAGCTTCATGCCTTTGTAGACAAGGCATTTTTCTTTCCTAGCTTTAGAGAATGTTTTCTGTGTCCTGGAACCTCAGTGTTTTAATGAACATAAATCTGGGCCTGCCATCTTCTCTTCTGGGTCCAAAGGCTCTATGAGCCAAGTTCAATTCAATTTTTTCACCTGGGTAGTTGAACCTCATCACTGAAGAGAGCATTTTCGCACAGTAGGACAAATAATTTCCCCCCTCAATTCCCTCTGGCAAATTACCTATTTTAATATTTGCTCGTCTGGATATAGATTCCAGATCTTCCACTTTAGATTTTAAAGATTTGAGTTCTTTGTTAGTGGCAAACAAGTCCATAGACATTTTGGAGACTGCATCCTCCATATTCAATAATCTCTGTTCAAACTGGTCAGTTCTTAATGTAACCATATTGAGCTTTTCAGCTATGTCTGTAAACTTCTGATCCAGAGATGCTGTGGCTAAATTTATGTTTGCAAACCCCACTCTGAGCTCTTCTAATACTGATTGTTGCAGAGGAGTTGTATTAGGCTCCAAATCCTGAGAGGCTTTAGAATTTTTGTCAGAGTCGGGAGCATTGTGATTACCTATTTCCCATTGGCGGGGTGTTCTGATCTAGCAGCTGCTCATAGTTTTTCCTTTTTGGCCCATCTCTGTGTTGCTCGTCCTCTGATTTATCACCTTTGTCCTGTTTTTCCAGCTGTTTAGACAGCCCCGTTTCTGATAAAGATGCCATTTCAGAGTTTAAAAAAAGATTTCTTTTGCAAATGGGTTATTGCAAGAAAGTGACTATAGACTGCTGAAATAACGTGCGGGGAGTCTTAACTCAAGCTTGTTTACAAGAGTGTGTAAAAGTGTTTCCCAAGTCTGTACCCAGCTGGTCACTTCCCTTTTTATTTGCTCTTGCAAGGTTCTTACCCTCCTTCCCCTCTCCAATGCGATGTGTAAGCCCCTGTAAATTTGTTTCAGCCTCCGGAATGGTCCCTGCATCCATTTTCTGGGTTGATACTTCCCCATCTACGCCTTATAATCCAGCAGCCCCAGTCTGTTGAACTACACATGGCTCAAGACATGAAGCCCATTCGAAAACTCACCTCCCTGACTCACCCCAAAAGACACAGGAGTCTGCACATCCAATTCCTTCGAAGCTACTAAAGCACAACCAGTTGGGGAAGACTCATTCACAGGAACATTTCCCTGTAAATCTTCCCTTGACCCCCATGAGTTGCCCAACATTCCACCTCCGGCAAGCTTTCCATTCAGACCGCTCACCCCTTCTGTCCCGGTCTCATCCACTGAGGCAGAAAGTATAGCAGATGTAGCTGATTCTTGTGCTGGGGGTAAGTTGAAGATTTTTACCTGTCCCGAAACTATGCTTGGGTCTGCTGGTGGCCGGGGTTTTCTCATCTCCTCCATTAATACAGGATTTTGGCATGTTCTTGATGAGGATTTCCTCTCTGTGGCATGCTGCAGAATCTCGCAGGCTCGCGAAGGGTGCTTGACATACCGAAAGACAGAGCCAAGAAAACAAAAATAAAATTACCGGGATACCAGTGATAGATGAGAGGGGGAGGTAGGGCTAGGGTTATTGTTACAGCATTGAGAGAGTGTATCAGGAGTGCTCAACATGCACAGCTCCTGCACTCAGCCAGCCATCTTTTTCTAACTCCACCCCTAGGGCTGCATCCATGACATCGCATACTAAATCCCCTTTTAGGCTACTTATGTAGTCACTACATACTAAAATGCCAGCAGAATAGGCCTAATGGTACATAGATACATAGATACATAGACAGTATCGGCAGATAAGGGCCTATGGCCCACCCAGTCTGCCCATTTGAGCTTGTAAGTTCAGTTTATTTTCCTAGAAGTCTGTTTCCCCTTACCCCTGACCTCTAGAATTCCTTTATGTCTATCCCATGCATTCTTAAATCCATTGATTGTTTCAGCTCCCCCACTTCCTCTGGCAGGGTGTTCCACTTGTCCACCACCCGTTCTGTGAAGAAATTCTTTCTCATGTTTCCTCTGAATCGTCCCTCCTCCAACTTCATCCCATGCCCTCTAGTCCTGGAACATCTTTTCGCTTAAAAATAGTGTTTCCTGCACTCTGTTTCTCCCTAGAGATACTTGTATGTCTCTATCATATCCCTCTCTCCTCCTCTCCTCCAGGGAGTACATGTTCAGTTCCTTCAACCTGTCTTCATAGGACTTGTGATGCAATCCATGCACCATCTTTGTTGCCCTCCTCTGAACCTTCTCTACCTTGTCTATGTCCTTCGTGAGGTATGGTCTCCAGAACTGTACACTGTACTCCAGGTGGGGCCTCACTAGTGTCTTGTATAGCGGAATTATGACCTCCTTTTCCTGCTGGTGATGCCCCTGCCTATACATACCAGCATCCCATTTGCTTTACCTGATGTCTTGTCACACTGTTTCCCTACCTTGAGGTCATCAGAGATGACAACCCCAAGATCCCTTTCCTGCTTGGTGCATGCTATATCCTCACCCCCCAACTGATATATTGTGCCAGGGTTTTTGTGCCCCATATGCATTATCTTGCACTTCTTTGCATTGAATTTCAACTGCCAAACCCTTGGTCTTTTGTGTCTGCTTGTTTGGTCAGCCCCCACCCTGGGAGCTGACCTTGCTGCCCCTTCCCATCCTCTCTGGCTTCTCCCTTCCCAGTCCTGGATATTTTTGCTGCACTGGACTTTGTTTCCAGAACCCTTCCTCTGTACCTGTCCCAACCCCTCTTGAACCCCTACACCGTCTTTGCCTCCACCAGCCCCCTGGGCAGTGCATCCCATGGCTCCACCACCCTCTCAGTGAAGTAGCACCTCCTCCTTTCTCCCCTGAATCTCCCCCCCCTAGCTTTCACCTATGCCCTCTAATTGCCCCGCCTTCCTTCAGAGCACCCTGACTGCTCCTCCCCTATTTACCTCCTTCATGTACCTGAAGACCTCTATCATGTCCCCTCGGTCCCTTCTCTCTTTCAATGTACATATTTAGCTCTTCGAGCCTCTCCCATAGGTCCTGTCCCCAAGCCCCAGATCATTTTGATTGCCCTCCTCTGACCCTCTCCAGGAGTTCAATGTCCTTCTTCTTAATGTGCCTCCAAACTGCATGCAGTACTCTAGGTGTGGCCTCACCAAGCAGTTATACAGAGGGAGTATCACTTCCCTCCTTCTGGAGGTGATCCCCCTAGCGATACATCCCAGCATCCTGTTGGCCTTGGCCGCTGCCCTCCTACAAGTCTCTGAGTTGTTCATCTTGACATCCACCACCACCCCCAAGTCCCTGTCAGCCATCGAGACTTGTAGTAATCCCCCTCAGGGTGTACACTTGGCCAGGGTTTCTGGCCCCCAGGTACAGTACCTTGCATTTCCCTGCATTGAACCTCAGCTTCCACTTTCTAGATCACCTTTCCAGAGCCTCCAGGTCCCCCTGTAGGGCCACCCTCCCCTCCTCCCCATCCACCACTGCCCCCAGTTTTGAGTCATCCGCAAAGAGACTCATCTCACTCCTGATACACTTCCTTATGTCTGAGATGTAGGCGTTGAACAGGAGGGGCCCAAGAACTAATCCCTGAGGGACCCCACTAATGACCCTCCTTGGGGATGAGACTAACCCACCCACCACAACCCTCCAGGTACAGTCCTGGAGGCAATTTCCTATCCATCTGATCATCTGGTTCCCCATCCACATTTCTCCCAGCTTATCCAACAGGCCCCCATGAGGAACAGAGTCAAATGCCTTGCTGAAGTCAAGAAAGAGGACGTCCACTGGTCTACCCAGGTCCAAGGCACTCATCACCCAGTCATAGAACTCCACAAGGTTTGTCTGACATGATTTCCCTGGGATGAATCCATGTTGTCTATTGTCCAGGCACCCCAACTTTTCCAGGTCCCCCTCTAGCCTCTCCTTGACAATGCCCTCCATCACCTTGCCCACCACTGATGTCAGGCTGATGGGCCTGTAGTTCCCTGCCACCTCTCTTGATCCCCCCTTGTGGATAGGCACTATATGCACCACCTTCCAGTCCTGGGGCACCCACCCTGTCCTCAGAGAGATGCTGAAAAGCTCCGCCTGGGGTTTCACCAGGACATCCGCCAGTTCCTTCAGCACTCTGGCATGTAATTTATCTGGCCCCAGTGCTTTTCTCTTAAGGGACCTGAGGGCTTCCCTCACTCTCTCTGCCGTGATTTCCACCTCTGCTACCTCATCCCCCTGCTTTGCCTTCCACCCTCCTGCCAGTGATGGCCTCCCCAGACCCGCCAATCGGTAAGGGCCCCCCCCTTCAATTTCACCATCTCCTCCCATGTATGATGCAGCCCCCCCATTTTCCTTGGTGAAAACTGAGGCGAAGTACTCATTTAGTACCTCAGCCTACTCCCTCGGGTCTTGTGCCCATCCCTCCCCTGTTTTAATCCTGCTAATCTGCCACTTCACCCTTTGTTTTTCCCCAATGTACCTAAAGAACCCCTTATTCCCTCTCCTAATTTCCCTGGCCAGGTTCTGCTCATTTCTTGCCTTAGCCACTCTCACCACCCTAGTGGCCCTTCTGGCCATCAGCTTGTACTCCCCTCGATCCCTTTCACTCCTTGAGCACTTGAAATGCCTATAGGCCACCTTCTTTCCCCTCACCACCTCCTGAACTTCCCTGGTCCACCAGCAGGGTTTTTGGGCCCTTCCACAGTTTTGTCTTACTGTTGCACAGGTGCTGGTAGCATCCTACACCCCCCTCCTGATGATTTCCCATCTACTGTCAGCGTCCATGTCTGGCCCAATCTCATCCAAATGCTCCTTAAGGATCCTTCCCATTTCCCTAAAATTCGTCCCCCTGAAATCAGTTACCTCTGACTTTGTGAAGCCTTCTACCCCTCCTAGGTCCAGGCAGAACCAGACCGTAGCATGGTCGCTCCCCGCCAATGGGTTCCTTACCTTCAGGCCCCCAATCTGGTCACCTTCTGCCAGGACCACATCCAGTATCCGCGCCTCCCTCGTCAGTTCCCCCACCTGCTGAGTAAGGAACGCGTCATGAAAGACATCCAACAACCTCTGTTCCCTGGCCACCGAGGATGTCATAGTCTCCCAGTCCATTCCTGGCATGTTTAAGTCCCCCAACACCACCACCCTTCCCCTGCCCATTCTGCAGTGTCTCCCAACATCTACCACCAGACTCTCCTCCAGCTCCTCCACCAGCGCAGGGGGTCTATACACCACTACTATTTTTACTCTCTTGCCCCCCCCTTTTTATCATGGTGACCAAAATTGCCTCCACAGTTCCCTCCGCCTCCTCCACTCCTCCTATGCCAATGCCATTTTTGACAATTATTGCTACCCCTCCTCCACTTCCCTTCACCCTGTCTTTCCTGAACATGGTGTAACCCTCCAGGTTCAGGTCCCAGTCATGCCCTGCAGTGGCCCAGGTCTCAGTGACCACTGCCACATCCACATCTCCCTCAGTTAGCATTGCCTGGAGCTCAGGTATTTTATTGCCCAAGCTCCTGGCATTTAGCAGGACTACCTTCCATCCTTTTCCTATACTTCCATTTCCCCTGCTCGCGTTCCCATGGGGATTCCATCTTGCCCCAGTCTGCACCTTACCAGTCGGCCTTTTCCCGCGTTCCTCCAGCTCCCCAGGGAGGTGGAGACAGCATCCCTCCTTTATCGGACCAACCTCGACAGCCTTTTGTCCTATCCCTCTCCTTCACAAGTTTAAACCCCACCTTTCACTGACGAACCCCTCTATTTTCAACTTAAGGATTTCCTTCCCCTCCGAATTGAAATGGAGCCTAGCATACAGCCCCTTATCCTCCCAGGTCACCCCCCAATCCCCCATCAACCCATACCCTCTGGCCCCACACCACTCCCGGAGCCACTGGTTTATCTTCTTAATCTTCTCTTGTGTTCCCCACTAGCCCTTGGCACCAGCAGGATTTCTGAGAAGGAAATCGTGCATCCTATGTCATGACAGACCCTGGCAAGCTCCCTGAACCTTGCCTGTATCTCTAGCTCACTATTTCCCTCAATGTCATTTGTGTCCAGGTGGACCAGTATGTCCAGGGAACCTCCACAATCCTTTGCCAGCTGATATACCTCATGCTTGGCCCTGTGCACCGTTAGTCCAGGGAAGCATTTTGTTCTAACCGGGCAGGCCTCCCCCTACCTATCCCATTTGATACTCCTGATCATGGAATCACCCAACAGGAGCACTCTGACCACCCCTTTCCTCCATTTCCACCCCCTCCATGTCACTCATCCTTTCTACCGGCCCCTCCCCCCAGCCGGCTCCTTGCTTCTCCCCCTATCTGGGTGCCACCTGCCGCCCCCTCCTTATTTACCCTGTACCCCTCCCCTCCGATCCTATGCCTCTCCTCCTCCTGAGCATCCTTCTGTACCCCGCTACCCCTACCGTCACTGCTCGCGACTGGTCCTTCTCCCCCATCTGCTAAACTAGTCTAACTCATCCTCCCTTCCTTCCCATCTCCGTTCAGCCCCTCCTTGCCTGTTGTGCTCTCCTGGCCCTTTACTATATCCTCCTTGTACTTCTGGTCCTTCTCCTTGCCCTTTTCCCCCCAACTGGTCCTTCTCCTTGAGCTTTCCTCCCTCTACCCCTCCTCCTACTGCTCTGATCCCCCGCTCCCCCCGTTTTCCCACTTTCCAAGTTCCCCTGTTCTTCCTGCTATCCAGCCCTCGCCTCCTGCCCCCACTCCTTTCCATCTCTAACCGCCCCTGCCATGGCTACATCACCCCCCTCATCCCCAAGCAGAAGAAGAGAATTGAAGCGGTTACTGAGCTTAAGATCCGATCCACCTCCCCCCCCCTTGCTTCCTTCTGTCCAGCCCCAGCCATCTGCCTACTTCCCTGAGAATGTCCTCCCTTTGGCTTCCCCCCGTGAGGGTCCTCAGATACCTGCCTGCTTCCTTGGTAGTGTCCTCCTTTTGGGTCTCCCCTGTCAGGGTCCCTATGCAACCCCAGAGTACTCTCCTGCACTCCTTTTCCTATGCCCCCGCCCCTAGTGCTTGGTGCAACCCCGTTGGAGAGCCCCTGCCCTATTCCCCAACCATACCTCCCCCCTCCATCCAGTTGTCTCCTAAAACTAAATAAAATTAATAAATAAATAAAATCCCCTCAACCTCCTCCCTAAGCTGTGCTAGCTGGTAGCACACTGGGCAACCACCAAACTTCCAAGCCCAGTCCAGTATCATGGCTGCCCCACACCCTGTGCACCCCACCACCCTCCCAAAGATACTGACCCTAATGACGTGTGGTCCCATCCCCCTCCATGTAGATTTCTTTGGGTGAACCACCAGGCTCCCCACTAGTCCAAGATACACCCCTACCCACTAATCAGGACACACACTAATCCTAGATACAGTCCCACAGTAAACAGATAGCCCCGTTACTAGGTGCAGTGCTATACAGTAAACTTATAGGGGAAGTGTACAACTCCCTAAGCTCCTCTCTCCCGTGCTTTAAACCGAATCCCCAGTGGCTAGAACTACATGAACTATATTCACTGTGGATGCTGCACTCCTATTCAGGACCTACCTATGCTTTTTCCCTGCCCTGTGACTGCTTTATTGGGTAGAAACTACATGAGCTGCACCTGGAGCCTCTTCCTCCAATTGCAGGGCAGGTGGTCCCCTATAAATGAGCTATCCTCTGGGGGAAGGGTGGGGAAGGGTGGGATTAGGGCCCCCACCCAACTCACACGAGTGTATCAGCACAGGCAACACAATCCCAGTTCACCTCCCTTTAAAGTCAGAAGAGAATTACCTGAAGCCCAGGATCTTCCACAGAGTGTAGTCTGCTCCTCCCTGACTCCAAGACTGAGTCACACAGTCCCTGTTCACCTCCCTTTAAAGTCAGAAGAGAATTACCTGAAGCCCAGAATCTTCCACAGAGTGTAGTCTGCTCCTCCCCCACTCCAAGTTATAAAAGTATTTTTTTATTATCACTAGTTTTTGTAGCTAGCCTCAGCTCTTGCTCCCTTTTAGCATTTTTTATCAGGGCTTTACATTTTTTTACTGTTTCCTTATACTTTGTCCAGTTTTCAGGAGTTTTCTTTAGTCTGTATTTTTTGTATACTTACTTATGAAGACACTGTCAATCTGCAGTTATTTTGATGTATCTTGATCTTGCTGCTACAAAATCAATTTATACAGTTATTAAAATGTATGAAAACATGTATATATTGTATTATGAGTTTTGTGATGGTTTTAATTTATGTTTTGTAATCTGTCGATGTACCGTTGACCTATTGTATCCCCTTTTCCCCAGGCATGGCTGAAAATGGATCTTTGATCCAGTCTACCTTCCTGATAAAAATGTAATAAATAAATAAATCAATAAGTGAAACAAGAGGGCTATGTTGGAACTTGGGGGCCAAAATCTGCACGCATCACAATGTTATGCATAAACATTGACAAAATTCAATGTTTCTTCATAGCTTCATTGTTTGTGACATTTTGACAGCCACATTTTCATCATATTCTTTTTATGACCTCTTCTGATGAACATGGTGGCTGTCATTTCTAATACAGTATAATGGCCAAAACATAATTTCCCACCACAAGTGCAAAAATACAGTTTGGCTAAGATTTGAAAATCAACACCTGTGGCATTCTTGAGGTGGAGTGAAAATATGGTTATGTTGAAAATGTGAAAATGTCGAGTCACAATACTGAAAATTGCTAGTTATGAGCGCGCATTGAACATTCTCAATCTACTTTCATAACTTTGTTGTTTTTAATATTTTGACCCTAAATTTTCAACAGTCTTCTTATGACCCTACTTCACGAAGCCAGTATGCGAAAATGTCCAAATCCCACCCAAAAATGATTTCACTGAGCGACTGCAAAATCACCTTTTGGGACAGATTTAAAAAATGTCACCTACATTGTACGTGAGGTGGGGTTCCAAAAAGGCCATGTTGAAAATCTGGGGGAAAATATAAAAAAAAATGACCAAGTTATGAGTACAAGTTCTAAACATATTCATATACCTTGACCGCAGCTTACCTGATTTCCTCAGTTCCCAGTCTGGTGTTAAAGAATGTAGACATGTCTCTAGTCCAAAGAGAATTATGGTGTTGGACCCCCAGTAGGTAAATAACAGTTAGGGAGTGTGAGGTGGTGGTTACTGAGTGGGGAGAGTCAGGGGAGAGGGGGTAATGGTAGCAGAGTGTGATGGCGGCAACAGACAACTATGGACAGTTTTCTTTTTTATTGGGTGTAACAAAAAAAAGACACTGAGGGATGGTTTTCTTTATTTCAGGCATCAGCACTTGGGATTGGGCACCCCAGTGTTGGGTTAATATTTATGGAGCATGGGAAGTGATAGGAAGGTGGGAGCAATACTTGGCAGAGAATGTGATCTTTTAAAAGGGGCATGGGAAGCAAATGAGGAGGTGAAAGTGATACTTGGCAGAGGGTTAGATTGTTTAAAAAAGGGGCAAATGGAAGTTGAGCATGGGTTATGTGCAGTCAGTTGTGTTGTAGAGGGGTGGACGAGGTGCAGGCTGATCATGACGCTGAACAGCTGCTTTCTGGGCAGCATTAAGCAGATCAAAGGAAAGAGTCACCCTGTGATACGGACAGCTCTTTTATTTGAATTTCACAAAGTTTCCGTACAGCAAGCCCAGAAGAGTGTTATAATCAGCCTGGCTGATCATTCTGACACTGTCAAGTCCACTGCTGACTGCATTGTATTGGACCAACAGTGACACACCTCTCAAATCCACTATCATACCAGTATATTGGCTTTGTGCAAGTCCGAATATACAAAAATAGCTAAATACCATATTTCATCAAATAGAAGCCTGTCATGAATAAAACATACCTTCAAGTACTGTACAAGCTGCAGGTCTTAATAAATGCTTTTGATAAAAGCCACCCTCAAAGAGAAGCTGAAGCTTCTAGTCAGGGGTGAAATCATGTCAGATTAAACACTGTGGGTGGGACTCTGTGATTTTTATCTCTGTAAATATGATCATTATTGTATTTTTTTAAACTGATTATATTAGTTGATGTTTCTTTTGCTTATTTTGATGTGAAGTAGAATAACAACAATGAACTTGATCAAATCCAAGACTTAAACAAGCTTCCCTCAAGTACAAGCCACCCTTGAATACAAGCTACAGGCAAAAATATTAAATTTTTATAAAAGCTATGATAATATTTAGATATCTTTTTTGCTATAAAGTTCTTTATTCTCCTTGAACAGGGCTGACTGGCTCCCCCATGCCTCCCTCCAGTAACCAGCTCCCCAGACTAACCTGTCAGTCTTGTTCCCCCATGGATTGTCCACCCTGGTGGGGCTGGAAGGGGGAAGGCCATCCTTCCTTGAGACTCTCATCCAGTTGCTGCTGACAGGAGTCTTGGCAGTTGCATGGGTGAGGGATTGGCATACAGAACATCATGTACACCTGCCTCACTGTCTGTTTTCCCCCTTTCCCGTAGCCGGTGGGCACACCTCAGTGCAAGTGTATGGAGGCATGCATGTGCTGCAGAGTCCCACAGCTCCCACCCTTCATGAAGTTCCAGACCTGCAATACCAGCAGGCCTCCACCTGGTGGCAGTTTGCCATGAGTCAACAAGCCCTCCCTCCATAGGAGAAGGAAAGCAGTCCTCTGGATGCTCTATCCTCTCCCCTGACCAACCCCAGCAAACTGAGACTACTCCTGATCCCGGGTCGCTGACACGGTGGGCAGTAGCTCTACTTCTGCACCACTTGGCTGGCCTGTATTTAGATAATTTTAATTAAAAAACAACATGTTTGCACAGGAATCCCTCACACATTTTTTTGAAAATCTACCACCAATATTATGAACATCTACACAGTTGTTTTCAAAATATTCAAGCTGCAGTACAGTTCTCAAAATCCACATGGTGCACGATGGTTTTCAAATCTATGTGTTATATGATGGTTTTCAAAATCTACTTGCTGTACAATGGTTTTCACAAAACAGATATCCTACACGAAGGCTTTGAAAATATACTGGCTATGTGACGGTTTTCAAAACCCACATGCTGCACAATGGTTTTCAAACTCTACCTGCTGAGCAAAGATTTTTAGTTAGTGTTTAAGTTAAACATGACTCAAAGTTTTAAGGTAAGAAAACTTGTTAAATACTTAAATGTTAAGGGTGATACTTTAGTGTTTGAGAGGGAGTAGTAGAATGAGACACACAATGATTCCCATATTATAAAGGGTAACAAAGCATTAACAACAAGTACACCACCAAGCTAACCACGCTCAATGCATCTGTGGATAGCTCTGATATGCAGACTACATCACTCTGACCTTTGAAATGAGGGTGCCCTCTTACATACTGGATGCAGTGGTATATTTAAAGGCTTTTGTAAGCAGTAACAGGTAGCTGAGGCAGCTCTAATTAGTGCTTAGAAAAACCTGCTTTTATAAATGCACAAAGTGGTGTGTGATTCTTGCCCCTCCCCTCATCAGCACTGGGGCTGGCAATCCCCATATCCACCCGCAACATCCCTGTTGGTACTGAGCTATGCTGCAGATCCCAACCCTGGCAATCTAGTGGTTCCCCCACCCCCAACTACTGTCAATACTGTGCAGTATTAAGTATCCAAGCCCTGGCAGTTTAATAGACACCCCTTCCTCACCCAGTTCCTGACAGTATTGTGGAACTATATTGCAGATTTTGCATGGTAGCCTAGTGGACCCCCTCCCTTAATTGAACCCTGTCAGTATAGTGGAATTGTATTAAAGCCCTTCCTTTGCAGCCTAATGAACCCTTTTTCTCACTCGATCCCTGTTGATATTTTGGAACTGTACCATATCCTTTCCTTTGCAGTTTAGTGGATCCCCTCCCTCACCAACTCTGGTATCGTGGAAATGTACTGAGACTCATTCCTGGCAGTCTAGTGTTATTCCCTAATGGATTGCTGTTAAAGCACCCCCTCCCCAGCTCACTCACTGAGAACCTACCACCCACACCCCCTCTCATTTTCCTACTAACCCACCTGTCCATAGGTGAGTCGCCATCTGGTTCTCAGACAACAACTGGCATAGACCCTCCTCTCACCACCTTGGAAAGCTGCCATCTGACTGACAAGGAGTGAATGCATGCATACTGTAGAAACAACTGTTTCAAAACATGCGCTTGCTCACTACCTATCAATCAGATAACAGATGACCTTGGTGTTGGGTGGGGGGTCTGTGCCGGTCATTGTCTGAGGACCTGCTAAAAGCTTACTTACTGTATGTATGGATGGATGGGTGAGTTGGGGACTGACAGGGGCTGAAAGTGGTGGTTGTTCAGTGGGTGGGCTGAGGATAGAAACATAGAAACATAGAAGTTGATGGCAGATAAGGACCACAAGGCCCATCCAGTCTGCCCATTTCTTTTTCTACCTTATGAATGTGCCATCAGCCTTTGCTCTGTCAATGGCCTATCTATTTATACGCATCTGTATTGCTCCCTTATGCCTATCCCATGCCTGTTTGAAGCCCTGCACTGTATTCATATCCACCACTTCCTAAGGTAGGCCATTCCATGCATCCACCAACCTTTCTGTGAAAAAGAACTTCCTCACATTACCCCTTAATCAGCCTCCCTCTAATCTTATGCTGTGTCTTCTTATCCTGCTATTTTTCTTATATTGAAACATATTAGACTCTTTCACCTTGTTAATGCCGTTAAGGTGTTTGAATGTTTCAATCATATCACCTCTCTCCCTCCTTTGCTCTAGGGTATACATATTGAGCTCCGTTAATCTGTCCTCATATGTTTTCTGATGCAGTCCCTGCACCACTTTGGTTGCCCTTCTTTGGACTGCCTCAATTTGGTTAATGTCCTTGTGAAGGTGTGTCCTTCAGTACTGCACGCAGTACTCCAGATGGGGCCTAATCAGTATCTTGTAAAGAGGGATGATTATTACCTCCCCCTTCTGACTTGTGATACCCCTACTAATACACCCCAACATCCCCCTAGCCTTACCTACTGCTTTAGTGGTCTGCTTGGATGATTTCAGGTCATCGGTGATGACGATGCTCAAGTCTCTTTCTCCCCTTGTGACAGCCAGCAACTCCCCTTCCAGCCTATAGGTGGCTTCAGGGTTTCTCTTCCCTTTGGATGCTTGACCATTTTGGATGTTTAAGTAATTTAGTCTGCTGGAATTTTTATTCGTATTTATTAATTGATTTTAATAATTGTTGTTAATATGATATGAATTTATTTATATGTGTTATTGGCTTGTGTTTGATGTTGTGGTTTGATATGTTCAGCACCTTGGTATACTGAAAGGCGCTATATAAATAAAATTATTATTATTATTATTATTATTGGGACCCAGTTGGATTGGAGAGGCTGCAGGTTTTTGGAGTTGGTGCTGACTTCGAGCATTCAAATCCAGACATTGTGTTGTGGAGGGACGCGACCACGGAAGTGTGTGGAACTGACTGTGCGAGGTTCTGGTGCCTTCCTGGATCCCTTTCCTATGAATTCGGGGAACTAAACCAACTGTGCACTGATGTTTGTCTGGTTCCCTTTCCTGTGGTGAGCAGAGTGGAGAAAGAACTGTGATATCATCTGGCGACTACTGTTTGTAGCTGGAGGGCTTTGCTCCTGGTTCCTGTCCTCTTTCTGGTGGTGTGTCGAGAGGCTGCTGCTGGTAGGCGGCTGGCTCCCTGGCACTTCTGTCCCATACCGCGGCAGCTGGAGAGCTGTTTTGGTTGTGGTAGGGTCCAAGGTGAGGTGGGTATTCCAGGATGAGTCCTCTGGTATTGTTGCTGGACGCTCTGGTTTGAACTTCTTCAGAATCTACATGGTTTTTTATCACCCCGTGGAATACAGCACTAAAGTAAGGAATTTGTTTTCCCTAAAAGTCAAGGCTGCTTATTGTTCAATTCGACTGGTTGTGAAGACGATCCGGTTTGGTTTTGTTGATGTTACTGTCAGTGTTTGCTCTCTCTCATGGTGGTGTGAGCCCATGAGAGGTCTGAACTTTGGTACTGTGCTGTTTTGCAAATCTGAATTTGGATCTATCTTTTGCAGTCCACTCTTTAACTTTTATTAAGGGATATTGGCTTGTATTTATTTCCCTATGGTGGTGAGAGCCCATGGGAGGACTGAACTCTGGTAGACAGCCTTTTTATACATCTGACTTTTAACTTTAATTTGCGTTATTATTTCTGTTGGACCCTAGGAGTGAGAGGCCATGGGTCTATAAATGGACAATTTGGCCACAGGAGGTGGGAGCTCCACAGACCAAAATTATTATTCGAACTTTTATGGACTGGGCTCTGTCATTATTCATCTGCTGTTATTTAATATAATTAGTAGTCTATTAATTTATTAGTATATTTACTGATGTATTGATTTATTTATTTTTTGTTTAGTTTTTGTTTTGAGTTATTTTTATTTATTTTTCAGATTGAGATTTTATTTTATTTTATTTACTGGATTGTAAATGCCTCCTCCCTGCTACCACTCTTGTGGAGCGGGATCACATGAGCCCTTCTCCAGTCTTCTGGGACTGCTCCTGTGCTCAGAGACTCACTAAACAGTTCTGGTAATGGCTCTGCTAGTTCCACCCTTAGCTCCTTTAATACCCTGGGATATATTCCATCAGGTCCCATTGCCTTGTCCACCCTGAGCTTATCGAGCTCTTGTAGGACCCTTTCTTTTGTGAAGGGACTAGTGCACACCTCCCTCACCCCTGTGTCCATGGTGCTGAGCTGTGGGCCCTGCCCTACCTTCTCTTCAGTAAATACTGAGCAGAAGTATCTATTTAGGATAGATGCTTTTACATGGTCCTCCCACTCACATGCCACCTTGTCCCCTTTGTTCTTAGCAATACCCCCTTTGGACTTTCTCCTTTCACTAATGTATCTATAAAAAGTCCTGTCACCTTCTTTTACTGTTTGTGCTAGTGTTCCCTCAGTTTGGGCCTTTGCCTGTCTTGCTGCCTTCCCTGCTTCCCTTAGGTAAGTTTTGGTATGCCTCCCTATCTTCATTCTGCTGCATTCCCTTATATTTCCTGAAGGCCAACCTTTTGGCTCTGACCTTTTCTGCTACTGTTTTTGAGAAACAAAGTGGTTTTCTTCTTCTTCTTCTTTTGCACTTTCTTTTCTCTCTAACACAATCCTTAATGCTTGCCCACTTTGCCTGTACCCCCCTCACCTGTATTTCTTTTTGCCAGGGCTAGCTTAACTCTGTTGGCCATCTTATCAAAGTCAGCTCCTCTGAAATCCCATATTTTTGCCTTGGAATGGGATGATTTAGTTACGGCCAAATTGAACTATACCATGTGATGGTCACTGGCCCCCAGGTGACCTTCTACCTGGAGATCTATGATCCTTTCCCTGTTAGTAAGTACTAGATCTAGGATAGCCCTGTCTCTTGTGGGTTGTTGCACCAGTTGTTTGAGGCCCTCCCCCTGCAGGGAATCCACCAAATATCTAGTTCTGGCAGATGTTCCTGCTGGTATTCATCAATCTGTATCTGGCATGTTGAAGTCTCCCATTATCAGAACCTCCCCTTTAGCTGTCATGTTTTATATATCTTCTAACAGTAATGTATCTATGTCCTCCTCCTGGTCTGGAGGCCTGTAGACAACTCCAGTTTGTATGGCTGTCCCATTTCCTGTTTACAGGGTTACCCACAGTTCTTCTGCCTCCTTATGTGTATTCTGAATTTCTGTAGCTTTGATATTTTCATTGACATAAAGGACCATTCCACCCCCCCCCTTTTTTGCACCTCAGTCTCTTCTGAACAGTACATAGCCAGGTACTGAAGTTTCCCAAGTGTGGTTACTGGCAAACCATGTCTTGCTAATGGCTACTATGTCCAGTTTAGCCTCTGTCATTATTGCCTGCAGGTCTGGGATCTTGTTTCCCAGACTGCAAGCATTTGTGTACATGATTTTCCATTGGCCAGATTTCGGTGTGTTAGTTGTTGGGCGGGTCACGTTTCCCACAGTCGTCATATGGGGAGCGGACCTTTCCTTACCTGGTGATGCAAATGAACTACAAACATGCTGAACTCCTGTTTGACCACTAGCTGAGGGGAGGGGTGTTCTTCCATTCGATGTATGAAGTGCTGCACCCTCTCCCCTATTTTGCCAGTTTAAATATTCTGCAAAGACGCAAACTTCTGCCCCAATGCATTGACTCTCTCCTTAGTCAGATGCAGTCCATCAAATTTAAAGAACTTTCGCTCCCAAAACTGTTGCCAGTTTCCTACAAATTTGTGTCCTTTTCCTGGCACCAGCCCTTGAGCCACATGTTTAGCTCCCCTATCTCCCCTTCTCTGACATTCCGTCCATCTGCCCCTCTCTCCTAAACTAGCAGGATCTCAGAGAAGGAGATGACGGATGAAATGGATGATAGTTTGTCACCCAGCCTGGTCAGGTGTTTCTCGGTCTCCACAACTGACTGGCTGGCGAGATAGTTAGTCCCTATGTGTACCAGGATGTCAATGTTTTCTCCTGCTTCCTGAACAATTTTAGCAATGCGATCAGTGTCTCTCCACAATGATGTACCTGGGAGACATCTGACCATTACCCCTGGCTGGAGATAGGTATCAGCTCCCTGAATCATGGAGTCTCCTATGATCAGAATTTTTTTGGATTTCCTTTTTGCTTTTTTTGTTTTGGTTCCTGTTTCAGGCGAGTTTTGTTGTGCTAGCTCCTGTGCTGCAGTGTCCTGCTCTGCAGTGTCCTCTGCCCCTTTGATTTCAGAGATAGAGGCAGATACCTGTTTGTAGTTTTTATGTGGTTTGTGGAGGTGATATGTTGGAGAACACTGAGTGATGGGGCACCCGACTTGCCCCTCCTAACCACCTGCCAACCTCCCGGACCAACTACCCTCTGCGGTCAAGGTGCTTCTGTTGGATGTTGGGGAAATGGCGGGTGGTTCTTATAATATATTTCCTCTTGAATATGCAATTTGAGGCATGCAACTTCTGCCCATGCTGTCTGGAACTGAGCCCTTAGATCTCCAATGGCCCAGCATGTAGGACAGTGTCCTAAATCCTGTAAAACTGCCATTCTGAAAAGTGTTCTGCAGTACCTGCAGTTAATGTTATCCATTCCAGATATGTTGCTGGGTTTATAACCTGGTCAGAATAATTAGAAGGAAGAAAATGAAAGCAAAAGTTTGATTTTGTGTTTTGTTTGTTTGTTTTTGTATAACTTGTAATAACAAGTTAAATTACTAGTGCCCTTGTAAATGAGGTCACTGTGTGGATACCCCTCTGATCTGCCCCTTTCTGCTTTGTTACAGGAAATGTCATGACTGTGCTACCCTATAAAAAGAATGGGGGCTTTAATACCAATTGGTTGAGAAGATAACACTTAACTATGTAGTAAGGGCATCACTACATTTCTACAACACCTGATTGGGCAAAGGAGGGGCCTGGGTCCACAAGACTGCCAGGAAAGTGATTTAGAACAGTTCCACAATATCAACAGGGATCGGGTGTGGTAAAGTGGGCAGGGAAGGACTTAGTACAGTTCCACAGTGCCAACAGGAATCAGCTGAGAGCGGGGGTTCTGCTAGATTGTCAGGGATGGCATAGTTGGGTAGGGCTCCTGTGTAGGGGTGGCCGAGGCTCTGTACAATACCTCTTACATGGATGCATTGTTCCAAACTGCTGATGGCTACATAAGGATATGCAATTGGCCTCTCAGCACCATGCATGCAATAAGTATGTGGTCCTTACCATCCCAGCCACAGAATATGA
Organism: Neoceratodus forsteri; assembly: GCA_016271365.2. Classification (NCBI taxonomy): domain Eukaryota; kingdom Metazoa; phylum Chordata; order Ceratodontiformes; family Ceratodontidae; genus Neoceratodus; species Neoceratodus forsteri. The sequence continues at coordinate 883,643,504 of CM028131.1, read as the reverse complement.
CTATCAGAAGTGATGGCACAATGTCATTTCAGACAGGCTATATCCCTTTACTCCTGGGAACCTGTTGCCATGAGGGTCTGTGGTACTAATGCACATATGCATCATGCATGGCTGTTGTAGCAGTTGGGTCCTGTCTACACAAAAAAAGCCTACTCCCATATACTCTGGCTTATCTGCTCCACTCAACAGAGGAGAATCTGATGGTGGTTTCCTGTGTACTTTGTAAATTCTCAGTGAAAGTGCCTTTTCTACGGCCACCCACTCATGTGGAATGCCTTACCAAAACAACTTTGGCAGATCTGTTTGAAGATTTCAACAGGGCTGTTAACACCACACCCATATTTCCTTACTGGCATTTTAGGACTCATTTTTAATATGTTCTGAATAAATTCCACTGTGCTCGTTAATTTATAAATGTTCTAAATGATTTTAGTTTATTAAATTAAATTGCATGTACAGAGCTTCAAGCCTTTGGGATGAGGAGCTATATCAAATAAAATCTGCTTGCTATAAAGGTACCTGGTTACAATAGTGCTACCAGAATAGCACCAGTCAACTGAGTGCTAGTCTGGATAGCGCTATCATGGACAGCGAGAGGGGATTTGCAGCACTTGTAGTAAGTGCTCCCCAGGACGCTATCTGTGGTGCTGACAAGGAACAAGGGCACCAGAATCCAGGAGGCTGGCCAAATTGCTCCTGTGGTGTGGAGGACTGGGGCAATAGAGCAGCTCGGCCAGGTGGCAGTGGAGACCAGGGTTCTAATCCTGGTCTCTGAAGATTTTTGTGTATCGGTACTTTGTCTTTTTTTACAAGGGGCCATGGAAACAGAATTCCATGGCCCCACAAATTTTATCTTGCCCCGTGATCTGCTCACCCCCTCCCTGGAGTGAGAATCTTTAAGTATGGGGGATGCGGGGGGCACAGCGTAACGGCATTCTTGGTCACGCTATTGTTGTCAACAATGTTCAGACCCAGTGCCTGCTATAAAAGCCCAATATTAAGACAGGCATAGCAGCATGGATAGGGTATGCTCTCTGTCTGAATATCACTCACTGGCAGTCAACTGCTTTTTAAGGCAGCACTGGTTTGGTGCAGGACAAATGACTGTAACTGAATATTAGGGTCAGTGCATGATTTTTAATTTAGTAATTATTTATCTTTAATTAAAAATCAAAATATTTGTACAGGAATCCTTCACAAATTTTATGAAAATCCACATGCTACATGAATATTTTTATTATCTCTCTTATGATTTGTGAACTCTTCATTCTGTATGATAGTTTTTAACATCTGTGTGCTACACAATGGTTTTCATCTATCTACTGCATGAGAATTTTCACAAAATGTTCACAAAGGACCCATTCACAAAGGTTTTGAAAATGTACACACTGTGCAACAGTTTCCAAAATCTACGGGTTGTGAGACAGCTTTCAGAATGTATGTGTAAGCCCCATTTTTATGGCTGTGGGTGAAGCCTACAGCCATCTTGCTATCTATAGCTGGAAAATGGACTGTCGTGGAACATATTTTTTGGACTTTTCAATGTATCCTTCCAAGTCTACAAATCACTATGTCAACTGAAATAAAATACTCCCTTCTTTCTATTTAGAATGCTGGAGACATAACTCCAAGGTACTTATCAGATGGCCATTAGGAAACTGAAACAGCTTGTTAAATATTGGTTACCTATTAAACTGGAGATTTGTTTACTCCCTTCGGAATGCAACAACTTGCACATTTAAATACTTAGCATTTAAACATTTTCTTGCTACTACTGTAGTTTTGGTTGGGCATGTATTGTCTTTCAAGAAAGATTCATACCTCATAAATGTCACCCTTTCCCAGCAAATCTATAAAGATTTACACTGTTTTTTAACCTTTTAAGGCACTATCAGATAAGGACTGTCTCAGACATATGCCAGGTCTTCAGTGAACTACTTAGACTAAATATATAGCAATCAGCAGGCATTTTTTTACTATGCTTTTTGGGAAAAAGATATATTAAGCTACAGCATACACACACACACACACACACACACACATTCTGTACACACCATCCTCATGGCCACAACATTCAAAATAAATACTGTATTCTAATGCTAAATGTACATTCTAATTCTTTTTTTTCCATTTAAAGTTTATTAATAATTTTAACCGTGCATGACAGATATCCGAGTACAGTTTCATTATACATTGACAGTATACAGCAGTCTGAATTTGTCACCCCACCCTCTCCTCCCACAACTAAATTCCCCACCCTTCTAATACAGCTTTATTCTAACCCTACTCCCTACAAATCCTACAGCACAGACATCTCAATAATGACAGAATACATTAGATACAAAGACCCTGACAATGAGAAGCCTTAGATTGAGAATAAAGTGTAAAAGGGGTCCCATATCTTCTTAAACCTTCCTAATCTATTATTTAAGCTTGCAATAGCCTTTTCCATTCTGAGGTTTGCAAGAAGCTCGGTTAACCAGTCTCCATAAGTAATTTCAGATTGGTCTTTCCAGTGTCTTAGTATTACTTTCTTAAGTGACATGGATATCAAGGCCATGTAGTATTTCCTATTATGAAATCTGATGCTAGAAAAGTCACCTAGGATGCATATTTCAGATTTAAAAAGATCCTCTAGTCCCAAAATGGAGTCAGTCTTATTTTAAATGGCAGTCCAAAGAGGTACTATTTTGGGACAAGTCCAGAAAATATGATATAAGGTGACCTCATATTCAGAGCATCTCACGCACTGGGAAGAAGGTGTTAGGCCAAATTTTAACATTTTTCCAGGGGAAAAATATAAATTATGCAGAATATGCATTTGCATCAGCCTTAATCTATCTTGCGTTATGAATTTGTGACAGTTATACCAGAGGTCGGCCCAATTAATGTTGTAACCAGGACTACATTCTAATTCTAATGGGCTGTGACCAAAACACACACACCTGCTCCCTTTACAGTCTCTCTAGCTGGCTCAATTTTGATGATAGGCTTAAGTATCAAATCTGCCTCCCCTCCAAAAAGATCACCCCAAGGCTCTGTCCCCTGGGTCTCTTTCCCTTCTACAATCTGCCACTGTTCTAAAAATCACCCAAAGTTCCTCTAAGTCCACCTTCCTGATTCCCCAGGGTTGAACCTCCCTCTTCCAAAGAACTTTCTGTTATAGAGCCCCCCCGATGAACACTCTTCCCAGTACCATAGTCTCTGATAATAAGCTAGGCCACTTCAAATCTCTCCTCAGGGAACACCTTCTATCTCTAGCACCTGTGACTGTTACTAGCCCCAGGCTTCCCACTCCCTGTCTTCCTATAACTCCCCCTCCTTCCCTCCCGCCCCCTTTATCAACAAAGAAGTCTCATCCTGCCTCTCTGTCAATGCTTGTACTGTGTCCTCATCAGTTAGCTTGTGTAGTCTATAATTCCTATACCTATTGTATTATTTAGTGCCTAACTGTAACTCACTCTGTATATCAATCCTTGTTTTAATGCTCATTGCCTTCTGCTAATGCCTGTTCTGTGTCCTTGCCAGCTAGTTTGTACATTCTATGTGTACCATATCCTATTGTGCTATTTGTGTCACACTGTAACCCTCTCTGTTTAACAGTCCTTGTAACATTTCCTGTCTAATTGTACTCTGATGTGGAGCCTTTGTAAATGAGTCTCTGACTCAAAGGTTTTAATTCCAATATGCTCAATAAATAAATAAATAAATAAATGTTGTAAAACAATAAAGAAACTTTTTGTTTATGTCAGTGAACACATATAGAATAGCAGGGTTTTAAATAATTGATTAGCAGTTTTTTCTTGGGACAATACTAACTGTACAGAACATATTTATATAGATTTTCTAGAAGTGTTATGTTTGTTAAACACAGTGAGGCAAGTGCTATGCATTTTCACAATGTTTTAGCACTTTTATGAGCAAAACGCCAATCAATTTTTAGAGTTAAATAAAACCCTGAATAGTGTATGGTTGCTCATACACAACAAGGCTATGTTGCCATCGAGGGGATGTGATGACGTCACACAGACCTCGAGAGCGAAGCTCGAGAGGTCCGTGTGATGGAATCACTTCCCCGAGATGGCAACAACGCCTTGTTGTGTTTAAGCAACCATATACTATTTTATATAATATATGGTTCCCCAAACTGTAGGAGGTTTGACTTTTGACATGGTTCATACCTTGTGAATATTGTCCCGCTCGCTTGCTCAGCCGCTCCCTCCCAGTCCATGCTGCAGTCGCCATCCAGTTCCGACACCGAAGATACCGGTGCTTCACTACTTCCTGCTGTCCTGCTCTCGGCAAAAGAAATAAAAAAAAAAAACTGGAAAACTGATAGTTTGGGAACACGGAGCTGAGTATGGCAGTCCATGTCCCAACTATCTGACTGAATGGCACTACCGACTGACTGATCGTTAGACACCTCCGCCATTTTAGAGTGCATTTTTTGATCAGCTCTGTTTTCAGTCAATCATGTAGCAGCTCAAGGCTGAAAAGTTGTTGTACTAGTGATCTGACATCAGAACGATAGTACAACAACTTTTTTGACCTTTGAACTGTCCTACAACAACATTTGGGAAGCCACTGTTTTCCATCTAGAATAAGCCCTAACCATATACTATAGTGAAGTTCAGTTTAGAGTAGATTTCCTTTAAATATTTCGTATCCTATATTTTGTATCCTGGATAGGGCAGGGGAGCTGCTACATCTCATTGTCTTAGGGATCTTCATTTACACATTTTTGCACTGTATTTACTCAGGCTGTCCCAGATTAGATGCAATATCCTGTTTTCAGTGAGGTCATGATTTCACCATTTTTATAATGTACTTATTCAGGGTAGCCTAGTCCAGGGCCCCCATATTCAAAGGAGATGCATGGTGCATCCTGGCGGAAAAGGGAGATGTGCTGCACAACTCCAGCAATGCACTGCAGCATGATATTCAAACATACAGGATGCACCAGCCACAAGGGAATGGGCCAGGGTGCACACAAATGGTATGCCATGCAAGTTGAGTGGGAATGCACCCCTCGCAGTCCAGAGCAATGGGGCTCACGGTTAGGCCATGGATGGCTGGCCTAACCGGGCCAGCCACCCACCCACAGGCGGGCTGTAGAAGTGCACCCAAATGCACAGCAGTCTGGCAGCCCTGGTGGATTAGAGGTACCCCCTCCCATACCTGATCGATCCAACTCCTTCCCCAAAGAGCTCCATAGCATAGGGCCCCCCAGACCCAATCACACCAGAGAAAACCATGGTCCATATCCATAGCGTAGAGGACCCCCACCCACTGCCCTAGTATGCAGACACTCCCACTCCTCCCATACCCAACCTCTTGTGGAGACTGGCACTGCGCTCCACACCCTGCCATGGCCAGTCTCTGACTGCACTGGACCTGGGCTGGGGACCTGCATTCCAGAATGACCCAAGTGGCTGTACCATGCATTGGGGCACTATGCAAGCTGTGGACCCACCAGTGTATGCAGACTTGTGTATGTCCCTGGCAAACTGTAAGAGGGAACTGACATATCTCCAATGCATGCCTTGTCAATGCAGTATCTTCCTGCTGTCATCTACTGCTGCAGGCCCACACTCTCCCGTTCCCCTGTGTAACATGCCACCTTCCAGACTGCTGAGGTATCCTAGGTGCCATGGGGTGTGGTATCCTGCAATGCCATTTGTAGTGTACACTCCAGGCTATGGATAGTGCATCTGCGGTTCCCCGATTGTACAAACAAATGGGAGGTCGGTTGTAACATGTCTGTTCCAGGACCTGTGTGAGTGGGTACAGCATCGGCCATCACCTGCACTGAGCAGTGCAATGGCACCGGGATGATGGATCCACATGCGAGCCCCTGAGGTGTATGGCCACTGGGCATTATCACCCGCACACAGCTTGTGCCTATGTATGACACATTCCAGCATCCTACTGTCAATGCTCTGCCACTCAAAAATAATATGCCACTTCTTCTGTGAACTATCCAGGCTGAATATATAGCAATCAGCAGGCATATTCTAGGAAACTACATTGTACAAATGTGTGAAAGAAAGACCGTATTGAAACTGCCTCTCAGCAAATCTGCATTGTGCAAATTCATTAGAAATAATGGGTAAAAGCATCCTAAAAGCTCTCCACAGTCGTATCGGCTCTGACCAGAGTTTGTTTACTGTGGCTCTCCCTCTGGTCCCCTCACTTCCCTTACTAGAGGCATACCATTTAAGAATCTCTTTCAGCTGTAGCTGCTGTCCCTATTCTTTCATTTGGGGGCTGAAACAATATGATAACACTCTCTTCGTATGAAGCAGAGACTGGGGTGTGCATGGCTCCAGGGGTATGCTCCACGTCAAGAGTAGGTGGTGCCTGCTCACCAGTTTCAATCAAGTATACTTAAGTCTCCGTCTGTTTACAGTTCCTTTCCATTCCATTTACTCCTTGATGAGCTTTGTTCAGTATCCCTTCTGTCATGGTAGAAATGGATCACTCTGCTACATGATGGGTTGTTATGTTTACTAACATGTTTACAGTTACAGACAGTGCAAGTCATATTCAACTGTTTCTCCAATGAGTTATTCTAGCATTTCTGACTGAGTTGCATAAGTGTTGCTGGATCCAGCACAAAGCCCTGCAAAAACTGTTTCTTAAGAGTTAAAATACAGTTTTGCATTACATTGTGACTGGACTGCAGATGCATTCCAAGTGAGTTACAAAAACATTTTACAAACATTGGGAAATATGCACAAATAAAAAAGGGTGCCTACGTGCTCATAGCTGAGGTGCATAGGCAACCCTAAGTTGGGAATCAGTGCATGGTCTCCCCCTGCAACATTCACTATCCTCATGCAAGGCTACGTGGACAGCAACGTGCTGGAGGCATTCCAGGGGTGTGCCTGTACTACACACCATGCACTAAGGCAGATATTGCTGTGCACACAGGGGGCACAGGTGGGTGCAGGATACGCCAGGGGAGACCCTGCTGTAACCTACTGCATGCCCCCACAGACTGCACCTGGTGAGCATGGTGGGACCGGGACACTCCCCTCTGTGTTGCCCCAGCCCACTATGCAGCTGGGGAGGGGAGGGGTGGGGCAGCTGACCGGGTGAGTGCCCATACAGTATGGCATCAGTGCTCAGTGGCAGGGCTCCACACCTGTGATGGTCAGCCATTCGCCTGGATCCTGAATGAGCCACACATCCCCCTGCCCCCCACCACATGGCAGCTCCATCACTTCTGTAGTGAAGCAACCCCCCATCCCACACATGCCATCCCCGCCCTGGTTGTGTAGAAGTGGTCCCCCAACACATGTGCCCGGTCCCCGTGTAGTAGGGGCAACACCCCCCACACACATAAGCATGCCCATCCCATGCCTTCAACCCCCGATCCCGTACCCTGACTCACATTGGTGATCAGAGGACCCCCACCCCGTGGCATCAAGCACCCCCCAACCCATACCTGCTCTTTGTTGCTGCAGCTCTGGATGGCCAGTGGCACATACCACCACACACCTCTATGGCGCTGGCTGTCCAAGTGATGCTGGGAGAGCACCCCTATATATAGACAGCGTGCTCTCAGCATCACTTGAATGGCTGGTGGCCATGGAGCTGTGTGGAGGGCTGTGCTGCTGGCCATCCAGAGCCACGGCACCGACAAGCAGGTACAGGGGTTAGGGTGTTGTCAGGCACTGTGGGGGTGGTCCCCTGAACACCAATATGGGTTGGGGTTTTGTGATCAGGATGGGGGGTGGGGGATGTTCGGGACATGCAAGACTGCAATAGACTGATCATGACGGGGAAGTAGTGTGTGTGTGTGTGTGTGTGTGTGTGTGTGTGTGTGTGGCGGGCACTGCCCACCAATGCAGGATTGGGGGAATCAGGTTCACGGGCGTGGAGGTGGTCCAGTGTTGCAGCACTGAGACTGGGTCACATACTGGGATGCTTTGGGAGGGCACTGTTGTGCAGCACTGTGGGGTGAGCTGCCATCTCGGACCAGGGTGGGGGTCAAGCAGCTGTGGTCCATCTGTGCACCGGGAGGGCACTGTGCAACATGGGCATGGCCGGGGGGGGTGACTGGATGCCGGGGACTGGCTGCATGGGTTCAGGTGCCTGCGGATGATATTCACGCACCCGGACCCATGCCTTTCCATGTAAGGGATCCACTGTGGAGCCCAGAATGGACATCTCATTGGCTGCCCACCTGGGTCCGCCACTCCACCCCTGGCCGCCCTGGGTTCCATGTTAAAATTGCGACTTCAAATGTGTGACCACAACATTAGCGAGTTCATAATAGCGAGCAGTATTTGTGCGATGAAGCATAACAGTGCAAGCATTATATATTGTATGTCTTTATGTGATGAAGTACCTTTGTAAACGAGCCTCTGGCTCAAAGGTTGTAAACTGATTCTTAAATAAATAAATAAATAAATAAATAAATAAAATATAGCGCAACAGTCAAAATAGCACAGTACTGTTTTTCAAAGCTGTGAACCGCATACTCACTTTATGAAATGCCTTATATCCATTTTATCCCATCTATACATTATATCCTACTCTTCTTTTACTTGCAGTACTTTCTGGTACCCATAATGCGGTTCTGACCTCCTGAGGATGATTTTCCTTAAAGGGACATGTGTGTAATTCTCCCCATTTGCCATTTCCACTATTCCACTAACAGCATGGAGTTTGAAGTGGTTACAAGCCAGAAAGGTAAGCCTTTAGCTGTTTATGGAGGCTGCACGTACAGGAAGGATAAAGAGAAGGCAGAGAAAGTGTATTGGTGATGTGTAGATGCTCATAAATACAGTTGCCTTTCCAGGCTACATACTTGTGGTAATAAGGTGTTGGCTCAGATAAAGGATCACACTAATATCCCTGATGCTGTGATGTAGGTGTGAGGAAGATAATGGCAAATGTGAGAGAGAGGGCCAGATCCAGTGTGGAGACTACCACACAAGTCCTGGTGCAGTGCACAACTTCTGCCCCTGATGCTGAGACTGGTCGTCTGCTGGCTGTACCACTAATGAAAAGGACAATCCATAGAATCAGGCTGGTAGAACATGGATGTCCTGCCACCCCTGCATCAGCTGAGGATCTACAAATACCTGCTGAGTTCAGGGAGACCTTAGCTGGGGAACCTTTCCTAGTGTTTGATAATGGGAAGGAAAGGGATAGACTGGTCATGTTTGCTACTGCTGCTAATTTAAAAATGCTGCAAGACAGTAGCGACTGGCTTATTGATGGAACATTCAAATCTTGCTCATTATTATTTGACCAGCTATATACAGTACACTGCATCGAGGCAGGCCAGGTTGTGACAACACTCTATGTACTGATGTGTAATAGAACAACAGCAGCATATACAAGGGTTTTCACACAGCTACAGGAAATGAGCACCAACTTAAAACCAGAGACTGCTCTTACGGACTTTGAAAAGTCGGCGTGGCGTGCATTTAGAACAGCCTTTCCTGAAACAGAAATACGTGGCTGTTTCTTTCATTTTGCACAGGCAATATGGAGAAAAATACAAACGTTCCCTGCTGTACATGAGAGATAGTGCTCAGATCCAGATTTTTCCCTTCATCTGCGTATCTACTTTTGCTAGCTTTTGTCCCAACAGAAGAGAAATGGACACTTCTGATACTATGAAAGAGTGTTTTTTTTTTCAAGTAATGCTGAACTCCTAATGCCATTATTAGACTACTTTGAATCCACTTGGGTTGGAAAACCAAGGGGAAGGTTGGGCCGAAGATCAGCAACATTCCCACCTGACCAATGGAATTGCTTTGATGCCACCTCTCAGGGTCTTGCTAGAACAAATAATGCAGTTGAGGGGTGGCATCATGGATTTAACAGCCTCATTGGAGCTTGCCACCCCAGTGTGTGGAAATTGATTCAGTGCCTGAAAGAGGAGCAGAGGTTAACCGAAATGAACTGGAGCAGATGGTGTCTGGAGCTGGAACTGGGTCCAAAAAAAGGAAATATAAGGACATGAATGAGAGGGTCATTTCTATTGTGAGTGAATACTCAGTGAGGAGTAGGTACAAGTACTTAAGAGGTCTCTCCTACAATTTCCAATACCAAGTTTGAAGTTTGAATTAAACACCCTCACTGGAGTCTCTAAAGCTGTGAATATGACTTTTATTGATGATGCTTAAAGGAATAAGTGCTGAACAGTACTGAACGGCAAAAGCGCAGAAGTCGTGATTTTGACGTCTAATCAGTTGTTCAACTATAGTTCTGCGAACTAACACCCTTTGACCGCTAGACCTCTTGACACGGTTGTTCTGCGGCTAGTGCTGTGACCTCTTGTGCTATTATTCTGCGTCGAGTACTGCAGTGAGTAAATTGTGGAAATTGCCCTGAGTGAGATAAAAAGTGAGTAGTAAAAAAAGCATAGTATTGCCTGAGTATTGCCTGTTGCGGCTAGTGCTGTGACCTGCTGTTATTCTGTGTTGAGTACATTGTGAAGTGAGATAGTACTGACACCAGTCTCTATTGTTGTGTAGCTGCTGATGAAGTTTTCTATGTGGCAGGGTTTGTTGCTCATTATGTATCAGCACTATTTATCCGTGTTGCCGAAATGTGAGTAGCTGACATTTAATCGCGCTTTTTACTGGTGCTATATTATAGTCGCTATTTTCACAGGATACCCCGCCCTGCATGGTCCTGTGGGGGCCGCGGACAGGTGCCCAGTGGGTGCATGCAGTAGTGCATGCCGCGTACCCTGTGCTCGTCTGGGGCCGCGGAGCTACGCAGGTGGGATACGCGCCTCTGGCGCATATTTTCTGCCCATTCGTGTATAAGGCCTATTGCTTTTGAGCTGGTTAAGCACTGATAAATGATACAACATGAGTTGCCAATGCACTGCCCACTGTAAAAAACAATGCTAAACCAACTTATTGGTGGGACTGTTTAATGCGACTTGTACTGTACATGGGATCACAGCCTCAGAAATTATTATCCTTATCAACTCTGCAAGACAGGCTCTGTTCTGATCCTGGACATAAGTCAGAACCTTAGGGTACCCTTAAAAGGTTATACCCCTTTACACATCTCTTACAGGAGCCCCGTGATTCCTCTTATTTTTTGCAATTTATCAATGGGTGAGGTTTTACCTCAAGATAGAGTATTTCCTGTGCTGCCTTCTGCATTTAGTAGAGCTCCCATCTTGCTATACACTTTAGGTTCACTCATTTTTCATTTACTGCCAGTATCAGTTTAGCTGGTGTGCAGGAGACAGCACTGCTGTAGGGACATTCACTCTGGCACTCCTGACCAAAGTCCACCTTGGCTCTGAGCATCTCACATTCACCAGGTCTTTACTCTCACCGGACAGTGTGCTGGGCACTAGTATCTACCTCAGCATGATGACAGGCATTGACTGGCAATCTCTCTGACACAGAAACATAGAAACATAGACTTTGACAGCAGATAAGGACCACTTGGCCCACCTAGTCTGTCCATTTCCCTACTTATTGGATAAGCTGCAGATCCTAGTTAACTAACAGCCTACTTCTTCCTACCCCCCCACCAGAATTGCCTTATGTCTGTCCCATGCATTCTTGAATTCCCCCACTTTTTCTGACCCCATGACCTCCTCAGGAAGGCCATTCCATGCATCCACCACCCTCGCCATGAAAAAATACTTCCTCACGTTGCCCTTGAGCCATCCCCCCTCTATCTTCAAATTGTGCCCCCTTGTTCTTGCATATCTCTTTTTCTGAAAGATGCTACCCTCCTGGACTTTATTGATTCCCTTGAGGTACTTGAAAGTTTATATCATGTCCCCCTCTCCCTCCTTTCCTCGAGGGTATACATATTAAGCTCCTTTAGTCTCTCTTCGTATGGCTTCTGGTGCAGACCCTGCACTATTTTAGTTGCCCTCCTCTGGACAGCCTCCATCCTGTCTATGTCCTTGTGCAGATGGGGTCTCCAGAACTGCACGCAGTACTCCAGATGGTGTCTCACCAACGGGAGGGATAACAACTTCCTGTTTTCTACTGTTGATGCCTCTTCCTATAATTCCAGTATCCCCCAGCCCTCCTTACTGCCTTCTTACATTGCTTGCTTACCATTAGGTCATCTGATATGACTACCCCCAGGTCCCTTTCCATTTTTGTTGTTGTTAGTACCCCCCCCCCCATTGTGTACTCTTTCCCTGGGTTTGTGTTTCCCAGGTGCATTACTCTGAACTTTTTTGCATTGAATCTAATCTGTCATACTTTTGACCATTCCTCCAACCTTGCCAAGTCCCTTCTCATCCCTTCCACCTCCCCCTTGTGTATCAACCCTGTTGCAGATCTTTGTGTCGTCTGCAAAGAGGCATACTTTTCCTTCCAGTCTCTCTGCAATATCACTTATAAAGACGTTAAAAAGGACCAGACCCAGTACTGAACCCTGTGGTACCCCGCTAGTAACCCCTTTCCTTCGGAGTGGACTCTATTTGCTATTACCCTCTGTGTCCTGTTGTCTAGCCAATTTTTCACCCAGTCTACCATCCTGGGACCCACTCCCAGGCTGGCTAATTTGTTTATTAATTTTTTGTGTGGAACTGTGTTAAATGCCTTGCTAAAGTCTAGGCAGGCCATGTCCACAGGCCCTCCCTGGTCTACTACTTTGGTCACCCAGTCAAATAAATCTATTAGATTCGTCTGACATGACCTTCCTACCGTGAATCCATGCTGCCTTGGGTCCTGTGCCCCGCTGGCCTCTAGGTACTCAACAGTTCTTTCTTTCAGAAGTGATCCATCATTTTACCTACCACTGAGGTCAAACTAACAGGTCTGTAGTTTCCTGCCTCTGCTTTGCTCCCACGTTTGTGAAGAGGAATCACATCCTCCCTCCTCCAGTCCTTAGGTACCACACCATCCTCCCACAGATTTTTAAAAAGGATAGTCAGTGGTATCACTAGTTCATTCCTTAGATCTTTTAGAATTCTTGGGTGAATCCCATCAGGGCCCATTGCTTTGTTCACCTTCAAGTTTTAGGAGTTCTTAGAACTCTTTCTTCTGTGAATGGACTGATATCGACCCCCCTATCCAGAGTGCTTCTATTGATTGGATTAGGTACCTCCCCCTCCTCCTCCTCTTTTGTGAATACTGAGCAGAAGTATTCATTCAGAATCCCTGCCTTTTTAGCTGTCACCCTCTGCCCACCCACCCTCCCTTTATTAAGCCTCAGTGTCCCTCCTTTGGTCTTTCTTCACTCCTAATGTACCTATAAAGGTTTTATCCCCCTTCTTAACCAAGTTGTCTATCTTTTCCTTGGTTTGGGCCTTTGCTGTTCTGACTGCCTTCTGCGCTTCCTTCTGCTTTAGCTGGTACAGTTCTCTGTCCTGCTCCTTCTGTGTTTCCTTATACTGGTACTTCCCATATGCTATCTTTTTCTCCCTAACCTTCCCCACCACCTCTTTTGAGAATCATAGTGTTTTTTTCCTTCATTTTGATTTGTTTAGTTGCTTCACACAAAGGCTTGTTGCCTCTGTGATGGCAGTTCTGATATTTCCCCATTGTTCTTCCACCCCTCCTTCTTGCCCGTTTGCCAGTGCTTTTCTGAGACACTCTTCCATTTTGATAAAGTCAGCCCTCTTAAAGTCAAACACCCTCACTTTTGTATGGCTTGACTCTACAGCTGTGTTTATCATGAACCACACTGTTTGGTGGTCACTTGTTCCCAGATTGCTACCCACTTCTAAATTTGAGATCCTCTCTCCGTCTAAGATTGCTCCCTCCTGAGTGGGTTCCAACACTAGCTGTCTGAGGCATGCCACCTGTAGGGCATCAAGAATGACCCTGCTCTTGGATGTGACTGCAGCAAAGTTGCTCCAGTTAACAACTGGCATATTCAGGTCCCCCATCAACAATATCTCCCCTTTTTCTGCCATCCTAAGGATGTCTTCTATAATTTCCTTGTCCATGTCCTCCCCTGAGATGGGGGTCTGTATACAACACTCATGCAGATTGTGGTGCCATTTCCAGTCTCCAGGGTGACCCACTGTGCCTTCTGTCCTCCCTGTTTACCCTTTAGTTCCATTGCTTTGATCCCTCCCTTTACATAGAGAGCTACTCCTCCTCCTCTTCTACCCTCCCTGTCTCTCCTGTAGACTGTGTAACCTGGTATGTTAACATCTCAATCATGGTTCTCTGTGTACCATGTTTCTGTGACTGCCACGATATCCAGGTATCCTTCTTCCATCACGGCCACTAGTTCAGGGAGCTTGTTACCCAGACTACAGGCATTGGTACTCATTGCTCTCCATTCTTTGATGGCCTTACCCCTTTTCACCCCATTCCTGTAGTTACTGCCTTTGCCTATTTCTCCATTTACCCCTGCCCTTCTCCTTATCGACTTCTCTAGCTTGATGTTTACCTCACTAACTACCCTGATTTTTGGGGGGGGCTGGGATTTCCCTGATCCTTTTCAGTGCCTCTCCCCTTGGCTAGTTTAAATGCTTGCCAATGAAGCATTTAAACCTATCACTTAGGATCATGCTTCCTCTCCTGGACATATGCAGATCATCACACCAGTATAGTCCTGTATCCCTCCAGGTGGACCCCCAGTCCCCAATGAAGTGAAATCCCTGAGCTCCGCACCAGTTTTTCAACCAGTCATTGAATCCCATGGTGTGGAGTACCCTAACCTCACCCATGCCATAGACAGGTAGCACTTCCGAGAAAGTTACCCTGCATGCCACTTGTCTAAGGCCCCTCCCCAACTCCACAAACTCCTACTGCACTGCTCTGATCCCATTCCCAGCCAGGTCATTTGTCCCTAGGTGGACAATGACATCCAGCTCCCTCCCCCGTGCAGTTGCACCTATGATTCTGAGGATTCGCTTCCTGTCCCTCCAAGCCATGGCACCAGGCAGGCACCTTACCTCCCTCTCCCTTCCCTCCCCCAGTTCTACCCCCTAACGATTGAGTCCCCCACCAGGAGTTGTTTCCTTCTCCTGTTGAATCCCATGCCATCCTCCTGTGGACTCCACTGTGGAGGTTCCCAGCATCCTCATTGGTTTCCACTGTGGGTGCCTCCATAGAGGAACCACGCTCTTCCAGAATGATGAATGAATTGTGAAGAGGCACAACTGGAGGGATGTGCCTCTGTTTCACCTCCCTCACACTCCCTGAGCCCACTGTGGTCCAACCACCCCTGTTGCTTGGCAACCTCTGATGCAGTGGTGGTGGTCCCTGGGTGGGGAGGAGGTTTCCTGAATCCTCATCAGGTCAGCATGAAGATGGACAACCTCCTCTCTTAGACCAGAGTGGTGCCTGCAAATAGGGCAGCAATGAAGACTCCAGAACATCTTCTGGAAGACTGCCACTCCACAGCTAGTGTATTGCATCACTCCCCACATGTCTGTCTCCCTTCCTGTTTTGTGTGTAAGCCTGTGAGCGTGTTTACCCCTATTCAGTGTGCTGTGCCTTTAAGGATATGAACAAATGTATGTCCTTTGCACTTTTGGGGAAGTGACATCAGAACCCCTGCTATAAAGGAAATGATGCACTTAGGGTGGGTGGGACTAAGCCCGTGCCCTCCTGAAACAATCAACTACAACTCTGACCCACCATCCCGGTGAGTGCCTTCCTTCCTTTCAGACATCTATTTCACAGAGTTTAAGTAACAGGTCTAGTCACAAATGACTGCAAATCTTCTCTCAGCTAGATTTCCTCCCTGGCAAATAAAAGTTACACTACGAAAAGTCAACCCAAAAACAGAGAACCAAAACACTGACTTCCAATTACTTACATACACAGGCCTCAAAATTAAGAATTTAATTCTGTGTACTCTATTAAATCACCTCCTTGCTATGAGGAAGCTGGTGGAAGCTCTCTGTCTCAGCAACAGCAGACAGAGTCCACAAACAACTCCTGTTTTGAATCCACAGTTCCTCAGGCCCCTTTCCACTCCTCCCCTTATCAGACATCTATTTCACAGAGCTTAAGTAACAGGTCTAGTCACAAATGACTACAAATATTCTCCCAGCTAGATTTCTTCCCTGGCAAATACAAATTTTACTAAGAAAAGTTAACCCAAAAACAGAGAACCAAAACACTGACTTCTACTTACTTACAAAGGCCTCAAAATTAGGAATTCAGTTCAGTGTACTCTATTAAATCACCTCCTTGCTATAAGGAAGCTGGTGGCTGCTCTCTATCTCAGCTACAGAACCTACACCCTAACAGAAGGCAGAGGCAGGAACAGGCTCTAGAGATGCACTTGGGTACAAGCCACTGAGCTGACCTGGCTTGGTTACAACTCAGTGTGAGAAGGCAAGCAAGGGAGGAGACATTAGCAGAACTGGCAGAGGATCTGTAGAGACTTGTGCCACTGCCATATGCATAAGACCACTCCAAGCTTTTGAATCAGTTGCCAATGGACCAATTCATTGACTCACTACTGGATGTAGGCCAGCAAATCAAGGTCTGGTAGCATAAACCTTGGATGCTACTAGAACCCTAGAATATTCAGTGTAGCTGGCGTTAAACTTAAGCCCTGTTTACACGGTCATATTTGCACTGGAGTAACACAAGCACTCGGGTTGCTGCAGTGCAAATGTGACCATGTAGGCTGACACTCGATCATGGTAATCCACTCACTAACACGCTCCCAGATTCTCTAGCAAGCTTGGAACATCGAGTGTAGCGTGTGACTTACAGCAGCTTCCATTGCTGTGTGGACTGTGTGTGCCGCTGCAACCCGTTCAGTGGCTCATGATTCCTCGAGCTGCCCTCCACCCCCCCAATGCATGGCCCCTCACCAGCACAGATTGGAGTGATCCAGAGAGGGGCCATGTAAACAGGCAGACCATCGAGTCATGGGTGGTTGGGACTGCGCTGTTGTGGTCGGAATCGAAAGTGCTACTGCTGTGTAAACACGGTTCTAGATTCAGTTCAGCATACAGGAGGCAACATCCTACCCTCAAGAAAGAGGAGAAGGCCTTGTAGTGTACTTTAAAAGGGGCACCTTGATCCTGCTGACACAACTCTTGAAAACATAACTTTTGCCAAAGAGGGTGAGAACTGCCATAGTGACTTAGCAGCTGTGTCTAGATCTGATGATTAAAAGGGGCCAAAGTGAGCTGAAATATTGCTGGTGGAGCTGAACTGAATTCTGAGTAGCATGGGGGAATATAATGTAAAAGTGCAGCAGTTGGGATCAAGGAAAAGAGTTTCCTCCCCATCCAGTGCTCACACTGTAGAAAGATGGGGGATAAAATTCAACACAGCTTCAAGTACAAATGGAGCCTGGTTGGTATGTCACAGGTACTTGTTTTGGGAAAAACTGGTGTTTTGGAAATGTGCCTTAACTAAACTTAAAGGGCAATGCTTGGGGTTATTGCAAAAGGCCCCACTATTAGAATTAAAATTTAGGAAGCTTCAAAACTGGTGGTGATGGTGGGGACTCTAAAAATTGATTGTGAAATTGAAACTGTCTGTTGTACTGGAATCATTGATTCTGTGTTCAGTATTACAGTGGACTGACAACTATGTATTGAATGTGGGATGTGAGAACATAGATGTTGGGTAGAGAAGTTCTGTTCAGGGATTCATCAAAAAGACAGTTTGCAGAAATATGATGTCACTAAGAGGGTGGTAGTACCAGCAGGGACAGAGAACATAGTCTCTGCTAAGTGCCTAGTTAAGTTTCCTAAGAAGGCACATGGGGCCTGGTGAAGGCTAGCACAGGGGAACCATACTTGTCTAGCCTTCTGACTGCTAGGACATTTGGTGGACCTGGGGCAGGAGTACTTTCCAGTAAGATGGTTGAATCAGTAAACCCATGTGCTAGTGATTCCTGAAGGGATGATGGTTGCACACTGTGAACCAGTAGAGGATGTTGTTTCCCAGGAAGAGGGAACCCTTTAGGGCTTCTGCCATGGAAAAGAGGAGTGGGAAACCACTTCCAGAATTCCTGGCATAACTTCATGAGCACAGTATTGCTGTTGTAAATAGAGATCAAAAGGATTGATCAAGTAAGTACCAGGTGGAGAACAAGGATCTATTGTCAAAATTCTTGAATGACCTGGGTTGCTCTGGTTGAGTCCAGTACAGGACTTACACACAGGACAGTAGGTTCAGTATGCAGCCACCATGCAGGTTGCTTGTAGCAAAAAGGAAAGAAGTTCAATGGACTGTCCATGAAGCACAGGAGGAAGGCATTATAGAGCCTTCTGCTAATACCTGGGCATCACCAATCCTGCTTATAAAAAAAAGTATGTCAACAACAGGGTCTGTGTGGACTAGAAGAAACTTAATGAAAACACCCTGAATAATTCATACCTTTTGCCTTGCATCAGTGATTCACTGGATGCCACAGCAATCTTTGCATGTTTCTCTGCACTGCATGTTAACAGCAGACACTGGTAGGTGCAGATGGAGCCACAGTATAACAAAAACACCATCTTAATGACAAGCTAAGTGTTATAGCAGTTCAAAGTCATGCTCTCTGAAATGTGTAATTTCCCAGCCAGCTTCCAGAGGCAACTATAAAGAGTGTTGCATGACTTACTCATGCCTGTTGCCATGTTGTGCTTAGATGACATTTTGGTATATAGCAAAATGTGTGACCAAGGAGTGCTAAAACAGCAAGGGAGCTGTGATATGATGAGGCAGGCCAACCAAAACCTAAAACCTAAGATATGTGAGGTGTTTCAGAGAGATGTGATGTACCTGGGTCATGGTGTCACCAAGGAGAGAGTTCACACAGATGAAAGGAAGATTTCATCTGTACAGAACTGGCCTATACCAGGGAATGTTGGAGAGGTAAGGGGTTTTCTGGGACTCTGTCCATACTACAGGAGGTTTATTGCATGGTTTACCCATATAGCAAGACCATTCTATACCATCCTGTGGAAAGGACAGCCCTTTACCTGGATTACTGACTGTGGGGCAGCATTCAAACAGTTTACTAAGACCCCTATGACACCACCAATACTGGCATACCCTGACTTTAAAAGACCATTTATCTTGAACATATATTCTAGCAACAATGGCGTAAGTGCTGTACTTGCCAAGGATAATGATGGCTCACAGAGAATGGTACCCTATTATAACCAGGGATTATGCTCTGTAGATTAGAATTATTGTACTGTGTGGAATGAGCTGATTGCTATAGTTAAATCCATTGGCCATTCCCATCATTGTCTCTATAGCAGGGAGTTAATCTTTGAACAGACTTTGGTTAATTAAAGTGGCTGCTCAGGTTTTACATTTCAGAGGGACAGTGGCCAGGTAGTTGCAGTAGTTGCAGGAGTACAGTTACCAAGAACATAAGAAAAGTGTCAGCATATGGGGACAATGTGGTGCATCTAGTATAGCCAAGGTGGCTACCCTCCCAATTTTATTTTTTTTCTAAGTTGCCCACATTGCCTGTCCCAAGTGAGTTGGAATTCCCTTACTGTCTTCGATGCCACCACTTCTGGTAGCAGGCTATTCCATGGGCCTATCACTCTTTCAGTGACAAAGTACTTTCTAGAGTTGCTTTTAAACTTGCCTCCCAACAGAACAGTCTTGTATGCGCCACCCTGTTTTCCTGGAACAGATTTTCCTTCTGAGTTGTCTTACTTCCCTTGAGATACTTAAATGTTTCTATCATGTCCTCCCTGTTTCTTCTCTGTTCCAGAGAGAATAAATTCAACTATTTGAGTCTTGTCTCATATGACTCATGATGCAGCCCCTGCACCATTTTTTGTGGCCCTTCTCTGCACTGTCTCCAGATGGTCGATGTCCTTTTTTAGGTGAGGCCTCCAGAACTGGACATAGTACTTGAGGTGTGGCCTCACCAAGGATCTGTAGAGGGGCATGATAACTTCCTGCTTTCTGCTTGTAATACCCCTTCCTATGCATCTGAGGATACCACTTGCCTTCTGCACTGCTTTTATGCACTGTTTTCCTACCTTTAAGTTGTTGGTAATGATCACACCCAGATCCCATTCCATCTTTGTCTCCTCTAATTGATGCCCTTGTAGTACATACTTTCTTTCCTAGGTTCTGCTTCCCGAGGTGCATTACCTTACACTTCCTGGTGTTAAATTTTAACTGCCAGTTTCTGGACCATTCTTCCAGTCTCCTTAGGTCAGCTTCCATACCTAATGCCCCCTCTAGCGCATCCCTCCTGTTGCAGAGCTTTGTATCATCTGCGAACAGGCAAACCTTCCCCTCCAGTTCATCAGTGATGTTACTAATGAATATGTTGAAGAGGACTGGACCCAACACCGATCCCTGTGGAATGCCACTGGTCACACCTCCGTCCCTTGATAATGCCCCATTGACCAACCGTCTCTGGGTCCTATTCTGCAGCCACTTTCTAATCCAGTTTACTATTTTCTGTCTGACTCCTGTGTATTCTAGTTTGCTAGCAAGGCTGCCATGGGGAACGGTGTTAAAGACCAAGTCAGATATTGACTAGGGGAGAAGCATAGCAATGCTGATGCTTTGTCCCACCAACCTTACTGGCAGGAAGACTGTAAGCGCTACCTATGACAACGTTTTATTTTTTTTATTTTTATTTTAAATTTGTTGACCGGGAAAGGCACATTGAACCAAGGGTCATTTCCAGGTGCGACCCAGGTACAAAGAAGTACATAGATGATACAGATGAAATAAATACAGCAATAATTCAATCCATTTAGACAGGAATTGCACAAAGAGGGCTGGTTGCAGGCAGTAGATGCAAACATACAGTGTTTACAAATAGAAACAGTTAGTCATTACAATAAGGTAAATGCAGATGCAGGAGTAGTACAATAGTGGTGTAGGAAATTTAGAAAATAACCTGAAGTATAACATAGGCAGATAATTCGACCAGCTGAGGATTCAAAAATGGAGCAGGAGTTAGTCCCATGCAGGGGTGAGTCCCTGGATGCACTTTAGGCAAGGTGTCGCTGGGAGGAGTCTGAGGAGTTGCCAAAATTCGGGGAGGGAGGAGGCCTGATGAATGATGGGCGGGAGGTTGTTCCATAGGAAGAGAAGACAGTATGAAAAGGTGGCTTGGCTGGAGGCAGAGTGAGGGCAAGGGAGGCTGAAGGTGTGGACATCTCTGTGGCGGAGGGAGCAAGCTAGGGAGTTAGCTGGAGCGAGGTGGGAAATGAGGTAGGGGGTAGGGAGCCCAACTAGTATTTAGCTATGAGGGAGACACCATGAATGGTTCACCTGTGGGAGAGCGAGGCCAGGGAGAGAGTGGAGTATAGGGGGCAATGGTGAGTAAATAGAGGGGAGGCGGTGGCAAAACAACTGAATGCGTTTAGTAGGATGTTGAGTTTGGAGAGGGATGAGGTTGGCGCTGTGCAATATATGATGTCTGCATAGTCTAATATTGGAAGGTTGGTTTTATGTATGATTTCACTGCGGACAGGAAGGGGAAGACTGTCTTTGTGGCAAAGAACTTGTGAGGTCAGAGGAGAGGTAGGGAGGCCCACCTCCAGGGGCCTAGAATATGCAGGGTATTAAACTGTGGCAGGGACTGGTAGGATAGGGAGAAGGTGGCTGGAAATGTGATTTCTCATGGAAGGGATGGGTATGGATCGGAGTGGAGAAAGGAGGCAGCAGGCATCATGGTGGAGCACAGTTACTAGTGGACACCAGCAACAGGCATCAGTTTCTGGCTGGGTACCAGGTCAATTTGTTGAAGGAAGAACCGCATGGAATAAACCATGAGCTCAAAACAGCTAAAGGCATAATAGCTACAGGGACAGTGTAGTGAAGGTAAATTACTGCTATCACTGTAGCTATATTGCTTTTGGGGGAGAGGTGAAAGGGTCTGGCTGACAGTGTGCTGGCTGAGTAGCTGCCATGCTCAGTGGATAGAGTCACAGGCAGTGGAGGGTGGTGGAGTGGTGATGGACCTGGGCTTGATTCCTGGTTTTGGGGAAATTAAAATTTTTTTTGATGTTTGTTTTGTCTTCTCCTCCAAGTTTTCTCCCTTTCCCCGAGTTTAGTCACTCCCTGGAGTTAGTTATCTAAAAATGGGGGGTTGGGGGCAGAGCCCCCTGCAAACATGCAATTTTTGTGTTTTTCTTCGTGGATGGTAGCGCTCGATGATTTGCTGAGTGCTACCTCCATTTTCGGCAATATGCCTGTGTGGTTGTTTACTGCGCTGTTATTTTCCCTGGCATATTGACCCCATGCCTTCTGGCTGGACATGTTGAAAGAGGGTCAACAGGTGACTGGGGCTTGAGGGGGCAGTCCTGGTAACAGGACACCTCACCTGCCAAGGAGGAAGATGGAGAAAGCAGAGGAAGGGGAAGGAATGCAGTAGTCATTTGGGACTCAATTGTCAGGGCAGTGAGTGAGGTTGAGGGGAAGCTGCTGGACCAGGATGGTAGCTTGGGTGAGGGGTTTTGCCTGCCTAGAGCATAGGTTAAATGAGTGCTATCAGGGGCCAAACAATGCAGCTTGGGGGGATTAAACTATTTTTTTTCCATTTCAGCATGAACGACATAGGGAGCACAAATCCTAAGGACATAAAGAGGTAATTCATGGAATTAAGCTTGTTCCAAAAAAGAATGATATCCAGGGTGATCTTTACTAAGATCCTCCCAGTCATAGGGACTAGTGAAGAGTGGCAGTGGACCATTATACAGCCTAATGCTTGGATAAGGTCTGGTGCATGAGGGAGGGTTTTTTTTTTAGTCAACTGGAGGACCTTCTGAGACAAGGGATGCCTTTATACCCTAGATAGCCATCACCTGCACTAGGATGGAATGGGGGTACTGACTAGGAGAATGTACAGAGTAATCAGGGGGGATTAAACTTGAGGACAGAGGGAGAGGGATGTTGCAGAGGATCACCGAAAGCAGGAGGCAGATACAGGGAAACAGAGATAAGTGTGACTGCCCTTTTACAGCTGACAGATGTTGAGAAGCAACCCCCCCATATATCTTAGGTGATGCCTGAGTCCCTCCCTGTCTAGAAGTATCATTCACTGGGAGAATCCATCACAGCAAAATTTGTATTTATTCTAAGTTATGGCACTTGATGACCACTCAAGACAGCACTGAAACATACATAGGGATTTACTTTGGCATAAACTGTGAAATGCATGACATATGCAGTATACATTAAAGCCCAGAGACCACATTTAATTTGCTGTGCATGACTTCATTAGGCATCCTGGGCCTCCTCATTACAACCTCAGTCATTCCTTGCTTCTCCATTTCCAATAGCTCCTATAGCTTACGGGTCTATGTGATAATGGCGAACGCCTAAAGGTGATTGCCGTTATCCTCAGTCAAGTGCCGAAACATTTGGCACTCTGACCAACCCTCAGAACAGGTGCCAGGAACTATTTACTGCTTTCTGTGGGGGCTGCACCCCTTGCAGAGAGGCCGCCACCCGCACTCTCTACTTAAGGGGATTCTCAACTCAGGGAGGTACATGTCAAGGGGGGTGAAAGCAGGGAAAAAAAGGTTCGGGCCAGGCTCAATGCATTGCACCAGCTCGGACCCAAACCAGTACCTCTCCCCACAGACTCCACTCACCAACCCCGACACCACAACGCAACTTGGCCAGCCTCTGCAGTGCTACCCCCCACAGCCTCCACCCCTTCCAGCCCACACCTCACCATGCTCGCTCCCACCCCCCCATCGCTCGTACGCATAGCGACATCCTGTCACCCAATTCACCCACAGCCTCATCCAGTCGCCCAACCCTCCTCATCGCCATGAGGGATAGCGCTGGGAAGGAGTCGCCATAACGGATGGTGCCCTTCCTCATGCGCCCACCTCATGGGTTTCCACAGCTTACACATAAACAGTCTGTGAGACCATGGTTCACTCAGCCCCCTCCTCATTAAACAGTTGGGCTTTGAGGCTACATCAGCAGTGACCCCCAACAAACTCTCCTCCACATGGCAGATGTCTTTCTGACTTTACAGCATGGTTAGCAATTGTAAAGATCCTTATCTCTGTTTCTCTCGTTAGAGCATTAGCCATAAAGGCTTAACAGCAGAATAAATATTTACATTTGTTATGTATTGTGCTATTAAGTAGTGTCTATTGTCTATCATATTAACAATAATATAATAATAAGCTTTATTTCACATAATTGCCTTTCAGAATACCAAGGTGCTTTACAAAAGCTTAAAACAGCAGTAATAAAATAAACAAATACAATACAAAGCAATAACAGTAGTCTGACGGGTTTCACTCATTCAGTACCATTAAAGACCTGGCACCATAAAAAAGTTTTTAATGCCTGTTTAAAACCTCCCACAGTCATGCACTCCCACAGCCGATGGGGTAGAGTATTCCAGAGGGTGGGGGCCATGTACATAAATGCACGCGCCCCAGAAGATTTCAAAGACACCCTCGGAGTCTCCAGCAACACCTTATCGGCCGAACGGAGCTGTCGCTTGGAGTAATAGGGAACAAGAAGCTCTTTCAAGTAGTCAAGGCCAAGTCCATGTAGGGCTTTATAAGTCATCATGCTGGGGTATATTATTTGAAATTTGATGTACACTGTATGTAGTATTTGAAATGTATGTTTATGTAAATGCATAAAATTCAAAAATGTTAAATTTTATCTTTTCAATTGTAATGATCGTTAAACATGATTGAACAATAAAGTTTTACCTACCTACATTTGTTAGGGAAGGCAGTCAGGAGTCATGGTGCCTGCTTGCACCCACTCCTGCCAGTTCATTCCTTGGGCCATAGCCTGAGCTGCTTTCTAGCTACTTTTAAGGCAGCCCAACACTGTGCTGGGCAATCGCCCTCAATAGGCCATGGAATACCTGCCACCTGGGGCACCTTTCCCTCAAAAGACCACAAGGTTCTCCTGGAGGCACTATATGTCCTACAGAGCATTAAATGGTGGTCCCCAATAAAGAAACAGATCCCAGCCTTTCTGTGATGTATGCATACCTAGAATGATGCACTCTTTTCTTCTGCAACCCCTTAGAGCCTGCAATGCACTGAATGAACTTGAACCCTCTAGGCTAAGCTACTGTATCTTATTTTTCTAAACTTCTTCCACTAAACTAACCCCCCTTGAGACCTGAGCCAGAATATCATTCTTGAGATAGCACCTATTACAGAACAACAACTTCACCTCCTACTGATAGGAGGGTTGTTACATAAGGACAGCAGAATGGGAATGCCATGAGAGAAGACTCCCAAGGTTGTGAGGAAGGGAGTAAAATATCATCATTTATATGCAGGAAAATATTAGGAGTGCACCCAGCAAAATGGGTGATATAGAGAGTCTGATGCACTTTGAAAGCCAGAACAAAGTGGAACTCACAGAGACCTTGTGGAGGAAGAAGGTTGGGATACCAGAAGAGAGGTTTACAAACTATTCTAAAGGGACTGACAGATAAGAATGTAGACTTGCTCTTTTTATAAGGGAGCGAGTCACTGTGAAGAACAATTACATCAAATTGACAAATACTGTCACATATTCCATATGTGTCAAGCTAGGAGAAAGGAATTGTATATAAATCACACCCAGCATGTGCTACAGGTCTCCAAATTACTAAGTTGAAGATGAATTCCAACTGGTTGTGGAAATTACAAATGCAGCATGTCACATGCAATGGTGATCCTGTGGGACTTGAATCTCTTAAGTATAGACTAGCCTCTAGACAGGGTTAATGACAAGGCTGAGACAGCGTTCCTACTTACCTTCAAGGACTCTTCCTAGATAAGCATGTAAAGTAGTGGACTAGGTTTATGGCCACCCTTGACTTTATTCTCATCAGTGGGAATGGAATCATATCCAGAGTGGATTCCCAGGAACTGATATGAGGCAGTGACCAGAACTGGTTAACCTTCTCCCTGGTGGTGGAGAAGACTAGCTGTACCACAGCCACCAGGATATGGAACTTCAGAAAGGTGAACTTTTTCCAAATGGAATACCAGGTGCACAATGATCTCAAGCAGCTCCATGAGGCTGGTAATTAAGAGATCTTGTGGAGTATGTTGAAGAGGGCACTCAGAGAAGCTGCAGAGGCTTGCATCTCTGTAAGCAATAAGGGACAGACAAATCCCTCTCCCAGTATTCATGGGGACCTAAGACACATAATCCTGAACTAGAAGAATGTCTATGGTTACTGCATAGAGACAGAGTGACTCTAGTCCAGAGATGAGTACAGAGCAGCACTAAATTAATGCAAGGCTAGAATAAAAAAAAAAAGTCAAGGAGGGACTGAAAACCAAGAGATTGAAGAGAGCAATAGGCACTGCAAACAACACCAAAGCTTACTTCCAGTACAAGGAAGGAGGAAGGTGAAGGAGAGGACTGAGCCTCTGAAAACAGAGGAATGGGTGCAGAAACCAATGATAGAGGCTGAGGTGGTGGCTGAGATGCTGAATGAATACTTCTTTTGTAATTCACCATGGGGTTCCTCGGACAAGGAAGGTGTTCACTGGGAGAACCCATCGCATCAGAAGTAGCCATAATATAGCCTGCAGACATCACAATCACAGTGGTGGCTACCTGGTGAAGATTAGGTCAAGTAGATCCCAAGGTGAACACAGGGATACACCCCGTGATCATAGTGTAGCTAAAGGAACAATTTACTGGGCCACTTACAGTAATCTTTAAGAATCTGTCTGGACAGGTGAATGCCAGAGGACTGGAAAGTGAACAGTGTTATCCCCATCTTCAAGAAGGGTATTGTCTGACCTTAGCAACTACAGGCTGGTCAGCTTGATTTCAATGTTAGGCACAGTCTTGGAAACCATTATGAAGGACAGAATAATGGAGCGCATGGCTGAGGCAAGGTTTTCGCCCTCTGTCAGCAAGGCTATATGAGAGGCAAGACTTGCCAAACCAACCTGATTGCCTCCTTCAGTGGGGGTGGCCAGAGAGGTGAACAGGGTCAGAGCTGTAGACATAGTCTATTTTGACTTTATCAAATTCTTTGACACTGGTGTGTGTGACAAGCTTCTGGGCAAAGTACTCTAGCGTGGTGTATACAAGATATAAACAAGATGAACTGCTATCTGGATTGGCTGCAGAAAGCAAAGGTTTGTGGTGGAAGGGCATTACCCTGAGTGGAGAGGGGTACTAAGCTGGATTATTCAGGGATTTGTGCTGGGTCCACTGCTGTTCAACATTTTCATCAATGATGTAGAAGGGGGGTATCCAACAGGCTGCTTAAGTTCACTGTTGACACTAAGCTGGCCAGGGTAATGAACTGCAAGAACAAAAGGGTGGGGCACTTAAAATTTCAGACAGACAGAGTCACTTTCTTTCACTGGTTTTGTTTCAAACAATTCACCCAGGCAGAAGAATTATCCTCTGCATTCTGCCTTAGGTACAGACTTCCTCAGCAGAATGCCTAAAAAACTAATAAACATAAAAATATTTTTAATATATAATTAACCAATCAATTCTTTCATACAGTTAATGCTTAATCCTTGCAAAAGAGGATATATATTAGGCAAGTTCAAAATGTACTCACAGTAAAATTAGTTTCTAATTCCATTCTTTGCAACAAAGTGATCAAAACTGAATCATATGAGGAATATACAATAATTTTTAAGGAGGTTCAAACCACACTAGCTATGCTTAATAAGTTCAAACTGCACTCCCCACACCCACAAACCAAACACCAACTCATGCTCACCAAAGAACAAAAGTACCTATAAAGACTATAACCAGTTTGATATCATACTTGGCTGCCCGACTATGTAAGTTCAAGATTTGAAACTATTTCATATGCCTGTAATCAAAATTAAGGTAAACAACATGTTTAAAAACTTTATAAAAGTGGCTTAATGCAGTCATTTATTCTAGGAGCTTCTGGCAAGAAAGCTGCTTACTTTGTGTGTTTTTTTGGGAAGTGTCTCAGTATTTAAGTCCTTCAAGAAGATGTAAAGTGTCTGTTCGTCTTTAATGCATGGCAGTTACAAACGGATTGCTTTTATGTTCACATTTAAATTAATAACCATACCCCAAAGTGATTGCCACCACACTATACATCTCAAAAACTGCATTCTAAAAATAAGAAATTGGCTTCAGACCCCTGTAGCAGAGCATTTCAATGCTGCCAGACATTTAGGTGCGTCATTAAGGTTTTGGTGTTTAGAATGAATCTGCCCACCTGCAAGAAGGGGAGATTTTGATAACATTTTAGAATGCAGGTTCATATATCACCATCAGTGTGTTGCAGCTGAAGATTTAATTGGTGGCATTTCCTGTGGAAATTCTTGTAGATTTCCCATGTTGGGGAGCAGCAGTGTACCCTAATTTAGTTGCAGTTGATGCGTTCTGATCTAACCAAAGAAGTTGTCTTCTGTTACAGTTTTTTTCATATTTATTGAAAGTCTTGTATTGGATATTTACTCACAGTTCTAGAACACAGTTTGGAAGTTCTTCAGGAATAACATTTATTCTAGGAGCTTCTGGCATGAAAGCTACTTACTTTGTGTGTTTTGGGAAGTGTCTCAGTATTTAAGTCCTTCAAGAAGATGTAAAGTGTCTGTTCGTCTTTAATGCATGGCAGTTACAAACAGATTGCTTTTACGTTCACATTTAAATTAATAACCATACCCCAAAGTGATTGCTGCCACACTATACATCTCAAAAACTGCATTCTAAAAATAAGAAATTGGCTTCAGACCCCTGTAGCAGAGCATTTCAATGCTGCCAGACATTTAGGTGCTTCATTAAAGTTTTGGTGTTTAGAATGAATCTGCCCACCTGCAAGAAGGGGAGATTTTGATTACATTTTAGAATGCAGGTTCATATATCACTATCAGTGTGCTGCAGCTGAAGATTTAATTGGTGGCATTTCCTGTGGAAATTCTTGTAGATTTCCCATGTTGGGGAGCAGCAGTGTACCCTAATTTGGTTGCAGTTGATGCGTTCTGATCTAACCAAAGAAGTTGTCTTCTGTTACAGTTTTTTTCATATTTATTGAGTCTTGTATTTGATATTTACTCACAGTTCTAGAACACAGTTTGGAAGTTCTTCAGGAATAAATAATGGATACCTTTTCAGAGATATAGAGTAGAGCTGGCTCTGAATATGACTTTGCTACTTTTACAGACACAGAAAAGGAACACTTGCTAGGACAAATCGGGGTGGTTGAGATATACAGTAGCAAGCACTTTAGTTGATAATACAATACTAAACATTTGGCACAACAAATTAAGAATCTACAGTTTAGAAATTGTCATCTAGAATGGCATGCTGTTACCCTGGCCCAGTATTTAACACATAATAAAATCCCTAGAGGATTACAGGTATATGTGGAACATAATTTAGGCATAAAATCAGCAAAATCAGATGAAAAATGGGACGGCATTAGAACCAGGTGTTATGTTGACTTCATGTATGTGCTCATTGAAGCCATAATTAAAGATTGAGGTAAGATTGCTGAGAGCTTAAATCAGGAACAAGAAGCTTTAAGGCTAAAATTACAACTTGCTGAATATAATAAAACTCTTGAGAATATTAAGAAGAAGTTAACTGAATATGAGACAGCACTAAAACAACAAATAATTTGCAAATTAAACATCCGGATAGTGAAATTGAGAGTGATGATAGCTATACACATCCCAGTTATAGACATGCTAGACAAGAAACACAACAATCTGGGACTTTTTCTGGGTTTAGGGAGAGGACAAGTTGATACATCAACAGGTATTGTGGACAGGCAGTGTCCTCCGGAACCACGATATGTGATCTGGGTCAGAGAGCCACTCAAAGGGGAAACAGAGCAGGTAGAAGCAGGAGGAGGAACAGGAATAGGAACAAGCAGAGGGAGAGGTGGGACCAGGCCAACCCCCCCCCCCGAGGTAAGGGCAGAGATAGTTCCTATTTTCAATATCAGTTCCAGACAACTGTGTGATGAAAAACAAGCCATGTTGTCAAAAGGTCTTTCTTTCGTTAGTGCTACATGTCAATAAATTCAAATTTGAGTGTAACTTACAAAAATTTATAAGATCTTCGAGGCTTAAAACACAATTTTTGGGGGTATGCCCCTAGAGATAGTTACCAACAAAATTTGAAGAACACTTTAAATATAAGATCCACGTATAATCCACCAGTAGGAAGGAATCCTTCAGTTGAAACCTATGCTAATATTATTAGATCAGAGATACAGGCTCTGCTCATATCAGATGAAGATATTAGACCTACTTTTGACAATTTAACCCACAGGGAGAGAATGGCTGTTAACACTTTGTATAGGGACACAAACATTATTATAAAGCTGGCAGATACAGGGAGGGGGGTTTGTTGTAATGGATTATGAAAAATATCAAAGTCTGTGTTTAACATTAATGGATGACCAAAGTAATTACACACTTTTTGAAAGGGACCCGACCTCCATACTTAAAGGGTCATTTGGCTTCACTACTGCATGAACAAGTTCTTACAAACCAATTAAAAGACAGGGGAAGATGCAGATTTACTATTACAAACACATCCCAGAATCCCAATCTTCTATACAATTCCCAAAATACATAAACGCTTAATAGATCCACCAGGAGGGCCTATAGTTTCTGGAATAGGTAGCCTATTTGAATCAGCTTCAGATTATATTAATTATCATTTACAACCATTAATAGAGGGTGCCCCTACTTATTTAAGAGATACAACCCATTTACCTCAGATTCTAAAAGAAGCCGATCTCCCTGTTATTGATGAAGGGTATATTTGAATAACTCTAGATGTATCTGACCTCTATACATCTATCCCACAAGATGAAGGGGTTGAAACAATGGGTCTCATATTAGACATGTAACCAGAGCCCCATATCCACAAACTCGGGTGTTACAGATGTTGGTGGAATTTATTCTTAATAAGAATTATTTTTCCTTTGAAGGGAGGTTTTTTGAACAGTGTTGTGGAACTGCCATGGTGTCCACAATTGTCCTGGGATATGTGAATGCTTATATGCATTACTTTGAATCAGAACACATATTAAATCCTGACCGTAATCCTTATTATAATCATATCAAAATCTATAAGAGATTTATTCATGACCTTTCATCGTGTGGCTGGGTAATGTCCTTCATTTGCAAAGATTTTTGTAATATGTAAACTCCAGTAAACCAAACCTGAACTTCACTATGAACTACATTCTGGAAAGTGTTCCCTGTTCGGTCATTGTAATTAGAAATACAGATGTAGGTTTTGAAACAACCTTGTATTGAAAATCCACTGCTAGAAACACCATTTTACATGCCCAAAGCTTTCATGCAAAGGATCTTATTCAAAGTATTCCATATTCACAGTTTTTAAGAATCAGGAAGAACTGCAGCCATAATTCTGATTTTGAGAAGGAAATTCAAGACGCAAAGAAGAGGTTTGAAGAACATGGATAAGATATGAAAATTATTACAAAGGGCTTACAATAAAATAGAGAATGTAACACAAGAATAGGCTTTGCAAGGCACCACCCATAGAAAAGTGGATAGTTGTGTAATATTTTCCACAAAATACAACGTTAAAATTCCACAAATCAGAAGGGATATTAAATTATCATTGGGGTATCCTAGGGGATTTTCCACCCAATGCTGAAATTTTTCCATGAACTACCACTGGTCATGGTAAAAAAGATTCCTGCAATTAAAGATAAATTAGTTTATACAGATCATTATCAAATGTGGAAACCAAAGGGACAACAATTATTACTGGCACCATTAAGGCCAGGCATGGTTCCCTGTAGACACTGTTTGTTATGTGAGCATACAAGTAAAAAATCTGTCTATATACATCCAGTTACCAATAAGGATTATCATATTAAGCAACACATACCATGTGAATCAACTGGAGTTGTTTATATGCTGCAGTGCCCCTGTGACTGTATATAATAGGGACACGGTTGTGCCCCTGTAGTTTGGGTTGGTACAGCACGTCAATGTTAAATTCAAATTTTGCACCTTAATAACCTTGGCGCATTCTGATGGAATAGCTCAAAATTTGGCATGCATGGTCATTCTGCCAGTGTCTCAAGATCTGGAAAGTTTTGCGACAGCATCTTGTATGGTTTATGAGATATAAAGTGGTAAAAAACAGAAATTTTTTTCCCCTGTAGATTAACATGGGATTTTGGGCCACCATCTACAGCCCACACAGAATTAATTTTTTCTATGAAATTGTTAGGGATGATGGAGTGTGTGCCATGGGTGTGCCTTGTGATGGTTTGGTGAAAAAATATATCACCATTTTTGAATTATAATGATTTTTGTGATATTGCAAGACAGGCATGTAAGTGAAAACAGTTTGAAAATACTGTTCATGCTGTCAGCTGTTTTTCTAATAATTTACAAACTACTGTTTTCCACAACTACTGCATGCTAAGGACAGCTTGACACATGTATTTAGGTCTCATTTATATGCTTAGTTCCACGTTTGGCTGAAAATTAGTATAGCTCCATGGCAGATATGTTTTTTATTCACTGAAAATCACGTCCCCCATCATTCGCTAAGTAATTATTGTTCAATTTATTTACCATTCGAACTTTACTGTTCAAACAGTAAATAACCATTTACACATGTAATAGTTCAAACTTTGCTGATCAAACAATATAATTCCCATTTTTTTGGGAGGGGGGGCTGCAGTGGTCCCTCCCCTCTCCCCCCTTTTCTTTTTTTTATAATTCAATAAGCTTTATTGATTTTTAGAACAGTAATACATGAATACATCAAAATAAATAAAGAGAAAAAAAAAATAATTTTTCATACACAATCGGGTACTCTTTAATTTAAGGAGTGCTGCTACCCTCATTATAATATTTTGAATCAGATAGCTTACACATTGGTAGTTTATGGCATTTCAGAATTACAGTCTATTAACTAAATTCAGGTTTTAATAATAGTAATATGTTATAACCCCGATAAGGCATCACTTTAGATCTACATTCAACGGAGGAATAATGATATAGAGAAAAGGGGTAAGAGGGTAAAAGAGTTAATTAAAAAAAAAACAAGACATACAACCCTCCCCCCATCCACTCCCAACCCTCTTAATCACTCTCTCTCTAAGCTAATTTATCTCTGTTCTCCTTCTCTTTCTTTTCTCAAATGGAACAGCATTAAGCACTGATCTTATCCATCTCCTTTAATTCTGGGCAATATTCCCTCCAGTCCCAAGCCTTCTATTAGGTAGGAAATGGCACTCATTCAGTCAGTTGTTCTTTGGGTTCTATGTAATTAGCAGTGCCTCCAGGGTGCCCCATCTTTCAGCATATATACTTGATCGGTTGTTCATATTAGCAATATGCTTTTCAAGCTGCAGGGCAAGTAGCATTTCTTTGTGCCACTCCCGTGTAGTAGGTGAGATATCTGAGGCCCAATGTCTCATAATTATAAGCTTGGCCACTGCAGAAATGAGAGCCATGTAATATTTTCTTTGCTTCGAAGTTCCTACTGGGAAGATGTTAAGTAAACATGTATCTGGAGAGAATAGCGGGGTCAATGCAAGGGTTGGGCACAAGGAGGTTTGTATACTGCTCCAGAATATCTGGATTTTAGGACATGCCCACAGCATATGGCAGAGATCCCCATTCCTGCAGGAGCAATGAGGGCAACAAGGGGTTAGTATCTTGCCCATTTGGTAGAGTTTTTGAGGAGTGCAGTATATATTTTGTGTTATATTGAACTGTATGAGCCTCAGACGGTCCTGTTTGATAAATCTATATAGATTATTCCAGAGCTGTTGCCAAAAAACAGGTGTCAGTGGGAGAGATAGCGTTTCCGCCCAGTATCGGTTTATGCCCCGATGGCAATCTCACATCAAGAGATTGCATTTCTTTATATACTACAGATATTGGATGTGGTTGTTTAGCAGAATCTAGCAGGGATGACAAAGCAATCCTAGGGGGTTCAAGGGCATTGTGCTTCTTTATAAACGGAGATACTGCATGCATAACTTGCCAATATTTAAAAGGGTGTCTATTAGCTTCCGGGAGTTTTTGCAGAAATTGGTGATATGGTAATAGGTTACCGTTGTCCATAAGATCTTTAAGTTTAACATCTTTTAGTACAGGCCAAAAACTTAATGTGATAGGTCTCCTATGAATCATGAAATGAGGGTTATTTAAAAGTGGTTGTTCCCCACATACATGCCAATTTATGTTCAAATGGTGTTGCAATTGGTTTAAGGCTCTCAGAGACCATCCTATTGGAGAATTTTTGACTGCAGGAGGAATATTTTTCAAGAGTAAATACAATAGAGACTGTAATGAGCATGAGGTGGGGGACATAAGGGTTTCTTCTATACTTAACCATGCTGGAATGTAGGATTCTGGTTCTTTTTTATCAGGTCATCATGCCAGGTAGCAAGTTTTGTGATATGGATTGCTCCATAATAGTGGAAAAAGGATGGAAGGGAGAGTCCTCTATGGGGTTTTAGGGCTGTCAGCTTGTGGTACACTCGTCTTACTGGTTTGTTTTTCCAGAGGAATTTATTAATTATATTCTTTAGTTCAGCAAACCACTTTTTAGGGAGGTAGAGGGCTAACATACTAAGAGGGTAAAGGATTCTAGGAAGGATGTTCATTTTAACAATGTTAATTCTTCCCCATAGTGATATCTTCAAGGTGTTCCATTTTTCTAAATCTGCCTGAATTATTTTTATTAATTTGGTAAGGTTTTCTTTGATCAGGGTGGAGAAGGATTTGAAAATTTTTATACCCAGATATGTTATGCTTTTATTTTCCCATTGCAAGCCAAATTGTTGTACATCCTTTTTGAATAGTTTATGGTTCAAAGGGAAAATAATGGATTTAGTCAAATTTAACTTATAGTAGGCTACTTTGGCAAACATTTCAATTTCTTGCAATAGGATAGGAATAGTTATATTTGGGTTTGTCATATATACTAAAAGATCATCTGCATATGCTGATATAAGGTGCCACTTATTCCCGACCATGATACCTTGCAGACCTTGATTTACAAGCATTTTACGAATAAAGGGGTCTATATAGAAGTTAAAAAGAAGTGGGGAGAGGGGACATCCCTGCCTGGGGCCTCGACTTAATGGAAAGGCTTCTGCGAGGCAGCCGTTAGACCAAATCCGGGCCATGGGGTTCGAATAGAGCAGTTTAACCCAATTGATAAATGCTTGTGGGATTCCATACCGGAAAGTGCGGTGAATAGAAAGACCACGAAACCGGTCAAAGGCTTTTTCTGCATCCAAAGCTATTAAGGCAGCAGGTATAGATAGTTCCTAGCTATGGGGATAAGATGCAGTAGTCGGCGCATGTGGTCACCTGAAGACCTTCCCGGCATGAACCCCACTTGCTCACTGTGGATTAGCACATCCATAAAGGGTCCCAGACGACTGGCAAGTATTTTGGCTAGTATCTTAACATCAGTGTTAAGAAGCGAGATAGGGCAGTAGTTTTCTACATAATGGGGGTCCCGGCCTGATTTGGGGATAATAGTAATCAAGGCTCCAAAGTATGCGTTTTCTGAGAAGGCTAATTCATACCATGAGTTAAAAACTCTTGTTTTTAAGGGAACAAGTTCCTCAGTGTATAGCTTATATAGGTTGGCAGGAAGGCCATCTGGACCTGGTGACTTGTCTGGTGCTAGCTGTTTAATTGCTAGCGTTACCTCCCATTCCATAATAGGGGAGTTCAAGGACTGATGTTTATCTTTGGGTATTGTTGGGAGCACTACCTGGTCTAAATAAACTTGAATCTGATCGATTGGGGTCTCCTCATCTTTACATTGGTACAGCTCTATAATATTTGGCAAAACATGACACAATCTCCCTCGGTTCTGTGATAAGGGGGCCCCCCTTGTATGGATAGAGCCCAGGTACCGAACGGGCTTTGTCTACTTGCCTAAGTCTGTATGCTAGCAGTTTACTAGCCTGTTCACCTGCCTCTAAATATTTTATCTGAACTCGTTTTAAGGATAGTTCTGCTTTATGATAAACCAGGCCTGAGAACTGAGCATGTAGTGTATTGAGTTTAGTCCAGTCGGACTCTGGAGATTTTTTGTTAATATTGGATTCCAATTTTTTTATTTCCTGAAGCAAGATTTTTGCCTGGCTATCACCTTTTTTCTTTTGGGTCGCTGCTATTCGTATGCATTCCCCACGCAGGGCGCATTTCAGGGTTGACCAGGTTATGTCTATTTTTGAGACAGACCCCTCATTGACACTCAGAAAGGAGGTGATGAAGTTTTTAAAATGATTCCGCTTATGGGAGGACTGAAGTAATTGTGTATTCATTCTCCATAGCAAGTCCCTTTTGACTTCACATCCAAATACTCCAACTATGGAGACAGGGGAGTGGTCTGATATTACTGTGGGTGAATTACGGCCTCTTCAATGTCAGGCAACATATGGGAACTTACCAGTAAATAGTCTATCGTGAATGGGATGTAGGGTGGAGAAGGTATACTGTCGCTCCAGGGGTTTAGTATCCTCAAATGTCCAGGACGCCCAATCAGTCCATTAAGTCCTTTAAGGCTCTCTGAGCCGGAGAAGGCCAACTTTTTTAGGGTCTGATTTGTCCAGCAATAAGCAGGGCGTGATGTTCCAATCGTCTCCCAGCACTATGGTTCAAGGGGGTATGGTGGGTGCAATTCCTGTTAATTCAGTGAAGAAGGTCGGAGAGTCTCGGTTTGGACCATAAATCGATCCTACCGTTAGATAGTGCACACCCAGGCTACCATGTAGTATTATATATTGCCCCTGGCTATCCCATATTTCATGTTCGAGCTTAAAGGGACATTCTTATGAAATAGGATGGCTACACATTTTATTTGTAGAGTTTCCCCCCATAGGACTGTTCCTACCATCCTCTGCACCACAGCAGGCGTCCTCGCTCCTAAGGTGTGTTTCTTGTAAACAAGTAATATCAGCTCTAAGGGATTTTAGGTGTCTGAGTATTACTTGTCATTTGGTTCTGTCCTTGGCACCCTTGATATTCCAGCTGATAATCTTAATAGGACCTACCATTATTAATCAGGAAGATCGGGTTTTCGGTTTCCCTTGGGAGCATCAGCTTTTGAGATGAGTGCTTAATGCCTCTGTTATTTTCCCATGGGTATAAAGAGAGAGAAAGTGACTTAGTAAAATATTGCCCCCCCCCACTATCCAACACATCAACTCTCAGTTCCAACGAACTAACTACTATTTGTTATGCCAAGTGATGTTAACCAACAAACAACCCAGAGGCAATTACCCCCCCTAACCGCCTCCGTTCCCTCTCACTAAACTGTCTGGTATTCACTTTACAATATCAACTCTGGCTGTTGTCTCTAAATAATATCCATAAAGGGGAAGCATCTGCGCCTTTAATTAACAATATACTGGGCTATGGAGCCCAGAAAATAATTAAAAGCCTCCAAAATCACCAGCAGGTCTCCAGATTTGGATACAAATATACCAGAGTTTTATAACTAAAGCCCTATTTGGAATATTAATAAACATTAGTCTCTGCGTGATGGGCTGTTTTTCCCTTTTACTCCAGGTAGCATCTCAATTTGCAGCTCATAGAAGTTTGATTGCGCAAGCAGTGCCTTATTCATCATACGCAGCGATCCCTTCATTTCGAGTATACTCCCTCAGATTGGGTTCGAGTCCCTCCAATTGCGACTTCAGTAATATGCTGCTCTGCCCTTTAATTCAGAAACAAAAGTTACCCATGTTCTCCACAATGGATATAAAACGAACATCCGTTGCTTGCAGAAATGAAGAAGGAAAAAAACGAAACCTCTCGCTTAAATGCGATAGTAGTAGGCCAGTCGCATTGGAAATTGTACCCCAAACGTTGGTATCACACCAGAGGTTAGAACGTGAGTGAGATCTGAAGTCCCCACAGATCAGCTGGGTGAGTAGAAGAGCTGCCGAAATTCATTCTCGGACACCATGGATTGCAGTCTCAGTAGTTTTGGCACAGAAAAGCTGCCACTACATGCAGAGTTATAATGTTTGTATAGGCATTGAGTCAAAAGCGTTATGGCTCTGTGTGGAATTAAGGTACTCAGGATGAAATAAGATTAGTGGCATAGGCACATAAGACTGCCACCACTCGTGAAGGAAGACAGCGTAAAACAGGATCATTATTTATTTGAACAAGTCCGGGAGTGCAATTTTAAGCTCGCTCTTAGCTTGCTCAAGGGTTTCAAAAGACTGCCACTGGTCACCAAGCTTTACTTGCAGAGTCGCTGGGTATTTGACTCGAAAAGGCGTACTGGCTGCTATTAACTTTGTTATAAGTGGATGGAGTTCCTCCCGCTTGACACGAACTGCATATGGCAGGTCTTGGGCTATTCTAATTTTTTTTCCTTCCCAGCAAATCTCTTGTAGCACCTTAGTCTTCGCTATGATGTGCTGCTTATCTTGAAAGTTAAGCATTTTAAAGATGATGGGTCTGAGTAACGAACCCGAGGCGGAGGTGGCCGGAGTGCTCGGTGGGCTCTTTCAATAACATAGATCGAGCCATTGGGGGAGGGCCCCGCAAGCTTTTCACAGAGTTTCTGAACAAAATGAATGGGGTTTGTATCTTCTTCTTTTTCAGGTATACCCATGATTATCAAATAGTTTCTGCGACTCCTTCCTTCAAGATCAGTAAGCTTGTCTTCTAACTTTTTAATTTTCCGATTTGCCAGTGTGTGGTCGGCGTGAGTTTGTCTAGCTTTTCTCCATCGATGCGAGGCAAGTTTCAAGTCAGTGACTCTAATATTTAATGAATCAGTGGTTGCTTTTATTTGCGGTTTCTTGACCACGCTGTTAAGCGACTCCTGCATTAGCCTCATGATCTCTAAAACTTGTCCTCCGTTAATGGCGATGCGCCTGTCGAGTAGAGGAAGCTTGAGCCTTAGGTCTTTTGGTCTTGTCCTTCTCAGGAGCCGATGGTGGTGAATGCCGCTGAGGTGCTTTCCGCATGAAGGCTTCCATCGTTGATATTTTTGCTGTCTCTTAGGGCTTTTTCTTGATGGTATACAACTGGGATCTGTCTTTTCAGGTTGAATACGTTGTTGTTTTATATGTTTTTAGCGAGCGAGATACGGAGCTACTGGGGATTGCCACTGCTCTCTTAGGCTGCCATCACGTGACCCCCCCCCTTATCTGATCGCCATCTCTGATGTTCACATTAGCTCTGGTAGTCTAGTAGTCCCTTCCTCCTCCCCTGTTCTCCAATTGCTGTCCCTGGTAATAAATAATTTAACCCTGGTAGACTAGTGGTCCCCACCGTTCTCTGATCGCTGTCCCCATATTTTATAATCTTTTTTTGTTATCATTGGTAGTTCAGTGGTCCCTTTGCCCTCTCTGACCGATTGCTGTTTCCAATGCATTCCTTTATGTCCCTGGTGTCTAGTGCCCCCTTCAGTCTGGTCCTGCAAGAAAGAAAACTATTCCTTGATGTTTTTTTTAAGGGGAGGCTGCAGTGGTCCCTCCCCTCTCCCCTATTCTCCAGTCACTGTCCCCGATGTTCACATTAGCTCTGGTAGTCTGTGACAAATGTCTGTAACACATGCTTAATGTAATTGTTGTTATACCGTGTTTCTGTATTACCATCTGTCTTACATGTGACAAGGTATCTTTGTAAATGAGCCTCTGGCTCAAAGGTTGTAAACCGATATATCAAATAAATAAATAGTCTAGTGGTCACTCCCCCCTTCCCTGTTCTTCGATCACCATCCCCGGTAATAAATCATTCAACCCTGGTAATCTAGTGGTGCCTCCCCCCTTCCCCTTCTCCTATCGCCATCCCCATATTTTAAAATTTTTTTTAAATCATTGGTAGTTCAGTGGTCCCTTTGCCCTCCCTCATAGTCTGATCACCATCCCCAATGTCTCTGGTGTCTGGTGGCACCTCCTCGTCCGTTCCTGCAAAAAAAAAAAAAAAAATCTCTTGATGTTTTATTTTTTTTTGTGCTAAAAAAACCCAGTCCCTCACTGATTAGCCCCCCAACTCCTACCTTTCACTCAACACCCTCCACCCCCCACACCCCCAGTACACCCCTACACACTCTCACACACCTAGACAGGTCTCAGGTTCGAGATCCACTCTCCCGATTGAAAACACGTCTTGCTGCTGGAACCGGAGACTGCAATGTGAAAAACTAAGGTAAATGTGGTTTAATTTGGCTTAAGAATGAAAGAAAAAATTACTCACCTTAGTAATGTTGTTTCTTCTAATGGAGTCTTGCTATATTATGACAATTGCAGTATGACCGCAGGTTAGAACTGCTCCGGAGGTGAAATAGTTAACTTTCTATGCAGGCATGGAACTTTGAGCTCGAGTTCGGTTGAAAACTCTGTCTGTCGTGCTTCAAACACAAACTGTCAGATCTCTATGAGCTAAAACTCACTAAGGTTCTGTGTGGAAGCTGTAAACCTACACTAGCCAACTGACTACTAACATAAACACTCATTTTTGGCCTAAAACAAAGACTCAAGTCAGGAGACCCAAAAATGCAAAAACACAACACCAATTCACCCCAAAAGGTAGGTGAAAACAACAAGGTGGGCATAAAAAAAAAAAAAAAGTGCCAACCCTGTGCAGCCTACCACATCCCCAAAACAGAGGTTCTGAGAGGGCAGGCAGGAGGGAGGTCATAATATAGCAAGACTCCATTAGAAGAAACAACATTACTAAGGTGGTAATTTTTCTTCAAACAACATGAAATCTTGCTATATTATGACAATTACGAACACACAGCAGTACCCCATGGAGGGACAGAACCTACCTAGGAAATAGGCTCTGAAGCTGCGGCTGTGCCAAGCGAACATCACTCCTAGCCTGGATGTCCAGGGAGTAATGCTTGGTAAAAGTGTGAACTGTTTTCTAGGCAGCCCCTTCTAAGACTGCTTGAAAGGCAGAGTAGAGAAACTTACCAGAGCAAGGGAAAATGATTAAGACTTATTTTGGCTAAGCAGATTTACTGTGTGGTGTTGTTTTTATTTTTTACTCACAGGGATTGCTACTGTTTGTTGCTAACATTTCATTGCTTTATTTTCCTCTGATTCAAATTGTTGTTGCTGGTATACCTTCTTCTGCATTATTACAAGGTGTGCCTGCAGGTGTGTGCTAACAGATTACTGCTGTAATCTTCTGATTCAAATTGTCTTTTGCAAGTTATATCTTCTGTTACTGCTTTATTTTTCTCTGTAGCAAAGTGTTTCTTACAGGGTATATCTTCTCTGAAATTACTGTATTACAGGTGGAGCTTGCATTTTTGTGACTTTTTTATCATTGGGCTAAGCAAAATTACTGTTTGACACTGTGTTTTATTTTATTCTTGTTTTTTTTTTGTTTGTTGAAAAGGTTTGTTGTCTCAGAGGTGTTTCAGTCTCCTTCTCACATTGAAGGAGCTAATTGCTTTCCTCCCACAGCTCTTCCAAAGGATTAGGTGTGTATGTGTGAGATGGAGCTGGCAAACTGTCAGTAATTTCCAACAGAAAGAAGGGTTAAAAAGCCAGGTTAGTTGATATCTTGGAGGTAGAAGACTTGGTTTGCTGGCCAAGGCACCTAGCTTCACCTGAGCTCTTTCCTTCTAAGACTGCTTGAAAGGCAGAGAATAGAAACTTACCAGAGCAAGGGAAAAGGATTAAGACTTATTTTGGCTAAGCAGATTTACTGTGTGGTGTTGTTTTTATTTTTTACTCACAGGGATTGCTACTGTTTGTTGCTAATATTTCATTGTTTTATTTTTCTCTGTAGCAAAGTGTTTCTTACAGCGTATATCTTCTCTGAAATTGTACAGGTGGTGCTTTACAGGTTTTACAGTTTTATCTAACATTAGGATAAGCTTTCAGGGTTACTGCATTTGTTGTTGACTGATTGTTTCTGCTCTTACCTCCTTTTTCTTTCGTCCGTGGTTTTCGTTTTCGGCAGGGAAGAACAACCACCCACCCCATTCCCAACCACCCCACACTACACTCCTTTTATAGGGTACCGCAGTTGTGACATTTCCTGTGGCACAGCAGGAAGGGGTGGATCAGTGGGGCCTCCACAAGGTGAGATCATTTACAGGGGCACTAGTAATTTAACTTGTTGTTATAACAAGTTAAACAAAACACAATCAAACCGTTACTTGCATTTTATTTTCCTTTTTTTTTCCTTCTAATTACTCTGACCAAGTTATAAACCCAGTAACTTATCTGGAATGGATATCATTAACTGCAGGTACTGTGGAACAATTTTCAGAAGGACATTCTTGCAGGATTTAGGACACTGTCCTACATGCTGGGCCTTTGGAGATCTTAGGGCTCAGCTCCGGGCAGCATAGGCAGAGATTGCACGCCTCAAATTTCATATTCAAGAGGAAATACATTATAAGAACCACCCACCATTTCCCCAGCATCCAACAGAAAAACCTCGACCACAGAGGTAGTTGGTCCTGGAGGTTGGCAGGTGGTTAGAAGAACAAATTAGGTGCCCCATCACTCTTTACTCTCAACATATTACCTCTAAAACCATATAAACACTACAAACAGGTATCTGCCTCTATCTCTGAAATAAAACAAAAGGCAGAAGACACTGCAGAGCAGGACACTGAAGCACAGGAGCTAGCACAACAAAACTCACCCAAATCAGGAACCAAAACAAAAAAGCAAAAAGGAAATCCAAAAAACTTCTGATCATAGGAGACTCCATGATTCGAGGAGTTGATACCCATCTCCAGCCAGGGGTAATGGTCAGATGTCTCCCAGGTACATCAGCATGGAGAGACACTGACCGCATTGCTAAAATTGTTCACAAAGCAGGAGAAAACATTGATGTCCTAGTACACATAGGGACTAATGATCTCGCCAGCTGGTCAGTTGTGGAGACCAAGGAACACCTGACCAGGCTGGGTGACAAACTATCATCTATTTCATCCAGCATCTCCTTCTCTGAGATCCTGCCAGTCTGGGAGAGGGGAGCAGATGGACGGAAGGTCAGAGAAGGGGAGATAGGGGAGCTAAACACGTGGCTCAAGGGCTGGTGCCAGGAAAAAGGACACAGATTTGTAGGGAACTGGCAACAGTTCTGGGGCGAAAAGTTCTTTAAATTTTATGGACTGCATCTGACTAAGGAGGAGTCAGTGCATTGGGGCAGAAGTTTGACGTCTTTGCAGAATATTTAAACTAGCAAATGGGAGAGGGTGCAGCACCCATACGTCGAATAGGAAGAACACCCTCTCCCTCAGCTAATGGTCAAACAGGGATTCAGCATGTTTGCAGTTCATTTGCATCAGCAGGTAAGAAAAAGGTTTGTCTCCCCATACAACACAGGGTAATGCCAAACCTCACCCAACAACTAACACACCAAAATCTGGCCAATGGAAAATCATGTCACAAATGCTCACAGCCTGGGAAATAAGATCCCAGACCTGCAGGCAATAATGTCAGAGGCTAAACTGGACATAGTAGCAATTAGTGAGACGTGGTTTACCAGTAACCACACTTAGGAGACTTCAGTACATGGCTATGTATTGTTCAGAAGAGACCGAGGTGCAAAAGGAGGGAGGAGTGGCCCTGTATGTCAATGAAAATATAAAAGCTACAGAAATTCAGAATACACATAAGGAGTCAGAAGAACTGTAGTCACCCTGAAACAGGAAATGGGACAGCCATAAGAACTGGGGTTGTCTACAGGCCCCAGACCAGGGGAGGACATAGACACATTACTGTTAGAAGATATACAAAACATGACAGCTAAGGGAGGTTCTGATAATGGGAGACTTCAACATGCGGATACAGATTGGTCAATACCAGCAGGAACATCTGCCAGAACTAGACACATAGTGGATCCCTGCAGGGGAGGGCCTCAAACAACTGGTACAGCAACCCACAAGAGACAGGGCTATCCTAGATCTAGTACTGACTAAAAAGGAAGGGATCACAGATCTCAGGTAGAAGGTCACCTGGGGCCAGTGACCATCACATGGTATGGTTCAGTTTGGCTACTACATCTAAATCATCCCATTCCAAGGCAAAATATGGGACTTCAGAGGAGCTGACTTTGATAAGATGGCCAACAGAGTTAAGCTAGCCCTGGCAAAAAGAAACATAGGTGAGGGGTACAGGCAAAGTGGGCAAGCATTAAGGATGCAATACTTGAAGCAACATCCCATTGTGTTAGACAGAAAAGAAAGTGCAAAGAAGAAGAAACCACTTTGGTTCTCAAATACAGTAGCAGAAAGGTCAGAGCCAAAGGCTGGCCCTTCAGGAAATATAAGGAACACAGCAGGATGAAGATAGGAGGCATACCAAACTGCCCTAAGGGAAGCAGGGAAGGCAGTAAGGCAGGCAAAGTCCCAAACTGAGGAAAAACTAGCACGAACAGTAAAAGAAGGTGACAAGACTTTCTATAGATACATAAGTGAAAGGAGAAAGTCCAGAGGGGGTATTGCTAAGCTTAATGGAGAAAAGGGAGCATGTGAGGAGGAGGACCCTGTAAAGGCATCTATCCTAAATAGATACTTTTGCTCAGTATTTACTGAAGAGAAGGTAGGGCAGGGCACAAAC
Source organism: Neoceratodus forsteri (assembly GCA_016271365.2). NCBI lineage: Eukaryota > Metazoa > Chordata > Ceratodontiformes > Ceratodontidae > Neoceratodus > Neoceratodus forsteri. Next base: position 883,599,134 of record CM028131.1, on the reverse strand, counting down.
ACTACAGTGTTGAAACCCAGTGGGTCCGGTTTTTCTTTTGGGTTTCTCAGACATAATGCCAGCCTAACCAACTTGCCCGTTTATGGCAATCCACCAAGCAAGACACCGGTCCCTTATCGGTTCCCAACCATGTCATGGGTCGTGGAAAAAAACGTAATGAAATCCGTTTTTTTTAGAACCGATAAGAACTGGGAACCGCACTCTAAAAAAGGACTAGTAGATTTTAAATACAACCTGATCGGTTCAAACCCGAACCGATAAAATTACAAATTCCACACAGAAAATAAATGTAAAACCTATCTATTACTTACATTACCACAGACAGAGCTTGAACCGACCCGGTTCGCGGTTTAATTTCGGCTAAAAACGAAAAATAATACTTTTAAACCGACAAAATGAACCGAGCAGAAGGAGAAATCTCTGGAGCGACTGTTCAGTGAGGCAGAGTAAAGAATCTGACAGTTTGCGTTTGAAACACAACAGACAGAGTTTTCAACCGAGTTCGCGCTCTAAGTTCCATGCCTGCATGGAAAGTTAACTATTTCACTTCCGGAGCAGTTCTAACCTGCGGTCATACTGCAATTGTCATAATATAGCAAGACTTCATGTTGTTTGAAAAGGCCCTTATAGAAATAGAAGGGGGAAGGAAGTTAGTATATTTTACATACATTGCCTTACTAACTTTGTCAATCTGTGTAGGTTTATTTATTGTTTTCTTCCTGGTGCTTTCTGTGGAAATCTGTTTTTTCTTCCAGTGCTTCCAGCTTAAAGCTTCACCATGGGAACCTCTTCATCAGAATTTTAAATGCAAACTTATATTGCAGTGGGGTGTAATGATGTGGGAAGTTAAAGATGTATTACTTACTGCATATTACCTATTTTTTATATAAAATGTGCCAGGCTGTGTCTCAGCGATCCAGTTCAGGATTGTACAAAACGTCAGCCAGCTTTCTGAGTCAGATGTGGTCTGCTACCCCTATGGGATCAAATGGCAGATTGAGACTCCAGTCTCAGGTCAAGTGCTATTAATATTATAGCACTGAGACCTGCTATATTCTGGAAGGGGGTGGGAGCTGGTGAGCAGCAGATCTAATGACTTCTCAAATTGTGCAATCCCATCCAACAATTTCTGTTTCGAGGAGAAGCAGTACGTGCCTCCCTCTGGAGGTTTCTGCGTCCTCTGCACAACTATCTACATCTACAAATATATGTTTTGGTTCAGGGAGGGAGGAGAGAAACTGCACTCTTCACCATTCCCTTTGCCACCACTAGACCAGAACTTCCTGCTATTAGCTGGGTGCTGGTGACTGGGCACAGCGACTCTATTTTATAGTCTTCTCTATCTAGCTGGGAGGTCAGCGACAGAGAAACACAGAAACATAGAAGCTGATGGCAGATAAGGACCGCAAGGAACATCCAGTCTGACCATTTCTTTTTCTACCTTATAAATGTGCCATCGGCCTTTTCTCTGTCAATGGCCTATCTATTCATACTCATCTGTATTGCTCCCTTATGCCTATCCCATGCCTGTTTGAAGCCCTGCACTGTATTTATATCCACCACTTCCTGAGGTAGGCCATTCCATACATCCACCACCCTTTCTGTGAAAAATAATTTCCTCACATTACCCCTTAATCGGCCTCCCTCTAATCTCATGCTGTGTCCTCTTGTCCTGCTATTTTTCTTATATTGAAACATGTTAGACTCTTTCACCTCGTTAGTGCCCTTAAGGTGTTTGAATGTTTCGATCATATCACCTATCTCCCTCCTTTGCTCTAGGGTATACATATTGAGCTCTGTTAATCTGTCCTCATGTGTTTTCTGATGCAGTCCATGTACCATTTTGGTTGCCCTTCTCTGGACTGCCTCAGTTTAGTTAATGTCATTGTGAAGGTGTGTCCTCCAGTACTGTATGCAGTACTCCAGATGGGGCCTAACCAGTATCTTGTAAAGGGGGATCATTACCTCCCTCTTCCAACTTGTGATACCCCTACTAATACACCCCAACATCCCCCTAGCCTTACCTACTGCTTTAGTGGTCTGCTTGGATGACTTCCAACTTCCTTTAGGAGTCTGAAAACACACACCTTCTATGGATATCCTTGATTGTTATACTCCCTGAGTTTGAACAGGGAGTCAGGACTGCATAGACAACTTTGTTAACACTTCTTTTACAAAGGCAGGCAATTTCATGAGCTGCTTTATAGATCAGCTTAATTCATACAAAGCATCAAGAGACACAGAATGCACAGCTATGAGACTTGGACTGCACCAGTATAAATAGCAGAGCAATTCATATCCACAATACACCTCTACAGTATTCTACTCCTCTCATGCTTCCTGAGCTAAACATGGTCCAAGCTACTTACCATCCAAACTGTCACTCATCTCCTTTAGCCCCCCCATATAGGGATATTAGGTTCATACAAACTTCGTAAAATCGAGTTTTGTTTCATAACATTAACATTAATACTACTGTCCTGAAGTGTCCTGATTTGATTTGCATTGCATCCAACAAAGCTGTTGTGAGACTTGATTCAGCTGAAACAGAATTGGTATCTCAGGGATTGCAGAGTCACAGAAAAAGAGGACGAGCATCACATCCATACAAAGTCAGGCAGTACATCTCTTGAAAGTTTATACTAACTAGTAGAATTCTTGGATCATAACCATGTGGGACAGTTATTGGAAATGACTAGAATGAAGCATTTTGTGCTTTACTACAAAGAGAAATGTATTTGGTGGTTGAGAATATTAAGCCATAGAAATCAAAATATGCATGCTGTGTCTGAGAACTTGCTCAGAAAAACCTTTTTTAGTTTTCTGTACAAAATAAAGCAGTAAAACAGCAAAACATATTTTTCTGTTATAGTATAGTATGTGCAAGCTAATGATTTTTATGTTTGCTGGTACGCTGCTCCCCTCCCCCACGTGGCAACAAGCACTGCTCCTGTAACTCCGTTCTGCTTCTCCCCACTCCCAGCTCTCTCCCCACTATATAAAAAACTAGAAAGGTTTTCCAAGGTTAGTTTATGCACCTGTGGTGTGAATGGCTTTGCAGTTGTACAGAGAGTTACTTTTTTTGCTGGGATTTGAAAATTTTCAGTACAGTGGGCAGCTTCAAGAGAGGCTGGGCTAGACAGGGGGAAGGTAAGGATCATGGGTAGGGAGGATGGGAGAAGTGGGGCGGGGGCAGGGACAATAGCTTAAGCTGTGGACCCGGCAGTACTAGCAGACTAGATAGACCAAATGGCCTTCTCCTGCTGGCTTCTTCATATGGTCGTATGTTCATACGTTTCTGTGTTTTGATACTGAAATCACCACACTGCTTCTGTATACAGAAGCACAGGCCCCTCCAGTTAGATACAACCCATGATATCCAAATTACAAGACTTCTTTTCTCTGTGCCCCTATGGGGCCAGACTTTTTGAGGTGTTACATAACCACGATACCGTAAAACATATACATAATTGATGGGCCTGCTCTTCTGCAGCTGCAGGTATAAGACATACACACTGACCTCTGGGTGCAGAAGCACAGATATGACAAAATCCATGACACAAAAATTGCAGCAGTACTTCTGTCTGCAGAAGCAAAGTCCCCTGAGGGTCCTGTGTCTCTTCAGCCAGAGGAGTAAGACATACAGTTATGCAAACAGAAGTACTGTTGTAATGTGGATATCATGGTTTAAGCAGCGAATATGACATTTTTCAAGGGTGCAGTAGTGGATCATGCTATCCAGCCAGGTACCTCATACCCTGAGCATGAGTACTTCAGGCTGTAGAGGCACAGGCCCCATGGGATATTTGTCTGCAGAAGTGCAGGCCCCATGGGGTCTGCACTTCTTCCACCACATGTACTCATGCACGCTGTATGGCATACACACACAGGTGTAGCTGCAGAAGCAGAGGCCCCTGTGGGGCCTCTGCTTATGCAGTGGCTTATATCATCTGAAAACAGTTGTATGTTGTTTGTTTTACCTGATGATAGCTGTCTGTGATTGCTTGAGTGGTCTTGTCATTTTGCTGCTTGGGGGGTGGTGGTGGGGAGTTACAGTTGGAAACCCTAATGCCACATTTCAATGCTGTTGTGGTATTAAGTTCAACCCTAACTGATGCATTGATATAGTTTTTTGCCAGACCCCTGTAGTGGAGCATTTCAATGCTGCAGGACATTTAGGTGCTTCATTAAGGGTTTTGGGTTAGGAATTAAACTCCACACTTGCAAGAGGGGGAGATTTTGATAGCATTTCAGAAAGCAGTGAGATGCATTGGATCTTTGAAATGGATGTTTTGAATCCTAACATTTGTATGAATAGGGACATTAACTGGAACTTTTTTTGGTAATGATGTTTTATTCATGTATATTGGTCCCATTTCAGTCTTTTAGACACTATTGACCTCCACTGTAAACCCCCTAAATGGTTTAGTCATGAATTTATTTTCGCATACTGCAGTGTTTTGGTGTTTAAGTGGATGATGTGTCCTGCAACACCTCTGACTATCCTGGCAATCTATGCAATATCTGCATCTCCCTCCCCTGGGATGAGGCTGAAAATAGGCAAAAAATTGTCTAGTCCTCTTTCCAGGTCAACAAAAACTAAATAAATAAGATATCAAGGTCAATGGATTTAGCAAAAATAAATGTAAGCCCCCTCCTCCCGGTGTTTAGGGGTATGCCAAATGTTACTTTTGGGAAGGGGGCACTATACAGGCAGCAACACAGTCCCAGAAAATTCAACTCATTACCTGGGTTCAGATGATATATATATCTATATATATATATATATATCTGAAACCAGTGCAGCTCCAAGCATCCTAAGATATTTCACACTGGATCCTGGTGATCCTGGAAACCTGTGCACTTTCCACTCTTTGACTGAATAGGCTCCCCAGCACCTTCTGGCCGAACAGAAGTACCACCAGAAAGGGAAACAGGCTGCCACAACTGTGCTCCCTGCAGTATGGACTGCCACCACTGCACTGCCCCAACGGCCTAGCCAAGGCTTCACTCACCCGCAGATGAGGATGCAAGGGACTCACCTGTGCCACCCCATCAAAGTGCCAGAGATCATGAGTTGGGCCACTTCAATTTCTTCCCAGGCTCTGGCTCCCCATGATGCAGGTGGCCCCTGTACAAGGCTCCATACCACAAACATGGACTCCTAACCGCTACATACTTCCACTGGTCTTCAAGGGAGGTGGGCTGTGGTGGCAAGTGGCCCACCATGGCCACAAACCTCTGCCTTACAGCCGAACACTCCATGGGCTGCCTCCTCTCTCTTCTCTCTCTCTCTGGGGCCTCCATTTTCTCATGCCAAAAAACTCCCTCTTATAGCTGTTGGGCTGAGGCCCCCTCGCTGGGAGGCATGGCCCCAGCTCCAGACACTACAGCTACACTAATTAACTAGTAAGCTCCCAAAGGGAACTTACACTTTTCCCCCACACAAAATGTTCATCTCCTGGTGAAAGCCTATCATCTGCCTTCCCTGACCTCCCAGAGGGGAGATATGCACACCGCCGCAATGGTGGAACCCAATACCTCCCTTAAATTAGGGAACTAATACTACCACTACCATATGACTACCCAGTCACTATACATTTTTGGGGACCCCATGGTGACCCAACCGCTGGTTCCCATGGATGGATTGCCAGGTACTGCAGTGGTGGCGTCCCAACCTCCACCCTCACTAACACACTCCCAATGCTGAAAAAAAACCAAGGTTGCTGCTGCTAGGTAGGAAAAAAGCATATCCTCCTCCTATTAACATTGCATAGGTACTAAATTTGATAAGCAACACAGACATTTAAATAGGAGAACAAACACCACAACTTCAGATGCTTGAACTACTTTAACTTTTCCAACATTTCTATGGCAGTTAACCACTCTCACACCTAGACACAGGTATTACACTACATACAACTCACACTAGCCTTACATACCCACTCACAGCAATAAGGCTTAACTACCGGTCCCGGAGAGGCATATTCCAGTCCAGTCTTCTGCTAAATTTTACTCACTAGAACTTTTTTTCAACAAATGAACATACATTTTAACTTACTAAAGAGCCAACTCCTTACAACTTATAACATTTTAAACACACATAACAATAAAAGGGGTTGATCTCACCCAGCATCCAGGGGTGGGTCCATATTTTTTTCAGCCCTGCCAGTTCACCCGATACCAAGGCCTGCATTGGGGGGGTCAGTCCAGACACAGCTGTTGCATGGGGCAGTCTTTTAGAGGTAGGAATCACTCCTACTTTGGAGGCCCCGAGGCATAATAAAAATTTGGGTCAGACTTGGTACACTCCTCTCCAAAGGCATCCTCACAGATTATATAATATTTTGTCCTCTGCCCCTCCACATCTTGTACCATGGCAAAAGTCTTGAACAGTGTCAAACCAGTCCACATAGTGGAGGTGCACATTTGCTTTGCCTTTCTGATGGCTTCTTGCTGGTGTCCTACCAGGTCCAAGGCACACCCTCTGCTGCACTGCTTCACCTTGTTCAGGGCATCTTGGAACACCCAGTCTTCTCTCCTTTCTTCAGTGATGTCACAGATATGCTCAAACAGGTACAGATAGTTCTCTCCTGGGTACTCCTTCTTGATTCTTCTCCTTTCCCAGTGATCGGCCTGTGACCACTCAGGTATGCTCCTCACACTGGTCAGATGGGCAGTACCCTTTCACAGCCAACTCCCCAAGGTGTATTGGAAGTAGTTGGGGTCAGATGGATGGAGGAAGTCCATATCTTTTCTCCTCTTCTGGCATACCTGGTGTAGCCTGGGGATGGTATCTGGGAAAAGTGGGCTGGGGAAGCGGTAAGGCCTTAGAGTGTCTCGCTCCCATAGAGGATCATCGAAGGTGAAGGACTAGAGGTGGACACCCAGAGCAGGGGATACAGCACCCATCCCTTCCATGTTTTCTACTGTGTTAGAGTCTCCATGTTAGGTGACCTCATCTACCTCTACATTGGGCCTTTCAGCTTTTGCAACTGCAGCACCAGAAGTAGGTCCCTGGGTGGTCTTCTTGGCACCTGCCACTGTGGGGAGTGTACTGTGAGCTTAAGCTTTCCTGCTGCCGCATAGCCTCTCCCTCTGCCACAGGGAGGGTCAGGCACCGGTGGGGGAAAAGGGCTGGTCAGATGGCTAGTTCTCTTCCCCCAGAAACTACCTCACTGGCTGCAGTTTCCACCTCCTCCCAGTTCTCAATGCTTGAAGTACCTGTGCACATTAAAGCTGAGGTGAAGGTCCAGCTTCAGGCAGGCTGATAAGACGGGGTGGGCTGGGCCGGAGGAGATGCTCCACTGCTGGCACAATCTAAACATGCTGGCACTACTTTCATGTGGTTCCCAGTTTTGTGGCAGACCACACATTTCTCCTACGTGCTAGTCTTTTGCGTTACCTCCCACAACCATGACAGGAGTGAAGTGAGAACAGGGAGCATCTTGTTCCCGTCACCAGATGCCTCTGCCATTCTTTTCTGTCATCCTTGTGTCTCTTATGCTGCTGCTCAAAACAGAGTCCTTAGCTAGCAGATTTCTCCTCAGGCTCAAAACAGTTGTGGCGCAGTTCACTGTGGCTTCACACAAAATGGTGCCCCCGCTCCTCATTCTGTGACCTCTGGCCCCAGCCCTGCCAGCCTCCAGTGAATGGTGTAATGTCCCAAATATTCTGCATACATTAAATGCATGCTAACCAGGCCACACTGGCAGAAAATGGCACTGTACTGAATGCGCAAAATTTCACGATTCTAAAATGGTACCTAGTAGCAAAGAAATCTCCCATGCTGCTGTACTCCAAATCGACAGTCCAGGCAAAGTTCTTGCACCCCCAAATGATCAGTAATGATCCTGGATGAGCCCCCACATTGTTAAACCCCCCTCCCAGTGTCTAAGGGTATGCCAGATGCTACTTTAGGGAAGGGGGGCATTATACAACCAGAAACACAGTCCCAAAAAATTAAACTTGTTACCTGGGTTCAGATGATATATCTTCAGGGGGTAAAGGCATTACTTCTGCAGCAAGGGGTAACAGCAGGTGTGGGGGCAAGCTTAGTTATTGCAATAACAAATGCATAATAAAGTCCATTGTACACTCATGAATAAAAGAAGAAAATAAATTATTTCATTGTGCAAAATTGAATCAAGACACTCCATGGAGCATCAGGTGCAAATCAATTGGTGGGTAACCTTCTGGGCACAGAGCCCATTACAATATGCAGCAAACCTTCATTTCCCAAAAGCTTTTCTACCACAGTGCTCCCTCAGTGCTGAACAGGCTATTGAATCCTGGCAGCAGCAACAAAACCAGGCTGAAAGCAAGGCCACAAACCAGATCTTTCCTCTCCAGCTTCTTTCCTGAACAAACCTTACTTTTCACCTCTTCTTTCATTGAACTCACTGGCCATGCACTGCACTAGCAGCTACAGGATGTAGAGTAGCTGTACTCTGAGCAGTCCCCACACAGCGCCTGTGGTTCATATCTGGAGCTCCCAGACTTGGTGATTTGACTTAATAGCAAGTTAAGTCCAACAAGAAACATCGGGTCCCATCTATCCGAAGCCAGTGCAGCTCCAGGCATCCCAGGGCATTTCACAATGGACTCTGGCAATCCTGGAGACAAGTGCACTTCCCGCTTTTTGACTGACTAGGCTCCACAGCACCTCCTGTCTGAACCAAACTACTACCAGAAAGGGAGACAGGCTGCCACCACTGTGCTCCCTGCAGTACTGACCGCCACCACCGCACTGCCCCAATAGCCCAGCCCAGGTTTCACTCACTCTTGCCTGCAGACGAGGATGCAAGGGACCCACCTGTGCCACCCCATCAAAGTGCCAGAGATCATGAGGTGGGCCGCTTCACTTTCTTACCAGGCTCTGGCTCTCCATGATGCAGATGGTCCCTGTACAAGGCTCTGGGCCCCAAACACAGTCTCCCAACTGCTACATACTTCTGCCGCTCTTCAAGGGCAGTGGACTGAGGTGGCAAGTGGCCCACTCCAGCCCTGAACCTTGGCCCTCACTGCTGAACACTTCACGGGATGCCTCCTCTCTCTTCTCTGTCTCTGGAACCTCCCTTTTCTTGTGTAAAAAAACCTCCCTCTTATACCTGTTGGGCTGTGGTCTGCTCCCTGCCAGCAGGCAGGGCCCCAGCTCCAGACTCTACAGCTACACTAATTAACTAGTAAGCTCTCAATGGAGGCTTACATAAATATAAAATTCAACTTAGTTCAAGTTTATACAATACACAAATAGTATATTGTCTTGACCGTTACTTCATTCTGACATCATGGTCAGAGATTAGCGCTGCATGCTTTATTGCACAGAGCGGTGGTCAGTGGTCAGTCACTAACACCCAGTTTGTCTGGTCTAATTTTGACCGGCTGGCGATTTTTGATATTGTGAAGATTGTCCAGGGCATGTGACCGACTTGCTGTAGTTTGGATACTGGTCCAACCCACCTCTTGGTGGAGTGCGTGGAAGTCATTGGACCAGTCCTAGCAGAGATAGTCTGGAGTTCATTGGAGAAGGGGGTGTTCCCTGATCCCTTGAAAGAGGTGATCGTGACACCCCTTTTAAAGAAACCCTCCCTTGACCCAGACTGTCTCGCTAACTACAGACCTGTCTGTAACCTGCCCTTTGTGGTTAAGGTTATTGAGAAGGTGGTTGCGTTGCAGCTTGAAGACCATCTTACCACTCATGAGGTCTATGATCCTCTCCAGTCTGGGTTCAGGAAAAGGCACTGTACAGAGATGGCCCTTGTTTGGGTGCTTAATGATTGCCTGGTGGCGAGAAATCAGAAGAGACGTGTAATCTTGATTCATCTTGATCTCTGCAGCATTTGATACCGTGGACCATGAAGTCTTGCTGGAGTGCTTGTGGTTTATCTGTGAATTGTCTGGTACAGTCCTCAGAAGGTTCCATTCTTTTCTCATGGACAGGTCACAGAGAGTGGTTTCGGGGATTTTTTCCTCGGCCCCTTTCCCTCTGACTTGTGGGGTTCTGCAGGGCTCCATGCTGTCTTCCATGTTGTTCGCGGAGTATATGCTGCCATTAGGGGATATTATAAGGTGGTATGGGCTGAGTTTTCACTGCTATGCAGATGACACTCAGCTCTACATGTCCTTTGTACCCGATCAGGAGGATACTGTCTCTGTCTTTAATGACTGCCTCGCTGAGATCCAACACTGGATGAGTGCCAGCTGGTTAAGACTGAATCCTGATAAGACTGAGGTGCTGGTTGTGGACCCAGGTCATTGGGTAGAGAGGTCCTCGGCTGTTCAGCCCTCTGGACTCAAGCTAGGGGGCATTCAGCTGAGGTCCTATGAACGGGTGCGGAATCTGGACGTTATTTTTGACAGTGAGCTGACACTTAAGTCACAGGTGTCAGCCGTTGTCAAGTCCTCATTTTATCATCTGTGGAATATCGCCCGGGTAAAACACCTTGTTCCGACTGATGACCTTCCGACTTTAGTCCATGCCTTTCTGATCTCACACCTTGATTACTGCAATGCTCTATACCTAGGCCTCCTGGGGGTGGACCTCCGCTGCCTGCAGCTGGTGCAGAATGTGGCAGCAAGGTTGTTAATGGGCTTTTCATCATCTAGCCATATCACGCCTGTGCTCCACGGACTATACTAGCTGTCAGTGCGGTGGATGATCACCTTCAAGGTCGGTTTGCTGACCTATAAAGCCCTACATGAACAGGGACCACATTATGTGCAAGACCTCCTGTGTCCCTACTGCCCCCTCCGTCCACTCCGTTCCACTGATGAGGGATTGCTAGAGGTTCCCAGGGTCTGTTTGAAGACCTCAGGGGCAAGATCTTTTGTTTTTATGGCCCTGATCCTGTGGAACTCTCTACCTCATCAGGTTAGAGAGTGCCAGTCCACTGAGACATTTAAATCTGCATTAAAAACTCTTTTCTTCAATTTAGCATTTTTAGATGCTTAATAATTGGTAGTGCTGCATATTTTTAATTTAATTATTTATTGTTTTAATTTATTGCTGTTTGTTTCGACTGTGTACTGGCACATTGATAAATTTGAAAAGCGCCTTTTACAAATAAAATTGGCTTTGACTTTGATCATGTACTTGTATATTTCATTGTACTATTCAGCTACTATTTAGCCTAACATCAATCATATTGGCCTGCACATCCATTCAATGCATACTTTCTGTCAGAAGTACTGTTACTTTAATGAAGTATTGGTGTAAGGTATTATTGGTAAGGTTTGATGTCATATTGATGCAATTCATGTCAGATGGATAGTATAGAGTGAGGCCATTTAACTGCATATCATGTCCTATGGTTGAATTATTAATTGTTGCAATAATAAAATTAGATTAAATAAATAATAAAAAATTATTCTATTGTAAATATGGAAATTCCATGTATTATGAAAGTAGGATTACGTGCAGGCTCATGGTGGTAAAGGGCACGTTTTATTAAACTGCAAATAAACTTGTACAAATAAGTATCTTTGTAACTGCTGGGACAACATATTCTCCCTAAACGTGTACTGGAAGAAGGTGCCCGTATGTTATTGGCACTTAGATACGATAAGCACAGCCAAAATAGAGATGGGATGTAATTTGTTCTAACTGCACGAAGACACCAACCACCTGAAACAGCCTGCTCATGCTTTTAAACACTAACACACAGCTGCGACCTGGAGTACTGTTACCTTAGGGCAGCATTTGTGTATGGTTGGTTAGCAACTCTTGGTGCTTTCCATGCACATCATGTGTTCAGAAGACATGCAGAGTGACATCACAGACTTCGGGTCATGGCAGTGTGTTCAGAATTCTTATTGGAGCATACCTAACTGCCACAGTTTAAAAAAACAACTATTTCAGCAATAAATATATGGACATCGCCTACTTCTCAGAGATAATTTTTTTTGTTAGCACATTGCCGATTAGCATTTGGGACAGACTGTTGTTTATGGTAGCTTAGCAAATGCAGGTGCTTTCATTAGCACATCATACGTTTTTGAGATGCAGAGTGTGATGCCAATCACATAGTGGTATGGTGATTATTTTAAATTTGAATGTGAAAGCAGTCTGGGAGCAGCTGCACATTCTGAGGGACAAAGACGGCGGATAAGATTATGCTGTCAGAGAGCTGACTGTTGCTAGGCAACAATCAACAGTCTACTAGTCATGGGCACTGAATGGATTGTTTTGTTTCAGGGGCAAAGTCCCCCAAGCCCTCCTTCTTACTCTTACCAGTATTGTGTTACTGTAGTTCCACCACTTCAGAGCACCGGCGGCAGTGCACCCGGTCATTACAGTGCCAAGTAGGAAAGTTGCTGTATAGCCCCCCCGCATCACCCACACCCCCTTTCTAAGGATACTAACTCCAGGGGAAGGTGGACCTCGGGGAAGGGTTGGTGGATCTGGAATTTGGCACTGTAATTACCCGGCTCTGTAACACTGGCACCCTAATGGCCGAAAAGGGTGTTACTAGTATTACAAAACCCTACAAATAAAAAGTGAGGTGAGAAGATGCTGATTTTTTGTCAGAGATGACTCTGTATGCCCAACATCCATTAGAATCTGAGCTGCCATATTGGCTGTCCCTCACAAGCCGGGACACAGTCCGTTTGTAACTGCAATACATTAAAGATTAATAGACAGATTACATCTTCTTGAAGGAGTTACATATTGAGACACTTCCCAAAAAAGCACAAAAAGTAACTAGCTTTCATGCCAGAAGCTCCTAGTATAAGTTACAGCATGAAGCCATTTTTATAAGGTTTCTAACATGTTGTTTTCCTCGGTTTTGATTATAGACATATTAAATAGTTTCAGATCTTGAAAGTAAATAGTTTGGCAGCCAAGTATGATATCAAATTGGCTATGGTCTTTTTTAGGGACTTTTGTCCTTTGGTGAGTATGAGTTGGTGTTTGGTTTGTAGTGGTGGGGAGCATACCTCTCAACTGTTTCTGATTTTCAGGGACGTCCCTGATTTTGCCTCAAAACCTTACTCTGTCCCTCCTAAAAATTGTGTTTCTGTGACCACACAGTGGGGGTTGTAAGCAAAGAAAAATGTCAAACATTAAAGTTGCAGACTTGCTCTTACTTAGAAAATGCATTTTATACTAAGCACTTCATTCTACCAGCTTCCTGAGTGGATATCACCCATTTTGAAGATGTGTCCCTGATTTTGGTCCTTTATCCCTGATTTTTTAAGATTTGTCCCTGATTTATGAGGCAGAAGGTTAAGAGATATGGTGGGGAGTGCAGTTTGAACTTATAAAGCACTGCTAGTATGGTTTGAACTTCCTTAAAAATTCTTGTATATTCCTTAAAAGATTCAGTTTTGATCGCTTTGTTGCAAAGAATGGAATTACAGACTAATTGAACTGTGAGTAAATTTTAAACTTGCCTAATATGACCTCTTTTTGCAAGGATTAAGCATTTATGAAAGAATTGATTAGTTAGTTATATATTAAAAAAATACCTCAAATGTGTAATAGTTTTTAGGCATTCTCCTGAGTAAGCCTGTACCTAAGGCAAAATGCAGAGGAGGAAGTTTATGCCTGGTTGAATTGTTCAAAATTGAACAAGTGAAAGGAAGTGACCATGTCAGTCTGAAATTTTAAGCACCCCTCCTCTCTTTTTGGTCTTGCTTCGTATATCAGCACCAGGGTGTGGCAGCTGAAGATTTAATTGGTGGCATTTCCTGTGGATTTCCCAAGTTTGGGAGAAGCAGTGTACCCAGGGTTATGATTTCCCTTGAGGATGGGGACAAGCTTTAGGAGAGCCTGAACAAGATGGGTGATGCGGCCGACTTCTAGAGTTCCATATTCAATACTACACTTGGGAAGAAAAAATATGTGAGACCTGTAAACTGAATGGGGCTCCTCTTGGTGCATTGAGTATGAGGAAAAGGACCTGAGAGTCATAATAGACAAGGAACTGAAGTGTGACAAGCAGTGTGTGGCTGTTGTAAAGAGGGCCAGCCGAATGCTGGGATGTATTAAAAGAGGGTTTGCCCAGCAGGCTGACCGACATGTGGAATAGTTCTCTGAGTTTGGACTTGCCCGCTTTCTTGAAGATGGAGACCACACTGGACATTTTCCAGTCCTCTGGCACCACACCTGTCTAGACAGACACATGAAAAATTACTGCATGCGGCTCTGCCAATTGTTCCCCTAGCTTCATTATAATCCTGGGGTGTATTCTGTCTTCCACTTGAGACTTACTGGGCTTGATCTTTACCAGGTAGTCAGCTACCAGTAAGGTTCTGAGGTTTGCAAGGTGCATAATTGCTATCCCAGATGCTTTGAGCTGTACCAAAAGGCAACTTTCATCTATTCCCCCTTGGGCTGTATGGAGAACACCAAAGCAAAGTATTTATTCAGCATCTTAGGCATCTCCCCAGATTTTTTTTACAAACTGAGACTTGGAAAGGCCCACTGAGCCAAGACTTGTTTCCAGGTGCATCCCATGGGAGGGAAAGACAAAAGAGGGTACACGAGCAAAGCAGAATATTGAAAAGTACATAAAACAAGTGAAAAAATACCATTGCTTCCCTTTATGTACTGAAAAAATCTTTGCTGTCTGTAGCTTGTACTGCTATCCTAACTTCTAGCTCTTCCTTGACTTGCTTAATTCTAGTTTTTCAATCCATCAGTGCTGCTTGTGGGCATTTCTGGCTTGGAGGCAACCCATCCCCTTCCAGCAATCATAGACCTTTTTTTCAGGACCACTTGCATCTCTCTCTCTTCTGCTCTTCACAAAATTAGGAGCTAGGAGGCTTACGAAGCCCATAGTTGCTCCTGTAAGTTACTAAGTATAATAACTAAGTTTTTATCCAGAAAGAATGAGATTATCAAGGCATCGTTTAAATTCATTTTTTGTTTTACTGATAATTACTTCAAGTGGAAGTTTATTCCAAGGAATAACTATTCGAAAGGTGAAAAAGTATTTGCAATTATTATAATTTAATTTTCTACCCGTTAATTGTAGGGGATGACCTCTGGTATTATAGGAGTTATTTTTAAATTCAAAGCCCAATTCTAAAAGTAAATATGGGTCTTGGATTATATCAAACATTAGGAGAAGGTCACCTCTGAGATGGCGTGTTGCTAAGGACATGAGGTTTAGTGAATTATTTCTAGTTTCATAAGACTGATTCTATAAGCCGGCTATATGTTTAGTAAACTTTCTTTGAACATTTTCTAGTAAAGTGTAATCTGATTTTTTAAAGGGGCACCAGAGCGGAGAGGCATATTCTAAGTGGGATCTGGCATGTGCTCTAAACTGAGGCCTCATAACCTTAGAGTCCCTTGATCTGATATTCCTTTTTATGGACCAGATAACGCAGTTTGTTTTACTAATAGCCTCATTTATTTGCCTTGAATGACCTAGATAATTTGATATGGGAATGGGTTACCCTTATAAGTTATTATAAGTAATAGTAAACAACAGTTCAAACACCGGCTGGGTTGATATATATTGGATGGTAATACTGTACAGTATTATGGGTGAATGGACAGGAGCATCTAAAAGACTTACCACCTCCTTGGCTACTAAATACCTTAGTATGAACCTTAGTATATGAATACCCCAAGGTCCTTTTCGTCCATAGTGGTGTCCAGGATAGTGGCTCCTAGGGTATACTCCATATGGGGATTAAGGGTTCCTAGATGCATTACTTTGCATTTATTGTTCTTTTTCATGCCCCAAATAGTTACCCAGGTTGTGATTTTGTCTAGATCGGTTTGAAGTGTTTGCGTTTGATCAGAATTTATACAAGGGCCACCAATTTTGACACCATGAGTGTATTTCACTGAAGATGATATGCAATTACTGGTTAAGTCTGAAATAAATGCTTGGAATACGTAGGGACCCAATACCAAGTCCTGTGGAACCCCCACTAGTAACCTGACCCATATCAGACAGATGGCCTGTGATTTGGACTCTTTGTGCTCTAGCGCATAACTAGATTTCAATCCAATTGACAATAGGTTTATTAATATTGAATGTATGCAATTTTTATATATTGAGGCATTGCATCAAATGCTTTGCTGAAATCAATGAATATGATTTCAAATGGTGTCCTACAATCCAAATGTGAGCTAACCTGTTCATAAAAACACATGAGGTTAGTGAGGCATCCCCTTCCCTTTTTAAACCCATGTTGTTCTGGATCCTGATGATTCAGTACTGGAGTAATTACGTCCTTTATTGTGCTTTATAAAATGATAAGAAAAAATCAAGAAATCTCATTGGCTAAGAGAAATCAGATGACCGTACATTAACTCTCTATATACACACAGTCATCCTGGTCCTAAACCACATCGCACAATGAGCAAATCAGTCCTCCTACAATCAGAACTATCTTCCATCAATCTCCCTGCAACCAGAACTGATCTTCCACCACAAACATGGCTGCTACCTTTACACTGTATAAACCTTCAACTGGGCCCTAAAAATAAAACTACTTTAAATATAAAATAAATCAAATTAATTAAATGTTGTCTACCGGATCATCACACTCTCCTTACACACATAAACACATTAGAAACATTAAGTATTGATTATAGTTTTCATTACAATTGTTTCTTTGCTAACAGTGAAAAATTCCCCTTCTATCTTTACCTGCTCATCAGGGAAATCTCTTTTGCTTGCCCTAACAGTTAGAAAATTGAGTCTCTGGCTCTAAAACAGGCCTGTGTTGTGTGTGTACAGTATGTTAGTAGAGGAACATTCTGCTAGTAGAACTGAACAGAATTTTGAATCCCTGTAGTCCATGGTAAACATTCTATGATAAACATTCCATTTCTTGAATGTGGGGAAATAGAGAAAAAAAAAACAGAATGAAGAAAGTAAGCAATAATACTATATAAACAAAGAGAAAAGGTGATAAATGACTCACCTTGCTGTTTTATCTTTTAGGACAGAGTGAGCAGTTCATGATGCTGTCAGTGAGTGTGGCAGTTTTGAACCACGATCATGCTTGCAGCATCGGGGAACTGAGAAGCCTCTGTTATGTCTTCCTTTTACTTTTGTCTACAGAGTGAGGAGAATGAAATAAAGTAAGGGGGCTACGTGTCATACTTAGAATGAGGAAAACAACATTTGTGAATTGTTGTGGCTGGCAGGGGAATATGAAGTTTAAGTGGGCAGGGAGGCACACACTATATAACACTACTTTAATCTAGCACCAATAGGTGAAAGGACTATTTAATGTTAAAAGCACAGATTAACTTACATTTTTACTTATTTAAAAATGCATTTCAAAATAAAACAACTGCTCCTAAAAATAAAGGGCCATTTTATAAGCACGATAAGATACTCCAGGGTTATGCATTATAGTGCGATAACTGCATTCCTAGGGACGACTGGCACTCGGCCTTCAGCCTTATGCCTAAGTATGCCTCTAGGAGTGCAGTTATCACACTGTAATGCACAACCCATCATGTCTTATTGCTTACTTCAAAAACTTTACAAATTGATAAGGTCAGACTGATGGACCAGTAGTTTTCCCAATTATATTTGAGTCCCTTTTTTATGTATTGGGATCACTTTCACTTTTTTCCAATCATTGGGAACAAAATTTGATGATAGGCAGCCTTTGGAGAGTAGTCTCAATGGTTGTATGAGATTATCTGTAAGAATGGACAGCAGATGGCCAGCTATGTCATCGGGACCAGGATGGAATTTCCCCTTTTGGGATAGTAATTTTTTATATAGCGACTCTTCTGATAAGCTAATGGGATTATCAGTGATAGACAGTGTATCTTGAACATTATTTTGCTGTGTGTGAAAATTTTCACAGAACTTAATGTTAAAAATATCTGCCATTTCCTTCGGTTCATGAATCTGGCGATTATCAATTAATAAGGGCCTACTTGGTAGATGTTTTTTTTCCAGGGAATTAATATAGACGTAAAAAGATTTACTATTAGTTTTATTCACACTATTTGCCAGATTATATTACCATCTTGTTTTAGCTTTCTTAATATGAGCTTTACATTTATTTTGAATTTTGCGGAAAGAGGCCCAGTTATTGGTTGTTTTTGACTTTAGATAGGTGGAATATTTTTTTGTTTCTCTGCCTTAGTAGTCTTTTTAGGGGCCGATCTATCCATTTAGGATCATTTGTTTTGTACGTTTTTTTAGTTTTGATTGTACATAAGTGTCTCTAAGATTTATTATAGTCTTTTTTAAGAAATCCCAGCATGTTGAAATAGGGTTATTAGAAAAGAGTATATCACAGTCTATATTATTTAGTATAGATTTAATGTCAAGTAGGTTTGCTTTATCATAAAGAAATATTTTGTAGTACTGGAGCCGAAAGTGTAGTGTTTTTCAAGGGTAAATTGCATAGAATTACGGTCACTGCTTCTGATAGGGAACCCAATAGAGATATTATTAATAACCAAGTCCTCATTTTTAGCATTAGGTCAAGGATCCTACCACCCCTAGTAGGGGAGAGAATGCATGGTTTTAACTTAAGCTGTTGACTGGTATGTAATAAGCTTTTTTCCATGCCCTGAACTGGCTGTAGAATTGCCCCAAGAGATGTCCCCTAAATTAAAGTCCCCCATGAAGATAATATCACCTAATTCACTTGCAAGCTTTATCTCTAAGAGGATCGCATCAGAAATTTCTGATGAAGAATTTGGTGGACAATAGCAAGTTCCTAGTATGATAAACTGAGTCACTGAGAAACAATTTAATCCAAATTGATTCTGTACCTGTACTGTAAGTTTTTATTTTATTAGAGATGTCAACTGTTTTAATGTTGTTATTAACAAAGATGGCGACACACTCTCCTTTTCTAGCTCTTCTATTTAGTTTGTGACTATTATAGCTGGGCAATAAGATGTTCCAAGAGGCTTTGTTGTCTCCCCATGTTTCTGAAATGGAAATGATGTCTATATTTACCTGGCTTACTTTTGTTTTTAGCTCATCAATTTTGTCATTTATGCACCTGGCATTAAAGTACAAAAAGATAAGGTGATTTTTAATACCTGTATTTTTGTGATTGCCAGAGTAGTTAAGAGAAGTGGGCATTTCCCGGCTCTCACCTTGTATATTTAGTTTAAATTACAGTAGTGTTGATGATTAACACAATCTGTTTTCCCAGTAAAGTGCTGCCACGCCTGCTCAAATGCAGCCCATCCCCACATAATAGTTCAAGTCTAATGAACCGATGAACGAAAGTCTATTGTACTGTAGTACTGCATTCGGTTTGATCTTGGGGGTTCCATCATGTTTGTTATCACACAATACCATGTCACCTTTATGCACAGTAGTCAGCATGTATATAGTCTGTGTTTTCTTGGGCCTTGCGAGCAACATGATTGCTCTCATATTTGGACAATCCTCTGCAACAAGAGAAATACTTTCTCCAACATTCAGCTGGGCTTTGCAAAACTGTAGTGGTAATCCTAATCATGATTTATTGACAGTGCCACAGAATTCTGTTTTCATCTCCTGCAACTGCTGAACAAGTTTGGGGCTAAAATGGGCCATAAAAAGAATGTACTCCTGTCCTGCAAGTGGACCTAACAACTGAATTACAATGTCATGAGTTGTTTGCCCTGTCATTGTGGCCAACCATTATTCACAACCTCTACTGTTACTTCAAGATTATCTGGTCTTTCTGGATGAGCATTCTGTTCCATATTGTCCTCCCAGTGTGTGGGATGGTCTGCTCTAATGTTATATTTGGTGCACTGTTTTTACAGGTGTACACTACATAATTCCACACATACCCTCCCATCCCACCATTATCTGAATAGCTTTCACATAGCTCATAGGTTTTGATGCCAAATCTGGAACATTTCAAGGGTATATACTGTTTAAATCCGAGCAGGCCTTTGGATAGTAAAAGAGATTCATGTATACTGATGTATCTGCCAGGGGTATATGCTGTCATAAACGTGTTCTGCAGAAAATCTAAGATACTTCTGATTTTCCTCAGTTTGTCAGGTGTTTCTGTAACACTGTCATTGTCCACAAAATGCAGGAATTTTAGAATATTCATGAACCTGTCCCTGCTCATAAGTGAGTGCACAATAGGTGTGTAGAGGAATGGGTTTGTAGACCAGTAATCTGAAAGTTGTGTTCTTTTTAACAACCCAGTCAACAGGAAAATACTAAAGAAGAATACATTTCAGAGGAACATACTAGTTACCATGAAGAAGTACGCAAAAATTCAGATTGAGTTTCACTAGACAAAAATTGTTCAGCACATGGGTTAGTTTCCATACAAACAATTTTTATAATGCTGTCATTAACACTGGGCTCTGTCTCCGAAAAGAATATTTGGAAACATTGAAATGGCGTTAGGAGGTCAGTCAAAGGGACATTAATACCAGGGGTTCCTGTGAACTCAAATGGTTCTACCTGCTGCTCATTTTCATGAATCTCTAGAAGTTTTTTCCCAGGCAGCTTGTTTATGACTGGTTCATATCTTTTTTCAATGCTTATTTCGCTGCTATGTGCATTACACTTTTATCCTCGTGCTCATTTCCTGTTGCAGTTCCCGTACGACTATGGCCTCCTTGTACACTGTTGAACCATTCTGGTCTCTGTGTATTGTGTATATTATGCTGCATGTATCATGATTATTTGACTTTGTATAAGGTGCACATTTGTGTACTTTGATGTGTGTACTATGCTGTATCCCTACTTCCTTCTCTCCAGGACACATCTGCAATCGAGCAATAGTCTGCTCAGTATGCTTTCCCGGTAAAACTCTTAGATAAATAAATAAACAAATAAATAAATGCCACAGAATTTCAGACTAATTTTTCTGGTTTGTGCCAGTACTATTTGTAGAAAGATTTTGAGGGACTTGTCCACTGACTGCTACTTCCATGGGCTCTTCCTCTCCCTCTTGTACTCATTATACCCCTGGACCTTTTGTATCCTTTGCCTTGACTCTTCCTAAGAATTATTCTCTGTCACTTGAGGAGTCCTGTACCCACTCACTTGATGAGCTTTGTTCCTTTTCTCTGTCTGAATAGCTTTCACATAGCTTCCCTTCCAGTTTGCCTGTCAATATCTGTTTCTGTTACTTGCTCTGTGTCATTTGGTCTGATTTGCTCTACCTTGGTAGATGTGAATGTACCACTTTCAAGTGTTGTTTCCTGATCCATTCTGCATACTGAGCCTCACTCTCTTTCATTGTTTTGCCTGCCTTGGCCCATGCCACTTCCAGTGCCGTTGTAATTTTTATTTTCCCTGCCTTGACCTCTTACATTTGTATTGACTTTGCTATCTTTATTTGCCCTGCCTTGCCCCATTCCACATTCAGTGCTTTCATCATTTTTATTTCTCCTGCCTCACCCCCTTGCACTTCCTGTGACTTTGTCATTTTTATTTGTCCTGCCTTCACCCATGCCACTTCTGGTGCCTTCGACATTATTATTTGCCCTGCCATGCCCCCTTACACTTCTGGCGACTGTATTATTTTTATTTGCCCTGCTTCCTCCTGTTACACATGGGGTGCCTTTATTTGCACTGCCTCACCCCCTTACACTTGTGGTGCCTTCATTTGTCCTGCCTCACCCCCTTACACTTGTGGTGACTATATTATTTTTATTTGCCCTGCCTCGCCCTGTTATGCGTGGGGTGTCTTCATTTTTTTTATTTGGCTGGCCACGTCCAGTTCTCATCTCATCTGATCTTGCATTTATCTGCATTGTACTTCTTGTATTATATTCTGCAAATAGGCTGTGCTCTGGTAACCCAGCTTCCATGTCTGACTCTGATGAGTAGGAGTTTGAATTGCTATTTGTGTCCTCAGCTGAGTCATTGTCCACAACTATTTCATCAACAGCATGATTCACAGTGGACCTTTTTTTTGACATGGCAAAATCAATTTTACAGGTCTTTTTGCAATAAACCAAATTGCCAGAACCAAAAGCAGTGAAATTGAAAAGGAGATGGATGGGAGGCAAGGTGCACAGCACCTCCTCCACCAATAAAAGTGGACAATCATTTTTCATGAGATGAAATTGACTATATTTTGTCCCTGGTGTCTAGTCCCCCCCCCAAAAAAAAGCAGTTCCTGCTTTGCTTGTTTTTTTTTCCCCTTTACTGCTAAGCAGGGGGTGATACCAGTGATCAGCAAGGAGAAAGAGAATGATGTGTCCCCGCTATTTGTGATTTTTACACTGCTCCTTTTTGAGATCAGTATAAGAGCTCCTACAGTTCCTACTTGCAGGATAGAAAGGTTCCCCCCCCTTTTTTGTATTATGCTGCTACAGAATGAATTAGCATTGCACCTTTTGTAACTGAATTAAGTTTTTTTATATATTTTTTGTAACAAATCTGTGATTTCAGCTGACAGGGACAAAGGAATGTTTCCTTGTGCTGCTGTCTGATGAGGGAGAATGAGCTCCAATATGTTTTGTTTTTTCCCCTTTCTAAGTTTGCACATGCATGTCAAACTTCTTGTGATGAGTGACTTTTGAGGGGTGTGACACTGTCTGTCCAATGCAGAGTGGTCTGCAAGGGGCTCGACGGTATCAGACCAATCATCAGCCAGTCTGATCGTGACGCTGTTTTTCTTGAAGTGGTCTGCACTTGAAAAGAAAAAGCTGCACTAGTTGTGATGGCTTTTTTCTTTCATCTGCAGGTCACTGCCCAGCAAACAGCTGTCTGCATCCCGATCAGCCTGGCTGACGTCTCTGCCCTACCCTCACAAGCCCTTCCCTCTCCAGTCCCTTGCACCCCTGGCTGACACCTTAAGCCCTGTAAGGCATAAATAAGGTGGGAGGAGGCATTTTCTCTCCCCTGCCTCCTCCACTTACTGTGGACTCCTTTTGCTCCTCTTCTTCCACCTGTGTGGAGTAGGCCACAGCCTAAGGTCCATATGGGCTGGGAGTTTACAGTATCTGAAGGCACTTTCACTTAAGCACAATCATGCTAGTGGACCCACCTCCACTGACATCAGGGTGCTCAATCCCTGTGTCAGCATGTATCCCCCCTCCCCCTTTAATGTGGCACACTGGGAGCCCACCCCAGTGTGCCAAAAAATTACCTTTTTGATGTTTCTGGCACAGGGATGGCCACTCCTGGTGTTGTATGCACTCCCCCCATTCCCCTATGTTCTCATCTGACCTCAGGATGCCCAATCCCTGGGTCAACATTGATCCCCCTTCCCCAGTACTCTGGTACACTGGGAGTCCACCCCAGTGTGCCGAAATCTGTTCATTAATATTTCACCTGTAAAAAAACAGTCCATAAGGGTCTTTTTTTTTTTAAACTTCGAAAAAAAAAGCATCCCTTGTCATTCATGGCTGCTCTCTCCCCAACCCGCATCCTCCTCTGCGCACCCCGCCTCCCACACCCTCCTCACCCATACTTACTCTTGAGGTTGGAAGCAGCAATCTTCTGTGGACCAGGAACCTGTTTGCACTCTTCAAAGACCAACCAGGAACTGAAGAAATGACGGTAAGCCCTATAATGGCAGTCACTGGGGAGGAGTTCGACTAGTTAATATCTCAAGCAGCGTTTGTCCCAGATTAACATGGGTTTTGGGATCCCACATCATGAACACTATCACTGTCAGTTTGTTTCTCAGTCCCAAAAGGTGATTTCACAGTCACTGCAGAGAATCACCTTTCTGAACCAATTAATGAAACGACAGTGCCACTACTCATGAGGAGGGGTCCCAAAAACCCCTTGTTGCAAATCTGGTGGAAAAACTCCAAAAAATGACTGCATTATGAGCGTCCATCATGCAGTTTCTACTCATGCTCTTAACTTCATCAATTTTTTATATTTTCACTCCAAACTTCCAACATTGCCATTTTTTCACACCCCCTTATGAACTGCCAGCTGTCATTTTTTGCATCCTTCCCAAAATGTGTTTTTGCACCTGTGGCGCAGAATGGCATGGTCATTGTGTGAAATCAGTTTCTGGGACAGATTAATAAAATCCCAGTGCCACTGTTCATGAGGGGAGATCCCAAAAAGGCCATGTTGAAAATTTGGTGAAAACATTCCAAAAAATACCCAGTTGTTGTTTTTTCCAGTTGTTTAACCAGGAGAGACACACTAAGCTGAAAGCTTGTTTACAGGTACGACCTGGGAGCACAGAAAAGTTAAGTGACTTGCTCAGGGTCACACAATATGCAAGTGGGGGCTGTGGGATTCAAACCCAGGTCTCCAGATTTGCAGCTCAGAGCCTTAAACCACTGCGCTGTACTGCCTCCGTTGGTTTGGGCAGTATTGCTTACATTTTCCACAGCTGCAGGTTTTTTCCCTCTTTGTCTTGAAGCTCCTGTTCCTTACTCAATAGCCAATTTCGTCAATGACATCAAATGATATGTTGGCCAATGACAGGACACAAATCCTACACAGAAGTAAAAAATTCCACCAAGAACATCTAGGAGGCTGCCACAGTGTCTAGGGCTGAAGTGCTACAGAAAATCAAGGGCTCTGATTATAGATTATAAATCTGTTTGTGCCTTAAAATCTCAGTGTACAGTGTAGGCCAACACTTAGTCCACGTGAGATTAAGTGTTCCTAAACAAATGAGGTAAATATCTAATGCTGTGGCACAGTGGAGAGGTATGGGTTACTCTTTGCTTTCACTATTTAAATGTTACATGCAAATCATTTTATAGATCCTCTTGACCTCCATACACAGCCTACTCTGGATCCCAGTCTGAACACTTGATAATTTATATAACAGCATTAAAAAACACAACTTTATATTTTCTTCACATTGACAAAAAAAGGTGTATTATATCCTTATAGTGTGAGGTAGTGTCTTCTTAAGCAGCATCAATAATGTTTTAGGTTCTAGGGAATATTATCTCATTTGACATGCTGATTTTTATTGTACTTTGCCAGTCTTGTTTTTCAAGACAGAAGATAGTCATTCAGAAATAGGGCTATAATCACAATATCCCACTTAGTCACTGATGTTTGACATTTGAAAGACACCTGAAAAACCTGAAGTCTGCATGTGTGCCAAGGTACAACTTTGACATCTGTTAAAGTTCAAGTCTCCTTGGCTAACGCAATCTGCAAGCATATACGTTTTTTCAGACTGAGACAATGTCCACATTCTTCTGCAACTGCTCCCTTTTAGCAGAAGATGTAAATAATGTGGGAATTGGTGTTATCAAAAGAAGAAGTGATGCAGGGGACAACCTGTTAGTGTGGCAGATAAAACCACCCACAGTGAAGTCAAAGTCTGAAAACCTGAATATGTGAACAGTAGGTGGCACAGTAGCTCTCTTTTTTTGCCTAATATAAAGCAGAATAAGTTTGTTATTATGAATGTCAATGGACAGCTTCAGAAATCAGACTTGGTAGCAATACTACCTTTCCAGTTGTACAGGATAAAAATGAAAATGGGAAACATTCTGCCATGATTATAGATTATTTGGATAAAGTGATAGTTTGGTAGCTTGGTATTCACTTGGAAATTAAAATAAGCAGAACTCCCATTTTCTGAAAGCTGTGCTTTTCTATTTTAATGAACACTAGAAATGCAACTTTCAGAATAAAATTACAAGGTTGTAACTCACTTATTACAGAAATATTTTCAACAAAATGGTTTTTCTTTTCCATATTTCTCAACAACTTGGCAAATACATGAACCATTTTGCATTTTCATTTGGTTTTGCTTACGTTATCAGCATTATAAAAAAGAAAATTAACAAACTGGTGCCTCTTACATTTTTGTCTTCCAGTCTCTGTTAGGCAGTTCACTGCCACTACTTTGTTTTCCCATTATGGTCATGAAGCCTGTTGTCTCCTGGTTTTGACCTCCTGGATGGGGCAACTAACAAACAGTGTACTATTGGACAATAAATCCAAAAGTCATTTTGGAAGCCTTGGACTCCATAGACTTAAAATGAATCAGAGATTGAGGTCAATCACCCACATGAGGCATTGAAGCTGTGCAGCATGATGGATTATGAGGCAGGGGGTGCGAGAGCTCCAGAAGGACCAAGGAGAAACTAGAGAGATGGTCTGAAGTCTGGAAGTTGAGATTGATTTATCACCTAGATGGGCAAGGTAATGCACTTAGGGAGATGGAATCCACACACAAAATACTGGGTTAGACTGGCCACTTCAACAGAGGAGAGGCATGTGGGGGTCACAATCAGTGACTCCCTCAGGCAAACTAGTTAATGCAACAAAGCATAGCACAATGCATCCTGGATGCTGGGTTGTATATGGAGGGGTTTGAGAAATAGGAGAAGTATGGTGATTCTGCCACTGTACAGATACCTGGTGAGCCCTCACCTAGAGTGCTGTGCTCATTTATAGAGTCTCACCTGAGGAAAGACATTTACAGACTAAAGTTGGTACAGCAAAAAGTTCACCAAGATGATCCAGGGCCAGCAGAGCAGATCGTACGCAGATTGGCTAGCGGCCCCAAATATGTACATGCTGAAGGCCAGGCAGGGATGGGTGTGGGGTATGACTGAAAATGGAAGTTTCTCAGAGGTATAAACAAGGTGACTAGCATGGACCTATTTGCAAGAAATAGGGATGCAGTCATGGGGGGGCTGCAAGCTTTTCAGGACCAGGAGCTATGTGTCCAATGACAGATCTGATCACCACAGAGCTATGTGAGCATGAGCACATGCATGGCAGATGTCATTTGTAATGCCCAATTTTATTTAAAATTATCCAACAATGCTGTTTGAATAAAATGCATGCCAATTAATTGTAACACTACACAAAGCACAACATTAAAAAGGTGTAACTTATTGACTGTTTTCAACAGTGGTTGAAACAGTGGTGCATTTATCATCTTGTGCAAATGTGCACACACTTCAACTAATACAGTATGCAAATGTACAAATTACATTATACCACACTATGCTGCTCAGCAAGACCCAAACTTCTATCTCATTTCTGGTATGGAATGTCATGCTAGGTGTACAGTCCATGCAGAAATTAACAAGTTTATCCATTGATAGCTTCTCATTCTCCAAACCTTCTCTGAGAGAAATGAAAAGGTGTTAGCCCTGATTCTGTAGCTACAATGGCGATTGTTTAGTTACATCCTTAAAGGGACACATTCCTGCACAGTGGCAGACATAGTTTGAAAGCCCATGAAAAACTCTTTTAAATGAGATATTGTGCTCACCTGTAGCTGGAAGCAGTCGAGAAATATAGAAGACTGAGTCTGTTCAATATACATACTACATTACAGCCATTTTTAGAACCTTGTGATGTCAGTGACGAACAAACTGTGCTTACCTCAATGCAGTTAGGCACAGCTGGTTCCTCAGTGACATCATAGTGTTCTAAAAATAGCTGCAATGTAGTATTTATATTGCACAGACTCAGTCTTCTATATCTCCGGAGTGCTTCTGGCTACAAATGAGCCCAATACCTAATTTGAAAGAGCTATTCATGGGCTGTCAGACTGATGGCTACTGGGCATGAATGTGTCCTTTTAATTCCTAATATTATACGTTCTTACAGTAGCATGGACCCTTCCCCCAATGCCAGCTGTGCTTTATAATATCCTTGTTACCTATGGATTAAGCAAGCACAAGCGAAACATAGTAAATTGACCTATATCATAAACACATGTAAGAATCCATATTCCACAAAACGTTCTTTGCATGGTCTTTCATGGTACCATGTACAAGAAAAGACAGTGCTTAATCTAAGATACAGCAAAATTCTGCTCCATTCCTTGAAATCTGCAAGCAAATATTGGCCCATTTTAAAATGTTCTCTTTCTATTTTGTTTTCTGGATGTGCCATTTTATCATAACCTGTACAGCTGATTCATGGGTACCAGTGCCACTTTAAGAATATGGGACAAGCTTTTTTTTTTGAAAACACTATTTCTTGCAGTTGTTTGATCTTGCATGTTTTGACTCAGTTCTCCTTCCTTCTCCACAGTCTTCAATCACACCCAAGGAACAAATGCCTTCCTTGTACTCCGATCTCCACCCAGCACACTGAAGTAAGTGTGGTTGTCCCTGCTCACCTCACTCCTCACACACACTGGGACAACTGATGCTGGACTAAATGCCAACTGATGTGAGGCTATACCAATAAAGTATATAGAGTGCTCAGCATCTGTTAAGGGATATGGAAGAATAACAAAATAATTGGCAGGACAATCCTGTGTGGGGGATGGTAAGACTTCATCTTACTGGCCAATCCCACTACATTTTCCTGACTTTGTTTCAACTCTGTCCCTCCGACTTGGGGCACACATGTCTTATTCAGGGAAGTGTGGCTGGGCATGCCCATTCACCTGACCCAGCCTGCTTTACATAAACATATGTAACTAGATGTCTGGTGCCTCTGCATCAAATGACAGGCATTATAAGCCCTGCTGACATCTGGCAACATGCCCAGCACTGCACATCCTGCCAGCATGATTCCTCCCCTTTGGCTACCAGGAATCATCATGTGTATAGAGTCAGGAGGCACCTAAAAGTTTATTTTTGTTGACTTTGTGACTTGATGTGCTGTGGCTCTGGCTTGGGCACCAACCTAGGTCAGGTCATCAAGCGGTCCTTCAGCAAAGCTTTTGAAAGTTTGCTGGCTCACCTCCTACTGGTCAAGGTCCGCAATACAGCTGATAACTTTGATGCAGACTTAAAATAGCCTCCCTTATTTAACTATACTTGACTGCCACTAGTTGCCTCAACATCAAGGACATCAGTGTGTATGTGATGTTGCATGCAAATAACCTTTAAAAGGTGGCTTTACATAGGCAAAATGTCAAGTTCAAGAGAAACGTGAGGAAGGTCTTCACTGAGAGGGTGGTGGAACCATGGAACAGACTGCTGGAAGAAGTGTTGGTGTCAGCCACCCTTAATGCATTTAAACACAGGACAGGAAAAAGGGGACTCGTAGTCTGAGGGGGGTACTTGTTTGAGGGGTGAGGGCGGTAGAGAAGGGTTACATCCCACCAGTACAATGGGTCAGTGGGGTGAGGTAATATAGTAAAACTAAGGGTAGACTTGATGGACCTTTGATCTCCTTCTTCCATCAAATTACACATTTCTGTGTTTCAAACTTCAGTTGCAGCATCCCAATATAGCTCTTTTTTCAAACAAAAGTATATTCTTGGACAGACTGTTATCTGCACTGGTCCATGTTTGAGACAATGTATTTTTTTTAATTTCAAACCTGGTGGATGGGAAAGGCACACTGAGCTGAATATCATTTGATAGTATGATCTGGGGGATATATGTGATAACGGCGATTGCTGATGAGCGATCACTGTTAGGGCGATGGCACATCACCAAAAAAATATTTCAGCGATGTACTCTCCGGCACACAGCAAAATGGCACCAGGGAGTGGGATTTTCCACTTTATGTAGAGGCTCGCCCTGCACCCCACAGGGACTTGACCCCTACCTTACTATGAGGATTCTCAGCTCGGGGCAAACACACAGAAAATAAAATTCAGGCCGGCGCAACAAAGTACCTGCGCCCAGACCCGCACCATTCCCACCCCAGCCCTGAACACACCCACCATGCCACGGAAGCAGCTTGGCAGCTCATCACAGTGTCACCCCCTACAACCACTCCATCCCCTCCCACACCACACTCGGCGTGCTCACTCACCCCCCCACATGTAGGCATGTAGTGGCAAGATGTCACTATTTCGTGCACCCCCTCATTCAGTTGCCCACCTTCCCCAGTCTCCCTGATGACAGGCGCCACGATTGAATTGCCCTTTTTGGTAGGCGCCCAATCGCGGTTGCCAAAGTCATGGGATACCTGACTAGGGGTAGTGTTTACAGGGGAAAAAAAGGACAAAAAAAGAAAAACAAAATGAAGAAAAACAAAAACAAATGCAGACAGCATTAACCAATATCACATGAAGTCAATTTAAGTTCCAAAGACAGTGCAGATACACGTGTAGGTAAAGAATAAGCTAACTATAACATACATGTAACTAAATGTTCAGCATTCATAATTTAGCTCAAAATACAGCAACCAAGGAATGCAGCAGCAACACAAGGTATGCGAGTTAAGGAGCTGTGGGGTTTCATGTCAAAACGGTGACTGTGGAATGGCGACCCACGAAGAGGGCACAGATCCTTAAACGCAATGAATTTCTACAAAGTCTTTTTGTGGGGGCTTTGCCCCCACGCACCCCCTTGTGGGGGGCTTTGACCCCATGACCCCCTTTATTTATTATACTAACTCCTGGGGGAAGCATACCTTGGGGATGGGGAGAACCGCCGGTCGCTGTGGTTCCGTCGCCTTCTTCATGGTCGCCATTCCACAGTCGCTATTTTGATGTCCTACCATGCTAGGTAGTTATGCTAAAAGAAAGGGAGACAATTTGACTGGTGCCAATAAGGCTGGTTTTGCTTTATTTTTATGTTGTCATCTTTGTTGATTTTTAGCAGGCCGTACTGTCTCACCAGACTCACTGTTACAATTGTAGTTATAGGAGGATCACATCAAATGTAAGTTTTACAGATTTTTTTCTCTGTGTAAATTTTATGCTTGTTACAGGTGCTGGATTGATAGAAGTGGAACCTGAAGTCCTCTGCTTATACACATGATAAGTGCAGCATGGATGATCCTAGTGCAAGCTTCCCCACTGTGCCCCACTAATGTGCCTTAACCCTACCATGGAGTGACCACCACATAGGTGAGAGCGTAGTTCAGACTCTATGCCCATTCAAGATTTTCTTGCATAGAGTGCACACAGGCTGGGCTTTGACACAGTGGTACTGATTTTTAATAATGCTCTATACACTATACACAGTGCTTCAGCTCCACCCAACGCCAGGCAATTAGTTTCATGCCACCAGCACAAACCTCACTTACAGCCCCCCTGCCATAGCATAACTTTATTTAAAGAGGACAGGAAATAAAAAATTATAAATCCACTAACAAATGTGTCTTGTCAATACTTGAGTTATTAGGTGTTTTATTCCCTGAATAAAAGTGCCTTGTGTGTGTACTTCTTTATGTTTGTATTTCTGTTTATAATGATTTAAACAACATGGCTGTTCCTGGAGCTGTCTCCAACTAGTTTCAGATTTCACACCAGAAAAAGTGAGCGTGCCAGTGATGCAGCCATTTGTGCTTTCACGTCATCTGTCTGACATGTGCACAGCACTGAACAGGCTCACTGATGACCAATGCTTCTGCTACACGAAAGTGATTCCTATGTGCCATTTTGAGCTCCCAATTGAGCTCCTTTTCCAGTTTTCTGACCTACTGTCAGTTGAGCCTATAAGTTTTATGTATTTAGCAGTGAGCATTTATTTGTGATGTTTTTGTTTTAGTTTATGCCCGATAGTTATATTATATTTGAGCAATGTTAACATTGTATTTTTAATGTCATACACTGCCCAACAACCCTTCCATGGTCCACCCCACAGAATCTGTAAGTCGCACCAGGGCAACAAATAAACTATACAAGGTGCCTCAGCAACGCATCTCGCAAGGACAAGATCCTTTGCTTATCATGCTTCCCTCCTGCTAAACTCCCTGCCCCCTGAGCTACACACTGAACAAAAAATTGGTCTCTTCAAACCTAAACTTTGGTCGCACCTATCAAACCAAAAGTGCACCTGTTTTTAATGACCTGCCCCCACCTCCTGCAACTCCTCTGTTAATCTTGCACTTTTTACAGTTACCCCAACTCCTACTTATTCCCTCACTTTACCTCTCACTATGACCCTCCAATCCTATCCTTATTCTCCCCACAACCCCCTCCCCAATCCCTCTCCCTCACCTCACTCCCCTTCCTACCCCTTCCCCTCTTACCTCCCTCCCTCCCTACCTCTCTCCCCCTCACCTTTTCTCCCCTTCCCCATACCCCAGTATGCAACCTGACAAGCAAGCAAACAAGCAAACTTCATTTATATAGTACCTTTCAAAATCAAGGCTCTGTACATAATACAAATTACAATATAAAAACAAATGACATAATACATTACTTAAAATCATCGATCAATCAATCAGGGAAGGCCAATGAAAAGAAATACATTTTCAACATAGATTTAAACTGACAGTCAGGCATTCTCTTTACCGACGAGGTAGAGAATTCTACAGGGTTGGTGCTGCAAATGAAAAAGCACAGGCTCCAGATGTTTTAAGACGAACCCTTGGAATCTCTAGCAATCCCTCGTCAGCGGATTAGAGAGGGCAATTGGAGGAGTAGGGAGTCAGGAGATCTTTCAGGTAGTTGGGTCCCTGTTCATGTAGAGCTTTAAAGGTAAGCAAGCCTACCTTGTAGGTGATCCACCACTGAACTGGCAGCCAGTGCAGTTCACGCAGCACAGGCATAATGTGACTGGAAGTACCAGTCAGCAACCTGGCTGCAGTGTTCTGCACTAGCTGCAAGCAGTGGATATCAAGCCCTAGGTAGAGGGCATTGCAGTAGTCAAGACAGGTAGTAATGAAGGTATGGACCAATGTTGGACGGTCACCCGGTGGAATCAGGTGCTTCACCCGGGTGATATTCCTCAGATGGTAAAATGAAGATTTAACCACAGCTGACACCTGAGACTTCAGGGTCAAGTCGTTGTCTAAAATAATGCCCAGGTTATGCACCCGATCTGAGGCAATGAGCTGGACACCATCAAGCCATAGGCCCGACATGTACCCAGCCCCAGAACCTTGCCCCGGCTGACCTGGATCCACAAACAATACCTCAGTCTTCCGGATTCAATCTCAACCAACTCGAGCTCATCCAGTCTTTAATGTCAGAGAGGCAGTTGTTTAGTATACAGATCATATCAACCTGTCCTGGCACAAAGGACATATACAGCTCAGTATCATCTGCATAGCAGTGAAAACTCAAGCTGTATTGCCTAATGATATCTCCCAATGGCAGCATATACACTGCGAACAACATGGGCACCAATATGGAGCCCTGTGGCACCCTGCAGGACAGGGGAAGGGTGTCAGAGAAAAAAATTCCAGTGACCACCCTCTGAGACCTGCCTGTGAGGAATGATCTAAACCATTTGA
Organism: Neoceratodus forsteri; assembly: GCA_016271365.2. Lineage (NCBI taxonomy): Eukaryota > Metazoa > Chordata > Ceratodontiformes > Ceratodontidae > Neoceratodus > Neoceratodus forsteri. The sequence continues at coordinate 883,566,201 of CM028131.1, read as the reverse complement.
GGACTGTACCTGACAGTCTGCAAAGGAACCGCAGGGTCTCCAACAGCACCTCATGGTCCACAGTGTCAAAGGCTGCTGAGAGATCAAGAAGGATCAAGATGGTACGAGCCTTTTGATCTCTCGCCATTAGGAGGTCATTTAGTACCCGAACAAGGGCAGTCTCTGTGCCATGCCTCTTCCTGAAACTAGACTGGAGAGCTTCATAGACATTGTGAGTTACAAGGTAATCATCCAGTTGCAAAGCAACCACCTTCTCAATAACCTTCCCCACAAAGGGAAGGTTAGAGACAGGTTGGTAGTTAGCTGGATCGATGGGATCCAAAGAGGGTTTATATGGAGTGGTCAAATGACCGCCTCCTTTAGGGAATCTGGAAAGATTCCCCTCTCCAAGGACCTCCATACAACTTCAGCTAGGATCGGGCAGGTAACATCTACACATCCCATTAAAAGGGGGGGTAGGCCCCAGCTCTAAACTACAACAGGTTGGGCACAAAGTCTGGACAATCTTCACAATGTTCATTAATTCTGGTCGGCTGAATTCCGTCCAGACAGACCGGATGCTCACTACCTCCCATTGACCTCTGCAACCCCTCATGGAGAGAGCCAGGCCGATTCCAGATCTGATGCTGGCAACCTTATCTGCGACAAACTGAGCTAACTCATCACACTCAATTTGTGAAAAAACTCTTCTGGACTGAAGACAGGTCGGATTGCACAGTCTGTCGACAGTTCGAAAAAGTTGATCCGGTTGATTCTGCACAGCAGAGATCTCCCTGGACAGGAACTCTGCCTTCTTACGGGTGATTTCTGATTGATAGCCCTTATAATGTTCTATCAATCTAAGCCTGTCAGCATCAAGGATGGACTTCCGCCATGCTCTCTTCAGCCTTTGACCAACCTGCCTCAGCTCCTTCAAGGACCCATAATACCAAGGGGACCTTGGGCGAAGAGTGAGTGGTCGAACATGAACAGGAGCAATCAAGTCCAAGGCATCTCCCACTGCCTTATTATAAGATAGTAGGAGGTCCCCTGGACTTGTGCTTTCTCCCAGCAATCCCAATAGGTCCAGCACCGCCGATAAACCATCTGTAACCAGGCAATGGTTATCTGCTCTAATGACCCTGCTTCCTGCCCTCTCCAATGTTTCTACTACCCTACACTATAGCCCACCTGTTGTGCTTAAACTTTATTACTGCCTTGTATCTTACTTACCTCATACTGTAACCTACTGTAATCTTCTTATGCTGCAAAGATGTACTGTCTGTAACCTGTCTATGTGTAATTGTAAACCTGCCTTGTTTAACGTGGAACCTTTGCAAATGAGTGCCTGCTCAAAGGTTGTAATTCCGAGATTTTCAATAAACTGTAATAAATAAATAAATCATTATTTCATTGTAACTCTAGAGCTGGTCTGCACAAACGTAGGGGACCAATAACCTAACACCATACCTTTGTGATCCTAACACATAGGTCTAATGACTCAGAGAGAGAGAGAAAAGCATTTTTATCACCTGAGAATTCAGTGAGGAGAATGTGATTTTAGATTGAGGAGAGAGTGAAAGAAACTGCAAAATGCTCTCTGTTCCAAGAACAAATGGGAACACTCATTCTCCTTCTTGTACCCAGAGGTGTTTTTCTTTGTTTACCTGGTGAAAAGAGAGGGTTTGCTGGCAAAGAGGAGAAAGACCTGCTTGTCAACGGCCACCTAAAGCATCCAGTGTGCCCATCCATGGTGTGGAGTCTATGCATGGCTGAGATGCGGTGGCATTGCCACCCAGCAATGGTACAATCCTGCCCTGGAGTATTGCAGCATTGTGGGGGAGACGCACGGCCATGATATATAGAATGGTGCAATATCTGAGTGTAGTTTGCTGGAGAAGGTTTAATGCCCATTTGTCAGTGTGTATTGAGGTGTAGGGGAGGGATGTCTGGATTGGGGGGGAGGCTGGCATCCCAGCCTGTGCCCCAGGAAGCTTAAGGACTGATAGAGTGGTGGGAGATAGACCTGAACAAGTGGATTGATCCATCTAAATTTCTACCAACATGTCCTTAACAGAAGGTCCCGTCCAGAGACAGAAGCCCTGCCAATGGGGGTGCCATTGCCCTCAATCGTCTTGCTGTTATTCCACTTGTGTGTAGCAGAGGTGATCAGGCTAGGAACATAGGAGTACACCTGGAAAATGGATTTTAAGGGTGTGGCTTTACTAGCATGCAGGTGTTGGTGCCCTGTCAGGTCTGCTTCTGCTGGCCCCTGTATAGCAGCGACTGTAAAAGTAAGCAGTGCTAAGTGGAGGAATCATATGTCCGGCTCCCCCCCATCTAGCTATACATCCTCTATACAGACCTTAAATTGGCTTGTCACATTGCCAGAATTAACATCACGCAATTTTCACTGGCAGCTCCCCCACCCCTACTCCCACACGTTGCCCGGATCAAGCATATGTCACCCTGCCTATGCAAGCGCAGAGCCAGCCATGGCTGAGGTGAGCAGAGAAATGCTGGGGAAAACCCCAAGGAAATCTCAGGGCTGGGAGTTCATGGGAGAAATAATTACTGCCCCAGAGTCGCATTGCTTCTCAATGAATGAGGGTTAAGGAGGGGCTAACAGAGTTTCCCTTATGGTGTACTTTACAGGTCAACATGATGGTGCTTGTTTTTTGGATACTGTAAATTTTGCTTGGTGAGAGAGGGAAGAAATTTGCTCAGTGAGTATCTATGAACACTGCCAAATGCTGCCATCATCAGGTTAGTAGAAACTGAAAGGGAATTAGGGAAATGTATGTATAGTATTATTTAATTGAGCTGTGGAGCATTTTAATAGAAATTTAATAAGGCAGGGGAGTCGGGTTTATGTACTGAGGCTTCCAGTATGAATAAAGTCAGCACTGCAGATTGAAATTAGTAATATGAGCCATGAGCAAACAGAATGCACAAACAGTTGCATCTGAAACACATGGGTCATCCTGAAGGGCAACCATGAGATAAAAAAAATGTTGAGAATCGGCAACACTGCCTGAAATAAAAAAATAAAACAAACTCAAGTAAATGAAGAAACAGCAGCAAACTATACCATTGTACGACACTGAATAGTCCTCTTTAATTCTCTGATGATCTGGGTTGGACACTGGACCCATCAGGTAGTTGGTGGAGAGGGACTGATTTTTTTTATTCCCTGATGGGCAGACACTGTACCTGTCAGGTAGCTGGGGGGAGGGAGACAGATTCTGTTTTTATTCCAGCAGGCTGGTTTGGGCTGGGATTCATCAGACTGTTGGAGGGAGGGGGATATATGTTTTCTAGTTCCCTGACAGTCCTGGTGTGGCACTGTACACATCAGGTAGTTCGGAGGAGGAGGAGAAACATATTTTTTTTTAAATTTCTGAAAGACTGTGTTGGGCACTGGACCTGTTAGGTGGTTGGGGGAAGGAGCCAGATTTTTTTTTATTCCTTGCTGGGATGGGCAGTGGACCCATCAGGTAGTTTGCATGAGGGGAACATGCTTTGTTCTATTCCCAGGTAGGCCAATTTGGGCACCACACTATTCTGCTGCACAGCAGGCTAGGTTGGAGCAGGCATGGCAGTGTGATCCCTATGTGCATATTTGAAAGAGTACAGTACATATGGCAGAGTGCAGAGCTAAGACTAAGGTCCAAGAGAAGGAAAGTATGAGAGGGGGAGAGTCAGGTGGTGGAGCTGGTATCACTGGCACTTGGGATTATAGCCTTGGAAGTGTAAACTATCAGTACCCCCTTGGTCGAGTCTCCCATGCTACTGTGCTGCAGGACGGAGGAGGTGGAGATGCCTGAACAAGCTGGTAGCAGCAGTAGTGCAGCAGCAGCCCCAAACCTCCCATATAGTGTTTTATCCCGTCACTGTGACCTGAGAAGATGTGCATGGAGAAAGCAACGTTTTACTACCCTGCCTATTCCACCTTCCATGCACAGCTTTTCTGCTGCTCCTCCTTAGCTCAGTTTGGCTCAATACGTGGGCGAAGGTGGGCATGGGACCCATCAGTTTGTTGGAGGGAGGGGGACAGATTTGTTTTATTCTCTGATGGGACAGATTTTGCACTGGACCGGTAAGATTTGTTGTGGGGATGGACAGATTTTTTTTTATTCCCTGCCAGGTGGGGTTGGGCACCAGACTTATCAGGTTGTTATGGGGAGGGCAATATTTTTTTATTCCCCAATGGGCCTGGTTAAACACTGGACCTGTCAGGTTGTTGGGGAGGGCAATATTTTTTTTATTCCCTGACAATCAAGGTTGGGCATTGGTCCTCTCAGGTTGTAGAGGGAGATTTTTTTTTTTTAAATTCCCTGATGCGCCAGGCTTGGCACTGGATCTGTCAGGAAGTTTAGGGGAGGAGACAGATGTTTTTATTCTGGAATGGGGGACATTAGGAACTAAATCTATCAGATTGTTAGTGGAAGAGGGACACATTTTTTATATTCACTGACAGGCTGGGTTGCACACCGGACCCATCAGGTAGTTTGGCAGAGAGGAAACATAGAAGTTGATGGCAGATAAGGACCGCAAGGCCCATCCAGTCTGCCCATTTTTTCTACCTTATGAATGTGCCATAGGCCTTTACTCTGACAATGGCCGGTTTATTCATACTCATCTGTATTGCTCCCTTATGCCTATCTCATGCCTGTTTGAAGCCCTTCACTGTATTCATATCCACCACTTCCTGAGAATAGGCCGTTCCATCCATTCTCCACTCTTTCTGTGAAAAAGAACTTCCTCACATTACCCTTTAATCGGCCTCCCTCTAATCTCATGCTGTCTCCTCTTGTTCTGCTATTTTTCTTATATTGCAACATGTTAGACTCTTTCACCCTGTTAATGCTTTTAAGGTGTTTGACTGTTTCAATCATATCACCTCTCTACCTCCTTTGCTCTAGGGTATACATATTGAGCTCCATTAATCTGTCCTCATATGTTTTCTGATGCAGTCCCTGCACCATTTTGGTTGCCATTCTCTGGACTGCCTCCATTTGGTTAATGTCCTTGTGCAGGTGCGGCCTCCAGTACTGCACGCTGTACTCCAGATGGGCCTAACCAGTGTCTTGTAAAGAGCGATTATTACCTCCCTCTTACGACTTGTGATACCCCTACAAATACACCCCATCATCCCTCTAGCCTTACCTACTGCTTTAGTGGTCTGCTTGGATGATTTCAGGTCATCTGTGATGATGATGCCCAAGTCTGTTTCTTCCCTTGTGATTGCCAGCAACTCCTCTTCCAACCTATAGGCAGCTCCAGGGTTTCTCTTCCCTATGCGCATGATCTTGCACTTCTTTGCGTTAAACCCCAGTTGCCACTCTTCAGACCATTTTGCCATTTTTTCCAGATCTCTTCTCATTCTGCCCACCCCATCTGGATCATCTACTCTGTTGCAGATCTTGGTGTCATCTGCAAATAGGCAAACCTTACCCTCCAGTCTATCTGCAGTGTCACTGATGAAGGTATTGAAGAAGACTGGCCCTAGGACTGATACCTGAGATACCCCACTTGTGACTTGCATCTCTTCTGACTGTATACCATTTACCACCACTCACTGTTTTCTGCCCGCCAACCAGTTTGCCACCCGGTTGACCAACTTCTGACCCATCCTGAGCCTACCCAGCTTATTAATAATCGTCCATGTGGAAGAGTATCGAAAACTTTGCTGAAGTCAAGGTAGGCAACATCATCTGCACCCCCTTGGTCCTCCACTTTGGTTACCCAGTCAAAGAAATCTATGAGATTAGTTTGACAGGACCTTTCTATTGTAAGCCCATGTTGTCCTGGATCCTGTGCTCCTATGTATTCCAGGTGTTGCACTATCCTTTCCTTAAGGAGTGCCTTCATAATCTTGCCCACTACTGAGGTAAGACTGACTGGTCTGTAGTTCCCTGCCTCCTCCCTGCTGCTACTCTTGTGGAACAGGATCACATGAGCCCTTCTCCAGTCTTCTGGGACCTCTCCTGTGCTCAGAGACTTATTAAACAGTTCTGCTAATGGCTCTGCTAGTTCCACCCTTAGCTCCTTTAGTAACCTGGGATGTATACCATCAGGTACTATTGCTTTTTCCACCCTGAGCTCATTGAGCTCTTGTAGGGCCCTTTCTTTTGTGAAGGGACTTGTGCACACCTCCCTCCCCCCTGTGTCCATGGTGCTGAGCTGTGGGCCATGCCCTACCTTCTCCTCAGTAAATACTAAGCAGAAGTATCTATTTAGGATAGATGCTTTCCCTTGGTCCTCCTCCACACACTCCCCCTTATCCCCTGTGATCTTAGGAATACCCCCTCTGGACTTTCTCCTTTCACTAATATATCTATAGAAAGTCTTGTCCCCTTCTTTTGCTGTTTGGGCTAGTGTTTCCTTGGTTTGGACCTTTGCCTGCCTTACTGTCTTCCCTGCTTCCCTTAGGGAAGTTTGGTATGCCTCCCTATCTTCGTCCCGCTGCGTTTCCTTATATTTCCTGAAGGCCAACTTTTTGGCTCTGATTTTTTCTGCTACTGCTTTTGAGAACCACAGTGGTTTCTTCCTTCTTTTGCTCTTACTTTTCTCCCTAACACAATGGGATGTTGCTTCAAGTATTGCATCCTTAATGCTTGCCAACTTTGCCTGTGCCCCCTCACCTGCATTTCTTCTTGCCAGGGCTAGCTTAAGCCTGTTGGCCATCTTATCAAAATCAGCTACTCTGAAATCCCATATTTTTGCCTTGGAATGGTATAATTTAGTTCTAGTGGCCAAACTGAACCATACCATGTGATGGTCACTGGTCCCCAGGTGACCTTCTACCTGAAGATATGTGATCCTTTCCCCATTAGTCAGTACTAGATCCAGGATATCCCTGTCTCTTGTGGGTTGCTGTACCAATTGTTTGAGGCCCACCCCCTGAAGGGAATCCACCATGTATATAGCTCTGGTGGATGTTCCTGCTGGCATTGACCAATCTGTATCTGGCATGTTGAAGTCTCCTATTATCAGAACCTCCCCTTTAGCTGTCATACTTTGTATATTTTCTAACAGTAATATGTCTATGTTCACCCCCTGGTCTGGAGGCCTGTAGACAACCCCAGTTCGTATGGCTGTCCCATTTCCTGTTTCCAGGGTAACCCACAGTTCTTCTGGATCCTTAAGTATTTTCTGAATTTCTGTAGCTTTGATATTTTCATTGACATAAATGGCCACTCCCTCCCCCCTTCTTTGCACCTTGGTCTCTTTTGAACAGTACATAGCCGGGTACTGAAGTCTCCCAAGTGTGGTTACTGGTGACCCCTGTCTCACTAATGGCTACTGTGTCCAGTTTTGCCTCTGTCATTGTTGCCTCCAGGTCTGGGATCTTGTTTCCCAGATTGTGGGCATTTGTGTACATGATTTCCCATTGGCCAGATTTCAGTGCATTACTTGTGGGGCCAGATCCAGCTTTTCCCCTGCACATTGCATGGGGAGTCGGACCTTTTTCCTTAGATGGTGATGCGAATGAACTACAAACATGCTGAACTTCTGTTTGATCACTAGCTGAGGGGGGAAGAGTGTTCTTTCCGTTTAATGTATCAGGTGCTGCACACTTCTCCACATTTGCTAGTTTAAATATTCTGCAAAGACGTCAAATGTCTAGTGCTACATACTGTTGCCAAGTTATTATATATGTTCCACTGTTACCAACTGTTGCCAATTTGCTATATGTGTGTTCATGTCTACTATACTTAACTGTTGCATTGTTAGCCAATGTTATCCACCTGTAATCCCTCCTGCTCTCATTGTGTACAAGTAAGCAAATTGTATTCCAACATTGTAACATTTCTATGTATTCTGTCCCATTGTTCCCTAACCCCAGGTCGCACTGGGAGACGAGCAACTTGTTGCTCAGCATACCTTCCTGGTGAAACTTTTCAATAAATAAAAAATACTTCTGCCACAATGCACTGACTCCCTCCTTAGTCAGATGCAGTCCATCAAATTTAAAGAACTTTCACTCCCAAAACTGTTGCCAGTTACCTACTAATTTGTGTCCTTTTTCCTGGCACAAGCCCTTAAGCCACATGTTTAGATCCCCTATCTCCCCTTCTCTGACCTTCCGTCCCCCTGCACCCCTCTCCCAGACTGGCAGTATCTCAGAGAAGGAGATGTCAGATGAAATGGATGACAGTTTGTCTCCCAGCCTGGTCAGTTGTTCCTTGGTCTCCACAACTGACCAGCTGGTGAGATCATTAGTCCCTATGTGAACCAGGATGTCAATGTTTTCTCCTGGTTCCTGCATGATTTTAGCAATACGGTCAGTGTCTCTCCATGCTGATGTACCTTGGAGTCATCTGACCATTACCCCCAGCTGGAGGTAGGTATCAACTCCCTGAATCATGGAGTCTCCTATGATCAGAAGTGTTTTGGATTTCCTTTTTGCCTTTTTTGTTTTGTTCCTTATTTTGGGTGAGTTTTGTAGTGCTAGCTCCTGTGCTGCAGTGTCCTCTGCCCCTTTGTTTGATTTCAGAGATAGAGGCAGATACATGTTTGCAGTTTTTATATGGTTTGTAGAGGTGATGCATTGGTGAGCATTGAGTGATGGGGCACCTCATTTGCCCCTTCTAACCACCTGCCAACCTCCCGTACCAACTACCATCTGTGGTTGAGGTGCTTCAGTTGGATGTTGGGGAAATGACGGGCGGTTCACGTAATATATTTCCTCCTGAATATGCGATTTGAGGCACACAATCTCTGCTCATGCTGTCCGGAGCTAAGCCCTTAGATCTCCAATGGTCCAGCTTGTAGGACAGCATCCTAAATCCTGTAAAACTGCACTTTTGAAAAGTGTCCTGCAGTACCTGCAGTTAATAATATCCATTCCAGTTGAGTTGCTGAGTTTATAACCTGATCCAAGTAATTAGAAGGAAAATGAAAGCAAAAGTTAGATTTTTTTTGTTTTGTTTGTTTGTTTTTGTGTAACCTCCTATAACAAATTAAATTAATTGTGCCCCTGTAAGTGAGGTCACTGTGTGGATACCCCTTTGATCCTTCCTGTCCTGCTTTGCTAGATGAAATGTCATGACTGTGCTGCTCTATAAAAGGAGTGTAGCATGGGGTGGTTGGGATAGAGGTGAGTGGTTGGGCTTTTCCCCTGCCAAAAAAGAAGAACCATGGATGAAAGAAACAAGGCGGTAAGAGCAGAAACAATCAACTAACAACAAATGCAGTCACTATCCCTCAGTCTGTATCTCTTAGCCCTGAAAGCTTAGCCTAATGATAGATAAAACTGTAAAACCTGTAAGCACCTCCTGTAACAATTTCACACAAGATATACCCTGCAAAAAACACTTTGCTACAGAGAAAAATAAAGCAGTAAAAAAGTAACAAAATCTGTAAGCACATCCTGCAGAACAATTTAACAGAAGATATACCTTGCAAAAAAACACTTTGAATCAGAAAAAAATAAAGCAGTAGTCTGTAAGCATAAAAAGTAACAACCTGTAAGCACAGCCTGTGCAACAGTTTAACAGAAAATATACCTTGCAAAAAACATTGAAACAGAGAAAAATAATGCAGTAATCTGTAAGCACAACTTAGTATCAACCTGCAAGCACACCCTGTAACTATTTAGCAGAAATCATACCCTGCAAAAAAAAAAAAAAAATTTCAATCAAAGAAAAAATAAAACAGTAAACTGAAACACCTGTAGGAACAACACAGTAACAAAAACTTGTAGGCATAACCTTGAACAATTCCACAGAAAATATACCTTGCAAAGAAACAGTTTGAATCAGAGAAGCTTGCAGCAGTGATCTGTAAGCACAAAACAGTAACAAACCTGTAGGCACACCCTGTAACAACGCAGCAGAAAGTATACCCTGCAAAAGCAATTTGAATCAGAGAACAATAAAGCAGTAAAATGTAAGTAAAAAACAGTAACAAAACCTGTAAGCACAAAAGAAAATAGTAACACACAGTAAATCAGCCTAGCCAAAATAAGCCTTATTTTTTTTCCTTGCTTTGATAATGTTGTTCCTTGCTCTGTCCTTACAAGCAAATCTTGCAGAAAAGAGATCAGGTAAAGCTAGGTGCCTTTGCCAGCAAATCTAGTGAAAATGTTTTTATTCACTGATGGACTGGATTAAGTATTTGACCAGTTAGGTAGTTGGGGAGGGGGGCCAGATTTGTTTTTTATTACCTGATGGGTCAGGTTGGGCACCAGATTTGTCAGGTTGTTGGGGGAGGGGGACAGATTTGTGTTACTACCTGATGGGTGGATTTTGGTACTGGACCCATCAGTTTGTAGAGGGTACAGACTGCTCACTGGACCCATCAGGTCGATAAAGAGAAAGGACCAGATTTTTTTTGTTCCATGCTGGACCACGTCAGCACCAAAATTCTTTTTTTTTTCTTTTATTGACACTTAAGTATTTATTACGTTTTCAGAAAGGAGCTGGTACAGAGTGACAGGCATAAGCATAATTCATGTACATGCACAGAACATAGCATCTTGTAAAGTATAAAACCAATATGTTACATATTGCTCCGTCATGGCCCATTTACACATATATCTCTAATACAGGGTGAGAAGTTCAGTAGTAATTAATAGTGGGAATCCGCTATCTGCTGGCTGCTCTGCTGGGTAGGCAGAGGGGGGAGAGGGGGGCAACAAGTGGGGGATAGGTCCTGGAGTGCGGGGCCCTCCTTTTCCTCCCAGGCCCTCTATCTTATGTTTAAACTACTAACCAATAGATGGCAGACTGGACATATATCTAACTCTCCCTCAGGCAAGTACCTCCCCAGCAGGCCACCTCACTCAAATAGTGCCCCAAATCCACTCTCAGGACTATCCTAAGAAAATAAAGTGGCCATGATATATGGAATCTAAGAAACCAGATCCGGTCTACGGATTGACACACCTGGAAACCATATGGTCCATCGATTCATGATTTTATCCAGTGTCCTCTGTAACTTGGCTGTCATAATTTCCACAGTATAAATCTTGTAAACCAGGTCCTCCCAATGGCCAAAATTCTATTCTATTCTATTCTGTTGCAAGCAATAATACCCAACAGGGTGGGCATTATTGGGAAATACCGGACCGCCCAGGGGCGTAATGAGGCCCGATGCCACAGGCGGAGGGCCTTATAGCCTCTGGAAGGTTCCGTATTTTCCAATAATGCCCACCCTGGAGGGTATTATTACGCTTAGAAAATGGCCATGTAAGTACATTTTTGTGAAATGTAAAAATAAAAGAGGAACTCAGTGTCAAAAATGTTCAAAACACTGTTAAAAACATGGTTCATTGACAAAGTAGTGCACCAGCTGTTCTAGGTGCTGTTACTCCTCCCTGCTGCCTACAGTGCCGTTCTAGTTTCCTGAACCCTCCCCCCCACACACACAGATTGAAGAACAAAAGGAGTGTACCTTAATAAAAATTGACTTAACAGTGTGTCGGCTGTTTATATTTCTTTTGAATTCTTAAACCTTGTTTTGTTTTCATTTCGTTCTGATGTAAGTTGGAACTCAGAAGGTGTCTGTTGAGTTCACACCCTTTGACCTTACTGGAACTGAATGCTACATTTTCAGGGAGATGTGTGAGGTACATGACTGATTTGTTTGTATTTGATATGAAGAGAATGTGGCAGATTTGAATTGTGGTTTTCATTAATGGTTTCCAGCTTTTCTTTTTATTTGAAATGACGCATGCAGGATGAAGCTGACGCGAATGTCGGCTTCAGGAGTACGGATTGCTAGAACGCGGTCAGGAGACTGGTGTCATTTTTAAATGAGATGTCTCTTTTCAGTCTTCTGACTGCAAAATGACCAGACGGAGTGTTAGTTTTTATTTATTTATTACCTGCTACTGAGGGAAAGTGGGGAGGTGGGGGGGATAGTTGTCTCTCACTAAGCGAGAGAAAAACATGGCAGGGATTTTAAATTTATGAGCTGCCTTCAGCCAATGAGGAAGTAGGCTGGGCAGCAGGGTACCTTGTGAAGTGGACTTTGGTGGCACTTGTTTTTAGCTGGGCATCTATTGAGAAATAAATGCCCAGCTTGGAGGCAGTGTCAGCCAATCAGGAGTGAGAATTCTTTCTTGCCATTTTCTAAACTATTCTATTCTACAGTCACTGCACTATCAATATGGAACTCCTGGGCCTTGTAAAACACTTTGGGGGTACAGTGTGTATGAAATTTATGTTGTTAAGTGTTATTTTGCAAATTGCCTTGGTCTGGCCTCCCTCTTGCTCCAGTAACTGATCCCCCCTTCCTTAGTTTTCCAAGTCCATGGCCAGGCTACTCAGAGTGACTTGAAACTCAGCTGTATTTTTTCATTACTGAGAGGTTGGGAGAGAAACTTTCTAGTTCCTACAAGTATTAAAAAGTGCCACAGCGATGCTATTATCTGTCCTTTTGCATTGCAGTAATTTATGAGCATGACAACTCTCAGTTTTATATAGGCATTTGCTTTTTTTTTCCAGAGAAAAATAAAGGTTAGATTTCCATTCATGAAACAGTGCAGATACTGAGTTTATAAGTACTTCCTCTCTGAGCTCATTCATTGTCATTCTTATCATCACATGGGGGAGGGGGGTAGGCTAAACAAGCTAAGGACTACTTCAGTGCATCACCTAAGTCAGTTGCATGTTCATGATAGTTGCACCACCACATGCTCAACAGATTCTTATGCACTCTCCTCCTTACAGCCAGCAGAAAGTTAACAAAACGTTACAGACAGCTGCAAGGAGCAATAGCAAGGTACAGACTCACTCATTGACAGCTACTGTATAAAAAGGTGTATCCCAGTCCCCAAAGGCATTTTAATGGGACAGCTACAAAAGACTTCCTGACATTGATCCCAGCACGAACTGGTGTGCTGTGTTGACCAGACCTAAAACAGCCTGTGCAAACCACTTTGAAATTTGGGAGGGGGACAAGGATATGAAAAAGTAACAAAGAAAGGGTCAGGTGATTGGAGGGGTATAGGAAAGGGGACAGGAATAGGAAGAACAGGCAGAGGAAAGGGAAAAGAGGAACCTAAGGAGGGGGAGGAGGATAGGCAAATAGGGAGGGGAGACTACTCAAAAGGTTAAGGAGGCAGACAGAGAAGGTAGTTTGTCCATAGATTGCCTAGTGTAAGTTTTGCAACAGGAAATGTAACAAGCATTTGTCAATGCCGAATGTTTGCTTACTGGCATTGGCAGTGGTAGTGTAGAAGTTACAGAGCTGCATAATAGGAATGGCAGTGAAGTATTGAACTGAAGCCAACCCCACCACCACCCTGCAGAGAGTGACAGGCATTGGGGTGTGCATTTGGGTCATCAGGCATAACGGCCACGCCATTTCACCACACCCCACTCTGCAGAGACTGACAAGTGTGACGTGTTCCTTGGGGTCTTTGGCCCTTATCACGCTTATTTCATTAGGAAATCACGGTGAGATGGGTGCGATATAGGAAGAATGGGGTGAAGTTTGGGGCTGAAGAGCCCAAGGCATACCTCGATGCCTCTCAGTGACTGCAGGGTGTGGAATGTACGAGCATCACAGGCAAGAATCCCAAGTCACCCCTGATTCCTGTCATTCTCTATAGGGTTGGGCGATTTAGTTGAAAAGCCTAATACCTCAGGCATTCGTTGGTATTTTAACTCCAAATTTTCAACATGTTTGGTTTGTGAGCCCACCTCATGAACAGGGGAATATCAGTTTGGTAGCCAAGCTGCTTATGCACAGTGACTCGGCATTTAGCACCACAGGTGCAAAAATATTCAAACAGGCTGTAAAAATGACAGCTGTACTCTTTCATGGGGAGGTGTAAAAATGGCTATGTTGCAAATGTGTAGTAAAATATTTATAAAAAGGTGAAGTCATGGCGTACATAGAAACTGTCAGCACACCGTTATATAAGTGGGTTGGGGATATTTTATAGCAGATTGTCAACTCAGGCATTTTGGTGCCTCCGATCATGAACAGTGTCTCTGTGATTTTCTTTATCTGTGCCGAACAATGATTTCCCACAGCGACCAGCATCTCTGCACTGAAAGTGTGAAACACACCTGCCATGTTGTGAAAAATGCCAGCTGTACTGTTCATAAGGAAGTGTTGAAAAATGCCACTAGTGAAAATCTGGACTGAAAATATTACAAAGTCATGAAGTAACGAGGATGCATGGAAACTGCACAATGCTCACTCGTAACACAGTCATTTTATGGACTTTTGTCACCAAATTTTCAACATAGCCATTTTAAGACCTCTGCTCATGAACAGTGTAACTGTGAGTTTCTTAATCTGTCCTAAACATTGCTTTCACACACCAACAGCACCATTGTGCGCTACATGTGCGATAACACATTTTGGGAGACATATGAAAAATTGCAGCTGGACTGTTCATAAGGAAGTTTAATAAAATGGACATGTTGAAAATCTAGAGTGAAAATATTAAATCTGCAAACTTACGAGCATGCATAGGAACTGTGCAACGCACGCTCGTTAAAGTAATTTTTAGGCATTTTTCACCAAATTTTCAACATAGCCATTTTAAGACCTCTGCTCGTGACCAGTGTCACTGTGGTTTTGTTAATGTGTCCCATACATTGAGTTTGCACACCGACTGCACCATTGTGCGCTACATGGGCGGAAACACGTTTTGGGCAGGATGTGAAAAATGACAGCTGTACTGCTCATAAGAAGGTGTGGAAAAATGACAATGTTGGAAATCTGGAGTGGAAATATTGAAAATTCGCAAACCTACGAGCATGCGTGGGAACTGTGCAATGCACACTCATAAAACAGTCAATTTTAGGAATTCTGTCACCAAATTTGCAACATTGCCATTTTAAGATCTCTGCTCATGAACAGCAACACTGTGATTTTCTTAATGTGTCCCATACACTGAGTTCGCACAACGACTGCGCCATTGTGCGCTACATGGGTGGAAACATGTTTTGGGTGAGATGTGAAAAATGACAGCTGTACTACTCATAAGAAGGTGTGGAAAAATGGCAATGTTGAAAATCTGGAGCGGAAATATTGAAAATTCGCAAACCTATGAGCGTGCGTAGGAACTGCGCAACGCACGCTCGTAAAACAGTCATTTTTAGGAATTTTTTCACCAAATTTTCAACATAGCCATTTCAAGACCTCTGCTCATGAACAGTGTCACTGTGATTTTCTTAATTTGTCCCGTACATTGATTTCGCACACCGACTGCGCCATTCTGCGCTACAAGGGTTGAAACACATTTTGGGTGAGATGTGAAAAATGACAGCTGTACTACTCATAAGACAGTGTGGTGAAATGGCAATGTTGAAAATCTGGAGTGAAAATATTGAAATTTCGCGAACTTACGAGCCTGCGTAGGAACTGCGCAATGCACGCTCGTTAAACAGTCATTTTTTGGAATTTTGGCACCAAATTTTCAACATGGGGTTTTGGGCCCCTTCTCATGAATGATGTCACTGTCATGGTGGTATTCAGTCCCAAAGGTGATTTTCGCAGTCACTGCACAGTCACTGCGCGAAATCACCCGCGAGCCGAATAACTCCATGACAGTGACATCATTCATGAGAAGGGTCCCAAACCATCTGTTAATTCAGTCAAAAACTAAATGCCTGAGATATGCAATAAAGTTGAAACCCCTATCTAGCCCATTATACAACCTACGGCATTTCCTCAGTTGCGGTCGGCTTTGAAAGTGCAGGCGTGTTCCGGTCCAGCGATGATCGTCGCGCCGAGCTCGGAGGTAAGTATGGGGTGAGGGGATGGGAGGCTGGGTGCGCAGTGGGTGGTGCGGGTTGTGGGAGGGGCCTTGAGGAGGCGCGCGCATGACCGTTTTGTTTTACAGGAAAAACAACAAAAAGACATCTGGGATCGCTTGCCACGCTGGGTGGGCTCCCAGCGTGGCACCAAGACTGGGGGTGTTCAGCTGACGGGGATTGGGCACCCCGTCGGCAAAAAATTTAAAAACAAACGCGGACCGTTTGCCATGCTGGAATGGGCTCCCAGCATGGCACAAGGACTTTGGGGAGGGGCGATTCAGCCGACGGGGATTGGGCACCCCGGCCGGCAACTAAGACAGATTGCCATGTGTGGTGGCCCCAGCGTGGCATCAACTACTGGGGACCAGACGATGCAGCTGAGCCGATGGGGATTGGGCACCCCGTCGGCTATACGCTGCGTGCAGGAGGCGTGCACGCCTGCGGCTGGGGGGGGATCTGCTCGTGAGCAGCTTCTTATCGCTGCTCACTCAAGCGTAGCTCCCGCTTTCAACTGTATGCCACTGCATTTTGGAGCGTGTCATAGACAGCTCCAAAATGCATTGGCTTACACAGGCCGCACCTGCCAGCACAGTGCCTGAATTGGAGGAGGAGGTGACACACCTCTGAAATCTCCGATGAAGGCACTATGTTTCTTGCACATGCGTGCAAGCAAACATAAAAAGAGCAAAGCATCAGAAAAGTGGAGGGAGTTGGAGTAGGAATAAGAGTAGGGCACTGAAAAGGGGAGGTGTGCTGAGAAGTAAGGAGCAAGGGCAGAATACCAGAATTTAGAGAGGAAAGAGGAGCAGTGAGAGAGATGATGAGACTCAAGGAAGGGATGGGCAAGGTTCAGATGGAGAACACAGTGATGAGTAAGAAGATCTAGTCAAATTCAATTTATTTAAAAGGTACCTCTCCCAAAAGGCTTGAAGTGCTGTACTTTAACAGACAATACACATTACAAGAAAAATAAATTTAAAAATAAAATATTTAAATATAGTTTAAGGTGAGCCAGCTTGTGGCACTGAGGGTTGAGGCACTGGATGCCACACCTTGTGCCACACTGGTGACCCATGTTCGGAAATGAGCATGGGCTGCTGGGGGTCAGCAGGGGAGGAGAAGGATCAAGTGTCCCAGGGACAGCTCTCCCTCTCCGGGGAGGGGAATGACCAGACGTCGGTGCATGCCTGGCTCCTAGTGGTGGCTGGGGGCTGGCACACTGATGCTGCAACTAACAGGGGCAAGAGGTGGGGCAGACGCTTGATGGGGTTCACATACAGAAACATGTGCAGTGCCATCACTGACATCCTTGCACACTCTGCCTCTGAGGACCATGCACCGAGAACAAGGAAAATGGGCTCCTGGTTGGGCAGCATGAGCTTCCATCCTCTACAGCACTGACCCCAAATGGCACTTCCCCAGTCTGGATCCTTTCAGGTGTGTTGAGTGTGGGAGGCTCCTCACTACCCTGCCACAGAGGTAAGCCATGGGGATATGGGAGGAAGTCAGCCTGATATCGGGGGTGGTGGGGTGGGCCAGGATGATGGTTGGGATGTACAGCTGACCAGGAGCCAGGGAGAGAAAAAACTATATATAAATATATATATATATATATATATATATATATATATATATGTTTAAGGTACTGTGCAAATATAAGCAGCAGTACACTCTGAGTACCTCAAATGCCAAAGAGAAAAAAATGTGTTTTTAACAATTATTTAAATGAGTTTATAGACCAAGTGTGTTGAATTAACATACAGTAAAGACATTCAGGATGCAACATTCTGTGATAAGTATGTCATACTTTCCTGTGTGACAAACTGAGTAATTACTTTTGGATTACATTGTGCTCCTGCAGATTTCTGCAGCATGTCACTCGCAGAAACTGGATAGGAACATTATATCCTGGCTGACTCCACTGTAAGTAATGCACACCATAACATTTGTTCCCTTGGTCTTGATGAAAAGCACATTCCCAACTGCTTTCAGATTAAAATTAGGTACCTTCAGTAAAGTAGCATTTGATGATCTTAATGATATAGATGTGGAATACACAGACAAATATTTGGGAAACAAAAAAGACAAAGAGGGACAAAAGAAACAACTCGAGAAAGTCCAGTATAAAGCTACCAAACTTATCTATAATTTACACAGCAGTCCATATGAACAAAGATTATCCTCATTAAAATGAATGCCTCTATCTCTAAGGAGGCTTAGGAGAGACATATTAATGATGTACAAACTAATGCACGACTCCACCCTACTGAATGTCCTCAATATCACATTTAAACATGTTGGAACCATGACACATGGACATCTGCTACAAATAGTAGGGCAACACTTTCATATTACAAAGAGGAAATACTTCTTTACTAACAGAGTAGTCAACATCTGGAATGTCTTACCATAGGCCATATGGTGAGGCCCATTATTGTGTCATTTTGTTCCAGCAAGAGGGGCACTTCAGTACTTATTCTATGCAATTTTATGTAGCCAGACCCTGTGTTAAAAGTTCTCTGCAAGAAGCCCTTCAGTTTTCTTTCATGGCACATCCAAAGTTACCTAACTGTAAACCAGTTTTGACACATAGAAACATAGAAGTTGATGGCAGATAAGGAACGCAAGGCCCACCTAGTTTGCTCATTTCTTTTTCTACCTTATAAATGTGCCATAGGCCTTCACTCTGTCAATAGCCTATCTATTCATACTCATCTGTATTGCTCCCTTATGCCTATCCCATGCCTGTTTGAAGCCCTGCACTATATTCATATTAACCACTTCCTGAGGTAGGCTGTTCCATGCATCCAACGCCCTTTC
This sequence comes from Neoceratodus forsteri, assembly GCA_016271365.2. NCBI lineage: Eukaryota > Metazoa > Chordata > Ceratodontiformes > Ceratodontidae > Neoceratodus > Neoceratodus forsteri. Next base: position 883,547,671 of record CM028131.1, on the reverse strand, counting down.
TGTGAAAAAGAACTTCCTCACATTACCTCTTAATCGGCCTCCCTCTAATCTCATGCTGTGTCCTCTTGTCCTGCTATTTTTCTTATATTGAAACATATTAGACTCTTTCACCTTGTTGATGCCCTTAAGGTGTTTGAATGTTTCAATCATATCACCTCTCTCCCTCCTTTGCTCTAGGGTATACATATTGAGCACTGTTAATCTGTCCTCATATGTTTTCTGATGCAGTCCCTGCACCATTTTGGTTGCCCTTCTCTGGACTGCCTCCATTTTGTTAATGTACTTGTGAAGGTGTGGCCTCAAGTACTGCACACAGTACTCCAGATGGGGCCTAACCAGTGTCTTGTAAAAAGGGATTATTACCTCCCTCTTACGACTTGTGATACCCCTACTAATACACCCCACTAGCCTTACCTACTGATTTAGTGGTCTGCTTGGATGATTTCAGGTAATCTGTGATGATGATGCCTAAGTCTCTTTCTTCCCTTGCCAGCAACTCCCCTCCCAACCTATAGGTGGCTTCAGGGTTTCTCTTCTCTATGTGCATGATCTTGCACTTCTTTGCATTACCCCCAGTTGCCACTCTTCTGACCATTTTGCCAGTTTATCCAGATCTCTTCTCATTCTGCCCACCCCATCTGGATCATCTACTCTGTTGCAGATCTGGGTGTCATCTGCAAACAGACAAGCCATACCCTCCAGTTCATCTGCAATGTCACTGATGAAGATATTGAAGAGGACTGTCCCCAGGACTGATCACTGAGGTACCCCACTTGTGACTTGCATCTCTTCTGACTGAATACCGTTTACCACCACTCTCTGTTTTCTGCCCGTCGACCAGTTTGCCACCCAGTTGACCAACTTCTGACCCACCCCAAGCCTACCCAGCTTGCTAATCAATCTTCTATGAGGAACAGTATTGAAAGCTTTGCTGTAGTCAAGGTAGGTGACATCAACTGCTCCTCCTTGGTCCACCACTCTGGTTACCCAGTCAAAGAAATCTATGAGATTAGTTTGACAGGACCTTCCTGTTGTAAACCCATGCTGTCTTGGATCCTGTGCTCCTATGGATTCCAGGTGTTACACTATCCTTTCCTTATGGAGTGCCTCCATAATCTTGCCCACTACTGACACCATACCCATTAAATAGTTGTTGGCTATAATTTCAACAATATTTGCCTAATCTGGGCACAAGATGACTCAAAATTATTGAACTATATCCCTTAATGTATTGAAATGATTAGTGACAGCATCATGCAGCTTATACATGATACATGGTGGAAAATGTATTTAAAATGCAAAAATACACAAAATAATCCTTGCATTTTATGTTTGAATTATGTATGAAATTGTTTATAGAGGCCAGATGTCTCACCTATCTAGTGCACATTATACACCAAATTTTCCTCATTGATCATGCAAACAGATAATGTGCAATAAATAGCCATATTTCTATTTTGGTAAAATTGGTGGGGCAAAACATTACTCAACCCCCTTCCCCCAATTTATCTATCATCAGCAATACTTACAGTTCATTATAGCTATAAATATGTTCCATTTTAACTCCATGCAAAGTATTTGGATGATAAATGCACGATATTTTAAATTAATTTTTTCCTAAATATTCATAGTAGCATGTGTTTTCATGACAAACAGCATATTTTCCTTAGTGGCGGCATTGTAAAAAAAAATAGCACATTAAGTCTTTACACAACCATCTTACAGGGAGGTTTTGATGTCTCAAATGATGATACACTTAATTTCAAACAAAAAGAAGTCAGGGTAGGAACACATAAAAAGGTGCTTGTCCCTAGCAACTACCACATTTTCCTAGCAACAACACTTAATATTTATGGGATATTGTAAGCACAGTAATGACATTGTCAACCATGTAGATTTTCAGGAAGTGACATTAATTTGGTCTCTGTAAGATTAGCTTTTTTCATGACTTCAATGTTGTCTCCTGAACCTTGTTTTTTTTTTTTTTACTTTTCAGCATCCAGCATGCAAGTATTGTAAAGTTACCCCAGTAGTTAACCCAGTATTAAGCCAGCCACTTGCAGCACATAAAAAGGGACATTATACAATGGCAAGAGAGAATTCTGGTCCCTGGTTGATCAGTCTGGGACTGGACTTGGGATGTTATCCCAGCATAACATCCAGGCTCTAGTGCCAGCACACTGACAGCTGCATCAAATGTTAAACAGGAGAAAAAATCAATCCACAGCTGTCCCTGGCTTCAGCTCTGCCCACTCCCCTCACAATCGCCATTCCCTGCCCAGCTGACCGCGCAACTTCTAAATGAAGTTACAAGAGCAGGCGGCTTTCCAACAAAATGAAAAATATTACCTACCCGACTTTTTGTTCTACTTTTCCTTCTGTTAGTTTAAAAATAGCCAAATCACTCCACCACCATCCTTTCCTTCTTGCTCCATGCCAAAGTCAAACTGAGGTCCTGATCAGCGGTCCCCGCCCGGCTCGGAATTGGTGATCCCCGCTGACTGAAAACACACTGATGAAGTGTGTAACATTTACCTCCCGGTACAAAAACACAAGAAGTGTACCAGGAGAACCACAACAACAATCATGCTGGTAGGGTATTTTGTGGGCAGCTGAACACACAACTCCCCCCCCCAAAAAAAACAGTAAGTTACACAAAGGAGCAGGGTGGACAGCTGCCCATATGGCTTTCCTACCAAAAAGAAAAGCAACTTACTTATCTCATAACTCATATTCTCTTCCTTTTCTTCTCCCACAGAACACATACCCACTAGCTTTAGCCAAACTGCAATGAAACATTAATGCGGCGGGATGGAGGGGTAACGGAGGTGAACACTCTACTTCCGGTTTGACGCACATAAAAAAAATACTGAAACAGACATTTTTCAAAATACAAGGGAGCTGCATCCCTTTTAAAAGTAAAAAAGAACAAAAAAATACATATCAACAAGCTTTCTCCTGTGATCCTCTGCCAACTGTACTTTGAGAACAACAGGATGGAGGGTAGGAGACAGAGCCACCTATGACACAAAATACACAAGAAGTGCTATTTTTTTTACTATGTATACCTCCCCCTTCAAAAATGGAACAAAAATATAATTTTAAAAAACCTTTTAATATTTTCTCTGCTTTTTTTTACAATTCAAGCCATTGTATAATAGGAATAATGCCCTCCAGGATGGGTGCTATGCTAAGATAACATCCCTTCTTGGGTATTGGACACCCTCAGCCTGTGGCCTTGGGCCTAACCACCTGAGGTGGGAAGTTATCCCAGCATAACACCCACCCTGTCAGGCATTATTTCTTTAGTAGTAAAGCTTGGAGGCTTTGCATTTGACCAGTCAACACATGTATTCATGCAGAACCAATATGGCCACGCTCAAGAATAGTGACGAAGTCCAGGAAAGCCATTGTCAATTATATAAGATTCACAAGAAATCCAGTTTTAGAACTGATTTGCATTGTTATATGCATCTAGACTCAATCAAGAAGGAGTTCACTCAACCATTTACATGTGTCATGTTGGATAAATACTATGAATGTGCTCAAGCATGGTTGGACTTGCATGTTGATGATCATTTTTTTGCTGAATCATTCCAACAGCACCTGTCAAAAGAATTTGTTGACGTTCCCAGTGATGCAGGGTCTCACCCCACCTGCTATAGGCGTTTACATAGAGAGTTTAAGGAAATGCTGTGCTCAGCAGTCAATATCACAGGGGAAACAGGATGATGGACAGTCTACCTCTTCTAATACTAGTTCCACACCTTTGCCCAGTCCCAGGAAGAAACTTTGGTCAAGAACTGGCCTCCCAGTACCTGCATCTGGACTTGTCCTTCCTGCCATCTGCATTATATGCAAGAAAAGGGACTGATACATCACTGTGGCCCATAAACACCAGAAGGATCAACTAGTCCAGGCAAAAACTGTAGATGCAGGAAAGTTAAAAAGAGCGGCTGAGTTGAAAGAGGATCAGAGCATTGTCATTCACATGCAAGGACAGGATTATGTGTCGGTGGAAGTCTGGTACCATAAAACAAGTTACAGAGACTACACAAGATTTTTGACGAAGTCATCAGATAAGGATAAGCCTACTTGTGCTGAGCAGATGTACAGCAAAGCCTACAAGATTTTCTTTTCCACTGTCATCCACCAGAGGCTCATTGTGGACCAAGAGGTGTTGCGGATGACAAGACTTAGCCAGATTTCATAGAGCTTGTAAAAAAGCATGAAGGTCTTGATGCTTTAAATTACAGATAAGTGACTACTAGTGGGGTACCGCAGGGTTCAGTACTGGGTCCAGTCCTTTTTAATGTCTTTATAAGTGACATTGCAGAGGGACTGGAAGGAAAAGTATGCCTCTTTGCAGATGACACAAAGATCTGCAACAGGGTTGATACACAAGGAGGCATGGAAAGGATGAGAAGGGACTTGGCAAGGTTGGAGGAATGGTCAGAAGTATGGCAGCTTGGATTCAATGCAAATGGTAAAAGTAATGCACCTGGGAAACAAAAGCCAGAGGGAAGATTACACAATGGAAGGTAGTAACAGCAACAAAATGGAAAGGGACCTGGGGGTAATCATATCAGATGACCTTAAGCTATGAAGCAATATGAGAAGGCGGTAGGGAGGGCTGGGGGATACTGGGATGTATAGAGAGAGCATCACCAGCAGAAAACAGGAAATTATTATCCCCCTGTACAGACAGTTGGTGAGACCCCATCTGGAGTACTGCATCCAGTTCTGGAGACCCCTTCTCCACAAGGACATAGACAGGATGGAGGCAGTTCAGAGGAGGGCAACTAAAATGGTGCAGGGTCTGCAAGAGAAGCCATACGAGGAGAGGCTAAAGGAGCTTAATATGTATACCCTTGAGGAAAGGAGGGAGAGGGGGGACATGATAGAAACATTTAAGTGCCTCAGTGGAATCAACAAAGTCCAAGAGGGTAGCATCTTTCAGAAAAACAGATGTGCAAGAACAAGGGGACACAATTTGAAAATAGAGGGGCGACGGCGCAGGGGCAATGTGAGGAAGCATTTTTTCACAGAGAGGGTGGTGGATACATGGAACAGCCTTTCTGAGGAGGTTGTGGGGTCTAAAACTGTGGGAGAATTCAAGAAGGCATGGGATAGACATAAGGCAATTTTTGTGGGGGGTAGGAAGAAATAGGCTGTTGGTTAAATAGGATCTGCAGCTTATCCTCTAGGTAGGGAAATGGGCAGACTAGGTGGGCCAAGCGGTCCTTATCTGCCATCAAAGTCTATGTTTCTATGTTTCTATAAGCAGACATTTTCATAATCATTTAGACACAATCATGATAGACACAATTGAAAATTTAAACATTATGACATTTTTCTAACGTTTAAGTTTGTAGTAAGTCTTGAATACAATAGTAACATTTGAACTTAAAACACAGTAGCAAGAATCATGACTCACAACTACAATTAATGTCCCTGTGGAGAACCCTGTTTTTAGAATTATGCATGTTTTTGTATTACAGAGTTGACAGATTGAAATATGGTCTGAAACATGACTTTCCTCAGCTCACCTTTCATACACCGCACCAGAAGAATATTAGTGAGATGGTGTTTGTTGACACAGTTTCAAAAAGTACGCTTATTGACAGACTTCCTTATCAGTCAGAGGCAGGAACAGAAACAGATACTACAGAGTCAACTCAGAATGAAGAGGAGCAAATTCATCCTCAACCACAAGCTGATCTGCCATCTCATAGATCATCAAGAGCAAGTACACCAGCTCCAGATGTGCATTTAACTGGGACTCTGTTCAATGCCACATTGATCGTCAAGAGCACATTGAATGGCAGTCCTGGAATGAGTTTTCCCTGGCCACCAACATCAATTGATTTAACTGTTGATGCTGCAAAATCTGTCGTGCCAGTTGAACTTTATAATTTGATAGCCTGGATTATTGGAGCATCAGAGGCACCGACACTGGCTGGCTATGTTGATCTTCCAGATGATGTGGACCTCAAACCATTATCACTTTGCCAACACATTGTTTACCTTGTGTCCAATCATCAAAAACAGACACCTAAATCCTCTTGCCTTAGATTGACAATTTGACACTTGACTGAATAATCTCAATTAGTATCCATACTAAACACTCTGGGTCATTGTGCATCTTGGAATACAGTGATTAGCCATGACACAAGCCTTGCTCAGCTACAGCTTGTTAAAGGTTCTGATAAGGTCCCACTGGGCCTTACAAAGAAGACTCCAACAGTTCTAGTCTGGGACAATATTGATTTCAGTAAAGAAACACTATCCAAGCATGACACCACCCACCATACAAATGGAATAATGCTTCAGAGCCACATCACTGAATCTACCCCAACACCAGGCAGAGCACCACTGCCAAAAGGAGTCTGTTCTCTTAAAGCATCCCCTAGTTTTGTGATAGAGCAGTACCATCAGTGCAAGAGGAAAAGGTCCACAAAACCTGAGTCATGATGCATGTGCTCCATTAGAGGCTGACACGTACAGATCAAACCTGGCACCAGCACTTAGAACTGAATCGGCATGCATTTTTATGAAGGCTCTCAATGCTGACTCATGTACACTTCCTGGCTGGACAGGTTTTCACACTGCTCTTCAATGTAATTGTACTCTCGAGAAGTCAGCTATGCATTACCTTCCAGTCATTGAGGCATCACCAACAGAGATGTCTACTGGCAATACTATTCTGAAATGAAGAACTGATATAGCTGATCAGCTTGAGCTTGAGCATGTAGTCTTGATCTTTGACCAAGAAATATATGCTAAAGCACAACGAATTCGCTGGAAAGACGATGACTATACAAGATGTTTGATAGTGCAGCTCGGTGAATTGCATACCTGCATGTCATTTCTAGGTGTTCTTGGCAAAAGATTTGGGGATGCAGGACTTCATGATATCTTGCTAGAGTCAGAAGCTGTTTCCCAAGGATAAATCAATGGTGTTCTGAATGGTCACCATTATAACTGGAGTATGAGAGTACACAAACTTCTGTATGAAAGCATGCAGCATCTGAGATTCCAGACTTTCTTAAATCATTACCACTGGACAAAGCAAACGAATGCCTAGAGGTCATAAAAAAAAGCAAACTAGCATTCCCTGTTGACTCGTTTGATGTTCTGTGTACAGCTAATGAATTCATCAATGGGGTCATGAAATATGAAGACTTTGTCAAGAGAAGGAGCCAAATAACTCAACATTTGCCTTCTGGAGCTCTTAAATTGACATGGTACAAATCTTGCTCCTTTTGTGAGAGCAACCCATGAGTCTGCCTGGGAAGTGCACCTTTCAGCTGTCCGCTTCATGATGCTCTGGTTCTTCTCTTATGATCGGGTGAACTATGCCAGGTATCTTCCATCATATTTGCTGGAAAGGGTGAATCTGCCATTCACACACTCAGAATGTAACACATAGAACTCAGTGCTCAAAGACCATGTACAATCCAATGTCAAAGTGGACATGAATTCTCTTCAATCACATGTGACCAGGCAATTGAACAAACCTGCAATAAAGATTCAAAAACAAAAGGTGGCTTGATTGGATTGACACAAAACAGTGCAGCAGTTTATCGCTGGATCTTGCCCCAACATGAGAGAGCTGCTATAAAGGAGACAGTGTGAAGTGATGGCAGGCATGACTCCAGAGGTACTCGAATGGAAAGATCTTGATAACACAAGAATTCAGAATGATAAGACAGCCATAATGATCATTCTGTTCACTACTGAATGCATGATCAATCCTTTTGCTGCTCCTTATGATGGACTAGTGTGTTTAAGTTCAGGTGTTGTTGCTACCAGTGAGATTGCAAATGACCTGCTAGCTGCTCAAGAGAAAGGTGGAATTGCACTGATGGACTTCTTGAACTAGAGATTGCTTTCTGCTACTCAGGACATTTTTTCTCCCATCAAAAGCCAGAAACTGAAAACATTCAGTGATCAAGTCAAACCAAAAACAAAAGTAGTTGGCAAAGACATGATCTTCATAGTGACAAGAAACTCTTTGCAAGACTTCTTGTATTAGGTCAAAGTAGGAAAATTGATCTCAGGGAAATCTTGTCCTACTCTTTGGGAACAGTTTCCTACCCTCTTGCTAGTGCTAACAGTACTCTGGAAAAACCAACAAATCAGCTCTGCTTGATCTTGTGCAGTCCAAAGGTGGAGACTACCTTGTTGATCATGTTCCAGAGAATGGTGCAATAATCTTTGATGGAATGGTTGTCATTCAAGCACTACGTGATGTTCCTTTAACATTTGGTGAGCTTGCAGACACCATTTTAGTGTGCATGGTTAAGCTTGCAACAAAGTACAAGCATACTTGTTTGGACTTTGTCATAGATCAGTTTTCATTTTTAATTTTTATACTTGAAAGCGAGATGAGCATTACTGCCCATTTTCACAAGTGTCAAGTTTCACATATATAACTAAGAACAAACAATTAATACAAAAATTTACAATAAAAGGAAAAAACAAGTAAACACCACAGTACAATAACATCCATTTACAGAGAATTACATGTACAGTCATATTTAGTGTTGAGCCAAGATTTCAGTCTAAATTTGAAGGTTCAAACTGTATTGCAGTCAAGGAGTGAACCTGGGATGGAACTGAAGAATTTAGGGGCATGATGAAGCAGAGATTTCTGACCCAGTACCTTTTTACAAAGTGGGAGTTTATAAACAAATCTATTCTGTGATCTTGTTCCTAATCCATTAATGCTTCTGGGAAATAATGACTGAAAAAAAGCAGTAAATCAGACTCTTAATACCTTAAATAAAATGGCACCCATCTGAACCTTAATCCTATTACTTAAAGAAAGACATTTTGAAATTTTATAAAGAAGACAATGATGAAGTCTATGGGGTGAATCTGTCATGAAAGTGAGGGCACTGTTATACATTGTATTAAGTTTTGATAAAATCCTCTCACTTGTAGCTGTGTAAAGTAACAAACCATAGTCTAATAAACTAACAATAAAGCTTTGTGTAAGACTTTTCTTGGATTCTGGTGTTAAAAATTGCTTTACTCTATACATGCTACCCAGCCTCTGATGCAAAGTTTTAATTAAGCTATTAATATGGCATTCAAAGGTGAAACCCATATCCAGGATGATCCCTCGATATACTGTATCAAATTATCTACTAGTTCAATTGGCTCACCTTGCAAATCAACAATTGAATACATGGTTTCCTTATTGTTTCTAGAACTAGAAAAAATCATATTTTTTTTTCACATTTAACACCATTCTTTTAGATTGTAGCCAAGGTTAAAATGAAAGAAAATCATTCTGAATGACATTTACAGCCTCCGGGGATTAATACTAGTACTGTAAATTACCGCATCATCTGCATACAAAGCTATTAGAGATTGCTTACATGCATCAGGGACTTGGTTCATGTAGAGTGAAAAAATTAGAGGCCCCAGGATTGAGCCCTGGGGCACTCCACATTTGATATATTTTGGTACAGATAGGTTTGCCTTAATCACTCTTCTAGGAGCTCTGTTACTCAGGTAATTAGCAAATCAATTAAATACATCCTGGGAAAAATTAAAGTCAAATAAATAACTATATAGCAACTTGTGATCAACTAGATTGAAGGCCTTGGTGAGGTCCACAAATACTGCTGCAACAGAGTGCCCTCTATCTAGGGCACTCTGTATGCAGGTGGCGTACCCCACCAAGGTGATCTCAGTACTATGTTTCACTTTAAATCCATGTTGAGAATGCGAAAGCAAGTTTTTTGTTTAAAAAAAAATAAGATGTTTGATCAAAAATAATTCTTCCTAAAATGTTACTTAGTGGTGACAAGAAAGAAATGGGTCTATAATTTGCTACATTTTCTGTATTCCCATTTTTGAAGATAGGCTTAATAATAGCCATCTTCCACTGATTAGGGAATATCCCAAGATGAAAGGAACAGTTAAATAAATTGGATAGAGGCTGAGCCAATGTGATGATCCCCAATTTGACAAATCTGAAGTCTATTCCATCATATCCAATATGGAGCCTAGGATTATTTTTAAGAACAAAACTCTTTAATTTCTGATTAACAGTGTTAAAATGAAATTTTGGAGTATGATCGCTAATAATAGTGGAAGAGTCTTACTTTGATAAGTATCCCGATGTGAGCATAAAAAATGTGGAATGGTCCTGCCGAGCTGCTGGTGCCTCACACACTATACAAATTTACGGAAAGGAGCAGAAAACCCCCAGTCAGTGGAAGAAGTTTCTTTCTGATGGCAACAACAAGGAAGTACTTCAAAAATTCTTGTACAGTTTATGAAGGGATGCAGATTTGCAAGCTGTAGGCAATTACATTACTCTCTACACAGCCCATGGAGAGGAGTGTCACTGCTTGGCTGTGCAGGAGGGTTCAATGACAGTCAGTGCTGTTGATGAATTAAGATGTGGCCATGAAGAATGTGACATGCATACATTTCTTCATGTGAAACATGCTGCCATGGACTACCAAAATGTGATAATTAGGAGCCCAGATACAGATGTTGCAGTCATAGGCATCAGTCTGAAGTCACAACTGCCAGTAAAGTTTGTATTTCTTCACTGGTGTTAGGAATCAAAGCCGCATTATTGATTTGGAAAAAGTCACTTCAGATCTAGGCCCGAAGGTATGTACCTCCCTTATTGGACTCCATACATTCACAGGATGTGTTTCTACAAGTGTCTTCTATGGGAAAGGAAAGAGAAGGGTATTTGCTCTGGCCCTTGAGAGTGATGAGTTCCTTGATGCTTTCACAGACCTTGGGAAAGACTTCACACTACAAGACTCAACATTCCTCATGCTTGAGAAATTTGTGTGCCATCTGTATGGCCAGACTTCATCACAGGATGCCAATGATGCCCAACATGTGATGCTCTACACCAACACAGCAAGTGTGCAAATTACCAGGCTGCTATAACGAGGCACTCTCTTGTTAACAGGATGAATGCTCCTTCCCCTGTTGGCCATGGATGGCATTTAGAAAACAAGGAGCTTGCCATCACCTGGATGACAAGAAATCCAGCACTAGGTAATATTTTGCAGGCAGTACATTATGGCCGCGAGCATGTGAAATGTCAGTCAGGGAGGTCTTCCTGTCTTGCTGCTGGGCTATCCTGCACAGACTTGTGTAAATGTCAGAAGTGCAAAAACATTGACAAAAAAGCTGCTCAACCTGTCATTCACAATGATGACATGTCCAACTACAGTGACTTTGATGAGTAGGATTCCATGGGACTGGGAAATAAAAAAATGTATTTTCCTCGGGGAATAAGCACTACAATGACATGATTCAAAACGAACACTGGATTTGAATAAGAAAATAAAATCTTGATTTATATCAATAATTATGTCAGCTCATACCAATCCAGATAAGCTGTCACGTATAATTATTGGAGAAATAAATCTCATATACTGTAGAAGGGGATTCCAGTAAAAAGGTTTGTGTTTTACTTTTTCAGTGCTGTTCCTGAGGAAAATATACTGGTTGTCAAGGAAAATAGTAATAATTTAGGCAGTTACATAGAAAAATGCATCAGATGTATTCCATTTACCATTTCATGTAGTTAGGCTGGTGTACACACTTTTCTCTTGAGGCTAAATGGTAAAATACTTCAGCCTGTAGTGAATGGCGAGTATTGCTGAGAAAAACAAATTATGGGTATGGGGTAATAAGTTGACCTGTAGTTACTACTAAAAGATAGATATGGTAATTTATTGCACATTGTCTGTTAAATTGATGATTGTATAAAATGTTGATGCATAAAACACCTCAGAAAGACAAGGTGTTTTAGTTCTTTAGCACATTTTATTGACAATGAATACTTAAAATAAAATAATTTTCACCTAAATTTGCTATAATTTGCAATATTTTTTTCCAGTGTATGACCATATACATTTCAATCATTTGTAGCCAGTTTGGGCCTTTACAGGGCATATATTAATGGAGTTATGGACAAGAACTCTTCATCGGTATGGTGTCAAAACTGGTTGACAGCCAGGTAACTTTGGATGTGCCATGACAGAAAACTGCAGGGTTTCTTGTGGAGAACTTTTAACACAAGGTCTGTCAGGCTATTGGCTATATTAATCTGCAGAGAGTAAGTAGTGCCTCTACTATCGGAACAAAATTCATTTTCTGGGCACATATCTCAGTTCAGCATATGGCCTAACCTATGAGATACTACTAGCAAGGAGCTAATTATGGGATATTTGCCTCCTCAGCTCCTAAATTACTTAGAATGATCCTTAGTATGATCCACTCCCCAAACCTTAACAATCAGAGAGGGTGTAGAGGTGGGAAATTCAGAATTAAGAGTTGCACAGTAAATATAAAGGGTGTTGGTGAAGTTGCTGGACAACGTGCAACAGTTAAAAATAAAAACATGAGAGGCAAAATTGGGAAACAGAATATCTGAAGGGTGGCCAACTTCAATGCCAGAAGCTTTGGCAATAAAATGGGAGATTTTCAGGTCATAGTGGTAGGAGGTAAACCAAACATTATGGTGATTATGGAGACATAGGCCACACAGCACATTGACTTGGACCTAACTGTCCCAGGTTATGTCTTATTCAGAAATGATAGGATGAATGGTACTGAGGAGAGGTTGCACTACAGTATATGTTAGAGAGGGTACCAAGATTATGGAGGACAAAGAATTAGGATGAGGTGGAGGAGCAGACACATTATGAAATAATATCACCTTGAGGGGAAGGGGGCCTCAGGAGCTTATAAATTCCTGAGTCTGTGTATAGCTCTTTAGAAAGCCTTGATGCTATTATGTCCTTGTACAGCACACTTTTCAAGCATTTATTCTGCATGTGTTACATATGTTTTAATGTATGCAATAAGGCATGACAGGGCATGAGTTAGGCTGTGAAAACTGCATGTCTAGGGGCACAGTGAGGCCCAACACCACTGGCACCAGTATGTTATCATTGACATTTAGCTCACCTGGTATACTGGCTGGAGCTTCTTTGATGAGCATTTTGGAAGGGCTCAGCTGCAAATGAGATGTTCAAGTGTAACTATTTGTAATAGTGAAGCCCAGCATGTGTGGTGAAGGTCATAAAATATTAAGACTCTGGGTGATGTTCCATTTGATGATAACCTGAGTTTAGGCCAAGCTTGGAGAATACTTTGGCCCCATTACAATCCACAATAGTGTCATCCACAGTGGGTGTCATGTGCCTTTCCCACTGGATGGCTTGATTTTGCTGTCTCATGTCAATACACATCCTAACTTTTCCAGGCTGCTTGATCTTGAGTGCTTTGACTATAGTGAAATTTGGAGAGTTCATTCTTTGACCTTTTTGATAGTGTTAAGGTCTTCTAGCCAGGTCATTTCCTGTTTCACTAGTTTGTTCTCATGAAACAGGGTGCACTGTTATGTTCAAGCCGCTGATTGAACAGCTTAACTTGATGACTTTTTAGCTTGCAGATTCCTTGAAAGTTCTTTGCATATCTTTCTACAGTCTGATTTTTTCTGATGCGGTTGATGTTGCACACTAGTAATACCAGCTCCACAGGGACTACAGTTTTCTGAGTAGTGCACCAGTTGCATTAGCAACCACATGTAAGGTGCTGTCCACACACTTCTCTGAATTAAGGTTGAGACAAGTGGGTCATTGGCAATTTCAGATCAGCTATGAGTTGGGTCCATAAATTCAGTACAGCTTTAGGAATTTACCCATATCCCTTTGGCTTCCAGTGCAGTAATTGGCATGGGGTAGAGCAGACTATAAGTGGGGAGTAAAAAGTCTTGAGGTCAGCAATGAGTACTAATTACTGTAGTTTACTTGTCTCAGGTGCTGATGACATGCATCTGCTGTGGATTGCTGTTTGTGCTGCCATGACAGTCTGTAAAACCCTCTAAAACTGCCAAGGCCCATTATGAGCTACAGTATTAGTTACTATTCAATGCTGAACTCAAGGTGTATACTCCCTTGTAGTCTCTGCTTTACTTCCATACTAATTACTATATTCTGACTCCATCGATTTTCAAATTGTTTAATTATACCCCCCAAAGAAAAACAAGTTATGCATCACAAAATGGAAAATAAAGACATTAAATATAGAGTATGACATTGTCCTTGACAAAATTTTCCATCCATGGATGGACTTTTTTGAGTTTTCTTTCTTTTTTGTATGTAACTTTTTTGTTGCATTAATTAAAACTTAGTTTGAACACAGTCTTGCCTGCGGGCACCAAAAGTTGTAGTAGTTAATTAAAGTTGATCTTTGGTAAGTTTATTTTGAGAAAGCCAATAATTCATAGGATCTTGCTTTGAGTGATTTGGTGAGACAATATTCTTAATTGTACAACAAATATACCTTGTGTACTGAGAAATAAGTTATATTTGTCCAATGTAGTTAAATCATCATGAAATTCATGAGACAAGCAGTACACAGCAAAGTTTACTAAAACCAAAAATTGCAGAACATTAATTTACTAAATATGGTCCAATGATATTAAATCAACTAATTCACCAGCATTATGACTCTCACGCAAAATGTTCAGCTTTTAAAATAAGCCTGTGTGACAAGATGCGGGCAAATACTTTATGCAGTCATAACCACAAGAAAGGTTGAGCATACATAGGAATATTGAATATTTTTGCTTTTAAATGCATTTAAAACATTTTGTATTTAGCATTGTATTTTGTATTGTGACATTTTTTTCTTTTGTTGTAACCCTTATCCCCAGGCGTGACTGAAAATGGATCTTTTTGACACAGTCCACCTTTCTGGTAAAATATAAATAAATAAATAAAACAAGTTAGTAAATAAATAAAAGAAAGACATAAAGTACTAAAACATCTTTCTGAAATGACTGTTGTTGAAGAGCATCCAAGGAACTACAAAGTCACTTAAGCTGGTGCAGGCCAAATTACTTGTCTGTCTTAATAGAATTCAACTGGATCCCTATTTCTGCTACTCATTGACTCTATAAGAAGGCCTGCATCATGTACCCTGGTAATAGGTTGGAGCCTTCCTCCAAAATGTCTGAGTAGCGCCAGCACTCAGTAACAAAATGCTCCTAAATGTCCTTGGTTGTCTCAGGATCGTCACTATCCAATTCTTCTTCTTGAACGTCATGCTGGCACCTGGCACTGGCACCAGGGAAAGTCAGCAGAAGAGGAGGAGCAGTACGACCAGGACATTGTATATTCACATTCCTGCCAGTTTCTCTGCGCTGTCCTTACTATTCCATTATAAGTGTCTGCAACACTTCTGTTTGATATATTCTATGCATCCAAGGGCATGAATGCATCTTTACAGTTTCCCTTGCTTCCCTCCTTCCACACCCTTGGGGGCTCCTCTTTGGAGGATGTCACCACCATTAGGTATTTAGAAATTTGGCTTGACCAACACCTAAACTTCTCTGGCCATGTGGATAATATTGTCAAAAAACTGCACCCCAAGCTTGGTGCCTTGCACAGAAACCGTGACTGCATCCTGCTGCCGGCCCGCCATGCTATCATCCAGAGAATGATCCTCCCAATATTTGACTATGGTGATATAGTCTACAGTGCTGCCCCAGGTACTACTGTCCCCAGACTGGACACTCTCTTCCACTCTTTTTACTGCTATACTCTTGACTGTCCTCCTTGCACTCATCACTGTTCAAGTTTAAGTTTATTGCAGGAAATACTCCATTGAGCATGCACATTCACAAGGAAGTCCTGATAGACAAAGGCACAGTACAACAACAATATACATGGGAGAGAGAAATACATCAAGATATAAATTTACAATACAGGGTACAAAAATGCATTCTCTTGGTCACTGCTCTATGTATCAGTCTCTCTCCTTTCCCTCACTTGAGGGCAGGTGCCGAGTCCACTGTGTCAGATTTGTGGGTAAATTCTGGTTCAGTTGCCTCCCCTCCTGCCTCTCTCCCTTTCTCTCTTATCCCTTTTCCACTCCCATGCTCTCAGAAGCTTCAGTGATCATACCCTTGTTGTCCTCCGTCTCCACGACCATTGACCAAGGTGCTTTCAGCCACCATTTCCCTAAAATCTGGAATTCCCCTCATGCAATCCAATTTGCCTCTTCCCCTTGGGCCCTTTCCAACCTCCTCTGAGGTTTCACCCCTTCTGCAACTGCTCCTAATCCTCAACCCTCCTCATGTTACTCCCTGCCCTCCCCCCTCCTGTTCCTCCTCTGACTACACAATTTCAAGAGATATGTCATTGTATTATGGCACTTCAGCACTGATTGCTCTGCATTTTATGGCTAACTTGTAACTGTAGTTTTACTCTCGAGTTGTCTTGTATTTTTACCCATCTCATTGTACCTTGCATTTGAGCTCTGTTTCTGCTCTGAATTGTACTGCCAATTTATAACTGTATTTTTGCTGTTGACTTATCATGCCTTGTTTTGTACTACTTCTCCCTCCCCCCAGGATGCATCTGGAAATGAGCTGACTGCTCTGTATGCCTTTTCTGGTAAAACTTTTAAATAAATAAATAAATATCTGGGATCCAGTAGTGTTACTATGCCACATAGCATGTGTGATTTTATGCTGTCAAACCTGTCTGCAAGTTGTGTCACAAATATCTCTGCCACTTCTTTAATGAGTACTCGATCCTGCTGCTGCAATGACTCCAGTGAACTAGTGGTATCACCACATGCTCATCCACCATCATCACTGTCATTCTTGCCACCACCACCACCACCAGTGTGGTTGTAGCTACCATTACCTCCAGCCTTGCTTTGTTGGGTTGCTGCAGAAGGTCACAAATAATGGCATGTGTGTCATTTAAGTAGATCCATGGGGTACTGGCAGGGAGAGGTGTGTGCCAAAGTAGCTGAGATCTCCCCATAGAATTCTTCTCACAGATGAAAAAAAAAAAGACCACCTCACTATGACAAAGTTTTTATTCTTGATAAATTGAGCTGATTACATACCAGTTTTAATTTTGATCAGTTTGGGGATTTTCTGCTGAAGCAGGGTAACCGAGTTTCCACTTGTGGTTGCGAATACAGCATCTTTATTACATGCTGGTGGTGTGGCAAGTGAAGAGAGCATATGAATCCAAACCTCAATACATGTGGCTCACAGTATTGCAACAAACACTACTTGCTGACTAAGACGGCTCTTCTTGAAAAGTTTGTTTATGAAACAAGGCATTGCTTTCTTTATTGGAATCCTTTTGCTGGTTAATCCCTCTGAATAATTTAAATGTTTCATGTTTTAAGTAGGAAAGAGCAGCTAAAACATTTAATTAGAAAGCCAATTTGGAATTGCAGATCGGACTAACTCAGACCATTTATTCTTCAGACAAGAAGCTGTTTATATGAAGCAAACCAAACCAATATTGTGGACAGTTGTTCTGGTATAATTGTCTATGAATACCAGAAGTGAATGGCAACAGAAAGAGCAAATACCAGAGTAGAACTCATTCCAGAAAACTGATCAAAAGCTGTAGTACAATCAAGATTTCAGTGCCGGAGCTGAAAAATTGGAAATCCTTGCTGAAAAGCCAATGAATGGCACAAGCGGGAACACAATTTACAAGAAGCAAGCACTCAGAAAATCCATATCCTAAAACAACTAATCCATAAAGAAAGAGCAAGATAGACCCAATAGCACTAGATTTGACAAACTTTTTTCAGCAAATGCAAAGACTCAGGTTTGAGGCTCCCATCAGTCAATTACCATCTCCTTTAATGAAAAGATTCACTGAGGACTTACCTCCCACTACCTACTTCCTCCCCTTGACAAAGACGCTCCTTGGCTGCTATAAATGCATTTCTGCAGACTGGGAGTCCCCCCCATCTGAACTGTAACTTGATTGTTAAACTTTGTATCGCACCTAATTAGTGCTGCATTAATATGTTTCTCCCCAAGTGTGGCCCTGTTTCTCCTCACTTGCTGTACCTGCTTAATGTTGTAACTGCACACTTATCCTACTTGTTAGTTGATGTCTTTCTGTCTGCACTGTTTCATCACCTGTAAATGTCATGTATTCTCTGTTGACTTGGAGTCTTTGTAAATGAGCCCCCAACTCAAAGGTATTAATCCGAATTTGAAATAAAATAAAAATAAAATAAAAAAATGGTGAACAGGAAAGAAAAATTAAGAAAACAAATTAAGAAGGAGCCAGTTACAGAAGAGAAACAAGGCAGGCAAGATGGGATTCATGCCGTGAATATTAATGTAGTAAGCAAGGAGTTCCCACCACAAGCAACAAATACTAATCCTGCCCCTTATGGAAAAACACTAGAAGAGACATCAGAAAAGGAGATAAGTAAGATGAAACAGAACGCCTCAAGAACTGAGACATTTATGAAAACACAAATACAGATGCAGAATGATCAAGAGCACCAGCACGGTGAAGTCACTTTGGAGGATTAGGTAAAGCAAAATGCTTCTAAGTCTGGTTCAGTTGGTACTGGCGTACCAAAAAATAATGTTTTGAATGATGGGCCTGAGAAGAACACCAATATTAAGAAAAGAGCCAGAAGGAGATTGCTGATTTTTTGAAAGAAAAAGGAGAACAAGGAGGTAATAAAGGGGAATAGACTGCCGAACCAAACTCTTTTTCGAGTAACTTACTCCTGCATCCTGTAGACTTACCTCTACCACCATGGGACATTTCTCTAATAACCAATATAAATGTTATACAAGCAAAAGAGGCCAGTCTGGACATAGACAACATAATACCTGAGCTGGATTCATTGAAATCACCAGCTAATTGCATGAATTCTGTTTTGGCAACTTTAACTTAAAAAAAACAATCAAACAATGGACACAGAGAAAAGAATCTCAATGTTTGAATGTCTGAAGAGAAATCAGTGATCTGTGAGAGGTAGATTTCACACTAAGTAATATTCATTAAAGAACTCCAAGCAAAACTGACTGACTTTGAACTGCATTCATGGAGAAACAAACATACGAATCTTGAGAATTCCTGAGGTATGGGGCAACTCTCATACACTATGGACTACAGTAAATGAAATATTTGCCCATCTATTAGAAATTGAGCAAACAAAGTCAATATAAAACTGAAAAGAGCATAAAGAGTGCTGAGAAACTGGCCCAAGGATGGACTTCCACCAAGAGCAGTAATCGTGAAGTTTATGCAAACTGATGCTAAAACTAAAATTATACAATGGGCCCAATTCCAGGACGTATGGCGCAACTCGTGGGTGGATGCAAGCTGTGACATACAACGCTACATCGGGGACACTGCACCAGATTCCAGAACAGGCAGGGTCCCTGGGACCTATGCCCTGTGACTTGTGGCAGCTCCAGGGTGTGCCACAGGAAAGGCGCACCCGACCTGGGTGCTACAAGCCGAGGAGATGCCCTCCCATAGGGTGCAAGCAGCACATGGCATGACCCCCTCAAAGCCCCACATCCTGACACCATGGCACTGCCCCACAGGGCTGGGGTAGGGTTGGGGGCCACAGACTACCATAGGGAGACTGGCATGCGGGGGGATGGGTACTGCCCCATGGGGCACTGCTCAGGGATGGGGGTGAGGAGGTGCCAGCTGCCCACAGAGGGCTGCCCTGCCACTGGGGGTGGGGTGGGAACCTATGTGGGACTGTGGGGGTGTCAGCTGTAGGGGCACCAGGCATGGCAGTGCAACCCCAGTGGATGTAGGGTATGGTTGGACCAGCTAATAGCTGGTTTAACTGTACTTATGCCATTGTCTCCCGGGGTCCCACTTGGAATCACGATTTGCCATTCCGTCGACTGCCCACCTGGAATACGGGCTTAACCAATGCCAGAAACCCCCTTGTGCCATGTCGCAGGGGGTTGCTGGTGGAGCCAGTGATGTAGCCCATCTTTGGCGGAGGCAGTCTGCGTCACGACGCAGGCCACCTTTTGGAATCGCGGATGGCATAATGCATGCCGCAAGGTGTGACTTGTGCCATTGGGTTTGGTGCAAGTTGCCTTGCGACATGCATAGCCCATCTTGGAATTGGGTTCAATGTGTTTTTGAAAATGAAACATTACCATAAGAGGTGCAAAAATATTTGTATTTCAAGATTTTGCCTCCTGAAGTGGTTTCTGCTAGAAAAAAATTGACCAAAGGAGTAGACGGATGTGAACATGGTTAAACATTGTTGCTGCAGATACCTGTGAAGCTTAGATGGTTCATGAATGGGAAAAAGTACACTTTTGAAGAGTCTATGTCTGCTGAGAGGGAGCTTAGAACTATTATTCCAGTTCTATTTATATAACACTAATTAACTTGGCTGTTATTAGGTTTGCTAGGTTTATTTTACTGTGGTAAATTATTAGTACATCAGGTAAAAGGACCACATAATTCTACATAGCTATGTAATTTACAAAAAATATATATATTAATTTGACTAAGATTTTGACAAAACAACCATTTAGGGTAATGGATGATTGGTTTTTATTTCTGTTAATATTTACAAGTAAATTATGAAATATAAAAAGTATAAAAGGCATTATTTAAGAAAGGTTCAATGTGCAAGAGATAAAGGGGAGGGGAGGCACCGCTTAATCACTCATACCAAAGCATAAAAAAGCTGCACCGGTATCTACGGCTGGATACCTACATTGTTTCCATTTTTATGTTTGGATTTTTTCACAATGGAGATGGGTGGCGGCTTGGAAGGTGCACCACCTTAAGAAGGGGAAGTTTAAAGTTCAAGTGAGGGGAAAGAGGTTATAAAATAGATAAAAGAAAAGTGATCAAGACATGAAGAAAATATTAACCCTTGCTGTACTGCAGACTGATACAGTATATCATACATAGATGCATATCTATGTATCCCTAAAGCTACCACCCGCTATGGCAGAATGGCCTTTAGCTTTACGTTGATGACCCTGTGGAACAAAATGCAAAAACTACTAAAACTAAGTTACCTCTGAAGTGTTAATGCTTTCAAGTCATTATATGCCCGAGGTGTGTGTGAACATTGCATCTGTTACCCCGGCTCCTAATCATTAACTGCTGTTAGCTTGCTCCCCAGAGATTGGCCTTAGAGATGACCAGCCATACCCCAGATTAATTTGTGCATGTTTTATTAATTCGCATGAACTTATTACTTCCAGTCCCTGTAACCCTCTTGTGCTTATAGATAAGTCTTACAGAGACATCTGAACCCAAACTGCAAAATCTCTACCTCCTGGGTGGTTGCACCTTCACAAGCTGCCATCCGAGACCATTCACCCGGACTCTTCTCCAAAAAAGCACCACTAAAGCCATCAACCAATTAGATCGTGAATGCCTTCCAGCCCCTGCTCCTGAGTGGCTCCTGCAGTTCTCTTCGGCGATCCTTCCAATGTCAGCAAAAATCGAATGGTCTGCCGTACTCTGCTAAAATAGCTGTAACCACTTCATTCCCTGACTGATGCAATCCTTCCATACAGCTAAAGTGTTATTATCAGGAGAATGAGTGATTAAGCTCCCTTTCGAATCATTGACCGTGTTATTCCTTCAGGCGCCCTAGCACTCTATTCATACCGTCCCTACCTTGTGACCTTCCCGTGGTTCGACGGTCCATTATACCTGAACTGCTAGTGCTAGCACCTAGTCTTGGATTATATGTGTGGTAGGTGCTGTTTCACCCATGCCTCAGTACCTCGCTCACACCTTCCTCCAGTACGCTGCAGTATAGCCGCCCACAGCCCCAGTGTAACCGTTCCCTTGAGATGCCATGTTAGTGCCTGCCAGGTTGCCTGCTTCCTTCAGACATAGCTATACCTGTTTTACTTATTTGAACCGGTCAAGAAAAAAAAAGCTGTTATCACTTATTTCTGTCTGTCTGCCACGATAGTGATACCTGGGTCTCGCCTGTCCTTTTTTTCTTATGAAAATTACTGCAACAATATCCATCTCTGTATCTCTGTGGACTTGCCTGTTCCCACTGCTCACTGGTCTTGTTGATGCTCTAGATTCAACTGATACGTTATGTATGTTTGTGTATCCTGATTTGCACTTCTACTATGTTTTATTCCCACTGTAAATATTGCTGCTTGTTTGTAATATAATCTTGACTTAACCAGGTCCATCTTGTAAATAAACTTGCTCAACGATGTTCGCCTGGATAAATAAAGATTTGATTAATTGATTTGATATCAATCCAGAATTCCTATACATTCTAATTCTGTTAGCAGCCTAAGGGTTAAGATTCAATAAGGAAGGATGTCATGTGACAGTTTTCCTTATGGATATGAATGGTAAAAATGACAGCTCATATGGAACATATATTTGTGGAAATATCAGTGGGGGCAATAAATGCTAACAGACTGAATAGTAATAAGAACAAAAGGATTAAAGTACTATGGTATTTAAAATACCAAAAGCTAAACATAATTGTTCTGCAGGAGGCTTACCTCACTCAAAAGAATACTTAAAAGTAAAAGAAAATGGATAGACCAAACTGTTTTTTCAGAGAGTGGAAATTACTATGGCGGTAGCTAGTTTAATAACAATGAATACCACATTTGTAATTGAGAAAGTAATTAAAGATGAAGAGGGACATTATGTTTTAGTTAAAGGAAATTTAATGGATAACAATATTATTCTTGGTTCAGTTTATGGTCCCTTTGAGGACTACGAAAAATGTCTTTCTAACCTAAATAGAGAGATTATTAATTTGTATTCATCTTAATATATTTTAGGTGGAGATTTTAATGCTTTAAAAATACAGTATTAGTTAATGTTCAAAATCATCCCAAATGATTCAAGAATTTCTAATACATTTACAAACTATTTATGTTTGGTAGATGGTTGGCGATTGTGTCACCAAGAAGCAAAGGAACTGGAGCTGGCCCAGTGGTGTGGAGGGCTGGGAAGTTAGATGCCTCACGTCAAGTCACACCGGTGACCTGTGTTCAGGAACAAGCAAGGGTTGCCAGGGGTCAGTAGGGTGGGAGAGGAGCAAGCATCCCAGGGATGGTTGTCTTCTCCCAGAGAGGAGGAGGGGCCAGCCATCTCAGCCCCTAACTGCCACTGTGTGGAGGCCCAGTGGTAGTGCAGGTCAGTGAGCAGCTTGAAGGGAGGGGCCACGGTCCAGCAGAGTGTGTGCATCTCCACATGCACATCCTGATGTGTCACCACGGTAGGAGAATGGGGACACGAAACATAGAAAATGGGGACAGGTAGGATTCATGAAGCCCTGCCTCCCTTCACTCCACCTGCACCATCACCACAACACTGGGGGCATGTGGATTTGAGCACTGGAAAGAGGGGGGAAGGACCGATCTCCCTCTCCTGGCACCAGTATTGGGGGGGTGACAATCCATGTGGGATTTAGCTCCTGGTTGCTTGGAGGAGGTGGACTCCCAAAAGGAGTGGGCATGGGACAGAATGTCTGCCCCCAAGGTAAAAAACTTTGTGGAAAAAAGAAGCAAAGGAGTTCACATATCATACAAGACACATCAATACTTTTAGACATTTAAGATTATATTTTAATGAGGAAAAATCTGATTAATAAAATCTCAGATTAGAGAATACATGGTATTGTAATAACTGATCATGGGCTAGTTACTGCCTGATTTACGCCTTCATATGATAGATGGAGATCACAGCCATGGAGCTTCAGTAACAGTTTATTGGTTAATCAAGAATTCAATCAAACCATGGAAAGAACTGTAACAGAACTTTTGGAACTTAATTATGATAGAGATACTGGAAAGATAAAATAAGACAATTTTGCAGCGTATACCAGAGGAGCCATTATTTCTTTTCAATCTAAAATTAACAAAGAGAAACTGAACAGTCAATTAAACTTGGACAGTGAAATAAAAGACATTCAAGCAAAGATTTGTATTTCTGGCCCAAAAGAGGTATTATTAATAGAATTACAAAATAAGGGCGCTAAAGGAAAGGACAAACATTTTGCTTCAGCCCAAAAATACATAAAACTGACCATGAACAAATTGTATTATCTGGGAGACAAATCTGGTAAGATCCTGGCATATGCCTTAAGAAAGAAAAAGATAACTATTGAAGTAACACAGAAAGATAGTGGCAAGGTTGTTCATATTGATAATGAGATGGCTAAAGGATTTGATTCTTATTTCAATAAAATATACAATAAGTCCATCAATATCAGACTATTTAAAGAGCTCTGTTAGAAAATCTATGGGGATAGATAAAAACCCATTTACTGATAATGGAACTCATCACTGCAATGGAATCAATGAAGAAAAACTCATCACCAGGCCCCTATGGGCTTATAGCAGAGTACTACATGGCATTTGCAAGCTTGATTAAACCATGGTTTTTAAAATGTTGATGGACTTGAACCAACTTCCCCCACAATGTTAGACTCTTTGGTAACTTTACTTCAAACAACACATAAAGATGTTAAAAAGGGGGAAAACTACAAACCGATCCTCTCGCTAAAACAAAACTATACAATACCAGCAAGATTGATTGTTAACAGAACTCAAGATGAAATTCCTTTAGTGATTCATAATGATCAACAAGGCTTTATAAAAGGAAGATCTTTATTTGAGTGGTTGGAGTTGGTTCACTCAATCATTTTCTCAAAGACATCTTTAGAAACATCCATACATATGACGGGAAAAATGTATGATTCTAGTCAGAGTAAAAAATAACTTACAGTGGTTCCCTCACTATAATGTCCCTCGTTATAATGAATCTTGGCTATAGAACACATCTGTTTGGACCCCATTGTTTTCTAAGTGTTTATCAACTGCTAATGTGCTAAGCAGTGGTCAGTCCAGACCGCATAAAATGGTTAAGTGTTTGTTTTTAGTTTACCTTCATTGATTCATTCTGATGTCCCTTGCCAAGTGACAGAACCCCCTTACAGAGGATGACATTGTTACTGAGGTCCTTACTGACCTCAGACCTACAGTCTCTGAAGATGAGGATGAGGAAGACGACCTACCACCTGTCAGTGTGACAGAAAGCATTGCTGGTCTAGAGACTGGGCTGCAATTTCTGTAGAGACATCATATGTTTCATTTTTGTAACTTCTACAACCAAGGCAGATAATATTACTAGCAAAGGCTAAGCAGATAAGAAACTAACAAGTCCAGACAACTTTAAACAGCGTTTTTTTTAAGTTTAATACAGTACAGCTTAATACAGTTCTTAATACAGTCTTTACTAAATTTTTTTAAAGTATTACAGTTATTGTCAAATACCTAAAAGCATTTTAAATAGTTTTTTCATACTTTCCTATACTGTATAAATAAAGCACTTTATAATCAGCAACTATGCCTCCTTAGTTTTGACCTCTGTCAACATTCTCATTCATTCCTATGGATTTCAGTTTATAGTGAATCCCCGCTATAGCAAACAAAATGGGTGGCTCTGGACCTGTTTGTTATAGTGAGGGACCACTGTAATCCAGTCACAGTGGACACAACATAAGCATTTGCCATTGTTAATTGGTTGTATATGTTTGCCTGTCTTAAAGAATGGAAATGTCCTAAAATGAATATGAAATTTATCAAACTATTATACTGTAAACCCTTAGCAAAATTTAGAATCAATTCTTGTATTTCATATCCTGTATATTTAAAGACTGATGTTAAGACAAGGATGTCCTTTATTGCCCTTAATGTTGATATATGTGTGTGTGTGTGTGTGTGTGTAAAACCTCTTTTCATTTACATTCTACAAAATCCAGAAATAACAAGGATCTATTGGGATGATTCTATTTATAAAATAAAATGTCTACCCAGATGACATTCTTCAAATATTGTCTAACTCTCAAAAATCATGGCCAAAAACTTTGGAAGAGATAGATAAATTCTCAACTTTGTCTGCTTATGAGCTAAATAAAAGTAAAACTAAAGTGTTCCAAATTTATCACAGTCCACTGTATGTACATTATGGCCTGGATATTCAGAAATGTGCCAAAGGCCGGTGCAAGTCCAGCACAGCACAAAGCTGATGTGCCATGGTGCAACTGGAGCCATATTCAGAGGCCGCACAGGCCAAACAGTGCCAGCGCAAAGTGGCTAAATATGGCAGAGTTGCACTAAGAAGCAAACAGAGGTGCACCATGGTGTACACAGAGATGTTCTAGAGCAACCGTGGCAGCGCAGAGCACTACAACAACAGCGGGAGCAGGGCACACAGAACAGACCCAGGGACAGAGCCATGGAAGCACAGTGACAGCAGCCATAAGAGGCATCCACCAGCAGGGCACAGCAGGGCACACACAGGCACCCAGGCACTGGACCCCAGAACACAACAGTGATATGGATAGCAGGTGACAGGAGGTGCCAATGGCCAATGGAGGGCCACCAAGGGAGTCCCACCCCCCCGGCAGGCTGCTGGCTATGCTCTCCCACCACAAGACCATAGCAGGCCACACCCAGGACCATGCAGCCAAGCACACACATGTCACACAGGCACACAGGGAGCCCACACAGTGGGCACTGAATGGACCAGGATGCAGGCAGTGTGGAAGACCACATGGGACAGGCTGCACAATGCCAAGCAGAGGACCCCAACATAGTGTGCGGATAGTACTTGAACAATGACCATGGCCGTGTGCCACCACCATGCACACACCTGCCACACACCCCTGACTGCCACACCATGGGCACCCCAATGCACAGCCACCAACCCAGGGTATGGACACCACCACAGTGGGACACACCACAGCACACAGCAGGGAACCACAGAAGCACAACACCCCCCCCATGCACACAACACAGACAGACACTGGGCCACTGCAGCATGGCTCCACATGCCACCTGCAAAGCAGACACAGACACAGGCAGGTATGTCAGAAAATATTTATATGAAAGAACTATGTACAAATATAACAGGGGCTGGGAAAGGGTAGGTACAGTGAGGGAAGGGGACAGGGAACAGGGACTGCACAGCGGGATGGGGTACTGTAAGGGAAGGTGCACCAGGGAAAACAAACTGCAACATTAGCGACAGCCCCATCCGGCTGCCCCAGCAAGGCGTCACTCTCTCCACTCTGCCACCATCATTCGCTGCATGGCAAAGACAACCTCCAATATGCTTGACACCACCAGCGATGTCTGCCCCATGAGCCAGCTTAGCATTCATCTGGGTGCTTTCCATGCTGGACGCCGCACACCTATAGCAAGGGACAGGACAGGTGATCAGTGCAATGGCCCAAGGCACCATGCCCACCCACAGTGTGCAATGGGCAGCAGGACCACATACCCCAGCCAGCAACACGGCACACCATGACATTGCACAGAGGTGGTCCCTGCCCCATAATGGCTACATGACTGCAGAGTGACAGTCACATGGCACACTGCACAGGTAGCACCACAGCAACAACAGTAGCAGCCAAGCGCATGCCCACCCCACTAACAGCCAGCACACGTGTACTATGGATGCGCCACAGTGGCATGCACCATACACAGCTGCCACAGCACATGGCACAGGTGGCCATGCCCACACCCACTCCTCACTGCCACCCCCCATGTACAGTGAGAATGACCATGACAGTGCTTACCTGCCCCCTGTGGTGCTGCCTGTGCAGGTCCTCCCCCATCAGGCTGTATCAGCGCGCTGCTGCAGACCTGGCCCACCCAAGTGTATTCTGGACCTGGGAATGGAAAGAAGACAGGTGCACATCAGTACCCGACCACAGCAGCTGCCCTCCCAGCCCTCTGTGCACAGGGTGTGCCCATGCCTGACCCGTCCCACACACCAGCACAGCTGCATCGCAATGCAAGCGGCAGCTGGCACTGCCAATCAGTAATGTGCACAATGACAGTGTACTCCACCCCAGAGCATGCCAGGCAGTAAAGCCAACACCACTGTACAGCACCAGGGCAGACATGCACCATGGGATGACTTACCTGACTGTGTCACCGCACCACATCTGGCGCATGCCTGAAGCCTCTAAAGCCAGTAAGGGTCCTTGTGCATCAGGTCATGGTACCGGTGCCTACACTGCTCAGCCATCCTGGGCACCCCAGTTCTCCTCTGCAGGCTGACAGCTGTGTCCTGCCACACACTGCCGCCAGCCTGCTGCAAGGGCACTTGGCCAAACAGCTGTGGGCTGTAGGGCTCCACACAGGCAACCAGGTTGACCACCTCCACGTCTGACCAATTACAGGCACAGTGACTCTGACCCTGAACCATGGCTCTTGCTCGGTTCAGCAGCAAAATGGTGGGCTTAGGTGCACGTGGCTGCCACAGGCACAGGATGTGCAATGTGTGGGAGAATGCACAGTGCCCGGCCATCGTGCAGTGCTGGACATGCGCAATAGGTATGGCCCAGTGGGGTCACAGGGTCATGGAGAGGACCCAGAGGTCAGCAGCTAGTGCACAGTGCACATGTGATTGAAAAGGAACATGCCATCATGTGGGAAATGCATGTAACTGGCCATGTGCAGCTTGCACAGTGCCACTACATCATGCTGCTCGAGCATCTTGCACGATCAACACTATGACAGTGCAGTGCGCATGCACACTGCAGGCCTGCGCACCATGCATGTGTGGGTATTGCGTTGCCACTTGCTCCAGCTCAGTACCATTGTGCACAGTGCAATATCCCGATATTCAGATGCCGCATGCAAATTAGCTCATCAGCCAATGCGTGGAGCAGTGGGGTGCATTAGCATATCATTACCACTGCGCACACCCTCATTTGCATGTGTTGTGTCTCAAGCACCATGAAACAGCACAGGCCATGACAGGTAAGTGGTGGATGCCACAGCAGCATACTGGGAGCAGATAGCACTGCAAAGTGGGACGGACCAGGGAGATGCTGCCACTGACACACTGTGATGTCCATGTTCACAGGAGGCAACATATCAGCACAGGAGGTGGGCAAAGAGTGGGGACCTGCACGGAAGCGCAGGCCCAACTTCAGGAAGGGAGAGACAGATGCCCTGTTCGAGGCCTACCTTGACAGGGAGGCTCTGTTCAGCGGTGCCACGGGCACGCCACAGGATAAGGCTGCTGGATGAGAGGAGGTGGCGACCTCACAGGAGTGGCACAAGAAGGTTGGGACTGACAGGTGGCACATAAAGGAGAAGGTGGCAGCCATCAGAGCATCCCATACTGCCACTAGAGGAGGGCCAGAGCATGCACCCACACTGACACCAATGGAGGAGTTGGTGGCAGCCACCATCCACCACACCTCAGTGGAGGGTGTACCTGGAGGAGGCTTCTAGATGGGTGGAAGCCCAACACTGCATGGTGTCACCCACACACAGCTGGTGGCCTGGAGGGTGTGTACACGGGCATGCTGTCATGCATGTGGCCATCCTGCATGGCATGTGCATGTGTGCACATCCACATGCATGCCATGCTGCAGGACACATGTGGCAGCAGTGTATGGGGGGGCACATGTGGGTACTGCATCACTGACATGCCATCCTTCTTTTGCAGCACCAGCACACCTCTATGCAGAGGATGGGGCACCGGTAGCAGCATCCGTGGACTCCAGCATGGCCCCAGAGGATGGACATCAACCTCCACTGGCATCCGGGGGCCTGACAGGCTGCAGATCAGCACCACGGTGCCTGTGTGTGTCCTTGGCCTAGGGTTGGATGAGACCCTGGATGTGATACTGCAGGATGCCAGCCTTGGTGTCCTGTGTGCAGAGACACAGATCAGGGTGGGGTCTGACTCCGATGACGACTTCACACACCTCCTGGACAGCATGGGTGATGTTGTGGGTGTGTCGCCCCTGCTGGAAGCACAGCCAGATGCAGCACCCAATGCAATGCCAGTGGTGGAACAGCTGCCTGCCACCACTGCGGGTGCAGTGGTGTGTGGTGCCACAGTTGTGCCCTGTGTTGGTTGTGGTGGTGGTGCAGCCGTGCAGGTGCAGGGTGGTGAACAGTGGCTGGAGGGGTGACAGCAGCAGGCTGCGGGTGCCACCAGGCAGCCGGACACAGGGTCTTCCACCGGTGCGCCTACCATACCCATTTCCCCTGCAGACCCCACTGTGCAGCATCCACCAGAGAAAGGGGCTGTGCAGCGAGGCAGGTCACCTCCAGATGATCGGCATCCCAACCAGGAGCCCCAGGATGTGGACCATCTGGCTGAGCACACCCAGCTGCTTTGGGCATCCATTCAGCAACAGGTGCTGCTTGCCGCTGGGGTGCATGCACTGTGTGCGGAGGTGCGCCAGCTGGCCGAGCAGCAGGACAGGGGCACTGTGCAGATCCTGGAGGGGATGCAATGCATGCAGGAGGCCATGACTGCATCCTTGGATTGCATTACAGGTGCAATTGTGGATGGCTTTGCATTGCTAGTGGCCACAGGGCATGGCCATGCACAGGAGACCCCCTGCAGCGTGCTGTCCACCCCATGGACCCAGCATCGGGTGACCCCTTTACAGTCAACACCGGGCTCGGATGTTGGGATCCCATGCACACCTGGGGCGGGCCTGTTTGGGTGCCTGCACACCCCCGTGAGGACACGGTTGCGGTCCTGTACTTTGTCCCCTGGAGGGCTCTTGGATACCCCCCAAGCTGATGAGCAGCCTGTGGCTGCTGATCAGCCCCAGCGCGGCCACCTCCGTGGCTGTGGTGGCAATGGTACTGTGCAGCTGCCCTGATCAGCATGTTGCCCTGACCGCAGTTTGCGGCTGATGCCCTGTGCACCCATTTGTGGTGTGTGTGTGCACCCTACCAATGGTGGCATGCCTGTGGTGTGACATACAACATGCTACCTGTGTGTGTGCATGCCCAACTGATGGACTGTGTGGTGTGTTGAGGGCAGTCTAGCACTGGTAGTGCCTCTGCACTGGTGCCATGCATCTGATCCATGCCACTGTCCAATGCCTGGGTGGGTAGGTGGGTGTGTGTGTGTTTGTTTCTGTGTGTGGGTGTGTGCCATTGACTCTCCCCTCCTGCATCGCGCCTCTGTGTGTGCATGCCTCTTGCCAAGCACATCCCTGCATGTGTGCTGTACTTGTCGGTGTGGCCCATGCATGTGTACTGCACCACCTACCTGCGTTCCCCAAAGTATTCCTGTGTGACAGTGTCACAGTGGCATCACGCCTGCTGTTGCAGTCAGGGGTCCCTCCACCCAGGAAGTGGCTGTCCACCACCCTCTGGCCCATTGCCTCCATCGTCCCCACTACTGTTGCCCTCATCTGCCTCGACAGCTGTCCCTCGGTCAATGGCCATGTTGTGCAGTATGCAGCAGGCCAGGAATAGGCCATAGGCTTTCGAGAGGCTGTACTGTAGGGCACTGCCTGACCTGTCTAGGCATCAGAATCGTGCCTTCAACATGCCAAAGACATGCTCAATGATGTTGGGCATGCTAGCGTGTGCCTCGTTGTACCATTCCTCTGCTGGGGATGACGGTCACTGGTAGGACGTGAGTAGCCAGGGCCTCAGTGGGTTTGCGCTGTCACCTGTGTGGACAATGACATGGTTAGCCCTATGCTCTGCTGTGCTGCACACCTTGCCTGTCCCTGGCACCCACACCACTGTGCATATCCAGCCCACCCCCATCCCAGGTCTGCTATGCCCATTGCCCCATGCCCATGCCATACACACCCACTAGGTGGCCCGTGGGGATTTCTCCATGTTCAAACCAGTGGCACAGCACAGAGCTGTGCCAGATGAATGCATCATGTGCACTCCTAGGGTGTGTGGCGCAGACACTGATGATGCACCCCATGGCATCGCACACCACCTGGCAGCTGATACTTGGGCTCCCCTTCCTGTTAATGTACACCATTTCCTCGGGGCTAGGTGCATGTGGATGCCCATGTGGGTACAGTCAATCGCCCCAATCATGCCGGGCATGCATGCCACCCTGTAGAAGTCCTGCATGTTCGCTGTATGCTCCACCTGTGTGCTGGGGAAACAATGTACAGTATTCCGAAGCACGTGGCAGCAGGGCATTGAGGAACTGTGTGAGAAGGTGGGACATGGCCAACTGGGTGATGCCTGTGGTGTCCCCTGTTGATCATTGGAATGTGCCTGTGGCAAGCAGGCACATGACGGTGGTCACCTTGGTCTCCACGGACATGGCGTGGCTCCATCTGGTGGGTGCCTGCATCTCCTCACTGCACAGCTTGCAGAGCTGCCTCAGAATGGCCCTGTTCAGGCAGTACCAGCCCACGATCTCAGTGTCACTATAGTTCTCAAAGGTGAGGCAGACATGATACTACTTGTGTCGGGCATACCGCCAATGGGCTCTTCATCAGCCATGTAGCTGTTCCTCCTGCCTCCTCACATCACTCATTACCGCCTCCATCAGGAAGGGTGCACTCTCCATCTCTCCTGCTGTCCACTGACCCCTGGACTGTTCACTGCTGGCTGTGTGCCACACTGGTACACTGTTTCTGTGTCTGTGTGTCTCTTTCTCTGCCCCTGTCTCCCTCTCCCATGCCACCTCTCTGTCCCTCTCCCTCTGTGTCTGTTCGTGTGTGTGCCTGTCTGTGTCTCTCTATCTCTCCCTCTCACTCTCACTCTTGGCACGACTGCTGTCTGTGTGTTTGCACCCTGTTTTTTTTTTGAATTATCTGTTTTATCACTCCCTGCGTCCGAGCGGCCACTCCTTCAGGCCTTCTGCCAAGGATTACCCCCCCCCGCTTTACTCCATTCCGAACCCACCCCAATGCCAGCTTCTTCCTGATCCCAGATCACAGCTGACCAGGGTAGCCCGACGTAACCCTTCGTCGGATAGGTCCCCTCCTTCCAGAGGGAAATTGCCTTCAGGCATTCTTGCTTTTTCGGCCCTGATGCTGCTGGGAGCGGGATTCCCCTGGCTCTTCGGGGTTCCATGGAGGCGAGGGATCCAGGCCGCCGTCATCCGGTCGCTTCAGGACTCCATTTTCCGCTTTTTCTGTTTTTCCCTGCGCTTGCTTGCAGTGCCTACGGGTTCCCACTGGGGCCGCGACAGAGCGAGGTATATCCCTAACCCACCCCCAGAGAGGAGAGCAGTCCCTAGGATGCTTGATCCTCTCCCATCCCCTGCCGACCCCCAGCGACCCGAGTCCGTTCCCGAACCCGGGTCTCCGGCATGGTTTGAGGTAGTGCGCCTGCGCCTCAACCCTCTACACCACCGGGCCGGCGTTGCACCCTGTTTTTATAGGAACCAGTCTGGTCTAGCTCAATTTGAGGAACTTTGATTTGCTCCACACTTGCGCCATGGTTTGATGGTTGAATATTCCTTTGCCCTGGATTTTCATGGGAACGCCCCCTGCACTTGCACCGCATACATTATAGTTTCGCATTGGCACAATGAATTTTGCGCTGTGCAATGGCTCCCGCTGAATATCACTCCTCGGCACAGTTCCATACTTGGTGGGGCAGGGGAGGAGAGTTGGAAGATATATGGGGGCTAGGGAGGGCAGTCACAGAGGCTGTGTGCAACAAGGTGAGATCTCAGGAGGTGTTTACAGGGGCCCAGCATGGGTGTGTCAATGGTGCCAGCTAGAAGCCCATTTAGCCAACTGGGAGCCCTATAACTAAAAGACCATTGGGCCTGACTTGTTCAACAAAAAGGGGCTTGGTAGGCATGATTTTATCCTTTCCTAATGGTATGAGGGCAGGTGGAGCAGGTTAGCAAGAGCTGGGACTTTGGGGGTGTAAGGCCTAAGCTAATTTCTTTCCCATATAGGCACTTAATTCCTCAGTTGGTGTGCCTCTTTGAGGCTGTCTGCTTCAAATCAACCCCTGAAGTGCCTGGTGATGGTGGAGGCATGATGGGAATGGCAGTGGAGATTGAGTTGGATATAACCCAATGGACAGTGAGATTTAGGAAGTTTTGGTTTCCACTACTGCTATATCACTAGTGAAATGCACAGAAACCCCGTCTAACTCCTTCAGAAGTGACACCATCTGTGTGTGTATTGAATTTAGGCTAACTTCATGCAACATTCTACAAATGCCATTGTCTGCTTTAACAAAGATTAGAAAATGGGTAGAGTGTAATCTCAGTCCTGATTGGCCAAAAGCGCCAATCGGCCGGTCTGGTATGAGACAACAAAGACCAGGAAATAACAAGTCCCAGTTTGCCTCATTTAGTTCTGAGATTAATGACCCCTTGGAATGTTTTAAAAATAAAATCCACCATGTTGGCTTACTCTCGCTTCGCTTAGCGAGCGAGCGAGAATCCCCCCCCAACTCACGGGTACCATAACAGACAGTTACAGAAGCAAGGGAGTGGGGTGCTCACAATAATTATTTAAAGAATGGGCCAGGGCTTAACTAATGGGACTTGTCTAGTCCAAACGGAAGTGGCACAGACTACAAAAGCTGCCGGAAGTCACCGGTAGTCTTATCAAACACGCTTACCTTGCAAAATGTGGGTCACTAAATAAAGACATTTCTCCTCACATACAGTACTCCTCTATGGCTCCCACAGCCCGGTACCCTCCCTCCAGCTCCATTTCTAAACAGTGCCTCCCAGAGCAGAATCCTTCACAGCTCAGCACGTCCTCTCACTCATCAGATCTCTCAAGACTGTTGGCAGGTCCCGTCTGTGTCTCCGTAGCTCACAGCATTGCGGTCTGCAGACACGATGGGAAAAGCAGTTTGCTGTCTTCAGCTGCAGGTTTAGGCAGGGCCGGGGTGCTAAACGGACAAAATAATTTTACTAACACAAGTGGTACTATAAGATAATGTCCGTGGCTATTTTCAAGCATTCCGTGTACGGTTGAGGTAAACTTCCTGGTCCCGTTCAAAAACAAAAAAGTGTATGGGGGGTAAACTGAAACAAGTTGCTACATTTTATGTGGTCACAGCTCCAGAAGTGGTCACACCTTTACTGCTGTCCACTCGCTTTCTCGCTCACTGAAATTCAGAGAGTTGTAAATTATAGTCAGTTTATAATTATAAGTGAATATAAGTAAAGAATACGTAATGGCAGTCTTTTCTTGCCTTTTGCCAGTGTGTGTGTGTGTGTGTGTGTGTTACCCAGTATCTTAATTTGTTTTTTTTTCCCCAGTCATCGCCTTCTGAAATGCTTTGAGGCATACACAAAAGTTCAGAGTTGCACCATACATTTCCTCATGCGCGGGGGCAGGGGGTGTCAGCTCGCTGATGTAAATCCAGTATAAAAAAAGCTGGGGGAAAAAACACCTTCATCGCAAAATAAATAAAACTAATGGAGTTCTGGGGTTATGCTCTTGTTACCTCTGACCTAAAGTCACCATGGCAACATATAGAAATGCAGGGGCTGAAATACAGAGAGTACTGCTTTTAAAACAATAGCTACAGTGCCCTCTAGTATCAGTACTAGCAGTATACATACATAATTAAAGAAAATTCTAAGGTGGAGGAACTATTTTATAACAAAAGTTACTTTAAAAGAATTTTTCCTTAACTTTTTTTATTAAACTTATGTTTTTTCACAGTGATCATTTTCTAAGCGCAATAATACCCTCCAGGGTGGGCGGTATTGGGCAATACCGGACCGGCCAGGAGCTATAAGGCCCTCCGCCTTCGGCGTCAGGCCTCATTACGCCCCTGGCCGGTGCGGTATTGCCCAATACCACCCACCCTGTCGGGTATTATTGCTTGCTTAACTGATTATCAAGGGCTATTATCTCTGCAATGAGTTGTGTCTTTTGGAAAGAACTTGGGTGAGTAGGTATCAGTTTAATGTGATCATGTAATGACTTGGGCAGTGCAGTTTGTTTTGTTGGTTGTGGTTGTAGTAGTGCTTTTAAAGCAGTGCCAGTACCTGGGAATGCATCGGTTAGATGCTTTGGCTGCCATGGTGGCTGCATTACTTGAACAAAAGTCTAATCCCACTTGTTTCTATAACCAGTTATCCCTGCTGGCTCATCAGACCAGAGTGGGGGCTGAGAATGGATGTGGCTGTTAGGTAGATGCTATATTTACATTTTAAATGGGCAGCCAGAACACTGGTTCCCAATGTTCATGTAGATTGACAGTGAGTAATCTTTCTGTTACACTGATTGTAACATGCTTTCGGTGGAACTGTGGTGTTATCTGTGCACCAGATGAGGTTTATTCAGTCTCAGGGTTGGATGAGTGCCTAGATGAAACTCAAGACTGGATAGCCTCCAGTTGGCTCAGTCTAAATCTATGAAAAAATGGAGGTGATATTGATGAATGCAGGTCGGTATACAGTAGGTCAGCAATGAATAGTGATAGGGCACTTTGCCATCTTTTAATGGCATTGTGCTATGAGCTGTGTATGGGGTAAAATACCTAGGTGTCATTGTGGACTGTAGGCTGACAAAGGAGCATCATGTGTTAGCATTAGCATTTTTTTTCCATCTACTTATCATCGCCCGGATTAAAGTCTTATCTAGCACCAACTAACCTGGTGACTGCAGTCCATTTGACTGCTGTGATCTCATGGCCTGTGCATATCACACTGGTACTTGCATGCTCCATCCCCAGGAGTTTGAACCTAGATGTGAATGCAAGATGGTGTAACCTATATAGACTTCTATCTTTTTGTCTTTCACATTATTGAGTTTAGTGATGCAGGGTAAAACGGTATTGGATGGACATCATGCAGTATAGTTTTTGAGCACCTGAATATGGGCAGGAATATATTACTTTAACTTTGAATGTTTACCTTACCTATATAATAAATGAATGTTTGTCACTATGTGATTTTTTGTAATGTAACTATTTTTGGGATTTTTGCATGGTATCACTCACTGGACTGAATATTCACATTAAGCATATACATATGCATTACTTGTAGTCCTTACAGCACTCTGGGTTAGTGTTAGACACACCCCCTGAGGAAGACTCAGCACGAGTTGAAGCCCCGGGGCAAGTAGCCATAGCTCAGTCTATGGTGAGTACTAGCCTAGTGTTCAGACCTTGTTAATGAAGATTTTTTTTAGTGACTTATGACTGCACAGACATTTATTACTTTCTCAAATACCATCAGTTCTTGTTTGGAGTGTTGTGTCTGAGGTGGTCAACCCCATTGATGTGCACTGGCAGTCTGCTGATTCGCGGTCCTTTCCTTTGCTTTTGTTCTGACTTAAACGTGGCTCTGCTTGGAAAGCTTGGAATTAAAAAGAAAAGCTTTTTCACTGTTAAAAACCTTATTTCTTTCTTCTAATAAACTCCAGTGCTGGCGGGGGGAAGGGAGGGGAGCCCCATAGCGCTAGCTGGGTGGAGGACTAGTTAATAAAGTGTGGAAGGACATTTCTCAAACAAATCTCTAAAGACACATAAAAAAGATAAATTTATGATTTTTTTAAAAGATATTTATTTTAGTAAAGTGTTTATTGTACAATCCCAATAATGCACTCCAGGGTGAGGGTTTTTTGGTATTTACCTACATTTGGTGTGGTTAAAGTTATTAAGCCTGCAGCCTGATGACACATCACACCATGTGTGGGTAAATCCCACAACAACCCACAGTCTGCCATGCATTATTGCTTAATTAAACACTGTACCCTTTACCAGGACTCAGACAGACACAAGGTACACACTTTCAGACTTTAAGGTTACTTGTCAAACACCAAACATTTATTTACAGAAGTAGTGCAAACAGCTTGAGGCAGACTGAAACTGCTGTTACAGATCACATGTTTGGGCCCAGTTCAAATCATCATTAAATGAGTTATCATCTTTAGCATTATTCAACATCCATCACATTTGACAATAATCACTGTTATTAGTCTGTTATTGTACACTGTCCAAAGTCTAGCTGGTCAAGCATTAGAATCTAATTAGCAGCTTCAATTACTTTTCACATATTTACAGTTCACAACACTCTGTCTCCAGCCCTTAACTGTTCATTCCCCATCTACTACAGCTGACACTCAGGGATAACACATTTTTATTTCAGTGCCCCAAACTATAGCCATATGGGACAAAAGTTTATTAGGCTGTCCCTGTCTATGCATGGCAGGGAGCAAGAGGTGCTGTCTGGCACAGGGTAGAAGAAGGGATTTACCCTTCACAGAACACACATTCACACAGAATCATGAGGTATGTAGCCAGTCTGCCCTGAACTCCCCAACATGCCTCCAGAGGGATTCAGAGTCAGTAACAAAATGTTACAGACAACAGTGGCTTACCAACTGATACAGGTATGTCTTTTGCCCTGGGGTTCCAAACCTTGGTGCCATCTGCCCTGGTATTTTGCTATACATAGGTTGGCCCTTTGCCCTAGGCCAGATCCCTCACTAGACAGTAATGGTCTGCTACATCACCACTGCACAGGATGCCAGAACAGGTTGGTAGGAATCCATCAGGAGACACTCCTTGAGGGTGAGCCCCCAACCCGAGCCTCTGTCAGGGATGTACTGGGCTACAAAGGGCTCACCTGGATAGTTGGCACAAGGGCCCACCTGGAAAATCAATAAGGAGGGCCCAGGGTGTCACACTCATATAAGTATTCCACTTCACTATGAAACATCAGCTCTGTGTTTGCATTATGAATTTACTTACAGGGCCTATTTAATTAAAAAATAGAAGATAAAACCAAAGATTCTCAGAGCTTAGAAGGTGGCCAGAAATCCAAGAGAGGGGGGCCACCTGGAAATTTCCAGGTATCCAGGTGGGCCAGTCTGACCCTGGCCTCTGTATATTCACGCTGGAGGGAACCAGTGCCACTGAAGCCCAGGAACCCTGTATCCATTCCTGGGCCTGCAGACCCCTCCATTTGGCTGCATCCAGAGATGCTGGAACTGCACAATTAGACTGGAACCAAGCTAAAGGAGTCCCTATTAATAGCCCTCCCATTAGATGGGAAATATTGCCTGGGAATCCTCCTTACTAACAGACAATACAGGTGTAAATCCAAACACTTAGACACACACTGTCTTAAGCAGAACTAGATATAAACAGCTAGCACAACAGGGTATACCTTGTTAACATTTGCAGGAACAACACAGAATACAGATGGTCGATATACATCAGAACCGTGGCCGGATACATTTTGTATAACCTTTGCAAACCATTAGCAGCAGGGCAAGCTTAACCTTTAAGTGCACTTTATTCACCTGTTAGTTTGCCATACTGGTTCATAACACTAATTCACACACTTGTCATAATTCAGAAATGGCCCTAGTAACTGGCTGTCCAACACCACAGTAACAATGCTATTATATGCCCGGCAATAGTCCTCCTCTCTGGTGTGGCCCCAGCACCACCTTTGTGACTCCTAGTCCCTGTCCTTACTCCTTCACCACCACCACCACCCCACTGCTTGCAAAATTGGTACTATGTAGGACTGGCATGGTGGAACCTTTCCTTGCTCCCTACCCACACACACATACATCCCTTTCTCCTTCAGTTCTTTACATCATGGTTTCTACAAGACATAACAGCAGAATCCCCCATGCATGCCGGTCACATAGTCTGACACACTCTCCTCCTGACCCTGACTGTGTGACCTGGTGTCTCACTGCAGCAGCCTAAGCCACTTAGTTTGTTTAATTTTCACTCACAGGCAAACATTAAAAAAACAAATAAAACTGCATTTCTGTGCCCGCACCACCAACAGCCAAATGCTTTGGCAAATAAATCCTTCAAACTCCCCCTGCACCTTTCCCAGTCTTATAAATTCACCCTGCCCTGCTCCTCTATACCACCAGCCCTTGATAAAAAAAATGTCAAATAAATCTTTCAAAATTCCTCCCTGCACCTTCCTAGTCTGCAAAATTCATTCTGCTCTGCTCTGGCTGCAGCAGGGCATGCAGCTGCAAGTACAGGCTGACATTGTAAAGAAAGCAACAAATAGACACACTCCTGCAGCACCGAAGGTGCCACCTCACAGGCAACCAGTAAATGAAAAAAAAAGTGGTGCATGCACCGGAGTAGAAAGATCATAAATGTTAATAATCTAAGGAAATTCAGAGCTAACACATGTACATAACACCTCTTTATCTGGAGACTTCATCAGGGAGTGCTGTACATCCCATGTTGATCATCACCAACAAGAATGCCCACTCGAGCAGGTACAGGTATTCAAATACCTGGGTATTTACTTCGACCAATCCTTCACCTTTTCCCATCACATCAATCACATGGTAAAAAGCATTGACACTAAGCTTGGAATCCGGTACAGACACAGGAAATACCTCACACCCGCTGCCCTGCGACTATCAGTCACAAGCTCTGTACTGTCAGTGGTTGATTATGGCCTAGTGGTATACAGCACAGCCTCTAACACTGCTTTAAAAAGGCTCACCAATGCACTAAATAAGGCCTGCAGGCTTGTCCTAGGGGCCAACAACCAATTGCACACATGCCTGCTATATTCTCATACAAACTGGCTCAACCTTAGGGACAGGATAAAATTCCAGATCTGCATCCTAGGCAAAAAAAGCACTGCTAGCTCTTGCACCACCCTGCAGCCAACAAATGTTCCAGACAACTAGTTCCCAGTACAATACCTGTGGGACCTTGCATTGCGCATTCAAGGTACCTTTCAGAAGAACATCTCTGGGGCAACGCCACTTCTCCTACATGGCTCCACAATGGTTGAATGATCTCCCAGTCCACACAACTGGATTAGAGAGCTTGAGGATCTTTAAAACACATCTTAAACAGCACCTTGCCAATTTATCTGCTCACAACTGCTTCAAGTAATACCTACTTCCCAAAGGGAGATCCATCTCATCACTTAGTAGCAGCACTTAGCCTCTCACCTCAGCCACCACTACTTCTAGTAATAACCCTCACCCACAGCATTTGCCATATGAGGCTCTATTCCTCCCATCCACATCCCTATGTGTATCTGAGGACCCCCACAGTCCAGCCTAGGGCCTCACTACCTGTGCCTGTGAGGCTGCTCCTCCCACTACCTTCTCCCTTCTAGATCACCCCCTACTTTTTCCCAGGATACTTCCCCTCCCATCACACCATTGACTCCCTTCCCCATTACTGCCTAGCTATATTACTAATCAGTTCTGACAAAGTCTACCTCTGGCAGCAGAAGGCTCTCTTTCCATCTCTATAATCCTTTCTATTCTTTCCCATTCTCCTTTAATTAATATCTAATTGTAGTCTAAACTCTATACATATTAAGTCTCTGCTCTTTACACTAGAATGTATAAACAACTCTAAAGTCTGTAACTGAGTGAAATTATTGTATAGAACCTTGACAAGTGATGCTGTAGTTGACTCTTACAAATTGTTATGGTGCCTTCACACAGAGAAAATTGCAAAACTGTGTGGATACTACTATTATAAATGTCTCTACACAAAACAGATTTCAGTGTTTTAGCTGATAAAAATAAGTGACTAATTTCACCTCTGACAGATACTGATATGATATTTTCATCTGATTTATGGGCTACACAATAACAAAAAATAATGATTTATGGTACTCAAATGTTGAACGTGTGGATGTTGTTCAGACTGACTGTATAATTTCTTGAAATATTGCTGGATTTCATAAGAATATAATGGATAATCAAGTAAAATATTTTTTATTACAGCATGTTACCAGTTTACAGGAAGTGTGAGCTTTAGATGAAATAAGTCTAGAGGGATATACTAGCTTTTTATCAACTGTGAGTAGGTGTTTAAAAATGGGTAGGCCACAGGGTGGTGTTACAACATTTATAAAAGTGAGACATGACATCAAAATATTTAATGTGCCTATAATACCTCCTAATTTTGTATGTGTTAGTATCATGTGGCACACAGATTTGGTGTTATTGGTAAATTGTTATATCCCCCCTGCCAATTCTAATTACTATAACTCTGATGTATGGTAAGACTTAGAAAATCTTACTGATGACACATTAGTAAAAAATCCAGACATAGGCATAGTTTTTCTGGGAGATTTTAATGCCCGAATTGGTTATCATCGGTGCACCCCTTTTCGTCGACACCCCGACAGCGAAACAGGAAAAGTGACCATTACAGTGACATTCATGGTAATGGTCTTTTTTCTGTGTTTCACCTTCCCCCAATGTTCCACCCCCTCCCCAGACCAACTCCAACCTGGAATTGGAATCCTAAAGTCCGGGGGTGTGTGGGGGGCACAGCCCCCCACAGAAAACACCCTTGAAACAGGTGGCACAATACCTGTGTCGGTATTGTGCAGTCACTGTGGGGGAGGTTGGCATTGTCGCTGTTGACCAAACTTGGTGCTTCTGGTTATCATAGACCTAGTGGTGACCCAGATTTTATAATTGTCCAAAAATGTATGGATAAGGTTATAAATATTCATGGAAGACATTTTTTTAAATATGCTAGAAACATTTGGCTTGATAATCCTGACTGGAACTTTGGAACAGACAAATTGCAATTATTACAACTTTACTACTAAATCCGGTGCTAGACTGTTGACTATATTTGTATCCTTCCATCTTATTGTCATGTAAATCCTTTGAGATAATCTTAAAACCATAGGGTGATCATTATCCCATTAGGCTTATTCTAAATAAAAAATAATAAGGTGACAGGAACAGGTGAGATGGAAATGACCCATTTACTAAGTATTGAACTTAGAAACCACAAAAGAGTTATGATATCCAGTGAATTGGAAGATAAGATAAAAGAAAACTTTTTAACTCGGAGACACAACTTAGTTTAATGATTCAACAAGTACAAGTTAAAGAAATATATGCTAAGGTGTATGAAACCTGTCCAAATACAATTCCTCAAATTTATGTTCCACATAAAGGACTGTGTACAACTCATACCTGGTTTGATAATGATTGTAAGAAATATAAGTCATATCTAGCTAAACTTATATGGAATGTGAAAAATAATCCATCTTCAGAAGGATACAAAAAAGTTAA
The DNA here is from genome assembly GCA_016271365.2 of Neoceratodus forsteri. Lineage (NCBI taxonomy): Eukaryota > Metazoa > Chordata > Ceratodontiformes > Ceratodontidae > Neoceratodus > Neoceratodus forsteri. Next base: position 883,505,056 of record CM028131.1, on the reverse strand, counting down.
TAAATCTAGAAAGGGCTATAACAATTTTGTAAGGGTAAACAATGCATATTTCAGATGAAGAACTGGGAAATGATGCTAAATGTAATTAAATCTAGGGATGATAAAAAATGTTGGCAATTAGTGGCCAAAGAAATTGGAGGTTACAACCCAAATATTGAAGTTTATGTCACCCCTTTGAACTGGATTGTTTATTTTGAAAGGATATTCTTTAGCATAGAAATAGAAAAGGTTAAAAATGTCTTTTTCAGAAAAGGAGCTTTTCCTTCCAGTTAATATTACACATATGGAAACTGAAGCAGCAATAATGAGTATGAAATCAAATACAGCACCAGGTCATGATATGATTCCTGCTGGTATTTATAAAATTGAAATTACATGGTGGAGTAGTATATTGGCTATCTTATTTAATAAAATGATAACTGAAAATGTTACCCCTGAAAGTTGGAAAGGTAACATTATTATACCATTACATAAAAAATGCAGTTTATCATCCCTAGAAAATTATTGACCTATCTGCCTAACAGATTGTATAAGTAAAATTTTCATAAAAAACATCCTTCATAGATTAAATATATGGTAAGATGAAACTGGGTAGCTGAATACATTTCAAGCTGGTTTCAGAAAAGGTTTCTCCATGGTGGATCAAATTTTCATTTTGCTTCATATTTTAGAAAAGTACTATATTAGCAAGAAGATGCCAGTTTATATTGCATTGGTCGATTTTAAAAGTGTGTTTGACAAAATCAATAGAAGTTTATTGTGGAAAAAATTATATAATATGCATATGCATCCCACCATATAAAGAATAATAATAATAATAATTTTATTTCACATAAGCACCTTTCAGGCCATCAAGGCGCTGTACAAAAGATAAAAGCAATTACAATTATATAAGACCATAACAACATAATAAGTAACTAACAACAAAATAAACAGGGGATCAAATTATGTGGAGCCTTCATAGGCAAGAATCCATAGAAAGGTTTTCAAAGCCTGTTTGAACCCCTCCACGGTCGTGCATTCCTGAAGCTGACAGGGTAGAGAATTCCAGAGGGTAGGGGCCGCGTGCATAAATGCACGGGACCCAGAAGATTTCAAAGACACCCTTGGAATCTCTAGCAACCCCTCATCAGCCAAATGTATCTGTTGCACTGGATGGTAAGGCACAAGAAGCTCTTTCAAGTAGTCTATATTCTGAAAATTGGACAAAGATTAGCTACAATCTACAGGGTAGTCTAACAAAATCTTTTAAAATGAATCAAGGGGTGAAACAGGGGTGTATTTTGGCACCATTATTATTTAATTTATTTGTGAATGATTTACCAGTCCATTTTACAATGGGAAGTTCTCATTCAGCAGCTGTAAGGGGTATTTATGTTCCTTCTTTGTCATATGCAGATGATTTAGCCTCGATTTCCATCTTACCATTACGTTTTAAAAAAAAAAATATCTAGAAATTTTGCATAAATACTGTGAGCTAAATTAGCTTGTGAGTAATATTCCCAAAACAAAAATGTAATAATTGGTAAGCACACAACTAAGACACTTTGGAAAATTGATAATAATGCTTTTGAAGTTGTAAAATATTTTTGCTATTTGAGATATAATTTTTCCTTTTAATATAATGATCAATACTCATATAGCCTTTATTAATAAAAAAATGATTCAATCTAGAAATGCCTTACTAAGATTCAATTCACAATTTGATGGGTCATCGGTCCTCCCAATTTTAAGAGCGATTGAAGCAAAGATGATGCCTATTGCCCTGTATGGCATTGAGGTGTGGCACACCAAGAGATGTGAGTCTATAGAAAGGCAATTTCTTCCTTGTCTAGAATTATTTTGCAAGTTCCTAAAAGCATAGCAGCGAGAGTGGTAAGGGCTGAATTAGGAAGAATCCAGCTGAATTATTTAACAAAAGCATCTAAAGTCTCCTAATGGATTCAATTATTAGCTCAGAATGATTTAACATTAACTAGTGTTGTCCTTAAAGAGAAAAGATTGATATAGCAGGGGTTATGTCTCTATTGGCTAACTCATCTTTTAGATACTTTGGAAAGATCAATTCTATCCACTTGTGGAAGGACTCACTTAAGGGTGTAAACATTTCAATGGAATACTGTAAAGCTGTAAAATATAAAGTAAAGCTTATTTCCATTAATGAAGATATGAATAATGTTAGGTCCTCACATCTTCATAAGTGGTTTTCTGAAAATAAACTAAATCATGTATTGGAACCTTATTTATTAAACCTAAATGATAAAAAGGAGAGACACATTTTTACAAAGTTCTGTTTTTAATTATATCCCTCTAAATACTTGAATTATATTTATTCAAAAACTGTAATGCATAGTGAAGACTTACATTGTGATTGTGAGCAAGGGGAATTTGAATCACTTATTCATGTTATGTTATATTGTCCTATATGTAAACACATTACTGAACATATATTGCTACAGTATACAATGTTATTCCACTTCACAAAAGTGGGAGCAGGGCAGGTGCAGGAAACTACAGACCTGTTAGTTTAACCTCAGTGATTGGGAAAATGAAGGAATCAGTTCTGAAGGAAAGACTTGTTGAGTACCTAGAGGCCAGAGGAGTGCAGGACCCAAGGCAGCATGGATTCACAGTGGGACGGTCATGTCAGATGAATCTAATAGATTTCTTTGACTGGGTGACCAAGGTAGTAGATATGGGAGGGGCTGTAGACATGGCCTACCTAGACTTTAGAAAGGCATTTAACACAGTCCCACACAAAAGATTAATATACAGGTTGGCCAGCCTGGGAGTGGGTCCCAAGATGGTAGCCTGGGTAAAAATTGGCTGGAGAATAGAACACAGAGGGTAATAGTAAACAGCAGAAGTGTTGCCAGCATGAGGAACATTGGGGCCTGGGCCCCATACAAAGAAGTCGAGTCTGGGGCCATTCCTGTGAAGCTGTAGAACTTTTGGTGCCTTCTCATGCAAATTAACACATTTTCTGCTACTTCAGCCTTGTTTTTTCCCCCATTCCTTTTCCATTAGTTTGTGTCTTTTTTTTGGTTGGCTTGTCACTTGACAGGCAAAAACTACATGTTGCAGATTAAAAGTCATAGAATCAATAGCATATTTTGTAAATATCAGTAGATATGGGCTAAATCTACTGATATTTAAGAGGTATGCTGGGCATGGAGGAGGGCTGGGCAATCTGGCATCCAATTTCATAAGGGTCATATCAAGAACAAAGTATGCTGGGCATGGAGGAGGGCTGGGCATGGGCAATGGAATCCAATTTCATAAGGGTCACACCACCCACTATTATTCTTGAATTAATCTTGACTTTCTAATCTTGATGATCTCTGAGTAAGACAGACAGTCAGTCCTCCCTCTCCCCTCCCCCAGTCAGTCAGCTGTGTGCTGTGCTGCAGACTAGCACACTGCTGGGCTGACTCTGCTCTCCTTAAGGGCCCCCGCCCCACTGCAAATAAATGCAAACATGCAGCCACTTTGACTTTGCCATGGTGGGCCATTATCATTATGTCATGTTTCTCCATTGACTCACCTCACACAGTAACATCAGGCACTGCAGGCAGGTGTGATCGTGGCATCCAGTTCTGTCTCTCTGTCTCCTTCTCAGCTAGCTCTCCTCCGGCTCTGCTCCACTGAGTCTCTCCAGCAGTCCTTGGCTCTCTGCTGCCACCTCCAAGAATTCCCTCCCAAGTGCAAGACTCCAAGCCCCCCTGATGTGTCTGTCCTGTGACTGTCCCGGCTCCCTGGACCCTCCCACCTGTGACCCCGACCCGACCGATTGAATTTGTGAGTGCTGCAGCACTGCTTAATCCCCTCTGTCTCTTAGAGTGCATGCAACTCACTGACAAGACAATGGCAGCATTTTATTTTTCCCTGACCAGCCTTCAGGCTCCAACAGTACTCGCTCCCGGTCCCCCTTTGAGTCTGCCATCAATGCCGTGCAGCGTGCGGTGTATGCCATCACCAGGGAAACCACACAGACTCTTCACCAATCAGAAAAACAGTCTGAGAGAATTAAGAGCTGTGGTGGTTGCCATGGCGATGACAGGGACGAAATAAGCGAGCAAGCCAAGCAAGTGATGGGCAGTGAGTGGGGGCTAGCTAGAGCTACTACCACTGGCAAATAAACATTAGTTTAAGCTGCTGCCTGCTGCTTATTGTGTGGCTGTCTGTGTGCTTAGCAATTCAGGCAGGTTGGGCCAGAGTGCCGCGTGCGGGCTGGGCTGCAGTGAGTGAAACGCAATGTTGTTTTTTTTTATTTTTACTTTTGCTTGCTTGGCAGTGGCAGTGCAAAAAATGGGAACACCACCAACAAAAAACATGCGAGGCCCCAGACAAAACATTTAGGGCTCCAGCCCCGGAGGCCCAGCCCTAGCAACGCCTCTGGTAAACAGAGTCCACTCTGAAGAAAGGGGGGTTACTAGAAGGGTACCGCAGGGTTCAGTACTAGGACCGGTCCTCTTTAATGTCTTTATAAGTGACATTGCAGAGGGACTGGAAGGAAAAGTATGTCTCTTTACAGACGACACAAAGATCTGCAACAGAGTTGATACACAAGGTGGGGTGGAAAGGATGAGAAGGGACTTGGCAAGGTTGGAGGAATGGTCAAATGTATGGCAGTTTGGATTCAATGCTAAGAAGTGCAAAGTAATGCACCAGGGAAACAAAAACCCAGGGGAAGAGTACCCAATGGGGGGTGAGATACTGACAACAACAGAAATGGAAAGGGACCTGGGGTAGTCATATCAGATGATCTAAAAGTGAGTAAGCAATGTGAGAGGGCAGTAAGTAGAGCTGGTGGGATATTGGGATGCATAGGGAGAGGCATCACCAGTAGAAAACAAGAAGTTGTTATCCCTCTGAACAGACAGCTGGTGAGACCCCATGTAGAATACTGTGTGCAGTTCTGGACACCCAATCTCCGCAAAGACATAGACAGAATGGAGGCAGTCCAGAGGAGGGCAACTAAAATGGTGCAGGGTCTGCACCAGAAGACATATCAAGAGAGACTTAAGGATCTTAATATGTATAGCCTCAAGGAGAGAGGGGCATGATAGAAACTTTCAAATACCTCAAGGGACTCAACAAAGTGCAAGAGGGTAGCATCTTTCAGAAAAGAGGTGTGCAAGAACAAGGGGGCACAATTTGAAGCTAGAGGGGGGACGGCTCAGAGGTAATGTGAGGAACTATTTTTTCACTGAGAGGGTTGTGGATGCATGGAACAGCCTTCCTGAGGAGGTTGTGGAGTCAAAAACAGTGGTGGAATTCAAGAATGCATGGGACAGACATAAGGCAATTCTAGGGGTGGAGGTTCGAAGAAGTAGGCTGTTGGTTAGCTAGGCTCTGCAGCTTATCCATTAGGTATGGAAATGGGCAGACTGGGTGGGCCAAGTGGTCCTTATCTGCCGTCAAATTCTGTGTTTCTATGTTACTGTACGCTTTGTGATGATTTGTCTAAGGAAGAGTTATTGAGATTATTAATGCATCCTCAGACTATAGAATTTGCTAGAGCTATGATTTCATATTAAAAAAAAATATTTACTATATTTACAATTAAGGATACCTTACCCAAATAACTTATTCTCTTATGGCCTTGATTGTAATTGTGATGGGGACTTAATGACTTTTTTACACTTTTTATCTATGTATTATGTGTATTGATATGTAAATGCTTTGTTCACAATGTCCTTTTTTTAAAAATGTTTCGTAAAGGCTTAAATAAGATGACCAATAAAGTACTTTTGAACTTAAACTTTGATTCTTGTGACATTGCTATATTTTGTATTGTATGTCCTAACTAGATGTGTAACCTTTGTAAATGAACTTCCAGCTCAAAGGTTGTTTCCGAATCAATACACTGTCTAAACTGTCCTGTCCTCTGCATTATGATTTCACCGACTTGCCTGTCTGAAACTACAGTTAAATGTTGTGAGAAGTAGATAAGTGGAATCATAGTGCAGAACCCTCTGATAATTTTGAAAGTTTTCTGATCAAAAAGTGCTGTTTTTCACATCAAAGGAGTTCCTTTGGTAGCCAGGACTTTCTCCTGTGAGAGAGAGAGAGAGAGAGAGAGAGAAGGGCACTGAAATGTGTGCAGTGTGAGGAGTTCTTGATCTCCTGCATCACTGATTAGTTGCTGCAGGTCATGTGGCTTGCCAACAGCTTGGACATGCTCAGTGTGTGTTCCCTGAAAAAAAGTGTTGCGTCATGATGTTGAAGTGTCAAAATGCTGAAGGGAAACTGCGTTCCTTTGGACCTGTTTGCTGGTGTCCAAAACCCAAGATTTTGACACATTCACCAAATACAAATTTGCCATCTGCTCATTGTTACTCAATGTCAGCTGGGATTGAAATCTTACTTCAACTGGCAGCGGTTGTGATGAACCATATGAAGACATCCTGACTGATGCCAATTTCACAGATCATGATTCATAAATTGTAATTGCCATTACATCTACTGACACCTCAATTTTGCCAAGACAGTCTACTGGATGTCAATGAATAAGGACAGTCCTTTAAGGCTTGGTCACGGCACGTGGGCTAATTGACTCTGTACATGAAATAGTAAAGAGATATTTGCTGTCTTCTTCAAAGGGAGGTGATTAGATGACAGTCACTTGACTGTGGGCAGTACAATATTTGACTACTTTACCATGCTTTCTTGGTCTACTATGGATAAGTCTTCAGATTTTTGTATGGTAATTCTGCTTGCCAAATTTTCTGCAGATTGCTCCTCTTGCAGGACAATTGTGTGGTGTGGGTATTTACCACCACAGCTGTAGCATGTTGTGTTCTGTGTTATGTTTTCACATTCAGAAGACTTGCTTGGTTGGTCTTGGTGGTGTATGCTGAACTTCCATAAGCATCTCTCGGGTGCTCTCTGTGATACCCTTTTCAACTTGTTAAGTTTGTGTCTCAGGTACTTGGAAAGGGAGGGAAAGGGAACATTGTTTAACCAGGAGTAGCACAATAAGCCAAAACTTGTTTCCAGATGCGACCTGGGAGCACAAGGAAGTTAAGTGACTTACTCAGGATCACACAGTATGCACCTAGGTGGCTGTGGGATTCAAACCCAGGTCTCCAGATCTACAGCTCAGAGCCTTAACCCACTGCGCTATACTTAATTCACCCAAGTTAGGTCTGTGAACAAAAGTCATGTGTGGGTCTCTTATAGATAGGAGGAAATACAGCTGAGGCTAGATGCATGTGTTTAACTAAGGAGAGCCAGATGGGCCTCTCCTACAACCTAGTGCAGACAGGAGCAGCAAACCATGAGGAGGGGTAGGAGGTGAGGAGGGACAAGGGGCATAATAGCTGAATAATCAGGAGTCAGTTGTAAAAAGGTTAACAGGAGTATGGGGGGGCTATATAAAACAGGAGGAAAAAAGCAAAAGGCAGCAAGAGGATTTGTGGACAACTATCAGAAAAAAGGCAGATATCAGTTTGGACACAGCAGGTATGGAGAGTGAAATGTGCCAATGTCAGAAGCTTGTGTAATGCACCCGTGGGTTGGGTTTGCAGGTTTTCCCTCCTCTCCATATTTTGGCATCCGGCTGCTGTTTGGGGCCCCAGCCCTGGGGTGTAGTCTTTATGGGTCAGAGATTGGCCCCAGGGATATTGAGCTATAAATGGGCTGTTTGGCACTTTTTTGGGAGGCTGTCCCATGCAGAGTATTTGGCAGGTGGGTTTGCAGGAGTAGGGCTGATTGCTTGCTTCTGGCCTGTAAAGTGTATCTAAGATTGCAGCAGCTGTGGGAAAGTGGCGGTGGTCAGCTAATAAATGGCAAGAGTGGGGATGGCTGGGTTCAAACCCGCAGCCTGAGTTTGTGGAGTATGAGGAAAGAGGGACCATTCTGGTCAGCCAGTAATGGGAGTGCTTTTGGAAGCGGCCACTATGTGGAACTGGTGGGCTTGGGGAGTGTGTGCCACTCTGCCCCTGACTCTGTGCCACTTTGGAGTCATGTTGGAGCCCCCATCCATGTGATGGGAGCCAGTATGAGGAGCCACCCTAAGGGAGAAGCGTGGTTGGTGGGGATTTCTGTCCCAATGGATTTTAGGGAGAAGTTGCCTGCAGAGCTATGGTTGTGGAAGAGAGGTTACATGGAGCTCCTGAGATTGAAGGGGCTGCATCCCATCTCCGTAAATGTGTGAAAGGTACAGTTAGAAGTAGCAGTTTGCAGAAGAAGCTGCTGCCATATCTCAGAGATCCTGGTCTCTCGTTAAGCTGCTGCCATATGTCAGAGGTCCCGGCCCCTTGTCAAGTTACTGCTGTTTATCCAGAGTGTGGCCACCCAGCCCAGGGATTAGCTGAATATAGCTGGGGGTCTTCATGACCACATGCGCCACCAAAATGAATTGCCCTACTCCATGTGGATTCCTGTAGCCCTGAGATCAACTTTGTAAATATGTTTGTGTCTGGCCAACAAGTTTTATTAAATCGGGATCCCCTGTTCCTGCAAGTTGGTGTGGACATTTGTTATTGAATTGTTTGTGAAACTGTGATGTTACTAACCTCCTTTAAGTCCTGCAGCCCAGCTCCCCTACCTGTGACAGCAGGCAAGAGAGACCCGGTTATCAGCGAAGCTATCTGCTGGGAAGGACTGAACTGTTTCTCTGTGTTTAGGACTATGTCTTGTTTTTCACTGTTGTGACCCCCCCCACATTATAACATCTGGATAACCCTAGACACGGGAAGGGGGACTTGCAAATGTGGGGGCTCATCTGAGATCCCAAACATTGGATGCCGGGGTGCTGGGCATGGAGATGCGGGGCTAATGGAAGTCTGGCCTGTTTATGGGACTGTGAAGTGGACAAAATAGTGAGGTGGCTGATTTCACACCTCTAGACTCAAGGAGGCTCCTTGATGTCTGTGAGGTCTGTGTGCTGCATGTTCCAGGACATGTGAGAAGTATGTAAATTGCCTTGGAGGTACCACCTAACTGGACAGTGGCAGGTGGCTGTGGGCATGTGGGCTTTGGACTGGGAGCATGAGGAGGCACTGCATAGAATGGAGGGGTGACCTGGCACCATTTTGGGAGGACCAGTAGCTGAGAGTGAGCAGAAGTTGAATTCCTGCCTCTAAAAATGTTAACGATGGCAACTGCGCCCCAATGGTTCTGAAGTGTTGGTCCTAGCTGGCATGCTGAGCTGGATTTGCAGTATAGTTGAGCACTCCACTGGGAAGAAGTGTATTTACTCTGAGTTGGAGGAAGTGAGTGTGAGCCTTCAGCCTGTTTGTGAACAGCGTCATCAGAAGCACCATGATGTCTTCATCCCTGGCTGCCAGGGAGTCAATGATTCAGATAGTGAAGTCTAGGAGGTGCCCTGGGCTGAAAAGGGTACTAGAGAGGGGTCCTCCCTGTCTGGTTCCCATACCTAAGGGCTCCACCATTGAGAATGAGCAGATGGTCAATGGTTCAGCAGTTTCCACTCATCTGACCCGGGTTGTGCTTTGCAATGCTAGGTCGATGAGGAACAAGATCGCTATAATGGCAGACTTGATTTCCTTGGTAGACCTGGCTTGCATCATGGAGACCTGGCTGGATGAGAATGCTGGCCCCACTCTGGAGGCAGCGATTCTGGCTGGGTACTCTGTGATACACAACCTGAGAAAGGATCGCAGAGGTGGAGGAGTGGCCATTTGTTTTAAAACCAGTTTGAACTTTCGGTGCTCCCAGTATGTCCTACTAGGTCCTTTGAGTGTGGCCATGTGAGAGGGTCCTGGCACAGGTTGCAGGATCCTTCTCATTTACCATTCACCCGGTGGGGAGAGGAAATTCTTGCAGGAGGTCGGGGACTTCATTGCTGGCCTGGTGTTGGAGCCCCCAGATGGGTGATCCTGGGAGATTTCAATGCCTGGGTCGACAACGAACTCTCATCATTTGGATACGACCTCCTCCAAGCATGGAACTTTGGGCCTGGTACAAGTTATTTCCTCAGTGACCCATTCACACGGGCACACGTTGGACCTGGTGTTTACACTGGGTCTTGAGGTTGTTGATTGCAGGATTGATTTGGTGGTTTGGTTGGATCATAGCAATGTGAAGTTCTCATTTAGGGCCCGCTTGAGGGTAATTCCTCTGTGGAGATGATCCTATACTGCCCTTTATGGGGATTGTCCCCAGTAGGACTACAGGCAGTGCTGGACCTATTGAGTGTGGAAACTGTGTGTGGGGTGAATGCGGAGGAGGCAGTGACAGCCTATAATAGGGCTGTTACCGACACCTTTGACTCTGCTGTGCCCCTCTGTGTATGGTCCTTATCCACTCACCAGAGCCCCGTGGTTTGATGCGGAGCACAGGGAGTTGAAGATTAAGAGCCGGAGGTTGGAGCATCGCTGGAGGAGGTCCGGGTTGATGGAGGACAAATTGGTTTTGAAGTCACATTATACAGTAGTGACTATCAAAGGGCAAGCTCCCAAATAAAGGTAGATTTTCTGTCTAGGGAGATTGCTGCAGCAGGGAACTGACAGGATCAGCTCTTCCGCATGGTAGACAGGTTGTTACACCTGACCTGTCTCTGTCTGGGGGGGGGGCTAGTTCAAGCACCAGGTGTGAAGAGTTCACTCTGTTCTTTGCTGACAAAGTGTCCTCTATCAGATCTAATATCTCTTCCAGTGTCGCTCAGTTGGCTTGCAGGGTCATTCCACTGGCTTGCGGGGTTATACTGGTGATGTGGAGGGGCACCACTTTTGCGTGGAGTGAGTTTGACCCAGTTGAAGTGGATGAGGTGAGTGACATAGTCTCAAAGTTACGTCCAACCTATTGTGAACTAGACCCAGGTCCAACACAACTTTTGGTCGGTTGTATTGGCCTGACTGGACCTGTGGTTGTTGAGATCATCTAGTATTCCATGGGGAGAGGGGTTTTCCCAGCAGCCTTGAAAGAGGCCCTGGTGAGACCCCTCTTGAAGAAACCCTGATTGAACCCAGACTGTCTCGCCAACTACAGGCTAGTCTCAAACCTCCTGGTTTTAGGGAAAGATTTGGAGAAAGTGGTGGCCGGGCAACTTGAGACTCATCTTGCTTCCTCTGCCATTTTGAAGTCATTCCAGTCTGGATTTAGACCTGGGCATAGTATGGAGATCACCCTGGTGAGGGTGTTGAACAATCTCCTTAGAGCGAGGGATATGAGAGAGTAATCTATTCTTGTTCTCCTCTATCTCTTTGCAGCGTTTGACACCATGTCCATGAAGTGTTGCTGGACCACCTTCTGAACTGGTGTGGATGTGGAGTAACTCGCAATGTCATCAACTGGTTTAGGTCTCACCTTACGGGCAGAATGCAAAGGGTGGGGATGGGGTTATCCTCATCCAGCCTGATGCCCCTGCACTGTGGAGTTCTGCAAGGCTCAGTCCTGTTGCCTCTTTTGTTCATGGTGTACATGCTATCCTTGGGAGATGTTATCAGGTGGTATAGTCTGAGTTTTCATTGCTATGTTGATGATACCCAACTGTACCTGTCCTGTGCACCTGGGAGCCAGATGGCGGCCTCTCTGTTTAACACCTGCCTGGCCGAGATCCAGGACTGGACAACTCAAAGCTGGTTATGACTCAATCCAGACAAGACAGAGGTATTGGTGGAGCTGGGTCATTGGTGGGGGGAGGGGTGATAGAGAGTGACCTGGGTCTTAGACTGGGTGGCTCATCCCTGACCTCCTCCACACAAGTTAGGGATCAGGGTGTGGTACTTGACGATGGCCTGTCACTTGATGCTCAGGTGTCGGCCATCATCCAAAATGGTTTTTACCACCTGAGGAACATTGCCCAGATCCATTCCCTGGTACCACCTGATGACTTTGCCACCCTGATACATGTCTTTGTCACGTCGAGGCTGGACTACTGTAATGCCTTGTACCTGGGGCTTTCGGGAGGCAATCTCTGCCATCTGCAGCTGGTGGAGAAGGTGGTGGCCAGGCTATTGATGGGTGTGTCTAGATCTGAACATATTATGCCAGTTCTCTGCTGGCTGCACTGACTGCCAATAAGGTGGACTGCCTTCAAGGTCAGATTACTGACTATAAAGCCCTACATGGTTGGGGACTGGACTATCTGCAAGACCTCCTGGTTCTGCAATGCCCGGCTCACCCTCTTTGTTCCTCTAAGGGTTGCCTCTTGATGGTTCCCAAGGCAAGGCTGCAGCTTTTGGGAGATCACGCTTTCTCTGTGTCCATGCCTACCCTGTGGAACTCATTCCTGGGGTATCTTAGAGAGGCCTCTTAGGTGGAAGCCTTTAAGAGGGGACTCAAAACATTTTTATTTGAACAAGCATTTGATTTGTTATAACAAGAAATACTTATACATTATATTGACTGTCCTTTTAGTTATTAATGTCGTGATCTGTATTTCAACTATGTTTATGCTCTGTAATGTGAGGATTTTATGTATGTTTAAGACAAATGTTTTTACTGTTGTATTAGATTTTATGCATTGTACAGCACTCCAAGCTCCCAGGAATGGGCGCTTAATAAATAAAGTTTATCTATCTATCTATCTATCTATCTATCTATCTATTGTCCAAGGCTGTTTGGGTAGAGGAATCCATTACCTCCATAGACTCGGCTCAGGATGAGTGGGATGAGTTATTTGCAGCTTCTACAGTGGTTTCTGCTTCAGAAGTCAGACAACCATCAGAGGTCCTTCCAGAGAGTGAAACCACTGACTCTGCTTCTAAAGTGAATCCAGTGGAACCACAGACTTCAAGTGAAGTAGAGCAACCTGTCCCAGCTACTTATTTGGCAGTTGCCCAGCCTGAAAGAAGTGATAAGGGGCCAGAAGAGCCAGCAGTACCAAAAGTGTCAAAATTGCTTGAGGAGCCCTTGTCTCCCAGCTCAGGTTTTGGTCAGAGTCATGGTGTCAGACCCAAGCTACTGACCCCCCCAGGACATTAAAAGGCCTACCCGACCTGGACTTTCTGAACCTGTTGCACCAGTGCTTACTCCATCTGAGAACTGGGAGGAACCCCAGGATGTGCCATCTTCTTCCCTGAGTATTACTGAGAGGCCTGGTAAAGTGGACACTGATATGGTACTGTATGAGCCATATTAGTGATGGAGACCTGGGGCATGACATACCCACAGAGCAGGAAACCTTGTTTGTGATGCTGGGGAAGGACAGACCTAGCCTGGTGGCAAAGTGACAATGCCACAGGGAGCAGTATGAGAATGCCTCAAATGACGACCCCAACGTTCGGAAGTAGCGGGATGGTGTGTGGCTGCCAGATGGGCAGGCCCTAGGCTCACTGTGCACCAGCCTCCCAAACAGAGCCAAGCAGAATGGATCATTCACAAGAAGATACACAGTAACTAACCCCAGTACCTCTACCCTTATCTGTCAGCGAGGCTCTGGGACATAATTGAGGAGAACCGCCAGGATTGGGTATACTGGGGCACCCTGGACAAGCTTTACATGAGGAATCATCTTGACCTGGACACTACCAGCTATACCTTGCAGCGGGTACAGAATATGATGAAATCTATGTGTGCCAACATGTCTGAGAGTGACTGACCCTGTTTAAAATATTCGCCCTTGTTCAAGACCTGAAGGTATGTCAGAGCAAGACCTACGTGGCTGGCATAGATTCCTTCGGTTGGGCCACCACCAAGCCTCCACCATTTTATTATTTTCCCTAGCATTGAAGAAGCAGTGCCCAAAGTCAAACCAGCCCCATCTGTGACCTGAAAGGTCTCTTTGGACTGTGATTGTGCTACTACTGGGTGAGATGAACTCTTTGTTATTTATTTTGGCTGCATTGTTGATGTCTTGTACTGTTCTTTGTTTTATTGAACAGGTGGACTCAGTACTATGGTGCTGTTGTCACTGAGAACTGGCTATTTTCGTACACTCTGCGACTTTTATACAGATTAAGTACCCTTTAAGTACACAGTCCAGGACTTGCTATTCTGGTGCTGGTTTTCTCAGTAGCTAAAGTTAAATGCAAAATTCTGTAGCCTTGAAACATTCTGCTTATGCAGTGTTGTAACATGCCCTGTTGGTTAAAATGTTGCAAGTTTGGGGAAACTGTATCTGAATATTGTGTTGAAGAATGTGAACGTGGTTACTGCATCTGGTTGTCAGCACTGAAGGTGGCATTGACAGCATAGATTTACTAGTAGTGTGAGTTAGGTAGCAGTTAGGTCTTGGACACTACCACCTGGGTGTCAGGCAAGTCGTCCTTGTCACTTGGCTGGTGGGTTGCCAGTGTACTTTGTTTTGGGACTCCTGGCTTTTAGGTCCAGTTAGTTTGGTAAGGGGGACACTCCTAGTTTAGGTTTAGTCTATGGCCATGTGTTTTTTTTTTGCACAGTTTCAGCAGTGTCCCAGTGGGCCAGGGCTCTGTGGGGAAGTGTGCATACCCTGCAGTACTGCTGGGGCTTGGTAGCTGTGGTAGGTGCTCACTGGAATGGTGAGCATTTATGGGGGGGGGGTATAACCCACTCAGTTAGGTTTACTGGTTTTCTCTCTTCTCTGTTTATTGGCGTCAGGCTGCTGTTTGTGGCCTCCACCCTGGGGTGGAGTCTCTGTGGGTCAGAAATCAGGCCCGGGGACAGCAGGCTACCAAATGGTCTGTTTGGTGCCTTTTTTGGGAAGTGGGGGGCTTTCCCACTCCATGTATTCAGCAGATGGGTCTGCATGAGTAGGGCTGATTGCCTGCTGCTAGCCTGTAAATTCTATCTAAGAGTGCAGCAGTGATTGTAAAGTGGGGCGGTCTGCTAGCAAACAGCAAGAGTGGGGAGGGCTGGATTCAAACCCATAACCTGAGTCTGTGACATATGAGGAAGGAGGGACGGTTCCAGTCAACGAGTAATGGGAGTGCCTTGGGAAGCGACCACCATGTGGAACTGGTGGGATCGGGGCGTGTGTGCCACTCCACCCCTCTGACTCTGTGCTGTTCCGGAGTCATGTTGGAGCCCCCATCCATGTGAAGGGAGTCAGCATGAGGAGCCAGCCTAAGGGAGGGTCTGGTTGGTGGGAATTTCTGCCCCAATGGCATTAAGGAGGAAGTCATCCACGGAGCCATAGTTGTGGATGGGGAGGTTATGTGAAGCTCCGAAGATAGAATGGTCTGCATCTCATCTTTGTAGATGTGTGAAAGGTATACAGTAGCAGCCACAGACACTGTCAGCTATTTTCCGAAATTTCTGTGATATTTCCAGACATATCTAATGCTTTCTCCATTTCTACAGTAGGGGCAGCAGAGAGAAACTCTTGAGAAATTTTGCAAAATAACTGGAAATAGCTGGCAATGTCTGTGGCTACTACTGTAGTTAGAAGTAGCAGTTTGCAGAAGAAGCTGCTGCCATATCTCAGAGGTCCTGGCCTCTCGTTAAGCTGCTGCCATATATTAGAAATCCCAGTCTCTCATTAAGCTGCTGCCGTTTACCCAGAGTGTGGCCTACCAGCCCAGGGATTAGCTAAATATAGATGGGGGTCTTCACAACCACATGAACCACCACAATGAATTGTCCTACTCCATGTGGGTTCCTGTAGCCCGGAGATCAACTCTGTAAATATGTTTATGCCTGGCCAGCAAGTTTTATTAAATCGGGATTCCCCTGTTTCAGAAAGTTGGCGTGGACATTCCAGTTATTGAACTGTTTGTGACACTGTGATGTTGCTAACCTACTTTAAGTCCTGCAGCTCAGCTCCCCTACCTATGTCAGCTGGTAAAAGAGACCCAGCCATCACCAAAGCCATCTGCTGGTAAGGACTGAACTGTTGCTCTATTTTTGGGACTGTGTCCTGTTTTCCACTGTGGTGACGCTCCTCCCACATTATAAAATCTGGATACCCCTATACAAGGGAAGGGGGAGGCATGTGCTTGGAAAACAAAATCTGCAACCTCCAGGCAGTAATGACAGAGGAGCACTTAGACATGGTGACTGTTACTGAAACATGCGCAATGCAGCACCATGATTGAGATCTGCAGGTACCTGGACACACACTGTTCAGGAGTGACACAATAAAAGCAAGGGGAAATGGAGTACTTATATGTGAAAGAGGGTATCCTAGCATCAGAGATTGAGGATGATGGCAAGATAAAATGGACTGAGACAATTTGGGTACAAGCTGCAGCGAAGGGGGAAATCAGGATAGGAGTGGTCTTAAGGCCTCCAGTATGGAGGAAAGAGACAGACATCAAGCTGGGAGATGAAATTAATAGGTTGGCGGAATTTGGGCAGAAGATATTCCTGAGCCAAAAAGTCACAAAACCCATATCCTTTCAAACAGGGATAGTGTTGGGGAGGTATACATAAGGGAGCCACTGGGACTGAGTGATCATAGAACAGGGTTGACTGAAGTCAAACTTAAGGTTGAGAGGGTACAATCCAGGACCAAGATCCTGAATTTCAGAAGGGCTGATTTTGAGAAGGTGGGAGGTGCTAGGGGAAAAATTAAGACAGGTGACTGAAATGGTAGAAATAGATAGAACATTTGGGATAATTAGGAAACTAGTGCTGGAGCCAACTGGTCTCTGGACAAAAATGGTAGGGAAAATGGGAGGGGGAAAAAACATTCCTTCCTTTTTCATTTCTGTTTCTGTGCCTGGTACAGAGTGAGGGATTTACCCCCTCTCATCACCCGGACCTCATACCAGGCATCCCCTCAAGGCTGCATTAGAATGGGGAGGCCTGCAACTTGCCTCCTACTGTGGAGCTCCCCCCAGAGGGAAGGGGGAGAGAACAAGTTCTACCAGAGGCCCCAGCTGAGGCTAGCAACTGGGGTGTTATTTGGGTGGAGGTCTGGCTGCATCATAGTGCTGCCGGCCCAGGGGATTTTCCCTTGTTAGTTCCCCCAGAGGCTCAGATGTGCAATAATGTCAGCGCAGGTTGGGTGTGCTCTTGCACCAGACCTATAGACATCTGCCATCATCTTCTCATTAAAGAGTACCGGTCGTGTTACCAGCTGTGCCACCAAGGCAACTGGAAACTGGACCTCCCAGAGCACATTACTCTTTCTCCAGTGCACAACCTGGGGCTGCAC
The DNA here is from genome assembly GCA_016271365.2 of Neoceratodus forsteri. Lineage (NCBI taxonomy): Eukaryota > Metazoa > Chordata > Ceratodontiformes > Ceratodontidae > Neoceratodus > Neoceratodus forsteri. The sequence continues at coordinate 883,488,066 of CM028131.1, read as the reverse complement.
AGATAATTACATTTTCAATCACAAGAATGCAGTGTGCATATTTACTGAACACATACAAACAGAGGAGATAAAGAAGTGAGTGCCTTAGCTGGGACTTAGACCCAGGCCATCCGGAATACCATTCCGGTGGAGTAGCTGGTAGCACAACCAGAATGGTATTCTGGGTAGCCTGAGTTCAAGTCCTAGCTGAAGCACTTACTTCTTTCTCTTCTCTGTTTGTATGTGTTCCACAAATATGCTCACCACACTCTTGTGATTGAAAATGTAATTATCTGTGCAGCCTCAGGTAGTGCATTTGAGAAAGAGTAATGTGCTCTGGGACCACCCAGTTTCCATTTGCCTTGGTGGAGCAGCTGGCAGTGCAACCAGAACAGTATTTCAGATGCTCTGTGTTCAGGTCCCAGCTGAGGCACTTACTTCTTTCTTTCCTCTGTTTGTATGTGTTCCATAAATATGCACACTGCACTCACTCTTGTGATTGAAAATGTAATAATTTCTGCAGTCCTTGGACTGGAGAGGCCTGCAACTTGCCTCCTGAGGCTGGGCTAGCCCCCCAGAAGGAGGGGGGGGGGAGACCGAGATCTACCAGAGGCCCCAGTCGAGGCTAACACCTCTGGTGTCATTCAGGTGGTGGTCTGGGGTGTCACGGTGCTGCTGGCCCAAGGGATTTTCCCTTGTTAGCTCCCCCAGAAGCATGGATATGCAATGATGTCAGTGCAGGATGGGCACACTCCCCAACCCGATCTGCAGACATCTGCCATTGCCTCCCAACTGAAAAGTGGCCCTGGCTATTACACACCCAACCTCCACTGGGTATCGTTGACTTGCTGGAGAATAGTGTTGTGCGAAATCAGCAAATTACGCTCCGTGAAATAATTCACAGAATTCTCACATTTTGCAAAATATTTTGTGGGCATGAAATGAGAAACTTCATCCACTGAGTGCATAATTTTGCCCGCGAAATGGCAAAATTCGCCACTCGTGGATGAAATTTCGCAATTTTCGGCAGCAACAATAAAAATAGTAAAAGACTCCCTGGTGTCTGGTGGACCCCCGGCCGATCACCCACCTCAACAAGAATCCACCCCTGGATTTGCCATCCCTGGCAGTTAGACTCCCTGGTGTCAAGTGGGCACCCCCAGCTCATCACTAGCCTTGAATCAGTTTCCCCATCCCAAAACTGTGAAAATACCAAACATTCGTTTCCTGGTGTCCTAGTGGACCCCCCACCTTGTCATCACATAGTGGTGTTTTCATCTTCCCCCCAGTACCTGAGGGCCACTGCACATTTACCTCTCCATGGACGGTAGACTCACTGAGTTTTCAATAAATAAGCATGTGCTTGTACAAGCATATGCTCATTCATTGAAGCACTCAGTCATGCTACCAGCCATGGAGGTGAGTGGAGGACTGTGCCAGTGGCCTGCTCGGGGTACTGAGAGGGGAGCGAGGTGGGGCACTATGTGATGATAGGGGGGTGGGATGGTCCACCATACACCAGAGAATCGGAATGTTTTGATGATTTTTACACAGATTTGGGGATGGGGAAATTGATGCTAATCCCGGCGGGGATGGGACTTTCTTCAAGGCCGGTGATAGGCTGGAAGGGGGTTAATTTGGGCCGGTGATTGACTGGGTGAGACCTCTAGACACCAGGGATATAAGTTGCCCATTTTTGGGCAAAATTGTGAAATTTTGCTGCAATTATGTGAAATATTTCATGCGGCGAAATTGCTGATTTCGCAGCAATTTCGCTGGTGAAATTTAATTTTGCAACATCTCTACTGGAGAACAATGACCCTCCCCTCCCCAAAGGAGGAGAGCTGTCTGTGGAATACTTATCCTACCTCTCTCTGGCCAACCCTCTGATGCACCACATTTGCTCCCAAACATGGGTCGTCAGCGCTGCAGGCAGTAGCTCTACCGCTGTGCTGGCAGGCAGGCCTCGAAGAAACCATTCTTGTTCACAAAGAGTGCAGCAAAGGTAGTGAGAGAAAAATGTAAGGCTTTTATTAAATAATAAGGGCAGGCAAATGGATGAGGATAGGAGGGTGCATCAGGAAGTGCTGAAAAAAAACAATAGGTTTGTGAGGTGACCAAAGGCTGAAGCAGAAATAAGATTGGCAGAAGGGCTCAGGGACGGTGACAAGGCATCCTTCTGCTATATTCAGGAGAAACACAAAACAAAGGGGTGTGTTTAGGCTGAAAAGGGGGAGGATTGAGTAGCGGATGAGAAGGCAAGATAAAAACTCCTGAACAATTATTTCTATTCAGTATTCACAGTAGAGGACATGGATCCTGAACAAGACTGCAAGACAGCAACCAGTAAAGGGCTGCTGGCAGGGATCAGCAAGGAGCTGATTACAGTGGTACTGAAGGGACTTTAGGCTCTGAAGGAAGCAAAATCAATAGATCCCAATGGATTCCACCCAGTAGTGTTGAGGGAAATGAAACAAGTTCTGGGAGTTCCACTGACAGACCTCTTCAACTGCTTTCTAGAGATGGGATAGATGCCAGAGGACTGGAGGATAGCAAATGTTGTCTCCCTTAATAAAAGTGTAAATAGAGAGGAGACAGGCAACTATAGACCAGTCTTACATCAATAATGGGAAGATCTTAGAATCCATTATAAAGGAGAGGATTGTGGAATTCCTGGAAGCAAATGAGCTGGAGGGTCCTGGGCAACACAGTCTTACCAGTCTGAGAGTGTGCCGGATCAGCCTGATGAACTTCTTTAATTGGCTGACAAGAACAGTGGACAATGTGAAGGCTATAGACAGGTACCTGAATGTTGGTAAAGCCTTTGACTCAGTTTGTCATGAAAGGTTGGCAAAGAAACAGGGCAATTTGGGGACTGATGATAAAATAATGAGGTGGGTAAAAAAAAAAAGGTTGAGCAGGACGACTCAGAGGGTAATACTGAATGGGAGAATCATCAGGGATCAGGGAAGTCACTAGCAGTGTGCTCCAGTAGATGGGCTTACAGTAGTATTAGTTCTCTTCAATATGTTCCTTTGTGATATAGAGATGGGAGTCCAATGGAAGCTGGCCTCCAAGGGAAGCTATGAATCCTTGCTGAAGACACAAGAGGTGTGGTAGAGTGGATTCTGATGAGGGGGATAAAGCCATGAAGAAGGAGCTGGAGAAACTGGAGGGGTGGTCTAAAGTGTGGCTGCTGAAATGTAATGCAAAGAAGTGTATTGGTATGCTCTTAGGAGCAAAAATCCAAAAATAGAATACAGAATGGGGGGTAGACAGCACAGTGGAGATAAAAAGAGCTGGGGGTAATTATCATAGATATTTTAAAAGCAGCAGCACAATGCAAGAAAGCAGTGAGAAAAAAATAATAGAAGTATGGGATGCATAGGTAGGGGGGTCACTAACAGAAGGAGAACGGCGATAATGTCCCTGTACAGCTCATTGGTCTGACCTCACTTGGAGTACTGTGTACAGTTTCAGAACCTGCACCTTAAGAAGGACAGTGACAGACCGGAAGCACTTGAAATGATTCAAGGCAGCAGGGGAGGTCATATGAGGAATGACAGGAGACTCTGAACATGTATAAATTGAAGAATAGAAGGAAATGAGGGGACATGTTAAAGACATTCAGGTTCCTCCACAGTATCAACAGAGTGGACAATAGGGACTGTTTTGCTTTAAGTAGTAATATTTTTACCCCTTGAAATTGGCAGGAGGGATGGTTAAAAAATGTGTCAGTAAGTACTTTTTTTTACTGAAAGTGTGGTAGTAAAATGGAGCCAACTTTCAAAATCATATGTACTGAGATGATGGGGGTTCAAGAGGGGATGGGACAGGTATATGGGTACAGCGAGCTGGGATACACTGGACAGGGGGGCAAGGAGAGGTCAAGGGGACTGACAGGGGCTCAGTTCAGTAGATAGGCAAATGCAGACTCAATGGTTTGATGGGCCTTTCTCTGCAGACACTTTCTATGTTTCTACATTTCATTGACAACTCAGTGTTCAGCCTTGCAGTATCTGACTATGAATCTTTCTCTATTTCTGTAAACTCACAGAATATCACTAGCCTGTGTAATCAGGCATGACACCCATCAATGGAGTCTGCATTCAAATGAAGTGCCTGCCTAAACTTGTAAATTTCAAGGTCTAGATTGTGTTTTGATGAGAAGTAGTAAACAATTCTTTGGCTTCCACATAATCTTTGTCGTCTCCTGTGTTTTGTGAAAATGTAGAAAATGACATACACTTGCTTTCCTGCATAGTGTAATAGCATTGCATGTTTCCTTCCCCATTTTGGATATTTGTGGCCTTAAGAAAACGTTAAACTACTGCAGCAACTTTCCTGTCTAAAATGCCCTTTGTTGTAAATTGGGCATTAGCCGGCCCTGTTCCCCAGCATTCTCCCTATTATATTTTAAGCAGCTCACGAACCAGTACCAGGTGGAGAGTTTCAGCCACTTCCCCCATTTGCCAACTGACCTTGTGTGAGAATGATGCTCTTCAAATGCAGGTAATGCCTAAGAGTCAAAAGAAGCCATTGTTTGTGTAACCCCTAGGTGGAGCTATCCCAAGGGCTACTACCCCTGCCTGTGTGGCTAGTGACAGGTTGAGGGGCCTAGGTCTGATGACGGGTGCCTCCACCCAAAGGTCAGGGTTGGTTGTGGGTAGCCTAACCAGATCACAGCCCTCTGGGACACTGTGATCCCCCTCTATCCCCACTAGTGGCCCTTTCAACACACAGAAGATACCTTCCCAATACCCCAGATATGCAAACTTTTTACACATACAGTTACCACTTACCCTCAGGACTGATTCCTGCAGCACGTCTCTGAGGACCCCCTGTAAAACAAGGTTATGCAATGCACACAGCTATAAGGCAATAGATTCTGTAGGTACTGACACCACAAGCAAGGTATATTTCAACAACAAAAGATCTGATTTATTAAAGGGGTCAGTAACAAGGAGGGGGAATCAGGTTGTTTTGGCTGAAACAAATAAATCACAGTACTGTGCATGCAATTAGGGTCCAAATGTCACACTCTCTGGTTACCCAGGATGGGGGGGCTAGCCAGGTCAGTTGCCTGGGGATGGCTAGCTTGGTGCAGCTGGTTGGGGTCCTGTGAGGAGAAAAATACATGCACAGACACAATTGTAATCCGGAGCCAGATGGCTCAGTTCATGAAGATTTGGCAAAACAATTAAATTAGATGGCACACTTTGATTCAAACACAGTTGCAGGGAGCTACCTTGATTTGTACTCACAGTACCCAGGCTGAACACAGGAGGGATGGTGGATTGAAGTTCTGGGTTGCCAGAAGCAGGAATTGCCCTAGGTTGTCCTGACGCAGCACTTGTTCAGGCAGGGGGGCAAGAGGCAGGTCCCTTGTCGATAACTTGATTCTGTGCAGCAAGGTATTGAGACAAGGCCCTTGTGGCTGGGCCTATTGGTGGACAGCATGGATTTAGTCTGAGGTTTCTGCTGAGCAACAACTTCCAGCACTAACACACAAGTTACTCTGGGGGAAACAAACTGCGATCCCCAGCCAACATCTAGCACATTCATATGTAAAAAGCTTGTACTCAGTGGGGGAAACAAACTGCAATCCCCGTCCAGCATCTAGCACATTTATATGTAAAAAGATGGTACTGTACCAGGCCACAAAGTCCTGACAGGCCGATCGCATTTAACACAATCTTCAGTCTTCTACAGGTTAAGCCTGGTCCCAAAAGCAGCAGCTTGAGTTTTCCTCACAAACTTTGGATTCAGTCCAAAAATACCTTTTTCTGACTCTCTCTCTCTCTCTCTTCTTCCACAATGGCAAGCAGGCCGAGATTCGGGTCTCACATGCGTCTCCCGTGCGAACTACCACGCCGCTCGAACAGAGCAGAGCTGAGCTCCTTCACGCTTCACTCTCTAACTGGATCTGCCTTGCCAGCAGCAGTTTAGGGCATTTCCTTTAGATCTACAAGAGTTCGGTTGGTTGGTTCAGTTGTCAATCACAACAGGGCTCCCTCTATAGGTGCAAAAAGGCACCAAGGATCCAAAACTACATTACCCTCTTCATAGAGCCCCCTTTTAGTAGGCTCCAGTTTAGAGTCTCAGTCCCGATTGGCCCACAGCCTGCTTCATTTTAATGTCCTTAGTACTGATTGGTCCCATTTGGCAGTCCAGGACCAAAATGGTGGGGCAGATCAGAAACAGTCCAGGCTGCAAGAAATCAGGTTAGAACAAACTACATTTTCATTATTACTCTAACAGGTCACCAGTAATTAATTACATCTTTCAACTGAGCTCCCTCTGCGTAATTAGCGACGGCAGAAACGGAGCATATAGCCAACAGCCCAGGCGGGACTCGGGCATAAATACGCATAGTCCCCCCATTCAAACTAATTATGCCTGCGGGCAGGCAGCTCTTAAAGTGACAGTAATTAGAAGCTTTTAAAAGCGCTCATTGGGAATCACATTTAAACGGCTTAGACGCCAAACACCTCCAGGCTCTGAGCAATTAGGCAAGCTTTTGGAAGACTTTTGGGAACTCCCATTTGCAGGGGGTTACACTTATCTTGTATGTGACTGCTTACTTACAATATTGCCTTCACTCTGTTGTTAGCTTGTCTGAAGCAGAAGAATAATCTAATCCTGCCACTGGGTGGCAATATCTCCTGTTCTGTTGACTTGTTTAAAACAAGCATTTGTCAATGTCGAATGTTGTCTTGCTGGCATTGGCACTGGTAATGCAGGAGTTAGAGAGATGCATAATAGGAATGGCAGTGAAGCACTGAACTGAAGCCAACCCCACCCTGCAGAGACTGACAGGCATTGGGGTGTGTCTTTGGGTAGTCGACCATAACGATCATGCCATTTGACCTCATCCTACCCTGCAGACACTGACAAGTGTCGTGGTGTGCCTTGGGGTCTTCGGACCTTATGCTCACCCCATTTCGTAAGGAAATACACTGAGATGGTGCAGTACAGGAGAATGGGGCTACTTTGGGGCCAAAGAGTCCAAGGCACACCTCGATGCTTGTCACTGGCTGCAGGATGGGGATGGTGGTGGAATGGCTTGAGCATTACAGCTGACAATCTCAAGTCACACCCCTGACGCCTGTCAGTCTCTACAGAGTGGGGCATTATGGTTGGAATCCCTAATGGACCGGGTGTTTGTTGGTATTTTCACTCCAAATTTTCAACATGGGCTTTTTGTGACCCCACCTCATGAACAGTGGCACTAGCAGTTCGTTAGCCAAAAAGTGATTTTGCACAGCAACTACACCATTTGGTGCCACAAATGCGAAAATAAATTTTGGGCAGGATGTGAAAAATGACAGCTGTACTGTTCATGAGGAGGTGTAAAAAATGGCAATGTTGAAAATCTGGAGTGAAAATATGAAAAATTGGTGAAGTCGCGTGCATGCGTGCATGCAAACTGCTCACTGCATGCCCATAATGCAATTATTTTGGAGTTTTTTTAACCAGATTTTTAACATAGGCATTTTGGGACCTCCGCTCTTGAACAGTGGCACTGTGACTTTGTTAATCTGTCCTGAAAGTTGATTTCCAACAGCGACCACGCCATTGTGTGCAGATGTGCGATAACACATTTCAGGCAGGATGTGAAAAATGACAGCTGTACTGTTCATAAGGAGGTGTGAAAAAATGGCAATGTTGAAAATCTGGAGTGAAAATATTAAAAATTATCGAAGTTAGAAGGGTGCGTGGAAACTGCACAATGCACTTTACTAACACAGTAATTTTTTTGAATTTTTTCACCAAATTTGCAACAGATGCTTTTTGGGACCCTACCTCATGAACAGTGGCACTGTCATTTTGTTAATCGATCTCAAAAGGTGATTCCACTCAGTGACCACGAAATCACCATTTGAGACCGAATAATGAGATGACAGTGCATGTATTCATGAGGTGGTGTCCCAACAACCCCATGTTGAAACTTTGGAGCCAAAATTCAAAAAAGTGGCTGAGATACCCACCTAAGTTGATCCCCCTCCCACTGATGCCATTATACAGCTTACTGGCATTTCTTCATTTTGCAGTTCAGCTTTGAAGAGTCCAGACATGTTCCCGCTCCACTGAAGATCGCAGCACTGGACTTCCAGAGGTAACTATGGGGTGAGGGGGTTGTGGGGAGGTGGGGTGCACAGAGGATGGGTGCAGGTTGGGGAGGGGTGCCGCAGACAATGAGGGACCATTTTCTGTTTTTTTCAGGTAAAAAACAAAACAGAACTGGACATCATGTGACAGTTTGTTGGCCACACTGGGGTAGGCTCCCAGTGTGCCACACAATGGGGTTGCTGGGGAGGAACATGCTGACATGGTCGGCTTTGTGTGAGCGGAGGCACACTGAGATGGGCTCCCAGTGTGCCACACAATGTGGAGGGGGGTGGGGGACATGCCGACACTGGGATTGCACCCTGATGTCGGCTTTGTTTGGAGATTGTGTGGCGGTGGTGGCAGGTGCCGCCACCATGTTTATTGAAATGTTTCACCAGGAAAAGCATGTACGGGACGCATGTCAACTCTGCCGCTGCATGATGATCTTGTCTCTGATTGCAGTGGCACATTTCCTTCAAGTTGGTGGCACTTTACATAATTTGTGCGTCAGCACTAGCATGCTGGCAAATTGGGGAATGAGGGACATACCTACTAAAGTGTGCCCTGCATTCACCAACACTGACACACCTGTCACTGTGCTACTACTACAGCAAGATGTTGCTTGCATGTGCACAATACAGCATAAAAACAGAAATTGCCTTATGCAGCATGAGGTGGCACTGCCTCCTATCCTGTCACCGCTGCTGTCACTGTTGTGTGGCAAGTGATGACACTGGCCTAATCAGCATGTTACAGCTTTGGTCCACTTGTAAAGCCTTCTTTGTTTCTTTTACAGTTGCTGTGAGTTTGGTTTAGTGACCCTTCTGTGTTTTCCCAGTCCTGTTAGGGCAGTATTTGTGGGTGATGGGTGTCCTTACCTCATTGCCAGTCATGTCAATAGATGGAGATACAGGAGGCACTATGAAGGTCAGAATTATCTCCTGTTTGGCAGCTCCACATTTGCTGGTCTCCATGCTTAGGGTGCTCATATCATGGCTGCTCGACCCCTGAGCCTAGAAGAGCTGCCTTATGGTTTGTTAAAGAGAAAGCCCCAGTAATGCAACATGGATATTACAGGGACACAATTTCAATCTTATTCATATTGAAGGATATCAGCAAGCTTAAACAGAGATGTTTCATCTAAATCTCTAGCAGGATGCAGGGACATGCCCTGAATCTCAGAGGTGGTAAATACAGCAGTAATGTTAGAAGGCTGTTCTTCTGCCAAAGGGTAGTGAACCTTTTGAGTAGCCTATCAGCCTAGAGAGTAGAACGGAAGACAATAAAGGCTTCAAGGTAAGTATTGTCAAATTTCTGAATACCGGCCAGTTCTATGGTGCTGAGTGATGGGGCACCTGCTTGTCATGCTGGTGACCCACATTCAAGCCCTGATCCCAGGACATTAGGAGTGGAGACCAGGAGGGAAGGTAATAGAGAGTCTGCAGGGATGCTTTCCTTCCAGGGGAGGGTGCTGTGGAGCACTTTGGGAGAGTGACACCTGGTGGCTTGTGGAACTTTGCCAGCAAGTGGGTGACCAAATATTGACTGGCTTTACACTGGGGTGTGGGGAAGGGCCCAGAAAATGGAAACTAGCACTCTTCTTAGCCTACCTATTCCTGATATGCCACAGTCACCCTAGCACACTGCTCCTGCCTCCTCCACACCTTGGAGGACCCTCAGGAATGCTACTCTCCTCCTCTCCCCCAGAGAGAGGTGGCCCTGTCAGGGATAAGCAGGGGAGCCAGGTGGCAGGATGAGCAGTGAAAGGTGAGACGGGTGTGCTGACAGGGACGTTGAGTAACCAGAAGGAGTGTACATTTCGTGGGTGTAGGGGAAGGTGCAAAAAAAATAAATAAAAAAAATTAAAAAGAGAATGTTTGCACAGCATACTTTTTATTCCCTGCTTATGGAGGGATGAAGCTAGAGTTCATTCTGATCTTCAGTTGGTGTTTTACCATTTTGCCTGTCATCACTCATATAGCCATAATCCCTAATATTCTGATAGTAAGTATCAACTCCTGCAGGGTAAGTCAGTACAATGGGTAGTCAAACATGTGTAGTCAGTGTCAGTGACTTCAGATCCCAGGTGAATCAGAGCATCACATCACATAATATTGGTGGCACTTGATGTACCAGACAGGAACTTCCCTGAGTGATTACCCTTGGGGAGTGAACCCTTCCAGTTACACTTAAGTTATACTGTCAGCTCCACTTCACCTAATTTTATAAACTAAACGTGTGTGTGTGTGCGTATGGGGGGGGGGGGGTTACAACATTTTTTACGGAATGTAATTCTGTGTTCTTTTTTGTGAAAGATATTTTTAAATTATATAAACAACACAACACCTTATCTGTGTTTCAAGTACTACACAAGTGCAGTGTCCTATTGCATTCCATTGAGTCTGGTCAAAATACTGGCACACAATGTTGTGTCAATATTGCAAATTTGTAAAACTAAAGTACAACTTGTTCACAAAAAAAAATAGAGATATATTCTGGTATATAGCTATCACCAGACAAATTACTATACTGGAAAATGAGATGGAAGAAGGCTGTTTCCATCGAGTCCATCCCCAACTTCTCAGTGGTGAGATCCATATAATAAGGATATAGTCAACCAATTTTAAAAAAAGGTCAATGTTTCCGAGCTGACCAGTTCGTCAGGGACATTGTTCCAGACCCCCACCTCTCTTTAAGTACAATAGTATTTCCTATTTTCCTTTTTTTTTAAATCAGCGTATGGACCAGGAGCTAGCCAGCATTCGGTTTTACTGATGGAGAAACCTTATTACACAGTTGCAACTCTACTACTGTGACTACTGCTGGATATTATTTTTTTGTCTCTGTTTACTTTTTTCCTCTTGTGCCACTACCCCACCATCCCTGGTGACTACCCAGCATTGTCACCCCATCTGCAGAGCCCACCTTCCACCCCACAGGTTCCCTCTGAGGCAGGACCAAGGGGGGGCAGGTCCCCCAATTCGAAGGCCCATATGGGCGATGAGGGGTACAGTAGGCTGCAAGTCTGAAAGTACCAGGCATCATCTTATGCCTTCTGATACAACAGCCTAAGAATCAGAGGGGATATACAATAATTTAGGGCAGGCATGCAGGCTATACAGCAGGTGAAAGAAAGATTTTTTTCACAGCAGAGCTGCTTGGATACTCTGTGGGGGTTTCATAATATCTTTGGCCCTCCCATTTTTATTTATCCACAGTTGGTAATTCAGATAAAGTCAACACCACACTGAATTGCCCCTAAAGTATTTTTAAAGAGTTAATCATTATTCTGAGATTATTAACCGGGCACGCCAGTGTTCTGGAGTTAAGAGCACAAGGCAGGATTTTGGCTGTCCTTAGGTGATTCGACTGGCACAAAGTCAATGCCCCAGTGCTTTTCTTAGCAGGAGCTTCATCAGTGAAGCACCAGGCTACTGACTTTGTACTTTGGTGTCTATAAACTTTTATGAACTTTACCATGAAGAATTTGAGAGAATCTCAGGTGGTGGGATAGTTCATCTGCTCTCTTATATTATGTTCTTTTATTACTAGAATTTTGCTTAATGTAGTTGAACTGCTGTTTTGTGATGCCCCTAACTGTGTGGTGGTGATGTTAACTAGCAGGGCTATGGAGGCTGTTCCTGTCTGTGGGTTTTCTAAAAATGTCTGTGCATACACCACCCATATCATCCTCCTCCCTAATTGTTATGTCTAGAAAGTTACTCTTACTCCGACTTTTGAACAATGTGAAATGTAAATTTTCATTGCTACCCTGCAGAAAGCTCATACAATCATCTAGTGTCCTGCTTAATGCCCCCCCCACACACAACCAGAACTTCATCAATAAAGCACAACACGGGTTGATCTTTTTCTGAAATGGGTTCACTCCAGCATTTTATATAATCTTTTTGTTTCAAAACCTGTTATAAAGGTTGGTGTAATTGGTGTCCAAAGTGGTGCCCATTGATGTACCTTACACCTGCACATGTAAAAAGCCTAGGTAATAAAATTGGTGAGCCCTGGGCTCTGATGACAGACACTGAGGTGGATATTGTGGCCATAACAGAAACATGGGCTTCAGAAAATAATGAAAGAAGGATAACCAAGGGGGAGGTAGTGGTGGTGGGTGATCTGAACCTGCTGGACACTGATTGGGATGTTCAGTGGCCAGGACCACTAGAAGCCACGTCTTGCTGGATGCTTTCCAGGACTGCTTGCTGGTACAGTTAGTTAAGGAGTCCATCAGGCAGACTGCAGTTATCAATGTGCTACTCACCAATTCGGAGGTCATTGGAGCTGTGGGAGTAGGGGAGCCATTAGGGAACAGTGACCTTAACTTTGTTTGGAGCAAACTGGCCCTCAGGTCTGCTAAACCGCAGTCAAAAGCTGCAGTCCTTGATTTTAGAAGGGCGGGCTTCAATAGACTGAAGGAGCTGGTCAGGGATAAGTTAATTGGAGTGGACAACACAGATTAGGTGGAAGAGAGGTGCCGGGCAATTAAAGGGGGCATTCTCAGGGCATCTATGATATACATTAGAATGGTAACCAAAAAGAACAGTATCAAGAGACTGCTATGGTTCTTGGCAAAGGTCAGAGAAGCAGCGAGGGACAAGAAAAAGGCCTTCTACAAATTTAAAGAAAGCAGGGGGAGGAAGAATGGGCAGAATATTTGCTGAAAAATAGGGAGGCAAAGAGGATGGTTAAAGAGGCAAAAGCAAACACAGAGCTGCATATTGCTGAGGGGGTCAAGAGTGGAGAAAAACATTTCTTCAGGTATATTAGTGAAAAAAGGAAGAGAGGAGGGGGAATTGTGAGGCTAACAGATGGTGATAGTGTGATTGAGGCAGACAGGCAAAAGGCCGCTGTCCTTAATGATTACTTTTGCTCAGGATTCACTGGGGAGGACCTTTGCATCAAAGTGGCCATTAATGGGATCCTGGAGATGTGGCAGCCAACATTTAATAGTGAGAGGGTCTTGAAAGAGCTGTCAGTCCTAAAGACTGATAAGGCCCCAGGACCAGCTTGGTTGCATATGAGGATACTCAGGGAATTGGCAGTGGAACTAGCTGATCCCCTGGTAGGTCTACTCAATAGCTCTCTAAGGACAGGGATGGTTCCAAAGGATTGGAGGGTGGCGGACACAGTTGTCTTCCACAAAGGAGGGAGGACAAGGTGTGACAAGGTGATCCCTTCCATTGTTTTGTGGCTTATAAATAAGGGCCCAGAGTTATTAATTGTAAATGGTACTGCCATCATGGTTCCATCAAGTTGCAGCGGCAGAAAATCTGTCGAATGCCTTTACAGTGAGGGCACTATGCCGACTGCGATTGCAGTCAGCAATGTGCCATCAGGAAAAGTGCTTTTTTTTTGTTTACAGTTCTGTTTATCACCTCCGGGGACCTGGAACTCTCTCGGGCTCCCAACTTGCCTGCCACTCTGCCAGCCACTGTGACCCCACCTTCTTCAAGGACATTACTTTCTCCCTGTGGGACCCTATTGGCCCAAAGGTCCACAAGGAGATTGAAGGGGCAGAGGCGGAGATCCAATGTTGGGCGTGTGGTGGCCAGGCACTGTGGGGCCATCGCCTATCTGGGGCCGAAGGTTTTTTTCCTGTTTGTTCCCTGTGAGCTCCTTCCTCTTCCCGAGTGTGGCATGCAGTGACGCCATGGTGCACAGCAACCCTGCTGGCATCTGCCACACTCCCCTACACACTTGGTCCTACATCCTGCAGTGCCCTCGATCTCCATCAGGGGTTGCTGAGATGCCAGACAACTCTATCGCCCTCCCCCTGGGAGAGGAGTGCAGTCCATCGGACGCTCAATCCTCTCCCTCCCCTGCTGACCCCTGGCGCCCAAGCTCTCTCCAGAACCTAGGTCACTGGCGTAGTGTGAGGTGTGGCATCCAGTGCCTCAACCCTCAGTGCCACCGGGCCGGCCAAGGAAAAATGCTTATATTACAACCCCCCCAGATCCCCCAACCCTCGGAATTAAGTATAATCAACTCCGGGTCAGAGTTGTTCTGGGGAGGGGGCACAAGACCCGAAGACAGCATGCCAGGGTCCCGCACTACCATTACAGTGTACTGTCGGATTTGTCGCTGTAATGGTCATCGCAGTAAAATAGTCCCCCTTGTAACTGTATACGCTGCCATCGTAAGGCCTTCCCCAAAATTATGTTTAATTAGTATAGGAAGTGTTGCTCCAGTTCAGAGACCACTTCCTGAAGAAAAATAAGCACAACTAAAACATGCCTTTCGTTATTTGTTAGCTGCACAGCTTGTGGCCTGTCTGTGTCAATATGTCTTACTGCCTCTCCTGGACTGATCACCTAGGTGGACTCCCTTGTCATTTCTGTCTGTCTTTCTATCTTTCAGCACCCCCAAGTTATGGAAGTGAAAACAGACAGGTTTAGCCCTGGTTATTTCTTTGTAAAAGTTCCATTTTGTTGTTAGTTGGGCATTTTTTTACCTCCCTGGTGATAGTAGCAGAAACTTCTGTATGAACTCATGTATGTACAGTTTATTTAATTACCCTGGCTCAAGTGAGTTAGCAGTGGTCAAGGAAAAAGGAGAGAAAGCCCAGGGCTCAGGACTTGCTTCAGCTGAAGTGAATAGCCCCTATACTAAAAGCAAGTGAGATTTTATAATGTCCCTGTGAAGACTTGTGTAAAATGGTAACAGATAAAGACATGCAGCAGTTGTGCCCTGTTTCAAAGTGGAGAAATAATCAGGCTGGGAACAGTTATGAAGTTTGTGCAACCATCTGAAGTTAGAACAACACGGTTTTCTTCCCGTTTGCTTCTAAATGTTACCCTAAATTGTTAAAAGGAAAGTTAATGTAAAAGACAGTTTCTCAGTGCAACAAGAGTTTCCCATTAACTTACCTGTGAGACTGTGATCCTTTTCAGCAGTGAGTTAACTGCAGTTTCCCTCCAGACCTGGCCCCACCTAGAATTGATGACTTTATAGAACATAGGATCAGAGAGTTATGGTAGTTAAGGGGGAGGTTCTTACTGTTCAATGGAAATATGCTCAAAACTCTTGTAAAGTGAAGATGAATAATATGTTTAGTGAATATGTATAGTAGTGTTGTTTTCTGTTGTAATGAATGTTTATCTGTTTTTTCGTGATCTTGGTACACTGAATATTGATGTAAAATTTGAATCTGACTGAGAGATCATGTGATTCTCTGAGCCATAGAAAGGCTCCCTCAGCAGCTTTTCATCAGTCAGCTATAGAATTCCAATAGAGCGACTGCCTGAGACACCAGAGTGACAGACAAAGCCTATGCAAAGCTAAAAGTGGGAGTGTTTGGTGCTGAAAGAAGGTTGAACTGTTCAGTTGTGGTACTACCTTGGTATATATAGGGGTAAGGACCACTGGAACAAAAGGACATAAGTGCGGGGTTTTGGTTTAGCCTGTCAAAGAGCAGGCCCTCGCGACCTCCGGTCTCCTCAGGGGAGGGGGGTGGTCTCTGCGCAATAGGGGTAAGGACCACTAGAACAAAAGGACATAAGTGAGGGGTTTTGGTTTAGCCTGTCACAGAGCAGGCCCTCGCGACCTCCGGTCTCCTCAGGGGAGGGGGGTGGTCTCTGCGCAATAGGGGTAAGGACCACTGGAACAAAAGGACATAAGTGAGGGGTTTTGGTTTAGCCTGTCACAGAGCACTAAGTAGAGTAACAACTAGCCATGAGGGAGCCGAGGGCAGACTAACAGACTTGAGCTGTTTGCTTCTGACTAGATTGGAATCATGGGAAAGTGCAAAGATTGGCAAGACCTCTCCTTAGCAAAGATCCTCCCCAGTGTAACTACGGTGAGCAGGAGTCTACACCCAGTAGCTAGGTTTCACTGGTGAAGACAAAAGAGCCAGTCTCTAAAGTAGCCAGACTTAAAATGTCTGTTTTATTTTACATCTGTTAAAGTGTCTAAAGACTGCAAAAAGCAAATAAACTGTGCCATCCTGCAGGACTTTTACCTAAATTCTGCTTGCTGTGTCCTTCATCAACTCCCACACTTCCACACAAGGAACAAGCAGGAAACTAAACACCTGTCAGTCTTACCTCTGTTGTAGGAAACCTGATGGAGCCACTGGTCAAAGAGGATCTCGTGGACTACTTGGAGAACAACGGTTTCCAAGATAGTAAACAGCACGGATTCATGGAAGGGAGGTCTTGTCAGACTAACCTAATAGTTTTCTTTGACTGGGTGATGAGGGAGTTGGATAGGCACCATGCTGTGGATTTTCTGTACTTTAACTTCAGCAAGGCTTTCAACTCAGTACCCCACAGATGCTTCTTGAAGAAGATGGAGGATCTGGGTGCAGCTAAGGTCATAGTAAACTGGGTCGGTAACTGGTAAAAGGGGAGGCAGCAGAGAGTAGTGGTCAGTGGGGTTAAATTGGAAGAGATGGAGGTCACAAGCGGGGTTTCACAGGGATCTGTCCAGGGTCAGGCCCTCTTCAACATGTTCATCGATGACATTAGTGTAGGGATCCAAAGCAGGCTGTGTCTCTTCGAGATGACACCAAGCTCTGTGGGTCGGTGGATAGTGATGAAGGAATAAAGCAAATGCAGAGAGACTGGTAAAAGCTGGAGGAATGGTCAAGGGTTTAGCAGTTAAAGTTCAATGCCAAATAGTGCAAGCTTTTGCACCTAGGGAACAAGAACTCCAGGATGGAACACTGGATGGGAGGGGTGACACTCAGTACCATGCGTAAGGAATGAGACTTTAGAGTTATCATCAGTGACTCCTTAAAGCAATTGAGTCAGTGCAACAAGGCTTACAACAAGGCAAATAGAATGCTGGGATGTATCAGAAGGGGTACTGATAGCAGGAAAAGGGAGATAATACTTCACCTGTATAGATCCTTAGTGAGGCCACTCCTGGAGTACCACACTCAGCTCTGGGGTCTTCACCTCAGGAAGGATAGGGATAGGCTCAAGATGGTGCAGTGCATGGTAACAGAAATTATTCAGGGCCAGCAGGCATGTCCTACATGGAGTGCCTCAAGGCATTGAACATGTACTTGCTGGAGACCAGAAGGGAGAGGAGGGATATGATAGAGGCCTTCAAATTCCTAAAAGGAGTTAAGGTGAATTGTGGGGAAATATTTAATTTGAATACCAGCTTGTGGTCATGAGTGGAAGATAACAGGTGGGAGGTTCAGGAGGGACATGAGGAAATACTATTTACAGAAAGGGTGGTGGAGCTGTGTAACAGGCTGCCAGCTGAGGTGGTGGGTGCAAAAACCTTTAGTGGTTTTAAGCATGGCTGGGACAGAATGAAGGGTACAGCGATTGCTCAGGGTAGCAGAATTGGGGAGGAGAATGCAGGGGGTAGGGAAGGCTAGGACTCTCTGTCTTCACCAGGGAGAAAGATGGATCAGTGTCTTCAGGAGGGAGAAAAGGAATGAGGGGAAGGGAACAAAGATGTAGTGATAGAGGAGGATAGTATGAGGGAGGGGCTGCTAGCATTGAAGATGGACAGATCACCAGGCCTGGACAGAGTAAATCCAAGGGTTCCAAGGGAACTAGCTGAGGAGCTGGCAGGGCCTTTTGCAGGCCTATTTAATAGTTCACTGAAGTCAGGCATGGTACCACAGGACTGGAGAACAGCATGTGATGCCCCTTCACAAAGGCAGTCCCAAGGATGACCCAGGGAATTACAGACCAGTCAGTCTGACCTCAATCATTTGCAAGCTCATGGAGACCATACTTAAGGAAAGGTTGGTAGAATATCAAGAGAAGCATGGTCTCCAGGATATGAGGTAGCACGGGTTCATGGGGGATTGTGTCAAATGAATCTGATTGACTTCTTTGACTGGGTCACTAAGACAGTAGACAGGGGCCAAGCAGTAGACATCTTCTATCTAAATTTCAGCAAGGCCTTTGACTCTGTGCCCCACAAAAGGTTGATCAGGAAGTTGGCAGATCTCGGGGATGGGGACAAGATGACCAGGTGTGTGGAAAACTGGCTGTGGGACAGAACCCAGAAGGTGGTTGCAGGGGGAGAGTTATCTGGCACCCGAGAGGTCATCTATGAGGTCCCTCAGGGCTCAGTGCTGGGGCCGATGTTGCTCAGTGTCTTCATCAATGACATTGGGGATGGCATTAAGGGACAAATGTGCCTATTTACAGATGACACCAAGCTCTGCAGGAGAGTGGACCTACAGGATGATCCGGGAAAGCTGGGGAGGTGGTCCAGGATCTGGCAGTTTGGCTTCAATGCTAAGAAATGCAGAGCTATATACATTGGAGCCAAGAACCCCGGGGCAGAGTACTACCTGGTTGTAGTCCAGGTATCTGCATCAGAGGAGGAGGAGAAGGACCTGGGAGTGATGATCACCAGTGACCTGAAGCACTCCACACAGTGCAAGAAAGCAGCAGAAAGGGCAAACAAGATGCTGGGATGTATAGCAAGGGGGATCAGTAGTATGCGAGAGAAGATTATACTGCCCTTGTACATGTCACTGCTGAGGCCACATCTAGGATATGGAGTTCAGTACTGGTGCCCACACCTCAAAAATGACATTAACCTTCTGGAGAAGGTTGAGAGGAGGGCTACAAAGATGATAGTGGGTCAGCAGGGTAAGGCATATGAGGAGATGTTGAGTGCACTGAACATGTACTCCCTGGAGGACAGGAAAGAGAGAGCGGACATGGTTGGGACCTTCAAGTGCCTGAAAGAGATACATAAGGTGGAAAAGGAGGATCTCTGTAAGCTGAGTGGCAACCATAACATGAGGAAGCAGAGTCTTAAGCTAGAGGGGTGGAGGTTTAGGAGGGAAGTGAGGAAGCACTTCTTCACAGAGAGGGTGATGGACACTTGAAATGTGCTGCTGGAAGAGGTGGTCTCATTGAAGATGGTGGACAGCTTCAAGAGAGGCTAGGATAGGCATGGGGGAAGGTAAGGATCATGGGTAGGGAGGATGGGAGGAGTGGGGGGGAAGGACAGTAGCTCAAGCTGTAGACCCTGCAATACAAGCAGACTAGATAGACCAAATGACCTTCTTCTGCTGACTTCTTTGTATGTTTGTATGTATGTTCGTAATGAGGCAGTGAGAGAACAGCCAATGGACTTAAGGAGGAGTTACGAGAATTGGAACACATGTAGCTGTGCTCCTTTGGCAATCAGGTCTATTTTTTTGAGGGTGGGAGGAGAAGGGAGGGGGTAAAGAAAGGGTGTTTTTTTCTTTAAAGCAAAAATTAAGCACAAATCAGGTTGAACTGAGCCTGAGCCAGTTCTGGCCCGATAGATTAGATCAGCCAATACACAACTGGTCCGAATCTGTGACTCAACCCACTGCACACCCCTAATGTCTTTTATTTGAGCAATCACTGAGCACTTCACTCTGTCTCAGTTGTGTTTAAAACTATTGATAGTTTTGGCAACCACCACATCAGTTGACTATATACTTGACTAGTTGAACTGTGACAGTTTGGACAACTACGTGGCTGTGTCACTGTAACTGCACTAGAAACATAGAAGGTAATGGCAGATAAGGACCATGTGGCCCACCTAGTCTGCCCCTTTTCCCTGCTTAAAACTAAGGTGCATAAATGTCTCCAAGAGCTAGATACAGATGATGCATTTTACCAATATCTGAAATTACAATTGTAAATTGCTGATATTCTGGCTGTGTAAGTCTTTTTTTTGTACTTTTTCATGTACTTTAGCATTTTTTGTACAGTTAGTATATGGTGTTTTATAAGCTGCACCCCCACAGCCCCAACAAACTGGGTCCCATAATAGGAAACTGTTGCTTTAATTATTATATTGGATATTTCCTTTAGGAGGCTGTGCATAAAAGCAGCGTTGGACTGTGGAGTCTCACCCTTGACAAGGCATCTGAGGCTGCCTTGGTGTCAAACACGTCAGGCAGTTTTTGGTGAGTGGTGGTATCTTTTTACTGGTTTTCCACATATGGGAAATTTTTACTGAATAGTAAAGCTTTCTTTTTTTAACATGAAAAATGTTATTGGGTTTTAAATTTTACAAACAGTCATGTATGAACGATCAACAGTATCAAAATCCGGATGAACTTCTGAAAAAATTACAAGAACACATTTCTATATTACTTTAAGCCAAGGTTATTATCACTAAGCTTCAGAAAAAACTGCTCCAGAAAGTAGTAATGGTTATCACATAACTGTATGATATTAGCTTTGAAAGTCTTATAACTTGTTACATTATTATAAACCTATCAAAGCAGGCTAAGTAAACAGCGCAACGTAAGTGTACGAAGGTACCTGCACCCTCTGTGCTAGGTAGGCTTCCCACTAATCCTCTCAAAGGATAGTATGGAGCAATACTTGGAAGGGGTGGGTGGGATAGATAAAGTGGGGGTAGTCTGGTGTTGGAAACATTCAAAGAGGTGGGTTGCCATGCATTGGGGAGGGGGGGATGGAGCAAAGATGTGAGTGCAGATAGGCTCCCCATTTCATGATGTATTTCTGCATCTGATTAGAGTTGGCATAAGAGAGCCTTTCAAAAATGGCTAGGTGTATACGTAAGCAATAATACCCAACAGGGTGGGCGGTATTGTGCTATGCCGGACCGCCCAGGGGCGTAATGAGGCCCGACACCGCAGGCGGAAGGTCTTATAGCCTCGGGAGGTCTCAGTATAGCAATACACTCCCACCCTGAGGGTATATTGCGCAAAAAAATGGGCCACTGTATTATATATTATTGGAAAAAAGTTTTGTTTAAATATTAAAACCTTGAAGTGTTTTGTTTATTTTGTAGTAAAATAGTTCCTCTGTCTGCATTACACTGCCATCCTACTGGAGTCTCTGTACTTGGAGGTGATTGCAATGGTTGCACACACACCCCCACACACACACACATGCACTCTCTGGGCTTAACATTGTCAAAACATTCCCCTCCCCACCACCACTAATTGTTGTATTCATTCAAGGCATTTGTTTCATTCTCTGACTTCTTATTCCGTTGCATGTCAGTGTGAGACGTCAGTGACAGAGGCTGGAGAGTGGCGTGCACTGATTAACTGTGGGAGTGAGGCAGTGTTTAGTTTTACTTTTTTACTTTATTTTCTTTAGTTGTACAGCAGCTGAGGAGGCGCTCGCATGGATGATAAATGAGCTTGACTGGAAAATGAGAAATTATCTACAGATTCTATAGCAAGAGACAGACGGAGCGCTAGTTCCGATAGCGATACTGTGTGTCACAGGAGTGATACTTTTTGTTTTCTGTACCGCATGTGGAGATTCATCTGCAGTATGGTTAATGAAGAAAATACCGGTGCTGTCATATGCAGTAGCGCTGCCAGAGCTAGCTCTCTTTAGGTCAACTCAGTTCATGATTATTGCAGCCAAGCTTTATTTTGGTCATAAATGTGTTTAGTTTTACATTTCTGGGACACTGGTGTGTGATCAGGGAGACCGTGTGTATGAAGCGAGAGGCAATGATTTAACAAGTCTTGATTTTCATTGAAAGAAATATAAAAAAAAACAAAAAAACAGATCTGGTAATGTTTGAGGAGCGGGAGTGGAGCCGGGGGAGAGACAGGGAGTTAAGGAAGTGTCATATATAGCCGTGAGCACGCGATATGCTAGTGTTTAAAAATAAACCTTTATTTTTTTTTTACATGATTTTGTTACATTTGTGGCAAAAGTGGCATACAGGAGGGGAGGACGTAGCGGGAGGGCAGTCTGACTGAGCGGGGAAAGGTGGTTCTGGTAGCACTGAGAACGATATCGTTAAAAAATTGACTGGAGGAGATGGACAGTGTTACTAAAGGAGGCAGCTTTTAGGGGGAGCGACGAGTCAAGGATGTATCTGAAATAATGTACAAGGGTGCTAAATTTAAAAGAAAATTACAATTGCTCCAGAGGGCTGTATTGCCCGTGTGTATGTTTGTGGTGGGGTGACTCTGTATTTATTTTAGCGAGCTGCAAAAAAATGGCGTCAGTTTGAAATTGTGTGCCCAGTGTTCCAGCCAATGACCAAGCAGGCTGGGCACAAGGATACTTGTCTAGGCATGAGGCAGGTTTGGACTGGAACTTTTTAATCGGTGGGCATCTATTGTCTAATAGATGCCCACCTAAATAAGTGTCTCAGCCAATCAGAAGAGAGCATTGTCTTTGCCCATTTTCTAAAAATCTTATAAGGGAGGTGAAGTCATCAATAAAAAAGACACAAGCTCAGCAGGAAGTTCTATTAGCAGTCAAGGTCAAGGACAATAAAAATACCTTTTTCTGTTATATTAATAGTATGAAGAGTAATTTGAATATTATAGGTCCCTTTAAGAACAGTGATGGATCATTAGCATCAGAAAAAGAGAATGCAGACATACAAACTAGCTATTTCTGCCCAGTCTTTAATGATGGGGTGGCCACTTTTAGTTTTATCAAATTCAGGCCAATTCCTGGACTTATTACAATTGATCATGAAAATGTTAGGGATAGATTACATAAACTGGGTGTCAATAAATCCCCAGGACCTGACAATATACACCCCAAAGTCTTGCATGAACTGGCAGATTCCTTATCATTCCCTCTTACATACCTTTTCCAGACCTCTCTTGACAGAGGTGAAGTTCCGCAGGACTGGACAGTTGCACTTGTGTTACCACTTCACAAAAAAAGGCCAAAATCCGAGCCAGCAAAGTTTAGACCGATAAGTCTTACGTCATTGATAGGGAAAGTCTTGGAGGGGATATTAAAGGCAAAGATTGTGGATTATTTAGCAGAACACAACTTGTCTGATCATGTACATCATGGATTTATGTAGTAAAGATCTATCAAACAAATTTGCTTACCTTCTATGAAAAAGTTAACCTGGAACTGAACAAAGGAAATGCAATAGATGTGGCTTTTATGGACTTTGCCAAGGCATTTGACAAATTTCCCCACACTGAATTAATAGAAACATTGGCAACTCTTGGATTGGACAATAACATATTAAAGTGGATAACAGTTTGGCTCAATGGGAGGAAACAAAGAGTCTTTGTGAGAGGGGTGCTGTTTGATTGGTCATCTGTTTGAAGAGGGGTCCCCCAGGGATCAGTTTTGGGGCTCTGTCTTTTTAATATCTACATTTCCACTCTTAAATTAAAAGACTCCAGTGTATGGTTGGCTAAAGTTGTGGACGACTGTAGGGTAGACAGGATTGTGAACAACACTACTGAGGCTTTATCCTTGCAAATGGCTATCAACGAAATTAATCTGTGGACTAAGATTAACAAACTTGAGCTGAACAGTACTAAGTGTAAAATGATGCACCTGGGTCCCCACAATAACAATCACTTATATACACTTGGAACAAATATATTATCTGTTACTAGTGAAGAAAGAGATCTGGGCATTAAAATTACTCCTACCTGAAAGTTTATTTCCCACTGCAAGGACCAGGTTAAAAAGGCTAACCAAAATCTTAATTGTATATTAAGACATATTGCCAGTAGGGATGAGAAAGTTCTAATGCCTATGCATGGAGCCTTGGTTAGGCCACATTTGGAGTACTGCACCCAAGTGTGGTCACCACACAACAGGGAAGACATACTGAAGATTGAGAGTGTACAGCGTAGGGCAACAAGATCTGTATTGGGATTAAAAAGTATACCCTATGCTGATAGGTTGAAAAAATTAAATCTTTACTCCTTACAGTATAGAAGGTACAGAGGTGACTTATGTATGTTGTATAAAATCATAGGGGACATCAAACTACGTGAACAACTAGGATTTACCTTTAGAACCAGTTGGACTAGCAGCAGAAGACATAACAAGCAACTATTTCTGCCCAAATGGAACACTAACTTAAGGAAATATTGGTTTACACAAAGGGTTGTTTCCTTATGGAATAGCCTCCCTCCTACAGTAGTAGACAGTAAAAATATGGATACCTTTAAGGTCAGATTGGACATTTTTTGTAGTGATAGAACTACTAGGTTCTAATTAAAGAGGGATTGGCAAGCATTATGGACGAAAGTCTCTCCAGCTTGACTCTACCTATGAAACCTATGAAAGCAACATGCCATGTCAAGAGAGATGGAGGATGTGGTTGTCTCCACTTCATTAATATGGCTCTCTTGGCCTCAGGAAGCACTGCCATTACCCATTTGTGCATGGGGACAGGGAGCAATCCCAATTGGGAGGTTTCCCCTAGCAAGACGATTGAGGGGATAGTAAAGCTTTCTAAAAACTTAAGTGTAAGTCTCTAATATTTGACAAGAGTGGTTACCAGATGCTGATTTTGCTTCTTGTGTACTGTTACCTTTTAATCCTGCACAGGTGCCCTCAGGTATGTTGTTCTTTGCAGGCCCTCCTTTTACCCATATTTTACTCTGAATTTGATTAGAATAGCACAGCTGAGATGCAATATCTTACTATCAGTGGAGTCCGGCCTTCTCCCGTGTGTATAGTATTTGCCAGGATAGCCCAGCTGAGATCCACATTTTTAAAAGGAGCACAGATAAAATGCCACATCTTACTTTAAATAAAAACAAAGAACTTCAGCACAAAAGCACTGAGGTAAGGGCTACCCAGAAAGGGCATTGGCAATAAAGCCATTTTTCAAAGAAATGTAAAACTATACATGCTATCCCCAAAATGCAAAGCATCATAGGAAGTGTATGCAAATTCCCACAAATAAATTTAGACTGGTTCTCCATTAAGCAAGAGTGTATGGTGCCAAATGGTGTCTCACTCACTCTTCAAAGGATGAAACCAGAAGACATAGACATGTTTGGTCCTACACAAGACCCATCAGTGTGCCTTGTCTCTAACAGCCCAGGGGAAGGAAGAACCAGTAATATTTTGGTCTTACTGGTTTGGGTCATGGTGAGGCCAAAATAGGAATGTAATCTAAAAGACAAAGAACCTCAGCACAAAAGCACGGAGTCAAGGGTTACCTGGAAAGAGCATTGGAAACAAAGGCTAACCTGAGGCACATTGGTAAGTCCTGGGTAGGATGAAATGCGTGTCTATGTATTTTGTCTTCAGGCTTTGCAGAGTGTGTGTGAGAGGCCAGTTGGCACCACATGCTCTTGCTTAATGCAGAACCAGTCTAATTTTTTATGGTGATTTGCAGACACTTCCCACACTGCTTTGCATTATGAGGATATGTATTATTTTATATCTCGTTTTTAGGTAGGTAAGTTCTTCTCCCCTTCCCTGTGACCACCTCAGCAACAAAGTCTTCTCTTTGTAAACCCAACATTGAAAAAAAAAAAAAAAGATGTGTTAGCACAACAAAAATAAGTCAAAAACATTTTTACCACACAAAAGGTGAAAGGCATTATCGAGGAAGAGGGCCCAAATGTAGGAGCTGCTTCACAAATTAGTCTAAAAGTGGCTTTACACTACCAGTTATGCACCAGTGCCAGTGGTGCAGAACAGTTGCAGTTGCAGATCCAGCAGTATAAAGAGCTGCCGGAGCAGTGCAAGCTGCTCCACTGTGGCAAAATGCGTCCCCTGGGTTGTTGGGAATGTGGAGCAGAGTGCACCGGTGCAGTTGTTTTTTTTGCAAGTGTGTAAAAATGCTGCTTTGCCTGCACTGGTGCACTCCTATTCTCTAACCCCTCCACTGGAAATGCCCTCAAAACACCAGAAGGCCATCGGGAACACTGCACAGCTGCAGCGTGTAAAAGAAAAGCATGGTGGTGCAAGCAGAGCAAGCCAATTCCAGATGGCAGTGCCAGGTGAGCGCAATATAAAAGTGGCTTACAAAATGTGGAGCAATCTCTGTGTAGTCTACATAGCCTCCTCAGTCACTTGTTTAAATGTGATGCAGCTGTTGTACGCTGTAGTCAGTCATGTCAAATGGATTGTTTATTTTAATGGCCATAAGCCTGTGACTAATAGTGCCAGTGACTTTCTTTTACTGAACCTTCCTTCACTAAGTATTTGTCACAGGAGGTTTCTGTCGATGAGGAAATATGAATGTATGAGGCAGTACCAACAGATAGCAAATCTGGTATTAATATGCCCCAGACCCAGCAGCTACCCATGGCCCTCATGGTGGTAGATTGGCATCTTTGTAAATTGTCCCTTACCCCCCCCCAAAAAAAAAACTTTTCAGGCTGACATTAACTTCTTTACTGCACACATGGCATAAGAGTGGACACTTATAGCTGTTCACTTATATATTAAAAAAAATTTACATTATAGATGGTCTCAAATGCTACAGCACATATTTGGACAACCACTGGATTCAATATGCAAATAGACTGGGACAACATTCTAGGACACTTTGGTGGATCCCATTCACCAAAGATTTGGCAGAAATGAAAAAGAAACAAGCATTTGTCAATGCTGAATGTTTGCTTGCTGGCATTGGCAGTGGTAGTGTAGAAGTTACAGAGCTGCGTAATAGGAATGGCAGTGAAGTATTGAACTGAAGCCAACCCCACAACCACCCTGCAGAGAGTGACAGGCATAGGGGTGTGTCTTTGGGTTGTCAGGCATAACGGCCATGCCATTTCACCACCCGCTCTGCAAGACACTGACAAGTGTCACGGTGTGCCCTTGGGGTCTTTGGCCTTATCGCACCCCATTCCATCAGGAAATCGGTGAGATGGGTACTGTATGGAGAATGGGGTGAACTTTGGGGCCGAAGAGTCCAAGACATACTCGATGCCTCTCAGTGGCTGCAGGGTGTGGAATGGTATGAGCATTACAGGCAAGAATCCCAAGGCACACCTGATGCCTGTCATTCTCCACAGGAGTGAGGCGTTATAGTTGGAAACCTAACACCTCAGACATCGTTGGTATTTTCACTCCAAATTTTCAACATGTTTTTTGTGACCCCCACCTCATGAATAGTGGCAATACCAGTTTGTTAGCCCAGCTGCTTATACTGTGACTACGACATTTAGCACCACAGGTGCAAAACACATTCGAACAGGATGTGAAAATGACAGCTGTACTGTTTATGGGGAGGTGTAAAAATGGCAATGTTGCAAATCTGCAGTAAAAATATTAAAAACTGGTGAAGTCATGAGTATGCATAGAGCATACCCAGCGCACACCGTAATGTAATTAGTTTGGGGATTTTTACAGCAGATTGTCAACACAGGCATTTTGGGACCTCCGATCATGAACAGTGTCACTGTGATTTTCTTTATCTGTCCGAACAATGATTTCCCACAGCGACCATGCATCTCTGTGCTGAAAGTGTGAAAACACATTTTGGCCATGTTGTGAAAAATGACAGCTGTACTGTTCATAAGGAAGTGTGGAAAAATGCCACTGGTGAAAATCTGGACTGAAACTATTACAAAGTCATGAACTTACGAGAGTGCGTGGAAACTGCGTAATGCTCACTTGTAGCACAGTCATTTTATGGACTTTTGTCACCAAATTTTCAACATTGCCATTTTAAGACCTCTGCTCATGAACAGTGTAACTGTGATTTTTCTTAATCTGTCCCAAACATTGCTTTACCTTTACGACTGCCATTGTAATGCCTACATGTGAAAACATTTTGAGGCAACATATGAAAAATGGCAGCTGTACTGTTCATAAGGAAGTGTAATAAAATGGCAATGTTGAAAATCTGGGTGAAAATATTGAGAATTATGAAACATACGGCGTGCGTAGGAACTGCATAGCATCGCTCATAAAACAGTCAATTTTAGAATTTTCACCAAATTTTCAACATAACTATTTAAGACCTCTGCTCATGAACAGTGTCTCTGTGATTTTCTTAATGTGTCCCATACATTGATTTCGCACACCGACTGCACCATTATGCGCTACATGAAGCGAGGAACACGTTTGGGCAAGATGTGAAAAATGACAGCTATACTGCTCATAAGGAGGTGTGGTAAAATGGTAATGTTGAAAATCTGGAGTGAAAATATATAAAATTCGCGAACTTACAAGTGTGCGTAGGAACTGCGCAATGCACGCTCGTAAAACAGTCATTTTTAGGATTTTTCCTCCAAATTTTCAACATAGGCTTTTTGAGAGCCCACCTTATCAACAGTGGCAATGTCGTTTCATTACTTGGTCCCAAAAGGTGATTTCATGCAGTGACTGCGAAATCACCCTTCGGGCCCGATTAATGCCATGACAGTGAGAGCATTCATGAGAAGGGGTCCCAAAAACCCCATGTTGAAAATTTAGTCAAATTCCAAAAATGCCTGAGATATGCAACAAAGTTGAAAACCCTATCTATCCCATTATACAGCTTACCTGCATTTCCTCAGTTTGCGGTCGGCTTTGAAGAGTGCAGACGTGTTCCCGATCCACCAAAGATCGTCGGCCAGAAGTCAGAGGTAAGTGTGGGGTGAGGGAGGGAGTGTGGGGAGGCAGGGTGTGCAGTGGGTGGGCGCGGATGGGGGCAGAGACAGAGAGGGACCATTTTCAATTTCAGGGTTTTTAAAACAAAGGACGAGCAGCAGGACATTTGCCATGCTGAGTGTGCCCAGCATGGCACAAGACAACTGTTTGAAGTGTGGAGCTGGTGGGGATTGGGCACCCCGTCGGTGACAGCATCTGTTGCCACGCTGGGGTGGGCTCCCAGCATGGCACCCTGTACTCTGGGGAGACAGTGGAGCCGACAGGGGATTGGGCACCCCCGTCGGCTATACATGTGTAGCCACACTGGGGTGGGTACCCAGCGTGGCATGGAGCGCTGTTTGGGGGGCGTAGCACAGCCAACGGGGGATTGGGCACCCCCGCTGGCTATACAGTGTGTGTGTGTGAGGCGAGCATGCAGTATGCGTGCGTGTGTGTGTGTGAGGGGGAGCGCGCATGAGCAGGCGATATCTAATCGCTGCTCACTGAAGCGTAGCTCCCCCTTTCAACTGTACTCCACTGCATTTTCGACTGCTGTCATAGACAGCTCCAGCAGGCATTGGAGAACTGTGGCCGCGCCTGCAAACACACTGACTGAATTGGAAGAGGGCTGCCACACCTCTGAAAACTCAGATGATGGCACTATGTTTCTTGCACATGCGTGCAAGCAAACATAAAAAATCTTTAGTCTGTTATAAAATAAAGCTGGTAAAGAAATCATGTACTGCTCTGTGGTCTGTACTTGTATATTCACTAAACCCATTCCACCACTCTGTTTCCCTGCACACCACCCTGCTGGAGTCAGATTTGTTTGTTTTTACAATTCCCTCTACTCTGAGACCCAGCACAGACCTGTGTCAATTGCAAAACCAAGTCAAAACAGTTTACAAGGAGAACAGGACAAAATGATTAATTATGTTTGCAACTGACCATCCTGGAGACAGACATCTTTGCTTTTCCTCAAACTCTCAGCACAGCCTAGAGCTAGAAAAAGCCAAACATTTTACCATAACACACAGTGGCCTGCTACTCCCGTGCTGTTTTCTTCTCCTGTCAAACTTGAGTACTGCCGTGTCTTTGGTCTTGACTGCTAGTCCCTGTTCCAGGCTTAGGTCATGGGTTTATCAGATCTTCTCGGCACTCCTCCTGTCCTGGGTCTGCCAGGTCCTTTCATCATTCCTCAGGTCCTGGGTTAACTGGATCCAGATGGTGCTCCTCCAGCCCTAGGTCTACCAGATCTTGCCATCACTCCTTGGGTCCTGGGTTAACTGTATCCAGCAGCACTCCTCATGCAAATTATGATTTTTAAATTCCCCCTTCTCACTTAGCCCCTTGTATAGCAGCAAGCAGTAGTGGGGAACGGTTGCGATGGCAAGCAGGCTCTGCAACAGTGGCTGGTTTTGTGCTGCGTGGTGGCAGTGACTGGGATGTGGGTGAGATCTGCAGCAGTGGGTGGATTTGTCTTGGGTGGCAGTGGTGGCAACTAGGGACTAGTTAGGAGGCTGGCAGGATCTGCAGTGTTGGGGTGGGGTTTATGCTCTGTGGCAGTGGTGAGTGGGGAACGGTTGGGAGGCAGGTGTTATCTGCAGCAGAGGGTGAGTTTGTGCTCTGTGGCAGTGGCAGCAACTGGGTAATGGTTGGGGAGCAGGCTGGATCTGCAGAAGTGGGTAGGTTTGTGCTGCATGGCAGTGATGGCGACTGGGGAATGGTTGGAAGGTAGGTAGGTTCTGCAGCAGCAGGTCTGTTTGTGCTATGTGGTGGCACTATCTGGGGAATGGTTGGGAGGCAGGCAGGATCTACAGCTGTTGGTGGGTTTGTGCTATGTGATGGTGATTGCTAAATGGTTACATATGAACATACGAACATACGAAATTTGCCAGCAGATAAAGGCCTAGAGGTCTATCAAGTCTGCTTGAATGTGCAGCTATCACCCCTTATTCTTCAAGCTTCCTCCTCCACCCTTCTCCTCCCTTGACCCTCCCCCTTGCCCTGTCCCAGCCCTTTTTGAAGCAGTCCACTGTTCTACTGGATACCACTTCTGTTGGTAACGTATTCCACCCAGCTACCACCCTCTCCGTAAAGTGTTTCTGGGTTGGATAGTGGTTGGGTGGTGGGTGGTATCTGCAGCAGTGGGTTGGTTTGTACTTTGTGGCATTGGCAAAAGGAAATGGTTGGAAGGAGCGCAGGATCTGCAGCAGTAGGTAGGTTTGTGCTGTGTGGCAACCACAGAATGGTTAGGAGGTGGGCAGTTTCCACAGCAGCCGATGGGCATGTGCTGTGTGATGGCAGTAATGGAATGGTTTGGAGGCAGTCTACTTCTGCGGCAGCGGCTGGGTTTGTGCCAAGATGGGACACAGCAAAGCTCACCTCCTCCAAGAGGCAAATAAGTGACCAAGTCAAGTTGGTCAGAGGACCCAGGTGCCAGTTCCAGAGCTGGCACAAATCCACCAATCAGAAATCTGCTCTGTAGTTCATGGACTGTGAATTTACTATTGGTTGTGAGGTTGTGTAATCATGAGGAGTGTTTCTCGAGATCTCTGCTGCCTCATTATCAAGAGGTTCACTGATTGCTCATGTGACCCTCATGCACAGTTGGCCTCATAGTAAATGGTAGCTTTACACACTGCGAAAGCAGAAACAACAAATGGCAAGCCACTTCACTCACTCTTGTTGCTCATATGTCCCACCTCGCTATGCATTTCTATGGCACAGCTGAGAAACTCTTTCTGATTTTGATCACAATAGGAACTTGTCTACAATGCAGACCAACCCTAAAAATAACACACTGTCCCTTTCCCGGTGGCCAGGATATTGTCCCCCCTTGCCCACCGAGTCACCCCCCCAAGATATTAAAAAAAAACTCAATTTCCTAGCACTGTGGCAGGTGTGACTGAGTTACAAAAATGACTGGAGGAACAGGAGAGGGTGGAAGAGGTTGGGACTGACTGAAGTATGCTAGGGATAGTCAAGAAGTGTCTCTTACCCACATTTTAGGCCTGCTAGACCACCATACTAAGGACCCAAACTGTCTTTGGCTGAAGCGTCAAAGCCGAGCTGAAGAGATCAAGCTCAGCTCAAAGCAGAAGCGAAGTTACCAATTTCCATATTCCCTCACCTTTATCTTGGAGCGTTGTGATATCTACAGCAGCAGCAAAGAGGAGGCAGGAAACTGCTGACTGGTCAGTCTCACGTCAGTAGTGGGTAAGATGATGGAAACACTCCTTAATGAACAGATTGTGGAACACCTGGAATCCATAGGTGTGCAAGATCTGAAGCAACATGGATTCACAGCAGCAAGGTCCTGGCCAACAAATCTAATTGGTTTCTTTGACTGGGTGACAAAGGTGGTGGACCAAGGGGAGCAGTAGATTTCACCTACCTAGATTTCAGCAAAGCCTTCAATACCGTTCCACATAGAAGGTTGGTTAACAAGCTGGGTAGGCTGAGGTTGGGTCACAAGATGGTGAACTGGGTTAATAACTTGCTGAGGGACAGGAAGTAGAGGGTAGTGGTAAATGGAACCTATTTAGAAAAAATGGAGGTGACCAGTGGGGTACCTCAGGGGTCAGTTCTGGGACCAGTTCGCTTCAATGTTTTCATCAGTGTCATTGCAGAAGGGCTAGAGGGAAAGATTTGCCTGTTTGCAGATGACACCAAGATCAGCAATAGAGTTGATACTCCAGAGGGAGTGGAAAGGATGAGAAAAGACCTACAAAAGCTGGAAAGATGGCCCGAGGAGTGGCAACTAAGGTTTAATGCAAAGAAATACAAAATCGTGCACATGGGGAGTAGGAACCTGGGGGAGAGCTACAGGATGGGTGGGTGAGCTGCTGTCAGTCACCAAAGAGGAAAGGGATCTGGGGGTCATTATCACAGATGACCCGAAGGCCACCAAGCAGGCAGCAAAGGTGGTGGGGAAGATCAGTGGGATGTTGGGTTGTATAGGAAGAGGTATCACGAGTTGGAGGAGGGAGGTACTGGTTCCACTGTACAAAATGCAGGTGAGGCCTCATCTGGAGTACTGCATGCAGTTCTGGAGGCAGCACCTTTGTAAGGACATTGACAAGATGGAGAGTGTACAGAGGCGAGTAACTAAGATGGTGCAAGGTCTACAGCATAAGACATACGAAGAAAGGTTAAAAGACATCAATATGTATACGCTGGAGCAGAGTAGGAAATGGGGGGATATGTCTGAAACATTTAAGTACCTCAAGGGCATATATAAGATGAAAGAGGAAAACATATTTCAGTATAAAAAGAGCACTAGAACGAGGGGTTATGACATGAGATTGGAAGGGGCTGCATAAAGGCAAATGTGAGGAAGTCCCTTTTCACTGAGAGGGTGATGGATGCATGGAATGGCCTGCCCAAAGATGTGGTGGGAGCAAGCACTGTGATGGGATTCAAACATGCATGGAATAGGAATAGAGGGAACCATAGAGTTGGGAAGGAAAAGCTTAAGCTGATGACCAACTAGTGTCACCAGCCGGTATTACAGGTAGGGTAAACGGGCCGACTGGATGGGCCTGGCGATCCTTATCTGCCGTCAACTTCTATGTTTCTATGTTACATAGTATGTTGTTGCAGCTGCCATATTTTGATATATATATAAACATAAGATGGTTTGAACAAAAATGTTTTTTAAAAATCATTTGAAAAGTTTTTCTGAATTTTTGTTCTACTTTAGCCTACTCTTTCGTGAGGAATGGTGAAAATGTAACCTCCCCTTCCTTTAACTTATACCTTTAATTACGTCACATACTTTTATTTTATTTATTTATTTGTACATATCGGATTTACAACCTTTGAGTGAGAGACTCATTTACAAAGGCACCTTGTCACAGAGAGGACAAACAGTGTCAAATAGTTCAGGGTACAAACACTGATACTTAGTACAAATACAGTAATGGATACAAAGGTTACACAGGAGTTACAAGGGGAGACACCCTGGTCATACAAAGCAGTATAAGCTGAACAATAAATACATCTCACTCTCCTTTCTAGAAACCCCTAAACTTCTTAGAAAAGCCAACTTAAATTGCAATCAATTTAGGGACTGCTGCTAATTGTCACCTAAAGCAGAGCAATGTGAAGAGAACTTTTTTCTTTTCAATTTTTCTTTCATGACTGATAAAACTGACAAGGACTAGCAGCTGTACAGAGTTCCACAGGCTTGAGACGGGCTTGCAATGTTCTCTTTTTTGTAGCACTCAGGGAAGTGATACTTTTTTTTTTCCTTCTGATGACAGCTGGCAGGCACTGGCAGCTGCAGCAGTGCAGCTTTCATATTGAGAGGCAAAGAACTTAATGCAGCCTGTAGCCTTGACTTCCTTTGCTTATCACTGGGCAAGTGGAAAGGGCAACGAGGTGGGTTAAAATACATAGTAAAAATAATAATAAAAATAACAAAGCATTTTAAAATTACATTTTTTAAGCTTATTACATTTAAGCATATAAGGCAGGATTTTCAAAAGGATCCATCTTAGACCTGCTAACTGCTATTTTTAAAAGGGAAATCCATCCAGACCATTAAACTGTTAATTAGATGTTCTAACTGCATCTGAATGTTACAGCATGAAAAAGATGCAATGGTGGCAAAACAAGGTGAAAATCGCATTTGTGTCCGTTTTGTTATATATTCTTTTTCTTCTTGTCACTATGTTGTCCTTTTCTTTGTAACCTCCATCAGTGCTGTTCTTTTGTTTCACTTACTCATTCTAGAGGGGTCCACAGTGTGCATCTCTTCAGAGAGGGTATTTCCTCAGAGAGAGCATTTCCTCTGTGGTGGGTTTCCTCAGAATGAGTCAGCAGCCATGACCTCCCACGAGCTCATCAGGTAAGAGGACCAGGTACAGTAACGGTTTGGAGTGGTGGGGCCTGACAGTGTTAGCCTCATTGTGCCACACATGGAGATTTTCATCTCTGTTTCTTCTAACCCCTGGCATGCACTTGACTAGGGTTCCACTGTGTACATGGCCACATATGTGTGTGACCATGCAGTTGAGCCAGGCTGCATTCCTTCTCCCTATACCTCTCTTCAGGTACACCACCACCTGTGGTAACCCAAGTGGCAGTGTGTTAGTGAAGAGTGCAGCCCTCCATCCTTGGAGAAGGAGAGCATCCACTGGGATGCTCACGCCTCCTCTCTCCAGCAAGCCCCCATTGGTTTACGCTCATTCCCAAACCCAGGCAAGCTGTAGCACTTTCAAGTGTAAGTTTTGTTTATCACAAATCTTGACTTGTTTTCACAAACAGAATGATCTTTTCACAATAGGGGCTATTCTCTAAGGTGCGGAGTGGTTACGCACCATGTATCTGGGGCATGTAGACACTCCGTGGCCACTGCACCCCCTGTGCCTGATTCTCCAAAGAGGTGTGGGGCTGATACTCACTGGATCCCCCGGCCCACCAGTGATCACAGCACAGAGGCAGTCCAGGGGGCAGTGCATGGGCAGTGACTGCGCACCACGCTATTCTTGAAAGAGTGGAGTGCTGGCCAAGGGGTGACACAGGCTACACTTACATGAAACAGACATAGTCAGTATGTCCCCTTGGGATGCTGCTGCCAGCCACCGTGGAGATATAGGGGTATGGAGAGACCCCCCAACATGCCACTCCATCCCTCAGGTACCACATTGAGGGCCGGAGATAGCTAACTGGGCATCCACCCGTCCCAATGCCATGGCTGCTTCGCAGTCACTTGACTACCATGGTGCCCCATGGGTGCAAGGGATCCAGTGGTGGACAGAGTCCGGGCATCCCATTGGTGTCTGCGGAAGAGCCCCCGTGCACTTACGTGCTGGGAGGTGGGGCCGCTGAAGGGGGCCAGGTGGTGGCCGTGAATATCTCACACTATTTCATGGATGCGGGACTACGTGAGTGGGATACACGCCTCTGGTGTATTATTCCCACCTCTTGGAGAATCCCCCCCAATAGCAGCAGGGCTTCATGGATGCAATCAGATGCATGTAGATGCAGGCACAGCTTGCATTTCCACCTGCATGTCACCCTTTTATAATTCTGGCTCAGTGCCTTCAGTCTTACAAAAAGAAGTGCTTTTTTTCTGCCAATCAGTATGATCACAAATTATTTTTGTCTGTCACATAAACCATATAAATGTGCTATGTTCTAAAGGTTTGTTTATGTCACACAAATTCTTGTTTAAGGGCAGGGATTTGGCTATAGTGAAAGTTACAGGTGAGATCACTCTCTACTACCATTCTATGAAAGTTGTTTCATTATAATTTGTTTTCTGCATTAGTGACAGAGAGTGGTGTCCAAGCATAAATTATTTTTTTAATCTACCCCATTCTGTACTACTACTGGTTCCTTAAAGTACCATTAGCATAGGCAATAATGGCATAACACATTTTTTCCAGAAACAGTGAAGGATTCCCCCTGAATAAAGGCAGAAGATGGCATGATGAACCAGTCCTAGCCTGACTATGGCAGAATGACAAAGGTGATATGTTTTAATGCAGTTTAACTCACTGCTGCATGGCCCCTAGTGCAGGGATAAAATCAGTTGTTGGAGGACTGACAATTTGAAAACTTCAACCATGCATAACTGTACTTGAAAATCACATTGGTCCTGGTCCAGGACATCTTATTAAAGCAATAAGGCACTGCAAGGGGTGCATTGCAGTATATAATGGCAAGACAAAAGGCGAGTGCTCCCACTTTTCAGGAAGTGCCATTATCCCAACACAACACACCTTTGGAGTACCTTATTGAAGTTGCAAAATGGAGACATTGATATCAAGGTAAGTCTTTTTAAGGTATTTTTTCACAGTTAAATTAGTGAAAAAACAAAACAAACAAGAAAAAAGCCACAAAGGAGACAAAAAAAAAGTAGTCCTCGTTAGACCCTGTAGAGTTGGTGTCTGGCCAGAAGGTGGCATCAACACTGCATGGCATTTTATTTGTTACTGTAATGGCATATCTCATTAGAGTAAGGGAATGACAGTGTCTTCAGGGCTATGCATAGCATACCTCTCAAGTATCCCCTCATTACAAGGGACATCCCTCATTTTGCCCCTCAAAATTGCTCTGTCCCTCATCCGTCCCTCATGGAAAAGGTGCTGCCACACAGAGAATGTGCTTTAAATTCAAGATTTTAAAGCAGAAACTCTTAATATTCCAAAATACTAAATCCAAAATAAACTCTGTACAAGTAAACACTATGGTTTTCACAGTGTTCTGAGATTGTATCTCCATGTTTGAGGATGTGTCCCTCATTCTGAGTGTCTGTGTCCCTCAGTGTCCCTCATTTTGAGTGTCCAGCAATGTCCATGTCCCTCATTTCGGTGACAAAAGGTTGAGAGGTATGATGCATAGTGGTGGCTACATGTGGTGGGTTAGGTGCAAAGAGTACTTACTTTCAAATAGACAGGTTAGTTAACTACAGGTGGTGGGTTAAGTGCAAAGAAAGAACATTGCG
This sequence comes from Neoceratodus forsteri, assembly GCA_016271365.2. Lineage (NCBI taxonomy): Eukaryota > Metazoa > Chordata > Ceratodontiformes > Ceratodontidae > Neoceratodus > Neoceratodus forsteri. The sequence continues at coordinate 883,451,277 of CM028131.1, read as the reverse complement.
TGACTTAGGTACAGGTAGCTACTAACAGAGGAAAGACAGGAGACACTGTCTGGGGTAAGGTGATTTAGCCAGCTGAGGTAAGAAAGGGAAGGGAAAGAAGGTTGAAAGTCAGAGTACTTGGGTCATGTTTCAGCATATCCTAAATGTAATTTAACATATTTTGTAATATATAGTTAAACTTTGTAAAATGCCTATGAAGGGTTTCGATATAACAGCACTAGTCATGTTTACAGATTATTATATAATTCTTCTATGAGCTCTGTACTTATCCACTAAATTTCTCTCCAATACCAGTGCAACTATTGTTTCCTTTTTGGTTATTTTGTTCACCAAAGTGAAGGCTAATAATGGGATTGGGGGGGACGTGGATTAACCAGAAATTTTTTTTTTGATTATTTTCAGTTCATTCTTTTGGTGGTTTTACTAGCTGCAGACATATTCAGATACAATATATACCAAATACAATGCGTATTACTTAAACTTGCAGCTACACACTGTAAAATGTATTAGAGATTAATTCCATGGCAATTTGAACAATTTCTTTATATAACTAGGTGTAGTCTCCCCCACTTTAAGGACTTAGTCTACATAGCTTTTTATCTATTTACCCTCAGGTAATGTTTTGTGATTTATAATCTTACGGAATATTAATTTAAATCCTGTAGTTTGCAATGTCTGCAGTATGAAAGTACCTTCAATATTATATGTTACATTTATTGAAAATTCAAAAAGAAAAAAGAAACAAACAAAAAAGGCAGAGTAAGGAGGCAGTTGGGTACTGGGAAGGGGTCAGTTGACAATAGTTTATGATTTATTTTGTTTTATTTATTTATTTAAAAGTTGTTAACTGGGAAAGGCACACTGAGTCAAGGCTTGTTTCCAGGTGTGAGGAAGGGGAGAACAGACAGTGCAAAATTTACATTGCAACAGAGTGATGAAAGGAAATCAGGTAACACCCTATCTAGGGTAGTATAATAAGCCAAATACAAATAGATAAAGGAAGGAAGGAAGGAAGGAAGGAAGGAAGAAAGGAAGGAAGGAAGGAAGGAAAAGGGTATAGGAAGGAGGCAGAAGGAGACAGGCTAAGTTCAGTAGTAATAAAGGTAAAGTAGATAAACGACATGGTAGTGGTACAGTGTAATGGGTGTGGAGCAGCAGTCTTTCGGGCCACATTTTGAGACTGAAGTACTGCCCATTGCATGCACCTCTCAGGGTTAAGGGGGAAGTCACTCTGAGCCAAGCTGGCAAGGATTCAGAAGACATTTTGCCCACCCAGGGGCCACTGGGTTTGCCATCAATGCCTCAGAGGATGCCTCAACAGAGGCAGGATGGCTGGACCTCGGTGGGCTCCGGGGTGGTGGAGGCGATGGTGGGGGTATACGCTCCTCAGCCTATGCCACTACAAAATTCCTTCACCATACTGCCGGGACAGGACAGCTTGGAGGAGGCACCCAATGTGGTGGCAAGGAAAGATGTGGGGGTCCTCGTAAGAGGAGGCCCCTAGGTGGGAGAAGAGGTCCCCAGCTGAGCAAGATGCAGCTGCTGCTGCTGGGGGACTCTATCATGAGGGGACAGACTTGGGAACAGGAAAAGGAAGGGAAAGGGAAGTAAAGTACCTACTTGGCACTTTGACTCAGAGGGATGGAAAGCAGATCCTGAGGCTCGCTAGGGCAGCAGGTCACAGGAAGGTAGCACACTGTGGCATTTGCCGAGCTACTACCTGTGTACAGCCGAGTGGAGGATAGGGCATTCCACACCAGGAACTTTAAAAGTTGGATAAAGGCAAGACGCAGGAAGGAATGTTTTAGCTTCTTGGGGACTGGGGGACAATCTGAAAGGATATGGGTCTCTACAGAGGTGATGGCCTGCATCCTTCTGGGAGGGGAGTTTTAAATGTTGCTTGGATGAGCATTTAAATTAGCTGAGGGGAAAGGCTGCATTACCATGGGAGGCATAAACTGCCCCTCCCTCACAAGTTGAAGCAACAAGGAGGGAGGGCCTGAAGGGAGAACCCCCCCTCCAGGACAAGGGTGCACAACGAAGGGGGTGTAGACAATATGTAGGACAAGGGGGGTTAAGAACAAAGGAGGCAGAAAGAGAAATGTAGAGGAGACAAGAAACAGAGCAATGAAGAAAGAGGGGTGTCACGGGGAGTTACAGGGAGCAGCACAAGCAGTAAGTGGGAGGTGAGAGGGTTTCAGGCAGGGAGACAGAATGGTTTGGAGTGCACCCATGAGCCCCAGTCCAAGGAATCTTGGAAATAAAATTCCAGAGCTGGACGCCATCGTGGTGGAGGTGGACCTGGATCTGGTGGTCATAACTGAGTCACAGTGCACTGAAAATCAAGGCTGAAACATGGCCATACTAGGCTACTCTCAGTTCAGAAGAGATAGGGAAGGGAGCAGGAGTGGTTCTGTATGTAAAGGAGGGTATCAGGGCTATGGAAGTGCAAGGGAACCTAGAGGTAAAGGAAGGGCTGGAGGTGCTGTGGGGCACGCTGGAGACAGGAGCTAGGGCCACTATCCATACTGCTGTTGATATACAGACCTCCAGCACAAGAGAAAGAGTTGGATGAAGCACTGGGGGAACCATCAGTATGATGGCAAAAAAAGGGAAGGTACTGCTAGCCGGGGACTTCAGTCTGCCTCAGGTGAATTGAAGCTTTCCAGCTGCAGCTTCAGCTAGAAGCAGGGCCATCCTTGACTTTCTGCAAGGGATGTTTCTCAGGCAGCCAGTCAGTGAACCCACTGGAAACACAGCAGTACTGTACCTGGTGATTACTAACAGAGACAGTGTTGCAGATGTCACAGTGGGCTGCCCCATGGGGACCAGTGATCACTGTGTGGTGTGGTTCAACATTAAGACAGGTACAGAGGCAAACCACACAAAGAAGAGGGTCCTGGACTTTAAGAGGGTGGATTTTAAACAAATGGCATGCTGCCTTCGAAGCAGGCTAGCGAGGAGGATTGCTGGGGATGGGAAGAGGAATAGTGGAGAAAGTTAAGGGATGTAATAGTGAAGGTAACCAATCTCTGTGTGAAGGAAAAGAGCAAAAGCAGGTGGAAAAAACATTATTGTATTGTATTATTGTATTGACCAGAAAGGTGAAAAAAATACAGGGTGGTATTCAGGAGGTACAAAAAATGCAGAGGGATAAGGCTAGGGAGGTATACCAGGTAAAACAGAGGGACACAGGTAAGGCAGTGAGGAGCACAAAGGCACAAACAGAGGAAAGGATAGTCAAAGGGGTAGCAATAGTGGACAGGACCATCTTCAAGTATGTAAGTGAGAAGAGGAAGGCAAGGGGAGGGACTGTGAGGATAAAGAGGATGGCAGAAGGAGACTGTTCAGAGGAGGATCAGGAAAAAGCAGACATCATGAACAGGTTCTTCTGCTCAGTCTTCACAGTGGAGGGAGAGGGGGATGGACCACCAAGGAGCAGCAAGAACACTGGGAGGTGGAGATGGATACAAGTCCATTTTCAGAGGAAATAGTCCTTAAAGGACTTGCAAGACTGAAAGTGGACAGGGCCTTGGTACTAGACAGGATACACCCTGGGGTATTAAGGAAACTCAGGGAGGTGCTTGCTACACCACTGATGGCCTTATTCAACAACTCAGTGGAAACGAGAATGGTTCCAGGGGACTGGACTAGAGCAGAGGTAGCCCCATCCCATAAGAATGGCAGCAGGGAGAAGGCCAACAACTATAGACCAGTGAGTCTCACAACACTGGTGGGAAAGGTTAGTAGTTTTATCTTGAATCCAGTGGGCCAAAAGTCTAAAGGCAGTATGGATTCATTGCAGGAGGGGGGGCATCATGCCAGATAAATCTGATTGATTTCTTTGACTAGGTGACCAAGGAAATAGATCAAGGAAGGGCAATGGATGTGGCATACTTGGTCTTCGGCAAGGCCTCTAACACTGTGCCACATAGGAGATTGATGAAGAAATTGGGTAGTCTAGGAGTGGGATCCAAATTGGTAAACTACGTAAAAACCTTGTTAATGGATAGGTGACAGAGGGCGGTGGACTAGTAAATGGCATTCACTCTAATGAGGGGAGAGTGACCAGTGGGGTGCAGCAGGGCTCAGTGCTGGGACTGATCCCCTTCAGTGTCTTTATAAGTGACATTGCAGAAGAACTGGAAGAGAATGTATGCCTTTTTACAGATGATGCCAAAATGTGTAATAGGGTGGATACTCAGGAGGGGTGGAGAGAATGAATGGGGACCATAGAAAACTCGAAGAGTGGTTAAGGGCATGGCAGTTGGGGTTTAATGCCAAAAAGTGTAAAGTCATGCATCTAGGGCATAGAAACCCAGGAGCTGAATATAAAATGTGGGGAGATATTGAGTTATCATATCTGATTACCTCAAAGTGGCAGGGCAGTGTGACAAGACAATGGGCAGGGCTAGTGGAATGCTGGGGTGCATAGGGAGAGGTATCACCAGTAGGAGGAGGGAGGTGGTGTTGCCACTGTATTGGTTGTGACTGAGACCACACCTGGGGTACTGTGTCCAGTTCTGGAGGCCACATCTCAGAAAGGACATAGACAGGAGGGAGGCAGTCCACAGGAGGGCAACTAAAATGGTGCAGGGGTTACATTAGAAACCCTACTAGGAGCGACTGAGGGATCTCAATATGTATACCCTACAGTGAGGGAGGGGGGACATGCTAGAGACTTACAGGTACCTCATGGTGGTGAACAGGGTACAGGAGGGAGTATATTTAAAATGAGGAAGTGCACCAGGACAAGAGGGCATGCAAAGAACTGGAGGGGTGTGTTTAAGAGGGATGTGAGGAAGTACTGCTTCACTGAAAGTGTGGTGGATGCTTGAAACAGTCTGCCAGCAGAGGTGGTGGGAACAAAAACAGTGGGGGGCTTCAAACATGCATGGTATAGGCATAAGGGAATATTTGTAAATATGCAGGGAGGGGGTAGGGTCAACAGAGACCAGATAGGGTCTGTGGAGACAGAATATGCAGAGAAAATCTGGGAAGACTGGGTGGGCCAAGTGGTCCTTTTCTGATGGCAATTTTCTATGTTTCTGATTTTTTTAACTTTGTCGGAAGGCCACGGTACTTGAGAGGCATATCAGTGTTTTTATATTACTGCCACAGCTAGAAGCAGTTCTTGTTACCCTATGGAGATTGTTTGAGAAGCCACACTTAGTGGCAGTTTCCACAGCTCCATCAGGTGGGAGTGAAAAGGAACGGTCATTGGAAAAGGCGCAGTCGACAGCATGTGTGGTGGGTAACAGTTTTGGTGGTCACTAGGGCATTTAACAAATGTTTATGGTCGGGAGCTCATGCTGGAGTTGTGATTGGAAGATGCAGCAGTGGTCATGGGGTCCAAAGCTTTAGGAGGGGATAATGATAAGTTTCAGCTGTGATTGAGCATTAACAATGATATCAAGGCAGACATGTTTGTTGTGAGCACTGTGTCTGTGTATTGTACAAAAGTGGGTGGCTGTGAGGTGAAGTCCTTTTGGTCTGGTTGTACTTTCAGTTGGGCTGTGGAAATGGGATAAACACCCTCTGAGCCAATCAGGACACTGGAGTTTATCTATCCAGTTCATGATTTTTGTCTTGGACACTTCAAGAAACCCTTACTGTTCTGATGGTACACTAAAGACTGGGGAGCTGTTGAAATAGACATCTGACATGGTGATCAATGAAAAATAAATGTTTGTATACTGTATATCAAGTTTAAAATATATCTGCATACAGATAACTTTAAATTTAAGCTTTAATTCTTTTGACTGATTTATTCAGAATATTAAATGTGATGGATAGACAAAAGATAATCTGTGAATAACTGGTAAAATCTGAGGACAGTTTATGTTTGTGGGGGCATCATTAAAACATCTTAGTTCACGAATTGCTAAAGGTGGATGGGAGTTATCCCCCTAAATTCAGCATGTCTCTTTGACACAGTGATCTGAACTATTCTTCCTCAGACACCATTAACGTGTGTCATATGCTGTGTGTATTGCTATCATGGGCCATATATAGTACTTGCTTCACTGATTCCTGCTTGTTTTCTGATCCTAATGAGGCAATCAGCCAGTTGCTCTTTGGCCTGCACTGTAGCTGTACTCTGCATATGACTATTATTCATCATAATGCCAACCTAATCTGTCTGCCACAGTCTCAATCATGATATGCTGATTTAAGCAACAAGGCCACGGGCTGTGCAGAATTTTTATCTTATAACAAGATGGAATCCCATGAAATTTCAGAAAGTTCCACCTAATTCTGTAGAATTCATTTGGTAGAGTGGAATGTTATTTGCAGATCAGTAATCCACAGCCTACATAAACTGCACATTCATTTTGCACAGTCCACAGAATATCATTATGTGGTTTACCCGATCCGTGGAATGTTAGTCCACGGTTTACATAGAAAGGCTTTTCAAAGTTCTGTGGAATTCAAAAAGAAATTCAGAGCTGCATTTTGGAAGCCAACTTGCCATTCCACATGAATTCCACCAGCAGCATTCCATATAGCTCTAGTAAGGTCCAGTAGATAAGTCTTTATTGGTCAGATAATGCCCTAGGTTGGTAGCGAAGCACCCGAGGCAAAGCCATGAGGGCTTACTTGCCCAGGGCATTATCATACTGGTAAGGCCCACTACAGAGGGTCTTATTGCTATTATACACCTCTTCAGCCATAGGATTTTAAAATTAAAGTGCCTAAAAAGCTTACTTTTAATTTAAACATGGCTGTAAGCTACACATGTGGAAAAGCCACCCATTCACTATTTACTCTTGTGGTCCATTTCCAGTAGGACAAGGACTGTTAGCAAATTAATCTGAATGCAGGATTCTGTGTTCAGTGTTCTGTGAGATTTATAATTGTCAATAACTCCAACAAAATCTGACTGTCTTTAGTTTCAGAAGCCCTCAGAGCACCACCATAACCATACACAACATATTCCTCTTCCTCCTCCATGTGAAGTCTATTAACCTGCCTTCCGTGTTGCTTCTTTTGGCCACAGAACTACACTGACAACAACATTCTTGTGTTACTACAGTATCATACCTCGCTGGTACTTTACCACTAAATTCAAATCTCTGCTGATCACTTTTGTTTATCTGTGGCCCACGTGGCTGACACAGACAAAACCAGGATAACAGAAAATGAACCACAGATAAGCAGAAGTCATCCTGAAAATGTGACCAGACTGGATGTACTGTACCCTGAATAAGGTTAACCTCTGCATTACTACGGAATCCTAGATGCATGGTTTTCCCGGATGTATACTAAACCTTGGTAACTGTAGGTCCTAACACTGATTGTTGACTGTTTCATGTCTCTAAGACGCTGTACACAGTACTTTCCCAAGACAAAAATATATTTGAAAAATGTAAGGCTGTGATTTGCATGGAGATGCAGCAAATGAGTTCGCAACTCAGTAATGGGTCCCAGTTAATGTTTTCAGCAAATGTTTAATTACAGTAGGAGGTGGGCTACACTGGTTTTATTATAAACTTGAGTTTAAGTCCCCAGCAGCTGAAGCTTGTAAACTGGTGAGATATCCTATTTTAAATTCCCTTAAATAGCAGAAAGGCAGCTGTTAGGAATCACTGTAATAGCTGCTGTGAAAGCTGTTGCTAATTTAGAGTTCAATTTGAACCAGAAATCCAATTATTGCTGAAAAGCGTAATTGCAAGTAAGAACCTCACATTATAAGGACAAATTAACCATTAAGAAATAGGCTTTTGTGACAATTAAAATCTGTGCAAGCATGGAATTGTTCCAGGGAACATTTAGAAAGCCTTTTTCCTTCAGCCCCATGGATTAATAAATGTGGATAATGAAAGACGGATCTGCTCTGTGTTTGAATCTCATCTGGGAAAGCACAAGAGTAGGTTGCAATGCAATTCTTTCTCAAATTGTTTATGTGAGAAGAGCATTGTTTCCCCAGCATTCCTGGGAGAGTACAGTTGGGAGAAAATTTCGGAATTACATACCTTTTTTCCTGACAGATTTTTCATGAAATATTGCACAAGGCAGTCTTCAGCTTTTACTAAGTCGCATTTACAGGTGAGGCTATTTGCATTAGACCCATGTCAAAGCATGTGTATGAAAATCCTGGCTATTTCATGACCAACTTGATTTCCTTGAGAGAATTTTGACATATCTCCCTCGTAAGTGCATAATTGAACAAATGATCTTACTACCCAAGATTATGGTGATGTGCTGTATGCAGCTGCATATAACAGTCCAAACTGAATAACTTATTGACTGCCCTATGCAGATTTGTTCTTAATTGCACATGTCATATCCATCACTGTCAAATATACTTTATATTAGGCTGATCTAATTTGGGCTGTAGGTGTGCTTGCCACATTGCCTTGCTTGAAACCAGATTCTTGGCTAGCATGCTCCCTTCCTACATTGTTAGCTTATTCTCTCCAGCCCTGAACCCTGACTACCTGTTGAACTCAGAGATAGATAAAAGGCTGCGGTTCCATGTGAAAATAGTGAAGTTTAAATCACGATCTCAATTTAAGCGAGTTTTTTACAGCGATCACAAAAACTGCGCTGGCACAGTAATGCTACACACATAGTAGCTACACTGTAATAATCACGATTCGCTGTTATGTAAACAATCATCACACTTTCTTGCTTTACAATATTCTGTTCAGCCCTGCTGCTCTGCTTGTGTTTTCAGGCAGGAAGATACGGCACTTACAGCCTGGCAAATAAATTTCTCTCAAGAGATTACTTCAGTATACAATGCCGAGTACTAGTGTTCAGGTTGCAGTGATTGTACTCACACTTTCTTGCTTTACTTCTCCATTGCTTCCTGGTCTCAGAGTTCCTTAGTTGTGCACATTTTCAATATAAATTGTAGGCTCATTGTATGGACAGCTATGAGCCCCCCCTTCCCCACCATGGCATTGTAGCAGTAAGTCAGAACAGGTGGGAGCTGTTAAAAGAACTGTATAAAAAGACAATTTCCGAAACTCCCCTTCACTTTACTATTTAGACCCAGGAGTTGCTGAGTTGCACACTTGAATTTAAGAATGGAAGTGGAATTTCTGACCAGCCAGAAAGGTAGGCCCCTTGTGCTACATGCTGGCTTCCTGTACAGCAAAGATAAGGAAACTGCAGAAAACGTTTATTGGAGATGTGCTGATGCACACAGGTACAGTTGTTTGGCCCGCCTCCACACTGTGGGTAACCAGGTTGTTGCACAAATAAAAGAGCACACACATGTAGCAGATGCAGGAGATGTTGGTGTGAGAAGAGTAACAGTAGACATCAATGATTGTGCATGCTCCGGTGCCAAAACCACATCTCAGGTGGTTGTAGAGTGCACAGCCTCTGCCCCAGATTCAGTTGCCGGTCACTTACCTGGAGTGCTGCTGCTCCAGATAACGGTTCAGCACATTCTGCAGGTGGAGATGGGGTATCCAGCCACTCTGAGTACTGTGGAGGACCTAGTGATTCCTGCAGAATTCATTGTGATCAATTCTGGTGCAAGAGAGAGAGAGAGAGAGATAAGCAACTGCAGAGGCTTGCATGACTTCGGATGTGCTGGACGTTGCTAGGCACAATGCAATCCTTGTTTATATGAAAAATTATGGCAAACCGAGAGATAGACAACTACCATGCGGATTGCAGGACGATAGAAGCTATTCAGCTACTCAGTGAATGTAAGTCTGTTTAGTACAAGATGTGATTGTGTGACTCAGAAAGGAGGCAGGGTGACGGGGTAAGGAGTTACACTAGTGGCAGCTAATTTCACCTGGTAAATGCTGTTAGAGGAGCATGACTAGCTCCATCCAGAAGGGGCTTGCACTATTGGTGCCTGTCATAGCAGAATCAAGGAGGAGAGGTCAGCTGAAGCCTATGGTGAGACATGGAGGAGGGGGAGTATGTTGTCGCTGAGAGACACTCGCTATATTGTGCCTGTGTTAAACACTAGTATGAGCAATATTGTTATACTTGCTATTGTGGGAGTCACGTTTTTGTACTTGCTGTACTCGAATCATGGTTATTGACTGATGATTTTCACGGGAACCCAAAGGTATATGCCCCCATGAAAAATAAATCTGGCCAAGCAGCAATTAGCCTCTGCTTGCGCAAGGTGTGGAATTCATTCCTTGCTGTCAGGCCGCTAATTGGTTAAATGAACTGCCTGATACACTGCTGAATCTCCCCAAGATTAGTTTTAGAGATCTTTGCGGTCTGCCCTTGCAGTAAAGTGCAATTGTAGCTGCTAAACATTTTTATTCAGTTTCTCTGTACACATATCCTATAACTTTTTATATAATAATCTGCATGGATTTTTTTCAAAACTGCAAAGTGATTGTTCCTTCTCAAATATTTTGACTTTGACATAATTGCATTTTCTCTGGAACTCTTTATTGTACTTGTAATGTTTTTTGTGACTATGTATTTAATGTGGAACCTTTGTAAATGAGCATTTGGGCTCAAAGGTAATCTCTGAAGTTTTCAGTAAATAAATACATTTTGTTATACTTTTTTCCATATCATTATATTTTGTACATTGTACTTTGTATTTGAATTCTTCTCTTCTCTTCTCTTCTCTTCTCTTCTCTTCTCTTCTCTTCTCTTCTCTTCTCTTCTCTTCTCTTCTCTTCTCTCTTCCCTTCCCTTTCCTTCCTCTCCCCTCTCCCCTCTCCTCTCCTCTTCCCCTTTCTCCCAGCACACATATAGAGACGAGCTGATACCAGCTCAGAATGACTTTTGTAGTAAAGCTTTTGAGATAGATAGATATATAGACAGATTAACATTGCCTTTTGACATTATCTGCTACTGTTTAGTTCTTGCCACCAAATTAAATTAAAACAGCATTTTATGACCACTTGTGATTGCCCTACCTGACTGCCAAGTATTTCTATTATGTAGCTGAAGCTTGCCTTGTATTTTTGTATGGTGTTGCTAAATCTATGTATACACTGTATACCAGAATAACTAATATTCCACTTTGTGTTAACATTTATCTTATTAACTTGTCCTGTACCTCTTCTTTTCCTCCGGGTCACATCTGTAAATGAGAGTACTGTTCTCTGTATGGTTTACTGGTAAAACATAAATAAATACATGTTATGCCAACAATGTGGAAAAGCTGGTTTAGCTGTCCTTGGATGCATCTCTGGAAAAGACTTTATACTGCCCAGGTGAGATTTGTTTTGATCTTAAAAAAATGAATTGATGACAAATTAATATGAATAAAATAGAAAAAGAAAACAGCACAACAAAAATATTTAGGTGACTATAGTATGCTTTTTCTTACAGGAAGATTGCCTGATATAATACTTCTATCTACCAAACTGATTCTCTCCTTTTCTCATTCAGGTAAATTTATCATTGGGAGAATCAACTGTTAACATTTTCCTTTGATGCTGTATCGAGATAATTGGTGAATCCTCTGCTATATGGGGACACCAGCTTTTTCTGAAATGTCTTAGTCTTTTTGGTACCTACTAAACAAGTCACAGTTCATCAAAATTAAATAATCATTCACACCTGGAAGATCTGATACATTGTTGAACTTTTTATTTGGGTCCTTATTTACGAAGTCCGGACTGTGGGTACAGCATCAATGGAAGATTTACAACTGCTATAGATCTGTGGGAAGCAAGACAGTTCATGTTTAAGTGAAAGCAGAGAGAAAGAGAATAGCTGCTAGACTGGATGCAGACTTGATGATGGGGAAACAATTCTGAAACTGAACTTCATGACTTCATTTAGAGCTACTTTATTTTTGTTTTAGAATTTTTGTCTGGGAAAGGCACATTTGAGCTGAAGCTGGTTTCCAGGTGCATTCTGGGAGCACTGGGAAGTTAAGTGACTTACTCAGGGTCACACAGTATGTAAGTGATGATTTAGGGTTTTAAAACCCAGGTCAATTGGGTTTCCAGTTTAACAGCTTGGTGCTCTAACCTCTAGGCTATACTGCCACGCAATTTATTATGTAAAGCAATCTGAGATTAAGCTGCTGGACTTCAAATTGTTCCGATCAGTTTTTTTTTTTCTGATTTTTTCATGTTACAGATACTTAGTGGTAATATTAAAATAAGCACTGGCAATGTCAAATATTTGCTTTCTTGTATTTGCCTTACAGTTGTTGGGTATAGATAACAGTGCTTAAGGTGTCAGGAAAGCTACAGGTCTCTCACTGAGTTTTTCCTGACTGGACAGGCCTGGCTGACAGACTTCATGACCACTGTCAGTAGGTTTTGTTAATTTTCAGTCCTCTCCTTGGAGCTGGACCTGCAGCTCTAGCAGCAGCACAACAAAGGCAGCCTTCTGCCTTCCACTTATCACCACACCCAATGAGTCTCCTGAGACTCCTGACCCAACTGATTCTGCGTCCGATAACCACAAGTAGCTATCACCCTCCTAAAGTAGTGTGAATGCACATAATTCTGCATCAGAGCAGGACTGAGAAATTGGGAGAGCAAGCCAGTTTGTGTAGCCATGATAGGTTTGGACAGTCCAGTTGGCAGCTGCTCAGAAAAAAACAGTAGCTTTCCCTTGCTGGCAGTGCAGGCAGAAGGTTCAAGGGAGCGACTTGGGGTGAGCCAGGTAGGTTGCATAAATCCAGCAAAAAGATGCAGACCCAGAGCAAACTCTCACCTACTCTCAGCCCTGTTTGTGATCCTAATACCAAGAAGAAGTTGAGTAGAGTGACACTGGCTGCAGAGGCGGCAGCACCAAGCAACCCAGCCCAGCACTGCCAAAAAGAAGAGGTAAAGAGAGCAAAACCTTAACTCTGCTTTCTGATAAACATGCAAACTCTGCCTTTCAGCATGACTTTCTGCCCTGAAAAAAATAGAAAGGAGGATGCTCTCTCCTAATGCGCTATTTATTTATTACCTTGACAGCTGCAGTACTTTTCTCCACCTGGGACCTCCACTTGTTTCTTACTCTTCTAACATGGCAGAAACCTAGCCAGTACCCTCAATCGCTCCATGTGGTCCACCTCAAAAAAAGGTTAAAAATAAAATGGGTACTCAATTAAATTAATATCCTGATCTGTAGCCACACTAGCAACAAATCTGTTGTGGTCTGACTGCCTATCCGCTTACTTGAAAAGAGGCCCCACCATGTTGGTGAAAAAAATTTACAGGAGCCATAGAAAATCAACTAATAGAAATGTACATCAGTGCATCAAAGATGCCAGGACATCAGAATGTCCTTAGTAACCCCTAACAAGCACTCCTGTAGGCAGAACAACACCAGCCTACCATGTACCTTCATAAACTTTGGTGTGTTGTTTTAGACTTTGACCCCAAATTTTCAACAGTCTTTTTATGATCCCACTTCATGAACTGGGTAGGTGAATTTTTTCAAATCCTGCTGAAAAGGTGATTTTACAGAGTGACTGTGAAATCACCTTTCTGTCCAGATTTGGAAAATAATACCTGTCACATTCACGAGTTGGTAAGAAAAAATGTCTATGTCACAAATTTGGGGTCAAAATATTGTAAATAATTCAAGTTATGTGTAAATGTTGAAAATATAAATACACCTTCATAATTTTGGTAATTTTTAAGATTTTGACCCCAAATTTTCAACATAGTCTTTTTATGACCCCACTTCACGAACCTGGTAGGTGAAATATTTCAGATCTTGCCCCAAAGGCAATTTTGCAGAACAACTGCAAAATCACCTTTTGGTCTGGATCTGAAAATTTCACCTACTGTACCTTGTTCATGTGCTGAGGTCTAGAAAAGGCCATGCTGAAAATGTGGTGAAAAAAATTATAAAAAAATGGCAAAGTTATAAGTAAAAGCTGAAAACGCATTGAAATACTTTGACAGCACTTACCTTGTTTTTTAGTTCCTGGTTGGCATTGAAGATGAATGATGTGTTTTCTTTGCAGAGTGGATTTTCAGCACTGGATTCTTTATAGGTGTGTGTTTAGTGCTGAGTGGGAGGTTGGGTGGGGATGGGGGATTTGTCAGATTGGTCACAAAAGACATTGATGGATGGTTTTCAGCTTTTCAGGTATAAACAAAAAAAAAAGGAAAAATCAGCAGGGCACGGCAGGACAGGGTTGGTGAGTGGTACTGACCAGAGGGATGGATCAGGGGGAACAAAGAAAAAATGGCTGGCAGGGCACAATGGGGTTGGAGAGTGGTATTGAGCAGAGGAATTGAGTGGGTGGGTCAGAAAACAAATGGCAGTGCTGGGCAGAACAGGGTTAGCAGGTAATACTGAGCAGAGGGATGGAGCGGGTGAGAACAAAGACAAATGGCATGGCAGGGTAGAATGGGGTTGGAGGGTGGTACTGAGCAGATGGATGGAGGGGGGTAACAAAAAAAATGGCAGGGGAAGGCAGAGCGGGGTTGGTGGGTGGTACTGAGCAGAAGGATGGAGCTGGTGAGAACAAAGAAAAATGGCAGGGCAGGGCAGAATGGTACAGGATCATCTGATATGATGCCACTCAGCAGGTTGTTGGGTGGTATGTAGATAAAAGAATCCAGCTGCTGTGTGATAGGAACAGCTGACTCCTTACAACTACATGAAGTTTCTGCCCATCGACCAACAGAACTGCATCATGTCAGTGTCAGTGGCTCAGTAGGTAGCACACTCGCCTCAGAAGCCAGGAGATCAGAGGGCTGTGGGTTCAGTTCCCACATCTGGCACTTGGGTTAATATCCCAATACTGACACTGTAGTGAAGCATGAAGGGGGTGCTGCACTTCTGAGGTGCCATCTTTCAGATGAGATGTTAAACCGAGGTCCCACCTGCCTGGATTGATGGTAGTTTAGGTGGATGTTAAAGATCCCATGGGACTTATCGAAAAGTGTACGGGATTTCCCCAGTGTCTTGGCTAAATTTCCCGCATTCACTAAAAATACCACCAACAGCTTAATCTGGTTCAATTTCAGTTGCTTACCATCTGTATCCCCCCCTCCCCCTGGTCGCCCCTGAAAAAGGGACTTCTAGTCCCAGTGGGTCTACCAGGTCAACAAAATTCAATAAATAAATAAATCATAATCAGCCTAGCTGATCATTGACCTGTCACTGTCGAGCACCATGCAATCTGTGCTGCATTGAATTTGACAGTGACACCCCTCTGAAGGCTGCTATTCATGACAATATATTTGCTGTGCATGTGTAAGCAAACAAAAAAAAATATGTAAAGACTAAGACACGGAAAGGGGAGTATTATGTTATGGTAATATACTGACTGGCAGTCAAAGAAGAAACAAACCATGCACAGGCACACTGACACTGAATATTAGCTTGAGGCTTCTGCTAATTTGCATTTTTTGAACAGCGATGCTTGCAGCCAAGCATGAACAGGATGTGCTCTTTGATTTTTTATTTTTTTTGCATTATGATAATAAATTGTTCCTTCAGCTATGATATGTAATTTTTTTAATTTTTTCAAAGTGAGTACTTCGTTCAAGACAAATTTAAATTTCAAGTACTTTTCTATGCCTTTTATGTTTTTATTACTAAGTATATAGTTTCAACTCACCCTTGAGACCATGTTTTATTCATTTACTAATCTCATTAGTATGTAAATTGTACTATCCATTTGATTGGTACAACAGGCTTTGCATGGTCTAAATGGGGTGTAATGAGTCTAGGACACCGACCCCTAATGAAGCTCCTGCCACCGCCAGGGCACACACCTGGTGTGCTCTCTGTTATCAGCTGTACTTGGATAACCTGAATTTTCTTGGAATAAAGAGTTTTTGGATCTGTCCAAGTATGTACATGTGGTGAGTGCATTTCAGCACTAGTGCTTCCCCCTCAAGTGTGCCAAACATTGTTGCCACCAACCTGAAGTGACTGGAGCCAATTTGAGAGGTAGGAGCAGAACCACCTGATCACTAGGCTAGATAGGTTCACATCACCTAACTTACCAAAGTGAAGGGGGCAGGTCATGGTATCAAAGGCCTCTGCAAGGTCTATGAAAATGAACTCAGTGAACAGGCCTAGGCCCATGCCTTTCAGCACAAAGTCAGTGATACGGAGGAATGAGAAGATGATGGAGCTGTAATTGTGTAAGCAAGACTGAACGGGGAGAGGAAAAAAGAGGAGTTAAGGTAGTTGGATAGCTGGGAGAAAACAAGTCTTTCATGCACCTTAGGGCAGAGAGGAGTGAGGTGGGAAAGTAATTACCTAGGGAAGAAGAGTCACTCCCTTTGAGGAGGGGGACTTTAGTCTACTTTCAGGACTGGGGGACAGATCTAAGTCAGGAAGGAATCTTGAAAAAGAAGGCAAGAGGAGCAGCAATGGCTGGCACAGAGAGATGAAGAAGATTAGTATCCAGACCATATGTACTGTGCACCTTAGAGGAATTAAGAGAGAGTAAAGCAGCAAGAGTGGTCTTTGTGGAGACTGAGGAGAAGAGAAACATGCTGGAGTAGAGGGTTGGGGGATAGGACATTTGGGGAGAAAACGTGCAGGCAAGAGGGGGAGAAGGAGAAGTAAGGAGGAGTGCTGGATGTGAAGAAATTGTTAAAGTTTTAGTGTCCTTAGTTGGGTCAGAGATAGGTGAGTTTTCTTAGTTTGAAGATGGGGGAGGTAGACTGGATGGGGGTGTCACAAGGGGAGTGAATAACTTTCCAGAACCTATCGGGGATAGGGGGCCACCCGATGACTCAGTGGAAGTGCTCTGCACTTCCATGCTGCCGGCAACCTGGGTTCAGTATTGAACCCAGGTAGGCAAGGCAAGGCAAATTTTAATTTTCTAGGTGCCCAATCCCGGAGGCTCTGGGTGCTGTACACAATAGTACAACTATCAAATATTAAAATTATCAACAGTAAAACAATCAATCACAATTGAATAAATAGAATCTGATTACAACAGTACTGGTGTGGTCTATCCTGAACTAAAATTTAATATACAGTGTCTGGGAAGGCCAAATTAAATAGGTGGGCCTTGAGGCAGGCCTTAAATACCTCCACTGAAGGGGACTCCCATATAGATGATGGCAGTGAATTCCACAGGACGGGGCTGGCAACACTAAATGTCCTGTCACTGGCAGTTTTCAACTACGTCCTTGGAATCGTGATGAAGCCCCTAGAGGAGGAGCGGAGGGAGTGGACAGAGGCAGCGAGTGAAAGAAGATCAGACAGGTAGCCAGGACCCAATCCATATAGGGCCTAAAAGGTGAGCAAGCCCACCTTAAAGAGGATCCTCCACCTGACTGACAGTCAGTGCAGTTCACGCAGCAGTGGGGTGATGTGGCAGTACTTCAACTGCCCAGTCAGCAACCTGGCAGCTGCGTTCTGCACTAGCTGCAGCCTGTGAAATATACCTCCTGAGACTCCGAGGTACAGCACATTACAGTAGTCAAGCCTTGATGTCATGAAGTCATGCACCAAGATGGGGAGGTCCAGGGGTGGTACTAGGGGCCTGATCCTGGTGATATTCCTAAGATGGTGAAAGCTGGTCAAGACAACTGATGACACCTGAGCTTCAAATGTCATTCTGCTGTCAAAGGTCACACCAAGATCTTGTACCCTAGAGGATGCCTTCAAAGGCACAGATTCCAAGAACAAGCCTGTCTCTGCACCTGAGGCTCTCCTATCATGCCCTCAGTTTGACACCACCAGCAGTGCCTCTGTCTTATCGGGGTTTAGTCGCAACCAACTGAAGGCCATCCAGTCGTCGATCTCAGCGAGACATGCATTTAGCATTTCCATCGCATTTGATGTTCCAGGGGTGAAGGAAAGATACAACTGGGTGTCATTTTTCATAGAAATGAAAACACAAATTGTACTACTAATGCACTCACCCAGGGGCAGCATGTACACAGTAAACAACACTGGCAACAAGACTGAACCATGAGGAACTCCACACGACTGGAGGCTAGGGGAGGAAGAGGAATTCCCCATCACTACCTGTTGCCTCCTATTTGTGAGAAAGGACTCAAACCAGCAGCCAACAGTGTCAGTGAGTACACAGAATTCCCTCAGGTGGTCAAGCAACACACAATGGTCTACTGTGTCAAAATCTGAAGCGAGATCAAGGAGAATGAGAATGAATGAAATTGTCCCCTCACCTCGATCTCTCACCCTGAGGAGGTCATTATGCACCTGAACTAATGCGGTTTCCACACTATGCCTTGCCCAAAACCCAGACTGGAAGGGCTCGTACAAGTCAAAGTCCACAAAGTGTGCCTCAAACTGAAGCACCACAACCTTCTCAACAACCTTCCCTAAAAATGGGAGGTTGGAGATTGGACGGTAATTCGCCTTGACATCAGGGTCCAAAGTTGGTTTCTTCAAAAGTGGCCTGACCAGTGCCTCCTTCAAGGCATCTGGGAAGACCCCCTCTGAGATCGAGCACCGGATAATCAAGGCGAACACTGGGCCAATGGTGTCAACACATCTCATTAAGAAACGTGTTGGCACCTGACCCAGTTCACAATATGTGTGCTTCAGCCCGAGAACAATCTGCGTAACCTCAGTTGCCTCCACTGGTTTAAACTCCCCCCAAGCAGGTGGAGTGCTCTCTGGATGCCCAAGGTGACCACTGTCAGCCATGTTATAGCTTACTGGTGGTACACCCAGCTGGATGGTGGACACCCTGTCTGAGAAGAAGCGAGAAAACTCTTCGCATAATGCATTGGAAAAGTTTTCTTGGGCTATAGATAGGCAGGATTTAAGAGCCTGTCCACAGTCCGAAAGAGCATGGTTGTTCAATTCCTCCCAGCAGCAATCTTCCTGGACAGGAATGCTGCCTTCTTATGGGTGATTACCCCCTGATACTCACCATAATGGGAGCACAGGGCCAGTCTGTCCACCTCCAACCAGGACCTCCGCCAGCAGCGCTCTAACCTCTGACCCAAAATCTCCATCGCCTTAAGCTCTCCATAAAACCAAGGGGACCTCAAGTGAGAGGATTTGGGTCATACACTGATAGGTGCAAGAGAATCAAGTGCTGCCAACATCACCCTATTATAGGCGGTGATGGCTTCCCCCGTACCCCCTATGAAAGCACTACTCACACTAGATAGATCAGAGATCAGCAACCACCAGAAAACCCTCCGGGGTCAAACCCCTCAAAGGGCGGTAGCTAATCATCTCTGCAGGTAGAGGGCTCTTGGGGGGGGGGCTCGAACAAGAACTGCACCGTGCAATGCTCAGATCAGGTGACACAATCAGTCTTCAGGTTAATAATCTCAAGCCCCACTGAGAAAACCAGGTCCAGCATGTGACTGCATTGGTGGGTCATGGAGGAAACTTCCTGCGAAAGGCCCTGGGATGACATTACATGGAAGAGGTTATAACCTAGCCTAGAAGTTTTTTGTCGACCCAAAAATTGAAGCTCCCAGAATTAAACAGCTGGAGGACTCCAATGTTTCACAGATGATGAAATCAGCTACCTCCTGCAAGAATTCGCCCGCCAACCCAGGGGGCGGTAAATCAGGAGAATCCTGCAACCTATACCCAGACCTCCACACACAGCCACACATTTAAAGGATTCTGGCTTTCCCAAAATTGGTGCACGGTGAAGCTGAGTTCAGATCTAAAATAGATGGCCACTCCCCCGCAACTGTGTTCCACTCAAGGGCAGTGCACCACCGTGTACTGGGGGGAACAACGGCCTCTAAGACTGAACCAGCATCGTCACCTACCCAGGTCTCGGGGATGCAAGCCAGATCAACTGAGGAAATCAAGTTCGCTATTATTGTTGTCTTGTTCCTGATCGATCTGGCATTGTAAAGCACTGCCCTCAGGGGATTGGTGGATAGTGTTGCCCTTCTGGCTGCCCGCCCACTCGGTCTGGTGGAAACCCTGGGGAGCAGAACCAAACATGTCTGGCCTCTCCCTAGGTTCTGTCAACACCCAGGGCACCTTCTACACCCAATCACCTCGATCCTACCCCCCCGCCAGGCATGGGGCATCCTGCCATACCCGACCAAGATGAGGCCTCTTAATCCCAACCTCCCGGCAGTGGTGAGCTGCAGCGGTGAAAACTGGGAGGTCAGTGAAGGGCCAGAGAGCGAGAAGTTGGGATGCCCCATACACAATCCTGGCCTACCCCTGACCCATAGACCTCCCCAGACACATACTCTTCTAATAGGAAGCCCACTGTGCACACCAGCGAAGTTCCTGTCATACAAGCAGCCAAACACTAACAATACTAGCCCTACCCAATCTCACACACAAACAAACACACATACACACACACAACACACTTCCATATAAAATAACCCCCTACCCCAAACCAAGCCCTTCCCACTCCTTCAAAGTGAAAAGTAGCATGAGGCAGTTACTCCAAATCAAAGGAACAATACCCACAGATCCCCAATTAATAAAAAGAAGACAACACGAAACAAAAGTAGTGTTGGTATCACAGTTACTGTCAGTATTGGACACCAGCTGTAGAACATTAACATCTTCACTGCCCAAAATAGTGGTAGAGGCCCTCTCACTGTCTTCCACCACAGAACAAGATATCACATCACTGAAGTTAATGAAATTTGTTTAAGAGTAACAGTGCTAGAACAAGAGCAGGTTAACAAAGAAATACTACTCTTAGCTACTCTCACCAACCAAGGAGGGACTGGTACAAGCTGAAAATCACCCCCTCAGTTACTCTCACCAGCTGAGGGGAGAGACCAGACAATGCAGTACATTGCCCCCAAATGGAATGAATCCCAGTCAGATGATCACCATCCAGTCCAGCCTCCCCCAAATGATAATCCAGTGGGGGAGATGAAAACGTCACACAGCAGGATAATCCTCCAGTCAACCACATGGTCATTTAAGATGAAAAAGTCCAGTTACACACGGCCACGGACTACGACAAGATTGAACAGCTCCGGGAAATTGCACAAAGGACACCATCTGCTTCCGTGCTTCCCAGTAGAAGTCAGAAAATGAACAGCTCCAATCAGTCCAGTCGGTCAGCCCTCACATAAGATGAAGCACCTCCAATAAGGCCAGTTGTTCCGATTTCAGTGTCGAACAGGAACAGTCCAGGCACTGTAGTCCCAGCACCAAAAACCTTCCACACAAGCCACTGCTACCAGAGAGAAAAAAATGGGTGTCACACCAGGAGCAAACCACAACTTATGTCCAATGCTATAAAACTGGTAGGGATCAAAATTCAGGTATCCTCCTAAAAATAAGAAAGCTGGCTCCTACTAGTGACTCACTAAACCCATCCCTGCCTAGCGCTAAAATCCCTATCTATCCCCTTGTAAAACCTAGCGTTTTGGGTCTCCGGTCACAAAACAAAAACGGACCAGGAGACCAGCACAGCCAAATTTACTTTTCAAATGGGAGAGATCTAACGAAAAAGGCAGACTACAAATTGCAGATTTGCAGATTGCTCTCAACTAAAGAGAGCTGCAAGAAGCTTAGCACAGCACTGTTGTGTTTGAGTCTTTATCTTCTGTACTCGTAGCTGCTTCTAGGATCGGGTGGTCAGACTGAGGAGTGCTCCCAAAGGGAGTGTGAGCCAGTCAGGCAGGGAGATGTCTCAGCTCCAGCACAGCAGTGGCACCTTGCGATCAGGTGGGGAGTTTGGTCCCTCGTGAGGAGTGACATGCTCACAGCGCACTCCTGCTGTCAAGGTCGGCAGAGTCTGCGCCACCCATCACGGGGTGGTGGGAGGGATATAGGGAGGAAAACACCAGATGAAAAATGGAGCCAGGGCTACATGAAGCCCTGTTCACTCCCTGCAGACCCGCAGTGTCACTTTAAGATGCTGTGGCCAAAAGTTGGATGAGTACCGGGGGAAGGATGGCCCTCCCCTCTCCACACTGCCATGGAGGGGTAATCCATGGGGAACAAGGTTGAAGGTAAATGGCAGGGGGAGTTGGTCACTGGTGGTGCAGGGGCAGGGTTGGGGCTGAAGCAGCCACCCAGGTATCCTCAGAAGATAAACAGAAAACGGGGGAAAAAATAATCTATCAGGGATTTAAGGTTGTTCTACAGGTTGTAGGAAAACTAATTTAATTGTCTCCCCTTGTGGCCTTAGTGCTGGTGTTATGTATTTGTTTATATCTATTCTCCACAAGTCTTCAGGAGAGACTGAGGCTTTGTGTAGATGCCATGCAGAATCACAAGCTTTGAGCAGGTCAGTGACCTCTGTAGAGATCCAGGGAAGGTGTGACCTGTGGAGATAAGATCTTCTGAGAGGGGCATGTTTGTCTCATGTTGCAGTGAATTTTGACATGAAAGAGGTTAGAACAACATCTATACCAGTGGAAAACATGAGAGCTGACTAGTCAGTGGCCCAAGATCATCTAGCAGGGATGGGAAGTCAAGAGACTTAAGTGACCCAGACCAGATTGATTTTGGTGGGGCTTTATTGTTGTGGATCTTCTGATAAAGTAGATCAATCATGTGATGGACACTGAAAGTATTTGGTAGGGTAACAACAGAAATAATGCAGCGAGGATGTGAGGACAGGACCCAGTCAATAAGGGAGTGATTTCTGCAGTTGGGTGTGTGACTAGTTGGCTCAGCAATGAGATGCATGACATTGAGGGACTCAATTTGGTGAAAACATTAGGGGAGGAGTAAATGCCACTGATGAAAATGGAAGGTGAGCTGGGGAAATAAATCCTGCACAGGAGGAGTACATGGGTAGAGGGTATGACTGTTAAAACTGTGGCACATGTATAGTAGAAATCCACCACCACATGCCCTATAGTTCCATCAGTGAACTGTGTAACAAGACAGTCTGATTTCTACATCACTGATTTGTCCAGAGAGCCATGTTTCAGTAGCAATCAGCGCATCAGAACTGTAGTGTACAACCCACAACCTTAGCTGGTCAAACTTGTTGTTGAGGCACGGGCCAGGAAGCATAGGAAAACCAGGAGCAGTTATGAAATTTGGAAGTAGCATTTTATTATTATCAATAACAGTAAAATAAAAATGTTCAGGATAGCTATTACCAAAGGCAGTACAAACAAAGAAAACAAAGTCCTTCATCTGAGGGTTTCTTTTTAATTTCAAATCTCAATCTCTCTAACAAAAATTTGCTCTCTTTATATATATAATGGGCTATATTTTCAAAAGTCGATTTAGATCAGTGCATTTTGTGGCAAACCGCCGACTGGGGCAGACTCGGGTGCGCTGGGGACTGCATCGTATTTTAAGAGAACAGGGGTTCTGGTGCCAAAGTCCACAAGTATGTTGCAAGCCAACCCATGCACCGATCAAATGACACATGGAAGGGGACTGCCACAAGCTGTGATACAGGCTTGCTGCATTGGGGGTGTGATGGTGACCCACTGGCTGGTTGCCCTGGTGTCTGGTGGGTCAACTGGAGGATGCCCTGGCTCATGGGGCTGTGTGGAATTGATCCAGCTGGGGAGGAGGTAGGTGACAACTACCACCAAAGGGGGACAGTAGGGGTGGTGCAGGACCATGGAGGTGTGGACACATCAGTGCCACCATAGGAGGAGGTTGTTGGTTCTCACCTGCAAAAGACCACTGGCTGCTCTGGCCATAGTCTGGCAGGTGATAGGGGCTTTCTAGGCACCTTCCCCAAGGGGTATAGGGTCACCCCCCCACCCAGTGAGGGCTGCGGTGGTGGCGCAGGGTGGCTTAGACCAGCTCTGGGCTGGTCTAACTGCAGGGTCCATGTGCCCCTTGGGGGGCTTGCAAAATCCCAATATGTGGGATATTTCAGCCCTGCTCCAGAACAAGCTCCCTTCTGCTGTGGTGCATCATTGCCACCATCACATGGACGGTGCAAGCCTGGTTGGCGCAGGCAGTCCCTGCAATGGCACATGGCCCTTTAGAAAATTGGGACTGATTCAAGGTGCAGTGTAAGGAGCCCCTTCACAATTTCTCCTTGCTGCAAGCCCCCTTGTGCCCGTCGTTACCTTTGAAAATCGAGCCCACTGTCTTTTCCTGGCACTTAACTTCTGCATCCTGAGCTCATTACAATACATGTCCTGTTTTCACACAATGTCCCAAAACGTTGTCAAGTTTTTTCATTGCAGGTGCAACAAATTAGAACATTGTGTCCCAGAACTGTTCTCCTGTCTACAACTCTGCAAATGAGCTGGTGGAGGTCAAACTACATCTCGAGGTCAACCCCTTGAGTTCCAAATAGCTCTTTGAAATAATTTCAACAATATAACTATATACATTTTCAAACCAGAGTACCCAGTTTCTCATAAAGAGCCACATCTATTTTTATAACCACAGATAAGCAAGGGGTAAGAAAAGGTAGAAACAGCAAGAAACAGCAGTGAAGGCAGGGAGATGAAGGGGGAGAATGGTGAGACTGTCAGAGTGATCGGTTCCTTGGTCTCACAAGAAAATATGATTGTGCAATCAGACAGACAAAAGACAGAAAAGGAGATGACAGAACAGATCCTTGCTTCTAACTCTCTGCATAACAAATGGGACAGGGACTTATTCAACCCTGTCACAAAGCTTGGGGAGTAGATTCCTGGGGTGATATTTTCAAAAGTCATAAAATGGGCAAAATTCCTCAGTGTGGAAGGAGATCTTGGGGCTGATTGCTGCTGCAATTGTAGTGTAAGAAATCTGTAGCACATTTATGAGCACACATGCTGTAACTGTTTAAAGGAAATCTGTCTTCATGCCAGCCTCCCGCCCCAGCAAGGCTTACCTCTGTTGCTTTTTAAGCATTTTGTATGCTTTCCCACCACAACATACTTTATTCTATTGCAAAAGTCTGCTACCTGGAAGAATGATGGATATTATGAGGGTCCATTATCTGTAAAGGTGCCATACGCCCCATTCTTGTGTTGAAGACAAGTTGCAGCACCGCACCCTTTACACATAATGGAGACCCACTAGCATCTGCCATACTTCCAGGTAGCAGACTTTTTGGATTTAAAATGAAGTATGTTGCAGCGGGAGAAAAATGCCACAACATACTTAAAAGGCTTAACTGGAAGGTAAGCCTTATGGGGTGGGAGTCTGGCATGATGACAACTTTCCTTTAACAGGAGTGATTCTGGCTAGGGAGGGGGAAGGACAGTAGGGCTTGTCTGAAACAAAAGAGAAAGACTTTTGTGGGTGTGGAATGTTTAGAACATGTGACTGGAAGCAGCTAATAGGCCATTCATACCTCTCAACCTCCTGCCTCGTAAATCAGGGACAAGGCTTAAAAAAATCAGGGACAAAGAACCAAAATCAGGGACACATCTTCAAAATTGGTGTCATCCACTCAGGAAGCTGGTAGAATAAAGGGCTTAGTGTAAAATGCATTTTCTAAGGAAGAACAAATCTGTAACTTTAATGTCTGGCATTATTTTATGCTTACAACCCCCACTGTTTGGTCAGGGAAACACAATTTTTTGGAGGGACAGAGTAAAATTTTGAGGCAAAATCAGGGACATCCCTGAAAATCAGGGACAGTTGAGAGATATGAGGCCATTAGCTGTTAGTACTTATTTCTGGGTGATCGACGCAATTCCAGAGTGTGCAGACCACAGAACAGGAGGATCGCTTCTTACCTCAGGTTGTCTGTAGGGTGTCCACAGCGCAGACTGCAGGCCTGTTGGGGATTCTGCCCAACAGAGATCAAGTAAGTGAGCAGGGGCTAGAAGAGGAAAGGGGGTCTGCAATTACAGGTAGGCAAACAGGCCAAACCAGATAGGCATGAGGAGACAGGCTAGGACAGTGTGTGGAGCTAGGGTAGGCCTGCGAAGGCAGGTGGGCACACTGATCAGAGCTAGTTACTCCCTATCTGGGGTAGGGTGAAAAGGCAGGTTGTATACTGAGTGGAGCTACCCCATCTAGGGCAGGCACACAGAGAGGGAAGGTGATGTGCTGTAGGGGGTGTGGAAATGCAGTGTTCCTAGGAACAATGTGGGAGACAAACGGTTGCTCAGTATTTAGGAGACTAGGTTCTTTGATGGCTGAGGTGCAGCTGCAAAGGAAGGAATTGGGAATTCGGGTAGGAAGGCAGGAGACCTGCTGGGCCAGGTATGGTATCAAGAAGTAGAGGGAATCAAACGCAAAAACATAGAATTTTGACATGAAGGGCAGACTTTAACTGGAGCTGGGGAGGAAGGGGGAGTAGACAAGAAGAAGTTAGAGGACAATAGGCAGTCAGTGGTTGACAGGAAGGAGCGAAGGGGAAGGGCATTGGAGGAGGGGGGAAGTAGGAAGGGTGGAACAGGTGAAGTTAGATCCAGAAGCAGGAAGAGTGGAGGATGGAAAGGGTAGAGGTAGAGCCATAGTAATAGGGGATTCAGTGATGAAAGCTATTAGATGGGCTAGGAGGGAGGGAGGGAAGACAGCTAAATAAGAGCGTGGTGTGCCTTCTGGGAATGACAATAGCGTGCATAGGATTGATGGTAAGCCCACTAGCACAGGGGATAGGGGAAAGTCACAAGTGGTCATTCACCTAGGTATCAGTGACCTAGCTGGATGCGAGATTGAGACAGTTCAGGATAGGTGGGGCAGGTTGGTATGGGAGAGGCTAGATCTATAGTCTTCTTGAAAGTGCTGCCAGTGCCTAGAGCCAACACATCTAGGAAACCAAGGAATAGAAACATAGAAGTTGACGGCAGATAAGAACCGCAGAGCCCATCCAGTCTGCCCATTTTTTTCTACCTTATGAATGTGCCACAGGCCTTTACTCTGAAAATGACCTGTTTATTCATACTCATCTGTATTGTTCCCTTTTGCCTATCCTATCACATGCCTGTTTGAAGCCATGCACTGTATTCATATCCACCACCTCCTGAGGTAGGCCATTCCATGCATCCGCCACCCTTTCTTTGAAAAAGAACTTCCTCACATTACACCTTAATCGGCCTCCCTCTAATCTCATGTCGTATCCTCTTGTCCTGCTATTTTTTTTATATTGAAACATGTTAGACTCTTTCACCGTGTTAATGCCCTTAAGGTGTTTGAATGTTTTCATCATATCACCTCTCTCCCTCCTTTGCTCTAGGGCATTTGTTCTCACAGTTTGTGATAGTGAGCCTCTACCAAGCCACTGAAAAGATTTCAAGACTCCCTCAAATCAGGAAAAAAATCTCAGGATTCCCCACAGAAAAAATATCATACTTTGCACAGTACACCAAGGAATAAAGTGAGACCAATAAATTTGACTGAGTATATTTTCATTTTATTTAACTTATTGTTCTCCACCCCCAACGACAAGCCCCAGGTTATCCTTATTATTCGACTCTTCTGACTCTTGGACCCTTGTTATTCCCCCTGTTTCCCCTATATCTGAAACAACTAACCTTAAGCCTTCATGTGTCACCTTCTTACCCTGTTGTTAAGCAACTTCCTGTACCCCTACCCTAGGTCATACCTGAAAACAAGCACTGGCTCAGTGTGCCTTTCCAAGTTAGCAATTTACATATATATAAATACCTACTGTAAAAACAAGCCTTGATTCACGGTGCCTTTCCTGGTCACTAATTTGCATATAATCACCTACTGTAGAAACAAGCCTTGACTCACTGTGCTTTCCTAGTCACCAATTTACATATAAATACACACCTAGAAACACGCTTTTGCTCACTAAGCCTTTCTTGGTCACCAATTTGTGCATAAGTAATGAAATTCACCTGCTACTATCCATTTGTTTGCTTCATCCCTTCACACAAAACATCCAAAACTTAAAATTTAAATATTGTACATTCTCAGACTTGACTGGGCCTCCCATGGAACAGTTTGGGGCCTCCCTTGGGAGGCTGGCCTCACCATTTGAGAATCATTACTCTAGGGTATACATATTGAGCTCCGTTAATCTGTTCTCATATGTTTTTTGGTGCAATCCCTGCACCATTTTGGTTGCCCTTCTCTGGACCGACTCCATTTTATTAATGTCCTTGTGCAGGTGCGGCCTCCAGAACTACATGCAGTGCTCCACACGGGGCCTAACCAGTGTCTTGTAAAGAGGGATTATTACCTCCCTCTTATGACTTGTGATACCCCTATTAATACACCCCAACATCCCTCTAGCCTTACCTACTGCTTTAGAGGTCCACTTGGATGATTTCAGGTCATCTGTGATGATGATGCCCAAGTCTTTTTCTTCCCTTGTGATTGCCAGCAACTCCCCTCCCAACCTATTGGTAGCTTCCGGGTTTCTCTTCCCTATGTGAATGATCTTGAACTTCTTGGCGTTAAACCCCAGTTGCCACTGTTCAGACCATTTTGTCAGTTTTTCCAGATCTCTTCTCATTATCCCCACCCCATCTGGATCATCTACTGTGTTGCAGATCTTGGTGACATCTACAAACAGGCAAACCTTATCCTCCAGTCCATCTGCATTGTCACTGATAAAGATACTGAAGAGGACTGGTCCCAGGACCGATCCCTGAGGTATCCCACTTGTGACTTGCATCTCTTCTGACTGTATACTGTTTCTCCCACTCTCGGTTTTCTGCCCACCAACCAGTTTACTGCCAAGTTGACCAACTTCTGACCCACCCCAAGCCTACCCAGTTTATTAATCAATCTTCTATGTGCAACAGTATCAAAAACATTGCTGAAGTCAAGGTAGGTGACATCAACTGCACCCCCTTGGTCCACCACTCTGGTTACCCAGTTAAAGAAATCTATGAGATTAGATTGACAGGACCTTCCTGTTGTAAACTCAAGTTATCTTAGATCCTGTGCTCCTATGGATTCTGGTGCTGCACTATCCTTTCCTTAAGGAGTGCCTCCATAATCTTGCCCACTACTGAGGTAAGACTGACTGGTCTATAGTTCTCCATCTCCTCCCTGCTGCCACTCTTGTGGAGCGGGATCACATGAGCCCTTCTCCAGTCTTCTGGGACCTCTCCTGTGCTCAGAGACTCACTAAACAGTTCTGATAATGGCTCTGCTAGTTCCACCTTAGCTCCTTTAGTACCCTGGGATGTATGCCATCAGGTCCATTGTCTTGTCTACCCTAAGCAGCAAGCTCTTGTAGGACCCTTTCTTTTGTGAGGACTTGTGCACACACCCTCCCCTGTGTCCATGGTGCTGAGCTGTGGACCCTGCCCTACTGTATCTTCTCCTCAGTAAATACTGAGCAGAAGTGTCTATTTAGGATAGATGCTTTTGCTTGGTCCTCCTCCGCACACTCCCACTTATCCCCTTTGATCTTAGCAATACCCCCTCTGAACTTTCTCCTTTCACTAATCTATCTATAGAAAGTCTTGTCTCCTTCTTTTACTGTCCTTGCTAGTGTTTCCTCAGTTTGGGCCTTTGCCTGCCTTACTGCCTTCCGTACTTCCCTTAGGGAAGTTTAGTATGCCTCCCTATCTTCGTCCCAATGCATTCCCTTATATTTCCTGAAGGCCAACCTTTTGGCTCTGACCTTTTCTGCTTCTGTTTCTGAGAACCAAAGTGGTTTTCTCCTTCTTTTGCTCTTACTTTTCTCTCTAGCACAATTGGATGTTGCTTCATGTTTTGCATCCTTAATGCTTGTCCACTTTGCCTGTACCCCTAACCTGTATTCCTTCTTGCCAGGGCTAGCTTAACTCTGTTGGCCATCTTATCAAAGTCAGCTCCTTTGAAGTCCCATATTTTTGCCTTGGAATGGGATGATTTAGTTCTAGTGGCCAAATTGAACCATACTATGTGATGATCACTGGCCCCCGGGTGACCTTCTACCTGAAGATCCATGATCCTTTCCCCATTAGTCAGTACTAGATCCAGGATACCCCTGTCTCTTGTGAGTTGTTGTACCAGTTCTTTGAGGCTCCCTCTTGCAGGGAATCCACTATGTGCCTAGTTCTGGCGGATGTTCCTGAGGGTATTGACCAATCTGCATTTGGCATGTTGAGGTCTCCCATTATCAGAATCTCCCCTTTAGCTGTCATGTTTTGTATATCTTTTAACAGTAATGTGTCTATGTCCTCCCCCTGGTTTGGAGACCTGTAGACAACCCCAGTTCATATGGCATTCCCATTTCCTGATTCCAGGGTGACTCACAGTTTCATAGGTTTCATAGGTATTTCAAGCTAGAAGACAGTGAGTCCATAATGCTTGCCTTTTGATCTCTTGTCTATATTTATACATATTTGTCTGAATCCGATATCACTAGATCCAAATTGGATTTAAATATATCCATATTTGGACTCTCTACCACAATTGTCAGAAGAGTGTTCCATATTGGGACTGATCTTACACTAAATCATTTTTTCCTCCTTAGTGAGTGCCATTTTCCGATCAATAGCTGTCTATTATGTTTATGGCTACTAAGTCTAAATTTGGATTCTATTAATCTCATCCCCTTAGTAAGGGCTGAATCCTGTAATAAGCCATAAATAAGACACAGATCTCCCCTTAGCCTTCTCTATTTCAAAGTATATAAATTCATGTCTTTTAACCTATCCTCGTATATTTTCCCTTTCATCCCTATTTTGCCCTACTAAATCTTCTTTGAACTCTTTCAATTTTGTGTATGTCATCCTTAATATATGGGGACCATACTTGTATACAATATTCAAGATGAGGTCTTACTAAAGCATTATATAATGGTAATAACTCCTCAGATGACCGACTGGCCACATGTCTGAATATACAATTCAGATTTTGGTTTGCCTTTTTTACTTGTCTGTTACAATGTGAATTACATTTTAAATCAGGGGTACTGAGTAGGCCAAGATCCTTTTCCTCAATAGTTTGGTGTAGTGTTTCATTCCCCAGCTTATATGAAAAGTATGGGTTATGTTTTCCCAAATGCATTACCTTACATTTGTCATTATTCAATGTTAACTTTCTCGCGTGGGCCCAGTTTGTAACTTCATCTAGAAAGTTTTGTAAAGTAACACTTTCATCCTTTTTATTGATAATAGAGCCTATGCAACAATCGTCTGCAAACTTTAACAGCCAAATATTATCTTTATTTGATTTTAAAGATGAAATATAAATATTAAATAGACAAGGACCCAACACTAATCCCTGGGAAACACCACTAGCCACAAGAGCCCAACCCGAAAGTACCCCATTTATGACAACTCTTTGTTTTCTATTTCTGAGCATATTTACTATCCAATTTACAATGTTTGTATCTAGTTTAACTTCCCTTAGGACGTTGATAAGCTCAAAATGCGGAATCTTATCAAATGCTTTTGCAAAATCAATAAACACTAAATCCACTGAGTTGCCATTATCAATTTCTTCGGTTACCTTATTATAAAAGGTTAATAAGTTGGTTAAGCATGATCTTGATTTGGTAAAACCGTGTTGGAAATTGTCAGTGGGTTCACTATGATTTACGTGTTCCAAAATGAAATCTTTAACAAACTGTTCCCTAAGTTTCCCAGTCAGAGATGTAAGACTAATGGGTCTAAAATTCTCAGGTTTGTTCGTAGGACCTTTTTTATGTATAGGGACAACTGTTGCCACCCTCCAATCATTTAGGACTTCCCCTGTATCTAGGGAATGTTGAACTATATTAGTCAAGGGTAAATAAATCTCATTTGCCAGTTCCTTCAATACCCTTGGATGAATATCATCTGGGCCGGGGGATTTGTTGATATTTATTCTTTTAAGTTTATCCAAGACATCTTTGGGCTGAATCACAAATCTACCAGGCATAGAACCATCCAATTATTTTATTTTGCCATGAGAAATAGTATTGAAAACTGAAGAGAAATATTTATTCTGGATGTCTACTATTTCGTGTTTATTTGCTACACAGCCAGAATGTGTAGCGATTGGGCCTATGGTCTTAGAATTGCCTTTAGTTTTATTTATATAAGAAAAAAAAGATTTCTTTTTGTCTTAGAAACACAGAAAACATAAACTTTGACAGCAGATAAGGACCACTTGGCCCACCCAGTCTGCCCTTTTCCCTACCTATTGGATAAGCTGCAGATTATAGTTAACCAGCAGCCTACTTCCTGCAACCCCCCACTATAATTGCCTTATGTCTGTCCCATGCATGTTTGAATTTGCCCACTACTTTAGACCCCACAACCTCTCCAGAAAGGCAGTTCCATACGTCCACCACTCTCTCCATGAAAAAGAATTTCCTCACATTACCCCTTAGCTGTCCCCCCTCTAACTTTAAATTGTGCCCCCTTGTTCTTACACATCTCTTTTTCTGAAAGATGCTACCCTCCTGGACTTTGTTGATTCCCCTGAGGTACTTAAAAGTTTCTATCATGTCCCTCCTTTCATCAAGGGTATATATATTGAGCTCTCTCAGTCTCTCGTCATATGGTTTCTGATGTAGACCCTGCACCATTTTAATTGCCCTCCTCTGGACTGCTTCCATCCTATCTATGTCCTTGCATAGATGAGGTCTCCAAAACTGCATGCAGTACTCCAGATGGGGTCTCACCAATTGTCTGTAAAGAGGGATAACCACTTCCCTTTTTCTACTTGTGATGCCCCTACCTATGCATCCCAGTATCCCCCTGGCTCTCCTTACCGACTTCTCACATTGCTTACCCACCTTTAGGTCATCTGATATGACTACACCCAGATCCCTTTCCATTATTGTTGTTGTTAGTACCTCCCCTGCTATTGTGTACTCTTCTCCTGGATTTTTATTTCCCAGGTGCATTACTTTGCACTTCTTTGCATTGAATCTAAGTTGCCATATGTCTGACCATTCCTCCAACCTTGCCAAGTCCCTTCTCATCCTTTCTAACCCCCCTTGTGTATCAACTCTGTTACAGATCTTTGTGTCATCTGCAAAGAAGCATACCTTTCCTTCCAGACCCTCTGCAATGTCACCTATAAAGATGTTAAAGAGGACTGGACCCAGTACTGAGCCCTGAGGTACTCCACTAGTAACCCCCCTTTCTTCAGAATGTGTTCCATTCACTATTACCTTCTGTGTCCTGTTGTGCATCCAGTTTGCTACACAGGCTACCAGCCTGGGACCCACTCCCAGGCTGGCTAACTTGATTATTAATCTTTTGTGCGGGACTGTGTCAAATGCCTTGCTAAAGTCTAGGTAGGCCATATCCACAGCCCCTCCCTGATCTATTACTTTGGTCATCCAGTCAAAGAAATCAATTAGATTCATCTGACATGACCTTCCTGCTGTGAATCCATGCTGCTTTGGGTCCTGTGCCCCGCTGGCCTCTAGGTACTGAACAATTCTTTCTTTCAGAAGTGATTCCAACATTTTCCCCACAACTGAGGTCAAACTAACAGGTCTGTAGTTTCCTGCTTCTGCCTTGCTCCCACTTTTGTGAAGGGGAATCACATCTGCCCTCCTCCAGTCCTCAGGTACCACCCCATCTTCCCATGATTTGTTAAAAAGTGCGGTTAGTGGTGTCACTAGGTCCTTCCTTAGCTCTTTTAGGATTCTAGAGTGAATCTCGTCAGGCCCCATTGCTTTGTCCACCTTGAGTTTTAGGAGTTCTTTTAGGACTCTTTCTTTTGTAAATGGACTGGTGTCAACCCCACTACCCAGAGTGCTTCTACTGTTTGGTTTAGGTAACTCCTCCTCTTCTTCTTTTGTGAATGCTGAGCAAAAGTATTTATTCAGTATCTCTGCCTTTTCACTGTCTCCCTCTGCCCACCTTCCCTCTCCTTTATTAATCTTCACTATCCCTCCCTTAACCTTTCTATGCTCCCTAATGTACCTATAAAAGGTTTTATCCCCCTTCTTAACTGAGTTGGCTATCTTTTCCATGGTTTGGGCCTTTCCTTTTCTGACTGCCTTCCCCACTTCTTTCTACTTTAATTGATACAGTTCCATGTCGTGCTCCTTCTGTGATTCCTTATATTTTTTGAATGCAGCCTTTTTCTACTTAACCTTCCCTGACACCTCTTCTGAGAACCATAGTGGTTTTTTATTCTGCTTTATTTTCTTTATTTGTTTCACACAAAGGCTTGTTGCCTCCATGACGGCCATTTTGATTTTTCTCCATTGTTCTTCCATCCCTCCTTTCTGGCCATTTGCTAATGCATTCCTCAGGTATTCACCCATTATGCCAAAGTCAGCCCTTCTAAAGTCCTGTATCCTTGTCTTTGTATGGCTTGTCTCCATGGTTATGTTTATTGTGAAGCACACTGTGCAGTGGTCACTTGTTCCCAGATGTCTACTGACTTCTAAATTTGTGATCCTCTCTCCATTTGAGAGTACCAGGTCTAATATTGCTCCCTCCCGAGTGGGTTCCACCACTAGCTGTCTAAGGCATGCCCCCTGTAGGGCATCAAGAATGACCCTGCTCTTGGATGTGGCTGCAGTCCATGTCACCCAGTTAACATCTGGCATATTCAGGTCCCCATCAACAGTATCTCCTTTTTCAGCCATTTGAGAATGCCTCTATAATTTTCTTGTCCATTTCCTCCTTGAGACGGGGTCTGTATACAACCCCTGTGCAGATTGTGATACCATTCCCTGTCTCCAAGGTGACCCAGAGTGCCTCTTGTCCTCCCCCTTTACTTTTTAGTTCTGTAGCTTTGATCCCTTCCCTTATGTATAGAGCTACTCCACCTCCTCTTTTACCCTCCCTGTCCCTTCTGTAGATTGTGTACCCTGGTATGTTGACATCCCAGTCATGGTTCTCCATGTACCATGTTTTTGTGACTGCCACAACATCCAAGTGTTCCTCTTCCATCAGGGCTACTAGCTGTGGAAGCTTGTTTCCCAGACTATGGGCATTGGTATTCATTGCCCTCCATTTAATGTTGGCTTTATCCTTTTTTACCCTATCCCTGCTCTTATTGCCCTTGTCTATTTTTCCATTTACCCCTGTCCTGCCCTCTGTCAAGCTCTGTACCTCAGTGTTTACCCTACTACCTGCCATGTTTTGTGGGGGGAGGCTTGAACTTTCCTGTTTCCTATCAGCACCTACCCCCCTTGGCTAGTTTAAAAGCTTGCCATGGAAGCCTTTAAACCTGTCACCTAGGAGCGTGTTTCCCTTCCTGGACGGATGCAGACCATCATGCCAGTATAGACCTTCATCTCTCCAGGTGGACCCCCAGTCCCCAATGAAGCCAAAGCCCTGTGCTCTGCACCAGTTTTGCAACCATTCATTAAACTGCATGGTGTCATGTAAGTAAGTTGGGCTATTGGAGTGATAGGAGTGGGCAAAGGACTTACTTACCCTTATGGGTTGACATAGAGCAAGGATTGGCGAAGAGGGTGAACTGCTCTCTCCGGGCCTTGCTATATGTTCCTCCAGTGGCTATTCCCAAACCCTTGAAAAATAACCCTATGGGATGGTCATTAAAGGCCTTCTGGCAGTTGCAGAATTACCTTGCAGTTAAATGGCATTTATCTGCCAACCAGCCATTTTGAAAACCCTGCATCAGGGTTGGTGGTACAACTTTGTCCACGGCATTTTGGCCTCAGATAAGTCACCTTAGAGTCTCGGGCTTCTGGGTGAATGGGAGACCACTGTCCTTGATCAGTTGGTGAGGTCTTTTGAGTCATGAGTCAGGACTTGTTTAAATGGCTGTAAGTCAGTAAGGCCATAACTGCTATTTTTCCCAGATGACTCCAGTTGACCATGGGGACAGAGATATTGACACACTTTGCTATAGCCTCTCAGCGAGGCCAGTTTCTAAGGTATACAAAACACTTCAGGGGTGGGACTCTGGCTTCCCTCAGGGTATGTTTTACTGGACGAGGGTTAGGACTACCTGAGGTATCCAGTCTCTGGAAGAAGCTGTGGCTCACTATGTATAAATACATAAAACAAGACAGACTGAGGATGGTATATTTAATATAATGCATCATTTATATCTAACCCCATCTAGATTACGTAGGTATAGGGCAAAGATCGTCCCTATATGGGAAGTGCAGGAAGGATGATGGTACTTTGTATCACATGGTGTGGTCATGCCCTTCAATGCAGGCCTTCTGGCGGGCTATCAATAATCTCTTAGACCCTATCCTTGGCCTATCAGATATGTTCACCCCTGAGGTATGTCTGTTGAGCCTGTTTCCAGTAGGCACTTCTAAGATTAATAAGGCCCAAATGTCGCTTGTCTCAGCTGTTGTGAAACTGACAATTTTAAGGCATTGGTTGGGTGATAAACCCCCTTCCTTGATGGAATGGTACCATGAGTGTATCTTGGCGCTACAGCTAGAAAAGCATATTGCTTATATGCAAGGTAGATTGAAAACATATACATCCCTTTGGAGCTCCTTAGAAACGCTCCTTATGGCGTGGAGGCCTGGTGCCCAGAATACCTCAGGAGTGATAAATTAGGATTGTGTATGTGTGTAGCCTGGGAGGGTGGGGGAGGGAAGAATGTTTAACTCCTCAATTGTAAGGGCGAGTTAACTATCAGTTGTTCTATGCTGCTCCATTTCGCGCTCTCAACTATGTTTTCCAGCTTATGTATGTTGAGTGGTGTTGTTGTTGAAAACAATAAAGATGATTAATTACAAAAAAAAAAAAAATGCATGGTGTGCAGTACCCTAGCCTCACCTCTGCCATAGACTGGCAGCACCTCTGAGAAGGTTACCGTGCTTGCTACCTGTCTGAGGCCCCTTCCCAACTCCACAAATTCATCCTGCACTGCACTGATCTCATGCCTAGCTAGGTCATTTGTCCCAAGGTGGACAATGATATCTAGTTCCCTCTCCTGTGATGCTGCTTCTGCAATCCTGAGGATTTACTTCCTGTCTCTCCAAGCCATGGCACCAGGCAGGCACCTTACTTTCCTCTCCTGTCCTCTCTCTTCCCCAGGTCTACACCCCTAACAATTGAGTCCCCTATCAGAAGCTGTTTCTTTCCCCTGTGGTGTCCCTTGCCACTCTTTTGTGGGTCTCCCTTGTGGATGTCCCCAGCATTCTTCTTGGTCTCCACTGAGGGTGTCATCATAGAGGAACCTATAAGCAAATTAAAAAGGGATTCACCCTTGATGCCAATTTTAGCTCAAATTGAGTTTTTTCCTGTCTTATTTTGGTTTTTATAGTTTTTAGTAAATGCCTATATTTTAAATTAAGATGCGTGAATCCCTTTTTAATTTGCTTATATAATTTATTCTTTTTGTTAATTAGAGCTTTCATTTTAGGGGACATCCATCTTGGTGTAGGTTTATGTTTAGAATCATACTTATTTTTGGTTGGAATATTTGTTTTGATTAGGTCCTTTAGTTTATTAACCAAAAGATGCCATTTGGCCTCTACTGTCAAGTTTATAAATAATACCTGCCAATCCCAGCAACATATGATATGTTTCATATTTTCAAAGTTAGCCTTGGTAAGATTTAAAACTCTGGTTACCCCGGTAGATGGTAGAGATTTGCTATCTGTAATTTGAAAATTTACAGTATTATGGTCACTGTTACCTAATGGTGCTTTAACATCAATTTGAGTTACACAATAGGCAATATTTGTTAGTATAAGATCTAATATTTTATTACTCCTAGTATTGTGTTGAACCAGTTGTTCTAATCCTATTTCATTGAATAACTCCACATAGCATCGATCTGCTTTAACTGATGCAGATGCATGGTCCCAATTGACACTATTTAAATTAAAATCCCCCATGATTACATAATTTTTGGATGGATCTGGCTTCTTATGTGTATTCTGAATTTCTGTAGCTTTGATATTTTCATTGATATAAAGGGCCACTCCCCCCCCTTCTTTTTGCACCTTGGTCTCTTCTGAACAGTACATAGCCAGGTACTGAAGTCTCCCAACTGTGGTTACTGGTGAACCATGTCTCGCTAATGGTTACTATGTCCAGTTTAGCCTCTGTCATTGTTGCTTCCAGGTCTGGGATCTTGTTTCCCAGACTGTGGGCATTTGTGTACATGATTTTCCATTGGCCTGATTTTAGTGCGTTAGTTGTGGGGCGAGGTCCAGTTTGTCCCGTGTGCATCGTATGGGGAGCCAGACCTTTTTCCTTACCTGGTGATGCAAATGAACTACAAACATGCTGAATTCCTGTTTGATCACTAGCTGAGAGGAGGGGGTGTTCTTCCCATTCAATGTATCAGGTGCTGCACCCCTCTTCACATTTGCTAGTTTAAATGTTCTTCAAAGACATCAAACTTCTGTCCCAATGCACTGACTCCTTCCTTAGTCAGATGCAGTCCATCGAATTTAAAGAACTTTCGCTCCCAAAACTGTTGCCAGTTACCTACAAATTTGTGTTCTTTTTCCTGGCACCAGCCCTTTAGCCACCTGTTTAGCTCCCCTATCTCCCCTTCTCTCACCTTCCGTCCATCTGCCCCTCTCTCCCAGACTAGGAGGATCTCAGAGAAGGAGATGCTAGACAAAAAGGATCACAGTTTGTCTCCCAGCCTGGTCAGGTATTCCTTGGTCTCCACAACTGGCCAGCTGGTGAGATCATTAGTCCCTATGTGTACCAGGACATCAATGTTTTCTCCTGCTTCCTGCATGATTTTAGCAACGCAGCCAGTGTCTCTCCATGCTGACGTACCTGGTTACCTGGTAACAACACAGGAGTTTAACAGCTTGCTCAGGCAATATTGTAGGGAGGAGGGATTGGGATATATAGGGAACTGGGGGGGAGGAACCTTTGATGATAAAACCTTCTGTGCACCTCATAGGTTGCACCTAAGCAGGAGGAGAACTGGGCAGCTAGGAGAATGGTTGTGGAATTTATAAACAAGAGCTTAAATTTAAACTACATTGGGAGGCAGCAAGGGTTGTAGCTCCCAGGGTTCCCTGGAGGAGTGGGCAGACAGCCCTCTCAGATAGAGAACATAGAGCAGTCATAAAGAGAAGGGCATAAGAAGAATAGGTGGGGGCTTGGGGAGGTTTTTTTGGAGGAGCGGGCCGACCCCCCCTCAGGTTATCAGCACAAGGTGGGGGTCAATAAAGGAGAAGAGTGGTGGGAATAGGAGGGGCTAGGGGTGACCGAAAGCAATGGGGGGGCAAGTACAGAAGAGGGGAGGGGCATGCAGCCAAACAGAGGGGGAGGGAGGCACTTGGTCTAAAAGGAGGGAAGAGAGTCAGGACTGATACAGAGTAGTGTTTATTAATAATAGAAGTCTGAAGAGTAAAATAGGTGAACTGCAGTCCATGATAGCAGAGGGAAAGATGGATCTGGTGTGGTCACTGAGAGTTGAGCTTCCCAGAATCATGATTAGGACCTCTTCATTCCAGGGTATGCTCTGTATAGAAGGGACATGGGGAAAAGGAAGGGGGTGGCACTATACATTAGGAAGGGCATTACTGCCACTAGGGAGGAAACTGGATGGGAAAATAGAGGCAATGTGGGTAAAAATCCAAATAGCAGCAGGAAGGAAATTGAGGCTGGGTGTAGTACGTAGACCACCTAATCAGGATGAGGACAAGGATAGGGAGTTGGGTAACATGATCAGGATGGCAGTCAAAAGAGGTGAAGTGGTGGTGATGGGAAGCCTTTAGTTTGCCTAAGGTGAATTAGAGTGTCCCGTCTACCAACTGGATGCTGTCCAGCATGGGTTCCTGGTTCAGGGAGTGATTCAACTGACATGGGAGGGAGCCATCCTGGACATGGTATTAACAAATAGGGATCATGTCTGGGACATCACGGTGGAGGAGCCCTTAGCGATTAGCAACCACTGGATGGTGTGGTTCTGAGTTGACATGGGGAAGGAAACACTAAACATGAAAACAAAAGTGCTAGATTTCAGGAAGGACAATGATGGTAAGATGGGAGAAATTTTGAGGGGGCACCTAGCTAGCACTGAGGCAGATATGAGTGTGGATCAAAAGTGGACAGTGATCAGGGAAGGGAATGTGGCAGCCACAAACACATGCCTAAAGCAGAAGGGGAAGAATTCCAAAGCCAGGAAATCAAGTTGTTTCAGTAGGGAGGTGAGCTAGGCAGTGAGGGATAAGAAGGCTGCATGTGGGAAGTACAGGAAGTCCTGGATGGGTGAGGATGATGGGCCTACTTGGAGAAAGCTAGGGAGGTTGGTAGGATAGTCAGGTAGGCCAAAGCTATGAAGGGGCTGCAAACTGCAGAGGAGATTAAGGAGGGGAAGGAAACCTTCAAGTATATTAGTGAAAAGAGGGACACAAAGGTAGAAATAGTGAAGCTAAAAAAGGAGGAGGAGTGAGTGGAAGGCAGTAAGAGAAAGCAGAGGTATTAAACAAATACTCATGTTCTGTCTTTACTAAAGAAAAGGATGGACCAGTGCTTCAAGGAAGAATGGGGGACAGGGAGCCAGGCTGAGGACAGGATAATGGAAGACAGGGTTAGGATAGAGCCCATGTCCCTTAAAGTAAACAAGTCCCTGGGCCTGGATGGCATGCACCCACGAGTGTTGACTGAGCTGCTGGGCAAGCTGGTTGGTCCACTGGCAGATATGTTCAACAGCTCTTTAGATATGAGAGTGGTACTGCATGAGTGGAAAACTGCACATGTGGTACCACTGCACAAGAGGGGACTCAGGGATGACCCTGGGAACTACAGGCTGGTTAGTCTGACCTTCATTGTGGGTAAACTGATGGAGACCATTCTGAAGGAAAGTCTAGTTGATCTCCTTGAAGCCAACAAGCTAAAGGGTAAGAGACAGCATGGGTTCATGTCAGGAAGGTCCTGTAAAACCAACCTGATCAACTTCTTTGATGGGGTAACGAAGGCGGTGGACAACAGTTAGGTGGTTGACATTTTTTATTTGGATTTCAGCATGGCCTTCAACTCAGTGCTCCACAAGAGGTTGATCAGGAAGTTGGAGCACCTAAGGGCAGGAAGAAACTTAACCAGGTGGGTGGCAAACTGGCTCAGTATTAGGACCCAGAGGGTAATGGTGAGTGGTGAACTCTTAGGAACAAGGGATGTTACAAGTGTTGTCCCGCAGGGTCAGTGATTGGCCCAGTGCTGGTTAATGTGTTCATTGATGACATTGGGGACAATGTGAAAAGCAAGATCTTGCTCCCTTCAGATGACAGAAAAGTTTGTGAGAGGGCTGACACAGACAAAGGGGTTCATGACCAGAAGGAGGACCTGCCAAAGCTGGAGAGGTGGTCAGATGTCTGCCAGTTGGGGTTCAATGTGAAGAAGTGCGAGGTCATGCAGATAAGAAGGAAAGATCCAAGGGCTGAATAAAGTCTGGGGGGAAGGTCACTGAATCAGAGGGGGAAAAGGACTGGGGGATAGCCATTACCACTGACCTTAAACAAGGCTATGCTGTGTAGGAAGCCAGTGGTCAAGGCAAACAGAATGATTGACTGTATTGCTAGAGGGATCATGAGCAGAAGGAAGGAGGTTATATTGACTTTTTAAAAGATCCTTGGTGTATCTGCGCCTGGAGTATGGCATGCAATACTGGAGCTCCTACCTGAAAAGGATATCAATAAGCTTGAGGCAGTTCAGAGGAGGGTGACAAAGATGGTTTAGGGATGGCAGGGCAGGGCATATGAGGACAGACTGAGAGAACTCAACATGTACTCATTTGAGGAGAGGAGAGGAGAGATGGAGGGGGCATAATTTAAACCTTCAAGTACTTGGAAGGTATAAACAAGGTGGACAGTGGGGAACTTTTCAGTCTTAGTGAAAACAAGACCAAATGGGAGGCACTGTTATAAGCTGGCAGGAAAAGGTTCAAAAAGGTCAGGAGACACTTCTTTACAGAAAGGGTGTTGTCTGGATGAAATGAACTCCCATCTAAGCCTAGAAGCCAGTCAGGCTCAATAGACAGCTCTGATGGGACTCATGCTGTGTGGTGAGGAGGTCAGCCCTCCAGTCGGAAGTGTGGACTGTTTGTGTGTTGGTCATAGAAAGAATGTGCAGCATTTAAAATCATAGCTGATGCATTCTCATCTCATGACCAGCTCTTTGTGGGCAGTGTGAAACTTGGAGCCAGTCAGGCTCAAAAGACAGCTCTGGTGGGACTCAGATCATATGGTAAAGAGATCAGCAGCTGTCTCTTGGACTGTGTTGTTGTTGTCTGTAAACAAATTCTATCCCTCTGGACACTCTGCTCCAGTTAGGATCATGGACTTGTAGTGGGAGGGTCCTGCATACAGTACCAGACATTGGTCTAGCAGTCTTCTGCTGCAGTCCTTTAGCTGAAGAGTCATAGCTAAAAGGCATCATACTGTGGTTTCAGTGTAGGGTGGCAGTAGGCAGGACATGATGCACACCAAGTTTGATACACTAAGCTGCTCTGATAGTTAATTTATGCCTGTAAATGAGAAGGAAGAAGGTGTTTAACTGATGGAAGTGTATCATCCAGCATCAAAGCATCTAACATTATAATTAAAAGTGTGATTTGATAAATACTAGTTATAAACTAAATACAGTAACAGTTGAGTTACTGGTACCTCACTTTACAAAGGGATTAAAAGGGAAAGTGTAGGGTTTCTTAACTTTTGAAATAAAGCATATTGATATAAGTTCTGCAATGTGAACTTAAAGATGCATTGATGCTGGGATGAAAGTATTATACACTGCAAAATGATTAGAATTAGAATTATATGTTGTTTAATGTAAAGTACTAAGGCCTGACAAGGAGTAATACTAGATGAATAGCTGAGGAGTGTGGTAACCTACTGAATGGGGGGGGAGGTCAGTTACTGGTAGCTAATCAGGCCCATTACAGATTGGCCTATTGTGGCAGGGTGAGGTAGCATTTAGGAGTATTCCCTATCCACCACAATGCCCTAATGGACACACAGTCAGGCTTTCATCTCAAATGTTCAACCACCACAGCCCTACTGAAAGTAATCAATAATATGTTGATTGCTTTGGATGAGGGATACCATATTTGTGCCATCTTTACTGACCTTACAAAGGCTTTTGTTATGATCAACCACAATATTCCTTTCTGAAAGCTCTACGGCGTGGGCATCTCAAATACCCCATTGCTTCAGGGTAGATCAAAAATTGCTTTCATAACAGATCCCAAGCTATCAAACTGAATGTGAGACTTCTCTGCCTTGTCCTCTTAATTTTGTTGTTTTGCAAGTTTCCAACTTGGGCCCCCCTACTATTCAGTCTCTATTAGTAACACCTTGAGCTATGATTGCCCGAATGCAAGCACATATCTTTATGCTGTTGACACAATCATGTAGCCCAAATCCAATTCTATCAGTGATCTCAATACTTCATTACAATCTGTCTTAGATACAGTCCAGCACTGGATGACTAACAACTGTCTCCTGTTTAATAAATCCAAAACAATAATTATGTTGTTCAGTGGAACCTCATACACAAACAAGACACCACAAATCTGTCCAGTGGATGAAACACCATTGGAAGTTGTGCAGCAGTTCAAATGTCTTGCATTGTGGCTGGATTTTAACCTAACATATACAGATCATATTTTCAGGTCCATCAGAAGCATGCATCAAAAATGTGGTCTCTTCTATTGTAATAAAAGTGTTCTTAGCCTAAATACCAACAAGCTCCTAGGATGGTAATCATTACTCACAGCCTTTAAATATGGGGATGAAATAAACAGGACAGTCAATATGCTGCCCTATCAAAAGTAACTGTTGCTTTTAACAATACATGCTGGTTTGCACTTGGGTGTGATAAGAGAACTCATCACTCCACTCACCATAGCAAACTTAAACGTCTTCCCCCCAGATAAAAGAAGGGAGGTCAGATTTGTCATTCTTATATACAAATGTGTCCAGGGTCTGTAGTCCCCATACTTAAATGTCCTCCTCAACAGACCAATCCAGAACTATCAATTGCATTCCCAGTCCAGAAATATAATGCACAAACCTGAAGCACACTACTCAGTCAGAGAAGGCCTTCATCATTGCTGCCCCAGCCACTCGAAATACACTAACTGAAAGTGTGAAGTACCTCAACAACTAGCAATCCTTTAAGAAGGTATTGTTCCAACCCCTACAAAACCCATGGGGGGTTAGCATGACTCATTTGGTAGCACATCCACATCTGGGTCATAGAAACATAGAAGTTGATGGTAGATAAGGACTGCAAGGCCTATCCAATCTTCCCATTTTTTCTACCTTATGAATGTGCCATAGGTCTGTACTCTGTCACTGGCCCATCCAATCTGCCCATTTTTTCTACCTTATAAATGTGCCATAGGCCTGTGCTCTGTCAATGGCCTATCTATTCATACTCATCTTTATTGCTCCCTTATGCTTGTCCCCTGCCTGTTTGAAGCTCTGCACTGTATTCATATCCACCACTTCCTGAGATAAGCCATTCCATGCATCCACCACCCTTTCTATGAAAAAGAACTTCCTCACATTACACCTTAATCAGCCTCCCTCTAACCCCATGCTCTGTCCTCTTGTCCTGTTATTTTTCTTATATTGAAACATGTTAGACTCTTTCACCTTGTTAATGCCCTTAAGTTGTTTGAATGTTTTGATCATATCACCTCTCTCCTTCCTTTGCTCTAGGGTATACATATTGAGCTCCGTTAATCTGTTCTCATATGTTTTCTGATGCAGTCTCTGCACCATTTTAGTTGCCCTTTTCTGGACTGCCTCCATTTTGTTAATGTCCTTGTGCAGGTGCGGCCTCCAGTACTGTACGCAGTACTCCAGATGGGGCCTAACCAGTGTCTTGTACAGAGGGATTATTACTGCCCTCTTACGACTTATGATACCCCTACTAATATACCCCAACATCCCTCTAGCCTTACCTACTGCTTTAGTGGTCTGCTTGGATGATTTCAGGTCATCTGTGATGATAATGCCTAAGTCTCTTTCTTTCATTGTGATTGCCAGCAACTCCCCTCCCAACCTATACGTGGCTTTAGGGTTTCTCTTCCCTGTGTGCATGATCTTGCACTTCTTTGAGCTAAACCCCAGTTGCCACTCTTCCA
This sequence comes from Neoceratodus forsteri, assembly GCA_016271365.2. Taxonomy (NCBI): domain Eukaryota; kingdom Metazoa; phylum Chordata; order Ceratodontiformes; family Ceratodontidae; genus Neoceratodus; species Neoceratodus forsteri. Next base: position 883,406,706 of record CM028131.1, on the reverse strand, counting down.
ACCATTTTGCCAGTTTATCCAGATCTCTTCTCATTCTTCCCACCCCATCTGGATCATCTACTCTGTTGCAGATCTTGGTGTCATCTGCAAACAGACAAACCTTACCCTCCAGTCCATCTGCAATGTCACTGATGAAGATATTGAAGAGGATGGGCCCCAGGACTGATTCCTGAGGTATCCCACTGTGACTTGCATCTCTTCTGACTGAATACCGTTTACCACCACTCTCTGTTTTCTGCCCGCCAACCAGTTTGCCACCCAGTTGACCAACTTCTGACCCAGCCCAAGCCTACCCAGCTTATTAATCAATCTTCTATGTGGAACAGTATCGAAAGCTTTGCTGAAGTCAAGGTAGGTGACATCAACTGCACCCCCTTGGTCCACCACTCTGGTTACCCAGTCAAAGAAATCTATTAGATTAGTTTTACAGGACCTTCCTGTTGTAAACCCATGCTGTCTTGGATCCTGTGCTTCTATGGATTCCAGGTGTTGCACTATCCTTTCCTTAAGAAGTGCCTCCATAATCTTGCCCACTACTGAGGTAAGACTGACTGGTCTGTAGTTCCCTGCCTTCTCCCTGCTACCACTCTTGTGGAGCGGGATCACATGAGCCCTTCTCCAGTCTTCTGGGACCTCTCCTGTGCTCAGAGACTCACTAAACAGTTCTGATAATGGCTCTGATAGTTCCACCTTTAGCTCCGTTAGTACCCTGGGATGTATGCCATCAGGCTCTATTGCCTTTTCCACCCTGAGCTTAGCAAGCTCTTATAGGACCCTTTCTTTTGTGAAGGAACTAGTGCACACCTTCCTCCCCCCAGTGTTCATGGTGCTGAGCTGTGGCCCTGCCCTACCTTTTTACTCAGTAAATACTGAGCAGAAGTATCTATTTAGGATAGATGCTTTTCCTTGGTCCTCTTCCTCACACTCCCCCTTATCCCCTTTGAGCTTAGCAATACCCTCTCTGGACTTTCTCCTTTCACTAATGTATCTATAGAAAGTCTTGTCACCTTCTTTTACTGTTTGTGCTAGTGTTTTCTTGGTTTGGGCCTTTGTCTGCTTTACTGCCTTCCCTGCTTCCCTTAGGAAAGTTTGGCATGCCTCCCTATCTTCGTCCTGCTGAGTTTCCTTATATTTCCTGAAGGCCAGCCTTTTGGCTCTGACCTTTTCTGCTACTGTTCTTGAGGACCAAAGTGGTTTCCTTTTTTTTTGCTCTTGCTTTTCTGTCTAACACAATGGGATGTTGCTTCAACTATTACACCCTTATTGCTTTCCCACTTTGCCTGTATCCCCTCACCTCTATTTCTTCTTGCCAGGGATAGCTCAACTCTGTTGGCCATCTTATCAAAGTCAGCTCCTCTGAAGTCCCATATTTTTGCCTTGGAATGGGATGATTTAGTTCTAGTGGCCAAATTGAACCATACCATGTGATGGTCACTGGCCCCCAGGTGACCTTCTACCTGGAGATCTGTGATCCTTTCCCCATTAGTGAGTTCTAGATCTAGGATAGCCCTGTCTCTTGTGGGTTGTTCTACCAGTTGTTTGAGGCCCTTCCCCTGCAAGGAATCCACTATGTTTCTAGTTCTGGCAGATGCCTGTATCTGGCATGTTGAAGTCTCCCATTATCAGAACCTCCCCTTTAGCAGTCATGTTTTGTATGTCTTTTAACAGTAATGTGTCAATGTCCCCCCCCCCGATCTGGAGGCCTGTAGACAACCCCAGTTTGTATGGCAGTCCAATTTTCTGTTTCCAGGGTGACCCACAGTTCTTCTGGCTCTTTATGTATATTTTGAATTTCTGTAGCTTTGATATTTTCATTGACATAAAGGGCCACTCAACCCCTCCTTTTTGTACCCCAGTCTCTTCTGAACAGTACATAGCTGGGTACTGAAGTCTCACAAGTGTGGTTACTGGTGAGCCATGTCTTGCTAATGGCTACTATGTCCAGTTTAGCCTCGGTCATTATTGCCTGCAGGTCTGGCATCTTGTTTCCAAGACTGTGAGCATTTGTGTACATGATTTTCCATTGGGCAGATTTTGGTGTGTTAGTTGTTGGGCGAGGCCCGACATTTCTCCTGTGCATTGTGTGAGGAGCCAGACCTTTTTCCTTACCTGGTGATGCAAATGAACTACAAACATGCTGAACTACTGTTTGATCACTAGCTGATCACTGATCATGAGGTCATGGGTTCTTGTCCCACACTGGGATTGTGTTCATACGATCAAGTGCTGGTACCAGAGTGCAGTACTGGGATCCTTCAGATGAGATGTTAAAAGTGAGATCCCTTCTGCCCAACTGTTAAAGGTCATTGTCAAATTTTAGCAATAGCCGATACTACAAAGAACAGAATTCACAATATCCCAAGTCTACTTGGCATTCTGAGACATCCACAATTCCATTTGTCTTTTAGGGAGAGAAGCCATTCTCCCACCGTTTATGTCCATAGTGTTTCTTTCTGAGTAGAAAGTGGGCCAAAAGTTGAAACCAGAAAAATGCACATGAAAAAAACTGTGGGGTTGACCATTCTTACTTCTCTTTGTCCAGAATCCTTGTAAGTAAGATCTTGCTTGAGGAGTATCAAGAGACTTCCCCAAAAACATTGAAAAATATGCTGTACGACCTCACATCCAAATGCACTTGGGGTGGGAAAACATGAGCAATGTGTAAAAATAATGGAAGGATCAGTGTTTTATTCAAAAAGATATTTTCTTTTTGACAAAAATCTAGTTTCCCATGTAGTTAATTTTGTTACGACGGTAGACAATAACGCTTCATAATTTTGTTGAGGTGCATTTTGTGGGCCAAAAAGGATTCCTAACATTTTTATAGGGGTGCCTGAAACAGACACAGTGGCAATCTTCTGTTTTAGTACTGTTGCTGGGCCATTTCTAAAACTAATACCACAACTTCTATTTCAATTAATTTTACTACCAGAAGCAGTTGTATAATGTTCAACAATTATAGTAATTGCCTCAGCAGAGGTGTCATCTTTAAAAATTCAACAGATATTATCTGCATTAGATAGTATTTTAATCATAGGTATGTCTTGGTGGAGCTTTATATTCTGGACATGCTGGCAGGATTGAATCTTTCAAATGACAGTATCCAGGATGAAAATATACAGAAGTGGGCTGAGGGGGCATCCATGTCTCACTTCCTTATATGCCTTAATATTGCCTTCTACCTAGCTGTTTATCCAGGGTGCAATGGCATCATAACTATAGAGGGTGCCAGTCCTTCCAATAAACTGGTTTGGAATGCCATAATGTGTAAGAACTGTGAAAAGGTATCTATGCAACACTCTATAAAATGCTTTCTCCTGATTGAGAGCCAGGAGAAAGCCAGAAATAAGACCTGAGTTGTCTTTTTCACAAAGTTCCCTGATGGTAATCAGGTTATCAAAAATTGATCATTGTGGAATAGCTCAAGTCTAGACTGGAGATAGTAATAGGTTGGCTACTTCTGAGATTCTGTTTGCCATTATATCTAAAATATTTTATGCCTGTAGTTAATAAACTTATTGGTCACCAATTTTCCACTTCAGCTGAGTCACCTTTTTTATACAAAAAATCATAATGGCTTATGACATTGATGTGGGCAAAACTCCACAAGACATTATCTCATTATTGAGGACTACTAAAATGGGACCTAAATGTTACACAAAAGTTTTATAAACCTCATTTGACAGGCCTCCACCCCGGAGCATTATTATTATTATTATTATTATGCAGATACTTAATGGTCTGCTGCACTTTTTCTATATCCACCAGTGCAGACAGAGATGATGCCGTGCTATCCAGTAATTGAGGAACAACTATGTCCATAAAGAAAGAAGGATCATCAACTACCTGGGTTGAGGTACCAAAAGAGTTCTGGATAAAAGTGTTTATGATTTGATGTTATCTATATCATGTTGTACCCTTGCTGTGTCAGAAGATGAGAGGCTTTTGATAATGTGTTTAGATACCCTGGGCTCAATTTTCAAAGCTTTGGGAATGATGCAAGGTGCCTGCATCAAACATAAATGATGCAAGTGGCACCTTACATCAAAAGATACGGCATTTCCAATTTTCAAATGCAGTCTGCATTGAAAAGGGGAGTTGCTACACCAAAGTGGTACCACACCAGCCTTTACCCAGATTGGGGTGTGCCATGTTGCAAGAGCGCTTGCACCATGGAGTGGCTGCAACATCCCCTTTTTTGCGATTTTGCAAGCCCTGCCATGGTTACAGCATGGCGCTCCACCTAAATCAGTAAGGAGGTGATCTAAGTGACATGTGCCAGTGCCACAGAATGTGGTGAAAGGGGACAGGGTCTGACAATGGGCTGCAGGGGGCAGAAAGGGCATGGGAGGTAATATAGGGGGAGTCGTGGGGACAGCTGGGAATGAAGGGGGTGATGTGGCACCCAGCGGGGTGTGTTTGCTGTTATATTAAGTTGTTAATGTCTATCAATACATAGTAGATTACTACACAGTACCATACCTATGAATTAAACTGTACAGTACTACTGTACTGTGTTACATTTCACTATGATGCCGCGTTATTCAGAATGATCACATGCCCCTCCTTGGCTGTGTTGGATTTCATCTGTTTATGAATGTACAGTTTAATTAATAGGTACAGTACTATGTAGTAATCTATTACATGTTGATAGACATTAAAAAAGTAATACAACAGCAAACGCACCCCGCTGGGGGCCATATCACTCCCTTCATTCCCAGCTGTCTCCCTGACTCCCCTTATGCTACCTCCTGTGTCCCTTCTACCCCCAGCCCCCTTCTGTCCAGTAGCTTTGCCACCTCCCCATCATCCCAGCTCCTTTAGTGTTGCACCGTGTGTGTGTGTGATGAAGGTGGATCCCTTTGGCAATTCCCACAGGTGCGCCAACTATTTGGTGCAGCTGTCAGCTTGTGGCAAGTCTAGGGAGTTTGGCACTGGTTACCTGAGTTTTGTAAACTTGAGCGCAGGGTCTCTGGCACACCCAGAGTTTGCCACAGCTCTGGAGTGATGCAACTTGTGTTGCTCTAAGGGCTCTTTGAAAATAGAACCTCTTGTCTGCACATCCCTTGAGCTTATCTGGTTCTTGCTTTTTTTCCTTGAGTACTGAACTGTAGTTCTTGCTTAAGGGAGGTAGCCTTGTCATAGTGATATTCAAACATACTGGATTTTATGTGTTTGATTTGATCAGTTAGTTCACATTTTTCTAAATGCATTTTTTTCCATGTGTACAATTGGGCCAATCCTAAATAATGCAAATAGTCTCATTGTTTAGAATATGTGGCTTGTTTTATGAAAATAAACTTGTTTAGAAGCCTCCCACCAGTCTGCTGTGGAATCGTACACTTCTCAGTCTGAACATCTGGCTCTAAATAATTCAACCCATTTGTCTCAAATTTCATTATTTTGTAAGAGCTGAGTATTCAGCCTCCACAGGGAGGTGTTTTTTCTCTGACTCTGTGAGCCTGGAGTGTAGCTGCAGTAGAGAGCCATGTGGTTTGATGTCTCTGCCATCACTTTACATGCTTCATGCACCATAATATTTTGGGAAAAAAACAGGGAATCAATCCTAGTGGCTAGCTAGCAGTCCCGTTGTGTAAGGTTTACCTCCACCCTGGAGTAACAACTTGAAACCATCTTGCAATTTTGTAGTTTTAATCATATTACGAAGGTAGTTAGAGTCACTAAACATCTCAGTGGTACCCTCATTGTCTTCCATAATAGGCTTCAGCTGAAATCTCCTCTTATAACCAGTAGTCTCCCTGTATGGAGAAAAGGCTGTATGCTCTTAAATAGGGTCACCCTTGAAAAGATAGATTGGGGAGCGTAAATGTTTATTTCAGGTTGGAGTAAACCACATCCAGTGTCAAAGCACCTGTGAAGTGAGTGCAAAATGTTAGTTTTGTGGGTATCCACCATGGGCTACACCAGCGTAGCTGTAGCTCTCTGTTTATATTGAAAATGAAAGTTTTAGTTGTGGGCACTGAGCCACGGTGTCATGAGAGCTTTTATGTACATCGAGTGCTGAGTCCACTGTTACTGCTGCTAATTACATGGAGTTGCAAGCACTAATGCCGAAGTTAGCGACCCTCACAGGTGCTTCAGATTCCTATGAGTCTGCACTGAGAAGCCTGATCCCTTAAATGATATGGTAATGCCACTGCACGCATCCTCTCCCTGGGACCAGAATGAAACCCTGAGATCCACAGCCTCAGTGCTTGTGAAATTTGAAACACAGTTTTCATTCTGGTGTCCTAAATGAACACAATGTTTCCCAATAGGGAATCAAGTAAAGCTAGGGTTGTAAGTCTCTATAAATGACTCTTAATACTGATAACATTCATGGTTAATGGGTTTAATATTAGTCCTCTACACATACTGTAGGTGTGATAAAAGGATATTCTTATACCAGTATTCTGGATTGTGACAGGCTTTTTTGCTTGTGATGTCTCAGCTTGGGAATCTGAAGAACATTTCAAAACAGAGGAGGCAACAAAGGATGCCTTAGGGTCACCATTATCCTCTTCATTGTCCCCCCATTGTTTTCATTTACTTAAGGCATTGTAATGATTACAAGTTGGGATGGGAGGGGGTGATTTTTTTAACCTTAATTTTTTGCTTCCGAGGGTACCTACTCTGTTGTTTAAACACCACCACTGTCTCCTGGAGCACCGTTGGTGGAGAAAGAGGTGTGTTAATCACTTTAGTGACCTTCATGGGAGGAGCCTCAGAACTTGGTGACTGTGTCAGGGAATGTGGACTTCTTTCCTGGTGTACTTTTTTGTGGTGTGTTGTTGGGGGTTGGAGGAGAAACCGGGGTCACCAGGGGGACTTTCTTGTCTGGGGGTGTGGGAGTCAACCGTCATGGTGATGCAGGCATAGGAATTACTTTAAGAGGCAGACCCACAATAGGAGAATGGGGAATCGGTTCTTGTTGAGGCCCAGGAGGAGAAGCATACCTGTGATGTTCGCCAGGGAGTGGAGAGTCCTGTCTGGGATTATACGCTCATGCCTGACTTTGCATAATTATCTCCTCCTGATCTTGCATGACTCTGTCCATATGGATATGTACCACTCAGGGAGATTTCCTGTCAGGGTGCTGCATGTGGTCTTCTTTCCTGGTTTTCTTTTTCTGGTGTGATGTTGGGGGTAGAGACAAACCAGAGTCACCAGGGGATTTCCTTGTCTGGGGGTGTGGGAGTTGACCTTCTTGGTGATGCAGGCATAGGAATTACTTTATGAGGCTGACCCACAATAGGAGAATAGGGAATTGGTTCTTGTTGAGGCCTTGGAAGAGAAAGACACCTGTGATAATTGTCAGGGAGTGGAGCGGCCAGTCTGGGATTATAAGCTCGTACCTCACTTTCCACAATTATCTCCTCTTGCTCTTGCATGATTCTGTTCATGTGGTTATGCACCACCCATGAAGATTGCCTATCAGGATGCCACACCTCATTGTACAGATTGCAATGCAGAGGGTTAGGACATTAAAGGCTGATGTGTCCATACTCCATGCAAAGGTTGCCCTTGGGTCTATCATTGGCTGAGCTTAGATGGGTCTTTGCCCCACATTTAGGTATGACCCCCAGTGGGTCCTGGGCTGTCAAGGATAAAAGCACAGCCCTTGATCCTTCCCAACATGAATGCTCTCTGGCAAATGACATAAACTACTGTTAACTTGTTTCAGTTGCACTTTCATCCTCCACCTCCCAGTCCATACACAGTCAGAGTCTAATATTGGAACTGGTTAATCCAAAACAGTAGATTGCTGACATAGCCAATACAAAAAAATCTGATATGTTCACTCCTTCACTTGGAAAAGCAGGGATATTGGGTCTGATTCACAAAGCCCCTGAAAATTTTGCAGCTGCAGGAAAAAACATGGAGCAAGTGGGGTGTCACTTGTGGAGCAGCAGTTTTTCACGCAGCTGCGATATTCACAAAGGTGAAGTCAGTTTACGACCAGCTCTACAGTTTATGGTGGTTTGTGGATATTTTTCCCCGGCAGCTGTGGAAAATGTTATGCCTGGTGGGGCCAGGCGTAACATCTCCTACAGCTGCAGTGGATTGAGAATACAAATCTCCATGCGGAGATTGCGGTCCGCAACTGGAGTTGCAGAGTGGGACTTCATTTTATGAATCTAGCCCACTGTCTTTAGTGTTGGCTTAGTAAAAGGGATGGCAACAAAAGGTGCCCACTGGGGGGAGTCTTTTAGAAGCTCATGTTTCTGCCTAATGTTTCTGAGATATAGAGAATTGTTTATAGCTGTACTGGGCCTTGTAAAAAAAGATGAACAAAGTGTGTGATCTGATACCTTTCATTGGACCAAGAAGAAATTTTCAGAACACAAGCTTTCAGGCTACACAGAACCATTCTTTAGGATTACCTGAAGAAGGGCTTTCTGTAGTCTGAAAGATTGTATTCTGAAAATTTCTCGTTGGTCCAATAAAAGGTTTCAAATCCCCAACTAATATTGAATATTGACTCTCCAGAGATGTGAATCAAAGCATACAGATGTGCTGCTACGAAGATCACAGATCCCTTTAAAAAGGCCTTCTGGTTGGGTTGCCATGCCACCCTTGTATTTAAAGAGCCACCGACACCTCAAGAAGAACTTTCAAAAACATAATATTTGGATACAAAGCAGCTTATATTTCTCATCAGCTTAGTATTTCCTATCCCCATTACTTATTACTGGGGTAATTTGCTTCAAAAACAGGATAGTTGCTTCTTGAGGGTTCATTAGCTCCTGTTGCTTCTTCCCAACCTGATGTCATAATACTCTGCTTGTGATGTCACTGTTATTCCCACAGCAACAGACTGTGATGTCACAACAGGGCATAATGATTTCAAAAAGGGAATAGCTATAAAGACAGAACTCTAAGGGATAAATATCTTGCTTTTTGGGGGAATATTTTTCAGTAATAAATAAGGGAGAGAAGAAATCTGTACAAAGTATATGAAATACAAGCTGACTTGTGTCTAAATATTATATTTTCCAAAGTTTTTCCAAAGGTGTCAGCTGACTAACAACATTTCTTCACTGTGCTGGTTCTCCATGTGCAGTGAAGAGATCCGCCATGAAAAATTATTTTGTTGATCTCCAGTATTATTGTTATTCCCCAGAATGCTGTGTGTTTGTATTCTATTGTGTGTGTGTGTGTGTGTGGGGGGGGGGTGATGTTTGGCTATTCCTCCACTTGCCTTGTGTTCCTCTGTTCTCCTGATGGACCTTCTTCTGCATGAGTCTGGTGAGACTGTGTCTCAGGGTGGTCAGTAGAGCATTGCTGACCTGCAGTAGCTCATGCTTCAGTTGCAGAAGGTGCTGCTTCTTTTACGCTGTTCTCTGTAGCAGACTGCTGTTTTGGGTGAGATGGTTTTCTTGTGGGGCATCAGGTTCAGAAGTTGCACTGCAAGAGGGAAGAGATGAGTCTCCAGTGCTATGCAAGTCTGTAGTAGAGGAGTTTTTTGGGCAGCTATAGCACTGTTTATAGGAAGTGCAGTTTTATTAGAGGATAGTGCCAGCGCAGTTTCAGGCAGCACTCCTGTTGAGGTGAAGGTTGAGGGCTGATCACTGGGCTGTAAAATATTTCCTGGGGAAATGACAGGATTAACAGTGCTGGCTGCTGGTGTTCAGCAGGAGCTACAGGCACTGCATGAGGCTGAGGTCTTACCTGTACTCCTGCCAATGGTCATATCTCTGCTGCAATACGAATCTTTGTAGAGATCTAATGATCACCATCTTTTGAGTAATCCCAGTCTGCTGCTCCAAGGAATGTTTCAAGACTCCAGACCACATTGGATCTGGAGGCTTTGGGTGGGTTGGGCTGGCTGTGGCACAGACAAAGCACTACGCTTGCCCCGCCTACTCTTGACGGGTTATTTCTCTTGAAGTTGCCACTGTCAGCACACTGTCTGACAGTGGATCAGCTGTGTGAGGCATATCAACAGTCAGTTGCTTTAGAAACTTAATCAGTAGCTTTCTGGCAAGTTTCTCATCTTCTTCAGCTCCTGAAAAAGGTGTGCTTTTCAGGGTGACATCAATTTGGAGCGGCCATCCTCTGCTTCTGAACCATTGGCTTCCTTCTCCTTTGCTGAGGAGCAGGGCAAAACTTTATTTGCTTTTGGATTTGTTTGCTTTCCAGATTGTCAGCCACCAAGGAGTCAGCATTCCATTCTGTCATCACTTTTCTAAAGAAGAGGACTGCGTATCACATGTAAGTGCTGGTTAAGTATCCGTTTGTTCCCCAGAAACAGGGCTAGGCTCAGTATCACCATCTCTACCTCCTCCAGGGTCCACCATCTTGCCTGGACAGGAAGACAAGATGAGGTCCTCCTACTGGCAGGGTAGGGGAATTTTTCTTTAAAAGAAATCAAAAACAGAGAAAAAAAACATTAAATCAGAAAGACTTATACATCTTCTGAAAAGTATATAGAACTTAATGTACATACTTAGAAAAAACTAGCTACCTATGCAGGTCTACAGTACCAAAAATACATTCTTCACCTATGTTCTGTTCGAATTGTTATACCCAGACAATATTAGTTCTATGTCATAAGGGTGACTGAGAAACAATGACTTTTAAAACAGCAAGTGCACATTGCCGAAACCTCATAAAAGTGATGTACACTACAACGAAATGAAAAACAGCAACCCCTACAAATAATCTTCACAGGGAATGATCTTAACTTACTTTTTTATGTGGGGGGACTTCCCCGCAATCCCGATTTACAGGGGGCAAGCCCCCAACTTAATATAACCGACTCCATGGGGGTGCATGTTAAGGAGGCAGACAACACTGAGGAAGGCAACCTGCAGGCGGGGCATAGCAATGTCGGTGGAATGAAACCACAACAAGCAAAACAAAAAAAAAATTAAACAACTCCCCAAACACAAAAAAACTAGAGCACCCATGGCCAGTCTCAAACCCAGGTCCACCAGCATTAGTGGCAGTGCCTCTAGCCACTTCACCAAATGAGCCACTGGGAACTGCCCTGGCCAACAACACCTCACACCCTTATCTTCCTGATTCTGCCTCACTGTTCCTCCAGTCGTTATTCACTATTTCTCATTATCCAGTAACCCTCTCTGTTCAGCTACACTTGGTACTCTGACAGATGCTCAATTGAGTCACTCAATTTGAGTAACCCAGATAATGCATTACCGGAAATATTTACCTACCATTTACATAATTGTTCCTTATTTGTTTGCCCTGAGTCATCATTATAAATTGTACAAATTTCCTTTGTTTCAATGTTCAGCAACTCTGACTGTGAAACATATTGTTGTTGCAATCCCAGACTACATCATATTTGCCAAATTCAGTACTTGAAACAAGCAAATATGAGGCCGAAGTTGCAGGAAAAACAACTGACTCCACGATTTACAGCAGCTTGCAGGTGTTTTTTCTTCACAGCTGTGAAAAAAATGTTATGGCTGGTGGGGCCAGGTGTAGCATCTCCCCCAGTTGCAGTGGACTGAGAATACCAATCTCTACAGCTGCAGATGTTTTAGTCTGCAACTGGAGTGCGGTGTGGGACTTAGTTTCAAATCGCTTTGAGAATCCGGCCCTATGGCTCGTAATCCCAAGTTGCTGACATTGTATTTCTTCCATTCTTTCATTAAAAAAAAAAGTTTTAAATAATGATTCCTTCCAGGATTTTACCACCAGAGTCCAGATATCTTGGATATATGAGCATTTGAAGTAGAGATGATACATTGTTTCCAGAGTCATATTGCAAGTCGGTCTGGGACAGTACCTTTGCAGTATTCCATTAGGTTATTTATTTTTCTTTTTTTCATATGTAATTTCTGTGGGTTTTCTCCCAATCCCTATACCCACACATCCCCGACGTAGTGTGTGCATGTCGAGGCATGTGCATGCACGCCGTTTGGGACACCTGTCCCTTCCAGTTGCACCGTTGACCGTCTGCTCCAGCTCCGAACCTCCATTTGGTGATGGTGGGACTATGGGCAGGTGACCCTAACTCTTACCCAGGAGAGGAGAGCCCAGCTCGATCCTGCTCCCACCCTCCCTCCTTACTAGCACCCCAGCGACCTGAGGTCATTCCTGAACCCAGGTCGCTGGCATAGCACGAGGTGTGGCATCCAGCGCCTCAACCCTCAGCACCACTGGGCCAGTCAGGTTATTTTTGTTTTATGTTTAATCATCTATGGCAACACAACCATAATGTATCCCATGTTTTGACTGGTATGTGTGGTTCTAATAAATGTTTTGAGATTACAGTCATTTTGGTGTCAGAATTCTATTGAAAATTTGATTGGTTGTAAAATCTTGCAGCTAGAATTTGTTTATACAATCCTTTCCTTGTAGTAACTAATACTTTCTGTTGAGAAACTCCTCATTGCTTTATTTTCTCAAAACAGGTTTCCATATAGTATGGTCATTGACTAGGTCTTTTGTGTTTTGACTTGAACTTCCTTATCTTCATTCTTTCATAACAGCTTGGATGTTATTCAATAACCATGCACCACAATGTGTTAGAAGGTTTTAGAACTGGAGTCAGATAGAACACTAAAAAAATAATATAAAATAGCTATAGGATTTATCATATTTTACCCTCCTGATTTTAAGTCTAAATACATCGCATCTTATTTAATGGGAGTCAAGCTACTATCCCAGAGACACTGAAAAACACAGCCTACAATCTAGCTTCTAAAACCTTGGGGGGTACACATGACAAGTATATAAAAATATAGGTGTCAAAAAGGTTTTTATGATATAAATCCATTTTTCTTACTCATAGGCAATGTTTTCCATTTTTCTACCTTCCCAATCCCAGTTTTTAGGCAGGCTTTCAATTTAGGTGGGCTACATCTCCAGCCCCCCCCCACTCCCCAATACCCACAATTTTACATGAGGGTAATACAATTTTTATCTCTGAATATCAAAGAACTTAGTTCCTGCAAAAAAATAATTCTAGAGCAATGTTTGGTAACCACGGGATCTAAAATTAATTTTCAGAAACATTCAGGCATCCTTTTGTGATATTATGAGGGTTCAACACCCACCGAGTTTGCAGGGATAAAAACATGGAACAGGAGAAAGGCGGCTCACGATTCACGAATACCAGACAGAGCTACAACACATGCACACACAAGATAGAAGAACTTAGTTGGGCTACAAATGTCCTAGAAATAGAAAAAATCTCCAAAATCCTGGAGTTATTTAATAGCATTATTTAGCATAAAACACATAAGAAGTAGCACCCCACTTCCTGTCACCTGACATTTCATGTCACTACCTTGCACTTTATCAAAGGTATCATAAGTAAGGCAATAACCTGTTCAAATAGTGTGCAAAATGTCAATTAGCAGCTTATTCAGACCAAGAAGTTCAAACTGCTCTTGGAAAAAAATGGATATACACCAGCATTTATAGAGGTTTTGGTGGCCTTAACTGAGAAGGTACGGACGGATAATATTTTAAATTTTGGGGGTTAAATTCTACCACAACAACAGATCAGCATAGGAGCAGCACTAGCCCTAATTATGGAAATATTTATTTTGCTAGATGGGAGGGGGAGTTTGTGCTTACACCAAAGAATAATGTATTCTTTTACAACATTGTATGCTACAGGAAATTTATTGATGACTTGTTTTTAGTCTGGTGGGGTGTGACAGGGGAACTGGAAACCTTTGTACAGTATTACAGGAGTCCTGCAACTGCTTCCAGTGCTGAATCTCTGACTCTCCCTCCTACCTGTCACCTCCCGCGCTACTAATGGCACCTTTTCACCCCCATACCCTCCCCCTTACCCTTAGATCTACCGTGCTGACTAATGCAGCTATGTCAATCCTGAAGGTATTACAATTGCCCCCTCCCACCCCTCCTATCCTCTCCTCCCTCCACTATCCTTGGCACATCCTGTGCTCTCAGTGCCCTTGTTTTATAGTCTTCTCCTAGGCCACGTAATGCTTTGCTGGTCTAGACCTCATCCAATATAATATTGTACTCTACTGTCTATCAGAGACCTGCCTTGCAAAGAACTCGCACATAGCAGTATGCTGACTGCCTTTGGTACCATGCCTGTAAATTATGCTGCCTTGTTCTGTTCTCAGTGTCAAGCCTTACTTTGCTATTTGTAAATTATTATACACCACTGTGCCAAACCACGCCTTTCTCACTTGTAATGACTGTACATAGGTTGCTAATGTTGCTACGTCTACTCCAAATTGTTGTATTGTGACTTGTTGTTGTTTAAACTACCAGGTCCATCTTGTAAATGAGCCCTGCTGAATAGTGTTCTGCCTGGCTAAATGAAGATATTGATTGATTGATTGATTGCTATTTGGAAAGTTACAATCTGAAATTTACTGTATAATCTGATTTAAATAATGCACATATTTTGGATCTCCAGATTAGAAAAAAATAAAAAGGGGAAACTGTCTGAAGATTGATACCATAAAGAGACAGGTCATTCGACCTTACATTTCGCCAGTTGTTATCCAAGACATATGGTTGAAAATGTACCAGTCAAACAGTTTCTGCCTATCAAATGCAACTGTAGTGATACCTCTGACTATAAAACATGCTCTGAAGAACTGAAAATGAGGTTTGAAACCAGAGGGTATGGGTGATATATCTCTGCTGTTAAGGAGAGAGCAGAACAAGCTCCAACAACTATTGGAATCTGGGAATCATGCTAAAAAGGAATTTACTAACCCTGCATTCATTACCACATTCAGCCCACAGACCTTTGCAATAACACAGATCTTGCATTAGCAAGTTCTGAATATCAAGCCCAGACAGAGGAACATCATCTCAGATGCACCAAAGATGGTATACAGAAGAGGCCAAAACCTACCAGACATCTCCCCTACTCAAGTGATGCCAGGCTCAAATCTCCCCACTGGCAACTTTCATTGTAAAAATTGTACTTTCTGTGACAACACCAAGGAGGAAAAAATGTTTTGTTCATCCAGTCACGGGAGAGAACATTAACATATGTTAATTTATTTCCAGTAATATTTCATAGAAACATAGAATCATAGATGGTGCCGGCAGAAGGAGACCAAGGGTCCATCTAGTTTGCCGATATAAAGTCCTGTGACCTTCTTTCAGCAATTGTGTATGCAAGCACCCTTTGGGTGCTTACTAGTTAAATTGTGTAGCTAGGCAGTGGGAGCACTAGTGACAGCAGGTCTGGGATGAGGGCATGCTGTTGCTGGCAGGGGGACCCACCCCCTAGAGGATAAAAAGTGGGATTTTGGGTGCCAAAGAGAGAGAGAGGTCAGGAGATTGAGGAGAGAAGAGGAGTCAGGGATTTGGGCCCACAAGTTTGGCTGGAGGACTGTGGCGGGACTGGTGTGAGCCACTTTCCACCCTGGTCCTTCGCCCTCTAAGATCCTTTTTGGACGTGCAGTGGTTTGGGCCTTGTGTGAGTGAAGGGGAGCCATGGAGCACAAGTCTGGGTCCTGGTGGTGCGGTTTGGGA